>OY728140.1:1343785869-1345225869 GCA_963277665.1 Viscum album | reverse complement strand
AAAGAATGAGAACGCATGAAAACGCATGAAGACTCATGACAACTCTGGAAACCCCCTAATAATTCAACACAATCATCATAATAACCCACAAAAAACCATTGATAAAGATAACAAGTCATGGAAACCCAAATAAACAGTAATAAATAGAGCAACCGTTAAAACCTTTCAAAACGGTCATAAAGAGACAAAAACATTGGACTCACATTAACGGAGATAACTTATGATACGAGACTCCGTTTTAGATCTAAGACCTGTCAAATCAAAGATCCTGAAACTATCTTCGACATGATAGGTGAAAGAGTCCGAATGAATAGGTGGATCGAAAGTTATGACCATTTAAAAAAAAGCAGACGGGGAACGAGTGCTAGAAACGAGGCATCGAAAAACATAACAAACCCGATACCCACTAAAAAGGCCATAACATATGATCCAGGAGTGCATGTGGGTGACACGACTAGTCAAATTGAAGCTCATGAAATGTGCTACGATCTCGCAGGTGGAGGTGTCCGAACTGACACGCAGATCAAAAGTTAGGTCCGTTTGAAGACAAGTTCGACGGGACACCGTTGACGGAAACAGGGTTTCAGAGGCCTTTGGAGGGGTTTTTGGGGTCGAAAAACACAATGTAAGATTGCTTATGTCAATCTGGTGTGTATCTCTCTTCATTGGCTTCAATTTGATATGTGGTAGAGCCCAAACAGACACCCGGAGCGAAAGTTATGTTCGTTTGAAGTTAGAGAACTTTTTTCAACATTATTATAACTCTAATATCATCTGCCCCTTAGACTATCTCACGGTTTTAATTATATGTGCCTCTAGATCTCTTTATGAGCTTCGATTTGACTGGTCGTGGCGCTCTAACGGACGCCCTGATAAAAAGTTATGGTCGTTTTAGTGATTTCGAGGTTTCTCCTATTTTTTTATTTTTTCCTTTCATTTCGCGGCGGTTTTAACCAAACCTTCGCTATTTCGCTGCAGTTTTTGAAAAAACCGCCGCTAATCCTAAAAAAAAATTTAAAAAAAAAGAAAAAAAAAGAAAAAAAAATTATGGCATTTCACGGCGGTTTTTTCACAGTGGTTTTTAAACCGCCGCGAAACGACGGCCAGAAACGCGTTTAGCGGCAATTTTTAAAACCGCCACGAAAAAACCACCGCTAAACGACAATTTTCTTGTAGTGCAATATTTAAAATTTTCCCAAAAATTTGACTGCCTCAGAAAATTATGAAAAATTCACTATTGTGTAATTTAGAAATCCTGATTAAAAAAATAATATTCATTTTATCTAAATAATTTTCTAAATATGTGAATTTTTACTTTTAAAATAAAAACTGGCATTTATAGAAAATTCGTGGTTTTTGAAAACAATAGATTTCATACCTTAATAAAAATCACAATCGTATTCATAATAATTATATCGTCATTTATATTATATAAAAATTAATTTAGTAATATTAAAATACTATTTAACTCAAAAATCCATTAATTTGTCAAAATATATTTCTTAATAAACTAAAAAATATATTTTTTTATTAAAAACTATTTACTAAGTAACAATAATAAAATGAATGTATATTATCTATACAAAAATAATGTACATAATAATAGTACTAGGATCTCATTACATAACCCCTTATAAAACCCTCATAATACCTAAGGGTAAGGTGTACGATTGTGATAGATTATTGGGGTGGCTCTGATAACATCACCTGAGTGGTAATCTCTATCAACTTCCACTTCTCTCGTAGGTTATTCCGTTCAAGATTGACGTGTTGAAGCTCAGCTTGGGCTTGGTCAAGAGAGAAGCCCAATGACACCACCTCCTTTATGATCTTCAAAAATGGGCTTTGTATAAGGTATGTTTACTAAATGAGTCCATCACTTCCTTTGTCCGAGTAAACTGGATTTGTTAAATCCCTATATTTATACTAATCACGTGTTCACTATTTAACAAATATATTAGCAACGGTCAAAATTCATAGATCTATTTTAAAATCCCAAAAACATAAATCCAAATAAGTTCATATTTTATATAACCATTTTACATAATAATACATTCAATTAGATCAAGAGGAATTCCCATTAATACAAGTTTGGGTCGTTACAATCTTCCCCCTAAAAAAATTGTATCCCTGTAATTTGATTACATACAAAAATAAATCTAAATGTTAACACGAATTCAGGGTTTTTTACCCACCACCATTAAGAATTCCCTAACCCTCATTATCACATCGATCACGGAGAGTGAGGGCCCACTTAGTGCAACAATACCTCAATGCACATTCAAAGTCGTCTACTTCCCTAGTCCAGACGCAGTCCGGGCAACTTGGATCATACCGATGGAAAATATGATGCACTTTTTGAAGAAATTTGTTTCCATCATATTGTTTCAAAACATCACCATGTACCATGTTTTTGTCAAATAGTCTGACAGAGTCATATTTGAAAATTTTAAAATGTGGTTCTTCAAATATATTATATATGTTTCCAAAAAGACTTGAAGAAAAGACTATACACAATAGTCTTATTGGAGGTATCCCTCTTCTACAACTATTCTAAAATCAAACAGTGCATCAAACACTCTGGATATGGTGATGTATTTGTAAACACCCTGGTGGTACCACCATCGTCTTGAAAGGTGGGAGAGTTGTGAGCTTAATCTTTGATCATAGGTGATCCATGATGCCTGATGAATCTATGGTATAGAGGAGGTGTTTGATATGTCGTAGAGACTCTTACAAGAAGGTTTGAAATCAGAAAATGTTTCTATGATATGTGAGATTGACTTTGTAATAATTATATCTAGTAATTCCTCAATAAGGGACAAGAGTCTTGTATGAGGATCTTCCCCTTCCATATCGAAACTATCCTTTATCCTACTGACAAAACATATCAAATTTTGATTTACCCTCTATAAAAAATGAAATTGTGATATTAAACTACTTGATTTATAATGATTTTTTATTCCTTAATGAAAGGAATGTTAGGGGTAACACATAAAGTGTAATCCAAGTACAAAAACAGATGACTTATAAATAACTGTTATTGCCTTAACTTATAAATCTATAGGTTTTGATCTATGTTATCCATGATATACTTTCTAAGATATATTCATAGGGGTTTTTTAACTACCTTAATAATGGTTGATACTATGATTGTGAATTTACCAAAGCATATCCCCCGGGAGTGTTGTAACCAAGAGTAAAGCAAGGCCTGTTGTCGTGTACCAAGATAGCCTAAGTCAAGCCTAAAACTCATTATCGGATTTTTCACTCCTAGGTACATCTGTGCCAGATCCGCCTCTACCTGCTCGTATCTAGAAAGTAATTTATTTTCTTGATAAACCACATACTGAATACGCATAAAAATTTAGGGATGTTCTTATTATACCTAGTCTTATCCCTAAGGCTTTTACTAGGGTTTTCTAATCCAAATCCAAAAAATAACTAATCCTATCCTCTGATAACAACTATAACAACACTATTTTATTACACACTTAAAAATTATTTATTTCATAAAATATTCACTTGATACAACATAGAAAATTGAGAGGTCTAGTGTCTTTGGGGATTAGGAACATTACATAATGACTTAAAACATGAAACATGACATCTTTATTGAAAACTTTCTTTACATCACCATTACATTCCCTCGTACATAGCATTGCATGGGGTAACCAAAGGACATGAATAAGAAAAAGGTGAGATATAAAGCCCAGTAATGGAGTAAACAAAACATAAAATGAAGAATATAATAAATGTTAGGCAATAAGAATATAAATTGAGCTTAAAAAAACATGAACATAAAGGCATGATATAACATGATTAACATAATGTGGAAATGTGGCGACAACACTTAACATGGTTTTAGAATGAGCCAAGGATCAATGCACATAGAGCAAGATTAAAACCTCATTACACTTGAATTTTAATGATTAAAAACTCATTACACTTGAATTATCATGATACTAATCTTTACCTAATGCATTGGAGTGCTATTAGGGCGCACCTTTCTTAAAACATTTCATTTCATGCATAAGTGTGACATTTTGATCATACAACATGGAATAATTAAAGATCATAATTTATTCCATGATAAAGGAATGTGGAATTCATACATGAAACTCTATAATAAATAAGAAAATGTGCATAAAGGTGAATACATTTGATAGAGAATTGGGCATGGTATTCACGACACAATGTCTTTGGCATGGAAAATCACGGTGCAATTTCGGCAGTATAACGACATGACATAAGAATTCATAAAAATGGTTGATAAGAGAGGGAGGGATGTCTCATACTATTTACAGAAAATTAAAATTAAGGGGGTCATATATATACATGTCCCAACATAATTAATGGAATTTTATATTCATAATAAAAAAGAATTGCTTGAATGTAAACGAGGAGAGAGAAATTCTTTATGGAATTTCGGCATAGTAATAGGTGTACATGGGAGGTATTAATGAGAGATAAAGGGGTATATAATCATTCATTTATAAAGAGGGAATTATGGGGGAGGTTTGAAATTATACCCAAACATTTTTAATTTAAAATAAAATGGCATAACAACTGAAAGAAAATTGGACAAAAATGAGAAAGCAAGAAATCCATTACTTTGAAGTGTGATCTCAAAGGCTTCAGAGGGGATGGAAAGAGGATTCTTGGGAGGTCGGGATGCCTTGGGAGGATTCTAGAGAGAGGAGAGTAGAGGTTGGACGAACTCAAATTTCTTTGAGTGAAGAGGAAGTGTGATATTGGGTGGATTTATATAGGAAAGGAGAGGGAATTATTTATTATTTAGGTTTGGGACACCAAACATTAAAATAATAAAACCCACAAACAAACATTGGTTTTTGAAAAAGGGGAGTGGAAAAAAATATTTTATAATTCCAATGGCCTAGCTTCTTAAAATATTAGTTCTGCTTATGTGGATGTGAGTCATACTCTTAACGAAATCATTTTAAAAAGATAAAATGTTTTATAAGTCTTGGAGGGTCCACTCTGGCTTTGTAAAATAATTACAATAAAACTAAAATCACATTATTTTAATGGTAAAACATATATTGGACGAAAATAATGTTTATAGTTTTTATCACATCACTATTAGGTCATTATAATGTCATAAAACACATTATATAATTAAACATTATTTAATTTTTTCCAAAACATTCGACTGTCTCAAAAAATTATGAAAAATTAACCACTGGGTAATTTCGACATCCTGATTCCAAAAATAATATTTTTTTTATCTAAATAATTTTCAAAATATGTGAATTTTTACTTTTAATATTAAAACTGACATTTATTGAAAATTCATGGGTTTTGACAAAAACAGCTTTCAAAACATAATAAAAATCAAAATAATGTTCATAATAATTATACGGTCATTTAAATTATATAAAAAGTAATTTAGTAATATTCAAATATTATTTAATTTAAAAAATCCTTTAATTCTTCAAAATAGATTTCTTAAATAACTAAAAATGTTATTTTATCATAAAAAACTATTTACAAAGTAACTACAATAAAATTAATGTATATTCTATATACAAAAAATATTGTACATAATCATAGTACTAGAGTTTTGTTACATAATCTCTTATAAAACCCTCATATGACCCAAGGGTAAGGAGTGCGATGGTGATAGATTCTCGGGGTGGCTTGGATAACATTGCTCGGGTGGTAATATATATCAAATTACACTTCTCTTATAGGTGGTTCCGTTCGATCTTAACGGGTTTAAGATCGGCTTGGGATTAGTCAAGAGAGAAGAACAATAACGCTAAATCCTTTATAAGCTTCGAAAAAATGGGCTTCGTATGGGTCAAGTCTACTAGATGAGTCCATCGCTTCCTTTTTCTGTGTAAATTAGATTTGTTAAGGCCCTATATTTATACTAATCATGTGATAATTGTTTAACAACTATATTAGCAACAATCACAATTCATAATGGCATTTTAAAATCCAAAAACATAAATCCAAAAAAGTGAACATGTTATATAACTATTTTAGATAATAAGACATTTAATTAGATCAAGATGAATTTTCATTAATAAAAGTTTGAGTCTTTACACTTCAGGATTATTCCTATTTTCTATGAACCCAATTCATTCCAATTATTCTAGATTCAACACTAACCAATTCCTTGAAATGATATAATGCTCTTGGAATACCTTAATCTTGAGTTGATCAATCATCTGGTTCTATTTTTTATAGAAAAATTGGTTACATGGATTGATTGATCTGAAAGGAAACCTCTAATATTTTATGGATAATAGAATAATTTTCCCTTTATCTAATATGGTATCCCCTAGAGGAGGTTTTTGACTTAGTGGAGAGGTCCACCAGAATCCCATGTTCTGTCCCAAGACTGAGTGGGTGTAATTTCCAACCTAATCCCACTAGTCTCCATTGACTGATCAAGGAATTAATTTACTTCCATTTATAATGGTAATAAAACTCTAGACTATCTCTATTTAAAATTTATTTAGAAATTCAACTATTATAATTTACATTTTACATATCCCAAATATTCAAGATTATTTAAATACCCTTCATTTTACACACTCATTCATTATTCCGACCTTCAAAGAATGATTATGACTTTATTTTATTTTACCCTTTCCTATATAGTTGTTCTTTAACTAGGGATAACCCAAAGAATTAAGTTCAAATTTTACAATTTTAACATCCTATTAGACACATGGCCCCTATCATGTGACATTAAACTACATGATATAGTGTACTGATCTTGTTAAACACAAACCAAATTCCCCCAATTTTTTTGTAGGGTATTATATGATAGCGTTGAGCCTATATTCACATTAGTTTATTACTTGGCCTTTCTATATAGATTGTCATGAAAATTTGTTTAATGTTGACATACCTTAAATATCATCTATATTAGTTCATCCTATAATACATTGACCTAGTAAATAAATACAATACATAAAAGGTGGAAACCCATAAATGACTACCTAGGAAAAAGTCAAGTATCATCTTACTAGGAATTCATTTTATATAGAATAGAAAAACATTTATTAATTAAAAATGAAAAGGAATGGAAGTATTCCGGTTGAAAATCCTGAAAAGAAAATTTGAGTAATATACATGTTTCTTCCCATTAAGATTCTCCCTCAGTGGATTAAGAAAAATTTCAGTAGAAAACAAAAAATATATAAAGCTTGTTGGGAACACCATTTCAGCCCTACAATAATGATGTTATGCTCTCTAGTTCCATAAAGCTAAGAAAAAATAAGAACACATCACTATTCATAATGAACCATCTGAGGTTAAATATTCCTTATTATATGACTCTAAAGTATACAACAAGTGTTCTAATATGAAAGAACATAAAATGATTAGGTTAGATTACCTCATGCTGCTCAAACCATTTACTATAAGAATAAAATTTGTGCAACATGCTCACTAGTTCTAAGATTCCCATCCATGGTTCATTAAAATAATGAAAATTTACCTTATCCAACACATGCCTCAAATCTATACAAGATATTTCATCAAATATTTTTTCATCAATGTAACCATTTTTAATATTTTTTCCTTATACACATGAGCTTGAACAACATAGGAGTCTCATTACATGAACTTTTTATGGATTTAGTTTTATCTTCATAGGTTATATAGTGAAATATATATCTCATATAAAGGATCCATAAAAAGATTCCACATTCATTCCATTCCACCTTCTATCATAGAATATGCACTTTTACTAGTTTAGGGTAATAAGGACTTGATTTGTGACACTTCTACTGGCATTGAAAAATCCTTGAGTTGAGATTCTCTATTGGGTAGGAATTCTCCCCACAAGGGATTTAGTTTTAGAATCCCACTAGATATCTAATGATAAATAAAATATCTCTACATTCACTATAGAATACAATTAATTTTCATCTTAAATAATCCAATCATAAAGATGGGTTTTTTTTTGCATTGAATAATTTATTACACATAGTTTTACATATAATTATTTATGTAATCCTCACTCAAAAAACACAAGTCAAGTTTTCATTGAAAAGTATATATATTACCAAAGGAGAATCAAAGGGCATTTTTATTTACTTTAAGAATGATCACACATATAGGGATATATATTCTATATAAACATTGACTGATTTAGTGATGTGGTTTTGAGAACCCCCCTATGGAGTAGGGTGTATATTTCAATAAATTTTAAAAAAGTAGATTTAAATTAAAAAAACAACTTTGAGTGTCCATAATACACTTTTCTTAATTGAAAAAAATACTTCTATGGTTTATAAAACATATACATGGGTGTACATAACCTACCAAGATTTGATTTTATGGGTCACGATGCCTAAATAGATATACATATCAAATGTTATGGATGATCAATGTTGGGATGAACTTTTAGTCCCCTTCACCATTGTCCATTTTCCTAGGTCTCCTTAGGTTTCTCTCTCAACTTTTTATATATTGCTGAGTCAAAAGTTTCTCTTATTTCTCTTTTCATAACTTTTGTTTTGGAAATCAAAAACATCCTATTACTTCAAAAAATTACTTGTTCAGTATATTTTAAATTTTTCTTAAGAAACATAATTGTTTATCTTACATAGAACTATATTTATAAATTTATGAAAATAAAATTTTTAATTATGATTATCGTAATGAGATTAGAGATGATAAATATCGTACTCATCATTATCATATCAAATATAAGATCACCTATTTTGTCTTTTATACTAACAAAATATTTTTATTCACACTGATAATGCTTTTGATTAAAATCATACTCAAAATCAAAGAATTTTTCATAATAACTTTTTTTATTATTTTATATTGATCTAGCTTATGTTTTATTAACATACATAGAAAATATTATTTGTAATATAATAAATATGTTTTACAATGATAATGGTGTACATAAAAACAACCTCAAATATTTTATTATAATATGACTACAGAAGTTCTAGCTGTCCAATTTATCATGAAAAACATTGAGAAATATGATAATTGGTTAATCGAGATGACTATTGATGATCTACCTATAAATAATCATACATTTGAATATTTTAAAGTGATATTATGATTAATTTAATTTATAAAAATATTAGGGTGTGAGAGTTTTAATGCTTAAAAGAGTGATCTACCTTTTCCTTGCACTTTTAACATTTTTGATTTTATAATCATAATGACCAATCACGTGAGTAAAATTGAGATACCATAGGGATAGTGAGATAGATAATCCTATTATCACATTGAGGGATTGTGAGGATAGTGAAACATAAAATAAAATCATCATATTGAAGGGTTGCAGGAATTGTGAGATTGGCCTGTCATCATACCTAGGGATATCCTTAGTAATAGAAAGACATAATGTATTATAAGAATAAAGCAATGGACCTTTATCGTATGTTTTTGGATACCCTACTCTTTGGGAAAAAATAAGTGTATTCATTTATACTAATTATTTTTTTACAAATATTTTATTTCCACTACATATAATCGAATGTTATATTTTGTATTTGTCTTTATATTTCTATCTAGTTTCTCATAATAGATATGATTATGATATAATTATTTTACCCAGATTATGATTTAATATGCTTTAAGATAAAAGCACTATTTATTTGTATTACTTAAATATATCGTAACCGTTTTTATAATGATTCTTTTTGTATTACTCTAATATATCATAAAAATTGTAATTATGATTCTTTTTTTTATATTTCTAATGTGAAAATGATTAAACTATGATTACGTTACCACTGATTACTAATTAAAATTCTATACGCTATTAAGGTTAAATCAATTTATCATTATGACATGTGGGCTCATATATCAGAATATACTTGATTGTGATATTTTTTTAATGGACTCAAGGGACATATTTATTACCATTTAAATACTTATTATGTTTTGTGAATATGATTTGTTTAAAATTGTTAAAATAAGAATATTATAAGGGGAATAACAAATTTTTTTAATCCAATAGTTTAACCCCTATTGTATATATCTATATTCATATACATCATTATCCAAAAGTTGGTATGAGAGGAGTTTTAAATTTCTCAAATATTTTATAGACATTTTATCTTCTCTTTACTATTATAAGTTAGATAAATTTTTTATAAAGTTTTATCTTAGAAATACTTTCTACATTAACGTGTATTATGGAATAGAAATTTTGTGTTTATTTGAAAGATATCTGGACTCAGTGTCGGTTCAATAGATAACCTCAATCCAAATAGAAATCATATTTTTGGTGGATCCGATTATAAGTATTGGAGAGATAGAATGAAGGAAATAATTATAAAAAATGGAGTTCAAAATTTCATCATGTTAACTAGAGGTTATAAGATATCTAAAAAATAAGTTTCTTATTTTTAAAATCAAGAAAAGAAAGAGTACCAATTTAATTATAGAGTTAGAAACACTTCATTATATTTTATGAATAGGATCATTTATAGTCATATTTCTTCTTGTGAAGCTACTAATTGTATATAGAAAAAGTTATAAATAACTCATTTTGGTACTTCAATAGCGGTCGAAACTAGAAGATAAATTCTTAAAGCTTACTATGAAGAATTAAAATTCCCTTTTGGTGAACCTATTGTGAAGGTATGCAAAATGATTAAAAAAATAGTCAATAGTCCACAATCTATGGGAGATAAATTATTATAAGATGAAATACATGTTGAAAATATAATAGATATCATGCCTAATCGATGGGAATATGAGAGAACAATTACTGATGTGTTGAGGAAAATAATAAATCTAACTGATAATGATTTTTTTGGAACCCTATTTAAATATGAGGGTCACTTGAAAAAGAGATACAGAGAAAGCAATGAAAAGGGATGGTGGAGTTTCTTTTACCAAAACACAAAATATGATAAATGCTCATTTTCCTGATAAATATGTTAAGTCAAAAAAGAAAAAAAACATTGTTCAATATGATTCAAGTGATTATGAACATTATGAGGATTAATTAGCTAATCTTTATTTAAGAATGAATAAGATTTTTTGGAAAAAGTATTTTCAGTATCTTTATATGAAATCTATCAATGATAAGAATGAAATGAAAGATTCCAAAGTTACTTGTTACTAGTAAAAAATATATATACATATTCGACCTAACTATACCAAGTTTAAAAGAAAATACAAGAAGGATAGACATTTTGATAGGAATTAGAAACAGTTTTATAAGTAAAAGTAAACATTGTTCTTAAAGCTGTTGACACATTGAGTTCCAATAGAGGTGATTATTCAGATAATTCCTTAGATAATTGAAGTCCATATCAGATGAATATTGGTCTTTTTACTAGTTTACCTATTGAAAATCAATGTTTTATGGTAATGGTATATACATCCGACTCCTTTTGAAATATGTCTTTAAATGAGAATTATCCGAATGATAATAGTTCTATGTCATCAAATAAAAAATCCTCCTTATCTATTGATGATAATACTTTACCTTATTATGAAAATATTTCTTTATTTTCAAAAAATTTAGAAAATGAAAATTGTAAAGTTTGTAAAAAAAGTGATAAGGATTATGAAAAACATGCAATAACTAATTCTAGAATTTATATTTTAAAAAATTAAATATCAATTTTATCAAAATATCTTGATAAACTCAATTCTAAAAAAGATACTATTTATGAAGATTTATAAAATCTAATTTCTAAAAAGGATTATTTGTGAAATAGTTTTAACAAACTCAATTAAAAAACTGTTACTCAAGAGGATAAAAATTTAGTTATCAAATTAAAATATGAAATTTTTATTTTAGAAAATGTTTTTCAAACATTACATATGTTATGGAAGGTTTTGATAAAATTTAAAATCAAATCCATAGACATGGTACTTGTTCTATAATAGGGTATATTAATAGAAAGCATATTTTTAGTTACAATTACATTTTTCCAAAATGTTCACTCTATTATACAAAATGAAAAAGTGGTGGTCACTAAAATAAAAAATGTTCCTTAAATAATTTTCAATCTCTAGGTTTTCAAAAATACTATTTTTCAAAATAAATTTAAATCCATAAAATTTTGTTCTCTAACATTTTCAGACCTAATAAGTGTTGGGTTCCAAAAATCTAATTGTTATATTTTTCATGAAAACAATGGAAGTAAAAAATAACAATAATACATTGAACATAGGCAGTGGGTATTCCAGAAATATAAATAGACATAATTATTTCATTGAAAGGATTATAAATATGAAATGTGGAAATGTTAACATTGAAGATAATGATCAATGAGAGATTATTAGTATAGGTAATATTGTTATTCTCGAAAGAGATTTAATTTCTAATGTTTTGTATGTTAATGTTCTTAAAAAACCTTATAATAATAAGTCAATTATGTGATGAGGGTTACCTTGTGAATTTTAGGAATGATAAATGTGTAGTAAAAAACTCCAAGGATGAATTCATTATCTCTACCTATCATCATGAGAATGTATACACACTAAACTGAGAAGTCCATAAGATCCAAGACTTAACTTCTCTTAGTGAAATGGAAGATCACAATTGGTTATGAAATAGAATATTAAGACATGTTAAAATTAGAAACTTATGTAATATGACTAATAAAATTATGATTAGGGATATACTAGAACATAGATTTGATTCTCTAAAGATCTATGACCCTTTTTAATATTTTAAGAAACACAAGTCTAATTTTAAATATATCAGTGAAGTTGCAACTTATGTTTCTTTATAGTTAGTGCACATATATTTATTTGGGCATACAAAAAATCAGAGTAATGGAGGTAAATATTATGTTTTTGTTTTAGTTGAAGATTACACTAGATACACATGAGTATATCTTCTAGCAAATAAATCAGAAGAATTTTTTTTATTTTAAAACATTACTAACCAAATTTAAAAAAAAAAATTTCCCTTAATGACTATTCACAGTGATCGTGGTGATGAATTTGGAAATTTTGATATTTAAACCTTTTTAATAAAAAAGGCATTATACAAAACATTTAAAATCCTATAACTCCTTGAAAAATAGTGTTTTTGAATGAAGGAATCACATTCTTCAATAAATAATAAGAACAATGTTAAGTGGACACTCAATTGATAAATATTTTTGGGCTAAAGTTGTTAGTACTTCTTTTTATACTATAAATAAAATTCTAATCCAACCATTTCCTAATAAAACCCATTATGTGTTGTGTATAGGATGAAAAGATGATGTTTCTTACTTTTTCGTAATTGGATGAAAAGTATTCATCTTGAATACAAATGATAACATAAAAAAACTAACACCCAAATATGATGAATTTATATTTTTAGGTTATTAGACTATTTTTAATTCATATAGAATATTTAATAAAAAATATTATACTGTTGAGGAAAATTTTCGTGTTAAATTTGATGAAACTGACCCTTTTGTTTCTAAACAAAGCCATCCAACTTCCTCATATGTGTTTTTCAAAATTGATCCTCAACCTTTGTTGGAATATTCTTATAATAAGGAAAATACTATGCAATTGTTTTTAAAGAATTTACATAAGAATATTTTCTACCTTATATTGATGAATAGACTTTACAAAACCCATGTTAGTTGTTTCTTGGGAATATTCCTAGTGATAATATCATTAGTGGTGTGAATCAACCCATTATGACTAGAAGATACTTTAGAAATGAAGTATAATATCTTTCTTTTATTTCTTAATTTAAATATAAACATACTGACGAGGATTTAGGTAATGGGGATTGGATTAATTCCATTTGAGATGAGGAAAATGAATCAAAAATGAAGAAATTATAGATCTTGGTAGAAATAACTAAAGAAAATTTAGTAATTGGTGTAAAATGGGTTTTCAGAAACAAGTGTGATGAAAATGGAATAATCATTATAAATAATGAAATAATTGTTGATAAAGGATTTAATAAATAACAGGGAATAGATTATGAAGAACACTATAATCTAGAATCTATAAATGAATATATTTATATTCCATTAGCAATTATAACTAGATTTAATTTAAATATTTTTAAAATAGATGTATAGTGTGCTTTCCATAATATTTATGTACAAGAATATGTTTTTATTGAACAAACTTATTGGTTAAAAGATAAAAAACATCCTGATTACATTTATAAACTTACCAAATATTTATATAGAATTAATCCCCTAGATCATGGTATGAAATGTTACCAGGATTTGTTTTATAAAAAACATGATAACAAAACTTCTGATCTGAATCTTTTTATAAATAAAGTTTACAAAAAAATTATGCTTTTAAAAATATATGTTTATGAAATTTTATTTATATAAACTCAACAACCTCTAACATATTCCTTGGTAAATCTTATGGTATATGAGTTTTAAATGAGTATGATGGGTTGGTTAACATTTTTCTTGGATTTAAAATTTCTCCAAATACAGAAGGTACCTATATATCACAACATCTGTATATCAAATATTTTCAAAAAAATTATGGATAAACAATAATAAAAGTATCAGTACTCAAATAATTTCCTCTAATTCACATGATCTTGATGATTCTGGAAACATGTTGATGAAATAACTTTTAGAGGTATATAAGTATGTTTACTGTAATTAACATATAGTTCCCCAGACTTAATGTTTTCTATTTTATTATGTGAAAGGCATCAATATAACCCAATGTAATCCCATCTAAAAGTGGTAAATCTACTTTGTTGTTATCTATGGGTAACTATAGATTTTGGAAATTTACTTCTTTTGGAAATTATTTTGAATTAAATAGTATTTTGGATGATGAATTTGGTGGTTTTAGAATTGGATAGAAAAATTGATTCTAGAACATTTTATTTCATAGGAGATTCATAAGTTCCACAGTCTTGTAATAAACAATACTCGATAGAAATATCCACTACTAAAGCTGAATATGTGGCAGTTGAAAGTTTTTTTTCTCAAGTGTTGTGGTTGCAACACACACTGACTGATTATGGCATGGTTTTTACTAAAACTCAAATACAATGTGATAACACTATTTCCATTGATTTAACTGACAAACCATCACCTAAATCTCATGAAAAGAACATAGAAATTAAGAATCTTTTTCATAGGGATCACACACTCAAAAGAAGATATCATTTTACAATTTATCATCACGCAAGATCAATTTGTTAATTTTTTAAAAAACGAATACCTTATGATAGATTTGAATACATTAGACAGAAGTTAAGAATTATCAATATAAAATAGTCATTAAAATATACTTCTTGTTTAATCTATGTACTTATAGTTATACACACCTTTTCATAGTGGGAGTATATATGCTTGTTTTCATTTTATTTCACTAATTTTTTTTCCGCACACAAAAAATTTTCATATTTGAAAACTTCTCGTAGTCAGATTTTTTGTGTACTCAAATGTTTTTCATACTTCATAATTTTTTACACTTAGAAATTTTTCATACTAATTTTTTTTGTACTAAGGAATTTTTTCGTACTCAATAATTTTTCATAATTAGAAATTTTTTATACTCAGAAATTTTTCTTATGCAAAAAAAAAAATCTTACTCATACATTTTTCATACTTAAATTTTCTTCATGCTCAAATTTTTTTGAAACCATAAATTTTGTTGTATTATTTAAAAAAACCCTAATAACTCGCTACTAAAAATAATTTTAACCCAAAATTGTTAAAGGTACAATTTCATACATTCTATGTTTAACTTTATTTTCTTTAAATTTGTGTTGTTACTATTATTATTTTTTATTTAAAAAATGGTTTTATTTTTTTAATCAAAATCAAAGAATATTATTAAAATATTTCCATAAAAATCCCATTTTTTTAAAAATTCAAATGATTTACAACCATCATATCATTAGACATTAAATCTCAATAATAGAAGTGGGATTGATTCTCTCAACTGCCTATATAAAGGGGAACCCCATGTGTTTACCACATTGATCTTATCTATTTTTCTACCATAATCACAAAAGATTGTAGAATTGTTGGTGTTCCATTTGAAGGAGAGGTTTATTTTCTTCATTAACATATTGAAAACCGTGGATTTTTTAAATGAAAAATAGTTGATGAGTCATTATTTGGATCCTATGAAAGAAAAACAAATGTTTTTCTCTTAATTTATGACAAGAATCTAATAGATTTGTGGTTGTCAAGATTTTTAATACCTAGAAGGGGTGATAGGGAAACAATTATAGTTGAAGAAGTTTTAATTTTGGATTACTCAATGAACATGATAAAAATCAGTTGGATGGATTTATTCTTTTTCGCTGTCAAAAATATCAAGACCAGTACCATTAAATCCTCCATTATTATGTATCTAGTGATATTAGGTAACTTTTTTGATGAAGTTCATATAGTCCTTCAATATTATGATAAAATAAACTAGGAAAAGTTAAGGATTCCTTATATCAGGGATGATGTGATCAAATGGTTTAAATATCATTTTGATAATGAATCAAATATATTTTTTGAAAATAGATCATGAAGTTGAAACATATGAAAAATATGAGAAAGGTAATGAAGAATACTTCAAAATAAGATGAACACGATGATCAAATAGAATAATAGTAAAGTTAAGTCCACTTCTCCTAAAATACACAATAAGTATAAGAAATTTAATGTTTCTATTTTTAAATATTAGGTGAATTAAAAGAAATAAAAGAAGGAATGAGATCCATCTTTTGGTATTGACCCTACTGAAGCCCCAGAAATTAAATGTAATGATTTTGATGTTCTACAATAAGAGAAAATAAATAATAATATGAATAAAATATTTTCATAAGATCGATTTTTTTATAGTTTTAGGGAATATATTTAATAGGAAGCAACTAGAATTACATTAACATTTTTCCATATAGGTAAACCCAATCCATGTACTATAATTATTTTTAAGGAAACTACTGTTGTTCGTATGATTGTTCCATCAGTTCAAGATAAGTAGACAAGAAGAGAATATATTTAAGAAAAATATAGAGATGATGTAGATCAGGTTGTTTTAAATGATAATGGTTATGAAACTAAAAAATACTATTCTAATATACTTTATTTAAGACACTCGGATGCAACCTCTTCAAATTTACCTTCTCAAGAAGCTCAAAAAGATAAATAAAAATGTTTATAAAATAAAGAATAACTTATTTAATTATAAGTTCAATCATCCTCTCATAAATGTAAGGATGAGGAATATAAAATATCTGACACCAATAAATTTATTATGTCATCTGTGGAGAATAATTCTACTTATTTAGTCAAAAAAGATACTCAGATAGAGAAAGGAATAATAGTTGATTGTATTAGTTATGAAACCCCAGAAAATAATTAGTCATAGTCAGAATAACCCAATATGATCAAAATTAAAATACTTATATATATATCTTTTATACCTTTAGTAGATTAGAGTACGAAATTTTATGAATTCCCAAACTAGAAACAATGATTGAGTTAAGTTCTGAAAATAAACATAAAAAAATGCACTCAATGTATATTCTACATTTCTTTTTGAATATAACAAAGGGTGGGGGTTGTTTTAATTATAGGGGGAAATTTAATTTTAGGGATAGTATGATATTTATGGGGGAGTTTTTTTGTTAAGGGGTCGTTAGTACTATTCATCATTATATTCAGATGAGTTATAAATGTAGGGGAGATATGTATAATTTTTATTTCAAAACATGATTTAATGTTTTGTATTAATTTAGGTTTTTTTAGTTTACACTTTCCTAAAAGGGGGGGAATTCTGAGTCAAAAGGTTCTCTTATTACCATTTTTCATATCTTCTATTTTTTAAAGTCCTAAAATCCTATTACAATATTAAATTACTAGTTCAATATGTTTTATAAGTTATTATATAAAAATATAATATTTTTATCTTACCTAGAACAAAAATAAAAGAGTTAAAAAAATATACCATATCATTATGATTATCGTAATGAGTGTGGATACGATAATTATCACACTCAGCTTTATCAGATCAAATATAAGATCTATTTTATTCTTTCATAATAATAGAATCTTAACAATCATACTAATAAACTCTTTGATTAAAATCATAATTAGACTCAAATAATTAATTGTAATGAATTTTTCGGGTATTTTCTATCAAATTATATATTGTTTTTTAAACATACATGAAAAATTTTATTTATTATATAAGAAATATGTTTTACACTGAAAATAGTGTACATGAAAATGACATCATAAATTAATTTATAATATATTCATTGAAGTTCCAAGTTTCCTATTCATTGTGAAAAACTTAGAGAAATATTATCATTGGACAATCAAGATGATTATTAATGATATACCTATAAATAACTGGCCATTCAAATAAGTTGAAGCAACATGCTGATCAATTTCATTTAAACAAATTTCATTGTGTGAGACACCTGAAGCATAAAAGAGTGAACTACATGTTCCTTGAACTTTTATACCTTTTGACTTTTTAATGGTAACAAATGATCACGTGAATACTATAAAGGGATCACAGTGATAGTAAGAAAAAAAATATGATCATCGTATTGATGAATCTATGGGATAATCTGATATAAAATCTGATCATCACATCGACGGATCGTGGGGATAAGGAGATATAATGATCATTATATTGAGGGATTTCTATCGTAAGGGAAAGATATAATTTATTGTAAGTATAAAAAAGGGACCATTATTCTAGGTTATTGAATACCCTACTATTTGGGATAAAATAAGTGTATTAATTTTTATCACTTTTTTTATTAAAAATATTTTATTTCCGCTTCATATAATAGAATGTGATACTTTTATATTCATCTTTCTATTTTTATCTTTTTTTATCTTAATATATTTGATTATGATATACTGGTTTTACTCATATTATGATTCTATATGACTTAGTAAAGTATCAGAATTTTTTCTGTTACTTTGATATATCATAATTGTTGTGATTAACATTCATTATGTATTACTCTTTTATAATGTAACCATTATTATTACGATTTTTTTTTTCATTTTCTACTTTGAATAATATTTAACTCTAATTAAGTTACCACTCTTTACTGATTAAGATTCTATACATGATTAAGGTAGAATAAATTTATCATTATGACTTGTAGACTCACATATCAGAATTTATTTGATTACAATATTATTTTTATCACAACCAAAGGCCAAATATGATCACCATTTAAATAATTAATAAGTTTTATAGATAAAATTTTATTAACAATGTCAAAGTATTTTATTTTAAGGTAAAAATCGAATGTTTTTAATCCTACAATTCACCCCCATTGTATTTATCCATCTTCATATACAATACAATCTAACACAGGTCATTGTAAATATCATGATAATAGGAAAATAAATTACATTTTGGAGAGATATATCATATAATTTAGTCATTGTAAATTTAAGCAGAAACAATCCTGATAAAAGGAAAGAGATTATACCAGAAAACCCTTACTAATTTAGAATCTTTAGATTTATGACCCCCATGAAAGAAATAAAATAAAATGAATCTTTTAATAGCATATTCATAAAGATATTCATGATAGAAGATATAAAAGCATTAGTATATACAAATAATATAATATTATAGGTGTATAACATAATATCAATAACAAATAAGATAATTTGTGATGATAAACCCTTACCACTTTGGGGATATTTAAATAAAAACCCTTTGGATGACAAAATTCGTTTTATAACTTTATATACAATGAATTTAGAAGTATATATGATTTAAAAAGTTAAATAATCAGCATATAGACCTCATAAAAATAAATCGGTGCATAACATAAATCATGTCTCAATAAAACAAAAGCCAGACGAAGATCCCTCACCGTTACACTCTATGTTTTTGTGATTTTTTTTGAATAAGACAAATTTAAATGATATCTTATATTATAAGAAACAAAATTTTATGATTCATTACATGAAACACCAATTATTTTGTGCTAAATGTAACACTAGGTTAGCTTTCATTACACACACCAATAGGTTTTAACAAAACCAAAATAAATTATTAATATAGTTATTTAAATGTGACCATTATAACCTAACCATTAAACATAGAGAGATGAATAATAATAAATATTTTTTAAATATCATGTATAGTAATTTTATATAAATAGTCCATACTATTAAAAAGTGCTTATATTTCATTAAAGTAAATATATGTTTAAAAAAAATTCTCTAATTATTTTATTCCATTTTTTGAACAATAATAATATTAATTTTTGACACTTGTAGATTTTTTTGATAAAATATAATACATTTTTTTTTCAAAATCATCATGTCAAAATTATTCTAGGGTGAAGTCTTGGGATTTTTCTGAAAATTGGCATTTTTTTATGATAAATGAAGAATACTGAATTTGAATTGAAAATAATAATTTCATTTAATTTATTTATAATGTAAAATTATATTTTAAATAGTTTAAAAGTAACATTAGAAAAATTTTACAACAAATCATCCAATTTAGGTCATTTTAATCAATTTTATATTGAATTGTTTATAAAAGTTTGGTAAACTTCTAAAAAATTTCACTTTAAAACCCCACATTCTAGTCTTATTTGTAGGAATAATTTTAAAATATAAAATTTCAATTATGTAAATGGAATTTAAAAAAATGGATTCCATATTTGGAATCATAATAATTTATATTATATAATAATGCTGGGTTTATTTTTTTTAAAATTAATAGTAAAAATAGTAAAAATTATTTATCATGCTTAAGGTAAAAATGGGTTTACTGGGGGTAAAACTAAAGAGATAATGGTTAAATATAAACCAAAACTTATAAAGAACCCATTACATGAACATTTGTAGACCATATATATTCTATTTTAGAGTGTGTTCCCTTTTTAATACTTTTTTTAATTAATATGCAAGTACACATTTTTCCATTAAAAATTACAAGTGAGCCAATCACCTCACTTATAAAATGGAACCCATTATCCTATCACATTCACACCATAAATAACTTTTTGTTAAAATACTAATTGAAAAAATTCCTCCCAAACATCCCTCCTCTCAAAATAGAATCATTATTTTTGATAGAAATCAGAATAATGATGTCTTTTGGTTCAAACCTAAGGATGATGCATGAAGAAAAGGTAACTTTATTAGTGAGAATTTTTTATTTCTTCCTCCAGATCCTCCAGTTCTTATTTTTAACATGATGATATAATAACCTAAGTATCTTCCATATACTTAGATATTTTTATTTTAAAGTAATTAACTTCAACCATCTCCACTTCTATCAAATACGATACTAAAATCATTGTTCGTGGGTACGGAATACTACAACCTCACAATCATATGTCTTTCATTTTTCCATTAACACATCTCAAGGTTGAATATAATGACTGATTTATTATTTATACATAATGTTTATGATATTATTATACTTTTCAAATAATTATATAAATTATACCTTCATACTCTCCACATTTTGGGAATACAATAACGTCGCTTGTGTATATCACATAAAACAACCTCATGAAGTGATTTGATTAATTTTAAATATACATGAAAGGTGAAATAATATATTAGTTTAATTTACTTCTTTCAATCCTACATGAAAATGGAAACAAAATTCATGTGTACGTCTTTCATATCATTTCCATGAATGGAGTATTTCATTTTCTATCACTAAATTTTAAGGATTACTTTAAATAAATATATATTGAATATATTTGATATTTGAATAATTTATAAAGTATAGATATTATGAAATAATGATCAAATTAATAGGAACAAAAATAATAATAATAAATATATATGAGAAAGTAGTTGTTATTACCCAAAACCTGACGTTAAATTAGAATTGTAAATAAATGGGTAATAAAAAGTCATAAGAATATATAATATGGTATGAAATATATAAATATTGTTTTTTTAATATGTTTATAATAAACTTATATTTATTATAAATGAGTTTTTAACATGTACAATGTTAGTAAAGACATTAGGTATGAGATTCTTGTATTTATTTTCCTTCATTCAAACGTATGTTATGTTATACGCCAATATTATTTCACAAGGTGTATATAATGTCCCTCTGTGATCTAAAATCATGAATATATTTATCCTAATGATATTTATGTTCCATTTTATTTTATTTCATTATGGGTATTACAATTTGATGTTACCAAAGTGGAATTGATTTTATGTCACAATCTCATCGTTTATCAGTATTGATTATGATTATTTTTTTGATGATAAAATATTAGGATCCATATTTGAAGAAACTAAAGAATTTACATATCCTTTTGTTATTCCTTATATTTTCAAGTTATAGTACCATTTATCCACTATTTGGTATAAAAAATAATTTATAATTTTTTTAATAAAATATGAGTTTATTTTTCTATTCGGTCATGAATAAATTTTCTTTTCATAACATGTTTTCTAAAAAAGTTTTCAAATTATTATTATTATTATTATATTATGATTTATAAAATTCATATTTACCAATTTTTTTTTAAAAATTACTTAAAAGAATTCTTCACGCATTTTTTCAAATAATGCCCATTTGAATTTTACCAAAAATGATAAAAGAATCATTTTTAAACATGAATAATAAGAACAATATTTCTCACCAACATGAATGCTAAAATAATTCATGATTTCGCTAAACATTTTCAAACGTCCATTCAAAGAAAAAATTATACATAATATTTGATAAATTTTAATATTTTAAAGATGATATTTCTAAATAAAAAATGAATTCTAATATATTTTGAAAATTATTTGTCAAAGTGGAAAAGAATTTTTCCTTAAGAAATATTTTAAATGATTTTTAATGATTTATTTATATGTTTTCCATGTTATTTTCAAAGTAAATTATTTTAAAATTGTTTTTTGTTTTTAATTTTTTCTCTAAATTTTATGGTTTTTTTCCGAAATAAATGATTTAAATGATTATTTTGAGGCTTCCTTTAAATTTTTTGATGTTTAATTTCAGTTAAAATTATATGCATAATAATATTTAGTTTTCAAAATGTATTTTCAAGGAATATTTATCTTCCTTAGTAATTATTCAAAGTGATTTGTTTTTTAGAATCATTCTCCATATAAGATTACATCCTTTTATGTAAATTAGGTTTTCATGGGGATATAAACCAAATATTCCATTATTATACTTTATTAAAATGGTTTATGTTGAAAAAATGTTTATTAATCTTTTATCTTTTCCATCAGTTATAGAATGATAAAATTATTATGAAGACCTCTTCTATTCCCACGGGTTATGCTATATTGAAATGATTTTGAGACAAATGACTTTTTTAAAGGTTATGACATGATACAATGTCTATGAAAAACATTCCATTTCATGGTTTTCAATATGATTATTTTTTTGAGATATTATGGCATAGATATATTTGATTTTAATTATGCATTGGGTGAGACCTATATTTCCCTCCAATTAATTAGGTAACGATTTATATCTCATGTGATAGATAGGATTTGAATGGGGAGTGAACCTGGATTAGAAAGGGACATTGTCCAGTATGATGGTCTTAGGATAGAAACATTACTACTATGATGGTTTTTGGGAGTAAATCCATTCAACTATAATTGTCTTCACAATGAGCCTTGACTGATTTGAAAATTAGTTTCTCTTCTAATGCTTTTGCCACAAATCTATGTCTTATGAAAATGTTATTCTATCATGGATAATGTTCCTTTATTCCTTCATGATTAATTTATTATGAAATACCAATATTTATATAATGGATAAATATTATTATCTTTGATATGCAGGGTATGGTTTTCAAATGTTGCATATCATTAAGTTCATGTTATGCTCACATATCTCCCTTGTTTAGCCTTATTGAGAAATTTAGCTCAACCATTCTTCTGTTTCCTATAACAGGTTAGGATGAAATGTATTACATATGATATGTCTATGAAGGGTTATAGTTATTAAGATCATATAGTAAGATGATGTTGTTTACATATGGACCATTTTTTCATTCTTCATATTTTCCCAACACACTAAACAATTATAGCCGCCAGGAATGTGTTTGTGAAATGTAATGATTATTCATAAAAAATGTTGTAATATCTATGTATAATAAGCCCGTGTCACTATAGTTGGTATTAGAGGATTGTTTTAGTCAACCTTTGGAAAATAGGATGATAAAACCAAATTAATTTTCCTAATGACATGCCTAATAATAAGTCTAAGGATGAGTCAAAGTATAATAAAATGTACTAGAATTTTGTTAAAGGATTGAGAGAGATGTTTTCCTAAAATTAAATACATATCTAGCTACTAAAAGTGGATGAGGATATAGAAAAAATTTACCTAGGGGTAATAACTTTGAAAAGGTCTTAGACTCGATCTTCACTTGGTGCACGATAATTGGCCTTGTTGCACACCTAGTTTGAATCTCCCATGGGATATGATTTGAAAATTCACATATAATTTACAAACCATCATGAAGTATTTAAATAAATGATGACCATAAATGCCATATAATAAACATAATGTGTCATATATTAAAGATTGTTTCATTATTTAGACATCCTATAAGTGATTTTCCTGATTATGGGGTTCCCCGTCATAATTATTTTTTCTTACATGATGCTTTTTTGTTTTAGTCAATGACTTGAACATAAAAGGACCATGTTAACAATGAATTACCCTGAAAATTAAATGAATATCATACTAAGAATCCAAAAATTATGGGATAGTGAATGAAGAATGTCATTTTTATTCCCAAATAACCTTCTTAAGAAATTAATCATGTCAGACTTCCAAACAAAACAATACTGGAACTACATTATATTGGGTCCTTTATGAGGAAATGTCCACATTATTTTAGTGGATATTCTAATCCACTAGTTTCTTAACAATTTATCAGCACATGAAGTGTGTCCTATTGTCGCCTATCAGCCTTTCAAAGGTCCAGTGCTCTGTTAATGTGTATGGTGACACTTGGGTCGAATCCTCATTGATGGTACAAATTTTAGAGTTAATTGTTTTTAATTGATTTTATTTTGATGGGGGGTTTGTTTTAAGAGCTTAAATGAAATGATTGATTAATAAATATTGACTTAATAGTTTAATAATTACTGGGGTGAGTTCATAATTATGGATTTAAGCTCATGATATCCTTAATCTTTTCTTTATATTGCATTAAATAAATACCCACTTCACAAGATCACTTTGATAAAAATTTCTAAGTATAAAAGCATTAATCCAAGCCTTAAATTAACTTAAAGTTATAATAAGTCAAAACTTTTTAATGGTCATGTATTTATGGTTCCAATAATCCATTTATTTCACATGTTAAACAAACATGTCGTTAATCCATGACATTTTGAGTTCAACATACACAGTGTTAACCTAAGGGATATTCATAGAGAAAAATATCTCTATCACATAATATCCCCAATTTATGACTCACCCTAATCGTAATCTTACTCATCTATTGAGATGGTTATTAATTTGATAATATATGTTTATGGTGACTAATTATAAATAGAATGAAAGTAATGGGATAAAAAAATAGTTGTGCATCGAACACACACACGAATGATGGTGAGAATTACAAATGGAATTTCAATTAAATGAGGAAGAAAAAGAAGTTAAGGGGTTTAAACATGATTTAAACTTTTTTGAGATCATTAATATTTAAGAATATAAGGTTGATGATTAAAATAGATTAATTAATCATGTATTAAAATATAATTACAAATACAAACAATTAGGATATTACAAACGAAGAAAAATGAAAAGGTAAATTAAAAGAATCTTGGAGCAATGGAATATAAACTAGAAACTTGGGTATTAAAGATCCTCACAAGACGTTGGAAGAGACTTGGGATTGCTATTCAATCCTGATTATTAAATTAAAACCCATTTCAAGGAGAAATGAGGATGTATTTATAGCCAATGGATTTGGGATTATTTCACTCCAAATCATCCCCTCCACCTGGCTCACCAATTTGAAACTCCAGACAGATGAATATAGAGAAATTGTGTTATTAAAAGCTGTAGATACTAATGTTGAGAGTCTACCATCAAAATTTTGTGGCCATTGGAATTAATTATACAATATTATAATGGTTTGATTAAATAATTTTAGTCTATCCATTTCAATCCGCACCTTTTCGAAGGCCAAAATGTGAATGGGTTTTTGAATTGGAAGATAACCTCAAATATGAACTATTTATTCTAAAATGTCAGCTTCCTATATTGTATCTTTCACAATGAAAATTTAATGTCCTAATAGAAATCTATGTTAAAAGGAAAATCAGTAAATTTTCAGTAAGTTTAATTCCCGGACAGAATGGTGGGATGGACTTCAAAGAATAATTTGTTCTCCATTTTATTAGATTTGGGACAGGAAATTTTTATCCATGGTTCCTTTGTATAATAAATAACATATGTTATAATATCCTCAAATTTGGGTTTCTTAATTTATTTTATAAATTCAATCATTATGGATGGTCTAGTTGTTTCACAGATTCTTTTGGACTTCTTATGTGGACCATAAGACCATTCAAATGGTTGAATTGGCCAAAAATTCCTTCTTATAAAATGTTGGAAATTTAAAAAGGAACCTTAAGAAAAGTAATATCACAATTTTGTATTAGTAGGATGATATTTGATATTAATAAATTAAAGAAAATCGATTGGATTAATTCAAATAATACTAAAAAATTATGTATTGTATTAAAACATGGGTATTTCACACCAATTATGCACTTTTACACAAAAATTTACTAAAGGGAGTAGAAACAAGTTATGAATAAATGAATAACATAAGAACCACTAAAAAGATATTTTCTATTATCTCATGTTCAAAACATGAAAAATTATTTTGGTTGTCTACTGTTTGGAAGGTTAAGAAGATCAATGGTGGAGTCTTATCATCAATACAAGTTAACATGATGAAATTGAATCCACGTATTGGGATGAGTTCATGAACATATTATTTAATAATTACATTCATAATATCCTCCATATTAAGATGTATAATGATTTATTTGAGCTAAATAAAACGTATAATTAATCTATTTGTACCTATGATGAAATTTTTACATGACTTATGATGTATGATTTTGGTATTATCATCCAACTAAATGTCAGATTGATCAATTAATTAGTGTATTAAAACCAATTGTTTGAATTGAGTTATCCAAAATATAATTTTGTAGCTGTGAAGTGATTGTTATGTGCTATAATATTGAAAATGGAGGGTGTATTTATGTATCAATCTCATGGTTTTTATAAGATGATAAAAATGGAATTCAATATAAAATATAGGAACTATGAAGAGAAGAATATGATATTTCATTTATTCTCAATATGCGGGAAGAATCATGTAAATTTTTTTTCTGAATGGGACTATTAATTTTTTTATGTGTGTAAAGGGTGGTCATGAGAAAATTGATTCCCAAAGTGATGAGAAGAAGTTAGATAACAATGTGAATAGATATAAAGACACATATAATGAACCACCCACACTCCAGTGTTTCAAATACAATGAATTCATGAATTAGGATGACCAATTCCCAAATATAAAGGTTACTAATGATGATTGATGTTAATAACCTCTTTAACCAATATAAAAAAGGAAATATCAAGAGATCACAATTTTTATGAGGGTTGTGATAACGTTGTGGTGAACAGTACACTTACCATCCACTCTAGAACCGCTAATGTATTATTTGAATTCAGATCTAACCATTCCTTCATATCTAAAGAATTTGATAAGTGTATAAAGATTCCACACAAATTATTAGATTTATAATTAGAATTAAAAACACATAATGTAATGATGATCACATCTAAAGTCTATGATTCATCTTTAATTGATGTTGGTGGGAATATGCTTCTTCCAAATCTTTTTATTATTCCTATAGTCTAATTTGAGGTTATCTTGGGAATGGATTTAATTTATCTACATAAATACCACTTAAATTTTTGAGAAAGGGAAGTCACTTATGATATTACATACCAACCTGTGATTGTCTATCTATGTGAAAATAAGTTGGAGTTTTCAATGGAGATCACATCCATGGCATGGGTCTTAATTCCTATTTATAATGGGTTTTTTTATCTCATATGGTTTAGGAGAAACCTGACATCAATGAAATTTATATTGTGATAAAATTTTATGATTTATTTCTAAAATATTTGAGTATCATTATAAAAACTATGAATTTGAGTTTCCAATAGAACTCATACTTTCTTCCACACCAATTTCAATGACTCCTTATAGAATGACCGGGATTGAGTCACAAGAATTGAAGAAGTAACTACAGAAAATTCAAGAAAAGGGATTCATTCAGCCAATTATGACACCTTGTGGAGCACCTATAATTTTATTAAAATAATGATTGGTCAATGAGACTCTACATTGATTATCAGAGCTGAACTAGATCATAATTAAGAATATGTATCATCTTCATTTTATTGATGACTTGTTTGATCAACTTTATAGATCTCAATACTTTTCCAAGTTTGAAAATCATTATAGATGTCATAAATTGAGGTTTTACAAGGGGAATATACCAAAGATAACATTTTTTACAATGTATTAAAATTTTGAATGTAGAGTTATTTCATTAGATCTTATTAATTCCCATATTATCTTCATGGATTTAATGATTTGAGTATTTATTGATTATCTTGATCAGTTTATGTTAGTCATGATATTATTATCTACTCAAACAGAATGTAAAATCCTAAAGATCACATGTGAATTGTACTAAAGACACTAAGGATAGATAAAGTATGTGATAAATTTAAGAAGTGTGATTTTTGGCTTTAAAAGGTTTTATTTTTCATCCATATAATCTCAATAGAGGTTTTAACGGTTGATCCATCAAAGAAAGAGGCTATTGAATATTAGCGGAGACCAACTAGGGTGATTGAGATCAATAGTTTTCCTAGTTTAGAAAAATATTATGAAAGGATTGTAGAATAATTTATCATGAATATCTAATCCTTTGACAACGTTAACTTGGAAGGAGACAAGTTTCTCTAGAAAAATGAATGCGAGTAAAATTTCAAAGAATTAAAGAGAAGATTAGTTATCACAAATATAATTATTTTAACCAGTAGTTGAGAAGGGTTTATAATCTTAGAAATTAATATAAGAAGGGATTGGGATGTGTTCTTATTTAGAATGACATGGTTATATATTATGCCTCACACCAGTTAAAGAATAATGAGAAATATTACCCAACTCAAGATTTGAAGTTAGCTATGGTAATGTTTTCATTAATGATATTGATTCATTTTTTTTATGGTGAAATGTGTGATATATATACCAATAATAAAATTTGATGTATATATTAACACATAAGGAGTTGAATGTGTGCCAAAAAATTCAATTAGAGATGACTAAATATTATGACTTCTCAATAAATTACCACCCTTAGAATGCGAACATGGTGGTTGACACTTTGATTAAATAGGATAATACTATATTATTAATGATAAGGATTAAAAAAGATCCATTTTTATAGATTTTAAATGGATGGATCAAGAAATCCAGAAGGAAGAGGAAAAATATTATCTTTATCAATTTAATTTTTAAAAATCTATCCATGTGAAGATTAAAGAGGCCCAGAAATAGGATGTAGAGATAAAAAAAGGTTATAAATGTTATTGAGTTTAACCTTGATCATGATATAATTATAAGGTTCAAAAATCATGTATTTATTTCATCTATAATAGATTTGGAGAAGGAGTTGTTATAGGAAGCTCATATATCTTTATTCTATATTCACATGGAAATTATGAAGGTTTATAAAAATTTGAAAGAGTAATTTTGTTGGGATTTAATGAACAATGATATCTTAGAGCTTGTATATTAGTACTTAGTATGTTAGTAAGTTATTGTTTAATGAAAAACTTACTAGTGGATGTTACATCCAATACCCATAACATAATGAAAATAGGAAAACATCATCTTTAATATTGTTTTTGGACTCCCCAAAATTTATAAAGTTCATAATGCTATTTGGGTTTTATTCAATTGACTTACTAAGTTATAAAAATTAATCACTATCAGCTAATACTTCTCTCTGGATTATATTTCTAGGTTATATATTAACAATGTAGTAAGGTTACATGGATTAACAGATTCCATTATGTCTTATCTGGATCCAAGGTTTACCTCATTGTTCAAGAAATTTATTTAGTAATATCTTTATTTATAGTTGAATTTTATCATTACCTATCTACCTCAGAAATATGGATAGTCTGATAGAACAATTCAAACCCTAGATAATATACTGACATCTTGTTCTTTGGATTTCAAAGGTGGTTTGTATAAAAAAATCATATATTTGAGTTTTCTTACAAAAATATCATTCAATAAATAATTCATATAGATCTTTATGATTCCCTCTATGGAATGAAATGTTGATCTCTAATGTGCTAGAATGAATATGGAGAAATAAATCTATCAGGACTTAATATAGTTGAAAAGAAAGAAGAGAAGGTTAAATCAATTTAGTAACAAATCAATGAAGATAAGATTCTGTAGAGAAGTTATAATGATAATCGCTAGCATGATCTTGATTTTGAAATTGGTGAAAAGGTATTTCAATGAATTTCTCCATGGAAGAGGGTTATGATATTTAGGAAGAAAGTGAAACTAAGACCTAGGTATATCAGTCCCTTCTAAATTATTGATCATATTGGAATGGTAACCTATCCGTTGGAAATTTTACCAAACCTCTCTCAATTACATAATGTGTTCCATATATGATTCATTAGGATGTACATATATATCATCCTACCATGTAATTCACTTACCTATTCCCTGATATAGTTTGTCACATGACCTCAAGCTTGCCTCCCCATACGCCATAGCCTGTCAACTAGTAGCAAGGAAAAAAGTCACATCCATGGGGATACTATTCCATCATGAATCAGAGTGTATAAAATTTGTAATTAATAATATAAGCAGTAGAAACAAATATAAAAAATAATCATAATAATGAATAACATCCGTTAAATAAATAGGAAGAAGCTGAAGAATAAATTGATAAAAATGATGATGATGATCGTGTATCTATAAAAAATTAGTACACATGTTACAAGGGAGTAGGAATATGACACATGTTATAAAAAAAGTCCCAAAAAGAAATATATCTACCATTAGTATCATCACAAGCATATGCTCAGTCATATTCTCTCGTAATCCAACCTAGTACAATAAATCTTGCATCAGAAGCTATATGCTTCCCAATATCTATTCTTGTAATCATGATGCCTGCATGGGTACCAATGGTGGTCAAAGTAGGGTGTTATATATAATAATTAGGCCACCAAAAATGATGTATAGATTAATCGATTTAGTTCATATAAAATGACTAGTTTTTTAATAAATATAAATACAAAGCAATGAATAAATAATTAAATACATCAGACCAGGTCCCTATTTGGAAAATCGTCCAACTCTACCTTCTTTGGCCTAGTCTGGGTGACATTGAATGAGGTAACCTATACATGTATAAAATATAGTAAAGTGAGCCATCATAATTAAGCATCAAGAGGTGGACCACTCACATCATGTGATTTGTCTCGGTGGACATGTCCTTGGAATTTATTTATACATTATTAATGATTAGTTTAAATATTATATTTGGAATTTAGAAGAGGTTTCCTGAGCCTATTTAAGGTGATTCAGAAGGAATCCAATGCATCACTCTTGGGGAACTATAAATTCCTAATATCGTAAGAGTTCATACATGGAGATCCATAAATGGAATCCTTAGTATCACTCTCAATATGGAGTGAAAAAACCCTCCAATCCTATCCCTAGGATCTATCATAGGGGACTGAGTATCGCTCGTGACCTGGTCTGACCATCTAGACACTGAGATTGTCTGTGTGTCTTCTATAGGGAACTGATATCACTCACATGGAGGAAAGGTAAATGTATGGAGATCCTATCCCAGGAATCACTTGTATCAATCATTATTTATATACTATACACCTGAATAACTAATTATAAATCTTGATGAGCCCATCAAATCCATCCCATAAGAATCCAAGAATCACTCTCAGATTGAGTATGAGGGAATGTATTTTCTAACATAATTCAAATTTATTAAACGAGGAATTTAACTTATAAAATTTTAATCTAATTTTCCAAAACATTTAATTAATAAATTCCCTTATGTAATGAAGTGTAGTGGCCTAATAAATGGGCTTACATTTACCCGAACACAATTTATGCTTTGAAATGATTAATTATATGAAAACACACCCCTCAAGGATGGTTAAAAAATTTATGGCACAAGGATGATAGGATATCAAGTAGGGAACACCCATATAGTAGTCCCATGTCATGGCAGATGACCTAAGAGATCATTCACCACTATCTATAATAATATAAAGCATGAGAAATCGATTAAATTAATTTTTTAAGCATTTAGGAGGTGTGTCTAGGGATGTGCATTTTGCGGTATAATGGAGTACAATATGAAATCAAAATACATGAGTGAATGATGCTGGACCACCAACCTTAGACTTTTAGTGCTCTCTCTATCTAGTTTCATCCCTTGAATTTTGTTATAGTGGGTGATATTAGAAGAATCATCAAATGAACTATCAATAGAGAAAATGACCTTGTACCAAAATAGTGCAAAAAAGGATAATATAAACAATGAAAATAAGGAAGATGAGTTTAGGGATTACCAAGAGGGATCTATTTCACTCGACGATGGAGGAAACTGAGACCATATGTGGGAGATAAAAAAATATATACCTTATAGGAGGAAGATAGATTTAGGAGGCCGATATAGAAGAACAATGAGGAGTTAGTAGGAATGATATATTAATTTCTTTTTGAAAAAGTATTTAAAATTTACCTCATAAACTGGATTGGATGGTCGAAAAAACTGTATGCCAACCATGCTCGCATCACTACCAAAGTACCCCACTCTCATGGTCTAGGTGCACAGTTTGACTAACAATGCACAAGACATGAGAAATGGATTTGTTAAGGATGTTTATAATCCCACACATTAATGTATACTCCCTCACACAATTCTAGAAAAACTGTGAAGCCTCTTGCTGTACATTGGTTTTCGCGTATGGTTGAGTCGCACAATTACTAGTAACTATGTGCTAACCCTGGGGCTCATTATGCCTCTAAACATTCAAGAGTCATGAGATCCAAATGATCCATATACTCTCTCGAACCACCCATTATCTTATAGATCAAATTAACAGAACACGAAAAATTAGGTTTTGATTTGTAACATAAAAGTTTGCACCTCTTCAGAAAGTTGCAATGTTACAAATTCTCCTCTTTAAAAAAATTCACCCATGAGTTCCCTTCCATGTATAGTAAGGAATTATATGACAAAACTTCTAGGAACATTTCATGTACATCAACTTCCAACTTTTAGGTCTCATCCTAAATTTTTTTTTGCTTCCATTTAACCTAAACTTATTAAATTGACATACTGTGGAGAGAATTTGTGTTCTAATCAATGATACATATCAGATTGTCCTCAAAGGATACATCCACATCAATATCACTATACTTGGGATCAAACAAATGAGATGGATCAGCATGATACTAGTGAATATTTTATAGGTGTAAGACATTATGGATGACATAGTACCTCCAAGTTAACTATGAACGATAGGCTATAGTCCTTACTCTCTCCATTATCTAAAAAATATCAACATAACAAGGTGATATCTTTCCCTATCTCTGAATTTATCTATGACCCAATCTATGTACTACTCATATAATTACCTCATTTCCCACCCAAAAAAAGAGAGGTCGACTGAGATGATCAGTATAAGATGTATTCCCAGACTGAGCTATAACCATATGTTTCTAAATCAACTAGACTTATTATAAAGTCTCCTAAACGAGATGAGGACCCAAAAATGATTCCACACCAGCCTATAATCACTATAGAGGGGAACTACACCTCATACCGCAAATGAAATCATATGTATCCATATGAATTTTTCTTGAAAACTGTTATTGTTTGAAAACTGTTCCAGAGGAACAGGTTTCTTCGATGAACCTAAATAATCATGTACACATTCCCAATGCATATCCTCAAATGCCCAAATTTTCCACTCATATTTCTCGTCAGTCTAAGGGTGATATTCTATACTCAATAGAACCTATGATCAAAAGGAATTTTTCTACCCCTATCAGAACTGTGGTGTAAACTAGGTATCTCATTCAAATACGATAAAATATGGAGCAACATTAAAGCACACAATCACCTAGATATATATCCTCCGAGGATAATCAACTAATATGGTCTCCCAGATAGGTAAGAATGAACAGACCTAGTCAACCTATCAATGATCACTCATATTGTTTCACTACCATGAGGGTATATCATAATGACCATCACAAAATCCATGGGGACACCATTCTATTTCCACTCAATAATGGATAGATGTTGTAGATGTCCAGCATGTTTCTAGTTCTCCACATTCACCTATGGATTGGTGGAACACCTCATCATGAATCTTGAAATCTGCATCTTCGTACTTGACCACAAATACCATCAATGCACATCTCATTACATCTTGGTAATCCCAAGGCGAATTTCCCAAATTAAGGCATGATATTCGAATATGAACTATTCATATATTTCATCTATCACCCACACATTCCCAAGGAAATATAATATCTCATTCTCATGGATAACACAACTAGGAATTATGTTCTCACCAGAGACACTATCCCTCAGAATGAGTCCCTATGGATCAAATATCTATTGCATCCTCACTCAATCTAGAAGGGATGAAATCACTGTTAGATCTTCTAAAACGTGCTTCTCATGTTGTTCTTGAACCTCCTGGTGTATCTAAAAAAATAGATTTATCAAAATACACTCACTAATATCCTCCCAAATGTCCTGCATTTGACTCTTTGAGATCATATTAATCATCCACTACATTACCCTTCTTAAGTGTATTAGAAACATCAAAATCGAATGAATGTAGGTATTCATGAAACCTATATTTCATGAGATTCATTTTACACTACCTAGGGATTTATTTGAGGAATTTTTTATCTGTGTAGATAATGAAATGATCACCAAATAAGTAGTGCCTCAAAAATATAAGGAATAAACCACAACTGCTTGCTCGAGGTCATGTTTAGGGAAATTATTCACATGGATTATTATCTGGTGGGGACTGTATACTACAACTAAATCTCCATACATCATAACATATCCTAGAAAAATTTATGAAGCATCATAGTATACAATATTGATTTGGTTTGACTCTAAAAAAATAAGTACTGATGCTAAGGTTAGTCTTCCCTTCAATTCCAAAAGGCTATCTCACAATCCCCATACCAGAAAAATTATACACCCTTTTATTCAACCCTATAAGCAGTGCTTCAAGGCATGATAAGTTTTGTATGAATCACTTATAACACCAATATATCCTCAATAAACTACACCCATTGAATAAATTCATGGGATGCTCCTCTACAGTCATGACTCTAACCATTTATTTGTAAACAGATATGCCTTGATCTAAAATGATATCACCCAAGAAGTAAACTTTAGGAATGAAAATGTGTAATTTTATGATCTTCTCATATTTCTCATGATCTTTAAGTGTATTGAAAATGTTTTCAAGATGGTTGGAATGATCATGTTTGGTTCTAGAATAATCTAAAATATCTTCAAAGAATACTACAAAAAACGAATCTAGGTAAGGGTGTAAAATACGATTCATCAAGGCCATGAAAAATTTAGGTGCATTCGTAAGGCTGAATACCATAACCAGATACTCATAAAAACTACATTTTCTTTAGAATTAAATACATAGTATGTATGATGGTCAAACATGAACCTAATAATATCCCAACCAAAAATCAATCTTAGAGAAAAAATCCAGTCCTTGGAGCTTGTCAAAGATGTTATCTATAGAAGGAAGTGGATTCCCATTCTTTACCAGGAGCTAGATTAATTAGTGGTAGTCAAAAAACAACCTGAGGGAACTATCAAATTTCTTGTAATAATGGATAGGTAAATCCCATGGATAAGTGTTCAGTTGTATAAAACACTTTGCCTCTATATCTTCCAACTACTTATTGAGTTACTAGATATCTTTAGATTCCATTATATAGGGAGGAATGGACATTATTGCAGCACCTAGAACTAGATTAATAGTGAAATATACCACTCTTACCAGAGGTATGCTGGAGAAGTCGTCTAACAATATGCCCCAAAAATGATCCAAAACATGAATGAATTCTATAAGTTGTATTCCAAAATCGTCAATAAAGAGATTAAACATATGGGTTGTCTCCCTACCAACCAAATACACTCAGTTCTAGTTAAAATTTCATAGATATCCCATTCTTCCTTATGAATTTAAGAACCAACCTCATGATATTTGAATGAAACCCTCTGATGATAGCAGCAACATCAGATCAATAAAGCACTAGATATCCCATACTGACAATGATTTTTAAGTCATCCATCATGAAGAAAAAAAATTCCAAAGAAGTTATACCCAACTATCTCAATGGTGAACTCCTTTCACTGGTGCACCCCCTCCAATCGAACCCCTAATGAAATTTCAAGATTTATAAAGCCACTGAAGTACTCTATCGGTAGGCCGAAACATTCCATAATTTCCGAAAATATGATGGAGTGTGATGAACCTATTTCAAAGAGGGAATAAACTAAAGTAGAGGCCACTGGGATATTAACTCATAATGTGGAATTCCCTGGACACTACTCTTCAGGTGTGGGAAGTGTTGCATTGATATGGCCCAAACTGTATCCCTAATATGCATCATGTCTAACCTATATAATAATGATCAGCTGGTGCTGAACCTATGGGGTCTGATTGCCTCATCCCTGACCACCTTGTTGTCCTGTTTGGTTGATAGTAGACCGAATCCCAACCTGATATGGATCTACTCATTTTATTCATGGAATTTATGTCCACACATATCATTTCTCAATGGATATAAGAGGGTAAGTTTGTTGAAAAACTATGGGTGACCCATTATACCAAATTCTTGGTACTCAATCTGGTTTCTTGTGCACTAGGGCTTCATGTGACCTATCCTAAACACCAGTGACACACCATATAACTATCAGTGCATATTATATAGTTGTTACGTCCCCCACGTGCATCCTCGAAGTGATGCTTCCTACCATTTGCTAAAAATATCCCTTCAGGGAAGCTGAACTTCCTTGGTTCACATTTCCACCTTCCCTCAGGTTTCATGCTCTAATGTGGGGTTTTTTTTTCACTATTTATAAAATGGTATCCTTCTAGAAAACGTCCACCTGCAGATGGATTACATACACGAATCCATAAAAAAATCATATTTTAGTGGTACACTCATCACTAGTAATAGTTGATGAAAAATGACGGAGTTCGGTAAAAAAAGAATAATATTACATCACTAAAATCAAACATTACTAGTGGTTCAGAAACTCTCAAACGCGACCCGATCACAATGTCTTGGGGAAGATGTAATTATAGAAGACTGTTTGGAAGACCACCCAGACCATACCCTAATAAAGTCTATCCTGTGTGATGACATCCCACTAATATTTATCCGAGTCACAAAGATTATAGGTGGGAATTGTTTCCCTCCACATTGGAGGGGTATCTAAATTATTGATGATTGAAATCCTAGACTCAACCCAAGACTCAACAGCCTGGGGACTACCATCCCCTGAATGTATATTGCTTTTAGAATTCCCACGTCAGCACTATCATGGTTGGGAAAGCTCACAAAGCTCCCTATAAATACATCATAATGTTAAATAAACTATCTCAAAACTAATAATCATCACCCAATATAAGATTTTTTGGAGGTTCTTCAAGTGTCACTATTGGAGGTACTACTAGGGGATCAGGCACCACCACCTTTGGAGAATGTTCATCACCACCATCATATCATACAACATGAGGATGCCGAGGTGATGTAAGTAAATAATTTCTAAGTGAACAGCCATATGAAATATATATTAGAAGAATAAAAACATATAAAACATGAAAGGATAGGTACCCCACCTTCTTATAATGAGTCACAACCTCAGCCTTCTCTTAAATTTGTGTCTATCTAGTAATGAAGAGTCAAAAAAGTATCATAGGAGACATAGCCTACTTCCCACTACTATAGCCGGTCTAGGGTCAAGATATCACATGTCATAGTAGATGTCCCAATATATGGTGTTTCAAATAAAGGGTATAGAGGGAAATACCCTTTACATTGCATTTAGCAACCCTAACTAGTGATAATATTTTAATTTAAAAATATTAATTTATTTAAGTTCACTCTTATTTATTTGGACATAGATTTCTAAATCTAGTAAATTTTATCTCCAATTCCTGATTTATAAAGGCCCATAATATTTAGAAATTACAATAGGCAAGTCATGTAACTGTGATATGACCTTTACGTCTGGTATGAGGATGTAACAATTCATGTATGGTTATTTAATTTAATTAACTAACATTCCTAAATTATATAATTACTATCTTAATAAATCAAAATTTCTTTCATCAATAAATTTGACACATTTTCAGAAAATAAAACAAAGGTTTATTGGCTCAATAGTAGAATAAACGGATGAATCATGATATCATCATTAATCTATGTGGGAAAACATTGTTTATAATGATATATGAACATTAATTAATCTAATAATGTAAACAATTCAGGAAATGTTAGCACATTTCAATATATAAAATCAAGGAATAAGAAAAAAACATGAAAAACAGGAAATGCACGTAGGAATATAGATATGTCATAGAATAATGCATGGAATTTAAGTCTCATGGGGCCTAGAATGATTCATGAATTGGTACACCATCATATGAGTGGGACAAGGTAGAATAAATCCCATCCTAATAAAATCATCAATAGTAGAGGCAAAAAACAAGTTCATCACCCAATGTTAAAATTCATAAAACCGTAATAAGAATAATCAATAAAAACACAAACCCATCCGAGGTATTTTTTGTTTCCATAGTACATGGTTTATCAATTCCCTAGAACAAGATAATAAAAAAATTCCCTTACATCGTATTCTCCTGTATAATACTTAATATTAAGACAAAATTAAAAAATAGGCTCTAATACCACCTTTTAGCATCCCACCATGGATTCCACATATTTGTTCTCTGAGATGGTTAGCCACATGACCTCAAGCATGCCTCCCCTTAGGCCAGAGGCTACTGACTACGAGTGAGAGACTAGGGTGTGTTCATGGTTGTACTATTCCTTCATGAATCAGAGTTTAAAAAATTAATAAATAAAAATAAAATCACCAAAAACAACGACAAACAATAATTATAATAATTAATAACATAAATTAGATGAAAATGTCGAAGTGGAATAATAAATAGATACAAAATGATGATGATGATCATGAAAATATAAAATATGGGAACATAAGATGTAGGGGAGCATGAATATATCCTATTATATATAGAAACACATAATAGGAAAAAAAAGTCCACTATTATCATCATGATAATATTCTTGGTCCTCTTATCCCATACTCTAAACTAGTCTTGTAAATTAAGCATCAGAAGTTGGATGTTTCCATTTATCTACAACCACAATCATGCAGTCTTCTTGGTTACCAAGGGTTTCCTAAATAAGGTTCCATTAATAATTATTAGGCCCCCACTAGTGGTTTCTAGATCAATTTATTTAGTTCATATAAAATGATCAATGTGCCGATAAATATAAATGATAAGCAATGAAGAAATAAATAAAAATCCGATCGTTTCATTCATGGGATACTCATCTGACTTTACCGTATTTGGAAAAAATGGATGTCTTTAAATGAGGTAACCTTTACAGTAATTAAATACGGAAAATGGGGTCATCATAAATATGCATCAGGGAGTGGACTTCCCTGAAGAATGTTATTTATCTTTTCGGATGCATCCTTTGAATCTAGTTAAAAATTCTTATCCTTTAGTTTAAATGTCATCTGTAGACATTAGAAGAGGAACCCTGGGCCCATCCAAGGTGATTTGGAAAGAATAAAAAGTATCACTCTAGGGTCAATTTAAATTTTTGATACCCTAAGACTCTATACAAGGAGATCAATAAATGGAATCCAAAGTATCACCCTCAACATGGAATGAAATAACGCATTGAGCCCATCCTTGGTATCTCATATAGTAGACTGAGTATCACTCGTGACCTGGTCTAACCATCTAGCCACTAATACCATCTATTGGGTCTCCCCTAGGGAAATGATATTTCTCACATGTTGATAAGTCAAATGCACTATGATCACATCCATGGTATGGCTGATATCACTCTCAATGTATATACGTCTCACATGAAAAACTAATTAAAAAGACTGATGTTCTTGTAAAATGAATCCCATAAGGATACAAGTATCACTCTCATATTTAGTATGATATAAATTCTAGGATCAAAAAATTAAAATTCCTTTAATGAGTTATTTTAATTATAACATTTTAATCATGTCTTCCAAGAAATTTATTTAAGAAATTCACTTATGGCATGAAGTGTAGGGTCTTATCACTTGGTCTAAAATTTCACTGGATTCAATTCACACTTGAAAAAAAAATATTATATGAAACACACCCCTCAATTATGGTTATAAAATTTAATATAGATGGTATATAAGCTACCAAAGAATGGCACACCCATAGGGGTGGCCTATGTCAGGGAGAATGACCTAGGAGTTATTTTACCGCTATCTAGGACTAAATTAATCATTATAAATAATTTAAATAAATTTTATCAAGAATTTAGGATGTGTTTCTAGAGAAGACAGGAGTGCAACATGATGATGCACAATATAAACTATCTAAACATGAGGGAAATAATCTAGACCACCTACCATTGGTTTGTAGTGATCTCCTCATCCATCATATACTCTTGATTTGATCTAGAATGAGTGATATCAGAGGAATCCTAAACTGTCTTGAAAATAGAAAAAATGATATCACACAAAAATAAATAAACATAATAGAATAAAAAATAAGAAATAAAGGAAGAGGAGTGGGTATCTTATTGAGAGGGATTCAACACACTTGAAGGCCAAGGAAATATATATCATATGACTGAGATACCAAAATCCCATAGCCTAGAGGAGGAGGAGAGATTGAGTGGATACTGGAGAATAAAATGCTAGAGTAATAACGAAGGAAGTATTAAATCATTTTAGGGAGAAATACATAAAATCACCATAATAACTTGGTCGCATGGTTTGACAGTGTGGTTCACCAAACCGTGTGCCAACCAATGTGCACAACACTTCCCCAGTACCCCACACGCAAGGGATAGGCAAAATATATGACTAACCATGCACAAGATGTGTGAAATAGATCTGTCAATGACATATTCAATAGCACATGGGAATAAAATGTGGCTTACATAGTTTTAGAAAAGCTGTGTAGCCTCTTACATTACATTGGATGTGTCATGAACCATCCCAGATCGATCCTGAACCGACCACTCGAGCCAGTCCGCAACATGTACCGAGGGGCATTCCCAATCCCCCCGGGATTAAAACTTGGGCCGGACATCAAAACATACACTTGAGAATGATTTAAGACCAAAAGAAACCAACCAAGACCAAAGTAATAAATAGAACGAACAAGCCATGAGAACCAAAAACTTCACATAGACACATAAATAGTTGGTCCAAATACATGATACAACTGAACAAGCGGAAACTAAGAGGTACAAACTAAAAAAGAAGCCAGGATTCCAAAATCTCTATGTGACCTCTTGGTCACCTCCAACATCTAAACCGAACATTCTCCACAATGAGCACCTACCAGGAAGCCTAAACAATAGCTGGACCTAAAACTGAAAAGATAGGATATGCACGAGAACCAAAATACTCAGTAGGGATGCCAAATATAACCACTTAATCCAGTAGTTTCCTTCCCCAAAAAAATATTAACATAAGTTTGAAATATAGTTACAAAATTATGGTTTTCACATTTTAAATAAAACAAAAAAATTTCCCGTTTCAAAATACAACACACGATACCGATCATTTCCAAAAACAGATGCCATTTTATAAACAAAAACTCAAACCAAATGATACCAGCAACAATTTTCAATTGAAAAATTTTAAATGGAAAATAGTTTCAAATAATTACACTTAAAAAAAACTCTTATTTTAAAATTACCATCCCAACCTACCATGTGCTGACAGTAGGTGCAATATTGTCATTGAGAACTAGTCATGGGAAAACCCCTAGGCACTAGCTAGCTGTGGGACCCATGTGCCTCATATCTCAGTGTAAGAGTAACCATAACAATATATGTTATAGTGAATGATCCACTAGTAGGGAAAATACCTATAACTTTATGGTCCCCAACATAATAATCACAGTTTAGTTAGTGTTTTCATCATCAAACCTGATATATGAAACATGGGCTAAACCCCACCAGATCACTTGCATTCTAGTACATGTCCACCCACATAGATACCCAGGCTTCCCTTCTCATGATCTATAAAATTTCACACATCACATGTTACCACATACACCATTTATCAACCAAACTAAGAATCTCATTTCATAAGCCACCACTTTCACATCACCAACCCATTCTTGAGAACTAATAAACACCAAAACATTTACAAATTTCTTGTAAACCATGAGAAACAACACTTCCCTAAGAATTTTATACACAATACTTTTTCACATTTTATAAAAAACAAGATACTCTAAAAATATTCCAAACAGGCCTTTATGTTCACACACCCAAATGCATTTACAAAAACATTTCTAAAGCACAACACCTTTCAAGTTAAATACAAAAATTCACCTTTGATTTTGAAGTTCCAAACGGGCTGTTAGATTGACATAACTAAACACCTCTTCCAAAACAATGCACCAATATTGCGTCTACATATGAAAATAAAATTGGGCCCTTATGTTCCAATCACATACCCTAACTCTTTACAATTACCAAACATACCTTTACCATTCCAAACTCACTCAAATCATGTTCCAAGGCCAAACCGACCAAAACATGCGGAACACATTTAAAACCAAGACATTACAAAAACACTTTTAGCAACCCTATTTCAAAAACCCATTTAAAACCTTATTTATAAGTCTACTAAGGTAATCAACATTGTTTGAAAACTAATTTTAATTTGAGAAATCTAGATTTTGTAAGAATACCATTTTTTAGTGTCATCTTCATTTGAGGGAACATACATGTGTTCTCAAAGTGCACCCATAGATGTTAAAACATAAAATAGCACCCCTTTCATTCGAGAAACCATTTGAAAACCAAATACATCCATTCATTATTTAAGAGAACAAAACCATCCCATTTTTTTTTCCATAAAACCCATTTCAAGGACTGTTAAACCCACATATCAAGAAACACTATTTCCAAATTACACATAAAAAACTAAGTTCACAACCAAATACGATCCATCACACAACATAATATTTAAGAATATTATAAAATACCAAATTCCAATTTCAAAGAACAAGGATTTTCAAAACAAGCACCATATGTGCCTTAAACCTATACATTTCACACAAATATCTTTAGGAAACTATTTTTAACGAAATCAATCAACACCAAATCAACATTTATATCTATCCAATGGGTATAATAGATGTGTGAATAACATTTAAGAATAAAATAAAAACATGAATGTTCCAGAGGATTATTCTGAAAAGGAAATTTTGAACTCACCTGCCTCAAATCATGTGTGGATGGAGTAAAACATCATGGAGAGGGAAATCGAAGCCCCACGAGAAATACACACACCCTAACCATAATAAATTGAACCAAAATAAGCCAAAACTAACCCTAGGATTCATCCAAGAGGGAGAATCCCAAAGAAAACCAAGAAAAGTAAGAGAGGGAAGAGAGGAGAAGAGGAATGTAGAAGATTTGATAAAAAACCACTTAACTTTGGTGACAAATCGCTCCAAAATCACCCCAAATCAAAGTAGGAAGAAGGGGGAGGTACCTCTGGTCAATACCCAATAGGTATGGCTTAATTTTATAGGCGGAATCACCTAAATCTGATTTTAGTGTAAATTTTATTTTGCCTATAATAGGCTGCACAAGTTTCTAAACCATGCACATACCATGTGAGAGCTACCGGAAAGATTCTAAAAAATCTCAGGGTTAAGTTGCACAGTTTGGGGAAACCGTGATCAAACAATGTGACTGAAAAAATTGTCACAAAACCCCCAAATTACACCCTAAACAATAGATAATTCCATCCAAAGATCCTTGAATGTTTTAAACACAATATAGAGACACCAATGGCATCACAAACTCTCCCACATGACACATTCTTCCCATAAAATTTAAAATAACCATAAATAGGTCTAGAAGAAAAAAAATACCACAAAAACACAAGGACTTTTATTAGAAACCCAACTAGAACCTCAACCAAAATATCCAACATTGAGAAATACATAAAATGAAGAAGTATATGAGGTCGGGGTGTGGAAATTCTCCCCACCATGGACACTTTCTGCCCCCAGAAAGTCACTAAGCCCAAAGACGGTCAAGATTTGATTCCATGACCAAACAAACCCAAAGAAAACTATGAATCTCAGGATGAAAACACTCTCTATAGGTCAAACCTGAGAGATTCAAGAAGAAACTAAAGCCCAAGACTAAGGGAGAACATGAGAGGGTTCTCCCCACCACAAAAACTCAACTAGCTTGAAATCCTGAAAACCCCAACACACCCCCCCCCCCCCGGGGGGGGGACATGGGAAATTCCTACTAAAATTTATATAACATCAAGCATGAACGAAACAAATCCACGATAAGGAACTAGACAGAGAAACTTCTACAGAGAAACCAGACATATCAGGATCCTGAATGTGAAAACCCCAATAAGATCTGAAAACAATCCATACAAGGGTGATCAACAACACTGCCAGTGTTAAAATCCTCCACTCCTACTAGGAAACATTACATTAGGGGAAACCTTGATAATATCTCAAACCAAAGCCTCTACCATGCCCAATCACTCTTACCACCAAACAAGCACCTGTAAAGCCAAAACCCAACCCAGACCAAACCAATCACACCTGAAGAAAGACAAGATATTCCAAAATCCATAGTCAATGAACTGAACTACTCACATAATAAAAGAACATTTCCATCACACCCTCACACTAGAACTATGTACAAAACCCTCTACAAAATAAAAGAAATGGAACTTCAGATATTTCCAATACAAAAAAAACATGTACCGTACTGAGATCCCTCACACCCTCAACAGCCCCTGACGGTGCACAAGCTTCACCCTGAGACTTGAGGCTAGGGATATGATGGTTGAATCATCTTATTCCTCATAGTGAGGCACTAGCATCCCCCCAAAACACCCCTTCCATGAACATAACTTCTTTCAGAACATTCTTTAGTGACCCGAACAATCATCATGATAACAATACCTTGGAGGGACGCAAACAATGGCTTGGAATTCATGAACCAACCACATTGGTGGAATGAAAAAGAAATGTCTGATGATATAGAAGCAGAAACTGACATACTTGATTTTTTAAAAATAGGTTCCTTTTGTACACCCCACTCACCAGATAGGGAAATCTCAAGAAATATTACCACCACCAACTATACCGTAAACTCCAGCAACCAAGAAACACTCGACCTCCACTAGTCCATAACAGGACCATCAGACAAACCCAATACAACACAAACTTCAACAAACTCAAGAGTTCCAACCAACTAAAAGCTCACTCAACATCATTAAACCACATGAATTCCTTTAACATACATTTTTCACTCAAAAATACAAACAAAACCTAAGAAGAACTGGGAACTAGGCATGAATCACTAGCAACATTGGAGACCTTTCTGGGTAGCATGCTCCAAACAATACAAAAAACAAATCCAAAACTGGCATCAATCCAAACTCAATCAAATAAAATAGCCCAAACCAAGGGAAACATGCTTACAAGCCAAACATATACAAACCCAAGGAAAAACTATTTTTCTATTAACCACAATTTCATTAAAATTAAAATGATTCTTTTTCTAAGGCCATTTTCAAAATACCAAAAACCCTCTTTCCAAGAAAAACCCAGTCTTGAAATCACATTTCCATTCAAACCCATTTTGGAAAAATGAATTCAGGAATTAAATTCAAAAACCACACTCGTGGAATCCTATGAACTATTACATGTGTTTTCACCCAATTCCCTTTACTTCATCCATGAAAAAGTGCCCACATTAACTTTGCGTATACACCCCACACATGTGACCCTTCATAAAGAACACCAAGGGTCAAAAATTTCTTTTCCTTGTCAAGTCCAAACATACATAAATTTTTTCCCAAACAGAATAACCCTTATTTAAAACCCATTTCACCAATTTACAAAACAATTTGAGAGAAAACCTTGTCCATTCGAAATCCACTTTCACATTAAAACCATTTCAATTTCTAAAATCCTTTTTCATTTTCAAGACTCATTCCCAACAACTAAGGAAAAAAGAAAGCACAACCAAAAAAAAACTATCAGAATGAGGAACTAGTGTTTATACCCAACCCGAAGACATAGTGGTGGCCATGAACCAATTAAGGAATAAAACTAATAGGACCTTGAACTGGGAACTTGGACTCCACATGGTCCACCACTCCATGTGATGTCACAACATGACATCAGTCCATCTCTATTTTCAATCCTCATCCCAAAACAACCCAAGATAAAGATTACTCCTGGACTACCCTTGGTAACTCATGTATCGTCATGAATGGTGGTGATCAAGAAATGACCCATGACCTACCTCTTGAGCCTTGACAACCCTAGTATCCATCTACGAGACACCTCAAATAACAAGTTCATCCTTTGATACCGTTTTGTCATGAACCATACTGGGTTGACCCTGAACCGACCACCAGAGCCAGTCCGAAACATGTCTCGAGGGGCGTTCCCGATACCCCAGGGATGAAAACTAGTTCTAGAAATAAAAACATATTATTGGGAATGATTTAATCCCAAAATAAACCAATCATGACCAATTTAATAAAAAGAATCAAACAAGCCACGTGAACCAACAACTTAACATAGATAAATAAACATTTGGTCCAAATACATGATACAACTTAACAAGCATAAACTAATAGGAACAAACTGAAAACAAATCCATGCTACCAAAATCACCATTTGACCTTCTGGTCACCTCAAACCACTAAACCGAACATTCTCCACAACTAATACCTACCAGGAAGCCTGAACAAAATCAGGAGTTGCAAATGAAAAGATAGAATATGAATGACACCAAAACGCTCAGTAGGGATTCCAAAGATATCCACTAAATCCAAGAGTTTCCTTTAAAAAAACAAACCGTTAAAAAAAATATTGAAATAATGTTACAAAAGTAGTGTTTTCACATTTAAATAAGACAAAATTTCTTTCCCATTTCAAAATCCAACACTTGATACTGATCATTTCCAAAACCAGATGCCATTTTATAACCAAAAAACCAAACTAAGTGATACTAGTAACAATTTTCAATGCAACAAATTTAAATGAAAATTAATTTCAAAAAATGACACATTAAAAAAACAATTATATTTAAAATTACCATTCTAACCTATTGTATGCCAATGGAAGGTGCAATATATTCATTGAGCACTAGTCACAGGAACACCCCTAGGCACTAGATAACAATGGGCTCCAGGTACCTCATATATCAATGTAAGAGTAACCATAACAATTTCCATTCTTGTGAATGAGGCACTAGTTGCGAACATACCCATAACCTAGTGGTACCTAACATCATAATTGTCACACCCTGACCTTGGATACTCCTTCATTTTATTTATTTATCAATGTTGGATATTTTGGTTGAGGTTCGGGTTGGGTGTCTAATATAAGTCATTGTAATTTTATGGTATTTGTTTTATTCTAGATATATTCATGGTTATTGTGATTTTTTGGGAAAAAAGTGGAATGTTGGAGAGTTTTTGATTCCCTCGGTGTCTCTATATTGTGTTTAAAATATTGAATAATCATTGGGTGGACTTCCCTAGTGTTTGATGTATAATTTGGGGGGGTTTTGGCCAATTTTTGGAATATCATGGTTTGAGAATGGTCTGACCAAACCGTTCAACCAAGACATGCAATGTTTTAGGAGTTTTCCAGTAGCCGTCGCAAAGTTTGCGCACGGTTTGACAAACCGTGTAAGAAAACTGTGCATCCACTTGCGGGCTTAATAACTTTTGACATGGAAACTCGTTTTGGGTGATTACACCTCCAAAATGAATCCATATATGTTGGGTATCAACCATAGGAGCCTATACCTTCATAATCCATAGTTTTGGGCCACCTTTAGTGTGATACTTGAATGAATGTTGGTGATTCGTAATGTTCCACTCATTAAATCTCATCTCTTTCCCCTTCCCTCCATGTTTTTGTGGTTTTCTTTGGGGTTTCCTCCCTTTCCCAAACCCTAGGGTTAGGGTTGGATCATGTGGTTATTTTTTCTTGTGGATATGGTGTGAGGATTTATAATGGGTATTTGTCTCCCTCTCCATGAAGTTTTACCCCACCAGCAAATGATTTGAGGTAGGTGAATCCAACTTTTCTTTCTGGAATAATCCTTTGTCACTTGCATGTTTTCATTTGCTTCTTAAATGATATTAAAACCTCTGTTATACCCATTTGTTAGTTATAAATGAATATTTTTTGTTGATTTATTTCTTTAATAATATTTTCCTAAATATATTTGTGTTAAATGTTTAGGTTTAAGGCACATATAGTGCTTGTTTTGAAATGCATTGTTCTTTAAAAGTGGAATTTGATCTTTTGTGAAAATTTTTACTCTTATGTTGTGTGATGGAGCTTATTTAGTTATGAAATTGGTTGTGTGTGTGTGTAATTTTGAAACGGTGTTTCTTTATATGCGGTTTTAAAGGTCTTTTAAAGGGGCTTTATGGAAATAATGGGATGGTTGCGTTCTTTAAAATAATGAATGGTTGCATTTGGTTTTCAAATGGTTTATTAGGTGAAAGGGGTGCCGTCAGAAGTTAGAACATCTATGCATACACTATGGGCACACATGAATGTTTCATTAAATGAAGATGAAACTTGAAAAATGGTATTATTAAAAAATCATGATTTCCCAAATGAATCTTGGGTTTCAAACAATATTGGTTCCCTTGGGTGACTTATAAAGAATTTTTTAAATGGGTTTTTTGATAAAGGGTTGCTTAAAGTGTTTTGGAAAATCTTAGTTTCAAATATGCTCCTCAAGTTTTGGTCTGTATCGCCTTGGAACATGCTTTGTGTGAGTTTGAAATGGTAAAGGCCTGTTTGGAACATCCAAATCAAAGGTGATTTTTTTATTGAACATGGAAAGGGTTGTGATTTGGAAAGGTTTTGGTAAATTCATTTGGATGTGTAAAAAAAACCCCATTTGGAATGTTTTTAGAGTTTCATGTCTTTTTTAAAATGTGCAAAGGATTGTTTAGAAAATTCTTGGGGAAGTGGTGTTCCTCATGGTTTAGAAGAAATTTTTAAATATTTTGGTATGAATAAGTTTTCAAGAATTGGTTTTTGATGTGAAAGTGGTGGATTATGAAATGTAATTATCCACTTGGTTTATAAATGGTGTATGTGGTACCATGTGATGTGTGAAATTTTATTCAGCATAAGAATGGAAGCTTGTGTATCTAGGTAGACGGATATGTACTAGTATGCTAGTGATTGGGTAAGGTTTGGCCCCTGTTTCACATAGCATATTTGATGATGAAAACACTAAATGAACTATGATGATGATTTTTGGGACCAATAGGTTATGGTTATGTTACCTAATAGTGGCTTGTAAAAAATAATAGATATTTTTATGGTTACTCTTACACCGAGATACGAGGTATTTGGTCCCCACAACTATCTAGTGCTTGGGGGTGTTCCCATGACTAGTGCTCAATGAATATATTGCACCTCTCATCGGCATACTATAGGTTGGGATAATAATTTTAAAAGTGTTTTTTAATGTTGAATTATTTGAAACTGTTTTCCTTTTAAATTTGTTCCATTGGAAATTGTTACTAGTATCATTTGGTTTGGGTTTTTGGTTATAAAATGGCATCTGGTTTTGGAAATGATTGGTATTGTGTGTTGGATTTTGAAATGGGAAACAAATGTTGTTTTATATAAAATGTGAAGACCATAATTTTGTAACTGTATTTAAAACTTGTGTTAATGGTTTTTTTGGAAAGGAAACTCTTGGATTCAGTGGTTATCTTTGGCATCCCTATTGAGAATTTCGGTGCTCACGCCTATCCTATCTTTTTAGTTGCATATCCAACTTTTGTTCATGCTTCCTTGTAGGTTCTCAATGTAGAGCAAGTTCAGTTTAGTGGTTTGAGGTGACCAAGAGGTCACATGGAGATTTTGGAATCATGGCTACATTTTTAGTTTGTTCATATTTGTTTCTACTTGTTCAGTTGTATCATGTATTTGGACCAAAACATTATTTTTCTATATGATGTTTTTGGTTATCATGGATTATTAATTTCTATTTATTGTTTTGGTCTTAGTTGGTCCCTTTCGATCTTAAATCTTTCTTAGGTGTATGATTTGATTCTTTCACTAGTTTCCAGCCCGTGGGGATCAGGAATGCCCTTTAGGCCATGCCGTAGACTGACTCGGGGGACCAGTTTAGGGTGGACCTTGGTTGGTTCCTAACAAAATGGTATCAGAGGAGGTTCTTATTATTTGGGGTGTTTGGTAAATGGAGACAGGGGTTTTCAGGTCTCATGAGGTAGTTCATGGGTCAGTGCCTGATCACCACCACTTGGGACGATACCTGAGTTACCAGGGGTAGTCTAGGAGTGAGTCCTTGTCTTGGGTTGTTTAGGGATGGGGAATGAAAATGGAGGTAGACCGATGTCATGTTGTGACCTCACATGGAGTGGTGGACCATGTGGAGTCCATGTTCCCAAATCAAGGTCCTCTAAGTGTTATGCCTTACTTGGGTCATGGCCACCAGCATGTTTCTGGGTTGGGCATAAATAGTAGTTTCTCATTATGGTAGTTTATTGATGGTTGTGATTTGTTTTAACCTTGGTTTTTTTGCGTGTGTGTTAAAAATGAAAATGAATTTTGGAAATGGAAATGGCTTTAATGTGAAGTGGTTTTGAAATGGACAATGTTTTCACTCAAAAATGTTCTGGAAATTGGTGAAATGGGTTTTAAATAAAGGATTATTTGGGTTTGAAAAAATTTTTTGTACATTTGGACATGATAGGGAAATGAAATTTTTACCCTTTGTGTTCCTTATGAAGGGTCACATGTGTAGGGTGTGTATGGAAAGTGGATGTGGGAACTTTTTCATGGAGTAAGTGAGAAGAATTGTGTGGACACCCATGTGACGATTCATAAGATTCCACGAGTGTGGTTTTTGAATTTAAGGCTTTTCTTGATTAAAAAAAATGGGTTTGAATAGAAAAGTGATTTTCGGACTTGGTTTTTCTTGGAATGTGTGTTTTTGGTATTTTGAAAATGGACTTGGAGAAGGTAGCCTTTAAATTTTAATGAAATCATGGTTTTTGGAAAAATGGGTTTTTCTTGTGTTTGTATATGTTTGGATTGTAAGACAATGCCCTTGGTTTGGGATTTTTCTTTTGATTAAGTTTTCCATGATTCCATTTTTAGATGTGTTTTTCATATTGTTTATAGTATACTGCCCAGAAAGGTCACCCATGTTGTCAGTGAGTCATGCCCATTTATCGTTTATCCTCAGGTGTTGTTTGTCTTTTGGAGTGGCAGAGGTCTGTTAGAGGTAGACAAGTGGTTTAATGAGTTGGAGTGTGTTTTGAGTTGGTTGGTAAATCCCCATATTGTTAAATTCAGTGATGTATTGTGTTTGTTTGAGGGTTCGGTTATATACCAGTGTAGGTCGATTTTGTCTATGTCGCTGATGTTTGAGGTGTAGTTGGTGGTGGTAAGATTTTTTGAGGGTTCCTTTTTTAGAGAGCAGGGTGTGCCGGAGGAACATATTTTTGATGAATCTCTTACTTCAGTGATATATTCTTTATCATCAACTTTCTCTTCTATGTGCTACAAATGTGGCTAGTTCAGGCATTCTAATCCATGTTTACTCATTCTTCTAAGGTCTTGTTATCATGGTGACTGTTTGGGTTGCCAAAGGATGTTTTGAATGTAGTTCCACCTATGGAAAGTGTGTTTGGGGGATGCTAGTGCCTAACTATGAGGCATAAGATGCTTTAGACATCAGAGCCCCAACCTCAGGTCTCGGGGTAAAGCTCGAACATAGTCATGGGTTGTCGAGGGTGTGAGGGATCTCAGTACGATCCATGTTTTTTTGTATTTGAAACATCTGATGGTCCCTTTCATACAATTCTCAGCGGGTGTGTGTGCATCATTCTAGTGTGAGGGTGTGCATGACTTGTTCTGTTATGATGAAAACAATTCAGTTCATTGACTGTGAGTTTTGGAATTTCTCTTCTTCTTTAGGGTGTGTTTGTCTTGGTTTAGGATGAGTTTTGGATTTGGAGGTGCTTGTTTGGTGACGAGGGTTCTAGAGCTTGGTGGAGGTTTGGGATTGAGTTTTTCTTGAGGTTTCCTATTGGGCTATAATTCCTAGATAACATGGGGGATTTTAACTCTTGTATTGTTTTTGATCACCCTTGTACAAAAGGATGCTGGATCTTTTTGGGATTTTCTCGTTTAGTCACCCGGTATGCCGACTTTCTCCATTGCAGATTATCTATCTCAGTCCTTGCGGTAGAGTTGTTTTTTTCATGCTGGACGTTTGGTAAATCTTTGTCGGAATTTCTTATGGTTCCCCCCCATAGGGGTGGTGTGATGGGGTTTAATATTTTCATGTTAGTTGAGTTTGGTGGTGGGGAGAACACTCTTGTGTTATCCCTTAGTCTTGAGCTTCAGTTTCTTCTTGAATCGGTCAGGTGTGACCTGTAGAGAGCGAGGTGATTGTGGGATTATCATTTTTCTTTGTTTTTTGGGCATGGACTCAAATCTTGACTTTCTTTTGTCTTGGTGACTTTCTGGGGGCAGAAAGTGTTTGTGGTGGGGAGAATTGTCACACCCTTTCCTCATATACTCTTTCATTTCATTTATTTATCAATGACAGATCTTTTGGTTTAGGATCTGGTTGGGTTTATAATTGAAGTCTCGTGTTTTTGTGATATTTTTTTCTTCTAGACCTATTCATGATTATTGTTATTTTTGTGGGAATAAAGTGACATATTGGAGAGTTTGTGATGCCCTCAGTGTCTCTATATTGTGGTTAAAACATTGAAGAATCATTGGGTGGACATACCTAGTGTTTGGGGTGTAATTTGAGAGTTTTTGGACAATTTTTTGGGTCTAATGGTTTGAGGATGGACTTCCCAAACCATGAAACCTAACCATGTGAAGTTGTAGGAGTTTTCTAGTATCCCTCTCATGATTTGCGCATGGTTCAAAAAATCCAAACAGCCACTTGTGGGGTTAATAACCATTGACGTGGAAACCCATTTTGAGTTATTCCACCTCCAAAATGAAGCCATACCTGTTGGGTATCGACCAAAGAAGCCTCCCTCTTCATCCTCCATCATTTTGGGCAGTTTTGGTGTGATGTTTCAAGTACGGTTGGTGATTCTTCATGTTCCCTACATTAAATCTCCTCTCTTTCCATTTCCCTCTTTTTTGGGGGATTTATTTTGGGTTTCCTCCTTTGGATGAACCCTAAGGTTAGGGTTAGATCATGTAGTTCGTTTTTCTTGTGTCTTGGGTATGAGGATTTCTCATGGGGCTTTGATCCCCCTCTCTTTGATGTTTTTCCCCATACGCCAATGATTTAAGGTAGGTGAATCCAACTTTTCCTTTCATGAATAATCCTTTTCCACTTGAATTTTATCATTTTCTTCTTAAATTTTATTTACAACTCTATTATACCCATTGGTTATATATAAATTATGATTTTGTGTTGATTGATTTTGTTTGAAATAGTTTCCTAAAGAGATTTGTGTGAAATGTTTAGGTTTAAGGCACATATGGTGCTTATTTTGAAATGCCTTGTTCTTTTAAAGTGAAATTAGTTCTTTTATGAAATTATTAACTTCTATATTGTGTGATGGAGATAATTTGGTTATTAACTGGGTTTTTTTGTATTATTTGGAAATTCTGTTACACGATATGTGGGTTTAATGGTCTTTGAAAGGGGTATTAAGGAAATAATGGGATGGTTGTGTACTTTTAAATAATGAATGTTTGGAATTGGTTTTTAAATGGTTTCTTAGATGAAAGGAGATCCGTTTGATGTTGGAACATATATGGGTTCACTACAAGCACACATGTATGTTCCCTCAAATGAATATGCAATTTGAAAAATGGTATTTTTATAAAAACCTGATTTCTCCAATGACTCTAGGTTTTAAAACAATGTTGGTTCCCTTGAGAGACATATAAAGAAGGTTTCAAATGGGATTTTGATAACGACTTTCTTGAACTATTTTGGGAAATATTGGTTTTAAATGTGTTCCTCATGTTTTGGTCTATTTTTCCTTGGAACATGCTTTGTGTACGTTTGGAATGGTAAAGGCATATTTGACACTTCCAAATCAAAGGTGAATTTTTATATAGAACATGGAAAGGGTAATGATTTGGAAATGTCTTGGTAAATGAATTTGTGTGATTAAATAAAAAGGCCCGTTTGGAATGTTTTTAATGTCTCATGTTGTTTCTAAAATTTGTAAAGGATTGTTTAGAAAATTCTCGGGGAAGTGGTGTTCGTCATGGTTTAGAAGAAATTTGTAATTGTTTTTGTGTGGATAAGTTCTCATGAAGGGGTCTGCGATGTGAAAGTGGTGGTTTATGAAATGAAATTATTTATTTGGTTTATAAATGGTGTATGTGGAAACATGTGATGTGTGAAATTTTTTTTATCACAAGAAGGGATGCCCAAGTATCTAGGTGGGAAGACATGTACAAGTATTCTAGTAATCCAGTGGGGTTTGGCCCCTGTTTCACATATCATGTTTGAGTATGACAACAGTAACTAAACTATGATGATGATGTTGGGGACCACTAGATTATGGGTATTTCACTACTAGTCGCTCATGCATGATAATGGATATTTTTATATTTACTCTTATACAGATATATGAGGTACCTTTGGCCCATAGCTAGCTAGTGCCTAGGGGTGTTCTTGTGACTAGTTCTCAAGGACTATATTGCACCTCCCATTGGAATATAGTAGGTTGGGATGGTAATTTTAAAATTAAGTGTTTTGTTTTTAAAGTGGCATTAATTGAAACTATTTTCTATTTAAATTTTTTCCATTGAAAATTGTAACTAGTATCATTTGGTTTGGGTTTTTAGTTATTAAATGGAATTTGGTTTTGGAAATGATCGGTATCGTGTGTTAGATTTTGAAATAGGAAATAAATGTTGTTTTATTTAAAATGTGAAAACCATAATTTTGTAACTGAATTTCAAACTTGTTTTAACATTTTGTTTTGGGAAGGAAACTCTTGGATTCAGTGGTTATCTCTGGCATCCCTATTGAAAATTTTAGTGCTCATGCCTAACTTATATTTTTAGTTGTAGTTCCAAATTTTGTTTATGCTTCCTGGTAGATTATCATTATGGAGCATGTTCGGTTTAGTGGTTAGAGGTGAACAAGAGGCCACATGGAGATCTTGGTAGTGTGGCTTTATTTTCAATTTGTTACTCATTATTTCCTATTTTTCAGTTGTATCATGTATTTGGACCAACTATTTATTTGTCTTTTTTATGTTTTTGGTTCTCCTAGATTGTTAGGTTCTATTTATTATTTTGGTCCCAATTGGTTCCTTTAGAGCTCAAATCATTCCCAAGTGTATGTTTTGATGCCAAAAACTAGTTTCCAGCCACGTGGGGATTAGGAACGCCCTTCAGGCCATGAGACGTACCAGCTCCATTGACCGGTTTAGGGTGGACCTGTGTTGGTTCATGACAATCATCATTGATTATTTAGTGTTTTTGATCGTCAAAATTTCTACATGAAACAAGGGCCACATCCCACTAGAACAATACCATATTAGTACATGTCCTCCCACCAAAATAACCAGGATTCCCTTCTTGTGCTCATTGAAATTTCACACATCACATGTTACCACATACACTATTTATCAACCAAACAAAGAATCTCATTACATAAGCCACCACTTGAACATCACAAACCTATTCTTGAGAACCTATCCAAACTAAAACATTTACAAACTTCTTATTAACCATGAGGAACCAAACTTCCCCAATATTTTTCTAAACAATCCTTTTCACATTTTATAAAAACAAGCAACTCTAAAAACATTCCAAATGGGCCTTTATGTTTACACACCCAAATGCATTTACCAAAAAATATATAAATCACAACCCATTCAAAGTTCAATAAAAAATTCACCATTGATTTGGATGTTCCAAACTAGTGTTTAAATCGACATAACCAAACATCATTTCCAAAACAAAACACCAACACCACTAATACATATGAAAATCTAAATGGGCCCTTATGTTCCAAACTCATAACCCAACTCTTCACAATTACCAAACATGTCCTTACCATTCCAAACTCACAGAAATAATGTTCTAAGGACAACTAGTACTAAACATGAGGAACACATTTAAAACCAAGATTTAAAAAAACAATTTGAGAAAAACTTTATCAAAAAACCATTTAAAACCATCTTTAGAAGTCTCCCAAGGTTACCAAAATTTTTTGAAAATGAAAAGTTATTTGAGAAATCATGATTTTGTAAGAATACCATTTTTCTAGTGTCATCTTCATTTGAATGAACATCCATGTGTGCTCATACTGCACCCATAAATTTCACAATATCCAATGGCACCCCATTCGTTCATGAAATCATTTGAAAACCAAATACAACCATTCATTATTTAAAAGAACACAACCATCCCATCGTTTTTCCATAAAACCCCTTACAAAGACCTTTAAACCCACATATCAAGAAACCCCATTTCCAAAATAGACACACAAAACCAAGTTATAAAACAAATAAGCTCCATGGAACAACATAAGATTTAACAATTTAATAAAATTGGGAATTCAACTTTAAAAGAACATGGCATTTCCAAACAAGCACAATATGTGCCGAAAACCTAAACATTTCACACAAATCATTTTAGGAAACTATTTTTAATGAAATAAATCAACACCAATGCAACATTTATATCTTTCTAATGGGTATAATAGATGTGCGAATAACATTAAAGAAGAAAATGGAAACATGAAAGTTCCAAAGGATTGTTCCGGAAAGGAAATGTTGAATTCACCTACCCCAAATCATGCATGGATGGAGTAAAACATTGAGGAGAGGGAAATCGAAGCCCCATGAGAAATCCGAACACCCTAATCATAAGAAATTGAAATAAAAATTAGTAAAACCAAACCCTAGTGTTCGTATAAGAGATTTAATCCCAATAAAAACTAGGAAATGGAAAATAGGAAAGAGAGGAGAAGAGGAATGTGGAAGATTTCATAAAGAACCACTGGCCTTCGAGAAAATATCTCTCCAAAACATCCCCAAATTGAAGCAGGAAGATGGGGGAGGCACCTCTGGCCGATACCCAATAAGTATAGCTTCATTTTAGAGATGGATTCACACAAATTTTTTTTTACAAAAAAAGTTATTAATCCGTAATGGACAGCATGGTATTTTTGTACGGTTTTTCAAAACGTGCACAAACCATGTGAGAGCTACTTAAACGATTCTAGAAACTTAAAGGGTTTCATTTTACAGTTTGGGGAAACCGTGCTCAAACTGTGTTACCACAAAAATTGTCCCCAAAACCCAAAATTGCACCCAAAACACTAGGGAATCTCACCCAAGGATCCTTGAATGTGTTAAACACAATATAGAGACACCGATGTCATCACAAACTCTCCAACATGACAAATTCTTCCCACAAAATTCACAATATGCATAAATAGGTCTAGAAGAAAACAAAATACCCCAAAAAACACAAATATTTTTATTGGAAACACAAACTGAGCCTCAACCAAAAGATCCACAATTGAGAAATACAAAAAAAAATTAAAGAGTATCCATGGACGGGGTGTAATAGGGTGCCCACACAGTTGAGTCACATTTTTAGCTATAACTGTGCACTAACAGTGCAGCTCTGTCCTCCCCCTTAAATTCAAGAGCTCTGGCCTCTAAATGAGCCATAGAATCTCATGAATCACAACTTACCTTTTATAGAACTATAATAGCCAAAAACGAGAGGTTTTCATCCTAACATAAAATTCCTCAACACCCTAAAAAACCCGGATGATAAAACATACCCCACACTCCACATATATTGAATTCGGAGGTCATACCACACGAGAAAGATCATTATTATGAGGAACAACTGAGGGATATTTTTGATCACACAATGAAATTTATATGAATCCAGAAAACTCACATAGTTATAGTTTCGTGGTGGAACCACTAGTTTGAGGGAGCTTTTTTGGAACTTTAAGATATGATGAAGTATAAGTATTCTCATTTTTTTGTATTAGAGGGATAAATTTTTAGGGACAGATTCATTTTAAAGGGAAATAATGTAACTCCTTGAGTTTTTGTTATTTTTTTGGATTAATTAAATTTCATTACTATATTTCATATAAAAACACCAATTTAATCTTTCATTACATGTGATACCATGTTAAACTTTCTCTAAATGAAACACTGGGTTAGTTTTCATTACACATGACATTGGGTTTTAATAGAACCATGATATATTATTAATATAGTTATATAAATGAGACTATTATAACATAGCTATTAAAAAATATCTGATGAATATTAATAGCTAATATTTAAATATTATGTATAATGTATTTTTATAAAGAAAACATATTGATAAAAATATACTTAATTTTAGTTAAAATCATTATATGTTTCGAAAAATGTTTTAAAAAAACGATTTTTTTATTATTTACTTTTTTGAGGAATAATAATTTTTTAACTATTATAAGAATAATTTGATTAAATAAAGTTCATTTTTTGAAATCATCATGTCAAAATTATCTTAGGTTGAGTTTTTGGAATTTTTCTCAAAAGTATCATTTTTTAATGAAGAGTGAAGTATACTAAATTTTCCTTGAAAAGTACACTTTATTTTATTTTATTTATAAAGTAAAATAATATTTTAAATTTGATTTAAAATAAAAATAGTTAATTTGTACCTTAAATAACCCATTTTTGGTCATTGGAATCAATTTTATATATAATTTAGATATAAAACCGTTGTAAACATTTGAACATTTTTTATTTAAAAACTCAGTTTCTCATCGCATATGAGAGAATAATTCTTATTTAAAATATTCCACCTATAAGAATGGATTTTGGGAAAAATGGATTAATTATTTTTATCTTGAATAATTTATATTATATAATTTCATCAAATTAGTTTTTTAATGAAAAATAATAGTACAAAAATAAATTTTTTTTAACACAGTTATAGTAAAAATGGGTCTACCAGGGGGTTAAAATAAAAATATAAGTGTTAAAAATAACCCAAAAAATATCCAACACACACTATATGGAAATATTTAGTCCTTATATATTATATTATCCATAATTATCAATTTTTTCATCATTTTATTGATAAAAATGTGGGTACACCTTTTTGTTTTCAAAAAATGAAAAGTGTGCCACTCACCACACTTATAAAAGGCCACCCCTTCACCTCTCCAATTATAACATTCAAAACTTTTTGATTAATAAAATAATTCCTAAATACCTCCAAAATTTCCTATTATTATCATATAATACATAGTTGTGATATAAATCCAACTATGGAAGGATTTTGGTGGAAAGCTACAGAGGATACCTGAAGAAGAGGTAACCTTCATCAATGTGTTTTTTATTTATTCATCCACATCCTTAAATTATTATTATACCACGATCATATAATAATAAAAGTATCTTACATATAAAAATATGTTGTTATATCATGTTCATGATCCAAAATCATCTCCACTTAGGTCAAATGAGTTATGAAATCATTGTTTGTGTTTACGATGAACTACCACCTCACGAACCAATGTCATTTGTTTTCCGTTATCACCTCTCAAGAATGAATATAATGAAAATTTTATTATTTATATATGATATTTATTATATTATTACACTTAAAAAATCATTATATCAAAGATATATTTATACTCTATATATTATAGAAATACCATAACGTCGCTCTTGTGTACATCGTACTACCACTGCACGAAGTGATGTAAATAGTTCACGATTCAAATAGAAGGTAATATGGATGGGTTTAATTAAAATATGTGATATTTATTAAATAAAAATTATTTTTAATGATAATATATAATTTAAGTTTAATTATTTCAATCAGAAAACAAAATGGATTCAACGTTCAGGTTTACGTAGGATTACCTTCTTTATGAATGACAGATTTCATATTCTATCACTATTTTTTTGGGATTAACATAAATAAATAAATAATAAATATATATTATATTTATATCATGGTTAATGTTATAGATAATATAAAATTGTGATCAATTTAATAGGAATAAAGATGAAAAATTAAAACATATATGTGAAACAAAGCGATAATTATTCGAAACAAAACATTTACATGGAATTTATAATAAACGATTAAAAAAATATCATAAGATAATCATATATTAAATTATATATACTATTAATTAATAGGTTTATAATAAGAAAATATTTATTTTACATGAGTTCTTATTGTGTATGAAGGAATTTTAGACTTAAGGTAAGATGTTTTTTGTCTCAATTTTTCTTTTTTGAGGCATATGTTATATTAAGCTCAAATATTCAACCATGAGGTGTATATATCGAAAATTTTACATGTAATATCATGAACATATTTATCCTCATGTTTTTTATATTCTAGTTCATTTTATTCCATCATGGGGATTGTGATTCAATGCTGTAAATGTGGTAATGATTTAATGATACAATCTCATCATTTATCGAGATTGTTTTTATTATGACTCAAAGATAAAATATTATGATATCTCTCTAAATAAATTCATAAATTTTACTATAAAATGGTTATTAATTATAATTTAAAGTAATAATACCATTTTTACACTCTTTGGAAATTAAAATAATTGATAAAATGTTTTTATGAAAATATGACTTCATTTTTCTCTTCGATCAAAAACATGAATCTTTTGACAACATGTTTTCTAAAAACAGTATGAAATTTTTTTATCATATGGTTTGAAAATGAAATTATTTACCATATATGATTTTTTTTAAAACAAGATTTGTGATTTGAATTCTCTGGTCATTTTCCAAACAATTCTAATTTTGATTTTACCGAGTCAGTGAAAAGAATTATTGTTTTTAACACGAAGGACCTGAAAAATATTTCTCACTACCATGATCACTAAAAGATATAAATATTCCCTTAAATATTTTCGAAGTTCTTTAAAATTAAAATATTTACCTTAATATTTTGGAATTTTTTAGTTTTTAGGTAAATGATCTCAAAGAAAAAGTGATTTTTAAAATGCTCTAAAAAGTTGTTTTCAAAGTAGAAATGATATTTTACTCAATAAAAAATTTAAATGAATTTTAAATATTTATATATAATAATTAAATTTACTTTTCAAAGGATTGTGTTTTGAAAATGTTTTATTTTTTTAAATTTTTTTAAAAGGATAAAAGTAATTTTCCAAAAAATTTATTTCAATTATTATTTCAAAGCCTCATTTTCACATTTTACAAGATTAATTTAAAAGAAATGGATCCAACCTATCATTTATTAGATGAATCTCATTTTTAATAAAAATAAAACCTTTGTGATGAAATATTTTTCATTATTATCATGATGCCAATGTGTAACATCCGAGACCCAAAAGCCACTAAACCAATGCCCTGAGTTGGGTCACCACATGACCTCAAACATGCCTCTTCATACGCAAGAGGTTGCTGACTTGCAACAATGATATAACAGATCTCATAGGGAGACCATAACCTCTTTAGTAGATTAAGACAAAACATATAACATATAAAAAAAATTTAATAATAATAAATAAACAAAAAAAATTCTTTACCAACCAATTCATAATAGGGTAAAACTATGACCAGACAATAAACATTCCATGTCATGCTAATAGTTCCAAAATTAAAGGAAAACCACAAAATAAAGACCAAAATTTGAAACTCCAAATGGGTCTTGACACCAATTTGGGATTCCCAATTACTCACATCCCAATCCCAACTCATATCTCTAGAAAAAAGCCTTTACACTTGTCCTAACATGAAACTGGGGATTTATATCGGGAACCCATTGGCTACTCAAGCACGGTGTGAGTACAACATAGTAGGCCACCATGGATAGTGTATACCAAATATCTAGTGTAAACTGACAGTGAATGCAAGTACTAAAATAATGAATAAGTTAAATTGATGATGACATGGAATAAATAATTTAACGATATTTACTTTAACCATTTTCATCAATCATTTCATTTTCATCACTTGAACCATGTGTTAAGAATTAAAATCAATTACAATACAGCCTAAGCCAGTCAATTACCTGGAATAAGGGAATAAGTCAAGTTACCAATATCACTAGGGAAAAAATTTTAATAAACAAATACATCACATTTTCCGTGTATCCTTGGTCCTCACAGTCTCATCAAATGAAACTGTTAGGGGAAAAGATCCTTGGTACCCTGCCCTTACCCACACATTATTGGGGTGGGGTTTTGAACCGTAGTCTAACCCAGCCCATGGTCTTATATCCTCAAGTCCAATACCCCACAACTACTAAGACACATTCACATGATTATATATATATATATATATATATATATATATATTTACCACATAAACGATATCACAAACTATACAAAACCAATACACATAACATTCAAAATTCACATTTCATACAATATTTGAATCATAATCAATCCTTAACCCATTATCACGTTTATCATTTACATGGAAAATCCCAATTAACCCATTTACCTTTTTATACCAAAACCCATTTAGTAGGATCATAAATTCTCATACATTAAACAATTTAACATATTAATCGATTCCCATGAATTAATCCATTTTTAAATTTACATTAGAAGTTGGAAATACATTTGAAACATTCATAGTAATCTATTTAAAACTTTTTCATATCCTTCCAATTGATCCATTTTTCCATTTCCAAACGCTTTATACAACTACCATTGGTGTCCCTTAATAACTCTAAACAACATTACATGTATTGTTATGGCCTCAATCTCATCACAAATCAACTCTATGCTTAACATTATAATTATCCATGTTTGGAAATGTTGGCGCAGCCCATGGGTGGACCTAAATTGGTTTTATCAATTTGAATGCATCCCACAAGGATTATTATAGGTTCAATTCATCGTTTAACCCACTATTTTACCAAATATATCTAAATACATCAATTGTACGACAATAGAGAACCAATATCCCAACCAAACATGCACAAATCAACTATAAAACTAGGGGATATAACTTATCGAGCACCAACCTCAAATTTTTACATGAAAACATGCATAACCTCAACCATATATCCATATTCAAGTACCATTTGAAGCCCTAACCTAAAATCCTCTAGAAAGGTGAGTTTTATGGATTTGGATGATGATGAGTGAAACCACAATCCATAATCCTGAATAGAGAAGAAATATGAGCATTAGACATACCCTGAGATTTTATCTCTACCCAATGACCCTAAATATCAATGAAATAAAGGATATCGACCCTTGGTATGATTTGGTCAAAATGGTTCATCACTAGGGTTTTTCGAGAAGAAATGGGGGAAGAAATTAGGTGAAGAAATTAAAATACCAAGGGGTAAAAATAGAAATTTCTCACCTTTTAGTGGGGATCATGTTTTGGCTACATAGTTTTACAAACCATGCACCAACCATTCACCATAATCTATCATGGTTACCTAGGGACTCTAAATAGTTTGACAAACTGTGCACCGACCGTGCAGAATTAAACTGTCCCAAACCACATGGTTTGCATTTCCTGTTGCATGATTTACTTAATAGTGCACCCCTCCTCTTAGCTAGTATGATTTTTCTGTGTGGTTTCACATATCATTGCACCAAACATGAAACATACAAAAGATGGATTGATTCCCCTTTATTTTATGGACCAAACCCTTCAAACACCCTCATGTTTTCTAATACACCCAGTAAACTTTTTATTATCCAACATTAATGGATTCAATCCAAAATTTAAACAAAAACAGACTTCCATGAAGTCCTAGATCATAAAAACTCTCAACTATATAAAGGATTGTCCTCATTCGAGAGTTATATGTATCACAATGATCCTAAATTAAGGAGATTAGGCCACTAAGACAACTTATCATTCTCTATCTCCCAATTTTATTTATAATCATTACAATGTTTCCAAAAAATATAAACTAAATGTACAATATTTCCATGAAATACCTCTCACTATGATCCATAATATGAAAAGTTTTCTCCTCAAAGTTCACATCACACTCAAGATCAGCATCCTCAACATCAATAACATGAGAAGAGTCAGGGTGATACTATCAAATCTGTGTACATGAAAGACATCATGCATACAACTATACCATTTTGGAAGAGAAAATCAGTACACCACCAGTATGATGCTCTCCACAAACTCAAATGACCCAACCTACATGGGTGCCAACTAACCCTATTTCCAAATTTGATGGCGACCCAACCTTGGTGAAAAATGAGGAAATACATGATCAACCACCATTAAATCAATAAATCTACAAAGCCAATATGTATTTGAATTCCTCATTCTATGATTCATGTTTATATGTTTTCTAATCAACTGAACCAACTTTGATGTATCCTGCATGAGTCTCGATCCAGAAAACTCTGATTCTCCAACCTCTAACCAAAACCACAGAGATATGTGTGGTCAATAGTAATCTGCCTCAAATAGTTCAATCTAAATCCCAGACTGGTAACTATTTTTAAGAAATTTCAACTAGCTCTAGATTATTTTACCATGATACACAAAATTCTGGTACAGATTGCGTTAACATTCCCTATAACACCTAGATAGTTTACTCTGATTACCCATCCCTCTGTGGGTGAAAATTTGAACAACAGAACACCTAGGTACCAAGTGACTTCTGTAATACCATCAAGATGGACAAAGTAAAATGAGGATCATAATCCAAAACTATAGTATGTAGTACACCATGAAACCACACAATATCTTGAGTATACAACTCACCCAACTGATCCACAGTGAACATCTATCCAATTGGCTAGGAATGAGCCACCCTAGTCAACCGATCCACAACCAACCAGATTGAATCCATCTTCCAAGAAATCTTGAGAATAACCACCTTGAAATCCATCATTATGTCATACTGCATTCATTTCAAAATGAAAAATGGATGTAACAAACTATCGAACCTCTTATGCTCAGCCTTCATCATCTGGAAGGTAAGGCATCACAGCAGGAAACAAACAACCTCTTTCTTCATCCCTGGACAAAAATACTACATATGAAGATCATGATACATTTTGGTCAAACTAGGATGAACCAACCACTTTGATGCATTAAACAAACATATCAACTCTTCTAACATGCATGTTAGCACAACAACACAACTGAGAACATAAATGATCCCCTCATCTCCAATGGTCAAACTAGAAGGCAAATCACCACCTTTATGAATTTTCCTTAAATACAAGCACTTTAGATCCTCATATTTTCACTCCTTGATCTGTCTCAAAAGTATGAACTCAACTACCAAGGATGAAAGGGTCATTAACCATTTTCCAGCCTACAACTCAAGATGAATCTTAGTTACCAACACCACCATCCTCTATTCAGAAATAGATTTTTGGACTACCTAAATTTGAGTATCCTGACTCAAAGTATCCACATCAATGTTCCCATTTCCCGTTGTGTAAATAAAATCAATTTTAAATGACATTATGTACTAAAACCATATTCACTTCCAACGATTGAGATCACACTAAGAGAACATGTATTTAAGACATTTATGATCCGTATTCTCCATGAATCTCTCTTAAAAAAAGTAATACTGCAAATACTTTAAGGTATAAAACACTATGGCCAACTCAAGATCATGATAAAGGTGATTTTTTTCATGAGGCCTCAAATTTAATGAACCATATTCCATAACTGAACCATCCTTCGTAAACAATTACCAAAGTCCATCACAAGACGCATCATAAATCAAGATATACTCTATACCTAGTTCAGGTTAGTTCATAATTGGTGTGGTTATGAAACACTTCTTCAATTCTTGGGACAAATTATCACATTACTTAGACCATTAAATCTTTTTTCCATTATTGGTCAAGCCCAAAAGTGGACTTACAATCTAGGAAAATTCTTTACAGAACCTTCAGTAATAGCCAGTGAATCGTATAAAACTCCAAGAATCAGAGACATTCATGGTTTTTTTCCAATGTTACAATGTCATGTTCATTCGATGGGTCCACTATCACACCTTTTGGGTTGATGTGACCCAATAAATGATCGATATCATTCCATAAATGACATTGGTATAGAATCCCATATAGAAAATACTCTCTAAGTGTACTCAGGATGACATCAAGATGTTTTCTTTGATTGTTATGATTTTTTGAGTACACCAAGATGTCATTGGAAAAGAAAACTACGAGCTGATCTAGGTGAGGGTGAAAAATTAGGTTAATTATGCCCATAAATACCATCAGTGAATTGTTAAAACCTAACAACATCACAAAAAACTCAGACAACCCGTACCTTCTTTTAAAGGTAGTTCACGTTACATCGAAATGTCTCACCCTTATCTGATGATTCCATGACCTCACTTAAATCATGTATAATACTAATCCACCTCTCATATGAAAAAAAGATCAACGATTCAAGGCAAATGTTTTCTGTTCTTAATTTTAATTGGATTCATCTTCCTATAATTGATACATAATTATAACGATCCATCAAACTTCTTATAAAAAACACTGGTTATACCCACGATGATGTACTAGGATGATTAAAATATTTATTATCCAATTCCTTCAACCTATATTTATGATCTAGAAGTTGTCTCTGTTACATTCTCTAAGGATTAATGGAAACCTATTCTACTCACTGTAGAAACTCTATCATGAAATCTGTATCTCTTCATGGATGGCATCCTTGATAAGTCCTTGGGAAACACATAATGAAATAGATCAACCACTAGAGGAAACACAAGATTCTCTGGTCCCCCATGATCAAGTATATGTAAATCCAATAGGGATGTGATTTCACCCAACTATTGAAAAACTGCCCATGCATGGCCGGACCGAACATCCCATTCTCCAAGATGAATATGAGTGTCTCTCTCAAGTGATAATAATGTTACCCTATGATGGTAATAATCATTGTGGACCTGGTATAATACTAAAAAATCTGTACCCAAAATCAGATCAAAACCTAACATCTTAATCATAAACAAGACCAATAGAAAATAGTTCCCAACAACCTCGAGACCACTCCCTTTACATTGACTATTATTTTTTCTTGAACCCCTAACGATGTATCAAATGACATAACCCCACGCAAAATTACCACTAATAGAACCAACATGACCACAAGATGAGGAGAAATAAACGAGTGTGAGGTACATGTATCAAATAAATAACACTTAATCATAAAAGATACATGGATCGTACCTCAAATGGTTGATGGTCCAGTCTCTCCACGTTTAGGTGTAGACTGAACAACAAGAAGTTGGCCTTCCCCCTTACCCTAGGCCCCAGTATGAATCCCTAGTGTTTCACTTACTTATTGATACAGATGGTCCTTCCTTGATGTACCATGTCTTCCACCTCAACCAGTGCGACTAGTAGAGCTCCAATTACCTAGCTAGTATGGGGTAACAAATCCCCTTCCTACACTCAGAATTAGTGTTGATCCTAATTCTGATCCCATATATCAAGGGTTACTACATAACCAATCTACATTCTCCAATATTCCATATTATTATAACTAAACTGGGGGTCCGGGACACTGGCCACACATGTGACCCGACCTACCACACTGATTACAAAAAACTAGTTTATCACCATTGTAATGACCCGACCATTTATGAATAAAATTTCCTTTCTTTTAATGTCTTATGGATATAGAAAAAATATGAACTTAATATTATTATTATTATTATTGGGTTTAAACTACTATTATGTATCATTACTGTTGACAATAAATCCATTTAATAGTGATCACACGAATGATATAAATATAAGTTTTTTAAAAAATCCATACGACATAGACAAAGGAGAGGATGTCCTCATCTAGTAGACTCTGGCCGTACGAAGTACCTTTTTTAGATCTCAAAAAGGAGGTAGTGTCACTGGTCATTTCTATTGTCAAAGAAAAGCTGATCTTCAACATGTTAAGCTTGAATGGAATCACCTATGAGATAAGTTCAAGTTAATATAGGTTACCACCTGGGTGATGTTATCCGTGATTTCCCAAGAGTCTATCACTACCGCACAACTTACCCTTAGGTATTATGTTAAGGGGTTATGTAACAAGGTCTTATTTACTAATTGTGTAATCCCTTTCTATAAATAAAATACTTATTCAATCAATTCCTTTATGAGAATAGTCTTTCTAAAAAATTGATGAATTTGATAATTTTTTTCCTTGGGTAAAATGGTAATTTTGATAAATATATTAATTATTATAATAAAATAATGTTTTTATTATTAATATTATAAAAACAATTCTTATAAATGATGGTTATATCATTTATATATCTATAAATTATTAGGTAATTAGTTCGATAAGATTTATATTTTTATATGATAAAATAGAAAGCATATTTTTAAAGAATTTATTTTAAGGAATTAATGATTTTTTAATTTTAATAAAATATTATCGTCAAATTAATTTTATGAATAATATATTATTATATAATTTTTATAAAGTCAAATGTAATTTTTATTAAGGTTTGAATACTGTTTTTGTCAAAACCTGTGAATTTTCAATAAATGTCAGTTTCCATTTTAAAAGTGAAAATTTAAATATTTTGAAATTTTTTTATATAAAATTAATATTATTTTGGGAATCATGACGTCAAAATTACCCAATAGTTAATTTTTCATAATTTTTTGAGAGTAACGTTTTTTGGGTAAAAATTAAATACCCTGTAAATAAAATATGTGTTTTATGACATCATACAGACCCCAAAATGATGTAATAAATACAACAAGGGGTATTATAGACCAAATATATGTTTTCCAATTAAAATAATTGGTTTTTTGATTTTTTTTACTTATTTTATTAAGCATTAGTGAATCCTCCAAATTATATAATATATTTTATGATTTTAAATTCATTTCATTAATAATGTGACTCACCTCCATATTAGTAAGGATAATATTCTAATATTTTTGGAAATTGGACTTATAAAAGAATTTTTTATTATTATATTTGGAAAAAACCATGTAAATAAATCGTGGGAAGGTTTGTAGTTTTGAATAGTTAATTATATAGATTCCAAAACCTAAGTTTGTAAAATATTGAAGATTTCACTTATCTTTTCCTATATGAACACATGCATGATCCCACCTATATTCACTAAAAATACTTGAATCATGTACTTAAGTTTTCCTTCCCTATATATAATCCTTCCAAGGCACCCTGAGCTCTCAAGAAGCAACTCTTCAAGCTATTGAAGTCACACACTCAAGTAAGGGTTCACCTCCTTTCTCATTTTTATCCAAGTTTCCTTACATTGTAACTCCATTTTATTTACAATTAAAAATGATGGGGTATGTTTTCAAACCTCCCCCATACTTCCCTTATTATGTTTTTATGATGGGATACCTCATTATCTCTCATTAATCTCTCCCATTTACACCTGTTACTATGCTGAAATTTCGTAAGAATTATTCCATTTCTCCCCTTTCTTCAAGTTTCTTTATTATGTTACCCCTTCTATTTAAAAATTACATGTATTGGTACATGTATTTATATTACCTCCTTACCATCCTTTAAATGTATATTTTATGAGATACCCTTTTCTCTCTCATCAAACATTTTTATTAATTTTTATGTCACGTCGTTAGGCTGCCAAAAATGCACCACGATTTGTCCAAACAAAAATCATCGTGTTTTTAATACCATCCTCATTTCTATATCTAGGGTGTTAAACTATATAAACATATACATACTGAATATATAATTTCATGTATATATTACACATTCCTTTATCATGGAATAAATTATGATGTTGAATGAATCCATACTATATGATCTATGTGGCACACTTAAGCATGAGATTGAAATGATTATGATGGGTGCACCCTGGTAGTGCTCCAATGAATTGGGTAATGTTTAGTATTATGACATGTCATGTTGGGATAAGGGTTTACTTGATTACTTTTAGGAAATTTTTACACCATGTTGGGATAGGGGTTTACCTGATTTATTTATGTTAATGATACAATGTTTTAAGTTGTTTCTACATTTCTATGTTATGATAATCATGATATATCATGCCTTTATGTTCATGTTTCTTTTATGATCCATTTATATTTCTATTTCCTAACATGTATTGTATTATTTTTATTATTACCTATTTACTCCCTTACTGGGCTATATAGCTCATGGTTTTCTGATGTGTTTTCTCAGGTTATCCCATGCGATTCTAAGTACGAAGGGATGTTGTGGTCATGTAAAATAATTTTTCAATAAAGATTTTTTATTTTATTTCATGAGTTTTTATGTAATATTCTCAAGCCCCAAATACACTATACCTCTCAATATTATGTGTTGTACTAAGTGAATGTTTATTTAATAAATCATGTTTAAGTGTGTAATAAAGGGAAGGGTTGTTATAGTTCGTATCAAAAGATAACTTTAGTTATTTTGGTATTAGGATTTGAAATCCCTAGTGAAATACTTGGGGATTAGAATAAGTTAAATAGAAACATCCCTAATTTTTTTGTGAGTATAGAGTGTGTGGTTTATCAATAAAATGAATCCTTTCTGGATTTTAACAAGTAGAGGTGGATTTTGAATTGATGTATCTAGGTGCAACCCCAAAACACTACTTTGAGCTAGACTCGAATAGGAACTATTGCATGACAATGGGCCTTGATGCACGGTTGGTTCGACACTCCCTGGGGATATGTTTTGGTAAAATCATACGCTTTGGATGAACAGTTATTATGGGTGAAAACCCCCATAAAAATATACATTAGGAAATAGATCATGGATAACGTAGATTGAAGCCTAGAAATTCATAAGTTATGAAAATAAATGTAATTTATAAGTTATCATTTTTTTTCAATAGATTATTCTTTTCGTGTTTAATAGTTTAAAATTATTACCCATAATTTTCTATTTATGCTAGCCAACAGCTGATAATAGGAGGACTCGGTATAACAACTGATTCAAAGATCAATTTGATGATTGTTCTAATGAGATTATAAATATGATGGGAGCATGAATCAATTTTTTTTAATGACACTCTCTTAGTTAAATCATGTTTTTAATAGAAACATGTGTCCAGAGGAACTTCCAAACCCCCTAAAAAATTAGAAGTTATAATTGAGAGATTCATGAGACAAAGTACTTCTACATTCAATAGATCATCTAATCCCTCAATCACCGAAGTAGGGATCAACTCCATGGATAAGATCTTCTCCATCCATCAATGTTCTGAAAAAGAGATGGTTCTTATGACTACTTATCGTATGGAGGGTGAAGCTGATCAATGGAAGACATCGATTAAGAATAAAAATCCCGAGGAAGAGTTTCAGGTGCTAGAATAGAAGGAATTTTGGAAATTTTGTTTGATCAATAATTTCCTCACAACGTTCTACTTAAGATGGAAAGGGAATTTCTTTCCCTCAAGAAAAGAGATGACGAATCAATCAGAGCATACGTGAAAAACATCACAGGGCTTGCACGATACACCTCCAGATTTTTCGTTACACCTGTATGCAAGGTTTTCCTCTTCTTTTGTGGGAAAAAACCTAGCCTGCATAAATCCCTAGTGATCCGAAAATTTGAAACCTATGAGGAGATTGTCTGATGTTCCCTCAAAGTCGATATGAAGATCAGTGAATCTTAGAGGTATCATGGGGAAATTAATTGGAAAGTGGACTTTAATTCTAGATGTCCGATAGATAAATCCAATGGGGCTAAGAAACTCAAGCACCGCACTTTCCAATGGTGCAAAAAGAAGGACCCCAAAAATTTCTTGAAGGGGATGAGGGAATTATTTAGTTGTAGAAGAGAAGGTCACATGACCAAGGATTGCTGATAAAAAAAACCACTACTGCGATAAAGGAGAGGAATTCTCTATTCGAACCTCACCACATTGTTCATTGCTACAAATGCAATGAACTGGGGCACTTTTCAAATCAGTTCCCTATGCAAAGGGTTTTTACAGGAAACCAACAACCTTCAAGAAGCAAGGGTGATCTTTTTCCATCACTAATGATGAAGAGAATCCTAACAACAATGTGGTGATAGGTATTCTAGTTATTCATTCAAGAATAGAGAATGTAATTTATGATTATGGTTCTACAAATCTGTTTATATCCTGAAATTTTAGTATAACAATCGAAAGACCACCGAGAATCAAGGATGTAGAGATTTTGGTGAGAACAAAAAATAGGTTAATTATTGTATACCTTGAATATAACTCCTCCCTTATAAAAATTTATGGATTGAACTTCCCAGTGAACCTCTAAATTCTCCCTCTAGTGGAATATCATTAAATTCATGACATGGATTGGATTTCCCTATATAAATCAAACATAAATTTCCGTGAGATGGAAAACAGTCTCTATATAGAAAATTGACCCCCAATTATATACAAGTTCAAGGAGGAGGATGAATCTTATTTAGCACCAACATCTCAATCATGGATATTATTACCCTATGAGCATGAATATCTTTCTTAGTTGATCTATTCTAAGGAAAAAACCTTCCTTAAAGACATGCCTATTGTGAGGGAATTTACTGATGTGTTTCTCGAGGAATTTTTGGGTCTTCCTCATAGAAGAGATGTTGAATTATCTATTGATCTTATACATTAGGCATTTCCAATATCCAAGAATCTATATTGAATGGATGTTTTAGAGCTTAAGGAGCTAAATAAACAACTATAATAGAATATTGATAAATGGTTTATACACCCAAGTTCTTCACCATGGGGTGCACCAGTCCTCTTCATCAAGTAGAAGGATGGGTCAATGCCCATTGGAATTGATTATGGTGAGTTAAACAAAATCTTGATAAAGAACAAGTATGTTTTGCCAAAAATTAATGAATTATTTGATCATCTATGTGGAGCACAATACTTTTCCAAGGTGGATCTATGGTTGGGATATTACCATGTAAGGGTGAAGAAAGAGGATATCCCCAATACTACTTTTTGTAAAAGGTATGAGCACTATGAAATCATAGTAATTCCTTTAGCACTCACTAATGCTCCGTAAATCTTCATGGACATGATGAATTGAGTCTTTATAGATTACCTCGACAATTTTTTTGTAGTATTTGTAGATGATATTCAAATATACTCCAAAACCAAGGAAGTGTATGATGATCATCTAAGCACTGTACGAGAGACCTTGCGAAAGGAGAAGCTTTATTCAAAGTGAATGAGTGTGAGTTCTTGTTTAAATAAGTATCCATTCACAAATACTGCCTCCCTCCCTAATTTTACCCTATCCACTTTTCCCTAAAAGTCCATGCACTTCACTATGGGGATCCTATGCTAACGCTTTCCCTACAAGAGTTCAAAGAGGCAACATAAATTCATGGGTTATCCCTAGTTACTCATTTTAGTCATCAACAACCTTCCCTCAATAGTTTTTATAGATTTGTTAATGGTGTTTTTCCCCTGCATGATCGAGTCATAGTTGGCCTTCTGGATCAGTATCACTTTCTCCTTCACTTTTACTGTGATGAAGATATTTCTACAACATGGTCGAAAGGGAGTCAATCCTATGATGGTTCTCATTTTTTAATCCTCTAATGGAGCTACATGTTTCACTGGAAACATGATCTTCCCTTTGTAGAGATTTGGTTAAGTCTTATGGTCCTTCCCCTTCCATTTCAAAACCCTTCTATTCTATGGATGTTAGGTAATCTCATCATGAGGTTCCTTGACTTTGAAAATCTTTCAAGATCCTTATACCATCCAATTTCTCTTTGTATATTCATAGAAGTGGACATCTCTAACCTCTGGTGGAAGCTGTCTGGATTAAGGTAAGTGAAGAACTATTTTGCCTTTAATCTATGGTTTTTGAGAACTGGTACGATTTTTGTCTGTATTTCCTTCATTTGAGACATCTGCATATGGACTGTCAAACATCTCACTGCTTGGTCCCGAAGGAGATCTATTCTAGAGTTATCCTATCCCAAATAATCTATACTGACCCTCCTCGATTGGATTCCAGGTCATATCTTATTGATTTGATGGATAAGTTCCCTCTTAATGTGGTTTTATTGGGGTCAATAAATTAGTGCCAAGGGAGGGGGAGGCTTGTAATATACCCTTATTATCTAAAATTGTGGCGGCAGGGGGGAGTGGACAACAAGAGAAGGTTCCGACTATTCGTTCTTCCCCCATTGCACTAATGGAGCAAGTGCTGGACTAGATCATTCAAAACCAGAAAGAGACAAGGATAAAGCACTTGAATCCGAAGGTTCCTACAGAGGGGGGTTTTCGTCCAATAGGGCCCGTGGGTATAATGAGGGCTGGGTGAAGGTGTTGAGAAGGTTATCTCCTAAGATTTATTTTGAATCCATTACCCTTTCCTACCACTTGGAGACCTGGAGGCTACATTCTCGGTTCTGGAATAACCTGATGAACATGGAATGCAGACACCATTACAAGAGGATGATGACTATCTCTATAATATACTCCCTATTTATAATGTTGAACAAGTTGGAGGAATCAACAGTCCAAGGAAGAAGAAATGATGAATGGGGAATTTTGATGCGGGGGGCTGTATTATGGATAAAGGTAAGGACACCAAATGACCGAAATATTACTCTCAGCTTCCTAAGTTGATGCAAATAAGATCTACTAAAAGGTCCAAGGGGAGAGAAAGTGTATCAATTGTTCAAGACTAGGATCGAAATAAGGGACCAAATATTAACGGTGGGAAGATTAAGGCCAAGAGTGCATCTTCTAACGTCCGAGGGATGGGTGATGTGGTAGAAAAGTGTGATTTGGGTACAAATAAAGACCATGAATTAATTATTCATTCTATGATAGAAGTGTCGGAGGGGGTTTTCTTGATAAATTCTCTAGAGGAGGATTTGAATAGAATATTAGAAAGAGAGGTATGAAATAATGATAACAAGGAACAAAAGTCCTAGATTATCAAAAAAGATTTAATTTTGTCATAAGTATTCAATGAAGGGATGATAAACACGTAAGAGTACATCCCGACATGGGATAAGATGGTCGATCATTTTGAATATTTAATCAAGGAGGATCTATATTCATAGGTTAAGAAACTTTAGTGAGAGATATATTATGTAACAGAATACAATAATCGTAGTATCATTTTAAACGATGTAGTGATTTCCAACTGCACTCATTGATCCTTAATGTTGAACTTGTGAAGTTTCCCAATTTTTCCTTAAAAGTTCTTTTGAAATAGAAAATTTAATTTTCAGGACATGGAAACAAATCTTATCACTGCACCCATGCTCATAATACCCATAAGTGGAGATCTTTTCGTGGTATTTAGTGATGCTTCAAAGAAGGGGATGGGCTATGTGATGATGAAAACTAAAAAATTCATTACCTATGATTCATGGAAATTGAATGTATAGGAGAAGAACTATCCAAAACATGATATAGAGTTGACTGTAGTGATCTTTACTTTGAAAATTTTGCGACATTAACTCTTTGAGGAAAAGTGTTAAATATATAAAGAACACAAAAGCATCAAGTATATATTCACATATAAAGAGTTGAATATGCACCAATGAAGATGGTTAGAGATGATTAAAGACTATGAATTCTCAATTCACTACCATCCAGGTAATGCAAATAACATGGAAGAAACTCTAAGTAGAAAGGATCCAACAACTCTTTCATTGATGGGAATTAAAAAGGATTCAATCTTCTTATATTTGATGAATATAGACATTGGAATCATATTGAAGGGAAAATCATCAATGCATTCACAAATTATAGGTCAACCGTATCTTTTGGAAAGGTTAAAGGATTCTCAAAAGCATGTTGTGGGAATTCAAAAGAAAGTGGAAACTATCAGAAAGGGGAAATCCTCAGAGTTAAATGTTAATGTAGAAGGAATTGTGATATTCTAGTCAAGACTATGTGTTCCATAAAATATAGAGTTAAAGAATGAAATTTGTGATGATGCACATAGTTCAAATTTCTCCATTCACCTAGGAAACCCAAAGATGTATCAGGATCTCTGGGAGCATTATTGTTGGGATACCATGAAGAAGGAGATCATAAAATATACATAAAAGATCCTAGTATGTCATCAAGTGAAGGATTATAGGTAGAAGTCTATGGGGTTGATTCAACCATTACCCATACCAACATGGAAATGGGAAAACATCACCATGGACATTGTCACCTGACTTCCAAAGAAATCCAAAGGAAACAATGATATCTGGGTTGTTGTGGATCATCTTACAATGACTACACACTTCATTGCAATTACAAATGATTTCTTACTAGATCATCTATCACATATATACTTCTGAGAATTGTTAAGGTTGGATGGTTTACCATTATGAATTGTATCTGATCAAGATCCAAGATTCACCACTAGGTTTTGGAAGAGTCTCCAAAATGATCTAAATACAAAGTTGATATTTAGTATGGATTATCATCTGCAAACTGATGGCTAACCTAAGAAGACTATCCAAACACTTGAGGAAATGTTGAGATCATCTCAATGGACTTCAAAGGAAGATGGGATCAAAATCTTAATAAAGTTGAGTTTTCTTACAAAAACACTTTCCAATAAATCATCTAAATGACTCTTTATGAATCCCTTTATGGGAAGAGGTGGAGAACACCTACATGTTAGGATGACGTTAGGGAGGGGAAACTTCTAGGTCCATAAAATGTCAAAAAAATGGTAGATAAGGTTAAGACATTCCAACAACACATTAAAGCTACTAAGAGATGATAAAAGAGCTATGATGACAATCATCAATGAGACCTAGTGTTTGATTTTGGAGACATGGTATTCCTATGAATAACACCATGGAAGAAAGGTATGAGATTTGGAAAGAAGGGAAATCTTAGTACATGGTACATCATCCCATTGGAGATCCTTGATCACATTGGGTTAGTGGCCTATTGACTAGAACTCCCACCGAACATGTCATAAGTACATGATGTCTTCCATGTATCACTCTTGAGGAAGTACATACTTGACCAATCACAAGTACTCAATCCAGATGTGGTACCATTAGGGAATGACCTATCCTTTGAAGAGATGCCGGTGAAGATATTAGATCATAGATAAAAATATATAATAAATAAGATGATTCCCCTCATCAAGATGTTTTGAAAAAACCACATGTTTGAAGAAGCAACGTGGGAACCAGAGGAAGTGATGAAGCTTAATTACCCTCATCAGTTTTAGTATTGGAAAAGGAAATTTTGAGAGTGAAGTTTCTTAAGAGGGGAATGTTGTACTAACTCGATCATTTATGAATAAAACTTCATTTATCTTAATGTCTTATGAATATAGAAAACAAATGCATTATTATTATTATTATTGGGTTTAAATGACCGTTAAGAATCATTACTATCGATAATATATCCATTTAACAGTGGTCAAACAACTGATATAAATATATGTTTTTTAAATTATTTTGACATTGAAAAAAGAGAGGATGGCCTCATCCAGTAGACTTGGGATATATAGAGATTATTTTTCAAAGCTTGGAAAGGTGGTGGAATCATTTGGCTTCACTCCTGGCCATGCTCAAGAAGAGATTCAACATGATAATCTTGAACATAATTGCATATGGGAGAAGTTCAAGTTAATAGAGATTACCACCTGGGAATTGTTATCCGATCCACCCCAAGAGTATATCACCATCATACACATTACCCTTAGGTCTTATTCAAGTGTAATAAGGGGTTATGTAACATGGTATTAGTTAGTTATTGTGTAATCCCTTTCTATTAATAAAAGTCTTATTCAATTAATTCATTTATGAGAATATACTTTCTAAAAAATGTTGAATTTGATAAATTGATTCTGCGGGTAAAAATGGAACTTTTGATAAATATATAAATTATTATAGTAAACTATGTTTTATTAATAACATTATAAAAACAATTCTTATAAATGATGGTTATATCAAATCCTTATCTGTAAATGATTAGATAATCAATTTGATTAGAGGTATATTTTTTATAAGATAAAAAAGAATGTGTATTTTTAATGAATTTATTTTAAGGAATTAATGATTTTTTTATTTTAATAAAATATTATTATCAAATTAATTTTTTAAATAATAAATTAGTATATAATTTTTTTGGAAGTCAAATGTTTCTTTTATTAAGGATTGAAAACTATTTTTGTCAAAACCCGTGAATTTTCAATAAAAAATGGTTTAAATTTTAAAAGTGAAAATTAAAATATTTAAAAAATTATTTAGATAAAATTAATATTATTTTTTGGAATCAGGATGTCAAAATTACCCAATGGTGAAATTTTCATAATTTTCTTAGATAATTGATTGTTTGGGTAAAAATTAAATACAATACAAATAAAATATGTGTTTTATGAAATCATAATGACCCCAAAATGATGTAATATATACTATAATGGGTATTATCAGCCCAATATATGTTTTCTAATTAATATAATGTGATTTTATATTTGTTTTAATTATTTTATTAAGCTTTTTAAAATCCTCAAAAATGTATAGTATATTTTATGATTTTAAATTCCTTTCTTTACTAATGTGACTCACCTCCATAGATGAAAGGATAATATTTTAATATTTTTCGGATGTTTGACTTATAAAATATTGTTTTCCAATCCTATTTGGATGGAAACATGGGAAAAACCATGGTATGGTTTGTGGTTTTGAATATTTAATTATATAGATTCCAAAACCTAAGTTTGTGAAATATTAAAGAATTCCCCTCTCATTTCCTATATAAACCAACTCAATCTCCCACTTCTCTTCACTAAAAATCCATGAAGAACTTCCCTAATATTTACTACCATATTGATAATACTCCCAAGGTTCCCCAATCTCTCAAGAATACCCTATTCAAGCTTTTGAAGTCACACACTCAAGTAAGGGTTTCCTTCCTTTCTCATTTTTATCCAAATTTCCTTATATTCTTACACACTTTTATTTTAAATTAGAAATGACGGGGTATGTTTTCAAACACCTATACCTATCTTATTATGTATTTCTTATGGTATACCTCGTTCTCTCTCATTAATCCCCCCATGTACACCCGTTACCATACTGAGATTTCGTAAGAGTTTTTCCAATTTTCCTCTTTCTTGAAGTTTCTTTATTATGTTACACCCTATATTTCCAAATTTCTTATGTTGGGAAATGTATTTATATGACCAAAATAATTTAAAATACATGTATATATTTTTATATACCACTTTATCTCCTATAAAACATTTTTATTAATTTTTATGTCAAGTCGTTAGGCTGTTGAAATTGCACTGTGATTTTTTCATACCAAAATTATCATGTAGTGAATAACATGACCATTTATCTATAAAGGGTATTCATATTTATGAACATATAATTATTAATTATAGAATTTATGTATGTATTCCAAATTTTGTTATCATGGAATACTTGAAGATGTTGAATGGATCCATGTTATATGATCTATATGGGACACTTAAGCATGAGACAGAATTAATTATGAAGGGTGAGCCTTGATAGCACTCTAATGCATTGGGTAACGTTTAGTATCATGATACATCATGTTGGTAAAATGGTTTACCGAATTAATTTTAGGAAATTTTCCACCATATTAGGAAAAGGGTTTACTAGATTTATTTATGTTAATGATGTAATGTTTTAAGTTGGTGCCACATTTCCATGTTATGATAATCATGATATATCATGCATTTATGTTCAAGTTTCTATTATGCTCCATTGATATGTCTATTTCCTAACCTGAATTTTGTTCTTCATGTCATGCCTTTTTTACTCCCTTAATAGTATTTATTGCTCAACCTTTTCTTATGTATGTCTTCAGGTTATCCCATGCAATGCTAAGTACGAAGGAATGTTGTGGTTATGCAAAATAATTTTTCAATAAAGATGTTGAATTTTTTATCTTGAGTTTTCATGTAATTTTTTATTTTATGTCTTGAGTTTTCAATAAACATGTACCCCAACCAAGTCCTTCCTTAAATTTCCTTCTGAAATAAGGGACTAATCCACCAATTTTGTAAACCAATTTAGATGAAAGAGATTCATCCAGGACTTAATATCATGTCTAACTCCCTCCTCAAAAATGTCTATCCATAGTGGGGTCATCCATGTCCATCATTGTAACAAAGCATTGCAAGTCTGTGAAGGAACAACATAATCCATCACAGACATAGTCACCTATGTAAACCACATTAACTTTTTATCCTGCTCTAGCTGCATGGTCTCTGGATAGAAATGATCCATACACATTTTATGGAATTATTTTCATAATATTCCATCATGCTACTGAGTATGAACCAGAATATCCCACCCACTCCTTTCTATTTCCCACCAAATGTATAATGGAAACTAGACCCTCTATTCAAATGGTGTCTCTAAATTATCAAAAATAATTTGGATGGACTCTATCTATAACTCTACATCCTAGTTTACTCCCTCTATGACAATGTTTTGAGGGTGGTGTAACTGAAATTCCATGGTAAGATAAAACATACTCCGAACTACCCACCCTGGGTCCCATTTCACCATCTGAAAAAATGAGAAAAGTTCTCACAGAAGTACTCTTATCCTCTATTACCATGAACCAATGTTATTTCTTGACCTACCTATGGATGAGTATTTTAGGAAATATCCTCTTTTCTCCTGACTAGAAACCATCATTGTTGTTTCATTTTTTCAGCAATACCAGACACTAATCTCAGAATAGTTAATATAAAATGTCCATAATTTTTTTAAAAAGAAGTCTCCCCGCTATCCCTAAAAAATCTAATTTTTCATAAACTATCCCAACAAATATCATCACATCTAAAACACTACGTTCAACCATCCCTACCACCAGTCATGGTAAACATGGGGTAAATCAACATACACAGTTACAAGTCTTCCATTAGAAACATTTTTCAAACCATTCCCAATTTGAAAACTTGTTACAACCAATACTATAAATCACTTTTATATTTTCAATATTCAAAATTCCTTAACCATTATTTCATATTATTCCCATATAACTATTTTCATCAGATTTTTTAGTCACCATTTTCCCATGTTTTCTAAGGATGTGAAACACATTATACAATTCATGTCCTACACAACCATCCCATGTGTGTCTATCATGATTCATATCACCTATACCCCTAGGTGAATATAATGATACATTAATGAACAAACATATTACATTTCTTCCATAGGTAAAATATCATAAAATAGTCACATCACACAACAAATGCATCACCCAATGTTTAAATATCATCTATCCATAACAACAAACACCAAGAAAAACTATTCCTACACAGGGTACTTGTTTTTTCCCTCGTACATCGGTCAACTAATCCCATGCACGCGATCATTTACAAGGCCCAACACTTTCTAATCTCATGTGTACCATCAAAAAATATTGAGGCAAAAAATAAATAACTCATATGATAACACTTTATAATATCTCTAAGCTAGAATCCACTAAACTATTCTCCGAGTTGGGTCTCCACGTAACCTCAATTGCACCTCCCTATATGAAAAAGGTTTCCCGTTAGCACTAAGGGTCTAATAGATAATGTGGTTAGAATATAACCTCTTTACTAGAATAATCCATTGTATATAACATATGAAAATGGAAAAACAACATATAAACTATGAAGATTCTTTACCAACCAATTTACAAATAGGATACAACCATGTCTGAACAATAAATATTCCACATCATGCTAATAGTGCCAAAAGTGAAGGAAACCCCCACAATAGAATCCAACAGTTGAAACCCCAAAATGGGTCCTAACTCCATGTATGAATCGTCAACCATGCATATCACAATCACAAATCAACTCCCTAGAATAAATCCTTTAGCCTTGTCCAAACATGAAATATTAAACTCTTCTTGGGTATCCAATGGGATCCCAATAAAGGTATTAGTATAACTCAGCAGGACCCCACCAACAATGTCTACAAAAACCCCCATATAAAGAGATAGTGCATGCATGTACTAAAATAATTGACAAGATAAACATAAGATAACATCGATTCCATTGGTTAATAGTATTCAATTTAACCATTTTAATAATTCATTTCATTTTCATCACTTCTTCCATTGGTTAAGCATTTATATTATTTACACTATGCCTATGCCTATCGATTACCATGAAAAATAAACTAAGTCAGGTTACCTATCCAACTAGGGATAAATATTTCATAAAAAATTCCATCACCATTACATTTGATCCTCAATATAGGTATTCTCATCAAATGAAACCGTTAGGGTCATGGAGACACATTCCCCTTCCCTAACCCATGCATTATAGGGGTGGGGTTTGGATCCTCAGTCAAACTTGACCAATGGACATAGATCAAAAAGTCTAATAATCCGTAACTACTAATCCATGTTGACATACTTATATATATATATATATATACATTTACCACATAAATCATATCACAGACCCTACACAACTAATACACATAACATTTCTAATTAAAATTTAATGCAATATATGAATCATCATGAATCCTTAACCCATTAGAACATTTATGATTTACATTGAATAAACTAATTAAAAAATTTACCTTTTTATTCCCTTTACCATTTATCATGATCGATAATTCTCATACATTAATAAATTTAACATATTCATCAATTCCCATGCATTGATCTATTTACACATTTCTATTACATGTTCACAAGCGATTTGATTCATTCACATTAATTAATTAATTTTTTTTCATACCATGCAAAGTAATTCCCTATTACATTTCCAAAAACTATACACATCTACCATTGGTGTCCCTTTATAACTCAACCTGATATTACACAAATTATCATGTTCTTTATTTTAGCATAAGTCAACTCTATTTTTAAAATTATAATTTTCCCTGTTCGAATGTTGGCTCACCAAATTGGTGGCCCTAAATCTGTGTAATCAATCTCAATACATCGTAAGGGGATTGTGAGTGGTTCAATTCATCATTTATCTATCCTTTTTGAACAAATATCACTATATAAATCACATTCATTATAAGAGAGAACCAATATCACAACCAAATATACACAAATCGAAAATAAAACAATGAGATATAACTTATAGACCACCTAATCAAATCCATAGACGAAAACACACTTAATATTAGCCTTAAGTTCATATACAAGCACCATTTGAATCCAAAACCTATGATCCAGTGGAAATAATATAGTTTTAGCGAAATAGAAGAAGAAAAACTGAACCACAAGTCCTAATCCAAAAAAGAGTATCAAGATAATAATTATACTTACCAATAGCTTCAATCCTCACCCAATAACACTAATAATAGCCTTGAAATGATGGATATCAAGCCTTATGATGATTTGGTTGAAATGTTTCATCATTAGTGTTGATGGTAAATAAATGGGGGAAGAAATTGGATAAAACACTTAAAATCCGGAGCGTTTAAAATGGAAATTTCTCACTTTTTAATGGCGTGCACACTTTGGCCGCATGGTTTTCCAACCCATGCTCCAATTTTTTGAGTACCTCTATCTAAGAGGGGTCTAAGTCTCATGGTTAAATAAGGATCCTACATGGGTTCACAAACCATACACCAACTGTGAATAATTCCTTTATCCCAAATAGCATGGTTTGTATTCCCCACTTTGACGATTTACCAAATCATGCACCCCTCCTTCTAGTTGGCATAGTTTGGTCACATAGTTTCCTCTAACCATGTGCCAACCACGCTACCTGAATAGGATGGAATGATTCCACTTTAAATCTAGTCTCAAACCCTCTGAACACCCCTGAGATTATCCATACACCATGTAAAAATTTAATTATCCAACATTAATTGATTCAAACTAATATTTAAAAAACAACATACCTCCATGATATCTAGGATCCTACATAATGAATTTTGAAAACATGAATTTTCTATATGTTCCACATGTAAATGTGAATGTTATATTAGTTTCTTAAAAAGTTAACATAAAACCTAATTGAAAAAAAAAACACAAAAATAAAAATCCTCAATAGTTATCCAAAAATGATGTCCCCTCACCACACTTAAAATATTGAATTGTAATCAACGTGAAACTATGAGATGATAAATGCACAAGAAATGTAGAATTTTAAAGAGGAAAAATAATATAAGAGTGGAAGGGTTAGGAAAATCATGATATTCACATTTGAGTATCGGGTCATGTATTGTGATGAAATCAACTTCATGGGGAAAAATTCCCTTAATGGATTTCAGAAAACGTTTCCCAATAACTATAAAGATTATTCTTGTGTTTTATTGTGTGATATAATATGGAACATAAATAAAAAAATTAAATTTAAATTAAGAACCTAACCACCTAGAACTCAACATACAATGCATCAGATTCAGTTACGAACTGTGTAGAGGGAATTTCTCACAAACATGAAAATCCCTTTTTTATATAATTATATCATTAACCACTTTTTTTATATCCGTGTAGATGTTTGATTAATCATATGATGATAATAAAATATCCTTATGCTATTGAATTTATAGATTTATTTTATATAAATCTTGGGACAAATCCATGTTTCATATCATTATAGCCCAATATGCTTGATGCTCAAATTCCATGAGGAAATTATATGCTTTACCAAAAAAGATCTGGTAGGGGGACATACCAATTGGATTTTTGAATCTCATCCTATAGGCCCATATCACATCATCTATGTTATTAATCAAAAAAATCATATCTAGATTCATGGTTTTATTCAAATATTTTATCAAATACTGATTTGAAACCTTAACGTGACTATTTTTGGGGGTGTTATGTAGTATATGTTTTACATGTCACCCAATAATTCTGAAGGATGGAATCCAAATTAAACTTCAAAGGTGTGGAACTTGGTCACTGATGATGTATTTGGTACTCCAAACATAAAGAAAATTTGTGCCTTGAAAAAATTGACTACAATATGAGAATCACCAGTCATTGTGACCATGGCGTCCACCAATTTTCTAACATATTCAACAATGAAAAAAATATAGGAAACCAAATGAACATGGATAAGAAACCATAAAATCAATTCCCTAAACAATTAAAATATATTAGAAGAATAAGGTTTTTTGAGGCATGTCATTTCTGTTTGAAATGTTTCCAGTGTCTTGGAATTGTGAGCATGATATACAAAACACATGAGCATCATGAAAAAAGCTAATAAAATATAATATATGTTCTCGGATTATACTAGTTATCTGTTGGGGTCAAAAATTTCATCCATGTGAAAGTGTATAGAAGTAACATAGAACAGACTCAAACTCATGATTAGAAACACACCTCATAATAACTTTATCATGACACATATGCCATAGGTAGGGATCATCCCACTCATAAAAGATAGACTCACTCTTTAATTTTTGGACTTTATATTTCTTTTGATATACAGGAATTTCAAGGAAATAAATTTGTTTCTAAAAAATGAAATGGGTAACCTGGTATCCTGATAACTATGCCGACCCTAACATGGCACAAAGGGCATTCCAAATTCCCTTGTGTTGGTGACTGACACCTGGCATCACCCAAATAGAATGTGGGAATGATTTTTCCACAAACATTTTAGAAGTAGATAAACAATATAATATGCATACAAAAGAAACTCCATAGTGAGGTATATACCAAAATTCCAATAGGCATATCATCCCCAATTACTGTAGCCAATGTACTAGAAAATAAGAAAAACTGCCCAAGTACCAACTCAAACACAACTCACCAAGTCCACTGATCATCACCTTGAACCTCCTCTATATTGTTCTTTACCCTTTCTTGAACCTAGAAGGGAATAATCTATAAAAACCGAAAGGAACAGGTAGGGTGTGACCTAGAAAGTCTAGTATGGTCTGACCAACATTCCAAAATAATGAAATATTCTAAGTAAAGGTTTTTAATTTCAAGAGATAAAATGTTTAATAAATAATTTCACTTTTCTAAAATTGATTAAATAAAATGTTTTATATAAAATAGTTCATATAAATATTAAGGTCAATAAAATAGTTTAAAATAATTTCATATGTTAATTTTAAATACAAAAAAGTTAGTAAAATATTCATATGCCTAAGATGGTATGATAATATCCGGTTATAGGGACTCCACACTCAAGGTGACCTGGATTTCTGTACATATGTCCCTTTGAACTCAGGCCATGAATACTCTTCACCATCGCTCAAGGGAAATGGAATGCTGCATTTATGTTTTATAACATTGAAAATCATAATGTTCAATCCAAAAAACTCACTAACTACCTAAATATTTCATGCGATCTAGTACAAAATAATAATGGACAATTTAATTCAAGAAACGTAAATATAATATTAATCCCATTCTATATTTCAAAGATTCCAATTTCTATTAAAAAAATATAACACAATTATTTCCTTAAAAAGATTTGTTTTTTCTAATATAAAACTGAAAGGTTCCCATCAAAACAATTTTATAAAATTTTCTTAATATAAGAATATTAAATCAATTCACAATTAAATTTAAAAATTCAATTACAAAATTAAATTCAAAAATTAAATTTTCACAAAATTCAATCAATTTCACAAAAAACCCCCAACTAAATGGTATTTTTTTGTTCACAATTTTCCACCAAATCCATTTCCACAATTAAATCTAATAATTTAATTGAAACAATTTCCATAAACACGACCTAATTTAATGGAATTTGGGTTCTTCTAATTTCATGCAAAAAAACCCATTTTAAAATCCCAATTAAATCTAAATGTGCTTTTTCAACATATTAATTCAAAACCGTTTAATTAAAATCTTGAAATTTCATTTCATTTAAACAATTACAATTAAAAAAACTAGATTTAGGATTAACATAAATTTCAGCATCATAAATAAACAACCCATATTACAAAAACACAAAGCCCGCCAAAGAACCCACCAATTATAAATACGGAAAAAAATAACTTCGAACTTAAACTAGAGATAATATTCAAAAACACAAGGCTTAGATCCCCAAGTACCTAGATGATATATCAAACCCCAAGAAGAGAAAGTGAAAGAGAAGAAGAGATTGGGAGAAAACTTACTAGGAAAGTCACACGTCATTTTCTACCATGAACAATTAAATAATGAAATGACCTGGAAGGGTTTTAGGGATACAAAAATTTATAGGGAGGGATCCTTGGTTAAGTGACAATAAATCTATAAAGGAAAAATAGCCAATTGATCGTAGTATCCTTTTTACAAATAGTAGTTAGGAATTTACACTATATATAACCCAATTACACATCATTTAATTCAAAATTAAGAAAATTTACTAATCCCATTTCACCATTTATTAAAATTAGATTTATTATTAATTTATAATTTTTTTTAACCACATTAGATGGAATATAATTCCTCAGTAGGTTTTATAACCAATAGGGTTTATGCTAAGAATCCAACAAATATCTTACTTCACCATTATAGGTATCCTCCCAATATCTTCTCAGACCTACCCATATAAAGAAATAGGAAAACCCTGAAATGGTTCAAAATGTATCTATCAGAAGAGTAACAAGATGTTATATTATATAATTAAACTGAAATAACAAATATATTTACCTGAGAGTACATAAAGATTATAATTGGGGATTGTTTCCCGAAGTGGTACATGGTATAAGGGGTCATCCTATAGTGTTTGAGTAATCCTACACATGTGGTCTTCCAGCATGTTTTTTGAACCCCTCTTTTATCCATCGAATAAGCCTGGTCTTTACATCTAGATTCTTAAAGCGGTACCTCTGAGCAGAATGGTAAAAGAAAAATACTACATTAGAGACAAATAAATATGAATAGAATTTTTTTTAATGAAAATATAATGGTAATAAACTCATTTTCCATTATGGTGTAATTTTCTTGGGATAAATCCAAATTCATTGTTGTATAATCAATAACATAAGACTTCCCTTAAACCCTTTGAGATAAGAAAAATACATCCAGAAATTTGGGCATGTCACACATAATATTGAATGGAAGCTCGCATAGTGGGGGACGTATGATTAGTGGAGTGGTTAAAAAATTCTTTATCTCATCAACTGAAACCCCTAAAAAATCATAAATATGGAATTAAATTTATTTTGTTATGAAATCGAGATAAGGGTAGACATATCTTACTAAAATATTTTATTAAGTGCCAATAAAATCCTCAATGTACTAGGAATAATATAACATCACACACACATGAAGTATATGGATAGGATGAAATGATATATACATTATATCTATTAACCTATATTCGATATTTTGACCATACATTCCCTTAGGAAGTGAAATGATATACAATGAAATGGAATTTTTCAATGTTATAAATGAGATTTTTCTCAATAAAATGATTCAACAACTTTTCAAAACTAAATATAAATTCATAAAATAGAGATCTATAAACTATAAAATCTTCCCTAAATACTTCTATTAAGGTCTCAAATAGATCTAAAAAAATACTCACCATACATATTTATAAGGTACTTGGTGTATTACAAAGTCCAGTTATCCACCTTCTATAAGAAAATTTACAAAATGTACAAGTGAATATTGTATTCTTCTGATCCTCCAGAGCTATTTGAAGCTAAAAATATCAAGATAATACATCCAAGAAACAAAAGTGTGAATTCACATATAGTCAATCAATTATTTGATCACTAAATGGTAGGGTAAATGGTTCTTGTGAGAGGATTGATTTATTTTACTATAATTAAAACACTGACACCAACTATTCTGCACACTCATTGGAACTGAATCCTCTAATTTCTAACAACATTAACAACACCTTACTTTGTAAAATACTAAATAGGACTCACCCAATATTATTTTGAAATGGAATAAATTACACCCGACTCTAGATATTTTTGAAAAACATTTTCACAACATCTAGTAGAGTTGGATTGAGTATCCTTTGTGGATGCTTAACTGGTTTAGCCCCATCCTCTAAAAGACACCTATAAATGAAAATGGAGGGGATGATACCAGATATGTCTCCCAAGGTCCACCCAATTTCCATAATTTTATCACTAAAAATATTCAATACTTTAATTCATATTAAAATGGATATTGCTAGAAATGATAATATATAATATCTCATCACTCATTAGGTACGTGTATTTTAGATTTGGTGGAAATATCTGGACTTCCAATAGGGGGGTGTTGTATGAATGGATACATTGAAGGAATTGAAACATGTACACAATGAAAATAAGTATCATAATAGAGAAAATAAAAAATAATAATGAATCAAATCCATCATCTTACTCAACATCCATGTCATAATTAGAGTGAACATGATAAAATTTAGAATATGAATCAACATCAAAGTCGAATACAATATAGGGGTTTTCTTTAGAAATAGGTGTTTAAGTGCTAGTAAACAATAAACTAGAATCAATATTCATAATCTCTTTAATAATATGACTATCAGAATCCATGGGTTTTTTACTTGGTGGTTCAAAATGGGATAAAAAAGATGAATCATCACATAAGGGGTACTTAAATGAGTCCATAAAATTAAATATCCAAAAAAGAATCTCCAAAATTCAGGGAAAGGGTACCCTCATTGACATTTATGATTTTGTTTTTCTGTTTTTAAGAAGAGTCTCCCTAACATAATGGGAAAAAGATAATTTTCCTGATCATTATTCTTGTTAATGTTGTTAAAATCTGATAGAATAATCATGTATATTACCCGAACATGTACATCCTCAAGGAATCCCATCGAATATTCTATAGATATGTTTTCCAAATACACCACTACTGTCACTTCATTCAACTAACCAACATGTAAATAATAGAATAATGAATTAATAATTACAATTATGGAGGCTTCCAAATCACATAAATCAATGTAAATATGTAACTCCCATACGGGTTATCGTATGGTGAATGTTCCATGATCATTTCACTTTATTAGAATTTATTGAGTTGGTGTAATGAGTGATGAAAAATTATTCCATGATTGATCCTCTCATTTACATGGACCCCTCTTCAACTGGTAAATTTTTTTTTAAGAATTTATCATACCTTAGGATTTTCATAATTTTTTTAAGTATAGGGATGTTGATCTCCCCATGATTTAATATATCCAAAAAATATTTATGAATCACTTCTTAATCCAATATATTAGTTTGTACAAATAAATTTGGAAATTCAAGGGGTTTTGGTGGAAAATCATAAATATGTTTCTCACCCTTATCATTCTATATGGGTTTCTCATCAGTTATTCTTGAATGGAGATTCGTCGGGGTCTAGGTGAATCCCAGTGGAACTATAGGTGAATATGTATCCGTTGTATTCTTCCCATACCTTAATGTGATGTCACTAAAATCCCTTTGTGGATTTGGAGTATTTGGGAATTAAGATACCCTAATATTTTACTTACATGTTCATGGTGGGCGGTGGAAATATAGATCTTTTGAGTCTTCAACTCCCTCAACTCAAAACCTAGACTCTGTAACTCATTCTATTAATTAAGAATAATTTTTTTAAAAAGGTCAACTGTATTATAATCTATATTTTTTTTGAGAGTACCCTTATTTTTGACTTGTTAATTCTTGGTCTTGAAATCTCATTTGGGGTTATTGAAAACCCGATTGGTAAGGTGGAGTATGCATGATGTTTTGTTAAAAATGGGGCCTTTGTTATTTTCTAGAGCAACATCTCATGTCCAATTTATCCTTCCACCCTTGGATTTTTATTTTTGGAAATGAATCATACTTCCTATAGAGATTTTTTTGGTATTACTATTGATATGGTCTCCCAGGGAATATAGATGCACAATTATATTTCCCTTATAATTGGGGAAACAATTGGTTGGGTGGTATATTTCAATGAAAATTATAAAAGGCCTTGTAGAAGAGTAATGAGATGTCTTTTGATCCGAATAAATGTTCCTCACTATAGTGGTAAATTATTCCAAAATGGTTTAATTATATCATTTTCATGAAATGAAGGACTTAACTGATGTACTCCCCTAACACGTGGTTTCCCTCAATCTTCAAATTTCTCATAGTTTTTGTTCCATCATGTCGATCATTCAAGATTTATATGCTGGTGTTTTTTCAAAAACTTCCCATTCATTCATGGAATCCACTATGATCCTCCCCATAAGCATGAGTCCTTCATTGTAGTATTGGATGAGTAGTTTCTCATTAATTTTTTGATGATGCCATCTTGCACACAAATTCTTGAATCACTCTCAATACTCATACATTGACATCACTTGTTCTTGGTTGGCCCCATAGATCACTTTCTATATGGAAGTGGTCCGTGATGTTAGAAAATACATCTATAAGAAAATATGTTCCAATTAATTCTAAAAATTTACATCTCAATGTTTAAAATAATACATCCATTCATTTTAATGTTTTATCAAGTGAGAATGGGAATTTCTTTAGATAGATTTGATCTTCAGATACATTTCTTGGTTTAAAGGTTCTTCAAATAACATTAAATTATTTAAGCTATCTGTTTGGATCCTCTCTCGAGAGGCTATGAAATTTTATAAGAATGTGTATTAATAAAAATTATATTTCAAAGACTTATTTAATATTTTGGTATGTAATATAAGTTGGTTGATAATTAATTTATAGTATATGAAATTCTAAAATGGTTCTATTATGTTAATTTTTATTATTTATAGTCATTGGTTACTGTTTTCGGTTTTTTCTAAAGTGTTTCCAATTGTAATGTTCCCAGAATGGAAGAATTACCCAGTTGGGTAAATTTTGACACATCCCGTAGATCTATATTTTCTAATTTGTGCGCTAGGGTAGCATTTAATATGAGAGTGTAGATCAAAGAGATCCTTAGAAGTATTTTTTTATTAATAATAAAAAATAGATAAATTATAAATCGTATACCATAATATCATGAGAATAAGTTTAAATTGATGTTCTAATATAGAGGAAAAGAGAGAGGAAAAAACAAAAAAAATTGAGAAATGGGATAGAAGAAAGAAAAAAAAGAAAGGAAAACAAGAAAAAAATAAAATTAAAAAACACCACTAATTAGTTTAAGTAAATACTTGACTCCACATAAATGGAGCTAATATGAAAAGTGATGTCAAGAGAACTCTCAAATGATGTCTAGTTTTCACTTATTAGGTGTATTATATTGGCTAACCAAGGTCGTTTCTCAAAGGTGGAAGTGATCAAAACAAAATATTAAAGGTATTTTTGAAATAAGATAAAATAAAATAAATACATAAATTAAAATCATGGGGTTTATTTTTTTGATGTTTATAAATGAATAAGATGAAGTATACTAGAAGAAGATATATTTTTTTGAAATGAGATTGATAAAATGAAGTTAAAATATTTTTTAGATAATATTTTAGATGGAATAATAAATATAACTATATATATTCAAATAATTATTAAAAATTATCATTAAAATTAAAATAATCTTAATTATTACCCTCTAATTTTTTATCCATCAAACAGAGTGTGAATTAATTAACCACCATGATTAAATTAATTAAACGCTAGGCTAGAATTGAAACATGCAATTATAACACCCTAATTTGATTATTTTTATAAGGATAACTTATGTTAATTGGTAAATTAGATCACGAATATATTCTGGAAATGATAATTAAGTGAGTTTTTTGATTTTTAACTCTTCAAATTCACCATGTTTTGTTTGTTTTACCAGTTACCATCATTCTCTCAAAACTCACACATTACTCATCCCAACTTGTTTTGGTGTTGATAGTTCAAAATATTTCTTAGTTTCATTTAAATTTAAAACGAAATTAATATATCATATAATTTGAATGGTAATATCTCTTTTATTCAAAATAAATAAATGATAAGGTAAGAGGTAGATCGATTACTAAAAAACTAATCTTCCATGAGTAGTGTAGTCATCAAAGAAACATTTTTCATGTACATTATTTTAGAAAGGGTTTAACCAATTAATGTTTTCTAATATAGAGTTTAATCCCAAATAAATAAATAAATCAAGAGGTAAATTGAAAATAATAGAATAAATATGATATAAATAGATATTTTATTGAATGTATAACAACGTTACAACATAGAAGAGGAAAACAAAATCATTTTAGAGGAGATCCAGTCTTGATAGATTCCCACTTCCAATGGTGAATTTAAATGTAAAGTAACCACTTAGACTATGATAAAAAACCTCTAAGGATCATACAATCCCCTCAAAATAAGAAAAAAATGTATAGAGTAGAGGGGATTCTAGGGTCTTAATACTTTTAATGCGTGAATGGGGAAATCATCAAAATATTTTAATCCAATTTTTACCAACAGTTTGTCCTCAAAAACACATAACCCATATATACTTCTAGAATAATTATTTGTATGAAATAAGATCCTTGTGATTATCTCCAAATTTGTTCGAAATCCTAGTACAGATGAATAAGTTATGACCCAAATACTGAATTGATGTCAAATTTGGTGGGTAAAGTACATATTTGACTTCATGGCCTACTTAATCCAAGAAAATTCATGATCGACAATTGATGTACTCAATAAATTTTGTACCCCATTGATTTATTAACACTATTTCAAAGTTTTATGTTCCAATAATTGACATAATAATATTTATGAATGAAATATGACAATATACCTTAAAGGGGAAAACTATAATTTTCATCAAATTTTCATATTAATGATCAAATCCAAAATATTTTATAAATAAAAATATTTAACAAATTGTGATGAAATTATGTCATTTAATAATAAAAAAATATTTAGTAAAATATATTTTTATCAGAGACCTATATATCTCACTAATTTATTAGGTAAATATTTATATCTCATGATATAGACATGACTGGAATGAGAAGTGAACATGGTTTAGTAAGTGATTTTGTCCACTATAGTGGTATTGCGAGTAAATATTGAATATTATCATAGTTGGGTCAGTGAACCCATTAAACTACTATAACCATAGAAATAATCCTGGAATAATATGGAAATGATTTTCTAAGACTATTTATATGCCAAAAACATATGTCTTATGCCAAAGTTATCCTATAATGGCTCATGCTATTTGATTTAATTATGATTCATGTCTTATGAACTACCAATAATTATTACATGACTCAATATTGTGATATTTGAAATATAGGGCATGATATTAAAATGTAAGGATCATGGTCTCTTACCATTTTATTCATTTTATGCTAAATTATCTCCACTAGTTACCCTTACTGAGTATTTGAGATCATACTTTCTTATGTTTCCTTTCATGAGGTTATGAAGAAACTTATTACATATGATATGTCTAGAAAGGGTTATAGTTATAAAGATAATATTTTGAGATTATTTCATTAAACTATGGATTGGTTGTTTATGTCTCCATGTTTCCAAAGACACTAAAATATTATGGTCCTCTAGCATGTGTTTTTTTAATGTAATGAATATTCATAAAAATTGATGTGATATTTAGGTATAATAATCCTTATTCACTATAATTACCTTATAAATGACTTGATTCTGAAGCTATCAGACCTCCTATTTAATAAATTTAGATTTATTTTAATTATATACAGAATCATATTAATACTTATAAAATCATATATGATCCACTTTTATAATTTCAACGCCTGTTTAATAAAAATTTCATATTAAAGGCATCAATTCGGGTGTTAACTACTTCGTTTATCCTATATGTTTTGTTTTTGTATTTCTATTCCTTCTACTTTGATCATGGTTCTATATTTTCTATAATACTAATCAATTCATATGTATAATATTCAATCATTATATATAATTCTATAATAATTCATATAATTTGGTGATGAAAAATGAAATACATAACTTTATGGAGATAGTAATCTGTACATACACAAGGGTGATTCATCCATTTTTCTATAGATGGAATGCAAAAAGAGGAATGATAATTCACTTTCATAGAGGTGTTATCCCACACGTACACATGATATATATTCTCATTTATCAATATAAGAAGGGTAAGAATGTGGATAAAAGATTATAATTATCGAAGAATAATTATGACATAACAATCATATATAATCTCTATATACATTATAGTTACCAGCTATGGAATTTGGTGATCAAAATGAATCATATATCTACAAGGAGGCCATAGTCCACTTGTACACATGTGTGATACGTTAATTTACCATTTGATGGATAAGTAGTGGAAAATAGTTGTGATATCATAATTATAAAATTCATGCATATTAATTATTCTTGAATAGCCATGTTTTGATTAATTCAATAAGTTTGGATAAGGTTTAAGAGGAAACAAATTCTAAAGTGCTCAGTTTAGATTAATACCTCATATTTAGAGAGACCTAATTTGGATTAAACCTATAGCCTTGAAATATTATTTTTATGATAAGAATAAAAGATATTGGAATATGAGAAGGAATATAAGATGGTTTTTAGGTAGTTATTTTATTATATATAATTTTTTAAATTTTGGAATAACATAGTATAAGAGGTTCCATTTTATAAGTAAAGGGAGGGATACACACAAAATTTAACAAAATATTTCAATAATAGAAGGTCAATATAATTTTAAATTATATAAAAAGTTACAAGAAATATAATATAGAATAATATATAGTTGAAAGTTATATATTAAATCATAATTACATAGGTGTGGGTAGCATTCATTCCCTTATCTTATTTTTTAAACCCCTCGATAAACTCGTTTGATCTTAACCATGGTAGAGAAATTTATTGTTTTCTCTCTTCATAATAAAAAAGAGTATATTGGACATATTAGAATATATGAATTATTTTTATTACAAATATTTATTCTATTTTACAATTTTATATTTCTTCTATTTCTGGAATGTAGTTTAAAATAAGATAACAAAACAAAATGAAAACCTATTTTCATAAAAATTAATTTGAAGCCTAAAAATTGATTTACCTCCATTCCATGCATTTCAAAAACCATAAAATTAAGTTTTAAATATTTTATAGAGTATATGATTTATAAATTTAATTAAATTAATTATTAAATAGAGACTAATTTTATTTATTATGAAAAATACATAATGCGCGAATAAAAACTGTATTTAAAAAATTGTCTTTTTAGCCCAAAAATGAACTTAAACCAAAACCAAGTATAGTATTGATTACAATATAATTAAATATATTATATCTAATAAATGATGAATTATCTTATTTTATTATCAAAATAAAAACATAAGGATTCTTTTTAAATTACGCGATTTAAAGAAAAGAAATGTATGGTTTAGAAAAATATGCATTTTCACAATTCACTATAAAATTCAAATTAAAAAAAAACATAAAATTTAATAATATAATAATATTGAAATTTTAATTTTAAAAATTAAATTCATTTACTCTAATAAAATTAAATAAAAATTTATAATTTAATTTTTATATCAATTTAAATAATGAAATAAAAAATATTTCTGATGAAAACATCTTTTTAAAATTCATGAATATTAATTATTCTTGATTAATCATGTCTTGATTAATATAACAGGTTTTCATATGGTTGAATATGAAATAAATTTTAAAGTGGTCATTTTGGATTAATACCTCATATTTAAGAGTCCTAATTTAGATTAATCCTCTAGCCTTGAAATATTATTCTTCTAAGAAGAATATAAACTCTATGATTATGAGAAGGAATATATGATGATTTTTAGGTAGTTATCTTATGATATATAACTCAAACTTTTTTGGAATAACATAGTATAATAGGTTCCATTTTATAAGTCAAGGGAGGGATACACACAAAATTTCTTAAAAGATTTCAATAATAGAAGGTCATTATAATTTGAAATTGTATAAAAAATTACTAGAAATATAATATAAGACAATATAAGGTTGAAATTTATACATTTAATAATAATTATATAGGTATGGGTGGAATTCATTCACATATCTTATTTTTTAAATCCCCCGATAAACTCGTTTGATCTTAACCATGGTGGAATTTTTTTTACTATTCATAATAATAAATTTTCATTGGAGCTATTAGATTATATAAATTATTTTTATTTAAATTATTTATTCCACATTATGAGATTATATTTCCACCAGTTGTGGAATCCAGTTTAAAGGTAAAGAACAAAACACAATGAAAACCCATTTTTATAAAAACTCATTTGAAGAATAAAACATGATTTACCTCCATTCCATGCATTTTAAAAACCATAAAATAAATGTTAAAATATTATCTCGAATACATGATTTATAAATTTTAGTAAATACATTATTAAATAGATATTAATTTTATTTGTTATGAAAAAACCATAATGCTTAAATAACAACATTTTTTAGAAAATTGTGTTTTTAGCCCAAAAACTGGAATTATACCAAAAAATGAATAATATTGATTAAAATATAATTAAATATATTATATATAATTAATGGTGAATTATTTTATTTTACAATCAAACTGAAAACATAATGTTTCTTTTTAAATTACAACAATTTAATGAAAATAAATGTGTATTTTAGAAAAATCTCTATTTTCACAATTCACTAAAAAATCAACTTTTTAGAAAAAACATGAAAATTAATAATATACTAATATTGAAATATTAATTTAAAAAAATATTTTCATTTAATAAAATAAAATAAAATAAAATTTTTTAATTTAATTTTAATATCCATTCAAAGAATGAAATAACAACTATTTCTGATGAAAACATCTTTTAAATCATAAAATGACTTTAATGAAAATTTAGTACATATTTATTATTAGTAAGTAAATAATGTTTATTTAGATAATACATTTATAGATATTATATAATATTGTTCTTATTCTTATTTAGACCAAAAATTTAATATCAATGTTGTATTATATATATGTCCATTTTATGCTCGGTGCATCTTGTTATGTTATCTATCAAAAACATGAATTTAATTAGCCAAAAATATAAACTAAAATATTAGGGTGTTACACATATGACCACATATGATGCTTATCACTGGTCTCATATGCACACCACCACTCCCATGAAGATATGACTCACCCAGTTCCATTCCACAGTCTAAAAATAGATACCGCACCTCTGATTTTTAGGATAGACACTTCCATGGATGAAATACTATAAGATGTATGATCTACCATTTCCACACATATTACATAGTCTTCACTTGGGAAAGTTGTCACTTGGGTGATTAAAAACCAGTGTGATCTATCACCTAGTAAAATCACCACATAGGGGAGCTACCATATAGGCTATCTATCAAATGGGTGAGCCACCACTTGGGCTATCATCCTCATAGGAAATCCATAACCAATGAGTGCCACCACCTAGATAAGAGCCCAACCAAGTTACTTGTTAATAAAAAAAACATTCTTTTATCCCTATAATTAGGTGAACTAGGGTTAACCCCCTTTTATCCATCTAACTAAAAGGTAAAACTAGGGTGAATAACCACTATTTTACCAAGTACCCTACTATGGTTAAGAAAGACTAATCACCCCAAACTATACTAGGGATAATTACGGTAAAATAATCCTATCTAATCCCTCACTAGGTCCAAAACGTTTTCTATCCATCACTAGGGGTAATTATTATAGGAACCCTTTACTAGGACTAATAAAATACATTATACCTCTTTATGTTTAAGAACCCATTCACTTTGGTCACATTTATGTGAACCTATTCAAATCTTTTTCACTGAGAGTTTAAGTAATAATATTAATACACTAAGATACATTCACCTAGACCACTTGTGTGGCAGAACCATATAAGGTCATCCTTCTAGTTATAATCCCCTAACTCTCCCTACCTTCACATTAGTTACTGAATAGAATTATGTACTTTGGGTAGAAAATTATTCATATACCCCACACATTCACCTTTAGTTTATATATTCCTCCATATTATTATGTAAAAATATAATCCTAGTTTCAATCCCAAAAAATGACTTCGAATTCCTTGGGTTGATATCCCCATTATGGTTTTTTCGTATTTCCTTAAGTTTAGATTTATCATCGTGTCATTTTTATCAAATTACATCCTAGAAATATCTCTCACCATGGATTCCTTTATATTAAATTGGACAACATGCCACTTTTTGGCTCGATCATGAACCATGAGTTGTGATTAGATGATAATCAGGGGTTTATCTTAACTGGGAATCCTGATGTGTATAATCCATAATATTTTTGGCATTCACCCAAGTCATTCTAAAAGTAAGGTACATTTGGAAAAAACCTCTACATTTACCCTACATATTTACGTTAATAAGATATTCTCCTTTTACATTTCATTATTTTCTGAAGTATATAAATTCCTAAAAGTTTATTAATTTATCTTTTGTTTATTAATTCCCATTTATTCCATAAGTACCTTGAGTAGATATATTCTCTAGGTTATCAAGATAGATCACCCCTACAGGTATTCACAATATAATCCTTAATATTCCTCATGTTTATATACTTCTATTTCCACCCATATATGGGAATTCTCCAATGTATAATCCTAAACAATATCACCACTTTATCCATCTACTACACCCTGGTTCTCAGGGTAGGTCTAGCATAAGCCCCACTATATCACCTATTTTTATCCATTTTATTGCTTATGAATCTATCCTGGGAAGACTTAGTGTATAAGACCCTACCAAATAAATAATACACCTTTATAAAATGTTGTTAATATTATTTCTTATTTTGTTTCTTAGACCAATCATGAGTAATGTGGGCATAGGAATCTCTGATGATAATTCCATCCAAGTGATAAAAATTCCTCTATGGAATGCCTCATTTTTATGTGTAATACCTATGAATTTTTTATACATAAAAATTGGACATATTTATCCATGATAAATTTAATCAAGGAGATATATTCATCATAAATAATTACATGACTTCCTCATTTCATATTACCCACAAAACCCTCTATGTCCCCCCTATAAAAAACAAATTCCTTTGATCACAAAACTACATGGGTTGTGATTCCTCTTCTTAATAGAATAAAAAGGATGCCTCTTCAATTTTTTATCCTAATCACATCTTTATTTTATACATTCAATCAAAAAATATGTTGTTATTAAATCCCTTTATAAAAGGATATACCAGATGCCTCTATGATTTTCGATACCAACTCCATAACACCAACCACCATCCGTGAAAATGATAAGAAATAGAAATAAGAACTAGTTATATTTAAAAAACATCATGGAATAATAATAAAATTATGGTAATCTTTTTATATACTATGGTTTCCATATATCAACATGGTTTCAATCAAATCATTGCAATATTGGTAGCTAGTCTCTCATTGGGATTTTGGAAGGATTTCTGAATACATACTGAATCAATAAAAGAGTCATAGTGTATGAAATACTCCCAATAAAAAGAGATTTTTGATCCCAAAATCAGATTATATAAACTAATATGTTTTCTAAGATCTCACTGGTAATATCCTAGTCGAAGCTTAGATTAGGAATGTAGGTCCACACTAACTCAAAATGAGAGTGGGTGTGAAATCCATCAAAAACAATGTTGTTAGGATAACAATAAAGATAAAAAACATTAATATTGAATATATATGACTATAATAATAGTTAATAAATTATTTCTTGTAATTTATTTTTTATTTTAAATAATAGTATAAATATGTAAATTGCTTAGGCCATATTGATAGAAGGATTTTTTATACAATAGAAAAAATAAAGTAATTGTTTTAAAAATATTAAAAGTGATATGATTTAGATGATTTAAGATTTTAATTGAGTTTTATAGATTATTACAGGGGATAAGTGTTGATAAAAGTGTTTATATAAAAAAATACACAATTATATTGACGTTTTCATTGAAAAATTATTTTAATAGTGTGGAAAATTAATTGTAGGTTACTTAACCATAACCAATATTTTATTATTTTTTCATAAAAACATAAATATATTATACAGGTAAATATTGGATGTGATGAAGTATAATGTTTAATCCAAGTCCCATTTTAGTTCCAGTTTTGTTCATTGAAGTATATTATTATCCCTTAAATAATGAATATATACAAAAACACATTGATTTGGGTCTATAAAATGGAATCTGTTTATATATTCAATAGGAAAATATTAGTTTAATTTTATCTAATAAATATAATCAAATAAGTCTGTATAATTCACATAACCAGTCAGTAAGACCCTTTTTACCATAATTCTCTTTTACATTGGCCTTATATTTAATAAAAATGAATATATCAAAAGAAGAGGAGACCATTTCAATGAAGCTCATTCAAGATTCAATAATTATAAAACATCTATAAGTATTCTATGACCATATAATATTAATCAAATAATAATAATTATCTTATTTAAATGTTATCATGTAGATGAAAAAACCATTATCTACCTTTTCTTCATCCATTTAAAGGTGAAAATATTATCTTTTTGTATGTGTAGAATACCTCCTCCATAGACAGTGTATTTCATTTTTCACCACCACCTCAAATTGTAGGTAATAATGATTAATTGAATGAATATTTTTGATAATTTTAAAAAATTAATATCCTTGAATGATAAACCTATATTTATATAATTTTCCTTCTATCCATTGCAATATGAAAACATTGCTCATGTGTACATTCAAACTATATCTTATATGAATGCTATGTTTCATTTTTATTTACCACCTTAAATTCCTAGTTATAAATGTGTATTTAATGAATAATTATTATATATATGTCATTATTAATATTATGGTAATATTATAGAACAATATTCTCACCTATTTCGCTCTTCTTGACACACCAAGTCTGTATTGGAAAAAACAACCCCAAAAGATCCAACACAAACTTAATGAATTTAGTAAATAAATAAAAAATTATAAATAATTAAATGAAAGGTAAAATTATAACATAATGAACATTAATTTATTTAAGAATCAAAATATTGAATATATGTTTATTATTATGGAAATCAAAAAATGTATGGGGCGAGATGGGAATCAAGGTGATGTATTTTTCAATAATTTTCTTAAATGTTTCAAACACTTTCTATTCAATTTAAATGTTCTTTTAAATTTTGAATAATGTACTCATTTATAAAAAAGTTAATGACTAATGTAATTTTGAAATAATTTTGAGATTATTTACAATGTTTTAGAAATTAATATTTTTAATTTTTTCTGTATGAGTCATTTTAAAATTTATTTTAATTGTGCAGACTAAATGTTTTTTAAATTTTACCACTTGAATACCTTTTTTTAATACCATGAATATTCTTTGTTATGAATCATTCCTTTTCATTTTTTCTGTTTTTCTAAATTAAAATCAATTACATTATTCTTTGAATTTTTCAATTTTACGAGTTATCAAATAAAACGATATTTCATTTCATTTTATGATTTAACTATATGTGATTATTCTTATTGGATAAAAATTCTTGTTGAGTTATATGATTAAAATTAGATATTCTTTATTTTTTAAGTTATTAATGATGGAAATTAAATATAGTGATGGGTGGATCTGATAAATATCTACTGCATATTGGAGAATGATTTATTATCCTGTATAAATTTTTCTTATAATAATTGTTTATATTATTCAATTTTATGTTTATATAGGAAATGAAATGTTATGTTATACCGTTATCAGTTTATGTTGGAATTATCTTATTATGTTATTCAGTTATTAGTTTATATTGGAATTAGCTGGTTTTGTTATTCAAGCATGAGTTTACATTTGAATTATATAGTCATATAATTCCATTAAGAGTATCATGAATACATGGTTTCCAAGTATCCTTTATGACTTAATGTTGATTAGGTTATTTTTTTATGAATCAATTTTATCAAAAATATGGATTTTCAATATGGATTGTTTATTTTCTACAAACACCAATTTCATGTCTAAGGGAAATTATTTCAATGGTTTTCATGTATTTCAAAGGATAATAGAGTTCTCTTTTTCAGTTATTTCCCTTATGAATTTTTTTCCTCATCCCAAATTTTCAAATATTTTTCACATGGCCTATGGAGGTGTAGGAAATGATACAAGATAAATTATTTTGTTATTATGAATTTTTCTAAATAATGAAATTGGTTCATGAATAAAAAATGATCTTAAACCTAAATAACTATTTTAATTGATAAAAATAAACTATGCGGAAATGTTAAATATATAATTTAGGTATTTTCATGATTATATAGAACATTAATCATAAAATATCATGGAAATATATGAATGAGAAATAATGTTTATTATGACTCATAGTAATTTTTTTGATCTGTGAGTTATTATATTCGGTATCAAAACCATTATCTATAGAGTATGTTTTTAGAATATATCCAAGAGTCTGGTTATGAAGTTTTACAATTATTATCATAGTGAGGGTCTAGATATAAAGATATATTTGAGGTTGAATTTAGTGATTTAGGAATGAATTATTTATCTTGGACATTCATCATGTGAGATGAATTAGTGCTTAAAATTGACCAAAAAACACAACCAATGGATGAAATTGTTCTTACAGAACATAATTTAATCAGGTTAGTATAAATTTAATATTTAATATCTCAATGGTAAATGATTTCTTCAATAAAAAGAAACCTAAATATGTGAAATCTTATCACTCATCAATCAGGATTTTATTTTGGAAACTCAATCACAGAAAATGTTTTTGAAATATTTGTTAGTAATATAGAAATTATTAATCATAATAGAATAAAAATTTGAGAGTATAAATATATTAAGATAAATTCAATTTTGTGAGTAAAAAATTAATTATGAGGATCTAATTTATATAATTGTGGTATAATGTAGCATCCTATGTTTTTTGTATGTGTTAAATTTTAAAGAAATAATCACTTGGATTGATTATATTAGAAAAAACACAGAACTAAAATGAGATGTGAAATATTAGATGAAAATTGGTAGGAAAATTATATTAACTAAAAAATATTTATTAAATAAAAAGTGTATAATAAATTAAAAAAATTTAACATTTAGCTGATAAATATTTATATTATTTAATTATGAAATGATTATTTTACAATGAACTATTTTAAAAGTGCTTTTAATATTTACCTAATAAATTTAATTTTTCACTTTTATAAAATGATTATTATTATATGTAATATTTCAATATATTATCTAATATATTACCATAAATTTTATTTTTAATTTATCTGAAACAAGATTAAGAACCCATAATGATTAAAAGGTTCATTTGAAAATAAAATAAAGTATCTATATATTTAGGTTTTTTATTAAAAGATAAATTTTAAAATTTTATATTTTTTCTAATAAAATTTACTTTATGTTTTATATCATCATGTACAAATTATCTTAGATGGATGTTATGGTATATTTAAATAAATATTTAATTTTTAGGTGAATTGTGAAATATATTTTATTTAAAAATACTGTCACATTTATGACATTTTTACAGTATAAAAATGGATTTATAGTTTTAAAAACCTTTTTGATACACTAAATATAGATTTAAGATATAATATAATAAACTGAATAATATTCTGCCAAATTATAAAAATCTATGTATCTCATTTTAGAAGTTATGTGATGTTTTATTCAAATAAATGAAATTTATTTGATCCTTCAAATTAAATATAAATTTATAAGGTCACATTGAGTTTTAGATTATTTTAAAGTAAAATTACTCAAATTTTTAATGATAAACTAATAATTATAGTGGAGACAAAAAATATTCATCATCTTATTGTAAATTCAACCTTTTACTTAATGATATTTTTTTTAAATATTTTTTCTTTTTCATTTTTCATAATTATATTGAATTTTTTTGAGCTTCTATAATGATTTAATATTATAAAATGGATTCAACATTCATGTTCATAAAATTAAAATTATGTATTAAGTTCCATTTTTTAGTCTTAATATCAGGTTTTCAAGTTAAATATTTTGATGGTATGGTTAAGGATAAATGTGGAAAAAGATTATACTAAGGGATACAACCAAAAATATCACTAAAAAAAATATAAATATTATTTTATGATTTAATTTATAGAATAATTTATCATATATGTGAATAATTTTATATTTTTTCCACTTTACATTAAGAATGATTTTCTATTTTAAGGTAAGAGTGTTCACAAAAATGTTACACATTTTCATAGAATAGTTAAAATATGTTGTTATGATAATGATGTTGATAAAAATGATTTATAAATTAATTTAAATTATTATAATAATGGGTATAAAATTATATTTTTTCAAGTAAATTATTTTTCATTTTTAATAATATTTGAATTATATTAAACACTTATGCAGCGCTGACACAATGTTTGTGGGAATTTTAGAAAAAACAAGAAAATAATTTCAGAATAACTAAATGTCATATGGTTTTGGTTAATTATTTTGATAAATTATTTTTTTTAAATAATTATAAAGTATAAGCGATTATTTATAGGTTTATATTTGAAATCCATTATGATATTTATTTTTTTAAACACATATTATGTAAATATTTTGTAAAATGAATTTTATATTATTTAATGTTCAAAAATATATTTTATTTATTGATTTAAATATCATAAAAATAATATATGAGATAAAATGAGGTGATAAATTGTCTAAAAATTTATCCATGTTCCATTTGTGGGTCACTTTTGTTCTTAGAACTATAATATAGACAACCGCCTCCATGGATGAATTGTTTATTTTTTATCACCACTTTACACAAATGATTATAGGGATGAGTTAACTTATTTTTTATGCTATGTATGAAATAATTATGACTCTATAAAGATAAATTATTATCATAATTATTTTATTTTTAGAATTTGAAGGCAAAAACATCACCTTTTTGTAGATGTAGACAATTGCACCCATGAATGGTGGGACTCATTTTTCATCACTACCTAACATGGAAAGTTTAAAGTGTATTTAGTGAATACATATTATTTTTATGTCATGATTAATATTATGAAGAGATGATGGATAAATTTTGAGGCCACTTTTACCCCAATCAATACACTGATGTTTTCTTGGAATGAATGAACCCAGAATGGCTGATATTATGGATGGAAAAAATGAATTTTTATTATTGTGAAAAAATGAGATAAGGATATAAGGGGATGGGAATAAAAGGTAAAAGGAGGCATATAATAGTGAATACTATGGTCAAACCAATGGTTTATATTAATATGGTCTAAAGATAATGTTCCTAAAAACATGTAGGTGTTCAAAAACAATTTTCAATAACCAATAGGATCTAGGTGACATGCAACATTTACCCCCTCTAAAAATTTATATAGCCGATACACATATGAAATAAGAATGTGTTGAAATTTCAAAATGATATATTTAAATAAAATGTTTTATGTTGAAATTATCAATTTTATATCTATATAAAACATGATAATAAATGAAATAAAAGGATTTATGATAATGTAATAGACATGAATAATTTTCTTTATCAAGGAAAAAATTAATAATGGTTTATTATTCAATAATTTAATTGATATACGTGTTGATTCAGGAATCATGGTAAATTATTTTTCATTAAAACCATTTAAAAAAATTCTAGTCTTATTTATTTCATGTACAAGTTTATTTTAATTTTTAAAAAATATTTATTTTTTAGGCATATAAAATGGTTCTACTAATTTTAAATTGTATTTGACTTTATTTAAAATGGTTTAAATAATTTTTTTTAAAATTTTCCATACATGTCATTTTTAATTTCATATAATTTTGTGAAAACAATGTTTTTTAACATTTACTGTATGAGAAACCATTCGTTTTGACATGATCATTCTTTATTATGTGGATTCTAATTCATGTATTCATTATTTTCATATGTAAGTAAAATTTCAATTATTCATTAAATTTTTAATTTAAAGTAGTTATCAATTGAATAATGTTATTTTATTTTATTTTATAAGTATATATTGTTAATATTATTGGTTTAAAAATATGTTTTTATTAGTTTTATGATTTTAATGAAATATTATTTCATTTTTTTAAATTATGGTTGTTGTAATTTATTTATAATGATTGTGGGGTCTGATATATCCCACCAAAGTATTGCGTAAATGAAATCATTAGTGAATTTTATCATATAATAGAATGAATATATATTTATAATGATGATTAAAATTTAATATAAAATTTATTATACAAGGATTTCATATTGTGTATCACTAAGTGGATGTCCATGGTAAGGGGTTTTTTACATTCTCATTTATATTATAGATTAATAATGTTTAATTTATTTAGGAGGAATTTTATGATCATTAGATATTAATTTTTTTTATCTTATGGTTGTTTATAGGGGTTTTATGTGATCATTTAATTTTTTACACTCTTGTGTGCTAAAATTAATTGAAAAAATGTTTATAAGAAAAGTAAAAACATCATCAATTCCACTGAATGTATTTATCTTGCATATCCATATTCATTATTTTAGTACATAAATGTAATTTTCTATAATTCTTTAACTTTTTACTTTCCATTACTATTTCATTAATTGTTTTTAAAAATATTAGAAAGGAATCTTATTATTGTTTTCTATATAATTAATTTTAAGTCTATTTAGAATGGTGTGAGAATAATGTTTTATAACTTTCACTACATTTATTCCTTGTACCTCCATCAAGATAATTATTTTTTACAAGGTTAATTATCCTATATATATTTTTTATCAAATAAATTTATATTTTAATCATTCTTTGAATATTTCATTTTAAAATTTTACCAAAATAATAGGATGTTTCCAATTATATTGAATGAAAAATTCTAATTTATATCCAAATTTGTTTTTATATATGTTAACATCTGTCAATAATAATAATTCTACCCATGTTATATTATCCAATTATACCATCCACCATATTTCTATGGTTTTTTGGTGATCATGTTAATATATTTATTGAATAGTGAAAATTTTGACAGCATTTATGCTAGTTTTATAATATAGATATTTATTATTTATAAAGGCATATTGATTTTTTATTGTATTGTTTATTAATTATTTTAATATTATGAATTAATTATACTTATTAAGTGATGTATAGGGCCTAAAATTATATATCCCCTTGATGAATTAGTCTGTGTCATTTCCTAAAATAACCTAGGTATTTGTTATATGCCTTACCTATATATGTATGATATCTTGGTATGAAGCCTTAAAAATGAGTACGATGTTTAGAGTTATGAATTCTTTCGCTATGAATCCATTTATTATTTTCCACATGATTATATATATTTTTATGTTACCCATTGCTAAATACTTATTTTATAATATTTCATATATTTCATATTTGTTTATCATTTATCTATTTCATATTATTCATTGATTATTTATTCTAGGATAGAATCATATCCCCTTAACTACTTACTTTGTATCCAAGGTCGTCTATTTATTTATTTTTTTATCCCTAGGGAAACCAAAATTGATCTCTTAATGATTTGAAGGATATAATAGGTGAAATAATATATCTCTCAATGACATTTTAAATTATATTTTATTTTTTCAAATGAATTGTAGGAATCATGTATGCCCATAATCTTCTAATAATACTAAACTATTATATCAAGAGGGATAAGATCTTTTATATTCTATAACAATTTTATAAATTAACCACTAACTCTAGGTCACTTGGGTCATGATTGTTATTGTTGGTATCAATGTAATTTTTTTATAATACATAAGAACTAAATTAATAAGAATATAGTTATATAAAGAAAAAAATATGGAAACCCATTTTGATCTTTAAGAAACTCTTCTATAATATGTTACATATATAAGAATTTTATTCTATTATCTATTTTCATAATGTTATGAGGTAATAAAATATATTACATTAATTTGAAATAGAACACAGAGGATGGAATGAGATTCATATCAAAAACTATATCCTATATAAGGTTTTCTTAGCATGAGAAATTAAATTAAGTTAATAAAGTTCGTGTTGGGGTTGATTATATTATAGTAATATTAGGGTATTTTACTCTGGTTATGACCAATATCCATGATGTTATGGAGTGACATTTTTATCCTAAATATGGTAAAACCATGTTTGATGCCTTCACATGAACAAAATATCCTTCATCCAATATCACCACTAATTAATTAGTAACCAATAATTGGATAAATTCCATAGTTAATATACTTATCACTTTGGGAAGTAGGGAAATGATAGTGTTAACGTGATGGTTTATTTTCTAACGTGATATTACGATAAATGGTTGTTAATGATTTAAAATGTTAATTTGGTGAAGAAAATATAATACATTAAATGAAATAATTTTAAGGAAGTATTTTTTGAAGAATAATATCATTATGAGAAAAGAGCTGATATTGAAAGTAAATTCCTCAATATATGACAAAAATAATTATAAAATTTTATTAAATATATATCTAACTTTAAATGGATAGGAAATAATTTTAAAAATTATTCTCATGTTCCAAGAATTAATATTGATTTTGATTTAATGGGATATATCAAACTATTTGGAGGAAATAAGGGTCTATTTATTTCAATATATGGTGATATTGTGTATAGATTCATAAAGAAAGAAATGTACTTTACTAATTATAATTATTTCAAAGGAAATAATTAAAAATCATAGAGGTTGTATTTAATTTAATTGAAAATACAGGAAAATGGAAGAAGGGATGAGTGGAATTTCAAACATGTAATAGATATGGAAAAAATACCCAGGAACATGCATGAATAGAAAGGATGTAGTCATTATGTGTGGAGAAAAATAACTTCCTGATCATATAATCTAATAAAATGGAGATGTTTCAAATGTCCAATGATTTAATAATAATAATTTTCACCACTATTCAAACCAATTCCTGTAGGAAAAATGGAATTTATATTAGAGAATTACAATGGATAAAGGGCATGCTTATGAAAATACTACATCAGAGGATGATATTTTGAATGAAATGATAGTAGGTAAACTGATCCTAAACTCATATATAGATAGATATTTATCAGATTATTTGATATAAAAATCGATTTATATATTTTAGTTTTTCCAAGAACACTGAATCATCTCCAAACACTCTGATAAATGAGTTTTCAATCATGGATCCTAGTAGAAATATTTTTACAATTGAGATATATTACAAAGTCTCTATTAATATACATAAATATTCCGCAGTTGAAAACATGATCATTAAATCTTTTGTTGAATTTTATATAATCTTTTATATGTGTTGGCTCGAAAACTATAATTTTAGAATTTATTTCCAATATAAGTAGAATAATATTTTTATAGGAGGCTTAGAATCCCAGATTTTATAAGGGAGATATTATTTTCTATTCCTTATTTTGATTCACCTCTAGTACCCAACTTTATTGAAAATCTTGGACAAAAAGAAGAGTATATTGATCTATAGATGAGAAACCCATCATAATAATACAATATAAACCAACTGTTCAAGAAAAAACTATATATCTCAAGAGGAATTACCTAGACATAATTCTAAGTATAAAGTTTAGTTTTACATTGAATGTAACCACAATTCCAAAACAATATCTATGAATCACTATAGAATATAATGATTTTAAATTTTGTATTTGAAGAAAAAAAGTTATTTTTGCGAAAAGGGATTAATACTCTTTAGTTTTAATATAGTGGTGTATTGGTATTATATTTGAGAAATATATGGGTCTATAAGGTTAATAATTGATTATAGATAAATCAATTCCATTACTATAAGTAAAATGTATCCTTTTCAAAACATTGATAAATTATTTGATCAAAATCAAAGAGATCAATATTTTACATAGATTGATCTTTTATATGGTTTTTGTAACGCCCCGACCCTAGTTACCCAGAGTCGGTGCATTATTACATAACATTGGCATGATCATGAGAAAGATCAAGTCTCGAAAGACCGATTAGTTTAGTAGCCTTGGAATAACTAGATACATCAAAAATTTTTTACATTATATCATAAAAAAAACATCTTGTCTTCATATCCCCTCATACTATCCCTGCAAGTCATTCATAAATTACTTCTTCATAATCCTGGAAAGAAAAAAAAATAAAACATTGAAAGGGGTGAGCTCGGATGCTCAGTAAGGATAACATTATAGCAGAAGCTTTCATAAATAAGCATAAAAACTTAAGGCAATTTATAACTAAAACAAAAGCCTTTGAAACTTGAACTTCAGCATAAAATGGAAAAGGTAAAATGAAATAATTCCATTTACTTACTCACATGGATATTATACTAGTCGAATGATCACATGCAATATCAATAACCACTTTCAAAATGATGGAATACATAATGCCAGACTATCATAACCACATAGCCAAGGCCTCGTGCCAAGACTACAAATAAGATTTTGCCAAGGCCTTGTGCCAAGACACTAGTTTGTCTCATGAGACCTACCGATGCATCGAGGAGCTATAGCGGGCTCCACCCGTCACTTATTAAGTCCAATGCATTCCTCATATGAACATGTTTAAACATAACATAAACATTCGTATTAAAACTAGCATACGAAATGTCAATACTTTTACCACAAACCATGAATGGTATAAAAACAGCACATCCACAGTCAAACATAACTCATTCGACACAATATGGAAGATTGTATTGTATCACATTAACCTCAATCAAGAATAATGAAGGATGTTGACATAGATGGAAATAATCATCAAAACTATTTGAGAGAAATATCCCCCTTTTCTTGAAAACATTTAAAAGTCACACTATTTGTCAAGAAGCCATTTAAAAGTAGATTTTTGAATCAAAGTGTCCCATACCACTTTGAAACTTTTTAAAAGGAGTTTTGATTTCTAAACTTTAATGTCCATATAAATAAATCCTTAAAACCATTTTTAAAACATGGACATTAATGAGAAAGGTTTAGATGAATAAGTCTTTAAAACATTTAAAAATGGTATTTTAGTTAGAGATTCTAACCAAAAGAGACACTTGAATACAAATAATTGAGGTAATCAAAACTTTGTAATATCATGAGAATAAAGGGAATCATGATATTCTATGTCAAAGTACATTATATACACCACATAAAAGTGATTTGGTGTATATCATCAAAGAAGTCTCAATGGAATGTAAATTGAGATGAAATCTCTCATAAAGGTTGTATCCTTAGGTTAAGGATAAATCAATGACATAATTATGTGTGACAAATATAAATACACTAAATATGATTGGATATTCAGTGTAAAACAATAAAAGGACATTCACACATATTCTTGTAAAAACAATACCAATGAATTGGATGTTTAACTCAACAAATGGAGAATGAGTTAAAATTACTCTTATCAAATTCATATCAATGACTTGAGAATTACCAATGGAGTGATTATGTGTATCAAACTTATATCCACAGGTAGGGGAGTGTAAATTATGACATAATCAAATGAATAGTGATTCCACACATATTCTTGGGGTAATATAATCAATGAAATATGCGTAAAGCCAAATGAGTGGAAATTGAAATTTCAAATTCCCTTATCGATTAGGTAACTTACGAAACATACACCCATGAAAGAAGTATCATACCCTGATGATGTAAATACCCATAAATTAAAGTATATTACACAATGAATGCAATCATGGGCAGTACACATACCCCACATGCAATATTTAAGTGGTGAATAATGGAAATCTCACGAAATTAAAAGTGAGATAAGAGAATCCCTTACCACGTTAATCAACTGAGTCGCATGGACAAAAGTTAATAACCACCAAATGATTTACAGAATAACATGAATATAAAGTGAATCATGATAATATATATCAAATGGAAGTACACAATACACCACTTTCAATAATTTAGTAGCGAACAATGGAATTCTCACGGAATTATAAGTGAGACAAGAAAATCCCTTACTTTGTACTTTTTCCTTGGTCGATGGTAGGTTTACCTCCTGTATAATGGTGAAATAATTGTTATTGAATAATACAAGAATCAGTTACTTTAATATGATATCATATATGATCTTTTAACATTGATTTATTAATAATATCTTAGAATTATCGTCATTTCAAGTGTTAACGGGTTCATTTTACTTTATATTCTTTGTTATGTGAGCCATATTCGTTATTAATGGGATGTATATTATTCATATCCAGAATGGTATCAAGTCCTTAAAAATCATTTTTAAATCATCAAATGATAGTTATACTTGAATGGATACGATGGAGAATGAATCTCATCGCGTTCGTGGAGACGGTAGTCCTTACGTACGCACGAATGCTACTTCCATTTAATTTTTATTTTAAAAGAATCGAATCCAAATGATACATAGGTATATTACTATTCCCGTAAAATATAATATTTTATATATGTTACTTAAGTTCATTAACACCATCCTTTATACGTTCCATGTGTGGTATGAACGAGTCATATCATTTTAAGGGGGCGGTAGTCCGCACTTCCTCAAATGAAATTATCGTATGTATATACAAAATGAAACGAATAATTGTATGAAATAAAATGGAATTACAGAAGCTTATATATAAAATATATATCATTAATATCATATTTAATTACAGTGCCATCCTAATTGCCACCATGAGAGGCGGTAAGATGTATTTGAACAATCATCGTTTCGTGAGGCGTTAGTTTGCCATCCACAGAAACATTATGTTCATCATCCATTAGATGGAGTTGTGTGCATGTGTAGTTTGAATCCTTCTTATAACAACATCCTAGTATATTGTGGATACTGGTGTTGTTACAAAAGAAAGGAAATAAAAGAGTTTGGGGGTTGGAGAAGCAAAATAATTGAAAATAATTTAAGAGAAAATGTTACCTTTAATTTAGGTAACTCACTTTGGTTGGAACCAAAGGACTTCTTGAAATGCTTTCTGCCTAAGGGGAAGCTTCAAGGAGGAGGAGAGTGATGTGGGGAGCTTAGTTGGGCAGAGTTTGGACGAGCCAAGTGGCTTGAGAGGTGTGAGGAATGAGTAGAAGTGGTCTCCTTTTATAAGGGAGAGGAGGGGCTCTTTAGGAAAGAGTGAAAGTATTACTTTATAATATAATTATATTCGGTTTATAATGGTCCAAAAATCATTGAGGTCAAAGATAAGATGACTCATATTCTAAATAACATCAACCAATAAGAATTGGACAGGTTTTAGACAATATTTTAATCATTATAATCTTATTTATTTAAATGATTTATTAATGAGGTAAACATTGCATCATTATTGTGTCATTAATAATTTAAATTATTTGATGTCTAAAAATTATAAATAAAATATCATTATGTAGGAAATCTTTTTAGATTTCTAATGAATATTTATAATAGAAAATCCAACATTTATAACCCTATGTAAAAATTGTTCTTTTAAAAGATGTAAGCTTATGCCATTTTTGTATTCATTTTAAATTAATTAAAATAAAGTGTCATTATCACTTACAAGTGGATCAATGGGGTCCCAAAATTGACCCAAAGATGCCCATGGTCGACCATGTATCAACCAATAGGGTTAAGACACGTTTTAGGGTAATTTAGTATTATTATAATGTTATTTTTAACCCTTATTTACCGGATTTACCCTTAACCATGATAAATAAAATATTTACCGCAGTAATTATTCAAAATGTCTAAAAATAAAAGTTACCTATTTACACAATTTGAACATCCTGATTCCAAATATGGAATCCATTTTTCTAAATTCAAAACACAGAAGTGGCAGAAATTAATTTAAAATTAATTCCCGCTGTCAAAACAAAAAGCGTGTTTTTAAGAGATAATAACTATCAAAAGATTGACACTTGTTTATGTTCGGTTTAATTGTAAAATTATGTCCAATGACCAAAATTATATTAAATGGTAAAAATATATTCTAAATATACTTTAAAACCACTCAAATTCATAATTTATCACTATTAATTATTTTGATTAAAAAAGTTGTTTTTAATTAAAATTTAGTAATTTTTACTATTCATCAAAATATGAAAGTTATCCGAAAAGTACCAAAATTTCAACTTAGGCTAAATTTGATATTCCGAATCCAAAAATGAAGTCCATTTTGAAATATAAAATATATATAATTTCAAAAAATTAAGTATTACTATTCATAACGGCTAGTTTGATCGGTTGTGGTGTGTGTTAAAACTCGAAGTTGCGTACAACACACGCTACTGTTTTATTCAAAGGAAAGCGTACCGTGGAAGCTTGGGATGTTTTATTTTAAATTTTTTGATGTCCCCATTTAGTCAAAAAGTTTAAAATATTTTATTTAAAAAGGGTTCACTATTAAAAGTTGGTAAAACTACAATACTGAAGATGAATTTGTTCTTACATTATGTCTAAGAAACTCATAATATGGATTCTTAAAATTATAAGGATTATATAAAGTTTAAAATTTAGTTAATACTATTCATAACCTTTTTTGAACGGATTGTTTGGTAAGTCATGGTGTGCTTGAACTCGGTGTTGCGTGTAGTGCAAGTTATTGAATTATTTTGAAGAAATAACACACTATGAAATCTTGGGGTGTTACATTCTCCCCTCCTTCAATAAATTGCGTCCTCGCAATTTGAAATTGTTCTTTGAAAATAAAAGGTTGAAAATAGAAAATATATTTGTGGGAAAACCCACATCGGAAATTGGTTTACTAAAATTTAGTCTTAATATGAGGAAAAGAGAAATGAAAGGGTCACCACCAAATTATGATCTCAATTAGGAGAACATTGGTGGCAATTAGAGACATATAATTGGAGGAAAAACGTAAATATTTATAGGTAGAGGTTGAGGTCATCAATCACAAACAAGTATAAAATTGAGGTCCTTAAACTCATCAATCTATGATGATTTGAAGTACCATCGGTTCAACAAAATATAGCGTATTGGGATCACACATTTTTGACATTTCAAAATATCTTAGTTGAAATCCCACATCGAAAAATGAATTAATGAGGCCTCTATTTAAAATAAAGAGTGGAAAGTATGAAGATTACCGAAAATAACACATACTAGGGTTCCATGTAGGAAAATATGGATATGGAGGAGAAATCTAACCATCAATTATCTGATGGAGAGTGGTAGAGAACATGGCTATGAAAAGGCCAACAATCCCAAAGCCATAAATTAGGGATGATTTAAGGTACCATCTAGGACAACATTTTTTTTAAAGTTACATTACATAAGGAAGAGGAATTCATTTATGATATTGACTAAGAACATTATGAGATATACTTAAATTTTAAGTAGATTTTCATTCTTTAATAAATTTCCACCACTAACTCAATTTTTTTTAAACGATGAGTATTCAAGAAGACTTGGTCACACTGGAAGAGCTAGAATAAACTTCTATAGAATCACATGATCCATGCAGGATAAACCATATATTTACATTGTCTTTGAAGATTAATCAAAACCAAAATGGTTAGTGAATGATCTAATGATCCCCCAAAAGGATATTCATTGAGATAAATATGCACTAATCTTAATTTCTAAAATTAAACCAACAATACCCCAAAGTTAAATAGATACCATTCAATAACCAATTGTCCTTAAAATCCTTTAATATAATCCAAACTAATATTGAAACCCAAAACATAGAAGAATTTGATTATGTAGTCTCCCATGTTACATTGTATCTCCAAATGACATCAAATACTCTTAAAGTCACATACTTAATAAGTAATTAACATCATCACATATTCTCTGTTATAGGTTAATCATTTCCATAAATAACCCAAATCACTATAAATCAACAATAAAAATGTAGATAAAAATCCACCATTACTCTACAAATGAAACCTCATTGTATTCTATTTTCCTTGGGCATATAGTGTTCCTAACAAAACGAACATCTTCCAAAATAACATTTATCACTTAATCACCAAATCATTTTCCTATACCAAGGGTATTCATTTGATAATACATAAGAACCCAAATCATATTATTATTGATCAATAAAATCATTTAACAAAAAAAATAGTCATACTAACCAGGGACTTCACGTAGTCCAGTGGTAGGCGATAAATCCCAATCGCACTTTGGTTGTGGGTTCGATTTCCACAGCTTTGTCCGACGCGACGGGTTGTCACACGGTCTACGTGTTGTCCTTTTTCAAAAACTATATTCTATAATATTACCAAAATGAGATAAATTTTTCAAAATAACATAATTTAACCACAAATGTTATATCATACTGTGCATTTTCATCCCAAATTATAATAACTTATCATTTTCTCAAACCCCAATGATCATATAAAACCAAATGGTTATTTATACCTATATCCACAAGAGAAGAGACAATTATTCCTCAAATATCATTCTCACATGGCAAACTGAGGGGTTACAAATACAAGAGAAAATTATTCCGAAGTAAACCCATCAACAAGGAGTGCTAATACTTTTTAAATTTTTCTCCAACCATTTATTTCCACATAGCTTCTTCTTTGAGCAAGAAAATATCCTATAAAATAGGACATTCACTCGGGTAATGGCCAGGTCCCCTACATTTACGGCAAATGACTGTAAATGGACTCTTGGGACCATTTTTATCTTCTTCCATAGTACTCTTCATTTTTCTTCGGCAATTCTTCACTTTATGTCCTTCCTTCCCGCATGTAAAACATTTCGTTGTCCCATTGAGACACTTTCCTGGGTGTCTCTTTCCACAATTCCTGCATGATGAAAATTGAGGTTTCTTTTCTCCATGGTCTCCATTGCTGGAGATCTTATCATTTATCACCTTTCTCTTCCTTGTTGAGTCTAGGAGTTGGTTAATATATATGTTGTTGATCATATTTTTGGAAAACTGATTTGGCATAAAGACGATATCTTTTACGCCTATCAACATTCCATTTTGTTTCTCATTTCCACCACCGTTCCCACCTTGTACATCATTCTCAAAGTCACTATGACTTCCTTGGAATCCAGCCATTGACTAAAACCAGAAAGCATTGTGTGAGTGATAGTAGTCGTAAAATCATTTAGAGATTAAAATGTCACCATATTCTCAATTTGAAACATATTAGGATTAACCAAGGTCATTTACTCTCATCTTATGTATATATTACTTAAATCGGTTTGTAAAGAAAATGTAAATTACCCTAAGCATATCCCCCGGGAGTGTCGTAACCAAGAGTGCAGCAAGGCCCGTTGTCGTGCACCAGTTCCCGTTCGAGTCTAGCTCAAAGCGGTGTTTTCGGGTTTTACCCCTAGGTACATCTGTTCCAGAGCCGCCTCTACCTGCTCGTATCCAGACAGGGATGTATTGCTCGGAAAACTCACAAAATCTCTACAATACCAAAATTCTAGGAAGTCCTTTTATACTAATCCTCAAAGTTCATCTTAGGTCTACGTGCTCTAATCAGAGTTTATCTAAATCTAGCTACCAAGGTTTGTACTAAACTTCCTCTGATACCAACTGTAACGCCCCGACCCTAGTTACCCAGAGTCGGTGCATTATTACATAACATTGGCATGATCATGAGAAAGATCAAGTCTCGAAAGACCAATTAGTTTAGTAACCTTGGAATAACTAGATACATCCATAAATTTTTACATTACATCATAAAAAAAACATCTTGTCTTCATATCCCCTCATACTATCCCTGCAGGTCATTCATAAATTACTTCTTCATAATCCTGGAAAGAAAAAAAATAAAACATTGAAAGGGGTGAGCTCGGATGCTCAGTAAGGATAACATTATAGCAGAAGCTTTCATAAATAAGCATAAACACTTAAGGCAATTTATAACTAAAACAAAAGCCTTTGAAACTTGAACTTCAGCATAAAATGGAAAAGGTAAAATGAAATAATGCCATTTACTTACTCACATGGATATTCTACTAGTAGAATGATCACATGCAATATCAATAACCACTTTCATAATGATGGAATGCATAATGCCAGACTATCATAACCACATAGCCAAGGCCTCGTGCCAAGACTACAAATAAGATTTTGCCAAGGCCTTGTGCCAAGACACTAGTTTGTCTAATGAGACCTACCGATGCATCGAGGAGCTATAGAGGGCTCCACCCGTCACTTATTAAGTCCAATGCATTCCTCATATGAACATGTTTAAACATAACATAAACATTCGTATTAAAACTAGCATACGAAATGTCAATAATTTTACCACAAACCATGAATGGTATAAAAACAGCACATCCACAGTCAAACATAACTCATTCGACACAATATGGAAGATTGTATTGTATCACATTAACCTCAATCAAGAATAATGAAGGATGTTGACATAGATGAAAATAATCATCAAAACTATTTGAGAGAAATATCCCCCTTTTCTTGAAAACATTTAAAAGTCACACTATTTGTCAAGAAGCCATTTAAAAGTAGATTTTTGAATCAAAGTGTCCCATACCACTTTGAAACTTTTTAAAAGGAGTTTTGATTTCTAAAATTTAATGTCCATATAAATAAATCCTTAAAACCATTTTTAAAACATGGACATTAATGAGAAAGGTTTAGATGAATAAGTCTTTAAAACATTTAAAAATGGTATTTTAGTTAGAGATTCTAACCAAAAGAGACACTTGAATACAAATAATTGAGGTAATCAAAACTTTGTAATATCATGAGAATAAAGGGAATCATGATATTCTATGTTAAAGTACATTATATACACCACATAAAAGTGATTTGGTGTATATCATCAAAGAAGTCTCAATGGAATGTAAATTGAGATGAAATCTCTCATAAAGGTTGTATCCTTAGGTTAAGGGTAAATCAATGACATAATTATGTGTGACAAATATAAACACACTAAATATGATTGGATATTCAGTGTAAAACAATAAAAGGACATTCACACATATTCTTGTAAAAACAATACCAATGAATTGGATGTTTAACTCAATAAATGGAGAATGAGTTAAAATTACTCTTATCAAATTCATATCAATGACTTGAGAATTACCAATGGAGTGATTATGTGTATCAAACTTATATCCACAGGAAGGGGAGTGGAAATTATGACATAATCAAATGAATAGTGATTCCACACATAATCTTGGGGTAATATAATCAATGAAATATGCGTAAAGCCAAATGAGTGGAAATTGAAATTTCAAATTCCCTTATCGATTAGGTAACTTACAAAACATACACCCATGAAAGAAGTATCATACACTGATGATGTAAATACCCATAAATTAAAGTATATTACACAATTAATTCAATCATGGGAAGTACACATACCCCACATGCAATATTTAAGTGGTGAATAATGGAAATCTCACGAAATTAAAAGTGAGATAAGAGAATCCCTTACCACGTTAATCAACTGAGTCGCATGGCCAAAAGTTAATAACCACCAAATGATTTACAGAATAACATGAATATAAAGTGAATCATGATAATATATATCAAATGGAAGTACACAATACACCACTTTCAATAATTTAGTAGCGAACAATGGAATTCTCACGGAATTAAAAGTGAGACAAGAAAATCCCTTACTTTGTACTTTTTCCTTGGTCGATGGTAGGTTTACCTCCTGTATAATGGTGAAATAATTGTTATTGAATAATACAAGAATCAGTTACTTTAATATGATATCATATATGATCTTTTAACATTGATTTGTTAATAATATCTTAGAATTATCGTCATTTCAGGTGTTAACGGGTTCATTTTACTTTATATTCTTTGTTATGTGAGCCATATTCGTTATTAATGGGATGTATATTATTCATATCCAGAATGGTATCAAGTCCTTAAACATCATTTTTAAATCATCAAATGATAATTATACTTGAATGGATACGATGGAGAATGAATCTTATCGCGTTCGTGGAGACGGTAGTCCGTACGTACGCACGAATGCTACTTCCATTTAATTTTTATTTTAAAAGAATAGAATCCAAATGATACATAGGTATATTACTATTCCAGTAAAATATAATATTTTATATATGTTACTTAAGTTCATTAACACCATCCTTTATACGTTCCATGTGTGGTATGAACGAGTCATATCATTTTAAGGGGGCGGTAGTCCGCACTTCCTCAAATGAAATTATCGTATGTATATACAACATGAAACGAATAATTGTATGAAATAAAATGGAATTACAGAAGATTATATATAAAATATATATCATTAATATCATATTTAATTACAGTGCCATCCTAATGGCCACCATGAGAGGCGGTAAGATGTATTTGAACAATCATCGTTTCGTGAGGCGTTAGTTTTCCATCCACAGAAACATTATGTTCATCATCCATTAGATGGATTTGTGTGAATGTGTAGTTTGAATCATTCTTATAACAACATCCTAGTATATTTTGGATACTGGTGTTGTTACAAAAGAAAGGAAATAAAAGAGTTTGGGGGTTGGAGAAGCAAAATAATTGAAAATAATTTAAGAGAAAATGTTACCTTTAATTTAGGTAACTCACTTTGGTTGGAACCAAAGGACTTCTTGAAATTCTTTCTTCCTAAGGGGAAGCTTCAAGGAGGAGGAGAGGGACGTGGGGAGCTTAGTTGGGCAGAGTTTGGACGAGCCAAGTGGCTTGAGAGGTGTGTGGAATGAGTAGAAGTGGTCTCCTTTTATAAGGGAGAGGAGGGGCTCTTTAGGAAAGAGTGAAAGTATTACTTTATAATATAATTATATTCGGTTTATAATGGTCCAAAAATCATTGAGGTCAAAGATAAGATGACTCATATTCTAAATAACATCAACCAATAAGAATTGGACAGGTTTTAGATAATATTGTAATCATTATAATCTTATTTATTTAAATGATTTATTAATGAGGTAAACATTGCATCATTATTGTGTCATTAATAATTTAAATTATTTGATGTCTAAAAATTATAAATAAAATATCATTATGTAGGAAATCTTTTTATCTTTATAATTAATATTTATAATCTAAAATCCAACATGTATAACCCTATGTAAAAATTGTTCTTTTAAAAGATGTAAGCTTATGCCATTTTTGTATTCATTTTAACTTAATTAAAATAAAGTGTCATTATCACTTAAAAGTGGATCAATGGGGTCCCAAAATTGACCCAAAGATGCCCATGGTCGACCATGTATCAACCAATATGGTTAAGACACGTTTTAGGGTAATTTAGTATTATTATAATATTATTTTTTAACCCTTATTTACCGGATTTACCCTTAACCATGGTAAATAAAATATTTACCGCAGTAATTATTCAAAATGTCTAAAAATAAAAGTTACCTATTTACACAATTTGAACATCCTGATTCCAAATATGGAATCCATTTTTCTAAATTCAAAACACATAAGTGGCAGAAATTAATTTAAAATTAATTCCCGCTGTCAAAACAAAAAGCGTGTTTTTAAGAGATAATAACTATCAAAAGATTGACACTTGTTTATGTTCGGTTTAATTGTAAAATTATGTCCAATGACCAAAATTATATTAAATGGTAAAAATATATTCTAAATATACTTTAAAACCACTCAAATTCATAAGTTATCACTATTAATTATTTTGATTAAAAAAGTTGTTTTTAATTAAAATTTAGTAATTTTTACTATTCATCAAAATATGAAAGTCATCCGAAAAGTACCAAAATTTCACCTTAGGCTAAATTTGATATTCCGAATCCAAAAATGAAGTCCATTTTGAAATATAAAATATATATAATTTCAAAAAATTAAGTATTACTATTCATAACGGCTAGTTTGATCGGTTGTGGTGTGTGTTAAAACTCGAAGTTGCGTACAACACACGCTACTGTTTTATTCAAAGGAAAGCGTACCGTGGAAGCTTGGGATGTTTTATTTTAAATTTTTTGATGTACCCATTTAGTCAAAAAGTTTAAAATATTTTATTTAAAAAGGGTTCACTATTAAAAGTTGGTAAAACTACAATACTGAAGATGAATTTGTTCTTACATTATGTCTAAGAAACTCATAATATGGATTCTTAAAATTATAAGGATTATATAAAGTTTAAAATTTAGTTAATACTATTCATAACCTTTTTTGAACGTCTTGTTTGGTAAGTCATGGTGCGCTTGAACTCGGTGTTGCGTGTAGTGCAAGTTATTTAATTATTTTGAAGAAATAACACACTATGAAATCTTGGGGTGTTACAGTTTTCAACAATTAATGATGAAGAAAGATGATACACTAGAGATAAAATTTTGTATGAGGTATGGGAATTATGATTTTATTGTAAATAGTTTTGGATTTACTAATAAACCTTAAATGTTTATGGATCTAAAAAATATAGAATTTTGGAATATATTGAAAACTTTATGGGAGTATTTATTTTATATATGTTGATATATACTATAAACTTTGAATATAATGATAATAATTTGAGAATTGTTCTTTAGGCTATATTACAAAATAGTTTTATAAATTAAGAATGTATGAATTTTTCATCATAGAAGTTTATTTTCGTTTCCATAATATCTCTAATGATGGAATATTTTTTGATACCTCAAATACAAATCCATAAAAATAATGGACCACATAATGAATATATCATATATATAGTTTACATGGATGTGTTGGTTATTATAGGAATTTTTTCAAAAAACTATCGATTGTATGACCCATTAACCAATTTGATATATAAAGGGGTAAAAATTAAAATAGTAAAGGGAATTTAAATAATGTATTATGGATCTGAAGAGGATATCAATCAATTAATAGGTATTGATTTTACCATCAGGAGGGGAAGTACTTGTAATATATAGTTAAGCATCGAAGAAATGATTAAGTTGTGTCCTTATGAAAAATGATAGAATTGTTGTGTATGTATCAAGATAGTTAATGATCCCTAAAAAAATCCCCATCCCATAATCTTGTGTTTGTAGTGTTAATATTTTCAATAATGATATAGAGGTACTAACTCTATTCATGAAATATACGATATATATTATGAGAACACTATTTTAATGTATATATCCTCTAAATATATATCATCAGGTGGAATAAGAGTTAGATGGTACTACTTAAGGGAAATTACAGCTTTATACAAGAACACCATAATAAGGAAAACAATGTGGATGATGATTTGAGTAAGATAGGCCATGGAGATATGACCAAGATGGAGATAAACAAGGCTAATATATTCATGGATTTAGTAAAGTTTCATATGATAATTGTTAGTCAAGGGGAAATATAATTAATTTTATATGAATATTAAATTCAATATTTAATTAAAAACATACTGATGTCACGATTGAATGATATGTGTTTACATAATAAAAGTAAAACCATGAAATATTGGCAGTTGTTAGGTATGATCTATAAAGATGGTTTGCGGATATTTGGGAGGATGTATCAGGTCCTCTCTATACCTGATAAGAAAATAGAATTATTAGAGAAATCACATATCTTAAATTTTCATATACACCCTAATAATGCAATGATATAGAATTATTTAATAGAAATTATTTTATAGGATGGTATGATCATAGAAATTATAGAATAAATGTATTGATAATTTCTGTTCCACTAGGTAAGGGATTAAAGAAAACATCCTAATATATTCCAAAAAACTAACTATATTCCAATGTGGAAGTGAAAAATTATATATTGGACCTTTTCATTGGACTTTTAAAGACTCATTAAAGGAATTATTCAATATGGGTAATTGTGGATCACCTTTACAAGGATAAAAATTTCATATAAATATGGAAGAATCTACCTCTTTATAGTTATCGATGAATCTATATTAAGGATTTTTTGAGACTTAATGATGGAAATATATCAATTTTATGTTGAAATATGTATTTTTGGGGAGTCATTGAATGTTTTTCATCTCAATTATATGTTTTATATCCATAGATCACCTCCAAAATGATGATTAGTTTGAAAGGACTATTTAATAATTTGAATTCATGTTGAGATCTTGACCACTTGACATTCAAGGAACATGGGATTAATATATTCATTTGGAATAATTTACATATAATAATTTATTCCCATGGGTAATATTTATAGAACCATAATACGAGTTATACAGAAAGTGGTTTCAATCTACAAATAATTATGACGAGGTTATATATAGGAATTAGTGGGAACAAAACATAATGAGGATTCCATGGTTATGGTTCAAGCTATTCATTACCATATTCAGATACATCGAAGAAGAAAAAATTGTTATTCCTATAATTAGATGATGTAATTAGAATTTATAGTTGGGTAACTTGTATTTTTAAATTTATCTTAATGGAAGGGACTTATAAGTTTTGGTAATAAGGATAAATTTTTCCCTTGGTACATCGACTAGGTGAATAGATCAAAGGAATTGTATTTTAATTTATTTCTATATAATACCCTTTTTCACTAGGTTAAGAGGGACACCATAAATGGCCCATATACCCAAGACAAAAGGCCTCATACATGACCCAAACTCCCAATGGGACAAGGCCCAATACATGAACCGAAGATCTAGATACCCAACTACACTAGAACTACCCCTCTATAGCATCTTTATCATTGGTGGTGCCATGATCCCCTATAATTTTCTTCATATCATTCATGGTCTAAATTTCCAATGAAATTTGAGTTTTTCATGTATTGGTTGGAAGAAATATTAATCCTAGATTGAGAGTGTAATTTGATTATTTAGAACACATAACCTTTTGTTTTTTTTATGTGGTTTAAGGCTCGAGATGTGTATGAAGTGTTTTTTTGGAGTTTTATGTGCATCGGTCTTTAAAGGCCCACTTATTTGGAAATCAAAATTGTTCCACACAGTTAGTTAATGGTTAGTGAAAACCATGAAACACAAATATACATTGCTTGGAGGGTGTCACATGGTTTGTTAAATCATGAAAATGGGTCCAGATGGTCATGTGATGTATCTACATAAAATTTTAGAGTCACAACAAACATGATGCACATGGATAGAAAAATTGTTCACCTAGCCCACATGGTTAGTTCCACTTTGGCATTGGGTGTGCATGGTTGATACATAGTTTTTCCAGACTATATGTACTAAATGTGAGGCTCTCAAAAATGTAATAAATAATGAGTTTTAACCTTACCCATTTATGTTTTTACCCTTGTTTTCATCCAAAATTCACAAGGATTCCCCCCACATACATCTCATCATACTCCCTCTTCCATGAGTAGATATACTCCATTACTGGCCTCAATTTTACTTTGTTAGGTAGATTGGAAGCCTCTTGGTACGTATATGACTCATCTTGCCTAATTTTTTAGTTTATCTTTCCATATTAAAAGATATTATTATTAAGTATCATTGGCCTTATTTTCAAGGAATTTGTATGATTCTTTAATTTCTATCATTAAAAATCGAATTAAGACCTATAATAGATGAGTGAAGCCACATTTTGATAAGTTAGATGGTCTATATGATTTTCCCTTAATGTTACCTGTTTTATAAAATGTGATATTATAAAACACACCAGACTTCCATCCATCACCCTTAAATAGTAAAACATATTGAATTATATATTTTTAGCATGGTATTGATGTTCCTTAGCCCATTTTAAGGGTTTGTGGTTGAATAACTCAACCCAAACAGACTCTTAATTTGATTTTAATTACATGTTTTTGGTACCATATTTTACCAATTATTAAACCAACCATTGGGTGTTTTCTATAAATTCCCTTATTAATTAAAACGGGTTTTAAGAACCTCTCGGTACATGATATATTAATTTATACATATTTTTTTTTGAAGATGTTGATATTATTAATTTACCTAGATTGGTATATATTGAATGAAATAATTATTGATATTTTGTGTTTATGATAAGGTAAACCCCATAGCCTTCTAGTTGTTATAAATTAATTTGTATACTTATACATCTTGAAATTATAATGGCATGTATATTCTCAAGTGCTGTTTTTTAAATAATAAATGTAGCATTTTAATGAAGTTCCACAGCTCCTAGAGCGATGATGGGTTCCACTTTGCGAAATCGATAGGATAAGGGCTCATAGGGAAAGTGGGATTACCTTATACATGATATTTATTGAGGTACCTTTTTTATAGTTTTTGTACATGTAATTTCATACCCCCTTGGTTGAGGACGTCAGATATAGAGATTCATGTCACATGGATTGCAAATCATGCCATTACATGAAACCTCAATTAAGATATTGGGAATGAAATACTATATCATCAATTTGGATCATCATCCTTTTCAACTCTCCTCCCCTATTTCAGATACTTGGGAACATACACATATTCATCAAATGAGAGTATTATGATTATGGATGGATTCAAATGTTATCCATCAGTTCATTGATTGCACCATCTATATATATAACTATATATTCTATTTAATATAAAGTGAGTATATATACATAAATACCTATAAAACACAAATAAATATATATACCTATATACATCCTGGCATATATATAGACAAATTTTGAGCTTAGTCCAATACTGGAATAGTCAAACAACTATCCCCATGGAACCTAAACCCAATGTTATTACGCTTATTTGTTTACTCCTTCCCTTGTTATACCTGCACACAACATTATTTCATCATAAAATACAATATTTTATTAGAAAACATTGGTATTGGACTACTGAGTATATCTCACACCCTATTTTCACCACAATATGGTGCCTAAATAGACCTCATCATTTTAGGTTCTTGATCATGGATTATTTTTTGTGTTGTACAATTGGTTATGGGATCTTAATATCATAAAATTGAGCCGATGATATAGATTCTCAGGGGGATAAACCTTAAGAATTTTTCATTACTTTGTATTGTTTATGTATTACCCAATGCATGCCCATTTTCTTGTACAGTGTATAATCACATCGACATGCATGGTTTTATTTGGAATTGGATAGTTTGTCAGCTATTTTTACCTTCTTATTAATTTCATTTATACTGATTCCTTTGTTGAATTATTTATTATTTACCCCTATACTACTCTGATCATGAGGTAATAGCCTCACCACTAAACTATCATTGGACCCTCTCTTCTAGATATCTACATGTCACATACAAGGAGGTATGCATGAGTCGATGTGGTGAATTAGCTCGAGGAACCATTTTAGTGGATCCCAGATAGAAACATTACAGAGTGGGTTTATAGATTTTGTTTTTAAATTGTATCATTATTTTTGTATAGTATAAAATAGAATATAAATGTTTCTACACTTAGTAAATATCTTGTTTCTCGGTTTGGCCAACCCAAACATGGATGAAAGATCAAGTTTCAAGGGAATATATATATGATATTTAATTAAAGATGATTGTTATTTCAGATAGAGTGATTTATGTATTTCCACTTCTTATAAATTTCAAAATTTTAACCATTGACCTAATATGGAAAGGAAATAATGTTACATGCATCATCATAGGAATGGATAGATTCACATGTCATGTATATTCTATTCTGTGTGGAATGCATTATAGATTCTCCTAATTGATGATGATTTGTATACCAAGATTGTATAATTATTTAATATGTTTATCTGTATACCCTTCATGGGAGATTTTTAGCATGGTCACAATTCATTTTGCTTATGTAGTAGTTTCAATGATCATTAAATTTTTTACCAATGTTATTTCTATGTGGTATCCTGCCATGATTAGTTATAATTATGATATATAATTGGTTCATGAAGTGTCTACATGAACCTAAATTGTGTTTTCCCATATATCTTGATGGGTTCTCCTTAATTACCCAATGATGAAATGTTTTAGTCATAGACCACTGGTTTCAGGGGATGAAATATTTATGGTAGCGATTAAATGTGCGCCAATAAAAATATATAATATGTATGGGACTTTATAAATTGGGAAGGTTAACCCATATAATTAATGAATCATATATGAACTTGTCATATTATGAGACTGAAGGAGAAAACATGGTTATAGTTACACGAATTACAAATGTTAATTTTAAAGGAAAGTGCATTTATAACATGGGAATCATAATTAATATAACTATACTATTGAATAAATATCAATGTTATTAAAATATAAATAACACAATAATTATATTTCTGATGGATCATATACTTGAATCAACCTGTGTATTTTGAAAATGGTGTTTTATGCTAATGTGATACACTCTACTTGAATTGGGTAGGTTTGTCTTCACATGATATGATTATATGATAAATCCACTAAAGGTGTTTAAAATAATAATTTTTAAAATGATTTGGGAATGATGATAACAAGAACATCAAGAATTGTTAATTCTGAATGGGCAAAATCAAAATATAAATTTTATAGAAAAGAAAACATCTCCAACTAATTAATTAAACAAGTTTTATATGGAATGTTGAAGATTGAAACCAGGATATGGTGATTTTTTTAGGATTTGAAATAAAAATAATTTCATTTATTTATTTTAAAAAATGAAGTGGATAAAGATGAAAATATGCTAGTTTTTTTGAATGATAGATAGGGAGAGGGATAGATAGAGAAAGAAAAGAATATTTGGGGTGGTTTTAAATCCAGTTTTGAAGTCATGCATGTGTTTTGTATATTTTAGGGTTTTGGTGAAATTTTATTTAGTAATTAAAGTTTTTAATTCATGTGTGGTGCTAGATATTAGGGGATGTGGATCTAATTATCTTGGTATCTCCTCCTCTGTGTGACAATTCACCTTTTTCGATGGACATGTAGTTTACGACACTATCTAATAATGTTTTTCGCGATACCATTTTTAGATTTAGTTATTCTAAATATGATAATTGTAATGCCTAAATTAGGGTAATTAGTTTCATAAATGAAAATTATGTTAAAGATTCATCAATCAATGATCTTGATTTAAGAAGTGAAAAGGGATTAAAATTTATTAATTTATATTATAGGAAATTATTACATGAATAAAATACAAAAAACAATAATCCAATGGCACCATCCTAGTTAGGCTAAATCACCTTAGAATGAGGAGGGAGTTACTACCTCATCCTAGTTATATGGAATTATGGGGGATGGAATAAGGAATGATAAAACATGAAATAAAATTGGTAGAATAATAATTGTGAGGACCCTACCTAACTCAACGTTTTGCCCCATGATTTGATATCTGGAATGCATCCATGATACTACAACACTACACTCTATTGATAGACATCCATGGAAATCATGTTGGATTTATTTATTCATAATACATCCCATTATAGGTTCTAGATCAATCCCAGGTGTTGAGAGGTGATCAATTTCATTATTTATTTTATTATCCAAAATCATGTAGAATCCTTTATTTACTAGGTAAATTCCATAATTTTCACACCCTGAACTATATTCAGACCCTAAACTAGTCACATGTTGGGAACTGGATTAACATCATGAAATTGATTAATGTACTAAAATGGTTAAAATTCATAAACTTGTTACTATCGCTAAACTATTTATAGGCCCTAAATTTCATTATTCCATCACATAAAGCTCTATTACACCCCAATTCATCAGTTTTGGCCCATAGAAGCATTCCAAATGTATCCAAAATTGTTTGAGGACATATATTTTTTTGAAAACATGGTATATTTATCTTATATTTTTCATTTTTCCAAAATTTTAGTATCTATCAAAATATGATCAAATCATTAAATGTACGACCAATAATTTATAGTATAATTACAAAAAATAAATGAATTTCAATATAAAAATGTATAAAATAACATAACGTATCAACTCAACCAAACATGAAGTCATAATTATCACCAATGATGGAATCTAAAGATACATCAAGTACTCTAACCTTACTATTAATTGAACTAAATATCAATAAAATAAATCGATCAAATGCTGTATTATATTTTTAAGCATCACATATAAAAATTCATCAATGTCTTATTTTTTAAACGAAATAGATAATCCATTATATTAATTTTCTCCATATAATATTTCACACCGCTTCATTTTTCCAATTTTATTTTTCTTTTCTTTCTTAATATTCATTACATTTTATTTTTATCTCACTTTTAATTTTTCCTCTCATCATCATAGTACAATTGTGAACAGAGGTCAACACGTAACTTAAGAACATTCCATTACCATAGGATTGTATGAAATATAGAATTCCACCACATAAAGACAGATGTCACAATTAATCAAGATAACATTTAATAGGGTTAAAATTTAAGGCTTTAGGGTATGTGGGTAAATAATGTAAAATGTAAATTAAAAAAGAGGTTTCAATCTAACTAAAAATACATGGTATAAAAATTTCAACCCAACAAAAATATCCCTTTATTAATTTCATATCTCTCTTCCCCCCAAAAAACCATAGAGTGGGATCATAAAAAAGTAATCACAATGATTGAATCAACCTATCTTGTACTTTTTTTATTTTTTTTTCAAAATTATTTTTAATTCAAATCTCAGACTCACCCTCTAACCACATACTATCAAAATATCTACATTCTTTTAATGGTGATTTTTGATTATCATGTGACAAAACCCAAATATATATATATATAAATAGTGGTGAAAAATAAAATATAAGGAACAATATCATTGAATTTATCCAAATCACATGATAATACCTCAAAAAAATATCCTTAATGATGTATATCACTATAAACCAATGAAATTGTCTCCCACATAACTATTATTTTAAATATCATGAAATATATTAGTGGATTGTATAAATGTATAAAACAAGTTTGGAACATGTCTCATTTCCTAATAAGGTTTTTCATGGCATATATGGGATAAAAAGATTATTAATATATGGTGGGTAAAAGTAAAAAAGGTTAAAAAAAATATGCTTGATTATTATTAAATGTTATTTTGTTGAGTCGTTGGTTTGATTAGATGTTAAGAAAGTTCTAGAAGAGAATATTCCTAAGCTGATAAAAAAATAAAATATAGATTGGAAAAAATTGGGAACATATGATGTATTGGGAAGGAAATGAATGATTGAGAAAATCAATCATATAAATCAATAAAAATAATAAAATTAACTTATAAAATTTAAAAAAATCAAATCAAGGCCAGATATCAGAAAATAACATGCTCTCTTAAATCACGACTTAATAAATTTTTAATTTTATTTTTATCTCTAATAATTATTTTACCCATTTTCTCATTTAAATTTGATGATAATGAAATTTAGAAATCATTCCATGAAAATTATAATAAGATTTTAATAACAAGTTGTTTTTTTGAGTAATAAAATAATCAATTTTGGGAATGTAATAGGTAGTTAAAAATATTTAAAAATATTTAATGCGGGGAATAAAATAGTAAAATTATGAATAGAAATAATTATTATCCTCTTTAATAAATCTTGGATGAGGGTTGTGTAGATTCTCAATGATCTTAATTCATGATGTGAATTTATTTCATGACATGTATTTCATTGAATTCATGGTGAGAATGGTGTTCACAAAGGGTTTTAGTTATGAATATTCTAGTCATTATACTTCCCAGTTACATTATAGTCCTATAAAATATTTTTTTGATATCCCAAGCTATTATCAATTATTCTTAAACAATTTTTGTTTGAGTTCAATTGTTCCTCTTATAAGAGAAAAAAAATAAAGAAAAACTATAAAAAATAAATTTTACTCATGGATGAATTTTTGTTTACAATTATTATCTCGACCTTACATTCTTCAGATTCAACTTAGATAATAGATGATTGTAAATATTTTACCATATTATAGTGCATTAAAGTTCTCATTTGTGCCCTATCCATGTAGGTCACTCGTTTTAATCCCTCTTTTAAAGAATAACTATTCATGATGGTATTAATTTATTTATTTCCTTTAGGATAATCCACCATTTATTCTATAATCCAAAAAAAGTAAATGAATATTCATACACCATCCATATGTATTGGTTTTTTTTCAAACTGGTTGGTGTAGAACCATTTTCCAGTGTTATTAGTATGATCTCTTGGCTTCTCTTTCTACTTCCCAATAATTTTATTTTCAGTATCCTCTTGCACAATATTTGCAACCTCACACACTTATTCAACATCAGTGATATTTTAAACATTAAGTAATTTTTCTTCTCTGAACTCATTATCCTGTTTCACATCATAATTCTTCATTGCCAAAGGGATATTGAAATATACATTCTCACAACTAAATCTCAAACAGTTTTTTCCACATTTTATGTCTATTAGTGCTCACACATTAGATAAAAATGGTCTCCCCAGAATGACTATAATTTCTTCCTCTTCCATATCTAACACTATGATGTCAATAAGTAATTAGATTGTTTCGACTTTAATCAAAATATATTTGATGTCCCCTTAAGGGTACATTACCATTGAGTTATCTAATTTAGGTGAAACTCTTGTGGGATTTGGGACCTCTAGTAAAAAACTCTTAAAAGTTGTGAATGACATGATGTTGAACCTCAAACATATGTGACATAAATATATTAAAAATTAATTTGGTCTAATAAATATGAGAATTGAAAAACTACATAGATCTTGTTACATATTAGATAGGTCCTTTGATATCGCTATTTAACATTATCATGTGATTGGAATGGCTCCAATATCCTCTGGATACTTGTTTTTCGTCACCAATTATTTCATGAATTTTTCATACATCAACATGTTTGTGAGGGATTATTCAAAATGAATATTAATATATAATTTTTTAAAGTGTTTTAAAAATTATATTTTCTGGGGAAATATTCAATTGATCTATTCATGCTAGAAATAGTATCATAGGCCTCAAATTTCGTTGTTATTATTTTATATGTTCTTCAACTACTTTTTTCTCAATTTTTTTTAGATCTTTTTATATTTATTCTTGAAATTTTCTTGGTTTAGGATGATCTTGAGGGAATTTCCCATTATTTCAAGAAATAAATTTCGAATAATCAGATGGGAACACCTTAGGTAATATCTAAATAACTCATTTTTACCTATCTATAAGTAATTAAATAATTTTCCCTATAAGATTATCTATATTTCATAGTGTATCCTTTTTTCTAAAGAAAACACACTTCATATTGTTGATTACCACCCTATATAAGGTTATTAAAGTGGACATTATCTCTTTAAATGAATAGAACTATCTCATTAGTGTGATCCGTTGGGAATCTTGTTGTTGTTATCTCTATGCTCATTGTTGATACAATTTCCCTAGTTATTATTATGGCCATTGACCCATTAATTTATCCTTTCTATTATAATCAACATAATTTTCATCCTTCGTATACATACCATGGGGGTTCTTCAAGACTATCATTGAATCCATTTTTCTTGTCATGGATTCAATTTTATGTTCCATCCAATAATTATTGTTTTTTATCAAATGTACACCTCTTTATTGTATCATTTGACGTTCCTAATAGAAGCTGTTACTTCCATTTTTTCTAATAAGATATAGATATGCTAAGACAATTTCTCTATCAGCGACCATTCGGATACAACCTTTATAATTGAACTATTTCCTAATAAAAAATCATATAATTACTTTTTATTAGTATCTATATAACTATATTATGATGAGAATTTTTTTTGGTTATATATTTGTAATTTCCATAATTAGTGTAAATAGATTCATCCTCAAACTAAAAAATGTTATGAAAATTTAACCATTTATCATTTAACATAGAAGGTAAGAAGAGGGAAGTGTGAAATTTCATTTCTATATCATCCCAAGTAGTAAGGAAATTAGTTATTAGACTTTGAAATAACCCACAAGCTTCACACCATAATGAAATTTCAATCAGTCGAAGCCTTAATAAGTTACTTGAGACATTATGGAAGTTTAAGGTGTCACAATGCTCATCAAAGCTCCCATGATGCTTGTATAGATATTTATGAGGTAGTTTAGTGAACTTCATTCTATTCAATATGATATTAATTATGGATGATTTGATCTTGAAATGGTTTACAATAATGGTGGCTTCTAGGATTAATGGTCACAATCCTATTTTTGATGGCTACCCATAGTCCCGAAGTGTACGGATCTCAAGATCTATTTATAAAATCCTTCCATTATATAAATGTTGATTTGATTATACAATATCTATGATAATATATTTTTTAATATTCCTTAGTATTTTATATATTTGAGATTGAAATCAAAAAGAATATTTCCCTATTTTGCGAGTGTGGGGGTTTTGTATTTCAAAATTTAATCCTTAAAAAATGTAACATGAACCACCATTTAGAAAATAGGGAAATAAAAGTAAAAAAACCAAATAACATAAATACTTAAAAAAATTATGAATCTATTCCAAACAACATCTTTAGTTTTGATAATCCCATAGAGCATCATTAATTCTTTACAGGGCTAATAAAGATATGAAATTTATAGCAACTCAAAAAAAAGAAACTAAATAATTAAAAATTTTGTATACATCGAGTTTCAGGTCGATTCTATAAGATTAAGATTTAGTTTATTTAGGGTTATAAAGAAAAATCATTTTATTTATTGATTTTAATAAATTTATTTAACAAAGAAGGAATCCATTTTTTGTTTTGAAAGAGAGAAATTGAGAAAGAAATCAGATTAGGATTATTCTGAAAATAAGTTTTGAAGTTGTGACAAGGTTTTATAGATTTTATTGTTTAGGTGTAATTTGAATTAGATGTTAAACTAACATATCCATGTGTGGTGTCATATTAAATAAAGTGTGGATCTAGTGATCATGGTATCATCCTTCAATTTCTCAATCCCCCTTTTCCCTTGGTCAGGTAGTTTAGGTCATTGTAGAATAAATTTTCTCTCGATACCATTTTAAACCAATATACCCGAAATGTGATAATGGTCATGCCTCAATTAGGTTAACCAGTTGCATAGTTGAAAATAAATTTCTAGATTCATCAATTAATGATCATGATTTAAGAAGAAAAAGGTGTTTGTAATTTATTAATTAAAATATAAGTAAACTAAAAATTGAATAAAATAATGAAGAAATAACCCAATGTACCCTTTCCCATTTAGTTATAACACCCCAGAACATGCAGGGAGTTATCCCATAATCCCATTTGTGAGTGATTAAAGAGGAATAATTAAGTAGAAATAAAAAAAGAAATAAAAACCGAAGACAAAGAATGGTGAGGACACAACATAACATAGATTCTTGCCCAAATATTTAGTCTTCCGAATTCGTCTGAGTTACATAATGGAAAACCATTATTTTTAGACATAGAAGGGTATAATGTTGGATTTAAGTTGTCATAAATATGACCCATTATTTGTATCTTGTGAAGTCAGGATGTTGAGTGGAGGTATGAGTCATTATTTAATTTTTATTTCATAAAAAATGCCTTTGAAATGTACATTTATGGGGAAAATCCCACAAATTTTATGCCCTGACACGGATTCCAATATTGAACATGATTCATGTTATTAATTGTATTCACATCATGAACTGGTTTCACATTCTAAACTAGTTACACATTGTGAACTGGTTACATTCCCTAAATAGGTGACAGGACCTAAATTTAGAGTATCCATCACTTCAAGCTCCATTTCACCGCAATTCATCCTTCTCCTTCAAATTTAAATTTTTATTAATGAAAACATTTTAAGGGAAAAAATGAAACCATTGTACACTAAAAAGAACTACTACGTGGTGAAAGAGCTCACAAAATGATTAAACACCAAACTTAGATTACTAAACATTACTAATATATAATGTTCACAGTGCATTTGTGACAACTGGGTCTGGGTGATAGCACAACCACCCCACCTTAACACGACCATCGGCTCCTAGCCCGCCATGTACCACCAGTTTCTCCACAGACACGTGGGGCCCCCCAAGGTCCACCCATGTGCCCGAACGGGTCATCTAACAAATGATTGTCCCCATATACCAACAGATTTCCTTCCTAGTGTGCTTTTTCCTCATTCACCCACACCCTGGGAAAATTCTCAGAAGGACACCCATCCTTATCACTACTACAGGTGAAGCACTCTTAACTATGGAGTTCTAATCATGAAGGCTACCGAAAAGTAAGGTCCACCTTGTTGACATGATTCATATCATTTGTCCATTTAACCCTTTATCATTTTTGGGTGTTACAATCACCCCCCTTTGGAGCACAACACCCTCGTTGTGGGCCCTACATCTCAACCCAGGTAGTGCACCACACTTAAGGCTGGGTTCCTCCTCTAATACCAAACGTTACAACTGGGTCCCAGTGATAGCATAACTACCCCACCTTAAAATGACCATTTGGTCCTGGCCTGCCAGGTACCACCAATTGCCCCACAGACAAGTGGGGCCCACCCTAGGGTCCACCCATGTGCCCGAATGGGTCATCTGACTAATGAAAATCCTCACAAGACAAAACATGTCCTTTCTATTGTGGTTTTTCCTCTGATACCAAATGTCATAACTGGGTCCCGGTGACAGGACAACCACCCCACCTTAACAGGTCATCTAACAAATGATTGTCCGCACATGCCAACACATGTCCTTTCTAGTGTGCTTTATCCTCACTCACATAAACCCTGGGAAACTTCCTATAAGGTCACCCATCCTTATCACTACTCCAGGTGAAGCATGCTTAACTATGGAGTTCTAATCAAGAAGGATTCTGAAAAGGAAGTTCCACCTTGTTGACATGAGTCATATCATTTGGTCATTTAACCATTTATCAATTTGGGGTGTTACAATCACCCCCCCTTTGGAGCAAAACACCCTCATTGTGGGCCCTACATCTCAACCCAGGCAGTGTACCACACTTATGGCTGAGTTCCTCCTATGATACCAAATGTCACAACTAGGTCCCGGTGATAGCACAACCACCCTGACATAACACGACCATCGGTTCTTGGCCCGCAAGGTACCACCAGTTGCCCCGCCTTAACACGACCATCGGGTCCTGGACCTTATGGGAAGTTTCCCAGGGTGTGTGGGAGTGAGGACAAAGCACATTGGAAAGAAAATGTGTTGGAATGTGGATACAATCATTTGTTAGATGACTCGTTCAGGCACATGGGTGGACCTTGGGGTGGGCCCCACGTGTCTATGGAGTTCCAATCAGGCAAGCTCCTGAAAAGGAAGGTCCACCTTGTTTACATGAGTCATATAATTTGTCCATTTAACCCGTTATCAATTTGGGGTGCTACAATCACCCCCCCCCTTTGGAGCACAACACCCACGTTGTGGGCCCTACATCTCAACCTAGGTAGTGCACCGCACTTAAGGATGGGTTCTTCCTCTGATACCAAATGTCACAACTGGGTCCCGGTGACGGTAAAACCACCCCACCTTAACACGACCATCGGGTCCTGGCCCACTAGGTACCACTAGTTGCCCCTCCTTAACACTACCATCAGGTCCTGGACCTTCTAGAAAGTTTCCCAGGGTGTGTGTGAGTGAGGAAAAAGCACACTATAAAGGACATGTGTTGGCATGTGGGGACAATCATTTGTTAGATGACCCGTTCGGGCACATGGGGGGACCCTCGGGTGGGCCCCACATGTCTGTGGAGTTCTAATTAGGCAAGATCTCGGAAAGGAAGGTCCACCATGATGACATGAGTTATATCATTTGTCAATTTAACCCTTTAACAATTTGGGGTTTTATAATCACCCCCCTTTGGAGCACAACACCCTCATTGTGGGCCCTACATCTCAACCCAGGCAGTGCATCACACTTAAGGCTGGGTTTCACCTCTGATACCAAATGTCACAACTGGGTCCTGGTGACAGTACAACCACCCCGCCTTAACACGACCATCGTGTCCTGGCCCACCAGGTACAACTAGTTTCCCCACAAATACGTGGGGCCCACCCTAGGGTTCGACCATGTGCCCGAACAGGTCATATGACTAATAAAAATCCCCACCCAGGGTCCACCCATGTGCCTGAATACGTCATCTGAATAATGACTATCCTTACAGGCCAACACATGTCCTTTTTACTGTGCATTGTCATCTGATACCAAATGTCACAACTAGGTCTCGGTGACAGCACAACCACCCCGACATAACACGAACAATGGGTCCTAACCCACTAGGTACCACCAGTTGACCCGCAGACATGTGGGGCCCACCCCAGGGTGCACCCATGTGCCCGAACGAGTCATTTAACTAATGAAAGTCCCCACAGGTCAACACATGTCTTTTTTAGTGTGCCTTGTCCTCACTCACACGCACCCTGGGAAACTTCCCAGAAAGTCACCCATCCTGATCACTACTCCAAGTGAAGCACACTTAACTGTGGAGTTCTAATCAGGCACACTACCGAAAAGGAAGTCCACCTTGTTGACATGAGTCATATCATTTGGCCATTTAACCCTTTTATAATTTTGGGTTGTTACAATCACCGCCCATTTAGAGCGCAACACCGTCATTGTGGGCCCTACATCTCAACCCAGGTAGTGCACCACACTTAAGGATGGGTTCCTCCTCTGATAGCAAATTTCACAAATGGGTCCCGGTGACAGCACTTCCACCCCGCCTTAAGACGAGCATCAGGTCCTGGCCTGCTAGGTACCACCAATTTCCGCATAGACAGGTGGGGCCCACCTTAGGGTCCACCCATGTGCCCGAACGTGTCATCTGACTAAAGACAGTCCTCGCAAGCCAACACATATCCTTTCCAGTGTGCTTTTTTCCTCTGATACCAAATGTCACAACTGGGACCCGATGACAGCACAACCACCCCACCTTAACACAACCATCGTGTCCTAAACCGCCAGGTACCACCAGTTACCCCGCAGACACGTGGGGCCCATCCCAGGGTCCACCCATGTGCCCAAACGGGTCATCTGACTAATGATTTTCCCCACATGCCAACACATGTCCTTTCAAGTGTGCTTTGTCCTCACTCACACACACCCGGAGAAACTTCCCAAAAGGTCACCCATCTTGATCACTACTCCAGGTGAAGCACGCTTAACTATGGAGTTCTAATCAGGAAGGATCCCGAAAAGGAAGGTCCACCTCTTTGACATGACTCATATCATTTTTCCATTTAACCCTTTATCATTTTGGGGTGTTATAATCACCCCCCATTTAGAGCACAACACCCTCGTTGTGGGCCCAACAACTCAACCCAAGTCGTGCACCACACTTAAGACTGGGTTCCTCCTCTGATACCAAATGTCCCAACTGGGTCCCGGTGACAGCACAGCCACCCCGCCTTAACACGACCATCGGGTCCTGGCATGCTAGGTACCAACAGTTGCCCCATAGACACGTGGGGCCAACCGAAGTGTCCACCCATGTGCACGAACGGGTCATCTGACTAATGAAAGTCCTCACAGGCCAACATAAGTTCTTTCCAGTGTGCTTTGTCCTCTAATACCAAATGTCACAACTGGGTCCCGGTTACAACGCAACCACCCCACCTTAACACGGTCATCAGGTCCTGGCCCGCCAGGTACCACCAGTTGCCTCGTAGACACATGGGGCCAACCCCAGGGTCCACCCATGTTGCCGAACAGGTCATCTGACTAATTAATGTCTCCATATGGAAACACATATCCTTTCCAGTGTTCTTTTTCATCAAGCACACACAACCCCAGAAACTTTCAGAAAGTCAGCCATCCTGATCAGTACTTCAGGCGAAGCATGCTTAACTGTGGAGTTCTAGTCAGGCAGGCTCCCAAAAAGGAAGGTCCACCAACATGACATGAGTCATATCATTTGGAAATTTAACCCTTTATCATTTTGGGTTGTTACAATCACCCCCTTTAGAGCACAACAACCTCATTGTGGGCCCTACATCTCAACCCAGGAAGTGCACCGCACTTAAGGCCGGGTTCCTCCTCTAATACCAAATCTCATAACTGGGTCTCGGTGACAGCACAACTGCCCTTACTTAACATGACCATCGGGTCCTGGCCTGCTAGGTACCACCAGTTGCCCCACAGACAAGTGGGGCCCACCCCAAGGTCCACCCATGTGCCCGAACGGTTCATCTGAATAATGATAGTTCTCACAGGCCAACACATGTCCTTTCTAGTGTGTTTTTTCCTCTAATACCAAATATCACAACTGGGTCCCGGTGACAGAACAACCACCCCACCTTAACACGTCCATCGGGCCCTGGCCCGCCAGGTACCACCAGTTGCCCCGTAGACACGTGGGGCCCACCCCAAGGTCCACCCATGTGCCCGAATGGGTAATCTGACTAATGACAGTATCCACAAGCCAACACATGTCGTTTCCAGTGTGCTTTGTCCTCACTCACACACACCCTGGAAACTTTCCAAAAGGTTACCCATCCTGATCACTACTCCAGACCAAGCACGATTAACTATGGAGTTCTAATCGGGAAGGCTCCCAAAAAGGAAGGCACATCTTGTAGACATGATTCATATAATTTATCCATTTAACCCTTTATCATTTTGGGGTGTTACAGCAGTGTACTAACTTGGGTTTCTGGTTCCTCTCTAATGAGATCTTCAAGGTGTGTGATCATCCTTTCCATTGTCTGAATAAATTCCTCTATGTTGATTTTGATCTAATTGAATCCCCTGGCCAGTATTCGATCTTTTTTTGTCTATCCACACATCTTTCTCTTCATTAGCATCAACATGAAACCTTTGTTCATAATTTTTCTGATCCTCTCTTCTAAGACATTGGGTTGGTTAGTTTTTCCAAGCATTTCATCCTTGGAGTGAAAGATAAGTTTCAAGCACTCCCAATCCTCTTCTATCCTAACTCTTATACTCCTGCTTTATTCTTCAAATTCACCTTTCTGTATAGATTTTCCTTCCTTAGTTCTACCCTTCTTGGATGAATGGGTCTCCATTGGTTTTGGAAAGAATTTGTTATCTGTACACCCCATTGGTTTTTCCCCTCATCCACAATGTATTTCCCTGAGTCACACATGCCTTTTTTCTTATTTGTTTTCCTTTTGGGGAAATGAGGACCTTTACTATGAAGTCGGTCCATCCTCTCCACTGAATGGTGACTATAACTATCATCATCAGAAGAATTTTCTTCTTGAAATAGTTGTGGAACTTGAGATTCCAGGCAATCGAAACAGTTCCCCACCTTTATTTCCGAACCGTCTTTGAGGGCCATCTGCGGACATTGAGACTCCTTACCCATTTTTTCTCCAAACCAAACTTCTTCCACCCATTACTAGACTTTCAAAGAACATCAGAGTTTGATTTTAGTGTGTTCGGGTCTAAGGGATCCATGATATTCACTTTGTCTAGCCTTCCTTGTCCATTTTGAGAATCTGTAACTGACAAAAAGAAGGAGTTCACCTTCATATCCAAGGTTGGATGCTTATATCATCATCCCCTAAACTAGGAATGCAGGTTTGTGTTCTCCGAGCCATGATCATGGGATCCTCCTAGTCTCTGAGCAACACTCACTGTCAAGATCACAGATAAGGGAGCTTCTATAGCTGCTACATTTAGTCCAAAGTCTTGCTTTAAACAGGAAAAAAACATCCACAACCAACGGCTCAGCCTCCTTATACTTCACACACTTCACTACTACTAAAGGATCCAATGGAGGCCACTACTACTGATCCTCACGTATACTGTCCTCTTCACCTGGATGATTGAGATCCAAAACCTCGGGAGAAACCCGGTGCCCCTCCGTTTTCCCATCCATACCATCATAAACCCGCACATTCTGGTTCACAACATGATCAACCTGCACCACATGCCCCTAAGTCACAAAAATATCAGCATGCGTATCCCTGTGCCTGTGTGGACAGATTGAGACAAGATGACCAAATCAATGACACCCCAGGCAGAATGTGGGCTAAGATTGAAAGAAAACTTGTTGTTTACAATGAAACTCTTCACCAACCGAAATCCATAGCCACTCAATGGGAGATTTTGAAACATTATCCTTGATGCATATGCAAGGTGGGATTGAGTGAAAAACTACTGACATCAAACTATCAGAGCACAAGTATCTACCAACCATATTTCCTCACTTTCTGATAATTGAAGGATTTTGAAAAAGGAGAGGAAGATCTAGGAAGCTTACCCATACCATAGACGAAGGCATGTCGCAATTCATGTTGAGTTAAAAAGGCCAGTAGAGAAGAAAAAATCCACATTCATTGATTGCTTGAGGGGATTTGGACAAGGTAGAAATCTGATCGTCCTTCGAGGAGAAATGAATCATCAGGTGACGCCAATCAGAGAGACCCACCACCACGTGTTCTTGAAGATTCCACGAGTCAAAAAATAATCAATAAAAAGCATCAACATAGGGAAAAAGGCCCCTGAATAGGGCTAACAGCATTAACCAGTGAAGATTTTAGGCCTCATTGAACTCCTTTGTAGATATAACAAGCCACGTCGAACCATTGTAAGGATCTGTAACTATATGGAAAAGAGATATTGACAGAAAGGGGGAAGGAAATCTGGGTTTATGAAACGGATGAAGGGCCGAGCCATCATGGTGGAAGGTAGGATAATCCCCCCCCCCCACCGGGGGGGGGGGAGATCTTTGGGCATCTCCTCTCGGTCATCGCCACCGGGAGCCGAGCTCTGCTTTTGGTGACCGCTCACACCTAGTCAACATTTTTGACCCAAGAAGCATTCCATCTATATTAAAAATCAGGGGTGGACATATATAAGTGTAATTCATCATTTATTTGTTCATTTTAATCATTTTACAATAAATGTATGTATCAGATTAACCATATGACAAAATACCTAAATGCACAGCTAGACCCATGAAGGTTAGTTCAGACATGTTTCTTGTAAGATAAATACCTAAATTCACAATTCAATCCAAGTAGATTAGTTGGGAAATGTTTCTTATATGATAAATATATAAATTCACAACTGGACCCATGCAGGTCATTTAGGGTATGTTTCTTATGATATCAACCCTATTATTTCGTAATTTAATCTATAGTACAACAACCTCTATTAGATTTCACTTAAATGGACCGAGGATGGTATGATGGGACCCCTTTAGGTTAATGTATTGTTCATATGCATTGATATTGAACCCCATGGGAGTATACTCATACTATGGAATGTTTTTATTGAGAGTGAACAACCTCTTACATAGGTATTGTATAAACGTATGGGGGAATATTATTGAAACTATCCACTAATAATTGATAAAAAGACCTATTATCTTCCTATAATTTTTTTATTACGAGGCTTCTATTAAACAAATTCCAATTTCAATCTAAAGGGTGTTCTTCTTTATAAATTAGAATTGATATTTTCTTTAAAAAATCCTATATATGATAACTTATAGTTAAATAATGTGGGTAAATAGTATTGAATTTATGTTTTATTTAACTTTCCAGTTTTGATTATTGCATTGGATAAATAAAGTACCAACCAATTTTTCCCTTATTATCAATAATTGGTGAACAATAAAATAATCCATTAAAATGTTTATAGAAATCGTGAACATGTATAATGGATTAAATAAAAACATCAATGTGTTGTTCTAAGTTTTAACCATTGAGAATGGTAAGTTCAAAAATTGTTAAATTGGGTGGGATCATGGATGTTTCACATAGGTCTTAGTTATCCTTTTCTTTTGTAGTAAGTATTTAGGTAGGATGGTAATCCTATTGAACTTATTGGTGTGACCTAGTTATAGGGCCAATGCATTATTCCTTACTAAGGGTATAGCCTGGTTGAGGTAGTAACCCATGAGGTGAAATAACATTGGTAATTTTTTACTTTTTGTTTTCAAATGATAGGTTTCATTTGGGCGATGTTTGAGATAGTTATGACTTTTAATTAAATTAGTAACACTCAAATATAGTGGTTGGTAATTCCCTTGTATATCTCGTGGGAAATAATGGGTATTTTTCAATGTTCCAATTCAGTTTGTTAGACATTCCTTAGGAATGGTCATCAATTCTAATAGTTATGGGATATCTCTATATTTATAATAGTGTATGGATTGAGAGTCATCATCTTATTAATATTCTCATTGACTACATGAATATGAGTTTATCCTTATTTACACTATCACATTTTAATAATAGATAGCAGTTGTTATTCTCTTTTGATATCACAATATAATTCTTTATTATTTTTGGTGCCTATAAGGATAATAAGTGAAGCACTAATCCATATATCATTTGAGTTATACAGCCACTAACACTTCAAACCACGTGGTTTCTTCATTTCATTTAAATATTATTGAATACATAAAAGTTTAATTTAAATTTCATAGTTGGATTTGTATTTTAATACAAATATCTCATGTTTTTAGGTGGATATATTTTCTATTATCATTCATTGGAACTTTTTATAATCATGCTAGACACATATGTCCCCTATGTTTGGTGTTGGATGGATCGTGTTCCATTGGATGCGTTCCCATTTTTATATAAACAATGAATGGGAAAATCTTATGGTTCAGATCATCATGTCTAATGCATTTAAAAAATTTATTCCATGTTCAGGGATTGAAACCATAATAGACCAATTTAAAATGATTAGAATGGATTCTAGAAGATGCTGAGTTTTTAATTTTCATGTTATCATGTCTTGGAGTCAAAGATGAGTTTTAAAACATAGATGAGAGATTGAATTGTGTCTGGAAACTAGATTCTAGATATTGGGGAATAAAAGATCTAGGATTTTTATGGTTAGGTAGTGCATCTGTGCTTGTATGGAATCGTGATGATGATTATTTGGCTGGTTTAGTAACCAACTATTGAGTAATACCATGATTTGGGATGAGACATTAGTGGTGGTTTTTAACTATAACAGGTAGCTTCAAATTTAATATGAAGTGATTGAGCCTTCAAATACTACATCGAATTTTAAGATTGAAAGTTCACAATGAACTAGTCTGGAGTGGATTGACTGACAAATTTATATTTAAATATTGATAAAGGGATGTTGCTATTATTTTTGAATAATGTAATTCATGATACTCATGTAAGGGTAATGTAACTGAAAACTATACTAGAAGATGTAAAATCATATTTTTAGGGTTCCAGTAGGCGGTCGAACCAAAGTTGGACGAGGTCACCAATCATCAGAAGATGTGGTACATGGGATTATTTCAAAGAAATCATTTTCTTTTTTGATGGATTGTGGATCAAGGGATGTGTATATGATTATATATGGTAATCCTCAATAACATATTAGTTTACTCCTAGTTCAATGGAAATAATTCAACCAACCTTGAAACCATCTAGAGTATGCTTGGAATGTATTGATTATATGCCAAGCTAATCAAATGAATTTTTGCTTTGATGAATAGAACCTCTTGTGAGAAGATTCGATCTTGAGGCTGGTCTTTGGGTCATCAAGTTTGGGAACCTGGTGTTCCATTTGATAAATTAAACTAATTATGATAGTATTCCACAACAAATTTCAGAAAAATGTTCATTTATGAACATTGGTGATCATGCACAAAATGATCCCAGTGTTCCTTGTTTAATGGAATTAGAATCTATTTTGGTAATGAATAGGATCCTAAAGCTATGATTTTCAAAGATAGTCAACCATAATTATATAAAAAATAATTCTATTGTTTGGATAAATGTTTTCAAGTGATGAACCACGTCAATCATGTAATCAGGGGAGATATGGAAATTCAATAGTAATCCAGGTATTTCTAAGGAAAATCCATCACGAACAGTTAAAATGTGGATGATTGAGAATTGAATATTTTGATCTAATCAGGGATGAGGAGAAGATACCTCATTTAGGAATAGGTTTCACATTTATTAAATCATTCTAGAAGCATTACTAGGATTCTTGGTCAATGTTTCAATAAAAATTTCTGAAGGTGGGAGCACCGAGACTCAGAATTGCCCACTCAAAGTTAGATCCAATGGTTCAGATCACCATAAACCATTTTATGAGAGATATTATTATGTGATCATATATTTGGTTACATGTGATCAAGTATGAATTATATTTATAGTTTCATATTGAATATGATCATTTGCATGGGTTTGGGCAGCTTATGTACCCCATGATTAAAGTGATGCCTGGCGGTGAATTGGGAGTTTGGAAATGAAATGTGACCATTTAAACAAAGATTTATAACCCGAGTAGGTTGGATGATGTTTATTTTTTCACCCAGATTTCTAGGGGATGAAAAGTTCTAAGGTGAGAAGATTATTATATCCCATGTTTTGGACTAAGTTGAAATATATAAATGAATTTGAATTTTTCATTTAGTGGATGGGATAAATCATAAACAGTTATTTGGATTGTAATTTTACTTTTTGAAACATAGAAAAGTGTTTTTTTGGATATGGTTTATGGCCCTAGAGGTGTATGAAATTTCTTATTTATTATTTAGATATTGGGTCTTAAAAGCCCAGCTTCGAAGGACTAGTTTTTTTGGAAAGGATAAGGGAGGCAATCGGTTAGCACATGGTTAGTGCTATTCATCCTCCTCAACTATGTTGGTCTATCAGGGTTTCACACAGTTTTTCAATACATGCACTTGATTCTACACAACCATACGATATATATATTGATAATTATATATTCAAACCACTTGAATTACACATTTATAGAAAAATAATGTACCTATTCCACACGGTTAGTGCCATATAGTCAATGGGTGTTCAGAGTTGGGACACATTTTTGAAATAACATTCTTAAAAAATGTTAGGTTATTTAAAATGGGAAAATTTTAAATTTTACACAACCTATTTTAAGTGTTTTACCTACTTTTCATCACTCATTCACTAGGAGTTCCACTCTAAACACTCCACCTCTTCCTCACTCTTCCATGGGTGGATATCCTCCATTATTATCCTAAATTTGATGTAGTTTGGTTAATTTGAAGCATCTTAGTGAGTCTAATACTCTTCTTACACCCTTTTTCAGTTTATATTTCCATCTTAAATGATAATGTTCTATGATATATTTTACACTATTTTATAAAATGAATTAATGTTACACACTCTAAACTTCCCACACATTTCTCAAAAAATGTAAAATACCTTAAATTTAATGTTTTCTTCACAATCTTGATGTTACTTAGAACATTTTCATGATTAGAGGTTGAAAATATAAACCCAAACCACCTCCTAAGGTGAGTTTTATTACATGATTTTGTACAATCATTGAATATTTATTAAACCACCCCTTGGGTGTTTTCAAAAAAATCCTTGATGAATATAAATTGTTTTTATAAACCTATTGGTCTTTGATATCTTACTTTATACTTGAAATTTTTCAATCATTAAATCTTATTAATTTATTTTTATGATAATATATTGATTAAAATTTATCATGATGATTTTTTTGGAATGGGAGCTTCCCATGGAATTCTTATTGTTATAATTGAAATGGTCTACTTGTATAGCATGTATTGACAATGACATATATAATCTCATGGCCAATTTTTAAATAATAAATTTAACATATTAATTAAGGTCCACTATGGCTTTAGTGATTCTCGGTTCCTCTTTATAAAAATACTAAGCTAAAGGCTTATACAGAAAGTTGTATTAAATTATAAAATATTTTTACCGAGGGATATTTTTTAGGGTTTTGGAACATAGAATTTCAAACCCCCTTGTTCGAGGATGTTGGACATGGTGATTTACATCACCTAGGTTGTTGGGTATGAAATTCCACACCCTCTAGATTAGGATTTTAGTCATGATGCACCACACCATTGTTTGGGATCAATGAGCATGACATCTCATATCCCATGTTCATGTTATTGGGCTAATGACCAAATTCACACAATGAGACTGTTATGATTATGCACGAACACTTGAGTTACACCTCGGGTCCTACCTGGTACTAAGCATATATATATGTATATATATTTTATTTCATATATAGTGAATATACATACATACATATAAATAAATACACACACACACACACAGACACACACACACACACATATATATATATAGTGTAAGATATCTAGAGTAATTCTGGATTAGGATGAAGTAGGTATAGTATGAAAAGTGTCCATGATAAACTTGAGCCAAAATCAATTAAATTTATTTTTTTAGATTTCATTATTATATCTGAACACTGATTTATTTTATATTCATGGACTGAATTAAAATAGACATAGTTAGTGGTGGATATCAACAGCAATATCACACCCTATTCTTGCAACTATTTGTTACCCAAACAGACTTCATGGGTTCTGGTTCCAGATCAGGGATTATGATATTTGTTGTACACTTGGATATGGGAGTTATGAGAATAGCCCTAAGCTAGCTCTCATGATGATCATTGGGGCAACACATGCTTCATCATTAATTTTTTTATTGTTTATTTTTTTCCAAAAATAGTCATATATTCTTGTATATTATATAATCACATAGACATGAATGTTTTGTAATTGGTTATTTTATCAGTTATTATTATTATTATCTTATATTTAATTTCATTTATAATTATTCCTCTATTGATTTATTTATTATGTACCACTATGATACTCTGGTAATGAGGGTATAGTCTCCACATCATAGAATCATTGTACATTCACTGTTATTCGGTAGCCTCTCGTGTATGTGGATATGAAATTGAGGCCATGTGGTGAACTGACTCAATGCACCATTTTAGAGGCCCCCAATTCAGGATGTTATACCCTCACCTCACATGGATGACCAAGTATCATTTCCATGTGAATATATATATAGATCCTGATATATATGGTGATTTCAATACCCTGTTATCCTTATAAACAGGTTATCTCTACTCTTGTAGCAGTTATATGCTATGATTTTACTTCTATGTACTTCTTTTGTGAGGTCTGTTATGAGTGTCTCTTGAAATAGAGGACTTTTCACCCAAAATCTCATATCCCTGGGGATTATGGGGTCCTAAATGCACTGTGGTTTCAAGGCCAATAATGATTTAATGTCCCAGTGGCATGTATGCCTAAACCAATGGAGAAATTTTCGAAATCATAGGATTAGTTTATCTTATATAGTACATATATAGAAACTTTTATAATATTTCTATCATAACATGAAAATATTCCCCCACCAAGATTTGATCCTGGGTTTAATTTAGAATTATTGGGTATTTTAAACACTCAACTACAACCCCAACTACTCCATGGTACATTTTTCCTTTTGTAATTTTGAAGAGATTTAGATTTGTGTCCTACCATCTGGATATCCTCCCTAACATCTACAATATTCTCAATGACTTTTATGTCTAATTTTTTAGGATTTACATTCCATAATAAATGAATTCTATCAACACAACAGAAATACAATGTGAATGTTTGTTATAATATAATAAAGATCATGTCTACTTGTTGATATAAGAATCAAAGTGTTGTGGAATTAGACAACTCATATGGTGAAAGTAATTTGAAGGAATAAGAAGATAATGGAATAAATATTAAGACCTAATGAAGGAATGATGGTTAATTACACATATTTGTATATAAACTAATTTATATAAAAACTTTCAAGTATAAAATTATTTTGGGGGAGAATGTAATATAAGAGATTCTACAATAATATGTAACCACTATAACAATGAACAATAATACAATGATAATTCCATTATCTCTCCATTATATTAAAATGAAATTATATTTGTTAAAAAAAAATTAAATCAAATAGTACTAAATTTTAGATTTTGAATTCAATTATGTGTATATCATTTTATAATTTTTCATGTCAAAATTTTCTTTAGAGATAATTTTTAAAATTTTATAAAAAAGTTTTTTTGTATAAAAAGTAAAAATCTATTTTTTAGAAATACCTTTACTTTAATTTTTTCACATGATATAAGAAAAAATTAACAAATTTTGGAAAGATAATTCTCATTTAAAAATTTATTTGTTAGGATATAATAATGAATTTGAAAATATTACATTGTAATTAGAAATCTATGTTTGAAATTTTGGAACAGAAGATATATATTGATTATTTTAATTAATTAACTATTTATATTGTACCATTTAGTTTTGGTTTTATATGAAATTCAAATAACACTATTGCTATTATATATAAACCAATAATGTCTTGGGAATCAATAAAATTCATTATTTTAACATAAGTTAATTTTTATGTGTAAATTGAATTAAAAAAAATCAATGCCTAATCTAATTTGTATTTAAATTATTTTTACCGACCATAGAAATTGAATTTTAAAGATATGTTTTTTGAATTGAAAATATAATGGTAATATTACATAATATGTTTCATTTCATGGTTGTTCATATAAATAAGATACTATGGTAAAATATTGCCACTATAGTAAATAATTATATGGTTAAAAAGTAAATAAAACAGAGGTAAACAACCAAAAATATCCCAAAATTTATATCTATAATTTTGTGGGTGATGTTATTCTTGAGTCCACATATCTTATATTTAAAATATAGATAATTTAATGCCACTTTTTTTGAGAAAGACTCCCTTTCATTTGAATAAAAGATAAATTTATAAAAGTCCCACTCCTCTACCTTTTAAACAATACATAAAAAATGTGAATTATTTTTATTTATCTACCATAGTTTTATTCCTCATAATAAAAACCCAAAATATAGAGCTTATAGTCCCTAAAATAATTCGTAAACAACTCATTTCCTATAGGTCCTTAAATGATGAGATTTATGGTTTTGACATAAGTGATAACTTTTTTTTGGTTATTCTACAATATCATATTCATCGAAATATTGTTGAATTTTACTTACCTTTTCAAAAAATATTTTTTAAATGATTATTCTTCTATAAATGTGATATTATCATTATTAAATTGCATGTTCTTACTCATTGAGACTTTATAACATGCACCTGTTTGGGTTAGTTTTACCATAAAAATGAATGATGTTATAATGTTCTATCATGAATGAATTTGGATTGTTGAATATTGGAAATATTATTAAAAATTCATGAATAATTAATATTTTTATTATTTTTTAATTATTATATTCATATTTTAATTCACTAATAAAATCAATTCATTTTTTGGAATCATAATTTCCACAAACAATATTTTTAACTCTTCAATAAAAACTATCAAATTAAGGTCCATTAAATGTCCATGTGACACTATAATTATATTCATAAAATACTATAAATATTTATGAATATTATTAATATGATGAATTCATGACCATGGATCAAGGGGTAAAAACTATGAATGAGAACAAGTGTGGGAAATAAAGTAGTTTAACGAATAATATTGATTTTAACAATGAATTAATACTAATTGGACAATAAAAATTTATAATTTAAATTTATATAGAAATATAAATGTAAATATGGTTCCAGTATATATATTTAAACTAAATTTAAATTTATTATAAATGGATTCTAGAGTACATATGACTATGTAGAAGTCCGATGTAAGGGTTCATTTTATAATATCATTTTTATTTAGAATATTTTATGTATAGATATACATTAGAGGAATTATATGATATTTTTCTCTTAATCACCATCTATTATATTAAATTCTATTGGTTTATGGGGTTTTCACATAGTACTTCTGTTTTTAATCTTTTATGATATCACATCTACTAAAATATTGTGTATAAGAAAAGATAACCTTATTTTTTTCTATTAGAAATATCCTCCTTCATTATATATTTTTTATACTATAAAATTTCAATTCATTTAATTATATAGTTTTTTAATTTTTTACTATTAAATTTAATTTATTTAAAACATGTCTGAAAAGAATATTTTTTATATTTTCCATAGGAGTAATTTTTGATACGATTTATTAAAGTGGGAGAATAATGTTTTTTATCATTTAATATATGATCATATTTTCATTCCATTTTGGTCATTATTTATTATTATTATTCCAAACCATGTTTTTATTGGTTTCCAAGGAAAATTATATTCCTATTATTCATTGATTTTTTCATTTTTCAAATTTATCAAAATAAAATTTTATTTCGTTAGGTTTTAAAAGAAATATCCCAATGTCTTTATTGAGATTTTTTATGTCCTTAAATAGCATTCAATGTTAATAATGATATGTTAGGTATATTATATAATGATACAATCCACCTTATTTCTTGATATGGGTGATGATCATGTTATTCCATTTATTAACCATGGAAAATATTAACAATCCTTAGGATAATTTTACAATAGAGATGTTTACTATGTACTAAGGAATGTTTTTTTTATCAATTGTATTATTTGATAATTATTTTTGTTGATGAATTTATTGTAATTATTTATTCATATTTTGGGTGTAGAATTATATATCCCTTTGATGAATCCATAGGTATCCTGGGACAAACTAGCTTGGGTATTTATCACATGCCTTACCTATTTATGTATGACATCTTGAATTAGTTACTTGGTTTTTAGGTTAATATGTATGATATTATTAATTATACCACTATAAAATAAGTTATTGTATTCTATGTGATTATTTGGTTTTTAATTTCATCCAATTATATATTTTTCATTAATTATATTAGTAACATGATACAAAAAATAGAGCACTAAATGAATGAAATGTTATACTGAAAGAAATAATAAATTTATTACTAATATTTCAATTATAATTTTTATGTTTTCAAATTTAATGTGAGAATAATGTATGTATCTAGTCACCTATAAATATTAAACTTATCTATCTTATGGGATTAGGTCTTTTTTATTCTATACAAATCTAATAATGTATCCATAGAATTAGGGTCTATAGATCTGGGGTTGTTATAATAACAATAATTTATCAATAAAAGTATTATACAAAACATTTTCAAATATATTACTCAATATTCATTAAAATTCATAAAAAATATGTTTTTCCATATCAGTAAAAATAATTTTTACAATTTAAATTCTCATTAATGTTTATATATTTCAATATCCTGACTATACATATGAAAAAATAACCAAATCAATCCCTCAATAAGTCTCATGAATTAGAATAAGAAATCAAAGAGTCATAATAATAAATTAAATCTTACCCTTAAAGTAATATTTCCCCCAAATTCATTTATCCTAAAAATCATTTATCCACTTTATTTAACATCTCAAATTTTCACCAATAATTTTTTTTACTTTCAACTAAATAATTCAAAGTTTATTTTAAAAATATTTCTAATAAAACCATGAAAAAAATTTAAATATCACTTTAATATTAGCATATATCTTTTACCATGACTAATACAAAGCATTAACCAGGTAATATTATTTCCCATTTAGCCCAAAAGTATTCTCATTATTATATTATAGAACATACATTTCTAAAATCATCTCGGTACACACATCACCTTCATTTTACACCAATTTCAAACAGCACTAAATAAATTTTAAAAAATTAGTCAATAGATAATCATTGAAAAAATATTCCCCTTGTTCTCATCAAATGGTTTTATCACTGAATCCCATAATTTCAGACTCATGAAATCCTATTTCTAATATATCTAAATCACATTACATATAGCATGAACATAATAATTTAAAAAACAATTAAAATAAAAAACATCATATCAAACCATTTGTTAAATTTTGAACAACATCCAAATCAAATTACTCAGTATTCTCAAATTAGTTCGCATCAATTCCTTTTAATAAGAATCCCATAAAACATAAACATATAGTAATTATCAATCCCACAAAATCAAAACCCATCATCAAGATTATTACTTCAATTGAAGTTAAAAAATTTTATAATAATATCAAATTAAATAAGACACTAATTAGTTTAATAATAATGTTGGAAAAAATAACTTAAGGATTCCTCTTGGTGTTTTTGGGTGTGATTGTATTCTTTAAAAAATCTAAATGACTATATAGGAAAAATAGTTTGTAGGAGTAAAATGGTTCACAGAAGGCCGGTGGTATATGTTATGGCTTGTCATTTTAAAAAACAAGGTGATGATTAGAGTATCTGTGAAGGGTTTTATTCATGGTAGAGATCATCGACCACAATATTAGAGAGATGTTACATGGAACAGAGAGGGAAAACGGTTTATGGGAGAAGTAGTATATGGTGAAGGCTATAACGCATCAATTGTTTGAGTGAAATAGATCGGAGATAATTTTAGATCTATTTTCTTATATAAGGATATCTAGTCCAATTATTAAATAGGGTGATTTTCATTATATAACATCTAAACTTTGTGAAGAATTTAGGCTAATACAAAAATATTTCATAGGGATTCCATGAAGGAGAAGAGGTTCATGAAGAGGATTCCAAGAAATGTAAAGATTTACAAAGATACATTTTGTTTAAGGGGTTTTGCAGGGCACTATAGCCTATAAAGTAAAATCGTCCATAAGGGAGTGGTGGTCCGTAGAGAAAGAATTTTTCTGTGATGTAGGGATATTCTGTAGAAGAAGGATGTTCTGAAGAATAAGAGGCAGGCCATGGAGGTAGTGGTGGTCCATGAAACACACAGGCTATGTGGTATAGTGCAGTTCATGGAGGAAGCAATGGTGTTTTGGAGGATTAGAGGAATCTCTCAAAGACACTAAAAAGCTTTGTGGAAATATTTTCCACAAATGAAATAGTTAATAGAAAAGTGGAATTCACTTACAGGTGAAATAGGGACTTCAATAGAGAGTCTACCTAGAGTTTAGGATGTGTTGTTTTATGAAAATTAAGGGACCTATATGTTTATAAACTGTGAGTAAATCCATTCTAGTCACAGTGAGAAATGGAATAGGAAGATATCGATTCATTTCATCGTAGTGAGCTAGAGAAAGAGACACATGGGGTTACCCTTAGGAATGAAATGAGTTGAACCTAAACCTTTTAAAGGTAGTGATCATGAGCATAAAAGTAGTCTAGCCCAAAAATACTTATTTGAAGTGAGACTTTGTAAATTTGTTACAATTGGAACATTGTTATTTTTTCTCCTTAGATGTATCCCAGTGATGGTTAACCAAGTAAAAATATATGTGTCCTTGTGCTCAATTTATTTCTTTAATTTTATTTCACTATCATCAGATATAATTGTAAAGGATACAATCAATATAAACAATAAATGAAAAAAGTGACCATTATAATAAATAGGTCATGATTTAGTGGGGAAGGAATAATTTTCCAAGGATATCTATATCCTGACTCACACCCCCCCCGCTGAGGGTATCTAGGCCCCTTTTGGATGTAACAATTAGTATCAGAGAATATGTTACCATTATCGATTTGTTTTCTCTGACATGGTTTACTATAATATTGTAATTGAAGTTTAAATTTTCTCTTATCTTGGTGTTATATGGAAAAGAGAAGAAATAAAAGGAAGAAGTTGAATTTTTTTGGTATTCCTCACTATGGAAGCATTTACCCGAAGAAGTGTGAAAAAGTTTATGGAAACCAATAGTGTACTGAAGAAGGGTTTTGATTGATGAAAAATTAAGATTATTAACTCATTTAATGATACTATATAAATGAGTGAAGAACCTGATATTCCCTATGATGATGGTACTAATGACGAAGAAGAAATTGAAGAAGACCAATAGTGGAAGTTGTCTATGAAAAAAATGAATTGAATGAGAAAATTGTAGATGAAAATAAATATAAATATATTAGGATCCAATATCATGAAATAGAGGTCCAGAATCTTATATTATTAAATAAAAGGATTAGTGATTTGGCTACCAATATGAGAGATAAGAATGATTCCCAATATTAAGATCAAAAAAAGATGTCCTCAAAGGTAGAAAAACTCAATGCAGATTACAAGGGAAAGAGTTTGAACTGAGAAGAAATTCAGAATCCTAAACCAAAAAATGACGATCTTGATATAAAACAATCTAAATTGGGTTAGAAGAACAAAAGTATACTGAAAGATAATGCATTGTGCAATTACTTTATTTCACAAATAGATTCTAAAATAAAATATCTAGCTATAATGATAGATAAGATCTCAAGATAATTGGAATTTAAGATAACTTGTGTGAAGTATATCTTAATATAACATAATTATCATCTTAAATCTAGGTAAAATAAGATTCATCAATTGGGAGAATATCTAGATTCAATCAATAATGTTCTAGAAAAATTTAATCCCAAAAGAAATCCCAAATTGAAGGATTAATTGCACAAACAGTTTGATTATCCTAAAGATAAAGATAATGAAATGAAAAGAAAATATTCTACTTTAGAGGAAAAAAGGTAAAAATTGTTCCATCACATAGGCTATCTAGTTTGTGAAAATCTGTTATTGGAAATGATGAACCCCAACCTATGTATGATAAGAAACTATCTATGAAAAGTTACAAAGATAAAAAAATCATGTAGGAGATGGAGATAGACCTAAAAAGAATTTAATAGGAAGTAATGATAACATGTTTAATTTCTATTGGATATATGGTCATACATCAATTTATTATTTTCATTCATTGGAATATATTTTATATTCTGAAGAAATAATTATTTCTAAATTTTTTAATAATAATATTCTTTAATAGTCTGAAAGGCAAGTATCTCTGAAGAAAGATATCGTCATATTCTATTATTGTGGAAGACAGGGAGACACCATGAGTATGTGTTAAGAAGCCCGAGGGATCAATATCATAATAAGAACTCTAACTACATAAATATCATAGTTGATATAGGATGAAATTATTTATGAATTTAATAAAATATGTTTTATATGTTCTAATTAGGGGCATTTGGAAAGACATTGTAGCAAGAATATAGAAGGGAATGAAAATAAACCTATAAGGAGATCCCCAATATTAGAATTGTACAACAAAAGGCATATTATAAAAACCCATGTTTTTAAAAACATTTACATTACATAACTATTGTTGAATAATTAATCACTATACTAATAGACTCTCAAAGTCCATAATTGGTTTATTGCCTTTGGAAACATGAAACATAACATTATTACATAAATAAGCTATATAATCTCCCACTAGGTTCTTATTGATTATAACCCTTCTTAGATACATCAAACATTGTATATGTGATCATAACATGGGGGAAAGAAACATAAAAGGGGTGACATTAGTTTCTTAGTAAAGGTAAAAAGGGAGATATATAAGCATAAACATGAGTATAAGGGTATGTGAATGTGATAATGAAAAATAGAATATCATACCCTGCATATCAAATATCATAACAGAAATCATGGCATAAATATTAGAAGTTCATAGGACATAATTCAAAATTAAATAATGGGAATAAGACATGAAATCAAAACATAGGAATAAGACATGGAAGTGTGGAAAAAACATAATCATATATTGATTTCTATAGTAACCAAGGCTCCAATTACCAGACCATCTTAGTAGAATGGGCTCAATCCCCATACCATCTTAGTAGCATGAGTTCACTCTTCATACCATCTTAGTTGTCATAGTTCACTCACATGGCCATCTTAGTAGTCATGGATCACTCCCAAGACCATATTAGGTTATCTCATGAGATATAAATATTTACTCAATGCATTTGAGGTAGATATAGGTCCCACCCATCTCATACTAAATTCATTCTTATATGTTCTACAAAAACTTAAAACATTTATTATAAACCTAACCGAAGTAATAAAATTGGTTTCCTAAACATCTTTCCATCCTAACATAATCTATGTAAAATAAATGGATTTCATAAATAGTATTATATCATAAAAATATTCAACCATATGAATAATAGGGATAGTATACTTGAAACATATCCTTAATCTTAGATGGAGAATAATTTTGATAAAATACATGAAATTAATTCTTGTGGAAACTATCCTTTCTTCATCAAATTTTTTTTCTTTTTTTAAAACACCACAAAATTTTAAAAGAAAATAATTTATATGAAAATAACCTATAAAATTTATAATATTGGATTCATTGAACTATGTTATTATTAAACATTAAAAATCCAATCATTCTATATAATTTTAAAAAGATTCTTCTCATACTTTTTCTGAGAAAGTCAAAAAGTACCTCGTATGGAAAACAAAAGAAATATTCCTTCCAAACCATGCAGTAAAAAGTAAAAATTGGATAAAAATTAGTTTAAACGTACATAATATAATATTAAAATATTTTATGAAATCATTTTTAGTATACATGTTCATGGATGATACTAAACCATAGTAAATGCTTAGGTATATACAATCTCGAATAAAAATTAGATTGTAAAATTAGCCCTTACCTTGTGTCTTGAATCTCTTAGTACTCACACAATATTACTGTATAATAAATATATGGTTATTATTCACCTTTTAAAGAATAATATTATTATACATAATACCATATATGGTGTGATTATTACCTTATATTACTCTCCTGTTAATGATTCTATGTTATGGTTTTACTTTGAGTAATATTCACTTTGTTCATTACATATGTGTTATTTTGTTATATCGTTGGTCCTTATACTTATATCATAATTAAATAATATATATCATGATATAAATATCATGTTAATATAGTATATTCTTATTATAATAATCTATAGCATAGATAAGTATGAAATGGAATACATTGTTCCTGGAGATGGTAAATCGTACATACACATGAACACAGTTTCCAATTTTTAATTTTCATGTTGAAAGAATGTGTGAAAATTTCACACACACATATATATATAAGTATATATATATATATATAATTATTAAAATATAATTTGTATATCTTATAATTCCACTAAACACATCTTTAAAACATTCCATGTGGTGTGTGAACGAATAAAATCGCTTTGAGGGGGTGATAGTCCACACTTCCTCAAACAAGATTATCGTAATAAAACCAAATGGAATGTAAAATGGAATGAGTTTTAAAAAGTAACAAGGAATCCTAAAGACATAATAAATATAATATATTATATATATAAATACAGTTTCTATCATAATGGCCATTATTATTGGTGGTAAAAGAAAAATGAACAATCATCGTTTCGTGGGATAGTAGTTTTCCGACCATAGAAATAATATGCTCAATATCCATTAGATGGGTGTGCGTGTAAGTGTAGGTTGGACCCTATGAATAATAAAATCATAGTATATTGAATTTACTAGTGTTTTCATACCATAATTCAATAAATAGAGTGAAGGGGTGGAGAAGGAAAATAAAGGAAAGGATCTTGAGAGAAGATATTACCTCTTAATTGAGTAATTATTTTTGGTTTGATCCAAAAGGATTCCTTGAGATTCACTATGCCCATGGGAAGGATTATATGATAAAGGGAGGTAAGTTGAGAGAGTAAATGGTATGGGTTTGGCTGAGCCAAAAATGCTCTATATTAGTGAATAAAAGAAAAGGAGAGGTGCCCTTTTATAAGGGGGAGGAGGTGCACTTTAGGAAACTCTCAAACTAATCATTTATTATAAATTTATTTTCAATTTAAAATAGATAAAAAGTAGTTTATTTAAAATTTTAGATGAGTATGGGTCTAAATAATATCGAAAATTGAATTTTAGACATGTTTAGTTCATATAATTAACCTTATCTTTTGGCTCTAACCATCAGTTAAGCAATTTTACCCTTAAGGTGACAAATTGTCTTTTTAAACTATAGGGTTTATATAGTTACTATAAAATGCCAAAACAAACCCAAGTGGATAATTTTTTACATATTCAAAACTATCCTTGTTAGTTGAAAAAACAATAGATATTTATTTATTTTATAACATTTAATAAAATATTATGTATTTTAAAGTATCATTTATGTCAATTTTGATACTATTCAATATTTAAATTTTGAAAAAGATAAAATCAACATAAAAACATCAAAAGTTTTTTTTGAATATGTCACTAAAATGACTAAGTTACCCATAAAAGTTGGTTATGTAATTAATTAAGTTAAATTATTGTTATTTTGATAGTTTTAATTTTATTTAGTTGATATCTCAATTAATAAAAAAATTACTGCATCATTATTGTATAAGGCCTTAATTAAGATATTTATTCTAAAAAAATTAAAAATAAACTATCATGATGAAGATAAATTTATTATATTTCAAATTAATAATTATAGTCAAATTTGTTTTAATGTATAACCCTATATAAAAATGATTTAGTTATTAAAATTTTAATACGACTCTTTTAACTCTTCTTTAAATAAAATATAATAAATGTCTTAAACTAACTATAGTGGATTAAAGAGGGTTATATTTTGGTGCTAAAATTAATTTGTTTGAAAAAAAAATCCAATGAAATTAGGGTAAGTATTATGGTAATTTTATATTATCATAATATTATTTTTAACTTTAATTACCCTATTTTCCATTAACTGTGGTAAATAAAATCTAAAAGTTATTATTCACCAAAAATTATTTTGATCCAATTAGATCAAATTTTTCATCTATATTACAAAAATATATGTCCATTTTTTTTATTTAAATCACAGAAGTGGTAAAATTACAATTTCGGCTAATATCGAAAATGTGGATACTAGGTGGGTAAAAGAGATGTTCAAAGGTTCATTAATTTTTTATATCCAATTTTATTATAAAATGATTACAATTACATAAATGGATTAATATATATATATATATATCATTTATATATTGTAAATTTAAAATAAATTCATTTTAAAATAATTATTTTAATGAAAAAGTTGGGTTTTAACTACAAAGCAGTATTTTTTACTATTCAAAAAAAATGAAACTTTTCAGAAAAATACCAAAAATTCACCCTAATATAATTTCAATATTCTCAATTAAAAAATAATTTTTATTTTATTAAAATCAATTTCCATAATTTTTTAAATTGGTTTTCATCAAAATGGAAATAAAATCTGTTCAATTGAGAAAATAATATTTTTAAACATAGAAGGACATTTCCTAGAATCATAATGTTTATTATCAATATTTGAGACATAGTTATTACTATTAACATAACTATTTTTAATGGCTATTTTATAATTATCTCATTTATAAAATAATAATAAAAAAGAGAAGTTTTGTAGAAACTCAGTGTTGTGTGTATTGTACGCCAAGTTGGTGTTGCATGCAACATATGCCAAGTAGGTGTTTATTACAACGTACGCCAAGTCAATTCTATGTGAAATTATTTTTTTACTTAGTTCAATGAAATATAAAAATTAATGTTTTAATTTATTCAATTAAAGTTCCAAAAATACTCAGGGTGTTACATTCTACCCTTTAAAATGAATTTCTCCCTTAAAATTCCTAACATGGGTAAAAAAAATGAGGATACCTCTACTTCATAATATCCACAAGTTTCCACATATCTTTCTATAATTGGTGATTTATCCAAAATATAATAACTAGTTGAGTGGTCTTGTTTCATAGAATTTTCTCTGACCAGTCTAGAATTTCAACATGTTGCTTCTTATAAAAAATGTCATGTTCCAACAGTATGAACTCTGAGTTCCTATATGTGATGGGTTAGGTACGTACTTCTTTAGGAGAGATAGATTTAACAGATCATGAACTTGAGAGAGATTTTGAGGATGTTTTGAGAAATAACATACTACCTCGATATGATTAAGAATCCCAAAGGGACCAACATACATATGGAATAGTTTCCCTTTCTTCCATAATCTCATAACTTTCTTACATGGTGAGATTTGTAGATACACCTTTTCACCAACTTTAAATTATAGATCATATCTATGGCTACCATCATAAGATTTATACTGACCTTGGGATATCTTGGTATTCTATTGAATGGTTCCACCCCTCTTAGCAATCTCTTCAGTAATCTCAGGTCCCAATAGCTTTCTTTCTCCATCCTTATCCCAAAAGGTTAGATCTTGACATCTCTTTCCATAGAGGGCTTTATATGGAGTCATATTAATACTTGATTGAAAGATATTATTTTAAGAGAACTCATCTAGAGGAAGGTGTTGATCCCAATTTTCATTGAAATCTAGAGAAAAAGATCTCAACATATCCTATAGGGTTTTAATTGTTCTTTCAGACTCACTATCTGTTTGAGGATGATAAGCAGTGCTCAAACTCAATACTATATCATGTGGTTTCTGAATAATTTTTTATAACTTTGAGGTAATCCTCTAATATTAATCTGAAAAAATGGAATGTGGTACTCCATGCAACCATAACACTTCCTTGATGTATATTCTCGAAAGTTGATCAAGAGATAATATTCTCTAAAATAAATTAAGTGTGATGACATAGTAAGGTGATCGAATTCCACCCCTATAGCATTAAAACCTTTAGATAATAAGGGTAGTCCAATGAAAAAATCCATAGCTATGTTTTCCCATTTTCATTCTAGTATAATAAATGGATGTAAAGTCCCTTTATATTTTTTTCTTTTAGTATTAACTTGATAGCATACCAAACAACGAGATACACACTTTGCGATATATCCCTTTATTCCATCCCCTGAGAAGTATTCTCTAAAATCCCTAAACTTCTTCGTACTTCCTAGATGAATAGAGAATGAAGAACTATGAGTTTACTCTAACAACCCCTTGAAATATGATATGAAAATAATATAATAACAGTTCTTAAACCTCATTATTGCATCCTAATCAAGGTTAAAATCTAGAGCATTTCTGACCTTGTTTTGATGCTCTTCATCTTCCTTTTGTGCATCCTTAATTTTCATTATGATGGAAGGATGAATATTCATTTGAGAAAGATAAGATATTTTCCCTTAAATTAGGATTTCTAGACCCATACTTTGAAAATATTGGAATATTAGATCTTTTTTTATCCTTATAATTGATAATCTAGCATAGTCTTTTCAACTCAATCATCGACCACCTTGTTCACTTTCCCAAGGTGGTAATGTATTGATCAGTCATAATTATTTATCCACTCTAACCATATTATCTAGAAGATGTTAAAATCCTTTTGTGTGAATATATATTTCATACATTTTTGATCAATATACATATCACACTTTTCTACATAAAAATAATCTCTCTGTATCATTAGTGAAAAAATTACCACTGATAACTCAAAATCATGATTCGGGTATTGTTTTTCATGAATCTCCAACTGTCATGAGGAATATGCTATAACCATGTTATTTTTCATAATAACACATCCCAATCGCTTCTTGGATACATTGATAAAGATTACAAAACTTTTCCACTACATGGTAATTTAGACACAGGTGCAATGACCAACCCCCTTACATTTCATGAAACTTTTCTTACATTCATCTCTCAAGAAGAACTTGAAACCCTTTCGACATAACTTGGTTAGAGTATTAGATAGTCATGATAAATTCTCCAAAAACCATCAATAATATCCATCTAAACCAAGATGTTGACAGATCTCAGTCACCAAGGTTGGTTTAGGATAGATTGAAATAGCCTTCGTCTTTGATGGATCTACTTTCATACCATATCTGGATATTATATGACCCAAACAATGAATCTTTTTTCCGAAAACATTCACACTTTGTAAAATTTTCATATATTTTCTCCTTCTATGGGGTCTGTAGAAAAATTCTCAAGTGGACTTTATGCTCTTCCTTTCTTTTTCGAATAGACAATAATATCATCTATGAAGACTACCACAAACATATAGAGGTAATATCTAAAGACTCTATTCATTTAATCAATGTAGATAGTAGGGGAATTAGTAATACCAAAAGGAATCACTATATATTGATAATTTCCACACCTTTTTTGAAATTATATATTGGGTATATCCTCATTCTTGACTATCAATTGATGATATCTATAATGAAGATCTATCATGGAAAAGTATTGATCTCAATGCAGTTGATCAAACAAGCCATTAATAATGGGAAGATGATACTTGTTCTTAATTGTGATATTGATCCACACCTTATAATCAATGAGCAGTCTCAATGATCCATCTTTACTTTTCACAAAAAGAACTGGTGCTCCCCTAGGTGACAGAGTAGTCCAAATGAACCCCTTATCATGGTTTTCTTGGAGTTTCTTCTTCAACTCCTGTAACTCAATCGGGGCCATTCTATAAAGAGTCTTTGAAATTGGTGTAAAACCAGGTATGAGTTATATTGAGAACTCAACTTCACATTTTGGGGGAATACTAGGTAACTATTCAGGAAAGACATCCATAAAATATCAAGAACATTCATATCATTGATGTCAATCTTCTCTCCATCCATTTGAGATAAAGAACAATTTTTAATGGTAATTAATACCCATAAACAAGATTTAATATATATAGGAAGTTCATACTTATCATTACATTGATGGATGACCATAGGAGGGTTTGAAATATCAAATTTAAATTCCCTTCCTTGACAATTGATGTTATAATTATGCATAGAAATATAATCTATGCCTAAAATGACATCAAATTCAAATAAAGTAAGAATGAAATGATTTAAAGGAAGCACATTCCCACAAAATTGAACTAGAGAGGAATCATAGAATTGAGATGAAATAATCGTACTATTAGGGGTTTACACTGCTAATTACACATCTAACTATTTTGGTGGAATCTTAATATCCTTTGAAAATTCTTTAGATATGAAAGAGTGGGTAGATCCAGAATCAAATATGACATTAGTAGTTATATAATGTATTGTAAGTGTACCTTTTATCACATAGTTATCACTTTCATCATCAGAAATAGTGATTTCACAAAACTTTACTTTGTCCCTCGACTTAAGAGGTTACTGGCATCGATCATCATCACTAGCCCTTGGGTTTGTGCAGTGGTTATCATAATGACCATTCTCATTAAACTAGTAACATTGAATCATGGGGGGGGGGTGCATTCAATGATATTTGTCTGTACTCAAAACATTATCTAACTTCCCATCACATCAACAATCAATTGCCTGAAGACATTACTTTATGCACATGAAACATTTATTATACCCATTAAGGAAATTTATTCTAGGTTTCTTCCCACAATTGGAGAATAAATGAAAGTTAATCTTCTTCTCTCCATAGTTTTTTGAGTTTCTTTTAAACTCCGTCTTCCTTTTATTTCGAATCCATGAGATTGATATGTGACTCCCACATCCATTTCAACCTTGATTTCACAATGCACAATATCTTCAAAGATCCTAAAGTCTCTTATGGGAAACACCCTTCTAAGATAAGGATTTAAGACACTAAAGAGCCTATCAAATTTTCATTCAGGTTTGATGATTATTCCTGAAATATAACTTTCAAGAATTTTGAAATTGGCCTCATAGGTACCAATATATTCTTCATCAGTTTGATTTTACTCAAGGAACTCTTTCTTAATCTTGGTATGAAGAATCCATGGAAAGGAATTATTGAAAAATAAGTCCTTAAACTCATCCCAATCCATGGATTCAATCTCATTTTTCTGCCTCGTATTCATGATTAGAGTCCACCATTGATCTACATAACCCTCTTACCGATAAACAGCTAGAATGAATTTCTCATGCTCCGAACACTAAATAATGGAGAATATCATTTCAGTAGTAATAATACATAGTTCAGAAACAAGTGGATCTTAATACCCTCTGCATGAAGGTGGACACTGCCCCATGAAAGACTCAATATAACTTTGTACCCTCCTTTGATCATTTTTAAGTCCACCATGATTCATAGATTGATAAAATTGTGTGATCATAACAATGAAGTTTTTCATTCCATCTCCTATATCATTTGATTACATAGGAGGACATCCATTGCATTGTATTTTTTAATCACTATTAACATGGTTCTTTTGGGTTCCATCCATTTACTAAAACCAAAAGCATAATGTAAGAAATATTTATCATAATGAGAAACTACAAAACAATAAAAAATAACTTACAGGATGTATAACTTATGAAACCCTCATTAATCTATGACACCTCAAGATTATTCTAGGTTATTTATAGACAACTTATATTTAAATCCTTCATAATGGATCTTGAAGAGTTTGTGAATTTCCAAAGCATATCCCCTTGGAGTCTCGAACTAGGTGTGCATCAAGGCCTATTGTCATGTACCATATTACCTTGAGTCAGGATCGAAACATATTTTTTTAGTAGTTACCTCTATGTACATCTATTATAAATCCACATCCACATGTAGTATCCAAACATGGATGTATTTCCCGAAACCACTCACTCTATCCTTCAACAAAATTCCAGGACATTTTCCAATACATTTTTTTATCCATAGACTTATCCTTAGGCATTCTCTCAGGGTTTCACTACGGTTTTCGTGTCCTAGATTCTAAAGGTTAACTATACCTTCTATATGATACCAACTATAGTAACCCTAAATTTTTAGAACTTTGACATTAATTTTTTTTGTCAGAATACATAAACATTATTAAAATAGAATCTCAAAGACTGTAATTGGTATAATGCCTTTGGAAACATGGAAACATAATAATCATACATAAATAAACTACATAGTCTCCCACTAGTTTATTCTTGACTATAACCCTTATCAGATACATCAATCATAGTACATATCATCATAACATAGGGGAAAGAAACATAAAAGGGGTGAGCTTAGGTGATCAATAAAGGTAAACAAGGGACACATATAAGAATAAATAATAGTATAACAATATGAAAACATAATCATGAAAATATAAGATCATACCCAACATTTCAAAGATCATAATAGAAATAATGGAATAAATATTTGCAGTTCATAGGATATAATTCATAATTAAATGAAGATCATAATCGAGGAAATCACAACATAGAGATAATTCATAGAAGTGTGGAAAACAACTAAGCATATACTGTTGTCAATATCATCCAAGGAATCACTTCCAGGACCATGTTAGTAGTATGGGGTCACTCCTAGTACCATCTTAGTAGCATGAATTCACTCCTAATACCATATTAGTAGTCATAGTTCAATCATATGGCCATCTCAGTAGTCAAGGTTTACTCCCAAGACCATATTAGTTTATTTCGTGAGATTGAAATATTTACCCAATGCATTGGAGGGAGATATAGGTCCCATCCATCTCATAATGAAATAATTCTTATATTCACCACAAAAACATACAAAATTTATCATAAACATAACTGAAAGAATAAAATGGGTTTCTTAAACTACATTCCACCATAATAGAATCCATGTAATAAATGGAATTAATAAATAGAATTACACCATAAACATAATGAAACAGAAGATTAATAGGGATAATACACTTGAAACATACCCTTAATCTTAGTTGGATAATAAATTTGATAAAACATTTGAAATTAATTACTCAAGAAAATATACTTTCTTATTCAAAAATGTTTTCTTTTCTTAAAACACAGTGCAATTTTAATGGAAAACAATTTATTTGAAAATATCCTTGAACACTTGTAAGAGAATATTTATGAAAATATTGTATTATTAAATAATAGAAATACATTGATGAAATATAATTTATAAAAACATTCTTCTCATACCTTTACTAGAAATTCCAAAAGTACTTTGTATGGAAAACAAAAGCACGATTCCTTCCAAACCGTGTAGAAAAAAGTAAAAAACTGGTAAAAATGACTTTAAACATCCATATAATAATAGTAAAACATTTTACGAAATATTTTTTTAGAAAGCATGGATATGGATGATAAATAAACCACAGTAAATTCTTATGTATAAATGATCTCTAATAATAATGATATTGTGAAATTATCTTTTTTTCCTTGTGTCTTGAATCTCACCGTACTCACACAAGATTCATGTATAACATCTATAAGTTTATTATAAATAATTTAAAGAATAATTTTCTTATACATAAAACCATATATGGTTTAATTATGACCTTATATTACCTGCCTATTAGCGATCCTATGTTATGGTTTTACTTCAGGTAATATTCTCTTTGTTCTTCGCATGTATATTAATTTGTTATATCATTGGTCCATATAATTATATTATGATTCCAAAATGAATATCCTAATATTAATTTAATTTATATCCAGTATATTTATAATTTAATAATCTATACAACATATAGTTATGAAATGGAATACACTGTTATTGGAGACGGTAAGCAGAACATACGCATGAACGTTGTTTCCGTTTCTAATATTCATGTTGAAAGGACATGCATAAATTTAATATGTATATATATGTATATATATATCATTATTATTGTTTAATTTTTATACCATATAATTTCACGAAGCCCATATTTAAAACATTTAATGTAGTGTGTGAATAAATCCCATTATTTTTAGGGGGTGGGGTTCCACACTTCCTCAAACAATATTATCATTTTAAAACCAAATGTAAAGTATAATGGTATCAGTTTTATAAAGGAATACTGAATCTTAAAGTTATAACATATATAATACATGATATACATAAATATAGTTCCCATCATAATGGACACCATGATTGGTGTTAAAATAAAAATGAACAATCATCGTTTCATGAGGCAGTAGTTCACCATATATAGAAACTATATGCTCAATATCCATTAGATGGGGGTGTGTGTAGGTATAGGTTGAACCCTAAGAAAAAAAACATACTACTATATTTAGTATAATGGTGTTTTCATACCATAATATAATAAAGAGAGTGTAGGGGTGGATAAGGAAAATACAGGAAATGATCTTGAGAGAAGACATTACGTCTTAATCGGGTAATTTTTTTGGTTTGGTCCAAAAGGAATCATTGAGTTGACTTATGCGAAAATAAATGATTCTAAGAGAATGGGAGGGAATTTTGGAGGATAAATGGTTATGTTTTTTCTGATAAAAAAGACTTTAGAGGTGTGAATAAATGATAAGGTGAGGTGACCTTTTATAAGGGGGAGGAGGGGCACTTTAATAACCTCCAAAACAATTAATTTATTATAATTTGTTTTTAGATTTGAAATAGATCCAAAGTGAGTAATTTATAATTTGAGATGCATATGGGTCAAAATCGTTTGAACCAATGAATTTTATTCATGTTTAGGTCATATAATTAACCATATCTTTTGGCTTTAACCTTTAGTTAAACAATTTTTCTCTTATGGTGATAACTTGTCTTTTTACACTATAGGGTTAATATAGTTAATATAAAATGAAAAAAGAATCAAAATTGTATCTTTTATGACATATCTAACACTATAAAAGGTTTTTGTCTGAACCTGGGATTTTTATGAATTTTATAACATTTAATTAATTTTATTGATTCTAAAGTATCATTTATTTCAATTTTAAAACTATTCAATATTTGCACTTTTAAAAATATCAAACCACCATGATCACATCAAAAAAATACTTCCAATATGTCACTAACATTTATAATTTTCCTACAAAATCTTTTTATATTATTAATTAATCCAATTTTTTTTTTGATATTATCAATATCATTAATATGATATCTTAATTAACAAAAAAATTACTGCATCATTATTGTAAAAGGCTTCAATTAAGATATTTATTCTCTAAAAATTAAAAATAAATTATAATGATGAAGTTAAATTTATGATATTTCAAATGAATTATTATAGTAGAATTTATCTTATCTATAACTTTATATAAAAAATTATTTATTTATAAAATTTTGAAAATGAATCTTTTAACTCATAATTATATAAAATATAATAAATGTCTTAATCTAATAAAGGTGGCTTAAATAAGGTAATATTTTTTACCTGAGGTTGATTTTGGTCGAAAAAGACATATAAAATTAAACTAGGACATGTGTTAGGGTAATTTTATATTATTATAATAATATTTTTACCTTTAATTACACTATTTACCTTTAACAGTGGTAAAAAAATTAAAAGTTACTATTACCAAAAATTATTTTTATTTTATTATATCACATTTTTCATCCTAATTAAAACCATGTATGTCCATTTTTGAAATTTAATTCACAGAATAGGTAAAATTACTTTTACTGCTAATCCCAAAAATGTGGCTAGAAGGCGGGTAAAAGAGACGTTCAAAAGTTCATTAATTTCTTATATCTAATTTTATTATAAAATGATTCCAATAGATTAATTGGGTTAATATATATCATTTATCTATTGTAAATTTAAAATCAATTTAACTTAAAATGATTATTTAAATGAAAAAGTTTGTTTTAAACTACAAAGCAGTATTTTTCACTATTCATTAAAATTGAAACTTTTCAAAAAAAAACCAAAAATTCATCCTATGGTAATTTTGATGTTATGAATGAAAAAATGATATTTATTTTACCAAAGTATATTTCCATGAGTGTCTAAAATTATCTTTATTAAAATGACATTAAAATATGTTCATTTGAAAAATGGTATTTTAAAATATAAAAGGGATTTACCAAGAATCATATCTTTTATTATAAAAATTTAAATAGAATTTATTACTATTCATATAACTATTTTTTTATGGATATGTTATAATTATCTCATTTAGATGATAATAATAATAAGAATCATTCCGTAGAAACTCATTGTTCCATGTATCATACACCGAGTCGGTGTTGCGTGCAAAATATGCCAGGTTAGTGTTGCGTACAACATACTCCATGTTAGTTCATTGTTAAAGTAATGTTTGACATAGTGTAATGACTGATATAAAATAATTTTTTAATTTATTCAAAAAAAAGTCCATAAAAAATCGAGGTGTTATACCTATATTGTAATAAAGAATGATAAGTTCAAAAATAGGTTTATAGCCTTAGGGGAATCACAAGGAACTAAATAAAAGGAATATAAATTATCTCTTAATTTACACTAACAAAAAATTTATTGGAAAGAATGTGAAAAAAACTGCAAGAAAATTGGAGGATAATCTCCAGTTCTGATGAAGAAGAATGTAAATTTAGTGGAAGAATCAACTCCAATAAGAAATGGTGGAATGACTCTGATAACTAATAAAAGAAAAATTAATAATGAATTATTAGAAAAATTAACATGTCAAGACACATGGAAAAAAGTAATGGAAACAAAAACTCCCCTCCAATAGAAGAATTAGTAATATAACATGACCAATGAAATCATTCTTGCTTAGAGAGTCATAAAAAATGGTATATCATTGGGGAATGAAAGAAGGAATATTTAGAAAATTGGTTTAATCCCAAAATTGTGAAAAAATGACATCCCTATAGAATACAAATATCAGAAGAATACTATGAATGTGGGTAAACAATGTTTAGTCATATTTCCAGAATAGTTGAAGTTGGCTGGGTAGTTGGAACATGAAAATACAAATTATAGTGATTTGTAAGAAAGTATCAATGGGATTTTCCATATGGATCAAAAACTATATTCTTCTGGAGGATTTTAGAGGTTCCAATCTCCCTACATGTATAAATAATATTAACTGATGTTTATGTGTTTTAGGTTCAGGAGGAGATAAGATCCAAGGGTAAGTTGTATCAAAATATGTAAAGTGGTGATGTGATGTGATCCAGAATGTCAACTAAATCAAATAAGTTACCAGAGATGAAGAAGAAATATAGAATAATTACTTGAAAGGATTAAATTTTATATACCGGCATGAGATATGTGGAAGTAATTGAGTTCAATAGAAAGTGATGGTGTCATTAACATTCTGTATTATTTCCTATACCAAGTTTTGACTCAGTAGGATTGTGAGGTTTGTTAATGAATCATTTATAAGTGGTAAAATCACCCATTTAAAATATCATTAGAGATAGATACAACTGAAAATTTTGTTGAGATAATGAACTTCTCAAACCTACAACCACATATGAAGAAATAATTTAGGATATGAAGAACTTTTGTGGGTATAATCAATGGTCCAAACAATTTGAAGAGGTTTATATCATAGAGGAGCATTCTATCTCTTAATCAGATGCAATATATAAATTGTATAGAAAGGATGAAAGTTTATGTTCAAGAAGGATGATTAGGGGACAAGGAGAAACATTCATCTATTTCATGAGAATCAATTTTTTTCTAATAATATGGTATTAGCTGACTATTTTTCAGAACACCAAGAAGTTGTGAGAGAATATTATACATGGTTCAGCAAGAGGATTTCAAAGTTGTTGAATGAAATGATATCATAGTAGTATATAATGATCAGAATCTTCAAAAACACAATGAAAATTTCATGATGGCAGTGAGAAAGAGGTATGTAACTCAAGGGGAGTTGAGGTGGAAAAAGATGATTCAATAGAAGATACTGATGATGAGTATGAGGAACCAGATGGAGGTGAGAATTGGGATAAATCAATGAATGAAGATATTGACCAAATTGAAAAGAATCAGTCATGGGATATTTTTTTGAGTCTAGCAGAGAAGAATGTAATTGGGAATAAATGGGCCTCTGGAAACAAAATGAATGAAAATTGGGAAGTAATTTGAAAAAAAAGAATGACTAGTGAGCAAAGGGTTCTCTTAGATAAAGGTTATCGATGTTGATGAACCATTTTCATGTGTTACAATGATAGAGATAGTCTGAATATTCTTGGCCATAACAGTGCAAATAAAGTTCCAAGTATTTCAGATATATGTAAAGTTAGTATTCATTAATGGATTTCTTGATGATGAAGTTTACATTGATTAGAAATATTATTTTCTCATTCATAAGGATGAGAAATTTTTTTTTTGCTGAAGAAGGATTTATATGGTTTGATGCAAGTACCAAGAGCGTGGTATTCAAGGCTAGAGCATTTTTTAAGAAGATCATTTTTCAACACTGTGGAGTTGATTACAATATATACGTCAGCCATAGTAGTAATCAAAGGATTATGGTGCTAGTATATGTCTATTACATAATCTTCAATGGGAAAATTTAGTAACAAAAAAAATGTCATATTCATTTCTCAATCCAAATATGGCAAGGAGGTCCTAAGAAGATTTGGAATGGAAAATTCTAAAGAGATGAAAAATATGGTGGATAACTAGATGAAATTTTCACGAGATGATAATGGAAATTCAATTAACTTCATTTAATATAGAAAGATCATTGGATGATTTTTGTACTTAACAACGACATGACAAGATAATGTTTTTCAATATTTCAAGCAGTATGATATCTAATCAATCCCAAGGAAAACAACTTTATTTTATTGAAAATAATACTTTGGTATATCAAAGGAAATTTGAATTTTGGCATGATATACAATATAAAAAATATTAACACGAATTATTGGGCTATACAGATTCAGAATGGGCCAGATTAATAGATGATAGAACATCAACATCTACTTGATGATATCGGAGTAGAAGTGAAGTATCTAGTTGAAATCCATTGAGACAATTCTAGTGCTTTTAAATCTATTAATTAATCCATTAAATCACTCAAGGATATTACACGCTTAAGTCAAGTATCATTTCATCTGGGAGAGGGTTTAGAAAGGGATTTTGAGGTTAGAGTATGTGCCTCCAGCACTACAGGTTGTAGAAATTATAACAAAGGCCTTACCCAAATTATCATTTGAAATGAATCGATTAGATATGGGAGTTTTGTTGACTATCGAACTTGAAAAAATATTTGGATGCGGGACCCCCTCTCCTTGAGGTATGATATGTTTATCTCTAATGTGTTAATCGTTGTTATTTACCTCATAGTAGACCATGAACAAGTAACCAACATGTTCCTTAAAAAAGGGGGATAAGTTGTGGCTATTAAAGTGGAGAAAATGTATTTATCATGACATAGGTAGAATGTGTTAAGTGGATCAATGATATATAAGGAGTTAATGTTGTCTGGGGGAGCAGAGACCAGGGGGTATTATTAAATTTGGTGATGCTAAAGGTGATTGATCAAAGATTAAACAACACGACAGTTGAGGTTTGTGATGATAGTAGATGAGTGGGTTTAGAAAGGAATAAAGTGGTTCATTGATGAAAAATGAATTATACTATTATTTCTAGCACCGATAAGGGATCATGTGGGCTTAGATTATGTGTCATGTATTTCCATGATCATTATCTTAATCGCAAGAAGGGAATGCTAACATATGTTGGAATAAGATTTAATGAAATTTTGAGTATTAAAGAGTTGTCAATAAACCGAAAGGGGGATATTGTTGGAGAAAATACCTCAAGGTCTCCTCTTGGTGTTTTGGGTGTGATTGTTTTTTTTGAAAAATCCATATTCCAACAAATGAGTATGGTTGGTGATTTCCGAAGTAGGTGTTTAAGGTGGTATAATTTCCCAGTGCTTGCCAAATTTTTTGGACTCAAAATTGGGAGTTTATGTTTTAAAAAGGAAGATTTTCCATGTAGGAGTACCCATATGACAAACCATGAATGAAATTTCTCTATATTAATAGGAGGTACACAAAATAATGATGAAAATCAGGAAATGGAAGGATTCTCTATAGAAGAGTTGTGCAGACTGCAAATCACAGTACACATACCAAATAGGGAAAATGGTTTTCAGGGAGGCTTATAGTTCCTAGAATTCAACTAGTTTGTGGAAGGATTTAATTATCTGGGATGAATCATAATTTTAGAAAATGGGTTGGTGATTTTTAGAGTCATGAAGGGTTATATTTTTGGAATAGATCAGCCTCCATGAAGGGAGAGAGGTGATACACGGACTGAGGATGGAAACTAGTTCCGAGGAGAAATGGTCTGTGGTGAAGGTGGTACCACATCTACTATTTTAGTGAAATAGATTGGAGATATTTTAGGATATATATCCTTCTATAAGTACCATTAATACAATCATTAAAGAGAGTGATTTTCATTATAAAACATCTTCACTCAAGGAGGAAATTCAGGTAAGTCTGAAAGAGTTCACAGGGAGTCTATGAATGAGAAGTGGTTGGAAAAGAGGATTTTGGGAAAGGAGAAGAGATCCATAGAGATAGTTCAGGGAAGGGGTTTTATAGGGAACTGTATCCAGGAAATGAAAATGGTCTATGAAGGAGAGGCGGTCTGCGGAAGAAGAATACATCAGTGAAGTTGGGTCAGTCCGCCAAAGGAAAAAAATATGTGGAAGTGGAGGTAGTCTGCAGAGGTAGCAGTTGTCTGCAAATCACACATGCTACACGGTACAACATAGTTCATAGAGGAAGCAAAGCTATTTTCATAGGATTATAGGATGATTGTAAAGGACTAAAATAGTTCATGAATGTAATTTCTACAAACTAACAGTTACAAAAAATGTAATTCATCTATGGGTGAAGGAGGAACTATAACAGATCATCTACCTATAGTTGAGGATGCATGATTTAATGAAAATGATGGGACCTTGTATAATCTTGGGATTCTCTCGAGTCATCTCAGACACATTTTCAATCACTTTTTGAGGGTTTTAAGTACCTTTGTATGGGATTAGTGTCTTCGGGTTCATTTGGGTGAATTTTTATGAAACACCATGGATAGTGGGCTACAAAAAATTTGTGCAAAGTTGGACAAACCGTATGACTAAACGATGCCAACCATGAATTCCTTGATAGAGAGGTTTGCACAGTTTTTATTTTGTTTGAGGAACTATGCTACTAAACCATGAAAACATGGATAGAGAGGCCCACATGGTGGGGGCACTATTTTCCCAAACCGTGCTCCCCTTCCCAGGAAACCGTTCGTGCATGATAACTTTATCTGAAAATCCTTTTTAAAACAACCAAAACCCCCAAGACTCCAACATTTCAACCTTGTATCATGATTGAAAAATTATTGGTGATCATAGAGCCTTATGGAGGGATTATATGGTGATTTCAACATCATTCCTCTAGATCAAAATCATGGATTGAAGATCCTTTCTCTTCCAGGTAAGTGGATTTCATCACGTTACTTCTCCCATTCATTCCTCTATCATTACTTGATCTTTTCATGGATTATCTATGTAGTTTCTATTGATCTAAACCTATGTTTTTAGATATATATTTAGTGTTGTGGATCTAGATATATATTTTCAAGATCTTGATTCCTTTGATATTAATTTTTTTAGGTATTTAGATCTGGAGCTTGGTCGATGACGTTGTGTCACTTGAATTTTAGTAATTTATGTTGGGATATCATCCATCAATAAGCCGAGGTAGGTTGTGTAAATTGAACTCCCATAGTCATGGATTTAAAATTTGAATGTGATTTTATGAATTTTCTAGATTCCCTTGATAATTATTTTTTTAAATTAGGGTAATTAGGAATGTAGAATTGACTTGTGATTTCCTTTGTGATTAATTGATGATTGAATCATGAAACCATCAAATGGATGGTTCCCCAAATAGATATTTGTTTTGGATATTGGTTATGTGTTGAGATGTTGAAATTAAGATATTGAATTGATTTTGTTATGATAATTAATTTGGGAGAATAAATCATGAATTGGTGTTTGGCTATGTAAGATAATTAATTTTGAGAATTAATTATGTGACATGATGTTGATCAAAGATAACTAATTGTGAGAATTAATTATAAAAAGTTGAGATTTTATATGGATAATTAATCGTGAAGAATTAATTATGGAATGATAATTTTCTTGATTGATTAATTAATTGATAAATTAATTAATGTATTTTAGGGTTAGTTAATTTTTCAGTTAACCAATGTCCTATGAAATGTTTAACTTATTGTTGAATTAGGAAAGTAATGAAGTGGCTAATTCTAGAGAGTTAAAAAATTATTAAATGCCTGATAATTAGGGTTCCATGAATGATGACCTACACCGAATGAGATTTTGTGGTTCTAAAAATGGCATTGAAGACCGATTAGATGTTGGGACTTGGATATGAAATTCCTCCCCAATTGTTATCCAAGCTTGAGATGTTGGGGTGTTAGGATCAGAGACCTACACTGAATGAAAAATGGAGTGGTTGGAATGATGAATTACACTGGGTGAGATATGAAGTGTTAGGCATGGAGACCTTCACTGAATGAGATTTTGGTTGATTGACATGAAATTAAACACCAATGGAATGATAATAATGATTGATGATTCAAATAGAGAACATGAATTAAAATTGGGCCTAATGTGATGAATAAATACTAAATGAAAATGTGATAACTATTTAATTAGGCATTGTATTCATTGCTTTATAAAACTGCATACACTATATTTTGACTGGACTTGTTTAAGACACCATTGGTGGTGGCCAACTGAATTGTACTCACACCCTATTTGGGCCGCTTAATCGGTACCTGAGTAGACTCTGTTGTTTTATGGCTGGATAAAGTCAAGGCCTTGGGACACATTGCTATTTGGGATTGGAGCATGGGAGAGGGAACCATACATGGTTCAAGAAACTCTTGAGAGTTGTGGTGTCTTTACATTCAGTTGCATTGTAGAAACATGGCATTATAATTATCATAGAATGATTTACCTTTCAATTGATTATTGTATTTTATTGTTCTGAATATCATATAACATGGTGTGGTTTTGGTTATTTATACACATTTGAACTTGGTTATTGTTGTTTTCTTCCATTGGTGTTTTATTCTGATAAATGAGGGTATATTATTCTCATGACTAACTTACCAGACCCTTGTTTCTAGTTGGAAACCTTTAGGGTATGGGGAGGTGCACTTGAGGGCATGTGGCCTAATGGTTAGGGGCACTATTTAGTGTCACCCAAGTTGGGAAATCATAATGTGGTATCAGAGGTGTTTTATTTTCTTTCATCTTATGTTGTATTACTATTTTAGGAAAGTTAGATAGGAGACTAGGAAGAGTTGAGTCTTAGTAATGAGCTCGTGTATGGTAGTTGCAAACACATGTACGGGGGGAAATCTTAGTACTCAGGGTGGGATTGTTGTGAATTTTTTTTATTGTTACTGTAGGATGTTATTTCACCTTGGGTGACACACTTGTGGTTTGATGTGATATTTTTTTGACAGTTTTTGAATTTTGATTCATGACCTAAAGAGGAATGATAATTGAATATATAGGCATCATTTTAGGCACTTAGGGTTGTTGTGACATACATCATTCTAGTCACTCACAGGAAAATAGGTTATGAATATGTTGTTGAAATTGAAATGTTTTTCCTTGTTCTGAGATTGAAATAATAATGAAAAATGAGAATAAAATGGTGTATGATGAAAAACTTGATTGATGAAATGAGTACTATTAATTAATTAATTGTTGAATTAATTAATTTTAGATAATGTAATTAAATTGAGATAATATAATTAATTAATGGTTTGATTAATTAATGATATTTTATGTACCCTTGTAAAACAAGACCTAAGAGTGGGATGGTTAAGGGTAGTGATATGTCCTCTGTGTTGACCAAGTGGTGAGAAAAGGGGGGAAGGATATGTTGAAACTTGTTGTGGAAATTTCTCCTATTACGTAAATTTTATAAGGTTGTGTTATAAGACCTAAGATGTTTTTTTGTCTTTGTTGATATATGCCTCAATGATACTTGTTAAGGGAGAGAACGAGGGGTATGGCCAGAAACAAATTTATATACAGGGAACATGAGGCACCATTGGTGCAAGCAGAGGAGGAAGGAGAATAGTTACAAGATAACTTTTCTCATTTCAGGCAATTCATGGTGATAGACCCAGGGCGGGTTCTAAAAAGCATATCTGAGTTAACAAGAGAGTTTCATCTACAACACCCTTTTACTTTTACGAGAGACGGTGCACCTAAGAGAGATGAATTCTGGATTGAATCCATAGAGATGATACTTGAAAATTTGTAGACTTTGGCAGGGAGGAGGGTCATGTTGGCTGCTTATATGTTATTGGGATCCGGGAAGTACTGGTGGGACATTTAGGTGCAATTTTGATAGATAGAAAATATGTTATGGATGGACATTACGGAGAAGTTCTTGGAGAACTTCTATCCAGAGATAATGAGATAGGTGAAGACTTCATATTTTATGAATCTGAACTAAATAAACATGTCCATAATGTATTATGCTTGATATTTCATATATTTACAACATTTTCTCTTGATTTGGCGAGAGATGAGGCTTCTTTGAAAAAATTATATCAGGACAGACATAGGTGTGAAATTAAGTCCTAGGTAAATATATTTAGGCAAAATAAATCCTCATAAGTGGTTAATCAGACACTAATTTTAGCGGGGAACCAGAAGGAAGCATCCGATAATGAACATGTAGCTGTTACTAGATTATTTGGGAGTGTACCTCTCAAGATCCAGAAGCCCCGTTATGAGAACCATAGTCTAGGAAAGGGAATGAAATGTGGGTAGATAGGAGGAACAGTTGCACCATATCTTACTCATGTTCTTTTCCACCGGTGTGGTATGTTGGGACACTATTATACACATTGTCCTCGAACACCAGTGAAGTGTCGGTTTTGTGGAAAGATGTGGCACCTATAGAAGTTCTGCAGGAAGTAGTGACAAACGGGTGTTGAAGGAGAACCTACTCAGAGTTAGAGTGGGTGAAGGGGGTCTTTTATATTATATAAGTATGGATGTTAGAGTTATACTAGCATAGGTGGTAGAGGTAGTGGATGTGGTGCTTCAAGGAATGAGAGCATGTATCATCAGAGTGGTGCTGCTCAAGGGAGTCAGACGACACCAAAGGGAATAGGTGAAGGAAAGTTACATTCCGTGCATCCCACACTTCAGGTGAGAGAGGCTTGTCTAATGATAGTGAGAGGAACTATTCTAGTTAGTTCTACTTTAGCTACTGCCTTGTTTGATACTATTGACTCCCATTCCTTTATATCTGTAAATCTTGTTAATGGATTGATCCTAGATGTGTATTCCATAAGTGGGGTGATGAATATCGATAAGCCACTGGGAACATGGTATAAGTATATCTGTTTATGCAAGGAATGTTTTCCAGACAACAGAGAGTATCATTTTGTTTGGGATATCTATGTCCTTGATTTAACGGGCTTTGACCTAATTATGGGTATGGACTAGATAGTGTCATATTGATCCCACATATATTATTAATGTAGGAGAGTGACCTTTTTATCTCTCAAGGGTGACTAGCATGTTCATCATGGAGAATGGGATATCGATACAGGAAGATTTGGGACAATTACGCAACAACGGGGAGAGCTCACATCCCAAGTTTCTAGTCTTTTGCTGGATGATGGGAGTGGTAGGCAAGACGCCTTCCCCAATTGTAGAACTTTTTTGGGATGTTGGTCCAGAATAATTTTTAGGGTTTCCACCTAGGATAGATACAGAATTCACTATTGAGCTCATGTTAGGGCTTCAGTTGGTATCTATTCCACCTTTTAGAATGGAACTAACTGAACTTCAAGAGCTCCCAACAAAGTTGGAGGAGTTTGAGGATAATGGGTTTATCTGTCCACAAACATCACCTTGGAGATCACATATATTGTTTGCAAAGAAGGATTATGATAGTTTATTCTTATGTGTTGATTACTAGAAGTTGACCAAAATGACCATGAAGAACTTATATACTCTTCCACATATCGATGATTTCTTTGACCAGTTGAAGGGGGCTTCTGTGTTCTCAAAGATTGATATGAGATTAGGGTATCATCAGGTATGAGTTTGGACCTCTGATTTTCATAGAAATTATTTCAATATCTGGTATGGCCATTATGCGTTTTTTTAATGCTGTTTGGTTGACAAACTCTCAAGCAGTATTTATGGCCTTGATGAACTTGATATTTCATTCATACATAGATTAGTTTTGTTGGTGTTTGTAGACGACATCTTGGTGTACTCTAAGACTACTGAAAATCATTCCCAACATCTCTAAATCATGATGGGTACACTGAGAGAGCATCAACTATATGATGATCTATCTAAATGTCCATTTTGGATTGACATGGTACACTTTTTCGGGCATATCATCTCAGAAGAAGGTGTGGAAGTGGACACCAAAAAGAAGCATGCATTGATTTCTTGGGAGAAGCCCAAGAAATTTATTTATGTATGAATCGTTTTGACATTATCTAGATATTAAAAAAGGTTCATCCAGGACATTTCACTATTTTTATCTCCACTTAAAGGTTTGAAAAAGAATGGGATAATGTTTTATTGGACAAAAGAATGCAAGAATGCTTTCTTGGAGTTGAATAAGTTCTTGACATTAACACCAATTTTTATCTTACTTGAGTTAGGTGAGGTGTACACGGTGTATTCTGATGCATATGGGATCAGACTCAAAGTTGTGTTGGTGCAATGGGATCGAGTCATTGCTTATGGGTCTCAGCAGCTGTTGCCACATGAATATAATTAACATACACATGACCATGAGTTTTTAGTAGTGGTTTATGATATTAAGTGTTGGAGACACTATATTTTGGGTGAAAATTTTATAGTTTTTACCGATCACAAAATCATTAAGTATATATTTTCACAAGCGCGACTTGAATCTCCAGCTGCGTAGATTGGTACAGTATATGCCATCCTTTAGTCTTGAACTATCATATACACCCGGAAAGGGGAATAGCGTGGATGATGCCTTGAGTATGAATACTCAGACTCAGTTGGTATATGATTTGAGTGCAGAGTGGAAGGTGAGGAGATTGCAAGTGGAAATTCATGTGTTAGTTTATGAAAGTCAAGAGAGGATGACTCGGGTTTATGTAGAATTGGAGTCTACACTCTTGAGATGGACCAGGTATAGGCAGTATTAGGATCTAGAGTATTTTTCATTATGTTAAATACATGAAGTTGGGAGGCACCTTCATAATGGATAATTGATGAGGATGATATCATCTATGTGAAAAATTTCGGTGTTGTGCCTATGAGTATACGAGAAGAACTAATGCGATAATTTCACCTCAAAGTGGGAGGTACATCTTAGGGTGAAAAAAATATACCAAGACCTATGATGACTGTATTTCTGGCCAATCATGAAAAATTATATAGTAGGGTTCATACCAAGATGTTTCACCTGTCAGTAGGTGAAGGCAGAGCATCAACGACCTAAAGGCCAATTGCAACCATTTCCTATTCCAGAATCAAATTAGGACGACATGATAATAGATTTCATGGTAGGAAATCTAGATATTCTTAGGTTGAATGATGTTATTTAGGTAATTTTAGATCAACTAATATAGGTATCAAATTTCTTTCCTATTTGGGAAACCATTAAAGTAGAATGGTTTAGAGTACTATTTATACGAGAGATAGTTCGTTTTCTTGGGGTGCCATAGAAAATAGTTTCATTTTGTAATTCACACATTACTTCATGCTCCTGGAATATCTTACAAAAGAAACTTTTTACATAGGTTTTTTTTAGTATGATCTCTCTCCCACGGACATATGGGAAATCAGAATGTACCCTAAAAGTTATAGAGTATATGCTATGAGCAAGTGTGCTTGACATTGGTGGTTCTTGGGAGAAGAACAAGGCTGTAGTGGAGTTCTCTTATAAAAATAGTTGTCAAGAAACTATACAGATGAAACCATATGAGGCACTTTATGGTAGACCATGTAGATCACCTCTATGTTGGATATAGGCGGGTGAGTCAGAGCTTTTGGGACCGAGTCTCATTTATGAGACATCAGTGCATGTACAATTAATTTAGAAATGTATTAATGTGGATCCAAGTTAGAATAAGTCATATATATATAGACGGAGATGACCCATAGAGTTAACAAAGTGAGATCATGTGTTCCTTTGGGTGTTTCCTACATTGGGTCACCATAGGATATAGTAGCAGGGCATGCTGATGCCATGGTTTGAATGACCGTTGGAGGGGATGGTGATAATTGGGCTAGTGGCATACCGATTATCCCTTACACAGAAATTAATAACTATGAAAGATGGTTTCCATGTGTCAAAACTACAACAGTATCACCCCGACCCTTCTCAAGTGATTGATGTGGAAGAGGTAGACCTTGAGTTTGATGCATCCTTCGAGGAGCGCCAGATACATGTGTTGGGTTGCAGTGAGAAAGTGTTACAAGGGAAGACCATGTCGTTAGTTCAGGGGTTATGGGAACATAGAATCCTTTAAGAGAAACCATGTGAACGAGAAGTAGACATGAGGTCTTAATGGAAAAACCATTTTTCCTCAGAATATTAGATAAGTTTTGGAGTACAGTTCATGGACGATATATTAAAAGGTGGGGAGATTGTAAGATCCCGAACATTGCTAGAGTCATCTTGGGGGAATTTTCAGGAACGTTTTTGATGTTTTTATGTACCTTCGTAATGGAGTAGTTACCTCGGGTGAGTTTGGGTGAGTTTTTAAGAAAAACTAATGGAATTTAGCCAACATATAGTTTAAAAAACAATGTGAGTTAACTATGCCAACCATGAAAACCAAGATACAGACATCTACAGAGTTCGACAAACCATGAAAATAAATTGTGAAAACCTAGACAGAGAGGTCTATACGGTTGAAGCACGGGTTTCCCTAACCATGTGTCCCTTCCCAAGAAACCATGTGCGCAACATTATTTTATCTGAAAAATACATTTTTAAACCACAAAGACCCCCAAGACTCCCATATTTTTACCTTGTCTTAGGCTTGACTAATTATAGGTGATCCCAGTGCCTTACGGAGTTATTCCAAGGTGATTCAATCTTCTTTCTTCATGATCGAAATCCCAGAATTAAGATCATCTCTCTTCTTGGTAAGTGGATTTGATCTCTTTGATTCTCTCGTTTATTCCTACATCTTTATTTGATATTTTCATGGATGATCTCCATTATTTCCATAGATCCAAACCATTTAGTTGAGATCTAGATATACCATTGTTGATATAAATCCATATTTTCATGATCTTGATGCCTTTGATCTTAATTTTGGTATAGGGATTTATATCCAGATCTTGATTGACGATGTTGTGCTGCTCTAATTTTGGGAATTTCCATTGGGATAACTTCCATCAATAAACCAAGGTAGATGGTCTAAATCGAACTCTAATAGTCATAGATTTGATATGTGAATGCGAGTTTATGAATTTTCAAGATTCTCTTGAGAATTGATTTCTTAATTGGAGTAATTATGAATGTGGAATTGAGTTGTGATTTCCTTGGTGATTAATTGAGGGTTGAATCACCGAACAAATGAAAGGGGGTTTCCCAAATAGTTATTTGTTTTAGATTTTGGTTATGGGTTGATATATTCAATTTATTATGTTAATAAAATTAATTGAGTGGAATTAATTTTGAAATGATGGTTGGATATGTAAGATAATTAATTGTGAGAATTAATTATGTGCCATGATGTTGATCAAAGAAAATTAATTGAGAGAATTAATTGTGAAAAGTTGAGATTTGATATGGATAATTAATGGCGAATAATTAATTATGGAATCATAATTGTGTTGATTGATTAATTAATTGAGGAATTAATTATTGGGTTATGTGATTAGTTAATTGTTATGTCAAATAATGGCCTTTGAAATGTTTAACTTGTCATTGGATTAGTAATGGAATGATGTATCTAATTATTTATAATTAAATAATAATTAAACGTATGAGTTTTGAGGTGATAAGAATGACGACCTACACTGAATGAGATTTTTTGGTGCTAGAAATGGTTTTGTAGACCGATTATAAGTTGTAACTTGGAAATTGAATTCCTCCTCAATAGTTATCCAAGATGGATATGTTGGGGTGCTAGGCATGATGACCTACAATAAATGAAATATGGAGTGCTTGTAATAAGACCTACACCAAGATATATATGGAGTGTTAAGCATAGATACCTACATTGAAATAGATTTTAGGAGCATGACATGACGTTCAAGAAAAAATGAATGACAATAATGAATGTTGATTCAAATAGAGAACATGAATTAAAACTAGGAAAAATGTGTTAATTAAAGATTTAAAGATAGTGAAATAACTGTTTAATTATGCATTGTAATTGTTGCTTTATAAAACTGCATACATAATATTTTGACATGACTTGTTTTAGACACTGTTGGTGGTTGCCTACTGAGTTGTACTCACACCCTATTCGGGATTTTGGATCAGCACCCTAGTAGACTTTCTTGTTTCTGGACATGATAAGGGAAAGACCATGGGATAAGTGGCCATTTGGGATTGGAGAATGGTAGAGGGAACCAGACATGGTTTAGGACCCGCTTTGGAGTTGTTGTGTCTTTACTTTCAGTTTCATTTTAGACACTTGGAATTCACATTTTCATAACATATTTTACCTTTCATTTGAGTATTGTATTTTCTTATTTTCAAAATCTTATGACATGGTATTTTTTTAGTTATCTATACTCTTCTGCACTTGGTTATTTCTATTTTCTTCTATTGGTGTTTTATTATGATAAAATAGGGTATTTTCAACCCACGATTGACTAACTAGACCCTCTTTAATGACCATAACCTTCATGAATAAAATTCCCATTATTTTATTTAATTAAATGTGTTATGGATATATAATACACATTAACTTTTTTATTGGGTTTAAATAACCATTAAGACTCATTATCATTGATAATATAGCCATTGAATAGTGATCAAATTACTAGTATAAATATAGGGTTTTAACAAATCCTTTCGACACAAACAAAGTAGGCGATGTCCTCTACAATAGATTTGAGCTATACAAAGATCATTTTTCGGAGCCCGGGAAGGAGGTAGCGTCACTAGGATTTTCTCTGGACCAAGCCCAAGCCGAAATTTAATATGTTAAGCTTGAACGGAATGAGCTACGGGAGATGTACATGTTAATATATATTACACCTAAGCGATGTTATTTGAGCCGCCCCATGAGTTTTTCACTATCACACTACTTACCCTTAGGTATTATGTGGGTTTTATAAGGGGTTATGTAACAAGGTATTTGTTACTGATTGTGTAATCCATTTTTTAAATAAAACTTCATTCCATCAATCCCATTATGAGAATAGTTTTTATTAAAAATATAATTAATTAGATAAATTGATTTTTTGGGTAAAATGGTACTTCTTAGAAATATATAAATTATTATATTAAACTATGCTTTTATTAATAATGTTATTATAATAGTGTTATAATAATACAAAATTTAATTATCAATTATGATTATTTTTATTCTTTATTGTTTTTACTATATAAATGATTAAGTATTCAATTTCATAAGAATTATATTTTTATTCCATAAAAAATTGTATTTTTAATTAAAGAATTTATTTTAATGAATTAATGAATTATTGAGATAATTAATATTTTAATAAAAAATTATTATCAAAATTATTTTATGAATAATAAATGAGGATATAATTTTTATGAAGTAAAATGTATTTTTTATTAAGGTTTGAAAACTATTTTTTTTAAAACACGTTAATTTATAATAAGTGTCAATTTTTATTTTAAAAGATAAAATTAAAATATTTAGAAAATCATTTGGATAAAATAAAATTTATTTTTGGAATCAGGAAGTCGAAATTATCCAATGGTGAATTTTTCATTATTTTCTAAGATAGTCGAAATTTTGGGTAAAAAGTAAATATTGAAAAAATATATAATGTGTTTTATGACATCATAATGACCCAATAGTTATGTAATAAAATAAAATTAAAGGGGTAATCAGAAAATATATGTTTTACCTTTAAAATATTGTTATTTTATATTTGTTTGATTAATTTTATAATTCCTTAGTGGACCCTTTAAGGTTTGTAAAATATTTTAACATCTTTAAAATGATTTCCATGAATGTATGACTCACCTCCATATAAGAAAGACTAATATTTTAATTTTTCATCCCTTGTATTTATAAATTATTGTATTCTACTCCCCTTTGGATGAAAACATTTAAAAAAACCTTGTGATGGACTATGGTTTTTCTTAGTTTAATGTGTAGTGTCCAAAAGCTAAATAATAAATAATCCCCTCTCCTTTCTTGTATAAACCCACCCAATCTTCCATTTATATTCACTAAAAACATATAAAGATCACCAAAATCTTCCTCATACTCCCTATAGTCCTCCCAATACACCCCCAATCTCCCAATAAGACTCTTCCAAGCCTTTGGGATCACACATTCAGGTAATGGATCCTCACTTTCCTATTATCCTTTCAAATTCAAGCATCTGATTCGAAATTAGTTATTGTAATTTATAATGGTTATAATTTAATTATTTTATAATAATTATATTATTTTAAATTTTATGATATTTTAATGTGTTATTATTTATCCTCCCCCATTTTTACCGTTACCTAAGCCATTACTAGGCCAAAATTTCGTAAGCGATCCTCTCTTTCCTCTCTTCCTTTAAATTCCAGTACCTTGTTTGAAATTATCCATTTGAGTTTCAATTGGTTTTATTATAATTATTTTTTAATCACTTCCCTACTTTCCATTGATGTTATTTAAATGAGGGATAATTTATCCTCCCTCAATTGGACCATTACCTAAGCTGTTACTACGCTGATATTTTGTAATGGATTCATTCTTTTCTCATCTTAACCCAAGTATCTTCATGTTGTTATACCATTTTATTTCAAATTAAAAATGGTGGGGTATTATTTCACACCTCTTAAATACTTCCATACTTATGTTTGATTGAGGGGATACCTATTTCTCTCTCATTCATGCCTTCTGTGTACACCCGTTACCATGTCGAAATTCTGTAAGGGATTTCTCTCTTATTATTTCCATTCAAATATATCTCCCATATTATGCCACTAAATTCCATTTTATATGTTGGTATATTATGTTTCATGACCCCCTTACAATATATTTCTGGAATAAATGATTAAAAACCCATTCCTCTCTCATCAACTCAACTTATGAATTTCTATATGACGATGTTATGCTGCATAAATTGCAAAATGATTTTCCCAGCCCAAATCCTTGTGTACTGACTACCATCCCCTTTTCTCTATAAAGTGTATTCACTTTTATCAAAATATACAAATATAATAGTACTTACATGTGTTTATTCCATATTCCTTCATTTTATAATAACTTATAATTTTGAATGATTCCTTGTTATACGATCCATGTGGCACACTAATTCATGAATTTAAATGTTTATAATGGTTGTGCCCTAAAAGCACTTCAATGCATTGTGTAATGTTTAGTATCATGATACTCCAGGTGTAATGAGGCATTAATCATGTTAATTCATGTTCAATGAGTGTTTAATAATTTTAATTCATGTGCAATGAGGGTTTACTCATGCTAATTCACGCGAAATGAGGGTTTACTCATGCTAATTCATGTGCAATGAGGGTTTACTCATGCTAATCCTTGCGCGATGAACCTTGGATCATGATAATATCATGTTTTATGTTATTGAAACATTTCCATGTTATGATTATAATTATATATCATGACTTTATGTTTATGTTTCTCTTTTGATCCATTGAAATACCAATTACCTAACATGTATTTTAATATTCATGTTATTCCTTGTTTACTCCTTTACCTGGATTTGTAGCTCACCCTTTTCATATGTATGTCCTCATGTTATCACATGAAATGCTATGTATGACATAAGGTTGTGGTTATATAATTTTTTTTTCAATAACGATGTTGTATTTTATATATTAAGTTGTCATGTAATGTTCTTAATCCCAAAAGTCACTAGACCTCTTGATCCTCGGATTTGTCATAAGTGCAATTTTATGCAATAAAGCATGTTTAAATGTGTAATAACGAGTAGGGTTGTTATAGTTGGCATCGAAGGATTAGTTTAGTTATATTTTTGTTTAGTATTAGAAAACCCTATTGAAATCCTTTGGTATAAGAATAAATATAAGAAAAATATTTCTAAATTTTGGTGAGTGTAGGGTAAGTGGTTTATCAAGAATATATATCCCTGTCTGGATACAAACAAGTAGAGGTGCCTTTTTCATAGATGTATCTTGGTGAAAAACCCAAAACAACGCTTTGAGACAGACTCAAATGAGAATTGGTTCACAACAATGAGCCTTTCTACACTCTTAGTTCGACACTCCCATGATATATGCTTTAGTAGATTCATAAGATTAATAAGAACTATTATTAAGGGAGAAAAATGACCATAAGAAAACTTTTTAGGAGAGAGATCATGGATAATATAGATTGAAGCCTAGAAATTTATAAGTTAATGAGATAAATGTAATTTATATGTTATCCCTTTAATTTCATTTGATTTACCTTTATGTGTTAAAATGTTTAAGATACTTATCCCTAATTTTTGTATTCTATCCAATGGTCAGTAAGATGAGGAATATGGATAAAAAACGTTGTGAAGTGCAACATGATGAATATCCCAATGAGATATCCAATCAAATGGGAGATTAATTAGGAGATATCAGGATTATTAAAAACTATCTTTCAAAAATGATGAAAAAATTGGAACATTGTTGAATGTACAAGAAAATCATGGAACAGAAGGATGACATCTCTTGAAAGTTCTTCTGATAAAGATGATATGGGGAAGGAGACCCAATTTCCTTTGGGCAACTAGTGTTGAAAGATGCACCAAGGAAAATGTCACAAAGGGACTGGGAGATGTTTTATGTTCAGAAAGGAAAGGCAAAAAATATACATTTTCCATGAAATATTTTATAATGTGATGGATGGAAACAAAGTTCTATATAAGGAATCTAATAGAGTTCTATGCTATAAATGTGAAGAAGTCAGGCCTTAACCAAGATAATGCTCTATTACAAGGGCTAAAAAGCATGATAGGCATCAAGAATCTCCATGATCAAGGGACCATGAGATTTCCTATGCTTATATGGATAACAATGAATGAATTACATGTGACCACTACTTAAAAGTAGTGTTCATCATAATGTATTTCAATTAATGTCCTATAATTATATCTTTTATGACTTTTAAGAACATTGGATCCCCAAAATAAATGATATTAAATCATTAGGGAAAAACATAAATAAGTATTTTATCATATGTTGACGTTTTTTCAAATGTTCTTCTTGAAAATTTTATAAGTCTCCCTTTGATAGAAATTTAGGAAAAAAGACAAAGTCATTGCCTATGCCTAAAGGAAGTTAAAAATTCAAGAGAATATCTATCCAAGACGTGATCTGGATTCGGCGATAGTGATGTATGTATAAACAATCAGGTGACATTATCTCTTTGGGGAGAAGTCTGAAATATATATGGATCACAAATGACTCAAGTATATATTCACATAGAAAGAGATGAAAATGTACCAAATAAGATGGTTAAAGATGATAAAATAAAATAACTTCTCAATTCACTACTATATGGGGAAAGAGAATAAAGTGGAAGACACTCTAAGTAGTAAGGTTGCAACAACTCTTTCATTGATGTGAATTGAAAAGGATCCATTATTCTTATATTTGATGAAGATTTAAATGGGAATCATAAATAAGGGAACATCATCTAACCATTCAAAAATGATTTCTCAACCATCTATTTTGGAAATGATGATGGATGCTTAAACAGATGATGTGGGAATTCAGAATAAAGTGGAAACTATCAGAAAATTGAAATACTCCAAGTTCAATGTCAATGAAGAATGAATTGTGAGATTTGGGTAAAGACTATGTCCTCCATAAAATCTAGAGTTAAATAATGAACATTTTGATGATGTACATAGTTTGAATTTATCCATTCATCCATGAAACACAATGATGTATTGAGATCTCTAGGAGCATTATTAATGGGATAACATGAAGAAGAATATCATTCAGTATACATTAATGTGCCTGGTATGTCAGCCAGTGAAGTTAGAGAGGAAGAAGATTAAGGAGATGATGCGACCATTACCCATACCAACATGGTAATGGATGAACATCACCATGGACATTGTCATCGGACATCTGAAGACAAAAAAAAAATTCCATCTGGGTTGTTGTGGATTTTCTTAAAAGGACTACACACTTCATTGTAATTTTAGAGGATTTTTCATTGTATCATATGGAAGATATATACATTAGAGAAGTGGTAAGGCTGAATGGTGTAGCATAATCGATTATATCCGATCAAGATCCAAGATTCACCTATAAGTTCTGGAAGAGTCTCCATGATGCTCTGATTCAGAGATGATATTTAGTATGTCTTATCATCCTCAAACTAATGTCCAATCTGAGTAGACTATCTAAAAACTTGATGGAATACTAAGATCATGCTCAATGAACTTCAAAAGAGGATGGGATCAACATATTCCTCTGGTTGAATTCTCTTACAATAACAGTTTGCACTCAAGCATCCAAATGGATCCTTATGAAGCCCTTTATGGGAAGAGGTGTAGAACACTAACTTGTTTGGATTATGTTGGGGATAGAAAATTTATAGGTCAAAAAATGGTGGAAGAAACGATGAAGATTGTTAAGGCCATCTAGAAGCACATCGAAGCTGCTCAGAGTCGACAGAAGAGTTGTGCTGAAAATAATCTATTAGACCTTGAGTTTGATAATAGAGATATGGTTTTCCTCCACAAATCACCATTTAATATAGTTGTGATATTTGGGAATAATGGAATGTTTATTCCAAGGTACATTAGGGCTTTAGAGATCCTTGATCCCAGTAGAGCAGTGACCTATCAACTAGCACTCCTACCAAACCTATCTCAAGTAAATGATGTATTCCATGTATCACTCTTTATGATGTATATACCTGACACAACACATGTACTCAATCTAGAGGCATTACCATTGGAGAATGACATATCCTATAAAGAGAATCCGGTGAAGATCATAAATCGTAGGGAAAAAGTTCTATTAAAAAAGACAATGTCCCACAATAATGTGTTATGCAGAAACCAAAAGTTTGAAGAAGAAATGTGGGAACCAGAGGAAGTTATGAGGCATAGTTACCCACATCTATTTTATTATGGGTGAAGTAAATTTCAAGGATGAATCTTATAAAGGGGGTATTATTTTAATGACCTGAACATTCATGAATAAAATTGTCTTTATTTTATTTAATTAAATTTCTTATGGATATAGAAAACACATGCATTTTTTATTAGGTCTAAATAACCATTAAGTCTAATTATCATTGATAAAATAGTATTTTAACAATAATCACATGACTAGTATAAATATAGGGTTTTAGAAAATTCTTTCGACACAAACAAAGGAGGTGTTGACCTCATCTAGTAGACTCAGGTCGTATGAAGCACATTTTTCGGAGATCGAGAAAGAGGTAGTATCACTGGAAATTTATCTTCAGAATGACCAAGCCAAGCTTCAACACATTAATCTTGAATAGAATCTGATATGGGAGAAGACCAAGTTAATAGAGATTACCAACTGAGCGATGTTATCTGAGCCTCCCCAAGAGTATGTCACCATCACACACGTTACCCTTAGCTCTTATGTACGTGTTATAAGGGGTTATGAAACAAGGTATTAGTTACTCATTGTGTAATAAATTTTATAAATAAAATTTTATTCCATCAATTCCTTTATAAGAATTATTTTTCTTAAAAATAAAATGAATTAGATAAATTGATTTTTTCAGTAAAATAGTAATTTTCAAAAATATATAAATTATAAAATTAAACTACATTTTTATTAATGTTGTTATTATAATAGTGTCATAAAAACACTTCTTTTAATTATAAATTATGAATATATTTATTTTTTATTGATTTTACTCTATAAATGATTAAGAATTTAATTTGATAAGAATTATATTTTTATATGATAGAACAAAAATTGCATTCCTAATTAAAGAATTTATTTTAATGAATTAATGAAATCTTTAAATAATAAATAATTTAATAAAATATTATTATGAAATTAATTTTATTAATAATAAATTATTATATAATTTTTATGATGTCAAATGTAATTCTTATTAATGTTTAAAAACTATTTTTTTCCTAACATGTCAATTTTCAATAAATATCGATTTTGTTTAAAAGTGAAAATTAACATATTTATAAAAATTATTTGTATATAATAAATATTATTTTTGGAATCAGGATGTCGAAATTATCCAAAGGTGAATTTTTCATAATTTTTTGAGAGAGTCAATTTTTTGGGTAAAAATTAAATACAGAAGAAATATATAATGTGTTTTATGACATAAAAATGACCCAATAATGATGTGATAAAATACAATAAAAGTGATATTCGGACAATATATGTTTTACCTTTAAAATATTGTGATTTTTGATTGGTTTAATTAATTTTATTATACCTTAGTGGACCCTTCAATACTTATAAATTTTTTTAACAATTTTAAAATGATTTCTTTAAGAGTGTGAATAAACTCCACATAAGAAATCCAAATATTTCAATTTTTTCGGACCATGTCCTTAAAAAAATATTTTATACCACTCTCCTTTGGCATCAACCATGGTAAAAATCCATGGGATGGTTTGTGGTTTGGATTAGTTTAATGTGTAGTATCCAAAACCTAAATAATAAATAACTCCCTCGCATTTCCTAAATAAACCGACCCAATATCTCATTCCTCTTCCCTCATTAAATTTGGAGATCGAACAACCTCTTAAACATACTACCTAGAGTCCTCCCAAATAACTCCCTAAGTAGCTAATAAGCCTCTCCCAAGCCTTTGGGATCACACTTATAAGTAAGGGATCATTACTTTCCTCTCCTCCTTTCAAATTCAAGCATCTTATTCGAAATTAGTTCTTGTAATTTAAAATGGTTATAATTTCAATATTTTATAATCATTCTATTACTGTCCATTTGATGTTATTTTAATGAGGGATTATTAATCTGACCTCATTTTGACCCATACCTAAGCTGTTTCTATGCCAAAAATTTGTAAGTGATTCTTTCCTTCCTCTCTTCCTTTCAATTCAAGTTATTAATTTGAAATTAGCCTTTTTTGTTTCAATTTGTTGTATTTTAATTTTTATCTAATTGCTTCCATAATGTCCATTTTATGTTATGGTAACTAGGTATCATTTATCCTCCCTCAATTGGACCATTACCTAAGCTGTTACTATGGAAATATTTTGTAAGGGATTCATTCTTTTCTCATTTTTACCCAAGTTTCTTCATGTTGATATACCATTTTATTTTCAATTAAAAATATTGGGGTATAATTTCACGCCTCCCCCATAGATTCCTATTTATTTTTTAATGAGGATATACCACTTTACCTCTCCTTAATTCCATCTGTGTACACCCATTACCAAGCCGAAATTCCATAAGGGATATCTCTATTCTTATTTCCATTTAATTATTTATTTTATATTATGCAACCAAATTCCATTTAATATGCTGGGATATGATTTTACATGATCCACTTACTGTCTATTTCATTTATAAATGATGAAATACCCATTTATCTCTCATTAACACAACTTATGAATTTCCATATAACGACATTATGCTGCTGAAATTGCACCGTGATTTTTGAAGCCAAATCATCATGTAGTGAATACCATAACCATTTTTCTATCAAGAGTATTCAGCTTTATGAACACATATTTATTGAATGTTTTATACATTTATGTATTAAAAATTCCTTAATTATGGAATAACTTATGATATTTGAATGATTCCATGTTATATGATCCATGTGGTACAATTATGCTTGGAATGAAATGTTTATAAATGGTTCACCCTGATTGTGCTCCAATACACTGGGTAATGTTTTGTATCATGATAGTCCTTGTTAAAAGAGGATTTACTATTGATAATTCATGTTCAATGAGGGATTAATCATGGGAATTAATGTTCAATTATATTTTACTCATGCTAATATATGTGCGATGATCCGTCTCTCACGATAATATCATGTTGTACGTTGTTGCCACATTTCCATATTTAGATAATCGTGCTATATCATGCCCTTATGTACATGTTTCTCTTGTGATAAATTGATATAATTATTTCCTAAAATGTATTATATTCTTCATGTTATGAGTTGTTTACTCCTTCATTGGGCTTTATAGTTCACCATTTTCTTACGTATTTCTACAAGTTATCCCACACAATGCTATGTATGCAGGAATGTTGTGGTTACGTAAAAGATGTTTTCAGTAAAGAAATGGTATTTTATGTCTTAAGTTGTCATGTTATGTTCATAAGCCCAAAATAAAATAGACCACAAGATAATAAGATTTGTATTAAGTGATGGTTTATATAATAAAGCATGTTTAAATGTGTAATAAAGAACAGGGCTGTTATACCCTAGCTACTAGTCAGTACCTTCTTGCATATGGGGAGGTCTGCTTGAGGGAATGTGGCCGACCAGACTAGGGAACCATTTAGTGGGACCCATGTCGGGATTCCACAAACCTACCATCCTATAAATTGTTAGTGTATCCCTTCCATGAATAGTGGGAAAAGAATGAGTAAGACAGTGATCCATTCCACTGGCCGTGATCCTGAGAAAGAGACAAAAGATGTGACCCTTAGGAAAGTAGTGATTTGAACCCAAACCTTGTAATGGAAGTGAGCCTAGGAATAGTTCTAATATATCCCAAACATCATTATTGGAAGTGATCCATAGTGAATTTGGAAGAATTAAAAAATTATTATTGTATGTTCCTATGTATCCCATTCAGGTTGAACAATGTAATAAAATATATGTGTCCCAGTACATGCATTATTTCATTACATTCAGTGCACTATCATCATATAAAATTTGAATGGATGCAATCAATATAAACATTAAATAGAAAACAAAGTGTCCCTTATAATAAATATTTCAAGATCCATTGGAGAAGGAATAATTTTTAAAAGAATATATGTTCCCTGATTCACCCCCTCTCAGGGTTTATAGACCCCTTTTTGGACCTAACAAATAATTCAATCATTTTTTATAAATTATTATACCTTGAAAAGGTAGATTATATTTACACACACATTTTATATCATACTATAGTATAATTGAAAAATTTACAACCTAATATTATCCATAAATATAGAATAATCTTATACCATAAAATATCATTATAATAATTTCTAATCTAATATTACCCTTTTTAGTTTATTTTGACTTCAAATATTGTTGTAAAAAAAGCATAACACACAATGATTTAATTATAACCTCAACAATTAGTCACATTCATATCTTTTTTCAATTTATCAACATCATTTAGATAACAAATTATATAATATCATATTATAATATCTTTCCCAAACATGTCAATTCTTATAAGGAGTAATGGAACACGCCTTCATGTGTTGTCCCCAATTTCCAAAGGATTGTTATTAACACTTTGGTTTCGTAATTATTTAATAGAAATAAATTTACATTATATGGTTCACGGAACAATGAAAACAAATATAATATACTCAAATAAATATAATAAAAACATTAAAGTAATAAAATCATTAGTAAACCCAACACTGTAGAAAAAAACATGATATTATCACTCTTCAAAAAAAATTATTATTTAAAACAAAAATATATTTTTTAGGTAATAAAATACATATAATTATAAATAAATATAACCGAAAATAAAGTAACTAAGAAAAACCTCCCTAGTAATTTAATACATAAGAAAAACATGTTCCATGATATTAATAGAAATTATATCCACATATAATTTTCTATATTAGTTACTAATAATTTACTAAATAAAATCTATACCCATAAGAGATGAATATGTATAGAGAATGAGATAAACTCTTAGAAAAATAAAATATCACATTTAGTCTTACATAGAGTTTTAAATAATCTCATGTGAACAGGGAAATTTTTTTAATGATTCTAATAAATTATAAAATCAATATATTTTTAGAGTTTAGGTACTAAAAAAGAATAAAAAAATTTAAATATGTATACTTCAACCATTATTGATGTATGTACTGAGTGAATATATAGATATCAAAACTCTTAGCTCATAACTTGGTGAATAACATTCCAAACACATGGGTTAAGTATATTTTATTTCATTACAAAACCAATAAATATCTAAAAAATATAAATATAATGATTATGCCACAGGATATCCAAAACAATTACTATACCCTAACATAACTCATGTCTATCCAACAAAATATACAAACATAATAAAATCATCAATGTAAAAGAAATTTCACACCAGGATAAATAAAATCGTTGAATTCAATATGTTAACCAACAAATAAAATTTCACCAGAGTAATAAAAAACATAAAACATGGCCATTGGATATTTAAAAACGAACATTCAATATTAAATTATAATATTTAACATAAATATGAATTATTTTCATCCAATAAAATGTATAAATTATTCTTGATTAGATGGGTTAAAATTAGTATTTACATAATTCGAAATTCGAAATTCAAATTAATATAATTAATCCCACCATATTTCATATAATCTAAAATGATGTTATCACCACATATAATTTACGTTGAAAATCCCATTAAAACACTACTAAATAAATTATCGAACTTTTAAACAAAGATTCTAACTTTATCATTTGATTCCCATCAATATTCACACATATAATATTTTTAGTAATTATCCAAGAATAATTATTATGTAGACCCCATTAAATAATTCTACTTTACATTAGTTTTAAAAAATTTAATACTTGAAAAAGTAGATATTTAATCCTCAAATTATGACTAAGAAATAATAAAAACACCAATTTTATTCCATAATTTTTTTTTAAAAAAAAAACAAACTATATCAAAATATTTTTAAAATCAACACATTAAAAAAATTATCCTTCATTTATATTTACCTCAAAAAACAATTATCATGACTCATTACAATGTTTTTTTTAAAAAATTCCTTTTACAACATAAAATGTAATTTTCAACATTTGAAACCTTTTCATACCATAGAAATATTCAATTTCATCCTTCCATAAATTATCATTAAATTTAAATTATATCCAATAATTATATACAAATTTTTAATAATTCAAACATATCAATTTATTTTTAAACCATAATTTCGTACAAAAACACTATTTATAACTATTATCAATAATAGTAATAATATGTACTTCATAATTATTTCCACTAACATTCCACATTATTAAAAATTATTCATCAATAAGAGAAATATGTGTAATAAAATTCAAGGTAAAAACATGATTAAACCACTTTATAACATCTATGATTCTCTTAATTTGGTTAAATTTATATCATAATTCACTACACATTATCAAGGTTAGTTTCATACACAATGTTTTAAAAAACACATAAAATCAATTAATTTGACTTTAAATAAATGAGAGTAATCACCTTCCACATTTTAGGTTGATGAATATTTTAATGAGATTATAAAAAGCCATGAAATATAATTAGAGATCTATAATTTCACAGAACTAAAAATATTGTTTAAATTAAATCTAAGGAGCTACTAGACTAAATTTTTATTAAACATAACTATTAGGATTACCTTATACTTGATGATACCATTCCAATAACATATAAAGTTCATTAGAATAAAAAATATTCAAGTAGAAATAATAGGTAGAAGATTTGAAAATTTTTAGAGTGAGAGAGCATTAGGTATGAAGATGACAAGTTATTCATCTATTAGTTTATGGTATTCAACACCAACCTTATATCATTTTATAGAAATTTTTTTTTGAATAACTTATTTATTAATTTTTTAAATAAATATGAGCCATGATCAACCCCTATTGAAACTCACATTGGAGGCCACCTATCCTCTACATCCTATTCATTTTTACATATTTATAATTATATATATATTTTTCATATCCTATATCCCACTCTCTCACATTTTCCACACTTCTACTACACCCATACACACACACACACACACACATCATGCACATTTGAAATAATTAGAACTCCCATTCACCTCAAAAACAATAACATAAAACATATATTTTCCCCATTTTTATGAAAATTCACATATATATATATATATATTTCTTCATCAATTATTAATATTAAAAATAAAGATATTTAACAGTATCATCACTATTACTATTATTAACATAATTATTTTTAATAAACCACATTAATTATAAAACTAAAAAGATTATATATATATTTTTATATATACTCCCCAACACATACACATTAAGCCTATTATATATATATATATATATTAAATTAAATTTCTAATCAACATATAACATCATTATTTGTATACATTAATAAAAATAATGAAAAATTGAGGAATAACTACATGAACATTTTCTAAAATAAATATACAACCTAAAAAACTAATAAACATAACAATTTAGAAATTTAAAAATCTCTCTCCAAAACATGAGATGTTACATGTTGATGTGGGGTGATAAATTGGTTATATAGTTATGTGGTAGTGATTTGTCTATGTGGATGTGAAGTGTTTATGTGGAAGTGAAGTTATTATGTTATAGTGATTCAATATGTGACTATGGTAAATAAAATGTGGACGGGTTTGTGTTATGAATCTATGGAGAGTGGTTATGGTTTGGTGATATGATATGGAATGGTTGTCCAATTAGGATTTCTATAGGGACATGAGATAAACTATAGGTATTTAAGATTCGGGGTACTATACTTTTATATATTATTATTATTATTATATTTATATACTATTATATAGATATGGGGAGGGATCCTTACTGAGATGGGTTGTAGTTGACCTATGATTGGTAATATGTTAGCTTAATTATTTATTTTATGAGGCTTAATTATTATTCTTGATCATTTCCATGAGTGTTTTTGAGATGGATCCTATTGATTATTCTTGTATGATCACTCCTACCACTTTAAACTATATTTACAAATTTCTATGATAGACTTAGTAATCAAGGTGTACATAACTAGCTTTGGTGTGATGATGTCTTGTACATAAAGAACAATTTTATTTTATAATTATTATCATTATATAATTGTTTTTTTTGAAATCATCTGTACTTAGTAGAGATTTTGGGTTGTTTTTTTCTATTTTGATGGTTTTTACTTGGGAATGTTCTATAATTATTAAGGTAAAACATAGTAATTCCTAATATATATTGTCTTTTATAACTTAATTATGAGTTTTAAGAAAATTTAAAATTTAAAATTGGATTAAGGTTCACTAATATATTCTCTACATGTTCTAGAGAGGTTTTAGTGGATTCATATCTTAAAAATACCAAAATCAGTTTAGATTTTGTAGAAGTTCCATCAATTTGCGGTTGCGAATTGTGTAGTTATTATAAATTAGAATAAATAGATGGTACCCTCACACCACTACAAGATCACCCAATTCTAATAAATAATATAACTACATTCCTAATGGATTAAAATAGACTATATGTGGATTATAGGTATTGGGTAGTATGAAGAGAAGGGTTGTGGTCAATGTTCCCTTCCACTCCAAAAAAGCTAAATCACACTAAGTATATTTCTAAACACTCAGACCCTTTCTAATCCATGAAGTTCTTAGAATAAAATATATATTTAAATACATGATAAACCTATGATATTTCCCAAAGAAATTATGGAAACTAAAAACATCAATCACGTTATTAAAAACTTCTCAATACATCATATCTTTTACATTTTAAGGATCTCCTAAAATTTGTACCTTAACTATCATGTGTCTTGAAAACAGCCCCCACTAAATCCAAAAATCACACATTAAATGATTCTAATTAAACATATAGTCTTTCGGTGTAGCTAATTCAATATCTATGTTTCTTAGATGAACCTCACTAGATTGAGTGAATATTAATATATTTTCAATAATTACCTTGACTAAATATATGTAAGGGTTGAATGACTTTTTTTTATCATTTTCATTAATACTATCAGGATGTTCCTCACCCTAATGGGATATCTAGATACTAGTATAAAAAAATTACCATTTCAAAAATACAATCAATACATTGTTATCTCAAACCCAGATATAATAACACCTTTCCTTCAGATAGATATATTATAAACCATTAGGAAATAGTAATACAACTATATAACAAATCAATCATTATTATTATATAATTATTCTTAACCATCAACAGATTAATAATTATGTGAGAAATAAACAACTATAATTACATGTTATCCTACTCTAAATACCAAAAGGTTCATCCCATGGAAATAAACACTAATATATAAATTAATTTAACTAAAATTTCTCAAATTACATCTTCTAATGCCCCATATTTATAAAAACCACAAAAAGGAGCAATCAATATGGGATTCACTTCAGGTATAATTTGAAATATATAAAATCTTCCATAATATATAGATATCACCTCTAAAATACTTATAGAAATATGTTAAATAATCTAAACAAATATTTTATGGAAAAAATGTATCTCAATTACCTATATTTCTCCCAATATCATAAAAATAACGTATTCCATTATTGATCCAAAATTCCTAATGTTAAGTCCTACCCAACCTACCTATCCATCACACAATCTAATAAATGATTAAATATTACATCTTATAGATTTAAATAATACACCCCTATATTAATAATCAATATATACTTAAAAATAACAAAACTAGTTTATACAAATCATGATTTCAAAACTATTTTAATTGAGAGCTAAGAAATACTATATATTTTTCATAGCACTAAAAATGGGCACACATTTTACGATCCACCTAACACACTCTACTTAAATTACAAGAGGACTATCTATCAAATTTAATTTTTATTGACAGTTAATGTTAACACCACAATCAATTATTAAATTATTTTAAATATATATGTTTGATAAAAATGTATAGAACATTTAATTAACAATTTTTGGTATAATGAGGATTGTACCTTGTATAGTATATAGAACTTCCACACATATCCATTAAAACTACCTAGAAAAAATTAAATAAAAATAAAAATAATCCATAACCAATGCTTCCTTTAAAATTTGACTAATTTTAAAATGGTCTTCTAAATCATTGATTACATGCATCCCTAAACATCCTTGTAAATTCATAACCATAAAAAATAATGAACCTTAAATATGTTTTTATTAACCCATATTTCGCCTAACAATTATGATATATAACAAAGAGGTCCCATCCAAAAATATCACCATACATACTACAAATTATTTAAGATATATCACTTCATCAACTTAGTATGTAAATAATATTTTATATTCTTTGATGATAACTACTATTAAAATACCAGTAGAGATGTCTTATAGAATGTACAAATTTTCTGCCACTCTAGAAATTACTTTTTCCCCCACCATTTTTGAATCATTATGAAACCTTATTTGGTTGACTAATTATCTTCTACCACGCCCACTATCCTAATGGGTCCCACTATCTCCCTTAACATTATCCATGTCATGATCCACTATATATATCTTTCTAAAAACATTTTTGTTGTTTAAAATCAAATATAATAATTCCATACTATGTATCAACAATCTCTATCCAGTCTTGAAATGGAGATCCTTCATTTCTTCATCTTCACCATTATTTAGAATGAAGTTTTAGTAGTTTTAAAGCACTTTAATATAATTCATCAATGTAATATCAACAAACTAGAGATATAAATTATATTTTTCATTTTTCATCTAAGAAAAGAAATTGTAAAATTGGTCATAGAATATGGTATATAATATATAATAATTCATCCCCTAATCCTATTTTATGGAATGGGTAAATAGTCATACATTAATTTAAAAATTTCTGTTAATATCAACTTATTTGTGGGTATATATATATATCATTTGAAATTATTAATATATAACTATTTTGATTATATATAAAATCATTCAATGTATCATTTATTCTTATATCCCATATATGTAGACATCAGATACATATAATCCCTAAAAAAATCATGCATATCAATCATCAATGTGGTCAAATTTTGTAACAAATCCCACTTCAAAATGTTTGTAACATTATAAATGGTAGGATATTATAAATTTACCAAATTAATTAGATCACCACTAATATATATTATAATTAATGTTTATAAAATATATTAGTAATGGTAAAATTTAACATTAGTCATTTCATTCAATATTTGGTGTATATAATCATAAATAAAGAATGAACATATCATTTGATCCATCGTGACAACAATAATGAATGGACACATGAACTTCAGCCTTCGAATCTATAAAATAATAAGTAAACCTTAATATCACTAACAATAAATCTCAAAAATTTACATTGTTCTATAGATAAAAATCATCATTCATCTATATAATTACGCGTCTGGAATTATTACTTCCTCTATCACATTTTTGTCATATCTTATATATAGTCTTAAATTTTATAAAAAAAATAAGTAAAGAAAATGATTCTAATTTTTTTATTATTATCCCCTATCCCAGGCCCTGTGAACCAAAGTTTTTATATTTAATAATATTATTTTCCTTATATAGAGGATTCTATTGATAAGTAGAAAGGGTATAATTTCGATTAGGGGTGGCTAGGCCCTCATTTACATAATCATCTAATAGTAAAACAAAAACCAGAATAACATAATATAATAAAATTATTACAAATAATCATAATAAAATAAAAAAAATATAGATATTAAAGTCATATTCAGTATAGAAACATTATTCACACATATATTAAGTAAACCATATATAAAGACCCATTGTACCCTCATTGATATAGATTATAAAAATAAAAAATAAATAACGAAAGTGTAAAATATACCATATAAACATTTCATAACTCTTAATTTCTAATCAATATCTATTATAACATGATATATCACTATATACCATACCTATATAATTTGAAATAAAATCTCAAAATATAAAAAAGTATAAAAATGTGTTTCAAAATATATATCTCATAATATATTACAATTAAAACAATAACATATCTGTAATTATTTGTTGTATGAAAGTTATATGATTCTAAAAATAATAAATAGGATAAACCAACAAATTTAAGAAATCATGGGCTTACTAGTACTTCATGAAAGCTAATCCCACTTGTCCGGGTCAATTCCCATGCATAATTTATATCAATATATTAATATGTATGACCAACATCGACCCTAAATTGTTCATCATATTATTAACAAATTATCTATATTATGAAACAATCTCATTAGAATTTGTAAGTCATTAATCACATTAGAATGTCATTGACTCCACTGGCCATGTAACTAATTAACACCAAAAGTTGATAACAAGTCAACACCAATGGTAAAATATACAAGATCCAAATAGTATTTTCATTATAATTATGTAATTACACCTAATTTCCATGTTTTTAATGATCCGAGAATACCTTATCTGCATTAGATATTTGTCCTATAAGTCATATTCATTTAGATTCACCCTTTTTCCTTTTTATAGTCACTACCATGGCCTGAAGAGCCAATAACTACATAACCCCATTAGATGATACCCCTAGATCATAATTACTATTTATATCTTTCAATATATTTCCTCTTTAATTATTTTCAATATGATAATTCTATATCAATCACAACTAATAAACACACATGTAGTTATCCATTTGTACTCTATTTAATCATTTCACCTATAAATTCTTATTGTCCAACTCAAAAAGGGAAGGAATACTTGTAATAATCTATTTAACTATTTATGATTAATAACATGGGTCAATTCCATTCAAATTAATCAATTATATTAATATAATCTTATGTGAATATGTCACTAATATACCCTTGTTTTTTCCTTACCTTGAGTAATAAATTAACATATCATATATATATATATATATTATTTAAGTCCATTAATTAATTTAAAACTACAACAATATCACAATTTCATTACCCCATATGGGTTATTAAATTATATTATCTTTTCACCACTATAATTTCACTATTAGAAAAATAATATAACACATTTCAATAACCTTTATTCTGGTGGAATATTTACCCCTGATGAAAATATATAAATTTATTCCAGTTAAATTAATTCTTATAAAACAAATTCTTTTTATTTTTTCTTCTCATCTCATTAATCTTACATAGAAAAAAGTGATGAAACATAATAGTGAACTGAAATATGGGACCCCTTTGAAGTAATAGAGAAGGAATATAACATCCTTGATGCTTTAACATGACATGTTTCAACATAAAATATTATTAAACCAATGAATTAGAAATAATTATCCTCTAAAATTATAAAAAAACACATAAGGTATTTTTAATTTTTTTTACCAGGTACCCAATTCCCTGACACCAAAAACATAGTGGCTGTCGAATGGAATTTCCTCTAGATTCTAGACAAATACATGTTAGTATATGTCTCCCAATGGGAATATTATGGGCCTTGATAATCCATAGAAGTAACAAAACTCCATTATTATTCCAAAATATTAATTCCATTCCCAAATGATAAATTCTATGGATAAAAATAAATTAAATTCACATTTAAATTCTGAAAAATAAATTTATTAACATACAAAAAAATTTAGTTAAGTACATATGTCTAAATTTCATATCATCCTCACATGGCACTAAAAGTCCACTTTTTTAATCTAATGGGATCATCATTCAATTATTATGTTATTTGGACTTGATATTTGGAATTATGTATGACTATAAAATCCTTAATTTAGTGAGAATTTATAATAAGTTAACTTCAATAACTATTTTAATAGATCCATGATTTTTTTTGTGTTTCACAAAGATTCACGAATGTATATTTTTATAGGTACAATATGGAATATTTTGATGAAAATTGAATAAAATAAAATTTATATAAAACAATAGTACTATTACTCTAAATTTTAACAATTTATTTTACTTTATCCATTTTATTATAACATTTACAATTGACACACAATTGATATTTTTTTGATACATATATAATGTGTCATAATATACATTGAATTTTAATGTTCACTTATAAATATTTCTATTCAGAAAAATATTTTATTTATCAATTCAATTAAGTGTTTATATCATAATCATATGGTTTAATCAATTTAATAATAATACTCTTCTTATAATTTAGAATTTAATAATTAAAAAAATTATAATATTCTTAATATTATTAATACATTTAAGTTATATTGTATAAAAGATTTAATCGAAATATAAATTATTCTATGTAAATTAATTGAAATTAAATTTAATTTTGTGGATTACCAACCCTAAATTATATATAATTATTTATTATCCTTTATATAGGTTCCCTTAAATCATCAATTTTCATTATAAAATTATTATTCCCATGGTAATTATCCCAACCAGATATTCTCATGAACTCAACCATAGAAGGAAATCAGACTAAGAGAGTTATTGGATTCTCACCATTAATAAGATCATGTACAATTTATCTAAACCGATATTTTTTTATATATTTTCTACTAATTCATATTTATTTCATAATTAATTGGGTGTTTTCACTTTCAAACACATAAAAAGTTATAGAATATTACCACGTTGACATAAATAAACATTTAAACATTATTTGAATTTGATTATTAAAAAAAAAGATAAAATAATATATTATCCTACTGAAACAATATATGAATTATAGTTTTAAAAAATTAATAAAAATTAGAAAACTATAATATAGTATATCTATTCTATATATTAGATAATAAGGAATAGGTATATATGACACATGATAAATTCAAAAAAAAATTTGTCATAGATTAAATTCGTTTACATGAATATACACTTGACACTGGAAATATCATTTTTAGTGTTTAAAAATGTAGAATATATCAAAAGGTATATGAATTAAGGGTATATTAAATTACATTTGACCATAAATATGATAATTTTCAAAAATTAATATAGTCATTTGAAAAGTGATTTTATCATTATGAGTAAAATTTAATATTCTTGAAACCATAAATTTTAGTAAATTTCTGAAAATTTATATTATCATAGTTATAGATATAAATTCATAAAATTGATAGAGAGTTTGATGATAATACACAAGAATTTTGTAATGATTTTTTTTATTTTTAAAAATAATGAAGAATTATCAAATAGTAAAATATTATTTAAATAAATTATATATATTTATAAACCTAAGATGATTTAAAAATGATATTATATTTGTAAGTATATATTTACGATCTAAAAAATATATAATTACATTACATAATTTTTTAAAAACTATTATAGTCGACTTATTAAAATATAAAAAAATTAAAAGTGTTAATTTATTATTATTCATTAAACAAATACTGTAATGGGTTAATTTTTTCCTTTGATAAAGATAACTATTTTTTTAAAAAAATTATTGAAATAAAATTATTGAATATTTTAGTTATGTTTTGGAATGATATTATAATTTATTTAAGTGGGACTATATAAAAAATATATAGAAGGGTCATAATATTTTTTTCATGTGTAATTATGGTTTAATAATTGAAAATTCTATGTAAATAACATATATAAAACTCTATATAGATTAATTAGAAGCATTACATAAAATATAAATACATTCTATATCATATGAAATTCTAGAAAAACTAATAATTAATTGTTTTTGAAATAATGACTAAATCTAGAGTGTGATAGTGATAGAGAGTTTTATAGGCCATAAAAAGCATCTAATTAATATTTTAGCTGATAATGATGCATAGAAATTACCATGAATCAAGAAAAAGGAATGGATTAGATTTAGAAATTGATATTAAAGTTAGACTAAAGGAAGTATAACTAGAATTATAGTAGAGATAATAATTATAGTTTCTCATGGCATAGTGTAACCAGTGATGGAGAGAAATCACTACTCACATTCCAAGAATGGGAAACTCTCTGAATTCAATAGTAAACACAATGGAATCATAAATTATTATTTATAAATATTCATTTGTATTGGTTATGTTTTATTAAGTTTTTTTAATAATAATTTTATAAGACTAGAGGCAACGTTGTGATTCTTTTTCCTTTTTTTTGGTATTCCACATGACACGAGATGTGTTTGGCATGAATCTATAAAATGAAATTCATGGGGAGGATCAGGATTTTGTTACAAAAATATTTGTTAAATTAGAATGAGATATTATCATGCATTATAATATGTTATTTTTGTGGAATTGATGACTTTAAATCATTTATTGATCAATATATTGACCATGAAATGCATGCAATTGATTCCAGGGTTGGATTCACTCTCTAAAAGATCTATTGAAACATTTATTCATCCAAAAACATAAAAGATCAAATTCTAGCACAATAAATGATGTGGTTTATAATGAAATGAAAAATATAATTTTGATTATCTAAATACACAATATTGTCAACAATTCAATAATAGATTAGAGTTTTCATTTAGATATTATATTATGATTTTATGTTCCAAATAGTTAGGGGGGAGTGAAATTGTTTAATTAATTAAACAAACATTGAAGTATAAAAAATTTATATTATAATTGGAAAAATATAATATATTTATTTGTATTCCAGACAATATGGGATATGTTCAAATACCAAAAATGATCACAAATAAGTAATGTTCTTATTTTCAAAACTATACAAAAACATTTTTTTGAGATATATGTTTTCAAAGAAGGTATATATTATTAACATTGGTTCACCAGAACCAATTACTATTTACATTAAAATACATATAAATTCAATGATGTTACTATTAACATAAATACCTTGTCACATATTGATAATTATAATACATAATATTGATGTGATAATGTCCTAGATTATATGTCAAATTTATAAGGTTATAGAAGTTCCACACTATGATGAGAATAAATAAGATTTATGGTTATATAATGTACTATGATCGAGAACATGGTATTTATACTATCATGTTTGAGTACTTGTAATCAGATAAGGCATTTACTCATGAATTTCCCACATGGTAATTTTTCAGGATTTGAGATAATGATAATAAACCCACTAGTAGAAATTACTAATGTTTTAATGTCATCATATATTTCAATTTGTGAGCATGTGTAATGGTCTCTAGACTTTATGATTATCATTGATTCATATTTTTACACTCAAAATTATATTTAATAAAGAAAACAATCACACTATATGTTTAAGGGAAGTAGTGTGTGTTGGGTATGTCATGAATGACATGTAATTAATATATATTTTAAGGAAAGATTTAGCTCGTTCTTTTTATTTAAGATTATATATGAGCCCTTTAATTGGAATGCAATCATAAAATTAAATTCTATGGTCCTAGTGAAACATCATTTTTATTTAAAATTGTTAACTAAATACACATTGAGTACATAGGTTGATGACATAGATGTACAACCACATTGATGAGATATTTATATAAAGTGATTATTTTGCACAATGATCATTCATATATGGTTTTTAGTGTTGTGAAAATAATTTGTTTCTCTTGGGAGGATGGACCCATTACTAGAAAATAATATCAGATTTTAGGCAACATCGCCTAATGCCAACATGAAAGAATTCTAAAGGGTAACACACTAATTGTTTACTTTTATCTCAATTACATTCTCATTAAATTTATTTATTTTAATAACTAATATTCTCAAGACCAAGGAATATTATTTTTCACATTTTATTAATCACTAATATTCATAATTTAATAAATAAATAGTTATTCTTCAATAAATTATCCAGTTAATTAAAAAAATATATGACAAATATTTCAATTCAAGAATGTGAAAAAATATTTATTTTATTAATAGTATATAATAAATATTTATCTTTTGGTTTTTGAGTACAATATTTAATTAATTGAATAAAGTATTTATTCTGTTGTTTAATAAATGATGTGAAATTTGAGGAGACTAATATCACATCTAGTGATCAATATTAATTTATAGGTGGATAAAAAATAGTTAAAATTACTTGAGAGAACACATGCCATTAATTAATACTAATTATATTAATATTATATGGAATAGGGTTTACTAAATATTATTATATTATTTTAGGGATGATATGAAATTAAATATTATTCTAACCTCATCCTCAACTCTAAAAACATATGGTTATATTTATCATGTATGATTAATTGGAAATTGGGAATTGGGAATAATTGTGCATAATAAAATTTTCTCAAGGAAGTGAAACACGTGAGGTGATGGAAGCATACCTCATTTCTTAACATAGGAAATGATGTTTGCTAATCTGGTCCCTCACTCTATATATTGGGAGGGATCTCCAATGCCATTTGAGGGGGCTTGAACTCACCCATTATCTCTCTTTTCTAACCCCTATCTCTATCCTTCTTTTCTGTAGATCTTTATTGTACCTAAAGATTCATATATGTACAATAGATTCCTAGAACATTCACTTCATCCATGGAGTTCACAGATTCCACATCACTTCCAAATTTGATGTTAATTTCACATTTCAAATATCTTCAAATATCGATGGATTTATTCAACTGGTTTTTCTTCGGTTATTTGGGATTACAAGAATGATATACTATGGGTCTCCTTGATAACAAGAAAATTGTTATGTAGTTCGATTTAATGAATAAATCGTTCCATGAATTTACCAGTGTATCTTGCATTAGTAATGGATCATATTTCCTCTTATTCATATTGCTTTTCTATTTTCACATGAAAAGGGATTCCATGACCAAGACAATTTGGGTTAGTTTTTTAGAACCACGCCCTTCCTTTTTGTAATCATTTGATTATTCGAATTCTAGGGTACTTAGTCAGGTCATACTTAAGTTATGATAGTATAAATAGATCTATTTTCCATCATAGTTCTCCACAAATTTTCATTGAAGTCAATGTTTCCATAACTCTAACAAGATTATGTTTGTATTGTGTTTGGGGGATTGTTAAGCTATTATAAAACAATTGTTTTTGAGTCGTGGATTGATTTCTCTTATTCATGTATGTAAATGGGTCATTTGGTGGAAATCTATATGAATGGGATCACGTACCACTACCAAAATATAGCTGTGGGATTGGGGAGATATGGTATGGGTTAGATGTATATTTGGGGTGTATGTCTAAAGGAACTAGGTCAAATTTGTTTTTCTATCTATTGAATTAGTAATTTTTAAGTTGTGTTATTTGGATATGATCATTAACATGTGTTTTGGATAATGGAATCATATTTGGAAGGTCCTTAATTCCACATTCCCAATTGAAGCTCACATTAAGTTAGCACAATTCAGGATGAGGTTGGTGGAGTTGATAAGGATAAAAATGCTTGCTGTGCTTGTAGCTAAACAATTTTCTCTAAAAAAATAAAACACCATCCATAAGGAGGCATGAGAATTAATTCTTGATATGAGGTTTATTAAAATTTATGGCAGATCTATATGTGATTTGGAAGGTGTGTGCACACCAAGGCCTTTGAAAATGAAAATAAAAATAGCTGAGGTGGAATCTAATGATGAGGTAATGAGAAATGATGATGGATCTAGAAAAATGGGGTTGCTTTTGGTGGATGGTGAGAAAGATACCATGGATTACATAACCAGTGAAGGTAGTGGTGGAATGGTGAATGGAACTAGTATGCCAAGGCCATAAAGGGGTATATTGATTATTAATATTATCGATCACTTTGATGATCTGGAGGTTGAAGGTTTTTTTTCTGGATCAAGATAATGAAACAAAAGAGGGAAAATGTATTCAAACTCGAATATCATTTAATAACATCTCCGATGGAAAAATATTTCCTAGTATATATTTAAAAGATGAGATATCTATCCAATTTTCAATGGAAAATGTTGATAGAGTTCGGAAAAGAGGTTTTCATAGCTCAAGGAAGATGAAGGGGTGAAAATGAAAAAGGAATTCAGGGGGATATATTTTTCTAAACTGTAATAAGTGTAAAGGAAGTAAAGAGTACTCTCAGTTACCTAAGATGATGGAAAAATGGTCCACCAAAAGTAAAAAAGGAGTTTTATAGAAATCACATGTATCCTACCCAAGATGGAAATAATAGTTTAAACCTTCATAGTGAAAATCAGATGAAAACGTTTAGTGATACCAAGGATCGTTAACATGGTGATGTTTTGATGGAAGCTATAATTCGGAGATATGTGGTAAATAATAGTAGGGTTAGGGTATCAGATAAGTAGGCTGGAAAAGGGGAAGAATGAGATGTTATTATTAATTACTAGAATGAAATGTTATCAATGGAATTTGAAATCAATTCAACGTAGGATGATGTCAATAGGATGACTCTGAGGATGATTCAAGTGAACATTAATATGGAACAATTTGTATGGATCAACAGAAATGATAGTATTTTATCATAGGACTTTCGTGAAAGGAATATTATTATGGAATAACATATCCAAAAATGTTAAAATATGTCCTCCAGTTTTGAAGAGCTCATTAATGATGATCCAAACTCTAAGGCCACTTCCCTTTAATGGATTTTATATATAGGCAAGGTTTTTAATAGACATAATTAGTATTTTAGTGGTTTGTTAATTTATTATAGTTTCTATTGACCGCCTTCCCTAAAGATGAATGGTTTCCTATTATTTCCATAAAATATATTTTCATATGAAAAAGTTAAGTTTCTTCAGAATATACTTATCTGCGTCTCTCTCATGAATTTTATTCATCTATTCCTCTCTATAACAAGAATAAATTATTCAAGACCAAAGGGTATTGAGTAGTCAATATAGACAATGTGAGAATCTAGATTCACCATCATGGTATTAAGAAATCAATTGGTGTCATTTAGATACCAAATGACCATGTGTGGATCAATGCTTGTGAGATTCTACACATGGATCCTAATAATACAAAAAAGGTAATCTAGAAAGTTTTTTTCAAAAGATTAAAATCATCTATGAAGAAAAATCCTTAAATGGGGAAATAATTTATTCATATATAAATAAATTAATTATAAATTTAATATGTAAACTCATTTATTTGGGTCTCAAGAAACTATTAATTAAAAGAAATTTTAATATCACTCCCAAAAAAGAAACTTTCTCTATGCCCAGAAAATTCAAGTGGTATTAGTTCCAGGTTATGTTTAAAATTTAGGATTATTTATTTTACTATTGATCCATATACACAATAGTGTCTAGATTTTAATTTCAATAATTATTCATTCATTAATCCAATTGTATAAATTAACATTCCTTCTAAATTTTTATTAATTCATTCAGGATTCACAATTTTTAATGTACATGAAAATATGATGAATGGATGGAAATTACTTCAGTAAGTGTCTAAGAATTCAGCTAGATAGTATGGGATTACATGTAATATATACTAAGTACACACTATGTACCAAAGTTCACTACAACCGGACATTTCCTCGGAGATAGGACATACCGATCAATAATTACACATGGTTCATTTATTTCAATCATTATATTTATTGAAGAAAATGAGAATATAGAAGTTAATATTATATTTCAGGTAGTTTGTGTACACATAAAGTAGTATTTATGATTTAATGATGAAATTTAAATAAATCGTGTGGTAATATTTATGAAAAAAACTGTATGAGACTGATAGTCTAGAGTAATAATGACATACATGATGTGTAACTAGTGTTCACAATGTGTAGTTCATTATTTAATATTCATAATTAAATGTCTATATCCTCAACAAGTTATGTAGGAACATGACATGTGAGATACACAATATATAGCTGGTTTGTACACCTCGTGTAGTCACACATCCAAAAAAGATAACATGTTCTTCAGTTTACTGCACAAACTCACAACATTTGAAGTACGTGACATGAATATGGCTTGTAAATGACTTATAAACTATAGAAATTCACTCCAAACACCTATTCCTATAACCCAGGTACATGAACAATGAGATAAATTACATGTAGCTCGATAGTACATGTCGTGTAGTATCCCAATAAAGGACAAAATAAAATTACATTAAATTGATATTTGAATCATTAATGCCTTTTTGTATTGACTAGAACCATTTGTGTTTGACTATTTAATAAGGTTTTTAATGAATTATTAAATCCCCAATTAATTTATTATAATCATATATAATTATTATTTCTTCCATTTATTTTCCATGACATTATTAATGATGGGCATCTCCAAATGAACTCAGATGGTCATTAAGATAAAATGGAATTAATTAATTAAATAATGCATTGTTTTATTATCTAAATAATAAAAAATGAATAAAAATGAATGTAAACCAGTGTTACTTTTGTATATTCATTGTATGTTCATGATTGTTTATGATCTTGACTAATATATGTTTATGTATTGGATTTACTTAATTAAATTTATTACAAGGGATTGAAATTATTAATTATTAAATTAAATACAATGAAATTAATTTCACCCCTACCTTTATAATTTTGTTGGAAAAGTGAATCCAAGGTTAATTATTCAGTTATCCTCATCAAATCCTTTGGGTTCCCTCACCTCTATGTGAGTTATAAATACTTTTATCATTTGGAGTATCCCTATGAACACATATGTGGTTCATGATAGTGTTGAGATAATTCCAACACAGGTGATACCCTAGGGGAATGGTGTAATGTTGTAACTCATTCCAAGTCTGAAAAATGAGATATTTTCACTAGGTAAAAGGTTTCTTTATTTCACTCTGAATAAACTAATCGTTAGAAAAGATCATGACTAGGTTGTTTATTTATTTATTTATGTAATATACAATATTTATTTTATGTATGTAATACTAAGGTCATATAAATAAATGAATTATTGTACAATGATATAATATAAATAAATGGACAACGTGAAAATGTTTTATCCACCATGGTTAATTAATTTATTAAGATCCACTTAATTCAACAAGTCATGTAACAAATAAAACAAGATAAAATTTGTGTATAGTAATTAAAATACCTCATATATATATTAAATCAAACATGGAATTCCATTAAATTTTTAATAATGAATCTAATCAAATAATGTTTTAGATCTACCCTTGTTGGGACACTTAGTTTAATAAGTATACTTCTTATGAATGTTTTTTGTTGACTTAACCATTTTACTTAAAGATTAGTAGCCCCTACTAGACTTGATGTAACTTCGAGGACGGTGTTTAAGATACAAAATTCAGGATTTTAGGATTATGGAATCCACTCAATATATGAAAGAGCCACATGCCCATAGTTAGAATATGCCATCCTACCAAAATATCTTCAAGTATCTTGAAAAACTATTTTGGGGTAATGAGAAGGGAAATATTGATCCATTCCCCTAAAATTTACTATGAACTATAAATTATATGTTCAATGGTGGGGGATTTTGAAACATGATAAAATAGAGGGAGATATAATCAAAATAATAATAATAATTTATCATATCATTTCCAATCAGCGAAAGTACTAATAATTGGTTTTAATTGTAATTTCTCACATATTTTTTGGTTAAGTAATGTACCATCATCAGTTTATAAAATGCGTTAATATCATAATTTGTTTATTATGGGTTGGAATTCCCTATTCATATTTTTCCACCCTTGTAGTTTAGAGATGTTGAACAAAAATTGCTACTGATGATATATTGAGGATCCATGAAATGTCTATTTTATTATATTATCAACCAAAATCATAGAGTTGATGATACAAAAAAATTAAATGTTAGATTAATCCATAATATATCAAATATAATTTATTGATAAAGATATGGAAATTCTAGAAATAAATATAAATGTTAAGGCAATATATCTGTGTAAACTGGAAGAAGGAAATCTAGCTACTCATTATACTTTCAAAATGCGGGATATATTGAATAGTTAGAAAAATTGGGGTTCAAATTTGATATGAAATTACCATTAATATTATCTTATTATTCTTAATAACATTATTATTTATTTTATTCCAAGACTAAATAAATAAATTGATACATAAAATCAGAAAAAATTATCAATATTTCACCAAATTGATAAGGAAAGTTGTTTCTACAACCATTTTGGTGAAATGTATGAATCATAGTACTAGAGACCCTAGTTTGAATCTGAATCGAAAAGATCCTATTAAAAATCCATCAATGAAACATAATAATCAAAGATAGAACAATTAATAATAGGATATTTTATTCTTATGTGGAATGAATGTAAACTAGAAAAAAATAAAAATGAAATGAAGAAGAAAGAAGTTGGATCCACTTAATGTATATTAATTAAGTTTCTATTCATAAATTGTTTATTTAATAGAATATTATATAAACATAAATTCATTTAAATACAAGAAATGAGCATTAATAGAATGGTTATAGTATGAATTCAAAATAATATGAGAAAGGTTGATTCTTATGTCAGTAAATACGAGCCCATTATTTCATATTACCAAAGAGATCAATTCTTTTTTTTGTAATAAGTTTTACCAAAATATTTATCTCAGTGTTTGACTATACACAATGATGGATTATTTAAATTTTGAATAAATGTTTTTATATAATTTTAATACTAAATTATAGGTTTAGTAACTATTTAATCACAAATATCCATTGCAATGAATGGTTAAGATAATATATAATAATCTTACCTAATTATAAAATGACAATTCACTGTCAAAAAAAAACTAAAAGTATTTGACTTGTTTATTTCCATAAAATTATATTTTTCTTAATTGATGTAATATATTGGATATAAAAATATTTTAATTATCATGTTTTGATAATAATTTTTTTAAAAAATTGTATACCATAAAACATTAAGTGTTAGTTCAACATGCATATCTGAACTACTCTAAATCTAAAGGTAAGATCATATAATTCATGACATTTCTTCTAAGGACCCGGCCTTAAACATTACATAATATTTAATTAAATAAATAATTAACATTGAGGATCTTTTCAGGTTTATAGTTTTAGGGAATTAGAACATAACTATTACATCTCAAAATTTTACAAAGTAGGCACTTCTACCCAGAATCCACTTTTTTCATAAAATAAAAATTCTTGAAAAAAATTCATTTCTAATTCCATGTTAAAGAGATCATGGATTTTCCTTGATCCCATCCTTCACGCTAATCATCTTTAAGTCCTGTGAAAAACATTTCAAAACTTGGGATGAGCATAAAAGGATCAGTAAGGGCTATAAAACAGTGAATGAAAACATTTGTTCATAAATACATACAAAACATGAACGATTTTACTTACCTCATGAAATCATAAGATTTATGAAAGACACATAGAAATCATAAATCATAAAGGTAACTTCCGACATCCATACCATACTTACATTGTAGCTATCATATCTACATAGGGAGTTACTTTGGAATACCCATCACAGTATATTCCCTAAATATCTTAGGAGAAACATTCACATTTACCTCCATCACATTACCCAATGCATTAGAGAGCTATCTCAAGATCACCTGCCCTAGGTTTATCCCGGAACCACCCGTATATGTAAATAATGCCCAAGAACAATAACATGATCTTAACACATAACATAAGCATAAAGGAAAGATTACATTTCCACATTGCAATAATAAAATATCATTTAAAGATATTGAAATAAGATATCCATTATCAAAATCATTTTCAATACCAAAATACATAAAAAGAGTATTTGGTATTTATTTTTCCTTTTAAAAACATTCCGTCTTGTTAAGGAAGCCAAAGATCAAATAATACTCGCGGCCGCGGAAAGGTCATTGTCACCACTTACATTAAAGAAACATTCCTTTTTCTAGTTTTGTAAAATGATTCGTAGAGAAAATATTCTTTTTGAAAAGAATTAAAAGTCAAAAGTGTTTTATATATCGTATAAAAGAAAGTCATGTATAAATCTAAAAATGCCTCAATGAAAGGAGATTGATACGAAGTCCCTTACCTCGTGTCTGACTTGACCCGTTCATTCTGTAATGTCCTGAATAATAAAATAAAGTTAATTTATACTTGATTAAGAACATTTTTCAAGTTTATTATTCCTTTTATATCACTTATTACCATGTTATAATCATTATGTAATCATTTAAGTTAATAACATTCATTTTGTCGATATTTGGTACATGAGTCAAAAATGGACTTCTTATAATTACATGTTGTTCACGTGGTAAAAAATTCATTATATCCAGAATTATATTCATGATTTGGGTATCATATATATCATATATATCCAGCATGTACATCTATTTATAATAGTACATAACATTTGGAGGTACGAAATGAAATGCACCGTTCATGGAGACGGTAAGCCGTACGTACGCATGAACACTACTTTCATTTCTATTTCTTATTTTAATGGAATTAAATTATAATGATACATAGGTTTATTATAATTACAGTAGAATATCATATATAATATCATTAACTCGGTCCTTTATACATCCCACATAGGGAATTAACGAGTCACATCACTTTGTGGGGGCGGTAGTCCGCACTTGCTCAAATGAGATTATCATATTTACCCACCATGGAAACCAAAAAGGTTTGATATAATTGGGAATTATATAAGAATAAAGAAACATAAACATAATATATATCATATATAAATATAGTTCCATCATAATGGACACCATTAGAGGTGGTAAGATGTAATTGAAAAATCATAGTTTCGTGAGGCGTTAGTTTTCTATCCACAGAAACATAATGTTATTCATCCATTAGATGGAGGTGTGTGTAAGTGTTGTTCTAATACTTCTCATAACAAAATACTAGTATATTTAGGATACTGGTTTTCTTACAAAATAATGGAAATAAAAAGAGTTTAGGGGCTGGAGAAGCAAAATAAAAGAAAAACATTTAAGAGAAACTGTTACCTTTAATTTGGGTAACTCACTTTGGTTTGAACCAAATGACTTCTTGAAGAGCCTTATTCCTAAGGTAAGGCTTCTAGGAGGAGGAGATAGATTTAGGGAGCTTCATTAAGTAGAGTTTGGACGAGGAAAATGGCTTGAGAGGTGTGAGTAATTGCATAGAATTGGTCTCTTTTTATAAGGGAGAGGAGGGGCTCTTTAGGAAAGAGTGAAAATATTATTTTATAATATAATGATATTCGGTTTCTAATGGTCCAAAAATAATTATGGTCGAATATAAGATGACTCATAATTGAAATAAAATCATCCAATCAGAATTGGACATGTTTTGGATAATATTATAATCATTATAATCTTATTTAATTAAATCTTTTTTAATGAGGTAAAAACTGCATCATTATTGTGTCATAAATAAATTAATTTATTTGATGTCTAAACATTATAAAAAAAATACCATGATGTTGGAAATATTTTTATATTTCCAATGAATATTTATAGTCAAAAATATGACTTATATAACACCATATAAAAATTAATTACTAAATTATTTTTGTTAATGTCACTTTTGTCTTCACATTAAATTAATTAATCTAAATTGTCATTATCACTCCCAAGTGGCTCAATGGGGTCCCAAAATAGACCCAAAGATGACCATGGACGGAAATGAGTCATAAAATAGGATTAGGACACGTTTAAGGGTAATTTTATATTATTATAATATAATTTCTTTACCCTTATTTACCTGATTTACCCTTTAACCACAGTAAAAAAAATATTTACTGAAGTAAATATTTAAAATGTCTCAAAATAAAAGTTACCTATTTTCAAAATTTGAACCTCATGATTCCAAATATGGAATCCATTTCTCCAAATTCAAAACATATAAGTGGCAGAAATTAATTTAAAATTAATTCTTGCTGTCAAAACAAAAGGCATGTTTTTAAGAAATATTAACTATCAAAATATTGATAGTTGATTATATACAATTTAAATGTGAAATTTCTTCTAATGACAAAAATTAGATTAAATGGTAAAATTTTAATCTATTTACTCTTTAAAACCAATTAAAAGGATAATATAACCATATAAATAAATTAGATTAAAACATAGTTTTGAATTAAAATACAATATTTTCACTATTCCTTAAAAAAATGAACTTTATCAGAAAAATACCAAAAAATTACCCAGAGTAAATAATGATGTCCTCATTCTAAATAAGGATTTTATTTGGTTATATAGAATGTATTATAGTGACCAAAATGATATTTAAATAGTGTTCTCCATTAAAAGGCGATAAATCGGTCTTTTAATGGAAATTATGCTTAAAATTAGATACATTCACTTTTTAAGCCTCTAACATTTATTTGATAAATATAAATACATGTATAATAATATTATAGTTAGTTTTGTTCATTCCTGCCAATACAACATCTAGGAGTTAACTGCCATTTAAAATAATAATATTATATTATTAGTGTGCAACGTAAGATTCCAAAGAAACCTGTTGTTGCGTATTAGGTACGCTATCAAACATAGCAACCTCTTTAAGCTAATATTAATATTTAGTTCACAAATATAAATAAAAATGAAAATATCTTATTCTTCATTACCAGTGATGTTACATCCTTCCCCCCTTTTAGAAATTGTGTCCCCGCAATTTTTATCTACTTATCAAAATAAGTGGGCGTATTTAACCCTCATAGCATTTTTTGATTCCCACGTTGCCTCTTCTACCATATCGTTTTTCCACAAAACCATTACCTCGTGAATTACCTTATTCCGCAACACCTGCTCTCTACGGTCCAGAAACTAGATTGGTTGTTCTTCATAAGAGAGATTCTCTTCCAACTGAACTACCTCTGGGCTCCAAACATGTGATGGATCTGGAATATACTTTCTCAACATCGAAACATGAAAAACATTGTGTACCTGGGATAAAATTAGAGGTAAATCTACTTTGTACGCAACTGATCCAACTTTCTCCTTAATTTCATTAGGTCCAATGAACCTCGGACTCAAATTTCCCTTCCTACCAAAACACATCACACTTTTTCAAGGAGAAACATTGAGAAAGACATGATCACCTACCTCAAAAGAAAGATCCTTCCTCCAGTTATCCGTATAACTTTTCTGTCTGATCTGAGCTATTCTCATGTGATTCTGAATCAACTGAACTTTCTCTGCCGTCTCTTCTACCAATTCTGGTCCCATCATCTTTCTTTCACCTACTTCATCCCAAAAAGATGGAGTTTGACAACACTTTCCATACAATGCCTCAAATGGATTCATATGTATACTGGAATGAAAACTGTTATTATAAGAAAATTCATCCAAAGAATGATGTTGGTCCCAACATCCTTGGTAGTCCATCAAGAAAGCACGTAACATATCCTCCAAGGTATAAATTGTTCGTTCTAACTACCCATCTGATTGAGGATGAAAAGCTGTACTAAAATTTCATTCAGTACCTAATGACTTCTGAAGGCCTTTCCAAAAGTTAGAAGTAAACCAGGGATCACGATCAGATACAATGGAGAGAATAACTCCATGCAACCTGACTATCTCTTTAACATACAACAGAGCAAGTTGATCTAGAGACAAAGTATCCTTAATAGAAAGTAAATGAGTAGATTTAGTCAATCGGTCAACTATAACCCAGATTTCATTATTACCTCGAGATGTCTTTGGTAATCCCATGACAAAGTCCATGGATATATTTTCCCATTTTCACTATGGCACCGGTAAAGGCTGAAGCATTCCTTTTGGTAACTGTCACTCTACTTTAACCTGCTGACAAGTCAAACACTTCACAGTAAAATCAGCAATATCTCTTTTCATTCCATCCCACCAGTAATACTCCCAAAGATCTCTGTACATCTTAGTACTGCCAGGATGAACTGAAAACGAAGAACTTTAAGATTCACATAATCACTCTTTCTTCAAATGTGAATCACAAGGCACACATAATCTCTTTCTAAACCTCAAAACACAATCATTATCAATGTTAAATTCAAGCAACTTACCCTTCTGAACCAACTCTACCTTTTTCTGCAACTCACTGTCCTCCTTCTGCACTTTCTATATTCTGTCTGATAGTGATGATCTCACTGACACCTGAAACAAAACATAATAATTTCCTGCACCAACAACTTCTATTCCAAATTTCATCAAATCAAAAACCAAAGGATCTTGTTCCAAACATAGCATGGCTATTGAGACATTACTTTTCCTACTCAACTCATCAGCATCTTTATTTTCTTTTCCCGGATGGTAATGGATTGTGCAATAATAATCCTTGATTAATTCAAACCATCTCCTCTATCTCATGTTAAATTCTTTCTTAGTGAATATATACTTCAAATTTTTGTGATTAGTATATATTTCACACTTCACTCCATACAAATGATGTCTCCAAATTTTTAAAGCAAAAACAACATCAGCTAATTCCAAATCATGTGTAGGGTAATTTAACTCATGTGGTTTCAACTAACGTGAAGCATAATCAATTACCTAATTATTTTTCATTAGGACGCATCCCATTCCTTTCAACGAAGCATCACTATAGATAAAAAAACTCACCATTTCGGGAAGGCAGTGCCAAAACTGGAGCATTCACCAATCTGATTTTCAATTCCTCAAAACAATCATCACATTCTTTTGTCTAGATGAACTTAACACCTTTTTGAGTTAACTTAGTCATTAGACTAGATAACTGTGAAAAATTTTCAACAATCCTCTGGTAATAACCTACCAAACCAAGAAAACTACAAATCTTGGTTATATTTGTGGGTCTTGGCCATTCTTCAACAACTTTTATTTTTACAGGATCAATAGTTATGCCATTTTTTGAAACAATGTGACCAAGGAAAGAAATTTGTTGTAACCAAAACTCACACTTTCTGAATTTCCCATAAAGTTTCTTTTCTTTTATGGTTTTCAAGACAATCCTTAAATGCCTTTCATGTTCCTCTTTACTTTTTGAATAAACCAAAATATAATCAATGAACACAACCACAAACTTATCCAATAACTCATGGAAAATTCTATTCATAAAATCCATGAATACAGCAGGTGCATTGGTTAAACCGAAAGGCATAACTACAAATTCATAATTTCCATATCTATTATGAAAAGCGGTCTTCGAAACGTCAGCTTCTTTTACTTTCAGTTGATGGTACCCTGACCTCAAGTCAATCTTTGAAAAATACTGAGCTCCCTGGAGCTGATAAAAAAAATCATCGATATGAGGAAAAAGATACTTTTTCTTAATTGTGAAGTTATTCAATGCTCTATAATCAATGCAAAGTCTCATTGAAGCATATTTCTTTTTAACAAACAAGATAGGAGAACCCCAGGGTGATGTGATAGGTCGAATGAAACCTTTATCTAATAACTCCTGCAATTTCTTCTTTAACTCTAAAAGTTCAATTTAAGCCATTCGATAAGGGGGTTTTGAAATTGGATTAGCATCAGGAACTAAGTCAATAGTAAATCCAACTTCTCGATCAGATATAATACCAGGAAACTCATCAGAAAAAACATAAAGGTACTCATTTAACACTGGAACATCATTAATCTAAATAGTTCCTTTGTTTTCAACAATATGTGCAAGGTAACTTTCATTTCCATATTTTAACAGTTTTTCGACTTCTTGATATGTTATCAAAAGCAAGGGTACATTATTGTACACAAACTGAAAATTATTTAGAAAAGAAACCTCTTTAGCTCTACAGTAAATCTTAGAATGATAAACAAAAATCAAATCCATGCCCAATATAACATCAAACTCTACTAGAGGCAAAACAATAAGGTTTGCAGGTAGATTCTTTCCGCACACAAGGACAAGAATGTTATTATGTTTTCTTTTTGTCTCAACATTTCTTCCAGGTGTTTTTACTGTTATTTTAGTATTCATATCATGAGATCGAATTCCCAATTTACTAGAAAACTTTTCAGAAAATAAAGAGTGTGTAGATCCTGAATCAAACAACACATTGACATAATCTGAACAAATAAACAATGTACCTGATACAACTTCATTTGATGACCCAACATCTGCTGAAGTAGTTTCAAAGGATTTCGCCACCCCTTTCGGCTTGTATTCTGGCTTCTTTCCTTCGGCTGAGTTCCTTGTTGGACACTCATTTGCAAAATGACCCATTTCATTTCACTTAAAACATTTTACTGACTGTAAATCAGATTTTTTCTTACCATTACCCTGATCTTTTTCAGTGAAATTATGAGCCTTATGTCCCATTTTATCACATCGGTAGCACATACAAGAATTCAAAAGACATTCCCCAACATGATTTTTACCACAATTTTCACAAACTGTAAACTTAAGCTTCTTACCATCATACTTTTTTGAAGAGTTCTTTTCTTTCGCCTGCCACCTCAACCTCTTATTTTGTTGTTTGTCAAAGAATACTTGATCATCGGCAAACTCCATTTCCACCTTCTCTGCACAACGAAAAAGTTTTTCATAACTTTTGAACTCATGAGAAGCTAAAGCCCTTCGATACTTTTTTTTAATCATGAGTAAAAACTATTGATTTTACTGTTAAGATATCGTATAATGTTTGGAGCATACCTTGCCAGTCGAGGGAATTTTTCTTCATAAGCAGCCACTGAGTCATCCTCCAGCCTCAATTCCAGGAATTGTTTTTCCATCCTAAGATGAACCACCTTAGGAAAATATTTCTCCAGAAACATACCTTTGATTTCATCCCAATCAAGAGCATCAATCTCCTCACTATCCCTGATATTTTTCACCATCGACCACCACTGACCAGCTTCAACTTAAAAATGGTAAACAACGAGACTAACCTTTTGATGTTATGAACAACCCACGACATCAAAAATCTTTTCCAGTGCTTTAATCCACCCTTTACCTAGCACAGGGTCAGATGATCCTCTGAATGATGGGGGATGTTGCCTCATGAAATGCTCCACTACTGACATGTTCCTCTGTGGTTGATCTGGCTGATCTCGTACATGGATACCAACACCATTTATAGCCCGAGTCATCTGTTTCATCACTACAACAAACTGTTCAGTTCCGATTCTGACCATCTCAGGTTGCTGATTTGGAAGGTTGTCTTCCTCCTGATGTCATCCCAATATAGATTCCATATTTCCTCTGCGGAAAACCATTCTAAACAAAGAAATATCTTAGGCGAAGCAACATGGTAATCTGGAAATCCTATATGATGTCAATATTAACATAAATTACTTTATGGATATTAATTTAACAATATCCTAACTCTTAAAGTTATCTAAACCACCCTCTGATACCAACTATAAGGACCCGTCCTTAAACATTACATAATATTGAATTAAATAAATAATTCACATTGAGGATCTTTTCAAGCTTAGTGTTTTAGGGAATTAAGACATAACTATTACATCTCAAAATATTACAAAGTACGCACTTCTACCCAGAATCCACTTTTTTTCATAAAATAAAAACTCTTGAAAAAAAGTCATGTCTAATTCCATCTTAAAGGGAGCATGGATTTTCCTTGATCCCATCCTTGACCCTATTCATCTTTAAGTCCTGTGAAAAACATTTCAAAACATGGGATGAGCATAAAAAGGCTCAGTAAGGGTTATAAAACAGTGAATGAAAACATTTTTTCATAAATACATACAAAACATGAACTCTTTTACTTACCTCATGAAATCATAAGATTTATGAAAGACACATAGAAATCATAAATCATAAAGGTAACTTTCGACATCCATACCATACTTACATTGTAGCTATCACATCTACATAGGGAGTTACTTTGTAATACCCATCATAGTATATTCTCTAAATCTCTTAGGAGAAACATTCACGTTTACCTCTGTCACATTACCCAATGCATTGGAGTTCTATCTCGGGCTCACCTTCCCTAGGTTTATCACGGAACCACCCGTATACGTAAATAATTCCCACGAACCATAACATGATCTTAACACATAACATAAGCATAAAGGAAAGATAACATTTCTAGATTGCAATAATAAAATATCATTTCAAGATATTGAAATAATAAATCCATTCTCAAAATCATTTTCAATACCAAAATATGTAAAAAGAGAATTTTGTATTTATTTTCCCTTTTAAAACATTCCAGCTTGTTAAGGAAGCCAAAGATCAAATAATACTCGCTGCAGCGGAAAGGTCGTTTTCACCGCTTATGTTAAAGAAACATTTTTTTTTTCGTTTCGTAAAATGCTTCTTAGAGAAAATTTTCCTTTTGAATAGATGTAAAAGTCAAAGGGTTTTATACATCTTATAATATAAAGTCATTTATAAAACTAAAAATGCCTCAATAAAAGGAGATTGAGACGAAGTCCCTTACCTCGTGTCCGACTTGACCCGTTCGTTCTTTAATCTCCTGAATAACAAACTAAAGTTAATTTCTACATGCCTAACAAACTTTTTCAAGTTTATTATTCATTTTATATCACTTATTACCATGTTATAATCATTATGTAATCATTTATGATAATAATGTTCATTTTGTCGATATTTGGTACTTGAGTCAAAAATGGACTTCTTATAATTACATGTTGTTCACATGGTAAAAGGTTCATTATATCCAGAATGATATTCATGATTTGGGTATCATATATATCATATATATCCATCATGTACATGTATTTATAATAGTACATAACATTTGGAGGTATGAACTGAAATGCACCGTTCTTGGAGACGGTAAGTCATACGTACGCATGGATGCTACTTTCATTTCTATTTATTAATTTAATGGATATAAATCATAATGATATATAGGTATATTATAATTCCAGTATAATATCATATATAATATCATTAACTATATCCTTTATACATCCCACATAGGGCATTAACGAGTCACATCACTTTGAGGGGGCGGTAGTCCGCACTTCCTCAAATGAGATTATCGTATTTACCCACCATGGAAACCATAAAGGTTTGATATAATTGGGAAGTAAATAAGCATAAAGAAATAAGAAAAATAATATATATCATATATAAATACAGTTCCATCATAATGGCCACCATGAGAGGCGGTAAGATGTAATTGAACAATCATCGTTTCGTGAGGCGTTAGTTTTCCTTCCACAGAAACATTATTTTCTTCATCCATTAGATGGAGATATGTGTATGTTTAGTTAGAATAACTATCATAACAACATCCTAGTATATTTAGTATAATTGTGTTGTTACAAAATAATGGAAATAAAAGGTGTTAACGGGTTGGAGAAGCAAAATAAAAGAAAACAATTTAAGAGAAACTGTTACCTTTAATTTGGGTAACTCACTTTGGTTTGAACCAAAGTACTTCTTGAAGTGCCTTATTCCTAATTTAAGGCTTCTAGAAGGAGGATAGGGATGTATTGAGATTAATTAAGCTGAGTTTTGATGATCCAAATGGCTTGAGAGGTATTAATAATTGCATAGAAGTGGTCTCTTTTTATAAGGGAGAGGAGAGGCTATTTAGGAAAGAGTGAAAATATTATTTTATAATATAATTATATTAGGTTTCTAATGGTTAGAAAATTATTATTGTCAAATATAAGATAACTCATAATCTAAATTAAATCATCCAATCAGAATTGGACATGTTTTGGATAATATTTTAATCATTATAATCTTATTTAATTAAATTTTCTATTAATGAGATAAAAACTGTATCATTATTGTGTCATAAATAATTTAATTTATTTAATGTCTAAAAATTATAAAAAAAATACCATGATGTAGGAAATATTTTTAACTTTCCAATTAATATTTATAGTCAAAAATAAGACTTATATAACAACATATAAAAATTAATTACTAAACGAATTTTGTTAATGTCACTTTTGTCTTCACATTAAATTAATTAATCTAAATTGTCATTATCACTCCCAAGTGGCTCAGCCGGGTCCCAAAATCGTCCCAAAGATGCCCATGGTTGGACGGGACTTATCCAATAGGTTTAGGACATGTTTAAGGGTAATTTTATATTATTATAATATTATTTCCTTACCCTTATTTACCTGATTTACCCTTTAACCACGATAAACAAAATATTTACCGAAGTAAATATTTAAAATGTATAAAAATAAAAGTTACCTATTTACACAATTTGAACCTACTGATTCCAAATATGGAATCAATTTATCCAAATTCAAAACACATAAGTGGATGAAATTAATTTAAAATTAATTCCCGCTTTCAAAACAAAAGGCGTGTTTTTAAGAAATATTAACTATCAAACGATTGACAGTTGATTATATATAATTTAAATGTGAAATTGTTATAATGACCAACATTATATTAAATGGTAAAAATATAATATATTTAAAATTCAATACCAATTAAAAGGATAATCTAACCAAATAAATAAATTAGATTAAAACATAGTTTTTAATTAAAATACCATATTTTCACTCTTCCTTAAAAAATGAACTTTATCATAAAAATACCAAAAAATTACCCAAAGTAAATTATGATGTCCTAATTATAAATAAGGATTTTATTTGGTCATAAATAATGTATTAAAGTGAACAAAACTAGATTTAAAAAGTGTTCTCCATTAAAAGGTGATAAATTGGCCTTTTAATGAAAATTATGCTTAAAATTAGATTCATTCACTTTTTAAGCCACTAACATTTATTTGATAAATATAAATACATGTATAATCATATTATAGTTAGTTTTGTTCATTCCTGCCAATACAACGGCTAGGAGTTAACTACCATTTTAAATAATAATATTATATTATTAGTGTACAACGTAAGATTTCAAAGAAACCCGTTGTTGCGTATCAGGTATACTATCGAACATAGAAACCCCTTTAAGATAAAATTAATATTTAGTTCAAAAATATAAATAAATATGAAAATATCTTATTCTTCATTTACCAGGGATGTTACATCTCTTTAGGTAATTATAATAATGATTAGTTATTTAAATGGGTTAACAGTTTAAATATTATGGAACCTCTAATATGGCTTATGAAATAACATCTTGTCCAAGTAATAATTAATCCTTTATATGGGGTAAAAATTATCCAAAACACACATTTACTTATATACATTAATATAATGATGATAGTAATAGAGAGATCAATGATGAGACTTATATATATTCTAAATCTTCTATTATTCATTACATGAAATATTTTTCAATAAGAAGTGAAAAAATTAAACATATTCTAGCTTTATTTTCTTATGAATATAACTTAAACTAAAATATTAAGAGAATTTATTAAGACCCTACCTCAAGTATATTATGAATATTTTTTAATAAAAAATGGTCCTAGAAACAAACAAAAATAAAAACAATATGGTGTGTAGATTTTAATGATCTTATGTCCAAAAAATATATTATCATCCATTGAATATTGAAAATATTTCCATAAAAGTATCCTATTACATCGAATATAGTGGAATAATAATTAACGTCATGGGATATGGATTTTGATGTACATTAGTTGGAATAGAGATACTTGACTTCACCAAGATTAGTGGGAGGAGTAGTTCGAGAGACACATACTATTTTAGAATATTTTACGGAATATTTAGTTCATGTTCACCATGGTGTGTGATAAATATATTGATATATTACAATGAATATTACAAGAAGTAATAAATAAATGTTAATTTGATAAATTTGATAAGTATGTAAAAATTCATGTATTGCACTCCATTTATTAGGATTTAGGGACTTTGTATTTTCATATTTCTATAACTTGACACTTTTGGTGAGTATTCAAGAAAACCTATCCATGGATGGTACATGATGGTTCCAAAATGTCATGATATATTATTTAATGTATTTGTCTATGACTAAACCCACTCACCACTAATCATTACTAAAATCATTTTTGAATTTTAATTTTCAAAGAATATTTATAGGATATTCATATTGGGAGACTGATTGGAATGTTCACATCATTTAGAGTAATCCTTATAGATTATATATATTTAAATCAAAGAAATATAGGATCTATGGTATATGTATACTAGGAATAAAAAAAGGGTTACAAACATTAATAAATTTCAAGAATTTATAAAAATTAAATAAATTTCATTATGAAAAAAATCATGCATAGTGGTCATAGAATATAAAATTGGAAATGAATGAGTGACATGTGTATTTAATTGGTTAGTTGGATCACTATAAGTTTTAAAGATAAATATCATGATAATATATTAAAACAACTGATGAGTCTTACCAGTTTTTTAAGACTAAGGAATGAAATTTCTCTAAGATTGACATAAAGTAGAAACTGTGTTTTGGTAAACCAGATAAAAAATATAGACTTATGAGTTTTCAATTTATAGTAATTATACATATATTAACACATTATTTAAAAATACAAGTCAATATAATTCAAGATCTAATTTTTTTCACATATATTCCATCTTGTAGAACATGCATGGGAATATAAAGATACTTTTGAAATTGATATAATTTATCTGGCTTAAGTTATTTGAAATTATATCATGTAACATGATATGTGGGTACATTTTATATTACTAATGAATTAATATAACAGGTCAATACTAAATAGTTCCTACATAATTGAATACTCATGGTGTTATAACTATTCCATTATACTTAGAAAAGTAAAACTAGAAGTGTTCTATTTTTATAGATAAGTGGGAATACTAGTGATCAATGGAATTGAACACTTATATTCACTTAGTCCAAGTTGATCTAGTATCATAAAATAGGTTATGATAAAATGAAACAGATCCTTATTACAACCAGTGGTTTTGATATCTAAAATATCCATGTATGTTGTGGAATCTTATTCAGTCTAAGAAGTTGTTTAGTAATGTCTTGTGATGACTTTGGTTTATATAAATATAATGAGGATTATCATTATTATGATAATATTTGAGTATGGATGTAACAATGATTTCAATATTATTATATTGAAACAAGAGTAATACTCTCAATAATATCAACACTTGAGATATTGTCTCATTGTAGAATTATAGTAATAAATTAATAAGACACACCAATACATTTCATAACCAACCATAAACATGGGAATATGATAATTATAATATCTATATCTATTCTTAGTATAATAATAATAATCAATTGAGAAATAACAAGTCATTGATAGTTTTATATAGTGCAAGCTGGGTGTATATTGGATTTGGTTACCTAGAACGAACAAGATTATAATTAAGATTACATTTAAATTCAATGAAGTGAATGTTAATTTAAATAATTTATCATGTATTGATTGTTATCTTATATAACTTTTATTTTATAATTTAAAAGAGTTTTAGAAATATTGAAAAGGTCATAGAAGTTCCATGCTATATTGAGAAACTTTAAGTGATGTGATAATATTCTTAAATATCATCCTATGGTTGGAAAACTTACCATTATAGGGAACATAAATTGTATAATATTAACTTTGAGTACTCATAAGAATATGAGGATTCTTTTAATTAATTTAAAACTTGTTAATCCCTAAGACACGAGATTATGAGAACATAAATTATAAAAAGAATTTTGTATGTTTTGATGTTATTAGTTATTCATATATATGGGAATGTGTAATAGTACATATAGTTTATGATTATCATTGATGCATTTTATGATTCATGAACATGCATTTACTAACAAAAAATATCATTCCATATGTTGGTGGTATTTAGGGTATGTTTGGTGTGTCAAGAATGACATGTTAGTAATTCATAAGTCAAGGAATTGTTTGTCTCTTTCATCTTTTTAGAATATTATATATTTCCCCTTCGATCTGAATAGAACCATAAAATTAAATTCCATGTAAATTGTGAAATGACGTGTTTTGTTATGATTTTCAATGAAATACATATCGAGCACATAGGTTGATGACATAGATGTACAACCTATTGGATGAGATATTGAGATAATGGGACTATATTTCACATAGAGTGTTCATCTATGGGTTTCAACATCATGACATTAAGTTCATTATCATGGGATCCTTGACCCTTTTCTAGATATTAATCATGTACATTACTCAATCCCAAATACTCTCAACTAGAAATAATCCTAAAGGTTCACACACAATGTTGTTCTGGTGATCTTAATTAATATCTATTTTAGTATTAATATCAGAATAATTATTATTCTCATGGACTAGAAATAATATTATTCAAGATACATTGATCGGTAATATTAACACGATATTAAAAAATTATAAACTATTTAATAAATCATTAATTTAATTGGAAGAATATTTAATAAATATTTATTCACCAGATTGAGAATTAATATTTTATTTTATTTATTGAGTATTTAATAAATATTCAATTACTAGGTTGTGAAAAAATATTTTTTTAATTGAAAAAAATATTTATTTATTTATTTAATAAATTTTTCGAAGTTCAAGTAGACCAAATCCTTTCCGATAATGAATATTAATTTACCTTCTTATGAAATAATAATTATCATTGCATGAGTTAGGGAACACCATATAATAATAATAATAATTTTATTATTTTAGGGTATGGGGTTTTAAAAATATTATTATATTATTTATGGGATATCATGAAATTAAATAATATTTTATCACAAAACCTATATCTATGTTAATGTTTTTGCTTATTGTGTAGGGTTAATAAAAAATTGAGAATTGAGAATGGTTTCAGATTACATACTTATATCACTCTCTCAAAATTTCCTCCTCAATTTCTCTCAATAATGTGAAGAACTATTTTGATCTAGATTTAACTTGAGGGGCCATGAAGAACTATGAAAGATAATTACATCATAAAAATATCACTCTGAAATCAGTTAATGTCGTTCGGAGATCAAAGGATCTAGTGTGGGTCCCCACTAGAGGTATTATCCACTTTGATCCTTATTATGAACCAAAGGTAGTCAAGAAAGGGATTTCCATAATATCAACATCCCATATGAATAACGATCTTAGGATGAGGTAAAAATTTATTAAGAATAAGAAAAATTATTTATATATTTATCATGAAATATCTTCAATTGGGATTTTGGGAAACTATAAATTAAATGAAACTTTAAGGTTATGACCTCCAATGTTGCTTCCACTACACACAAAATATTAAAATATTCATCCATTCCTAAGGAGAAGGATGAGAAAAAAAAATTTTAGTAGATAATTCTTTATTTATTTTATCTATAATATATAACCATTCTAGGATAAAGTCACATAGATGATTCCATATATATATATATATATAATTTTTAAGAATTAACATTAATTGAGAATTGGAGGAATGATCTTAAAGGTATTATTTATTATTAGTGAATAATTTTAATATTGGTATGATCAATATAGAAAATTAAAATTATAAATAAGAAAAAAGATTAAAATCATTAATATCTGATTTATCAATAGGATAAATTAAGTGATAGAAAGCGAATGAGTTGAAATATAATATATTATTAGTTATTATGTTTTAATGAGAATAATGATAAGGGATATTAGATGAAGTTATTATTAATATTTCATTATATTATTTAAATTTTTGAGATATTGATCCAATTATAGAGTTATTTATAGGGAGATTCAAAATATAACCATATAAGGGTGATTACATTTTGTGTTATATCATTATATTTTTGCATTGATAATGAGATGAAGTAAGACAATGTAATGTCCATGTGTTGTAGAAAGAAATTCTCCTACATCTCTTTGTATTATTATAATTAGAAATTGTGAATTTAGTATGGATTTATTGTGGGAATTCCATACCCATATACATATGTCATACTATATAAACGAAATTAAATTAAGGATTAATATTTCATTATAATCATTTTATATGGGAACGATCCATGATGAATATTGGGGGAATTAAATACTTGAATTTTAGGAACATTAGATCAATTAATAAAACATGATAGTGATCCATCCAATTCATGGATCCTGATTTATATGGTAAAAATATAATTAACAATTATTGAATTGAACTTAATCATATCAACATTTAACGTGCATTACACAATTGAAACATACTACTGTAAACATTATAGAATTGAAGAATTAACCATGTATAATGTAATTTACCTCTTTAAAAATATAACTAAGTATAAAAAATATTTAAATTATTTAATGAAATTGTAGGAGGATAGATATAAGATAAATAAAGAACTAATTTTGAAGGGTACCTATTCATAGATAATACGTATTGAAAAACAATATTATCATATTATAGATTTATATTCACAAACAAATTCATTAAAATATAATATTAAAATGAATAAACATATTATAAATCAAGTTGAACATGATATTGATGTCCTAAAAAACAATACAGGCTTAACATACCCTAATGAGGAGAGAAAAATCCTTTGGGGTGGGATAACACATGAATATAACTATGTATATCCAAGATTCCCCTAAATTGTTCATTCCATAATGTATTTTTATGTGTTCCACTAATATATATATATATATATATCCCATATTAGACAAAATTATATTATTAGTTGATATTCCTCATTTCACAGAATATGTGAATCAAGGTTTAAACACACACAAGAGAGACCCATATAGGATATGAGTACGTATTACCCTATCAATGGTCAACATCAGAAACATATAACCTATTTATAATTATAGTACATAATGTATAATCATAATGATGTTAATGATTAAAACATAAAAATAAAAAATTATTCTTATAAAGTCATATTTTAATTAAAAAAGAATATTCTATATCTACATGAAATATAAGAGGAAAAGAACAAACCTTAAACAACATTAACGATCTCTTAATATTATTAAAAAACAAAAATGAATTATAGATTATTAGTAAATATATCTACTAGTGAGAAATGAATATTCAGACATAGGTTATCTAACTATGAATAAAAAAATCAAGGAATTTGAAAATCATTCACATAACTAAAAAATTTTATAAATGATTTCATGGAATTTTGATACCCATCAAATGAAAAATATTGGGTATCCTGAAACTTATATGATAATATTTATTTGCATAATTAAAATTTGTAAATGGTGGACCCATACTAGTGGTTAGTTAGGCTACCTAATCCTAACCATTTTCCACTACTAATGACCAATATTTTAAGACAGAAATGTATCTATATACCATTTCATAATTTAATATGTCATCAAGAATATCTTTCCCCAACATGAAAATCATGACCAACTTACTTGGTACCCCATATTTTCTAAAATACTTTAACATTTATACATAAAATAGTCAGTCGTTTCATATTATTATAACATAGTAAAAAACTAAAATTATTAAGCTATTGCATGGAATTCAAGAATCATAAATAGAATAATAAAAATTTACATGAATAATATTGGACCACATTATTTATAATTTTTAGAAAATAATTTAACATTTAGAATAAATAATTTTTTCAAATCATTACTGAACCATCCAATATATATGCTTCCTAATACATTATAATATTAATATAATTATAATGGGTTACCTTCAATTTTTTTGATCTACTTGACTCCATGAATAATAATAGTTCAAAAATACAATATGTTCTATAACATTGTCAGCCTAATAAATATAATAAATTTATTTTTCTCCCTTCCTAATAGAAAATTGAATCCATGTAATAAAAAAGTGTTACCTTATATTATTTAATACATTAATCTTGTGATAACTCATGTGATAAAAATTAAAATTAATTATATTATTTTAAAATAAATTTGATAACATTATAAAGAAGTTACTTATATCCACTATAAATAGAAAAAAAGAGGTAGTTAGATGAATACAATACCCTAGATCTATTAATAAAAATAACCATTTGATAACATGACTTCAAATATATACAATAATGGATGTATATTTTTTAATGATAATGTCATGTGATTAAAATATAAAATATAAGTGATATATATGGTTTATGAGGATTAAATTAAAAACCCCATTTTAAGATATTTTTTTAGTAAAAATTTAATTTTTATACTTTTCTAAAAAAACTAACAATTATACCAATCTGACATCCCCAACCCAATAAACCAAAATGGATGAAATAATGATGAAGTTGCATGACCTCAGGATTTCTTCTTCACATGCAAGAGGCTTCTAAGTAGTCCTGAAGATCCCATGACCATTGTGGGGAGACTATACCATCATGTATCATTATAAATAATAATATAAATCAAAAAATTATCCAAAACATGTATAACCTCATATTGTAGAATATGGGATTACATAAAAAACAAACCAAAACAATAATATAACAATTATTTAAAAAATAATTTACCAATGTTTATTTTATAATATTTATATAGTTTCATGATCACCCAAAAACCAGTCCTAATTGTATAATATAAACTAAATGTAAATGTCATAGAGACAACCTACTATGCATGGTATCACTTAAATCCTACATCCATTTTCCCATAAATCTCTCAAAAAACATTAAAAAATATTTAATCCATTCAATAACCTTCATTTTTATCAAAATTATTCATTGTCATTATAGTAAATGTATATTCCATGAGCATAAAATAAATATTCCACCACCAATGATATCCTTAATTAAAATTAGTTTACAAGAAAATTAATGAACTACTATAGAAGTAAGATGTAATTATCATATGAACACACTTACATCACTATTGGATACTCAATATGTCATACTAGAGGTTGAATCAAACATTTTTTTTCATGTTCCAAAATAAAATGATTTTCCCACTGATTAAACACAATATTAGAGTGAACAAATTATCACCACTAAAAAAATGTTTTTAATTTTATATCATCATATTATAACATTTTTGAATGATGCATCACCATGAGAATAAGGAGTAACTATTCATAAAATAAATAAGGATTAGGATATATCTCTCAGTGATAAACACATCACCACATCACAATATGGTGAACAATGTATTTCCTGGTGAATGATGCATGAAAAACGTTATCATAGGGTTCAATAATGTATCTTTTGGTAAATAAAGTATTATTAAATCTCTATTACTAGGATGTGAATGATTTATCACTAAACAAAACCCTTGGTAAAGGACACATCACTATCACATCACAAAATTGGACCCCTAAGAATCAAATTTTCATGATGTTTTGAAGAGTTTTTATAAGATTCATTTATTATAGGAACAACTATTATTTTATATTACTATTTATACTTAATTTATCATCATGTATTAAATTCATTATTAATATGTATTAATATAAGAATATTTTTTAAGGACACTAAAAAACATATTCTAATCAAGTTTCGAATTTGAAATTACACTATCAATTCACTAATAATATGAGAAAAATTATTTACCTATTTGGGAAATGGGTTATTCATAAGGGAAGATGATAATTTTTTGTGTTAATTATAGAATTTATTTGGAATATTAAAAATGAAACTATATTTTTAAAATGATTTTATTTTATATTTTTCCTGTACAATAAAGCTTCAATTTCTAATATTAATATAATATATTTTGATGAAATTTTATTTGAATGTATTATAATGAAATTATTTGTTTTTAGTGGTGATCCAGGTGGCCAATGTCGATGATAACATGTTAGGATATATTTAATTTTTATGAATAATATCCCACCATTTTAATAACAACATAAATTGGAAGAATATAATTAAGTTAGAATTTATAATCCATTTGAATACAACATGGGCCATCATTTTTCTTCAACGAACCTCATAATTCATCAACATATATGATGAATTTTTCATGTAATTTTTCTAGAAGTATGATGCATCGATTTCATTTTATGTGTGGACAAGGTCACCTTAGATAAACATTCCACCCACCTATAAATAATATAATCAGAATGGGTGACTTTCAAAATGGGGGGGGGGCTAGGCTTTTGAAATTTCTATTTAAGTTAGATAAAGTTATGGAAATTGGATGTGGTTTGTGTGTTTATTCAATTGAACTACTATATTTCCATTTTTTTTGAAAAAAAATATTCCTCACTTATATTTTGGTCAAATCAATCTATATTCAACATAAAAGTTCTTCTTATTCTAATTTTATGCTATTAATAACAAGTTGAAATTGTTTCGTGAAGGTGTTAAATATTTCACATAATGATGGACTATTCTCTATTTTCCTGTTTTATAATCTTCAATTTTTTTCAATGAGTTAAAATTCATTATCTGTTAATGGACTTTTTTGAAAGTAATAGAAATTGTCTTATGGGTTAAGTCAAGGAAGCGTCATAGAGAAATATTAGATGTTATTTTTTATTCCATTAACTTTCGATCATTTTTTTCATTTTATATTTTAATTCAACTATTTTCTTTCATCATCTTACATATTGAAAATTAAGGTCCTACATTTCTTATTATAGTAATATCGAATAACCTATGGAGTGGTTTAATTTTATTATCCAAGTGTATAGGTCATTAGTGTTATAATATTATAATAATTAACTAAGTGAATGTTAATGGTAGTTCATATTTCATTGAATGTGTCCCTACTAAATTAATTAAACTTAAAATTCCTAAAAACATAATTCTATTTCCCATAATATAAACCAATTATGAAATCATTTTCAATAATTTAGTTTAGTTATATCATTTTTTGTTCAATTTATCAAAAAAGTCAATCACATATTTGATCACATATATACAAATAAATCTATAAAATGTTCACATGTCTTTAGTTTGGTTCATAATTCATAGAGTATTAGATATATAAGATTTTGTTGTAAGTGACCACACAATACCCAAGGTAAAATTTAGGCCAACCAAATATTAGTGCAATTTTTAGACCCCAAAATGAGATCTTAAAACAGTTTTATTATATTTTCACCCAATGTTTCTATTATCACCCCCATTTATCTTATCAATTATGATTTTTTACTTCATAATATATACACATATATATGCGAATATTCAAGATGACTAGTTAGGTTTAATAATCCTTAGGTTAAAGAGTTATATTAACTTATAGAATATGTTTTCCTTTTTCACCAAATTTTTAAAAGACTCTATATTCTAAAATTGGGTCCAATATTTGATAGGTTATTAAATGTAACCCAATAATATACCCAGAAAAGAATAAAATGGATTTTGAAAATTGGTAGCCCCTATATTGAAATATGTGGTAGGTCATACCCTAAATTACCACATTTTATAATTCTAGTATAAATCACCATCTTTCCTGATATATTTTTCTTTATGCGGTTCTCAATTATCTTGAAACTCTAGGTTTTAAACCCCCTTAAACCCATTCATATTATGGAGTCAGAGCTAACCTACTATCATTTTAATGAGTAAAAAGAATTTATTTAGACTATTTTTACCCGTATAAAATTAAGTGAGGTAGAATTATCCTTTTTTATATTCTACTCATGTATCATGATAATAATTTAGTAAAAAATTATTTTTCATAATACATCCATTCATGGAAAAACTTATTTAAGGGATTTAACATTTTTTAACCCATAAATATAATATTTTGAGTATTTTAGTTGTCTAGGGAAGGGTAGACAAATAAATTTGGAGTTATAAATATATAATTTCATCTAGAAGGGTGTACTGTAGCATGGAATGATAAACTTCGCTTTTATGGGTTTTCTGGAAGAAATGGTTTTTAAGTAATCTAGTGTGTCACAACATTATTAAAGGTTATTCATGAAATAGATCATGGTTTTTCAAACGGAGTGATCTTGGAGGTTTTGGTGTTTATATATTATGATAATTGATATGTTTAATACACATTATTTCATGATTTATTACATAAAAGCCCACATAGTAAAACACAAATGGTTATAAAGCCTAGTGACTTTATGAAATTATGTATTTAACACATCACCTTAAAACATTTCCACATCAATATTATTGAAAAATTTCATAAAATGATTCTAAAATTTCATTTCTCTTAAAACTACATCGGATAACCTTGAAAAAAACATAAGAAAACGATAATGGAAAAACAATACTAACTTCATGAAAGTATTACATGATATTAAGTATGAAAATTAATGTGACATAAAAATGGTGATAATTATAATAATTAACATCAAAACATTATATATTATGATAACATAAAGGAAACATGATAATTTGAATAAAATATTGAACATGATATCCTAAACATTGGTCAAGGATACCTACCAATACATTTTAACTAGGTGAAGCAAATACCCTAATGGATTATGTTTACTCCATAATCACATATATGATGTATCAGGAGGCTACAAAATTATTTAATTATTTATATCACTTTATAATTCCTTGTTCCTCCATCAATTTTATATCATGCACACTGCATAAGTATTCCACAAAGATAAGTTAATATGGGATTGTATTTTATAAAATATAATCCTAAAATTTATGAGTGTGGAATAATTACAAGGATTTAACAAATCATTAAAAAATAGGCAAGTCTAAGAGAGTATCCTTGATTATAAATGGAGATGATATTCAAAATACAGTGGTTTGACTTGTAAAAATCACAGGATAATTTCAGCAGCATAAAAGGGATACATAATGAATAACGAGAGGAATTAAGGATAGGGAAAGAGGTCTCTAATAAATTGGAAATCATAAATTAAATAAGGGGGATATGTAATAAGATAATGAAATATATATCACTGGGAATTAAAATTCATTTGTTTAAAAGTGTGGATGGATAAAAGTTTGGCAAGGAAAATTCATTGGATAATCTCGGCAGTATAACACAGTTACATAATGAAACCTGGGAGGGATTAATGAGAGCTAATGGGGTGGATAATCATGTGAAAATCATACGGGATACTAGAGGGATGTTTAATATCATATCCCATAAATATGAATTGTAAGTAAAGAAAGTAATGTCTAAACTGAAATGTGATATTACCAAACAGTACATATAAAGTTTTTTCATTTTAAAATATAATTTTTATCATACTTATTGAAAAGTAATATATTAAACAAAAATAATAATGGGTAAAAAAAATAATTTAAAATAATACATATTCAAAATGTTAGGATCACTATATATAACCCCTTATTAATATAGTGAACTCTCTAATGGTATGTTGCGAGTTGGTGATATTTTTTGGGGTGGTCCAGAAAAAACGCATTGGGCTATGATCTTGATGTGCATGAACATCTCCCGTAAAGGTTTTAGCACATAATTTAGTTTCTGAATCTTGAAATTATATTGATCATGGGAAAATCTTAGATATTTTATCACTATCATATTCATGGATAAATTGTCTTCATACGATACAATCCTACTAATAAAGGAAACTACTTCTTCAATCTATATCAATTGGATTTATCATAAACCTCAATATAGAGTAATAATATTAGCACTATTCGAATGATATATTATCAATGTTAATTATTCAAAATAGTTTAGTAAATATGATATTCAAAAACCAAATATGTTTATGTGTTATCTAAAACTTCATTACAAAATAAGGAATTTAATTTGTACACAAAGGGAATTTTATAAAGGAATGGGACATTATGTTATTCCCCCCTTCAGAAACTTCTTCCTCAAAACTTTAATTTTAGACTCCAAAATAGATGAGGATACTTATATTTCATCACTTATTCATATTACCATTTTTTTTCTATAAACATATTTTTTATCCATAACTCATTGACCAGTTATGTTTCCTTGTTTCATAGAATCTTTTTTATATGATCTATGATATTCATCACTTTATCATTGTATGAAATATCAATATCCAATGGTAATACTAATGGGTTCATTATATATAGGGTTTATGTATGTACTCCTTATATAGGGATACATATAACACATCATATACATGTGATAGGTTAGGTGAGATTTTTAGTTGACATGATACCACTCCGATAGGATCATGGCTGTCAAAGGATCTCACATATTTTCGATAAAGCATTACCTTATTCCCAAAATTCCTAAATTTATTACATGGTGATATATAAGGAAACACTTTATCACTCTCCTTATACTATAGGTGTCATTGATGGATGTCTACATATATTTTCTATTGATTTTTTGTCAAATTCATGTGGCACTAAATGGTTTGAATCTTTTCTATCTTTTCTTGGATAAGATCAGGTCCAATAAACTTGCACATTCCAGCTTCATCCGAACATGTTGGGTTTAAACAACTATTCCTATATAAAGGCTCATAAGTATACATTTGAATTAGAATGGAAAATGTTTTCATATGAGAACTCCATAAGGGGATAGTTCTGATCCCAACTTCCTTGAAAATCCATTAAACATGATATTATCATATTATCTAGAGTTTGAATGGTTATTTTAAAATAACCATCCTTACAAAGGTGATAAGTAGTGACAAATCTCTATTCCTTATCTAGACCTTCATAAAGGCTTCTCTAAAACTTCAAGGTAAACCTCGTATCTTGATCAATTGAAAAGATATTAGAACTCCATGTAGTATTACAACTTATCTTATATATATCATGGATCTTTAATCAAGAGAGAAATACACCTTGTTAGTAATAAGATTCATTGATTTTGTAATTCTACTAATAATCACCTTGATGGAGTTATTACCTTTAGGTTTCTAGGGATCCCTAAAATTATATATATGTAAATTCATTCACATTTTCATAATGGTGTGGGAAATGGTTGAATCATACCCATAGAGTTCAGTTATTCCCCATTAACATACTAGCATAACACACATCAAGATAGAAACTCCACAATCTCTCTATTCATGTTACACCACTAGAAATGTTTCTTCAAATGTCTATACATATCAGTGGTTCCAGGTTGAATAAAAAACCATGAGCTATGTGTGACTTTCATAAGTTTTGTTTTTTTATTTCTTTGAAGGGAAAAATATATATATTCCAAAACATAAAACTACATCTTCTGCAAAGTTGAACTCCACAATATTCACAACCTTATTCTATAGAAACTCTTTATATTTCTGATAATCATTTAACATATCATAAATGTATGGTTGAGAATTTATATGATATTGTTAGGATATAGATTGTTTTATTCTTATATAATGTATCATGTTTTTATGTCCAAGAAGATTGGATCCATTGAAATACTCATCATGGATAGAGTTATGTGATATTTCTACCTAGTCCATCTTAACATTTTATCATTATCTCTAGATGATAATGGGTTGAATAATTATAATACATGATCTTCTCTAACCACCCCTGTTAAAACATATTAATCTCCTTTTGTGTGAATATATAATTGAGGATTTTATGATCTGTATATATTCCAGACTTCTACCCCTAGAGAAAATGTGTCCAAATCATAAATTTGAAAGTCATTGTGTCTAATTATAGATAAATATTTTTTATTTCTACTCATGGATATTTAGTCGAAAAAAGACATATGCTATAAATTTTTCATGTTTCATGAGTACACAACATGAGACCTTTTTATATGTATCAATATAGATCAAAAATCATTCCCCAATAGTGGTTAATTTGAGAACATGTGAAATGGTTAGCCAATTGTTAATCTATTGAAAACAATCCCCACATTCACCATTCCTATAGTGAACCCAAACCTAGTATCCCAGAGATGATGTTTTCATTAATACAATTGAAAATTTTACCAGGAATTGTAAACCAATAGACCAAATAGTTTAGTAGTCTTGGTATTCTAGATATATACTCGTGTTATTCATTACATTTTAATGAATAAATTACAACATAATTTTATATGAGAATATCATGTTTTCCCTGAACATATCATTGTATATCAAACTTATTAATGTTCATGGATATTTACAAAAGGAAACAAGAGAAGGGTGATCTCAAATCCATAGTAATAGTTAAGTACAATGGAAGTTATCATGAATTTATAAGAATAACCCAAATGTAAATGTAAATAACTAAGAAAACATTCTATTTAAATAAATGGATATTGGTTTAACAATATGAAATAGTAAATAACTAAAAATACATTCCATTTAACATATAATTGAGAATAAAATGTGTCTAGATATAATATAATTATGAAAATTTTATCTATAATAATAACATAAATCATAATGAAGGAAATTATTAATTATTGGACATCATATCTTAGGCACATGATACCTATACCGTTAAGAACATTAAGAAGATGGTTTAGAATTTTTGGGTAAAAACTAATTCAGTTTGAAGAACTATTTCTTTACTATCAAGACGATTCAGAAGATAGTTTAAAACTATTGGCTATAAACTCATAACGGTTTCCAACTGAATTTTTATCATGACACGTACTATTGTATCGAGGAGATTCATACACAAGAACCCACCTATATATTTCATTTACAAATAATTACACATATATTGAATAATTGATTTTATTTATTAAAAATTTTCATTCTCATCAAATATTTGTATTGTGTAAAAGATTAATATTAATCAATATTTAAATAGTTAATCAAAAAACCATTCAAAGTATACACCATATTTAAAATTTTATACGGTTTAAGAAATAATAATATCTATCATAAAATAATATGAATATTTATGATACAAGTATTGACTATTGAAAATTATTAGAAGAAATTGTTTTTATTAAAAAAAAGTTAATAATCACAAAATAAATTGAGATTGTACAATAAATTTTACCACTTGGTAATTTTTGATTCAAAATTACCTTGGATTAAATGATTCAAAGTGAAACATAAAATACCATGAATTATTAATTAATCATTATATTACATGTGAAGTTTTATTATATACAATACATAAACATGAATTGGTTCATAATAAAAAATATGTCTCAATATATTGTAAGTTGAGACAAAATACCTTACCTCATGCTTATTTTTGATTGAAAATTATAAAACCTCTTGTATAGTTGTTTTTAAACATGTTATTATCTTATAAAAAACCTATATTAATATTTATAATAACATATATGATCCTTTAATAACATCTTATCAATCATTCATTATGGATCTATCATTATTTAAGTTGTATTATGTGTTAATCACCTTGTTTTCTCATTTAGGTTTGGTTATGAATGTTTTGATTCATGTGTATATTATATAGTTAAATATCCACTATAATAATTATCATGGGAAATTATTCATATTTATAAATAAATTATAATTTTAAGACCAATAATGACATCTGTAATTTTTAAATAAAGTATGTTACACTCATAGAGACGGCAGACTATACATACACATGTGTAATGTTTCCATTTTTAAATGATCCTTATATAAAAGTGGTAATAATTATTTCATAATTCATGAATTATAATTATATTCTAAATAAAATATTATTTCTTTAAATATACATATATACACTATATAGGTGGAGTGATGATTAAAATAGAGTCACATTGCTTTATGAAGGTAGTAGTCCACAGGTACACGAAGGATGTTATCGAATTTAAATGAGTGGAATGGAAATAAAATGGAAAATGATAGATTTTACTTCCAAAATGATAAATATTTAAAAAATATTATAATTATTTTATGTATATCATAGATCATCATTAACATTTTCCTTATAAACTTCCATGTAAATCATTAGAGAAAGTCAAATCACATTACTTCAGAAGGCTGTAGTCCACCGTACACAGGGGAGACATTATCTTTCCCCCTCTAAGATGGATACAAATTGAAATTTATTATATAAAGACTCCATAGGTAAAAAAGGGTTATAAATATCCCATATATTATTTATATCCATCATTATAAAAAACTATGAATGATGGTAATGAATGATCAAATAACATCAGTTTGCGAGGTGGTAGTCCACCACACATATGAATGTCTATTACATAACCCATTTGGTGGAAGTAGAGATGGTTTTAAGTTACTAACTTATTATAAAAAATAACAATATATGTAAGATACAGAGGTTATTATATCATCATGGTTTAATAAGAATTGAAGGAGGTGGAGAAAAAAATAAAATAAAGATGCTCGTTGAAAAATATTATCTCATTTTCAGGTACCCTACTTTGGTTTAAACTAAAGAATTACTAGGATGGCTTTATGCCTAAAATAAGTATTATATGATGATGGATGGGATGTTTGGAATTAATTTGGGTAAGTATTTCATAACTAAAATAGGTTTGATGTTATTAAGAAGATAGGATATGGGGTGTATTTTTATAGTTTAGAAGGCTTTGAATTTATGTAAATACAAAAAATTAGTCAATATTAGGAGGCAAATATTACATAATATTCCTAAAATATATATAATTAAATGTTCTTTAGGATTATTTAATTGATAAAAACCTCTAAAACATAATAATTTTTTTAAAAAAAATGTTGTTACTTAACTTCTATGTTTCCATATTTGTACTATTTTGGTTTTTCAGTTGGGTAATTGTTATTTTCTATAGGTAATTTATCCTTTAATACTAAAATAAAATGAGACATATTAGATAACTTGGAATGAATGGTTATAAATATTATATCTAATTTATAATATAAAAATACAATCTATGTCAAAAATAAATTTTAACATAATTGTTTATAACGTGAAAAAACATCGTTAAAACCTTAATCATGATAAAAGGATTTTTTACTCTTTAAGGGATTAATATATTAATTATTGAATAAAATTCTATCCAATATGAAAGATAGTATATATTTTTTATCATTTAATAATATCTTTTATTAAAATATTATTTCCAGTATTTTTTAATAATTTAATAAAAGATAAATTATAATAAAATAAAATTAATGTAAATTTTGATATTATTTATTTAATTTGATTTTTTTTAAAAAAATATTCATTTATGTAATTAGAATATGTTATATTAAAACCTATGTAGCATGATATATTAGTATGAAAACTAATTGACCACAATAATTCATTCAATTTACATCACTTTTAATATTTTTAGAATCATGTATTTTAGTTTACTATTAACCAAATAATTACAAAACTGGCATTTCAAAAGTTTTTAGTGTAACTATTTAATCTAAAAAAGTTTATATAAATTATCATGATATGAAAAATAAATTATATTTCAGAATAAATTTTTTAACCGAACATGTGTTTTTTTATCCATATCAAAAAACAATACATATTTTAAAATCAAAGAAGATCTTATTTTGTTGTTTTTCTTTATATAACTTATTATGTTGGTTCATATCATGGAAAGGTGTACAAAAAACTCATTAAAATTGATTATAAGTTTCTAAAAAATGAAATATGTCCAAAAAATAGTTTTTTAAATGTTAATATGTGATTTCAACCCTTATCGTCTTAGTTTAACCACCGGTTAATTTGTTTTAATCTTAAGTGTGGTAATTAATTCTTACCATATTCACTATTAATTTTGGTTAAATTTTAATTTTCCCTTATTTGAAATTATAAATTATTATAATTCCATATATAGAATAAAATTTTTCCAAATACAATTTACATAAGTGGAATAGTTTAATTTAAAATTTATCATTTAGATGTGAAGAGAAAGTGGGTTTTAAAATAGATAATGTTCAAAAGATTACAATGTTTTAATATCAAAATTCAATCAAAAAATTGTTGTAATCACCTAAATTGGATGAATTGATGTAAACTTTAACTAATTTAATATCAAAAAATTAAAAAATATAATTTATCATTATAAAATCTTAATAATAAAAGGCAACTTAAATTAAAATTCTTTATTTTAAATGATTGAACATATATTTTTTAAGAAATATAAATAAAATGTACCCTAAGATAAATTTGATATTATTATTTCAAAATTGTTTTTAGTTTTTTTAATAAACACTATTAATATGATAAAAAAACATTTTTAAATTATGTGTATAAAGCTTGATTAAACTGTCTATTAGGAAAAATACATTTTCTTGAGAAAAAATTTCCTTTTCATCCAACAAACTCGTATTTTCATTTATATTCAACTGATAAATGATTTACATGTTTACAATATAGGTTTTTTATAATTTAATTCAATTAATTCCCACCAAATGAATAACTATTTTATAATGGTCATGTTTAAAAAATATTTTAATTGAGTATTTGCATTTAACATGATGTTACATGCATCAAAAGTTATCGAAAAATTAAACTTATTATGAAATAATTTTAATTTAAAATATTGGGGTGTTCTATAACTTTCTATTATTATTTAGGTGTTCCATACATGCTATCGAAAATAATGTTATTCTTTCTAAATCTTGGGGGCATTACATTCTCCCCACCTAAAATAAACAACGTCCTCACATTTTTCTCTTGATCCTTGTAATCAAGGGATTGATATTTGAAACTATCACTATTGAATAACCCACATCATAAAAATGTTAATAAAATATCCACTTAATAAGAGTGAATGGTAATTACCAAGGTCATTTATAATAATCACACGATAAGGTTTCCTAGTAGGAGAGAATTGGTGGGAAGTGAAAACATGAATATTGAAGAAAATACTAATGCCCAAGGATTAATAGAGTGTGATAGAGGTCATTTATCATAATAATGTTGGTGATTTAGTTATGGTTAAAAACCAAAAAAATATAATACAAATAGGCGAGAAAAGGGTCATTGTTTTCATTATAAATGATTGCAACATGATATCATTTTATATTAATATTCATTAAATAAAGTTGATAAAAATTCATTTGAAGAAATAAACAAATGAATTCATTACATTTTTTAAGAAAAATATCATCCATTGGTTGTTGCTTTATCAAATTCCAATTGATCCCTTAGTCTATGAAATGAATGTCAAAAAAATAATTTTTTATTCCAGAATCATTATATTTCACTTTTAATAGATCATACCATCCATAGAATAATGAAAAGTCATTTCTCCGGTCTCGAGTTATTATTATGAAAGTATGGTTTGGGCATGTTAAATAATATGCATAAATTTACAAATGGTGAAGTAATATATTTATCTCTAAAGACGATCCAAATTTCAAATTAATCCATTTCCTAAATGGTTAAACTTATGCCCATTCCAAAATATTAAGATAAAAAAACATTTTAAAAAAGATAAACTGAGTTTCTATAATGAACGTATCATTAATATTTCAAACAAAATGATGTATCTCTTAATCATTTCATACCAAACATGTTAATGGCTTCATCATGTATTCTATTCAAACATGTTAATAAACTAAATTACCATAAAAACTTATCGAGAACATGAATCCTTACATATTCATTAATTAAAGACTAGATTATTGGATATATTAAATAAATCCAATGATGATATAAAAGCCATTAACGATAATATAAACCACATTGTCAAGAAATCAATAATCAGTTCCTAGGTAGTTAGTACTATCCAATTTAAATTATCCATATAAATTATATCATTATCCTAATATCATTATCCCAGCATCAGGAACACAATATGTTCCCATAACCATGTGTTTTTTATAATGTTAAAATTGAAACTAAATCATTTTTCCTAGTCATCAGAACCATTATATTTACACATTCAAATCCGAAATGAATATGTACAATAATAAAATACTTATATATTTCATAATTTACATAACCATTATATCATTGATAAAATAATAAAATAATGTAATTATTGAATCTATGAACAATAACATTAGTCCTTCCCATTTTTATGTGGTAACAGAAAAATCTTTACCATGATCTATTAACTTCTCTTTAGGTACATTCTTTTGACTCTTGAGAAGTTTATTTATATATTTACCCATTTCCATAGATTGGAAGAATTAAACATTGGAATCATTTTTCTCACACTTGAAATCAAAAGAATAATGGTTTTTTCCCACATAGGCATATAACAATCCTTTTAATTTTAAGTATCAACCACTATCATTCCATCTAAATTTACACATGTGGGAAAAAATTTATTTCCATTATTCCCTTTTTCAATTTGTTTCCTACAACCAACTTCATCTCATGCTTCCATTAAATAATACATAGAGAATTATTATTATGTTTTTTAGAACATGGTACTATTTCCTTATTTCATGAGAATGTTTGGGAAACATGTTCCCATTGAAAGACCAGTTCAAGACTATAAAATAAATGATCATTATTACTCGTTAGATCATGTCAATTGATACAATTCCCATTTTCTCTAATGAAAACCATTTATAAATGATTCATCCATTAGAACATATCATTTTTAAATATAATGTATAGTCCCCAAACTAGTGAAATAATTAACACAATTTGATAAATATATTAATAAGTAATCTCATAATCATAAAAAGGTTTCTATAGGGATATATTTATTTTCGAATCCTTAAAAATGGGTTGTAACCAAAAAAATAATTAACTAAATAATACCTCCCATGATTATCAAATCCGGTGTGCAGTAAGGCCCATTTTCATGCACCATGTGACAATCAGGTCTATCCCAATGTTCCCTTTTCTAGAGTTATTACCCCTGGGTGCATCTATTCTATAACAACATCCATTTTTAGTAGCAGAAAAGGGATTTATTTTCAATAAAACATCACATAATCTAAGCCATAATAAATCATTAGGATGTTCTTATATACTTATCCTCATATTCAATTATAGTTTCACATTCCATTATCTTTTGTATCCTAAATCTATTTCCCAGTGATTATACTAAACTTCCTCTGATATAAAATGCAGTGACCCTGACCCTAGTAGATTGGAGATAATGTAATATTTATTATATTGGAATAATATAAAAGAAATCATGTCATGAAGTATCGAATAACTTTTCAGTCTTGGTTCACTATATACATACTGGAGTTACTAATTACATTTCGAAACACAACTTATAATTTTTTTCCACGAATGAAATTAATCGCCTTGGAAATTCATAACATATTGAACATATTACAATTAATTTATTCCAAGGAAACAAAAAAAAAATGATGGTAAGCTCAAATGATCATTTATATTTATGTACAATGAATGATATCATGAATTAATAAGCAAAATAACCATGGAAATTTAAAAACATTAGCACACAATACATTTAAATAAATGGATAAGGAATACCAATATGAAACGGTAAATAACTAAAAACACATCCCATTCAATCAATAAACTGATAATTAATTTTTTCTAGATATAATATCATTATGAATATATGATAGATAAAAATAAATGAAATCTTAATGATGGAAATTCATAATATTTTGGAAATCATATCTCAGAGCACATGATACATCTACCAACATGATATTACATAAGGGGGTTTCAAACTATGTGGTACAAAAAAATCTAGTTTGGCCAACTATTTATCTATTGTTAATACCTATGACAAGAAACATTAAAACATCTGGGTAAAAACTCATAGGGTTTGGCCAATTGATTTTGTCTCGTGAGACCTAAAATGTATAATGGGGATTTTTATATTTATTCCCTATCCATTTCATGAATTTCCAATGTGTTCCTCATATATATAATAATCAATTTAATTCATATACAATTTTACTTATCATGAAATATCCATATTATGTAAAATATATAGATTTATAATTATTTCCCTATTAAATCAAATAACTTTCCAAATATATAACAGTTGTAAAAATTTTATACAGTTTTGGTAATAATAATAAAAACACTAGAGGAATATAGATATTTAATATAAAAGTAATGAATAATTAAAATGTTTATATGAATGTTATTTCTTGATGAGAATGTTAACAATCACAACAGGAAGTGAGATTGTACAGTATTTAGTACCACTTTGTAATTTTAGAGTAAATATTTTGTTAAATGAAATAAATATAATTAAAACATAAAATACAATGAATTATGAATGAATCATGATACTATATTTCTAATGGATAATATATATACTATATAAAATTGAATTGGTTCATAATAATAAATAATTCTCCACAAAATGTTAGTATATATGGAATCCATTACCACATTATTCATTTTTATAAACATTTTTTAACATAAAATATAGTTGTTTTCAACAAGTTATAAACTTAGTATAAAACCATATTAATATTAATAATATCATAGAAGTTAATTTTAAAACATATTATCACCCTTTCATTAATAATCTTTAATTATTTTCATTGTTTCATGTGTCAATAACCCGATTTTCTCATTAATTCCCTGTTATGAGAGTTCTAGTTCTTGTTCATATTATATTCTTCCATCACCTCTAGAATGACAATAATAATGTATTTATATTATCAAGATATCAGTTATACTCTTATAACCAATAATTAATTACAATTTTGAGAAATGGTGTACGTTAAAAACATGGTGACGCTAGGTCGTACATACACATAAGTAAAGATTCTATTTTCCAATAATCATCATTGAAAGGTGGTAATAAATATTACATCATTATAGAATGAACATTATGTAATAAATTATTATTTCATTATATAAACATATATATATATATGTATATACCATACATTTGGTTTGGTGATTAAAAATGAGTCACATCACTTCGTGAATGCAGTAGTCCATGTGTACACTAACAATGTTATCATATTCAATTGAGTGAAATGGAACGAAAAAGAAAATGATGTATTATATTTCTAGAATGATATATATTTCTTTCATATTATAATTATTCCATTTATATCACCTACCATCATTAACAATATCATTATCACCATTCATGTAAAACCATAGTGAAATACGAATCTTATTGCTTCGAGAGGCAGTAGTCCACCTTACCCATGACTGACGTTATCATGTCCCATATAGAATATAAATTAAAAAGATATATGTGATATAATGACTCAATGAGTATAAATATGATTATATATCATATATATACTTTATATCCGTCATCATACCCATCAGTGAATGGTTGTAGTGGAAGAAATAATGAAATATATTTTCTAGGTGGTATCCCTTTGTACACGTGAATGATAATTTCATTACACATTTATTTAGAATAGAGATGGTTTTTATAAGTACCTGACTTTAAAAATTTCATAATATTAAATGTTGTTTTCAAATTCTCATTCTTACATTTATATATATCTTTTCAGTTTAAACTTTCATGGAATAAGGACATAATTAATACATATCAACCAAGAATTATTCAATTTGTGTAATATTAAAAGAAAATCCATTCCTTCATTTTTAATTTTTTCTAAAAATATGAACTCCTTTCATGAAAAATCTTTACAACATTCAACTTGGATTCTTTTTTCTCTTACCAATTATTAAACCCTTTGTAAAACATTTAAAAAATGTGGATATAAAAAAAATATCAGTAAGGAACATAAAAATAAGGAAATAAACCATTAGTCCATGAATACTTATAAACATATGAAATTATTTTAAAAAATACATACTTCTCACCAATATGTATCATAATGATACATTGTGAAAACTAGTGGTTTCCATAAAACATAGATACATGAATAAAACCTTAAAATAATCTTGGGTCATTATTTATATATGATTGTGACCCTTTTGGATACCATATGATTTGTAACCCTCATCACAACCTTATAATGTAACCCTCATGGCTACATTATTATGTTACCCTCACAACTACTTTATCGTGTAACCATCGTAGTTACACTCGGAGTAACCATATGATCAAGCTCCAACATAAACAAACCCAATGCATTGTAGGTAGATATAGGTCACACCCTTCGTAATAATAAAAATCCATGTAGATAAAAAATAATTATAAAACATGAACACTTTCATCATAAAAATATTCCTTTTTAATTTTGTAAAAATAAAAATTTAAAAGGGTATTCTAAACTAAAAGTCCCCTCCCTTGAATTAATCTTACTACAAACGTGTTCAAACATCATGTATAATGATTTAATGAGTTACATTTATATAATAAATAAAACTATTCATATTTATAATAACTTATATGATATTATTATGACAACTTTCCCCCATTTATTAATAATATTATGTTTTTTTATTCTTTTATGTGCATTTATTCAATGATTTCCATGGTGGGTTCATTATGGATTATCTTGGAGAATGGAAGAAATACTCCAGAACTGGAATGAAATGGTATTAATATGTTTTAAAATTTTTAAATAATACCATATATCATGATTTTTCTCTGATATGATGATGAACCATTAAATAAAACAATAATTAAAATGATTTAATTTATGTTGGTGGTTTTTACAACCATCACGAACATATATCATTTTATTTTATATCATGTTTATATAAAGGTTAAAAAAATTATTGGGATTCGTATATGTATAATATAATTTTACTTAACCATAATAATAGTTTTATTACCAGCCTTGATGATGGTAAACTAAAATGAAAATGTATAATCCACTATGACGGTAGATCGACACATCACAAACAATGCTCTCATTTTAGAATAAAAGGTAGAGGAGAAGATGTTTGATTAGGAATTTTTCTATAAACATGATAAAATTAATTTATATATAAGATAATAGAGTTTTATTCCCCCTTGGATAATGGTATTTTAGTAGTGAATAATAAAATAGAAGAAATTAAAAATAAAAGAAGTGAAAAAGAAAGAGGATTTTACCTCTTGAATTATCCTCCTTGAGGGCCTCCTTATGAAACATGGTTTTGAAATTTTGGTGAGACCAATAGGTTTGTGATGTGGGGAAGGGGCTTGAGAATGGAATTTGGAAGAAATTATACAAGATATAAGGTTTTTAGTGTGAGGAGAAGAGGTGGTGAGGGTTTTTATTTATAGTGGAGGAGAGGGGTATTCTTTTTATTATTCTATCCATTAGTTTATTATATTGGTTCAATACTTTGAATAGTTTGTCAATTATAAATTAATATATTAATATAATGAAGTGAACTATGAGATTTTTGACTTAGGATAGCCTTATACCATCTATGACTCAATAATTCATGAATTTTTTAAATATAATAAATTACTGTATTTCACTATTCACAAAAAAATTCCACTATTTTAGAAAAATCCATTAATTGAACCCTGACTGTTTCTAGATGTTTAGAATTAAAAACGAACTCAATTTTATGAAAATAATTTTCTAAATATGAGAAATTTATTTTTTAATTTAAATCAATATTTATTAAAAAATAAAAATTTTAAAATTATAACAGATTTGATGATACTTTGAAATTATTTTTAAGGTCTCAAAAAATTAACATATAATAATAATAAAATTAAATATTAATTTGTGAATATATTTTATGAAGATAAATTTTCTTTTAAATCATTATAAAAATCAAAAAATTTTAATAAACATTTATGTTTCAGAAAAATACCATTTCTAAATTTATCATTTTAAAACCATTTATTTATATAATCCATCAAATAAATGTAATATATCTTCACTTATAAGACACATAAACTATATTTATACTCTAAAAGATGAGGATTCAATTATATTAGTATAGATTCCTTAATTTATATAAATATGACTTATTTCACTATACATTTATAATGAATTTAACTTTTAATTACAGAATGGAATCAAATTACTTTATATATACTTGGGTTGTGGCATTCTCCCCACCATCTAGAAGTTACCTGCTTATAATTTTTATTCACTTATTAAACATAAGTGGATGCATTTCCTTCATTGAATTTTCATATTCCCATGTTGCTTCTTTATCCATATGGCTTCTCCATAAAACCATAACCTAGTGAATGAACTTATTATTCAATACATGCTTTGTAACATCATGAATCTGAATAGATTTTTCGTCACAATAAAGGTTCGCATCCCACTGAACTACTTCTAGTCTCAAAACATGAGTTGAATCTAGAACATACTTTCTTAACATTGAATAAAGAAAAACATTATGAAGCCAATATAAACATGGAGGAAAATCCACTCAGTAGGAAACTGGCCCTAATTTCTCTAGGAGTTAAAATGGGACAATGGACTATGGACTCAGTTTCACTCTCTTAGAAATAGTTATCACACATTTCAAGGGATAAAATCTAATAAATACATGATCAAAAACAAAATTAATGTCTTTTGTCCTGTTATCTGCATAATTATTCTTCCTTCCCTAATATGTCCTCACATGTTGTTGTATCATCTGCAATTTTTTATCCAATTCCCCTACCAATTTTTGTCCCATCATCTTTCTTTCTACAACATCATCCCAAACTACTATAGTTTGACCCCACTTACCAAATAATGATTTAAAAGGTGTCATCTTTATATGGGAATGAAAACCAATTATTATAAGAAAGCTCAACTAATGAATATTGTTCATCCCAACATCCTGGGAAGTCCATTGAACAATCACATAACATGTCTTACATAGTTTTAATTTTTCACTATTTCTATCCATCATTTTAATAATGGAAGGATGTTTTGAAATTTAGGTCATTTCAAAATTAATTATGATATCCTTTCCAAAATTCAGAAGTGCTGCTAGGATCATGGTTAGAAACAATGGAAGGAGTAAATCCATGTTATCTAACCATCTAATTAAGGTACAGTCATGAAAGATTATCCAAATACATTGTATCTTGAATAGAAAGGAAATGTGAATATATAGTGATTCAGTCAATTGTAACCCAAATTGCATTGTTAAATTGAGAAGTCTCTGGTTGTCCCACTATGAATTCCATGGATATATTTTCCCATTTCCACTCTATAATTTGAAATGGATGAATAATCCCCTTTGGTAGCTGTCACTATGCTTTAACCTACTGAAAAGACAAATATTTCGTTGTAAAATATGAAATATATTCACTCATTCCATCTCACCAGTAATACTCATGAAAGTATCTGTACATCATAGTGCCACCCAGATGAATTCAAAATGATGAAATATGAGCTTCACATATCTATTCTAACTTTAACTAACGACCATAAGGTAGACATAATCTATTCAAAAATCTAAAAAAATTATCAACATAAAATTCTAGAAAATTACCCACAATCACCAATTCTACCTTTTTCTGGAACTAAATTTATTCCCTTTATACTTTCTTAATCATTTCTGAGGGATTTGAATTTAGTGAAACCAAAAAAATAGAGTAATTTCTTATATCAATATATTCCATGCAAAAATTCCTGAAATCATTAATCAAGGTGTTCTGTTCATAACATAACATCGTTATTTGCGAATGATGTTTTCGACTCAATGGATACTTCATGTTGTTTTATTTTCATGGATGGTAATAGATTGTGAAATAAAAATCCTTTTTCAGTTGAATAAATCTTATTTACCTCATCTTAAATTCATTATGATGGAATATATAATTTGGACTTTTATAGTCATTATATATTTCAAATTTGGATCCATATAAATTATGCCTATAAATTTCCAAAGAGAAAACTATAGCTTCAAATTCCAAGTCACCTTGGGAAAATTTAATTCATAAGGATTTAGTTTTCTTGAATCATAATAAATTTCATGATCATTCTATATCAGAACACAGCCATGTCCTTTCAAAGAAGCATTACCAAAAATGAAAATGACCATTTTTTGAAGGAAAATAAAAAATTAGAGAATTCACCAATCTTCTTTTAAATTATTGAAAAAAACATCACAATATTCATTAAAAATATTTTTAAACCATTTTCAAGTCAGATTAGTTAGTGTTAAAGAAAATTATTAACTATTTTTAACAAACCATTTGTAATAGCCTACTAATCCCTGAAAACTATGAATTTAAGTAACATTTATATGTCTTTTCCAATCATCCTACTATTTTTCGACAATATAATATGTCATAATATCCTTATTTACAATGTTACCAAGAAAATAAACCCATTTCAACAAAAAAACATTTTCTAAATTTAAAATATAACATCTTTATTTCTTGAGTTTGTTGGAAAATCGATAAAAGTTTTTTATGATTCTTAAAACGGTTTGAAAAGAAAATAATATAATTAAAAACAATATACTTACCCAATTATTTATAGAATATTGACATCATATTATCCATAAATATATTTATAATGTTTATAAAACTAAAGGGTATAACAATACACTAATAATTCTTATATCTTGTTCAAAACACTATTTTTGGAATGCCAACTTCCTTAACTTTTAACTGATCGTTCCTGAATCTCATGTCAATCATGGAAAAATACCAATATCCATAGAGCCAATAAAGAAAATTCTTAGATATGAGTTAGTGGATACTTATTCTTGATAGTAGTGTTATTAAAAGCTCTATAATTGATGAATGGATGGATGAAACCATTATTATTTTTAATGAACAAAATAGGATCACCCAATGGTGATGAGATTGGATGAATGAAGCTTTTATAAAAAAACTCCTACTCTGAATTTTCAATTTAATAAGTTATAATTTATCCATTCAATATGGGGTTTCAAATTTGGCTTAACATCAGGAACTAAGTGATTACTAAATTCAACTTATCGATCAGGTATAGTACTAGAAAACTCATTAGAAAAAACCAGGTATTCATTTACCACTGAAACATCATTAATATGAATAGTGACCATGTTTTAAACATTATGAGCATGATAAATTTCATTTACATATTTTTGTAGTTTCTTAGCTTCTTGATATGTTATCAATTGTATAGGTTCATTCGTGTATGGAAAAATAAACTCTTTCTATAAAATCTTATTTATCTATTCAATCAATCTTAGCATGATAAATAGAATATTGATCCAAAACTAGAATAAAATCAAACTATAATAATTACAAAACAATGAGGTTTTTAGGTAATATAATTCCACAAAAAATAATAAAAAGATTCTTATAATTAATTTTACAGTAATATTTCCACTTAGTGTTATAATCGTAATCTATAGTTTTATTTCTTAATGTGAATGTTCCAATTTATATGAAATTTTCTTAGAAACAAATGTATGTGTAGACACCATATCAAAAAATAAATTTGAAAAATATGAGTAAAAAAACAATGTATCTGATACTACTTCATTATATGGCCCAACATCTGCTAACATAGTCGATAAAGACCACATTGAAGCTTTCTTCTTATAATTTGTTTTCTTTCCATCATTCAGATCATTCTTTGGGAAAGCATTTTCAAAATGACCCATATCACCACATTTGAAACATGTTATAGATTTATTATCAATATTAATATTAATATCGCTTTTAATGAAATCTCAGGAATTATTTCCAAACATAGAACATAAAAAAACTTATATATTTTGTTAAGGAATTATCTATGGTTCTTTTTACCAAACTTTTCAAAAACAAAAGAATAAACTTTATTACCATCATATTTCATTGATTTATTCTTACACATTTCCTGCCATTTTTAATATTTCTTATGAATCTTGTAAAAGTTAACATGATTAGTAGAAAAATCCATTTTTACCCTCTAATCACATCATACAAATTTATCATAACTTTTTGAATTTCTGGGAATCCAATTCCCATCAAGATCTTGGATTCAATCCTGATTGAAAACAATTTATATTTCTATCAAATCTAAAATAATATTTAGAGAATACTTTTCCAAATGAGTGATGTTTTTTTCATACATAGGCACTGAATCGTACTCCTTTTTTCCACTCAAAGAATTTATTTTCCATCCTAAGTGAAACTGGCATAGGAAATTATTTTTTGAGGAAATGATTCAAAAATTAAAACCATTATAAGGCATCAATATCCCTGTTATCCAATATATTCTTGACCATTTACCACCTCTGGTGAACTTCACCTTCAAAACAACAATTGGAAAGAGTAAAATTTTAATTATCTATGCACCCATAACATATAATGTCATTTCAAGTGTTTTAATTTGCCCATCTATTGCCAATTGGTTAGAAGATCCATTGAATACTAGGGGTGTTCCCTCATAAAATGTTCAACTATCACTATGTTCCTTTGTGAAATATGTAGTTGTTATTATTATAGGATTCTGTTTAAATTAATATTCTATGCAAACTCATCAATTACTTCCGCAAATTACTTGGTTCCAATTCACACATTTCTTGGTAGTGTATTTAGAGAGATATCATCCTCTTGGTGACTTTTTACAATATCTTTCCTGTTAAATTCAGCAGAAAACCATTCTGAACTAAAAAAATCATATATGAAGAATCATGGTAATCCTTTGGTAATCCTTAAATACTATATCATTTCAACCTATCCATAAGGAAAAAAATTATGTTTGGTATTCTATTAACATAATTCTATACCCTAAATTTATATTAACTGTTCTTTAATACCAACTAAAAGGACACAAAATTAAAAATTCCATAATATATAAAATTCTATTATAAATCACTTTCTTACATTAAATAATATCTTTCCAGTTTTCAGTTTTAGATAATTTGAAAATAATTAATTTATATAAACCCATGTGTATAAAAAGTGGGTAATAAATAAAATAACAGCAATTTCATCCATAATAAAAATGTTTTTAACAAAACATGAAATATTTTTATAAAAAATAATCACAACACTTAGCTTCACATATTCGTTTCTCATACCATTCCAAAAACACTGTGAAAAACATTTTAAAATTGTGGATAAGCACCAAAATCATATTATGTAAAAGACAAATAAAGAATGTAACCATTAGTAAATGAATAATTATAAACATATGAAATAATTTTAACAAATACAAACTTGTCATAAATAATTATCATAAATTTTATTGGTGAAAATAATATGGTTCTATATAAAATAAAAAACATGAATCAAAACATAAAGGAATATTGGATAATTACTTACGTAAAATTGAAAACCTTGAAAATACCATATGTTTTTTTGACCCTTATGACAAACTTATAATGTAAACCTCATAGATACCTTAAGATGTGACTAACACAACTACCTTATATTGTAACCATTGTATTTACACTTGGAGTAACCTTATAATCAATTTCCTACATAATGGAATTTCCCTTACCTCAGGTTAATTTTTCTTAAAATAAGTTCAAACCGCCCCAATAATGGTTTAATGAGTCTTTTAGATATATTACAGAACCATATTAATATTTATAATTACTTATATGATGTTATTATAACATCATTCCATCGATTTGTTATTAATAATTTTTTTGTTTTTGTTTTTTTATATTTTTTTTCACAGTGCCCATGGTTTTTTAACTGTGGATTTTCTTTCAAATGGAAGGAAAACTCTATAAGTGGAATGAAATGGTACTAATAAGTTTTTAAAATTTTAAATGATTCCATATATCATTTTATTATATGAGGATAAATCATTAGATAAAACATTAATGAAAATTATTTAATTTTTTGGTGGTTTTTACGACCGTTATGAACATATATTATTTGTTTAAATATCATGTTTATATAATGGTTCCATAATATTATATGAATTATAATATGTATAATAAAATATTATTTGGCCATAATAATGGTTTTATTAACATCCTTGAAGGTGATAATAGAAAATGAAAATGTAGCATCTACGATGGTAGAAAATTGACACTTCATGGGCTATGTAATAATATTTTGAATAAAAGAGAGAGGATGGAGAGTTTTATAATGAATTTTTAGAAAAAAAAATGATAAAATTACTACATATATATGATACTATAGTTCTCATTACAATTGTATTAGGGGAGGTGATGATAGAATAATAAATAAAAAGAAGTTGATAATAAAAGAAAATAAATTGAAATTACAAAAATTAAAAGTAAATAATATTTACCTCTTGAATTATCCTCCATGAGAATTCCCATAAGGAACATGTTTTTAGCCATTTGGTGAGACTAGAAGAAATTGGATGTGGTAAATAGTCTTGGTAACCGAATTTGGATGAAATTAAATATTCTATAATGATTTGAGGTGTGAAGAGAAGAGGTGTTGAGGGGTGGTATATATAGTGGATGATATAAGTGTTTTTTGATTATATTAGTCAATGTTTATTATTTTGGATAAATAATATTAATATTTTTATAATTATCACTAAATATATTATAATAATAAAGAGTAGATAGATATTTTTGGCTTACATTATCCCAACAACATCTGTGAATCAATGATTCAAAAATATTTAAATACCGTAAAATAAAATATTTCAAAATTCACCAAATATTCAACTATTTTAGAAGAATACCAAAAATTAACCCTAAAAATTTCAGTGTGTATAATTAAAAAATGAACTCCAATTTATGAAAATTATTTTTTAATTAGGAGAAATTTAAATTTTAATTAAAATCATTATTTATTTCAAATATAAAAATGTTAAAATTATATGCAATTTTATAAAATGTTGAAAAATTATCAAGGGTCTAAAAAATTCATCTTGAAATCATAAGATAATAAATATTTAATTTAGGAATATATTTTTTGGAAGATATATTTTCCTATAAATCATTATATTTTTTATAAAATATTAAATAACCATTTATGTTTCCAAAATATACAGACACATAATTTATAAATTTTAAACCATTTATTTACTTAATCAATGATATTAATATAACATAGTTTAAATTATAGGATAAATAAATTTTATTTATACAATCATATATGAGGTTACTATTATATTAGTATATATACATTAATTTCTATAAATACTACTAATTTCATTATACATTTAATATGAATTTTAAATTTAATTCAATAATGGAAACAAATTATTATATAAGTACCTAGGTTTTTTCAGTTGTAGGTCAAAAAATTATTATAAAAAAATCCCATCCTATTTATGTTACATGGGTTATTATATCAATATGGATTCATTAAAATTGAATGAGCTGTATAAATAATGTAAAAATAAAGATGTTTATTTAAAAATATTTCCTCTTTTTCGTGTATCCTCCTCAACTTTTTACTAATTATTATCCAGGTAAGTGTTCTACCTAAAATAAATCTTAGAGGATGTGGGTAGGGAATTGGGGATGTGAAATTTTATGGTCTTTTATTAACCAAGGAGGTGTGAAGTTGTTAAAATAGAGGATATGGGGTGTCCTTTTATAATTTTGAAGGGTGAAATTTATATAAATACAAAAAGGTATTCACTATTGGGATGTCACTCATGACACAAGTGCCTAAAAAATAAATAATTAATAGGTTGGGTAATGATATGGTTTAGATACACTTCCACCCTACAAAAAAATTCATTCTATAAAAATTATTTTCCTTAACATCAAATTTTCTTTATTTTTACAATTTTGGGTTTTCATTACGGTGACTAGTATATTTAACATCATTAATTGACACATTATGATTAAAATAAAATAGCACTTATAAGATCATTTTGACTCAATAGTTCTAAATACTACAAATAATTTATAAAATATAAATCATATTTGTGTTGAAAATTAATTTTAAAAAAAGCACATGTAACAAGAGAAAACACAGCTTTATCTTTAATCATTCTAATAGAGTTTTTACTATTTAGTGATCTATATATTAATTATTAATGAACTATCAGTACATGAATTGAAAATATTTACTTTGTATTTAAATTTAAAAATAACTTGTAATAATATTCCTTTTTTTACAAATTTCAAATCAATTAATAAAATATCAATTATTCTAAAATAATATTAATTTCAATTTTGAGAGTATTTATATATTTTGAATTTAAACATATTCATAAACTGATAGAATATGACATTATTATATTCATATTTGTGTAACATGATATTTTAATTAGAAAAATTAATGTAACACAGTAATTCTATCAATTTAATTCATGTTTAATGTTTTTAGTATCATTTATTTTGTTTAATTATTAACTAAATAATTTCCGCACTAGCCTTTCTTATGCATTTAGATTAATTTTTTTCATCTAAAAAAATTAAAATAAAATTTCAAGATAAAAAATCAATTCTATTTAAAAAAAATACTTATAAAAGTTCATATGTTGTTTTCCCCTATCATGATTCTTTATATATATTAAAAAAAAAGAACGTACCCTTAATGTCTTTTTCTTTACATAACTTTTTTATAGAGGACACTATCTTAGAAATTTAGACAAAAACTAATAAAAGTAAAAATAGAGGTGAAAAATGTATTAAATATATAAATAAAATGGTTCTTGTAGAAGTTGGTATGTTATTTTATTCCATATATTATTCGTTTATGTATTGGTAAAGCCATTTTTACTATAACATCGATAATTAATTTATATTATTTCACTTTTCATTTTGATCAAATATAAATTTGAACTTACTCTAAATTATAAAATACAATTTTTTAACAAAATTGAATCCTTTTTTCTATATTCCATTCCTATAATTGGTGAAATTTAATTTAAAAACAATCATGTAAAAGATAGGAGAAATCATGTTTTTAAAGGTAAAATGTTCAAATGTTTTCAGATTTTATATTTTGAAATTAAATTTGAAATTTATTCTGATAACATAAATTGGATTAATTAAATGATATTTGAACTAATTTTACATTAAAAAAAAAATTATTAAATATAAAAAAATGTTATATTGGAATTAAAATTAAGTATTTTTCATTATTTATCAAAAAATGAATATTTTCATAAAAACCCCAAAATTAACTCTATGATAATTTGGATATAATTATTTCAGAAATTTGATTTATTTTTTTATATAAATATTCTAAATGTGTTAAAAATTAATTTTAAATTTTTTTTGCGAAGCGCGACTGAACAATCTAATAGAAAAATACATTTTTTAGAAATCATTTCCCTTTCTTCCAAGTGATTTTAATTTTAATTTATAATAAATAGATAAAAAATGTATGAGTGTAAACTATATATTTTTCATAATAAAAATTTTTTAATAACCTAAAAATTAATGGATAGTTTTTAATGGTTCTTTTTCAATAATAGTTTAATAGTGCATTTTCGTTTACTCCTAGTGTTGTGCGTATCAGAAGAGAAACAAAATCTATAATGACGCATATTTTAAATTAATAGGGTGTTATATAACTTTTATCACTTGTTTCTGTGTCCCATATATTCTATTGGACATATAATCTTCTTTTAATCTTTTTTGGATTTATAAATCTACACAAACATGACTCTTTTCTGATATAGCTTGGCTATATGGCTTGACAATTATGAGTTGTTTCTCATAAAAAGAAGATATTACCTAGATAATATACAGAAAAAATAAATATCCATCATTTATGTTTCTCTATTCCATCCTTAAATTTCATCTTATTTTAATGGATATATATATATATATATATATCCCATTTCTAGTTATAACATGTCCCCGAAATGTTACTTATTCCCAATTTATATTTGATGGGACATAACATATTAGTTAAGAGGAAGAACAAGAAAGTATTTAAGAAACACATCATTTAAATACGTTATAATGAGCATGTCATCAAGAAATGATATTTTCATTAGTCTCAATAATTTGATCTAGATACTCTTGATTATAATGAAATTATATACATGATTAAGATGATGATACAAAATAAGATTCATCATCCTTCTTGAACCTATAAAAAATAGACGTGTGATTTTTTGTAAACATGGTAAATTTATTCCCAATGATAATTATATTAGATTTATAAAAGGAAAAATTAATCTAAATATGATAACTTAAAATTAAACTATATGAATATTAATAAGATTTCAACGAAAAATATTCCCTCAAACATAAATTTGTGAAATAATAATCAATGATGTTTTTCTAGATGATAGAAAATAATTTTTTTTGGTGACATGATGTTCCTAGATAACTTACTAGATGGAATGAATCAAAATACTCATGACATACACAACTTTGATGTAGAGATTACATTTTCTTCAATAATCCTGATCCATCTCAACTTATAACTTTCCCTTTTCCCATATTCTTAGATATTATTGGTGATCATCATACTTATTATCCCCTGGAAAAGATCATTGGATTGGATAACTACAAAATTCTCCAAATTTACATCATTCAATTATTAATTGTACCTTATTTTGATCTTTATTTACCTTTATCATGTTATAAAATTTTCCATGAAAATTTACTACTTTAGGCCCTATTTTTCCACACATAAAATACATCCTATTTCCTTTGTAACATTTCCCATGGCTCAACTTTTCACACTTTTTCCAAATGAATTTGAGTCTTATTTCCATTATAACCTACATCATATAGAATTCATTGAGATGTTATCCTACACTTCTTTTGACGTTTTTTGATATCCAACTATGTTTCATTTGTTAATCGTGTTTTTTCCTAGTAGATTGGAATAATACAAATATTTCTTACATGATCTCCCATTATGTTAGGTATTGTATATGGGTAGTCATCACATTTCCCCTTGTAATTTTTACTCAGTTTTTCTTATCTCCTTCCATTGACTAGAATGAAGGGAAACTTTTTGATGGGTATTTTTAGAATATTGAATACAAAAATAAAACACTATTTACATTAAATAGATAAATAGTAAATTACATATACTTGGTAATCTATGAATTGTAAACTTTAATAATGTTTATACATGATCTCTTTCCTAGAATAAAATCTAATTATTTTATGCTCCATTAAAAATGGATCTCAAGGAGTTTGTGAATTTAGCCAAGCATGTCCTCTACGAGTGCCAATCTAGGTGCGCAGTATATCCAATTATCATGAACCAGTTTATGATTATGTCTAGATTAATACACTATTTACAATCACTTATATCTCAATATAAAAGATTAATTTTAGAAAATAATTTTCAATATATGAGAAATTTCAATTTGAAATTAAAATCCATGTTTATTGGTGAATAATTGTTTTTTAGAATAATATTTCATAACCCTTATAAAATTACAGTTAGACTATTTAAAGTAATATTATCATTTATATATAATAAATAACATTTTTAAATAATTTTTATTAAAATATAATGTATTCAAAATATTCATCAATTAATAATATGGAATGCCTTGATTTAAATTGTATATTTCCTAAAAACACAATTATATTTTTTTGATAATAAAATTTAATTTTATTAAACTCATAACATAATCATATATAATGTAAAAATCATAAGGAATAAAAATAATAATTTAAAATAATATATAAATATAAATTATTTTGGGATCAAAATATATAACCCCTTATTACACCAACGAACTCTATAAGGGTACAATATGTGGCAGTGATATTTTCTTGAGATGGTTCAATGAACATGGTTTGGTTCCTGATATCGATGAGATTGAAGTTAACCCATAAATGATTACACTCATGATTTATTTGTTGAATCATACACCAGGATTTCTGAAGGTAAATCATAGAGATGTTATCTCCCTTAAAATCTATAACAAATGGGATTCATTTGGAATGATCCTACTTGATAAGGCCCTATATTCATTCAAATATATCAATTATATTTATCATATCCCTTAATATAGAATAATAATATGATCACAGTTAAACTTCTATCATATAAATGGACAAGTTTCTTAATATAATTTTAATTCCAATAGGATATAACCAAATAAATAAATGAGTTTTTTATAACTACATTACACAATAGATAATTTAATTTAATCATAAAAGGAAATTTATACAATTTTGTGTTTTTACAACTATCCAGATGTGAGAGGCTAATGATGACATGTATTGTGGTTTTTTAGTGTGAGGGTTATTGAATAATTATTGAATAAATCATCCATAGGTCCATACATATCATGATGGGTTTCTATTATAATGTTGGGTTCTTTGTGTTATTATTATATAATAAGAATCCATGGGATAATATAATGTGATAATTTCATTTAATCCTTCACGAGGGAGTGTTTTTGAGAAAATATTCCAATTAATACATGAAATAATGGGTGATTTATTTTCTCATGTTCTTCAATTGAAATTTTATGGAATTATTATTTTCATGACTATAGGGTCCAACCAATTACATGTCGTGTTTTAGGAGAGACTTCCATCAATCATGCCATGATACATGAAAGATAATGAAGTATGGTGTGATCAACTTGCTTCATCTATTCCAATCATTAGAAATATTATTTTTAATAAGTGTTTTACCATTATATCTATGGAGGTATCATTTTTTTAATTATAGATTGATGGTGCGTTGTGTCATGAGAAACCCAATAATGCTTTGATTTTAAATTTTTTTCAAAGTTCATATAAATTGATCTATTATACTAGAATATATCTTAGTAGTTTTACATCATTCAAAAACTCAATGATGAGAGGTTTTTCATTAAATATATTTGGTTATATTTTGAATTGTTTGGTCCCCCTTCTTTATGAGATCAACCACTTTGTGATGAAATATGATTTCTATTATTCTACTTTTTTATGTTCTCATTTACTATTATTCATTTTTTTGAGGACAAACATTAATAGTTTTTTTAATTCATTTTTATCTATATTTGGTTTTGGAATTGGTATATATTGGTGTGTGATAAATCATTTATGATATTCATTTGGTGTTCTTTGTGGTGTTTTCACTAGAATCATCAGGTTCATGCAAAATAGTTATTGAATGTCTAGTGATGTAGGGGATTTGATCATTTTTAATTATTAAAAATTGAGTGAAATAAAGTTCCTTTTATTTCATTTGTTTTATTGTATAAAATAACATAATAAATATTGAAAATTGGATTTTAAAATTAATGGAGAAATTTATGATTCATATTTTATTTATAAAATTCCATAATTCTTATTATATATATATATTAATGGTTATTTCTTATTTTGTTTATAAGAGACTTTTTTTCAGATATGAAAATATATGTTTCAATTTCAATACTAGAATAATTATTAATATTGGTTAAATTACTTAACCTATGAAATAAATTGCAATGTATAAATATATAAGTAAGATGATAATTTTATGGTTTATAATTCTTATTTATTATTGAAAAAAAATTAATAGAAATTCATTCAATGTATATAACTAATATTTTTCCCATGTTTTATTGTTTATATGTGGTATTTATTTTTATGGTTAAGGTGGTTATGGTTTGCTTGATTTTCTTGGTTCAATGGATAAGGCATGAGATTGATTTTGGGATTGGTGGATTGGTTTTTATATGGTTAGGGAAGTGGTGGAATGACTGGTTATGGGGAAATATGTTGGTTAAGTATACTTGATTGTGGTTGTTTTCATGGAATGGGTAGAGGATTATATAGTTATGGGTTCAGTAGTACTATTATATTTTATATTTTTCCTAGTTAATGGGTATGAGGATAAAATAAATGAAATTAGTAATGGGTATCTAGATGTAATTGATAAATAATATCTCTTTTAAAATATTAAGGAATGTATAAGGAATTAATATTACTAATAAATTATATTGCTCCGAATGAAAGTGAATAGTGAATTATGAATGAATTAAAGATGATATTGGTTTAATGAATAATTTGATAATAAATATATATATATGAATGTGATGTGGAATGAAATCTTAAACATATAATTTATGAATAAAGATATTATAAAATAAAAGTTAAATAAATAAATATAATGGATGAAATGAGAAGATTATGATAATGTTTTTTTCTTATGAATACATGAGGTCTGTATATGTCATAGTGATCAAAACTGTGGTTGTTAAGTGGTAGAAATGATACAATGGATATTTTTGGTGAAGGTAGCGTTGGTTAAGAAAAAAAGTCATTTGTTGGGACCTATAAGTCTACAAATACCTCATATTAACTTATTATTTCTTATTATCCACAACCAAAGTCATATAACCCAATTGACCCTCGTATCTGGACATGTGTACTGTATGTTTTACCCAAAATTATGGTTATATAGGGAAAACATATTTGATTTCTCCATAATTTCCACAATAAATCAATAAATAATATTTTCTTTTACGTATATAATGGAAAAAATTATAGATATATATATAGTTTTTAAATTAATGTGGATAAAATATACTATAATAGCTGAAATGGTTTTCAGTTTTGATATAGATACACCATGGGGGTTGTGTATAGTAGGAGGAGGTTACAAGGATCATTTCATTTGAAGTTATGATATCTAATTTAAAAAGGATGTCTTTTTTTGGTTATGATGTTGTGAGGTGGTATATGATAATGGATAAAAGGTTATATCGTTGATGTGGAATTTAGTTATATTGATATACTGTGACGTAAGGGATGAATACACATGACATAATTTTTTCCGGTGTGAGTATGACATGATTCACAGGGATGTTTATGTATTTTACCCTATTAACACATATTATTTTAATATTATATTGTAATTATTTGATTTTATATTTGGAAACTTAGCCTTGGTGATGTCAGGTGTTAGTTGACTGAATATAGGCTCAAGATGTTTCATATATTTTTTTTACAAAGGCATTAATATGTTTCCTTAAAAAATTTCAAAATAGGTTATGGGGGGTATCCAACCGTGTATACTTGTATTCTCACCCACATATATATATAAATTGATATCATAGGATTATACATATTATTTGGTGTCTGAGATTGAAATTACTCACTGGAGAAATTTATTTGGTGTATGAGTTTGTATTTTAGGAGTTTTATTTTGGTATTTCAAATTGGAGACCATGTTTATGTATAACATTTACATGAATTATTGGGGGTATTTTATTTTATAATATATGTATTTTATTGGTGCTACATCTTATTATCCAAAGATTATAAGGGTAATTCCTCCCATTTTTCAAGATATTATCATTAATACTAGTTTCTATAATGTGTGAATTTGAAGGTAGGATTTGGGGGTCACATTAGTCATCACTATATTCATATTAGGGGTTTCAAGTAGTGGTAGGTCATTAAAAAAATATAATTTAATTTCTAAGAAATAATTTCCTCAACAATAAAAAAATAAATATAAAATGATGAGTAAAAATTTGTTGAAAATAAGAATAGAATATTTAGGGAATATATAAAATATTTAAGGATACCCTAAAAACCATACCTCATTATGGTTTTCGAATATTATAAAATATTTTACTTGTATTATAATAATTCACTCTAATAAATTAATAAATAAATAAACTATTATATAATGATAACTTCAAAAAAAATCCCCTAATGATGATTTTTTTATCTAGATGGTGTTGAAAAACAAAACCAAACAGTGGGAACCCCGCCCTATTATATGAATACTCAAGAATATGGAAGGATATATACTCATATGTAAGAATAAAGGCTCATGAAATAAATTTTGTCCCTCACTAGTAGAGTTTATGAGATATATCATAGATATGTCCATGATATTAAATATATTAACTATATTCTCATATTTACTGAAACATAATTACCATATAAATAGTAAATATTTGGATCATTAATTCGATAATGTATTATATTCTAGGAGTATAAACTATAGAGGAAGTTTCTTTAAATTATTAGGACACTATAAAAAAAGTTACTATTAATATAAGGTAAAATGATTCTCTCGACATTTGATGGTGGGATAATCAACAACCAAATTATTAGGAAAGTCTAAAACCCAACACCCTTAATATAACCCAACACATCACCTATTCTAATCCATGATACATAAATGTCCATAACATATTTATAAAATTTTATTTCCCATCTATTAGCACATTAAATTGTATATATATTATCTACAGATAAACCAATTATCTCAAACTCTTATTAATTATTCTCATCTAGAATGGCATGATTAGATTTATAAAAATATGGATAAAAATAATTAAAAAGTATCAACCCTAAAATATCATATAAAAACTATTGATACTAGTATAGAACCCATTCCAAATCAATATTTCCATTTACCAAACTAAATTGGAGATTCTTGATGAACAAAATCTCTCTATAATAGATAAGTGCTATCACTATTTTGAGTATAAAAATCTATTGAAACAATTGAGCTAACCATTTGGAAAAAAATATTGATTAAAGAACTAAGGATATTTTTGGATAACCCATCTTATGATCTATTAAATTTTATGAGAATGTAGAGGAACCACTACCTCCCAAAAAAAACTAATAAACTACTATATTTACACAATGAATGAGGGGAAAATAAAAACTAATCTATGTAATAAATTGATGAAACTTTTCTCATAGTTTAAGATTAATATCACCATTCATGATGACATAAAAACATTAGAATATAATATGAGTAACTTAAGTCTATTTATAGTTTTAAAAGGACTGTACCTAATAAAATCCAGGTCCGTTTGGTTGTTATTGTGAGCTAGAAAACCATTAGAAACATATATCATATGATGAAAAAGTAATTTTTTCCTATAAATAAATTTTTAAATAAGAGAGAAAAATGTTCTGAAGTAATTATATGATCAATGAGGTCTCTTAAACCTCATTACATGTGACTTTTATAATTAGTAAGGGATTACAGAGCTCCAAAAAACATTTTTCACTCTTTAAGTCACTAATAATATTGTTTTGTTCCATGGGTGTATCTTAAGGGGTATTTCAATAAAAGGTAAACATTTTATTAACCCAGAGGCTTTGTTCATCATAGATAATAATTCCCAAATATTCATTGGGAAAAAACTACTATCATCATTTTTTATCCCTTACATGAAAACTTAATCTCAACATTTGGATTTAGGAATTTGAACGTGACTATAATGATCAGCTACATGAGACCAAATATACTTATTACAAATGATAGAACACAAATAATTAGTGTTTATGTGGTTTTTAAGTAAACTAGATAGGTAGTGTAGAAGGTGAAACTTTGTAAGATCAATTAATAATAAAATGATGTTTATGTCAAGAATAGATAAAGTTTCCATGTTTAAATGATTCCTATTTTTCTCAATAGCTTGAATTAAATTCATATATCTCATATGATGATTTTTTAGAATCACCAAATAGATAACCTTTTAGAGAAATCTAAAATAATTATCCCTTAACCCTTAAAACAATGATCCAACTAATTTGGTAGTTGAAATATCTATCATTAAGAAATCAATTTTCTTTAAAACGATGGAAATATAAATTTAGTGTAATTTAAATTCCAAAACTGATTTAATTTTTTTTTAAACAAAATATTTAATTTATACTATTAGATACTTCAATCATTTTTGAATCCTTTATAGACAACCAGACACTTCATTTTTTTAAAAAAATATTTTCTCTTGATGACAAAAAATATAGAACAATTCTTTATGTATTCACCAAGCATAAGAACGAAAATTATATGAACCATTTATAGTATTCTATGTAATGTATTACTCAACAAAACCAACCTTATTTTCCATTAAAATGAATCTATACCTGAATTTCAACCCTAGTGAAGACTAAATCTGGAATTTAATGAATATTGTAATGAAGAAAATCCATAATTTGTTAAAATTGGGAATTATCCATCCCATTTCTAAGGTTGATTAGTTAATCTCATCTATAGTGGTTTCTAAGAGTGTTAGATTTTTATGGTAACTAAGGAAGATGGTTATATTATATCTATATGGATGAGTAGTGTAAGCATTGAGTTCATTGACTATAATAAGTTGAAATCATTTAATAAGAAAGAATATATTCGTTTTGCCTTCACAGATTATTTCCTCGAGTGAGTGGTGGAACAACTGTTCAATAACGTTTTATATGGGAATTATAGGTATGCTGAATTAATTATCGTCAGAAGATTAAAGAAAAATGACATTCAAATGTTTATTTTATGCAATTTACATTAGGTATATTTCAGTATGGTTTTATAATTCCCTATGTAACATCTAATGATACATGAAGGAATTTTTTCTAACATGGTGGGAGAGTGTTTGGAAGTCATTATGATTATTTATCTTTGGGGTAATATTGAATGGATTCATGATAAATGGTGATAGGTATCCATTATTTTGTGAGGAGAAAAATATAATCCTAAATTGAGATATAGACTATTTCATGGTTATAAAAGGATTGATCCTTGAACATCATATACCTAATAGAGTTATCTAGATCAATAAACCCATAATAGATTATCATATTACACATTTTCTCTATAAAAACCAAGATATAATTAATATATTTCATAGAGCATACTATTTTCTAAAGAAATTTCAATATGAACAATAGCTAAATTGCATGATCCATGCATGAAATAATTATGAATGAGTCAATTTTTTGAGGGAATAAATCGATGAGGAGTTATTCTAGTTTCTCTTGTTTTGTCTTATCTCTCAACCCATCATGAAGGATCACAATTATAATCATAATTTTTAACTCTTTTGTGATGTGACTACCATCTCTATAAAATAGGTATCTGTAAAAAATATCTCATGGATGTCTATATTTCATTTATTAAGAAATAAAATCCATAAATAAGATAAAAATAAATAGAACCACTATATAAAAAGAATTTATTTCTATTCTATTTTATGTATATAATTTTAGATCATATTTTCAATTACCCCAACCACTATTTTTATGATAAGTTGGGAGGAATTTGTTTCTCAAAATACAATATATAAATGTAAAATTTATTATGTGGGTATGCTAACTAAAATTTGGAATAAAAAATATATCCAAAAATGGTGTTGATGATATGGTAACTAAACATTTTTCAATGTTGTAAATATTTAATAAATCATCTCATCTGTGTGGGTCTAACTTATTCCCATATGAGAACTTCTATTCTGTGAGTGATACCCACTATATGTTGATATATAAAACAACACAGTAACAAGTTTCCTTACAAAATTCTTAGGGTCTTTATAAAGACCCAGCCTTAAACAATACAAAATCATGAATTAAATGAATAATTCCCATTGAGGATATCTTTAGGATTAGAATTTTAGAGAATTAGTCCATAACTATTACATCTCAAAAAATTATAAAGTAAAATCTTCTACTCAGTTTCCATTTTTTTATAAAATAAAAACAATGGAAAAAAGAGTGATTCCTAGTTCCAGGTTTTATACACTATTACTTTTCCTTGATCCCATCTTTGAACCTATTCAAATTTAAGTCATGTGAAAAACATTTCAAAAAAAAAACATGGGATGAGCATAAAAAGCTCTGTAAGGGTTATATGATAAAGAAAGATAACCTTAGTCCATAAATATATACCTTTCATAAGCTCATACATCATGAAATCTTAAGATTTATGAATAACACATAGAAAACATAAATTATAATGGGGACATGTGGCATCCATAACACACTTACGTTGTATCTTTCACAAATATGTAGGGAGTTACATTTGGAATAACCAGAATAGTATATTCCCTACATCTCTTAGGAGAAACATTCTTGTTTTCCTCCGTCACTTTACCCAACACATTGGAGAGCTATCTCGGGCTCACTTGCCCTAGGTTTATCACGGAACCACTCGTATACGTAAATAATGCCCAAGAACCATAAAACATTCTTAACTCATATAACAAACATACAAGAAAGATAACATTTCTACTTTTCAATCACAATATATCATTTAATTGTATTTTCATAGAAAATACATTATCAAAAACATTTTCAATACCAAAATATGTAAAAGAGTATATGGTATTTATTTTCCTTTAAAAAAAATTTCAGCTCGCTAAGGAAGCCAAAGATAAAAAAATACTCACGGTGGCGGAAAAGGTGATTGTCACCGCTTACATTAAAAATAAACATTCCTTTCTTGTGGTTTAGTAATACTCATTGTATAAAAATATTCCCTTTGAATTAAATGAAAAGTCAATGGTGTTTATACACTATATAAAACAAAGTTGTGTATAAAACAAAATACGCTTCAATGAAAGATGATTGAGACGAAGTCCTTTAAAATGATCATTTTGTAAATAAAACAGACCAATTATGTGTATAAACAATAATTACACATAAATAATGTATAAAAACAAGATAGGATATCAAAAGTTATATCTCACATGATCATAGCATGGCATAATCAAAACGTAGAAGTTTAACCCAAATAATGGAAATTTGGTAAACAAGTTCCCTTACCTCATGTCCGAACTGACATGATCTTTCTTTAATATCATAAATAATAAACTAAAGTTAATTTTTATTTGTATAATAACCTTTTTCAGGTTTATTATTCCTTTTAAATCAGTTATTACCATACTATAACAATTTGTTAATTATTTGAGTTCATATAGGGGATTTTGTCGATGTCTGGAACTTGAGTTTAAAATGAGCTTGTCATAATTATAAATAGTCCATGTGGTAGAAATTACATTGTCTCTAGAATTATATTAATGATTTAGATATCATATATATTATATACTTCTAGTATATATGTATATTTATAATAGTATATAGCATTTGGAGATAAGAACTGAAGTGCACCATTCCTGGAGACGGTAAGCCGTACATACGCATGAACACTACATTCATTTATATTTCTCATTTAATGGAATAAAAACATAATTATACGTTGGTATATAATAATTATAGTATAATACCATATAAAATTTCATTAACTCTATCCTTTATACATTCCACGTATGGAATGAACGAGTCATATCACTTTTAGGGGGTGATAGTCCCCACTTCCTCAAACGAAATTATCATATTAACCCACTCTAGAAACCATAAAGTTATTCTATAAATGAAAAGTACAGAATCATAGAAACAATATAAATATAATATATATCACATATAAATATAGTTCAATCTTAATGGACACCATAATAGGCGGTAAAAGAAGATTGAACAATCATGGTTTAATGAGACAATAGTTCGCCATCCACAGAAACAGTATGTTCTTTACCCATTAGATGAGGGTGTGTGTTGGTATAGTTCAAATAATTCTCATAAAAACAGTATAGTATATTAAGGATACTGGGGTTGTTATAAAAGAATGGAATAAAAAGAATTTACGGGGTTGGATAAGTAAAATAAAACAAAAGAACTTAAAAGAAGAGGTTACCTTTAAATTTGGTATCTTCCTTTGGTTTGAACCAAAAGATTTACATGAATTTCCTTCTTCCTAGAGGAAAGCTTCTATGTGGAGTATAGGAATGTAAAGAGATTAATTGGGGAGATTTTGGCTGATCCAAGGGAATTGAAAAGTTTGAGTAATGGGATATAAGTGAGGGATTTTTGAAAGGGGGAGGAAGGGCTCTTTAGGAAAGTTTAAAAATATTATTTTATTATATAATGATTATCAGTTTCAAAAGGTCATAAACTCATTAAAGTTGAGGGTAAGATGATTAATGTTCGAAATAATGTCATCCAATAAGAAATGGACTGGTTTTTTTATATTGTTTTAATTTTTATAATCTTATTTATTAAAATTATTTATTATTGAGGTAAACACTACATCATTATTGTGTAATAAATAATTTTATTTATATGATTTCTAAAAATTATAAAAAAATATCCTGATGTAAGAAATATTTTTATATTTCAAATGTATATTTATAGTTGAAGATATAACTTATATAACCCCATGTAAAAATTGATTTACTAAAACATATATGTTTTTGTCATTTTTGTCTTTACATTAAATTAATTAATATTATGTGTCATTATCACTTCCAAGTGGCTCTATGGGGTTCCAAAATTGACCCAAGGATGACCATGGTCAGAAATGTATCAACTAATTGTATTACAACACATGTTATTGTAATTTAATATTATAATAATAATATTTTGTTTCCATTAATAACCATATTGACCCTTTAACAATGGTAAATATAATATTTACTGAAGTAAATAATCATAATGTATAAAAATAAAATTTACCTATTTAAAATTTTTGGATCTCCCGATTAAAATATGGAATCGATTATGGAAATTAAAAAAACAGAAGTGGCAGAAATTAATTTAATATTAATTCCCGCTGTCGAAACAAAAAGTGTGTTTTTAAGAAATAAAAACTATCAAAACACAGAATTGGAAGAAATTAATTTAATATTCAATTCACATATAAAATAAGTTGGGGGTATTTATCCCTCATGAAATTTTCATATTCCCATGTTTCCTCTTCAACCATATTGGTTTTCCAAAAAACCTTTACCTGATTTATTACCTTAATCTGCAACAATTTCTCTCTCCAGTCAAGAATCTGGATTGGTTGTTTCTCGTAAGAGGGATTCTCTTCCAAGTGAACTACCTCTGGGATCAAAACATGATATGGATTCTAGCATATAATTTATCAATATTGTAACATGAAAATCATTGTGCACCCAGGATAGTCATGGAGGAAAAGCCACTCTGTACGCAACTGATCCAACATTCTCAAGGATTTCATAAGGTCTAATGAACCTTGGACAAAACGTTTCCTTCTTAACAAAACACATCACACTTTTCCAGGGAGAAACATTGAGAAAGACATGATCACCTACCAAAAATGAAATATCCTTCCTCCGGTTATCTGTATAACTTTTCTACTACTTTGTATTATTGTCATGTGATTCTAAATCAACTGAACTCTTTTATGCCATCTCTTCTACCAATTCTGGTCGTGTCATCTTCATTTCACCTACATCACCCCTAAAAGATGGAGTTCGACATCGCTTCCCATATAATCCCTCAAATGGATCCATTTTTATATTACAATGAAAACTATTATTATAAATAAATTCAACCAAGTAAAGATGTTGGTCCAAACTTCCATGGTAATCCATCAAGAAAGCATGTAACATTTCCTCCAAGGTCTGAATTATTCACTATGACTGCCCATCTAATTGAGTATGAAAATCTGTACTATAATTTAATTCAGTAACCAATGAATTCTAAAGGTCATTCCAAAAGTTAGAAGTAAACCTGGGATCATGATTAGATACAATGGAGAGGGGAAATCCATGCAACCTGACTATCCCTTTAACATACAACTGAGAGAGTTTATCAAGAGAAAAAGTATCTCGGATAGGATGTAAATGAGTAGATTAAGTCAATCGATCAATAATAACCCATATTGAATTACTACCTCGAGATGTATTTAGTAATCCCACAAAACATTACATGGATATATTTTCCCATTTCCACTCTGGCATCGATAAAGACTGAAACATCGCTATCAGTAACTATCACTTTTCATTCTATCCAACCAGTAATACTCACAAGGAACTATGTACTTCTAAGAAATACTAGAGTGAACTGACAATGGAGAACTATGAGCTTCACATAACAACTCATTCTTTAACGGTGAATCACAAGGCACACATAATATATTCCTAAACCTCAAAACACAATCATTATCAATGTTAAAATCATGAAAAATACCCTTCAAAACTAACTCTACCCTTTTCTGCAACTCGCTTTCTTCCTTCTATGCTTTCTTAATTATGTATGAAAGAGTTGATTTAACTGACACATGAAACAAAACAGAGTAATTTCCAACACCGACAACTTTTATTCAAAATCTCATCAAATCAAAAACCAAAGGATCTCGTTCCAAATGTAACAAGGTTAATGAGGCATTAATTTTTCATCTCAAAGCATCAACCACTTTATTTTCCTTTCCTGGATGGTAATGAATTGTGCAATCATAATACTTTATTAATTCCCACCATCTCCTCTGTTTCATGTTCAATTCTTTCTGATTTAATATATACTTCAAACATTTGTGGTCAGTATATATTTCACATTTTACTCTATATAGATGATTCCTACAAATTTTTAATGCAAAAAACAATAGAAGCTGATTCCAAATCAAGTGTAGGGTAATTTAACTGAAGAGGTTTCAACTAATGTAAATCATACAAAATTACCTGATCATTATGCATGAGGAAACAAATAAGTTCTTTCAACGAAGTGTCACTATAGATAACAAAATAACCATTTTTTGAAGGCAATGCCACCAATGGATCATTTACCAATACTATTTTTTAATTCATGAAAAAAATCATCACATTCTTTTGTCCAGATTAACAAAATATCATTTCAATTTAACATAGTCAGTGGGATACATAAGAATGAAATATTTTCAAAAATCCTCTAGTAATAATCCAATAATCTAAGAAATCTATAAATCTCGGTTATATTTGTGGGTCTTGGACATTCTTCAATAACTTTTGTTTTATTAGGATCAACAATTATACCATTTTTTTGAAACAATGTGACCAAGGAAATAAATTTGTTGTAACCAAAACTCAAACTTGCTAAATTTTGCATTCAGTTTCTTTTCTATTTATGTTTTCAAGACAACCCTTAAATGACTATCATGCTCTTCTTTACATTTAGAATAAACTAAAATATCATCAATGAACACAGACCCAAAATTATCCAGAAATTGACAAGAAATTAATTTCATAATATCCATGAATACAAAAGGTGCATTGGTTAAACCAAAAGGCATAACTACAAATTCATAATGGACATATCTAGTACGAAACATTTTCTACAAAAAGTATACATTCCTTACTTTCAACTGATGGTGTCCTGACCTCAAATCAATCTTCAAAAAATAATGATCTCCCAGGAGCTGATCACACAAATCATCGATATGAGGCAAAGGATACATTTTCTTAACAATGTTTTTTTCATTGTACTATAAACAAGGAAATGTCTAGTTGAACCAAATTTTATTTTAACAAACAAGACAGAAGCACCACATGGTGATGTTCTAGGCCGAATTGAACCTTTATATAATAACTCCTACAATTGTTTCATTAACTATAAAAGTTCAATTTGAGTCATTAAGTAAGGGGGTTTTGAAATTGGCTTCACATCCGTAACTAATTCAATAGTAGATTCCATTTCTAGACCAGGTATAATACAAGGCCACTCATCAGAAAAAACATCAAGGTACTCATTTAACACTAGAACGTCATTAATATAAAAAAATACTTTGTTTCCATAAATATGTGAAAGGTAACATTTATATCCATCTTTTACTAGTTTCTCAGCTTCATAATATGTTATCAAATGTAAGGGTTAATTTTAGTACACAAATTGAAAATGTTTCTGAAAAGAAACCTCTTTATCTCTATATTCAATCTTAGCATGATGAATGGAATGTCAATCCATATGCAAAATAACATAAAACACTACTAGAAGTTAAAAATATGGTTTGCAGATAGATTATATCCGCACACAAGGATATGAAGGTTATTATAATTTCTTTTTATCTCAAAATTTACTCCAGGTGTTTTTATCATATGTTTAGAATTCATATCTTGAGATGGAATTCCAAATTTACTAGACAACTTCTCAGAAATGAATGAATTTGTAGGCTTCGAATCAAACAAAACATTGGCATAATTTGAACAAAAAAATAGTGTACCTGATAATACTTCATTTGATTTCCCGACATCTACTATAGTATTTACAAAGGATTTAACCACCCCTTTCTACTTGCAGTCTAGCTGTTTTCCCTCAGTTGAGTTCTTTGTTGGACACTCATTTGCATAAGAACCCATTTCATTGCACTTAAAACATTTTACTAACTTTATATCATATTTTGTCTTTACATTACCCTAATCTTTTTCAATTAAATTATGACCCTTATGTATCATTTTACCACATCAGTAGCACTTACTAGAATTAAAAATACATTCCTAACATGGGTTTTTCAACAATTTTCACAAACTGTAAACTTAAGTTTCTTACCATCAAATTTTTTGAATAGTTATTCTCTTTCATATGCCACCAAGACCTCTTATTCTGTTATTTTTCAAAGAACACTTGATCATCAAAAAATTACATTTCCACCTTCTCCGCATGTCAAACAAGGTTTTCATAACTTTTGAACTCACGAGAAGGTAAAACCCTTCGATTCTTGAGCATTAATCCTAAGTAAAAACAGTTGATTTTACTATCTATATCTCTTATGAAATTTGCAGCATACATTTCCAGTCGTGTGAATTATTATTCATAAGTAACCACTGATTCATCCTCCTACATCAATTATTGTAATTTTTTTCCATTATAAGATGAACCCCCATAGTAAAATATTTCTGAAGATACGTCTCTTTGAATCCATCCCCATTAAGATCCTCAATTTCCTCAATATCACTGATTTTATTCACCCTCAACCACCATTGATCGACTTCAACTTCAAAACGGTAAATAGTGATACTATCCTTTTGATGTTCTGAACACCCCATGACATTAAAAATCATCTCCAACACTTTAATCCACCCATCAGCTAGCATAAGGTCAGATGATCCTATCAATGATGGGGGATGTTTCTTCCTGAAATGCTCCACTATTGGCATGTTCATCTGTGGTTGATCTGGATGATCTCATGCATGGATAACACCCCCATTTATAGCCTAAGTCAATTCTTCCATCACTAATAAAAACTGTTTAGTTCCGATTCTGTCCATCTCAGGTTACTGATTTGGAAGGTTATCTTCCTCTTGATGTGGTCCCATCATAGTTTCCATGTTTCCTCTACGGAAAACCATTATGAACACAAACATATCGTAGTTGAAGCAACATGGTAATCTTTAAATGATATATCATTTCAATCATAAATTAAATTAAAAATATTTTATGGATATTAATTTAAAAATATCTTAACTCTTAAAGATGTCTAAACCGACTGTTGATACCAACTATAATGACCCAGCCTTCAACATCACATAATATTGAATTAAATGAATAATTTACATTGAGGTTTATTTCAGGTTTATAGTTTTAGAATTTTAGGACGTAAATATTACATCTCAAAAAAATTACAAAGTAGACACTTCTACTCAGTTACTATTTTTTTCATAAAATAAAAACTCTTGAAAAAAAGTGTCAATGTCTAGTTCCATGTTTTAGACAACATTACTTTTCCATGATCACATCTGTGACCCTATTCATCTTTATGTCATGTGAAAAATATTTCAAAAAATAACTTGGGATAGGCACAAAAAGCTCTACAAGGTTTATATGATAAATAATGATTACATTAGTCCATAAATACATACCATGCATAAGCTAAAACCTCATGAAATCATAAGATTTATGATTAACAGATAGAAAACATAAATCATAAAGGTAACATGTGACATCCATAACATACGTATGTTGTAGCTTTCACAACCACGTAGGGAGTTACATTTGGAATACCCATCATAGTATGATCCCTAAATATATTAGGAGAAACATTCATGTTTACCTCCGTCACATTACCCAATTCACTTGAGAGCAATCTCGGGCTCACCTGCCCTAGTTTTATCACGGATCCACCAATATATGTATACAATTCTCAAGAACTATAACACATTCATAACAAATAAAACCAACATAAAGAAAAGATAAAATTTCCATATTCCAATCACAATATATCACACAATTATATTTACATAATAAATCCATTATAAATACCATTTTCAATACCAAAATATGTAAAAGATCATATGTTATTTATTTTCTATTTAAAAAATATTTTGGCTTGTTAAGGAAGCCAACGATCAAATAGTACTCGTGGTAGTAGAAAATGTCGTTGTCACCGCTTACGTTAAAAAGAAAGATTCCTTTTATTTTCATTTAGTAAAACTCCTCATAAAAAAATATTCCATTTTAATGAAATGAAAATTCAAAGGGGTTTATACACCGTATACAATAAAGTCATGTATAAAACAAAATATACCTCAATGAAATGAGACTGAGGCGAAGTCCCTTAAAAAGGTCATTTTTTTAATAAAATAGACCGATTATATGAATTAAAAATAAGTATAGGTAAAGAATTTATAAATAAAAGATAGGATATCAAAAGTTATATCTCACATAATCATATCATGGCATAAGGAAAAATTTTATGTTTAACCCAATGAATGGAAATTGGGTTAAGAAGTTCCATTACCTCGTGTCTGACCTGACTCGATCATTCTTTAATCTCCTGAATAATAAAATAATGTTAATTTCTACTTTCTTATGAAACTTTTTAAAGTTTAATATTCTTTTAATATCAATTATTTCACTGTTATAACAATTAGTTAATTATTTTAGTTTATATCCGACATTTTTTCGATGTTTCAAACATGAGTTAAAAATGAAATTGTTATAATTATAAATTGTCTATGTGGTTGAAATTCCATTATCTCCAGAATTTTAATCATGATTTAGATATCATATATAACAAATATATTCAGTATATATAGTTATTTATAATAGTACATAACATTTGGAGATAAGAAATGAAGTTCACCGTTCATGGTGATGGTAAGTCGTACGTACACATGAATGCTACTTTCATTTATATTTTATATTTAATGGAATAAAAAAATATTTATACATAGGTATATGATTAATAAAGTATAATATAATATATACTTTCATTAACTCCATAACTTATATTTTCCACATATGGCATGAACGAGTCATATCACTTTTAGGGGGCGGTAGTCCGCATTTCCTCAAATAAAATTATCATATTTACCCACTATAAGAACCATAAAGGTATTCTATAAATGAAAAATAAAAAAGAATATAAAGAATATAAATATAATATATATCAGATACAAATGTAGTTCCTTTTTAATTTCTACTATAAGAGGTGGTAGGAGAAGATTTAACAATCATCGTTTCGTGAGGCAGTGGTTCACCGTCCACAGAAATGGCATGTTCTTTACCCATTAGATGGAGGTGTGTGTTAGTCTAGTTCGAATAATTATTAAAAAAACATCCTAGTATATTTAGGATACTGGTGGTGTTGTAAAATAAAGTAATAAAAATAGTTTATGGTGTTGGAGAAGTAAAATAAAACAAAAGAACTTTAGAGAAGACGTTACCATTAAATCGGGTATCTCCCTTTCGGTTTGAACCAAAAGGATTACTTTTATTGCATTTTTCCTAAAGGAAGGCTTATAAGATTAGTATAGGGATTTAATGAGATTAATTGGGCATATTTTTGACATTCCATGAATCTTTATAATTTTGAGGAATGGGTTAGAAGTGAGGGATTTTTATAAGGGGGAGGAGGGGCTCTTTAGGAATGTTTGTAATTATTATTTTATTATATAATTATTTCTTGTTTCTAAAGGACTAAAACTTGTTAATGTATAATATAAGATGACTAATTTTCGAGACAAAATCATCCAATAATAATTATACTAGTTCTGGATATTTGTTTTTTAATTTTTATAATCTTTTTTATTTAAACCATTTATTAATAAGGTAAACACTACATCATTATTGTGTCATAAATAATTTTATTTATTTTTTGCCCAAAAGTTATAAAAAATATTAATAATGTAGGATATATTTTTATATTTCAAATTAATAGCTATAGTCTAAGAGATAACTTATATAAACCCATGAAAAAATTTATTTAGTAAAAGATATGTGTTTATGTCATTTTTGTCTTTACATTAAATTAATTAATATAATGCATCATTATCACTCCCAAGTGGATCCATGGGGTCCCAAAATTGACCCAATGATTACCATGGTCCGAAATGTATCAAAACATAGTAGTAGGATATATGTTATGGTAATTTAATATTATTAAATTAATATTTGATACCCTTATTAACCAGATTTACCCTTTAACAATGGTATGTATAATTTTTACTGAAGTAAATATTCATAATGTATAAAAATAAAAGTAATCTATTTACACAATTTAGACATCCTAAATCAAAATATGTAATTAATTTTTCCAAATTCGAAACACATAAGTTGCAAAAAGTAATTTAAAATTAATTCCTACTGTCAAAACAAAAAAGCGTGTTTTTATGAAATTATAAATATCCAATGATTGACACTTACTCATGTCCATTTTTAAAGTGAAATTACTTCCAATGACCTAAATTGGATTAAATTGTAAAAATATAATCTAATTATACTTTAAAACCAATTAAAAATATAATCTAACTATATAAATAAATTAGATTAAAATGCAGTTTTGAATTAAAATACAGTATTTTTCACTATTCATTAAGAAATGAATTTTATCAGAAAAATACCAAAAATATACCCAAAGTAAATTTTGATTTCCTAAATATAAAGAAGAATTTTATTTTTTCAAATAGAACATATAAAAGTTACCAAAACTATATATAATGAGGGTTCACCATCAAAAGGCAGTAAATTGACCTTTTAATAAATATTAGAGTATTTTGGCTTAAAATCAGATTCTTTCTTATTTTAAGCCACTAAATTTTTTGAGATAAATGTAAAAACATTTAATAACCATGTATATTCATATTATAGTTAGTTCTATCCATTACCTCCAAGACAATGTCTAGACGTTAACTACCATTTAAAATAATATTATATTATTATTTTTCAGTATGACCAAACATTGTGTGAAACATAAGATTTCAAAAAAACTCATTGTTACGTATTGTGTACTCTATTGAACATAGAATCCCAATTAAAGTAAAATTAATATTTAATTCACAAATATTAATAAATATGAAAATTTTATATTCTTTATTTACCTGGGATGTTACAAGCTTAAACATGGATTAAATTAAATTGTGATGTAAAATACTATGGTTATTTGATCTGTAGCTCAACATGTTTTATCGACATCAAGAAATTAAGAGATGTATCTTTAAGGCTAAATAATATGTAATTCTAATTTTTCTCATGTAGAGGAATTTGGAGGATACATTAATGCAATTAATACCACTAAAATAGTTTTATAATATGCTTAATTTTTTATCAGGATTAATGATTCATTTGTATTATTCCCAAGTTCTCCATTGAATCAAAAAATGAAATACATCACTAACAGTAATCAAATTTCACTTAATAACTTTATTATTTTTGAATATTATTATTTACAAGTAATTTATTTTATATACCCTTTCAACTCCAAGGGATATCTATAAATCATACAAGTTATTAATTATATGTCTAAATGTGTTGAGGATATTCCCAAAGAGTAACACTTTCATTAGGATTTTATTTTATTCATCAAATAAATCATTTTCTAGTTTCTTAATTTAGAGTGCAATTATTGATGATCATGGAACCCATTTCTATATTCACCACTTCTTAGAACTCATGTCCATGTATGGGATCACTCAAAAATTTCATATAACATACCACCCCATAACCAATGGTTAGAATGAGGTGGATAATATATAAATAAATAAAATTCCTCCTAAAACTATACAATCTAAAAGGAATGAGTATTCTTTGATGCTGTTGGATTCCATTTGAAATTATTAAACTATATAAGAAACCATCCGTGAAATGTAATCATGTTTGTTGGTTTGTGGAAAATAATTCCATTTAATTATATAAATTGTACATAAGGATTTTTGATAAATCCAAAATCTTATGTTTGATATTAATTTAGTAAGAAGATTGAGATAATTATACTTTATTAAACACATGGAACATAGTATAAAATATTATGAAAATTTCATGACCACAAAATATAATGTATAATACTAAAAATCAAGAAATCATAAAGTGAAAAACTTTTAATTAGGAAAATGTGTTATCATGTGTATATTAAAATTTAATTTTCACCTAGGTAATTTGAGTTTCTAGTGGGTTTGGGCATATATTGTGAATCATTTCCATCTTTACGAGGATGTTGAAATTTTGGATCCCAGTATAGAAACATATTTTAAGTCAATGGTTATATGATAAATCCATTCATATAATCAGAGAATAAGCATGAAATTGAATATGAGTTTAACGATATAGATTATGAACCAGAGAAGACAAGATCACCTGGGGGTCTATGTCGAGTAAGAGAATAGATACTAAACACATTTTTTGATTCCACCATGATTCTATATATTCTATAGATTTTAATTATTTAATTTTTTTGTCTATTTATATCACTAAATTTTAATAATGGAAAAAAATTTATCTTTTAAAAAATAATAACAATTTTTATTTGATTGTTTTCTTAAAAGAATGTTTATATATTAGTATTTAGCCAATCATATCTACTGTGGGGGTGGGGACTGAACCCATGATATAAGGATAATGGGGAAAACGAGTCATTCTCACCTATGAAATATCATGCATCCCTCTTCTTCCCTTTATATATATATATATATATATTTTTATTGTTTTTAATAAATATATATAATTATTTTTCTATGTTGTTTATGTTTTCTGATGTATACCCTGAGATGGAATGTGGTATTTCAAAATAAATTTGAAATTTTTTTTCCAACTCAACTTTTTTTAAAACTTTTAGGGAACCCATTAGGTTTCCATGTGTCCAAAAAAACATGTGTGTACAATTTAATATCTATTGAGATCAAAAAATTTATAATCAAACCACATATTATATAAGGTTCAAACCGAGTTTTATATCATTCATGAGTTGATTGTGGGTCACATGGAGACCAAATGGCCAATATATTAATACAATGGACTTCATCATCAATATAATATGTCAAATTATTTCATAATTTTATTTTAAATTTTCTTTTTTTCCTTATATTATTTTCATACCCAATTAGATTTTATTTTTTAACACTATCAGAAATGTTATCCTATGTTGTGGTGTGAAAAAGAATAAAAATAAAAATTTATTTTTTGGTCAATATAGATTAAAATTTAATTATCCATATATGGGGTAATGATCACTGTGAATTATAAAACGTAATATAAAATAATTTTTCAAAATTTCATTCTAATATTAAATCATTTTTAAGTTCAAAAGTGTAATATTCTATATGAATGTTTGTCTGATGTTAATTTTTACATTATACATATTCATGAATTATATAAAAATTTCAAAATAGACATACATATGATTGTGGGGTGTGGGGTTGAGTTATTGGAGTATATACATTAATAAAATAGGAATACATGTTTGTTTCAGTTTAATTTGAGTAATAAAAAACCCAAAACCCAAAAATATGAATAATAAAAACAATAATAAAATATGTTTGTAGAAAAATCAATTGACTAAATTTGTGGCCTCCAACACTAGGGGAAAACGTCTCCAAGGTTTTTTGGAAAATGTTAAGATATATATCACATTTTTTGGTGGTATGAATTTCAATTTTTTTAGTAAATAGGAGATTATTCCATAGAATGCGTACTTTAATTAATGCACCAAGGTTTTCATTCTTGAGAGTTATAAAAAAACTATCACTACAATGATTGACTTATTTGATCAAAATTTAAATTACTATTTAAAAATATCCCAATTTGTTTTTAATAAAAATGATTTAATATTTATATTAATATTAAAATGTGATTCTAGTATAACACTTCTAATTTTTACCCATTGAATTAAAATAAAAAACAGAATTTTTTAATGAAAAAACATATTTAGGTTTATAATAATTTTGATGAAACATAGTGATGAATCTAACAAACAAAATGGGCTTGGAGTTGAGATATTCCTATACACAAATATTTTTTAAAGTAATTTAATGGGTCTTAAGAGATTTTTATGTAAGGTCTGAATTTTAAACATTGTATGATAATTTTTTTCGGTAATAGAGATTTAATTTTAATATTTTTGAGACATTTATATATAAGGGAACCAAAAAAATCATGTTCGGTTGAATATTTATCCACTAAAACAGGATAATTTTTTAAGAGGCTTCATTTGATTTATTTTTATAACCATATGTAATAAATAATAATAAAATTTAATCTTCATTTCCCAACTTGTTAGAAATTGATAATCACGATTTGTTAATCTCATCTATATTTGAATCACATTTAAAATAACTGATACACATAATTTTAATTTTAATTTTAAATATTTAGCCACTAGGAATATGTGGAATACTTTTCCCTTATACAGAAATCAATGATTCATTTAGAAATATTACCATTTTTGGTATTAAAGAATGAATTTTTTTGGGTATAGTAAACTAGAAACTATTTCACTAAAATGAATGTACAAGCTATATAACATCTCTAATAAAGTTATAGTTTCTAATTTTAATTGTTTATATGATTAAAATAATTTCATTAAATTAATTTCCCACAGAATTCAGTTGTGTTATAAGAGATATTGGTATCCCAGTTCAATCTAAAAATATGGGCCATATTTTATATCCACGAATGAAAGAAAACCATTTTAATCATAACATGAATATAAAGAATCAAATTTCTCCCAAAATTAAAACAAATTATAATAAATATTGGGAAATAATTTCTTATTCTATATAATATCCAAAATTATCCATATTGAGAGATGAGTATTCGTATCTTACAAAGGGAAACAACCTACCCTTATTTTTGGTAAAGTGTGGAAATGTTCACAGTCCACAAATAGTTTATCTACGTATTCCAAACCTAATAAAAATTAGATACTTATAAATATGATAGGTGTTTCAACCAAATATGTGGTTTTTATTTAAGGTAAATAATATCTATGTGGGAAACAATAAAATTTATCCCTTTTACTCATAAAGTTATTGACATAGATAAAAGATCGGTGTCAAGTTTACCATTTTCATCTAAAATAGTTCCCAACTAGGTTTATTCATGGAATTGAATACAATCAAAATCTCTAACATAAATAATGATATATATACCTAATTTCTAAAGGAATATGGTCATTATTGTTTCTTATTAGGGACACTTTGGATCTATAATTGGATGCGAGGCTGGGATATCAATTTCATTGCACCTTATTAGGGGGAATTATTTTACACATGAGGACTCTCATATAGATTTAAGATAGGATTATGAATCATTAGAAATACCAGATATGAGAGTGGTTACCATAACAATAACGGTCAGTTGATGGCTTTAAATGATGTGAACATTCTTATATATATGATCCATCCTATCTATGACAACATTTTTATATATCATATGTTCTTCATATTGTTACCAATTTTTACATAGTGATGAAGGTTTGGGGATTGCTATTTTTTAACACATATAGCTAGGTTCATTAGAGTTTATTTTCATTCAGTAAGAAATTAATGGTTTATGGTATTAAATAACTAGGCTTATGATTCATTGAAATGGTTGATGTGGTGCTTACACTTCAGTATCCCTGTATGATTGGCCTCAGTAGGAATACTGAGCAACGGGGATGTTTTTTTCTCAAGGAATATGGACCTATGATGGTGGATCCCATTAGATGTATGGCGTAGTGGGAATTATATAATGAGTTTTTTGAAGGAATATTACCCTCTACGTTGGGGCATGTTTCTATCAAGAATATAACTTAATAGAAAATGGTCTGTGGAGAATATGGCCCTGATGGATGAGACATAAGTATTCTATTGATGAATATGGACTAATGAGGATGAGTTGATATAACAAGGTGTAGGGCCATGTGAAGATGAATCTGATCAAGAATATTTTCTGTTAAGGATAATATGAGTGGTACTGAGTATGGCCCCATCAAGTTAAATCTCATTAGGAATATACCATAATGAGGATGAGTTGAGTTCACAAGGATTATTTCTATTTGAGGATGAATCCTGGTAGGAAATTGGACTTCGAAATATTATATAATGGTACAAGGAATATTACCCCATTAAGTTGACACCCATTGGGCATATGACCTAATGGGGACAAAGATAAAAGGGAAATGATGTTGTTTTTGAACTTGATGGATGTTTCTTATGAGTCCTGAAGTGATGAGAATGAATTCCTATTTACTTTGAATGAAATAGTTTATGGACATATGATACAAACTTTCCTTACTGTTTAATGTCATTTGGTAAGAAAATAAATTAGTATTGTTTGAACCAAGGCCATTCACAACATGAAATGGAGTTTAGATTGTATTTTCTCTTGACCTACAATAATCTAATATGAGAGTATGCATGTAATGTGATCATCCAATAAAATATAGCTATAATGTAGAAGGCCGCGTCATTTACTAGTGTTTTCTGAATGTTTGGGATCAAAATCAATAGGAAGGAGAAATCTTATCGAAAGGTGGTATTATAATAGCTAATATTATTAAATATGGTAATGTTTTATGTTATGAAATGATTGGGTTTAGTAATGGTTTTTTTGTAGAGATATTGAGCATCTTGAATAAGAATCACAAGGTCTTGATGGGATGATGATGAATAAAAATGACTGAGAGAATCTTCTCAAGTGGCTTAAATTTTAATTAATATTTTAGAATAGAGGAGCTTCACAAACATGATTTTGGAGGTTCAGGAAATGGCCACTGGATGTGTGGGATGTTCACTAATAAATATGCCTATAAATATGAGGTTTCCCCATCTTTGTTTGATAGAAAGAGAATAAGAGAAACGAATGATTTTTTTTATTTCATTAATGTCTACCTAATTAGAAAATATTTGAAAACTAGGTATACTTCACAAGATTAATCTTCACAAAGTGAATAGATATGAATAGATTGATGCCAAGGAATCTTAGAAAAGGATGTTTCATGAATACTGTGGGTTTCACAAATAATGTGTGTTAAATAATAGTTTGAAACATCATGATGGATGTGATATTAATGAAGGATGATTTCATCATGAAGGTATGGAGTTTCATTATTATGATTTAGTTCATGAAGGATGATACTTCTTTGTTACATTAAAGTGGTTTAAAAAAGGATAGGATCACTATCAAGAGTATTGTTGGACATGTGGTTTCAGTGAACTGTGCATTCAAGTGCATCTACTCTTGAATATGGTGAAAGTTGAGTCTCATTATATTTAGTGAAAAATATATAAATTAAAATCTATTTACAAGACCATTAGGTGGTTAAATTGAGCAATACTTCACCCGAGGCATTGGGATAGGGTGAAATAATGAATGTGTTTTGAGTGAGGTTGTGTGCTACCAATAAAATTCTTGTAAAGGAAATGTTAATGGAAGAGAATGACTACGTATGACCTTCTATATTCCATAAAAATTAGTCAATATTAGTGGATTTATGTATAACCAATAAACTATTGGGGTATACATCTTGGACTAACCCCTAGTGGTGAACCATGTAAAACTATTGTGTTGTCTCTCTTCTGGTGATTGGTTAATAACTGCACAATTAAATATAATATGTTTTAAAACTTCATACCAATGTGGGAACAAGATCAGTGATTTTAATAGAAAAAATTTGACAGCCCTATTCACACTCACCTCCAAGGGAGTTCTAGGGTCCAACAAGTCACATCAGTGGGTACATGTTTTCAGAGTTAAATCTATCCCGTTGCATTTATAGAGATTGTGTTGTATATTATTAGAGTTACCCAAATTCTTGGATGAAACATCCAGATTTTGAATAATTTCATGAGATCACAATTGATATCCCTTGGAATAGAAGTTTTTTTCAACTTCTCAAGGTATTCATGTCCCTAATGCGACATGAGTTTCTATGAATAAAAGTGAATAGAAAATTATTGATGCAGATGGAAAATAAAAATATAATTTTACTTGAGAAATTGATGATCAAATATATTCGATGGTGATGAGTTTCACTATATCCAAGTCCATATTGAAGAAACTAGAAAAATAACCCTAAGGTGGTAAAATATTTATAGAGGATAAACATTAATTATTTTGCAACAAGATTGATGATCTAAAAATGCATCCACATGAAAATGAAGATATATTATTTAGTCACATAACTATAGTTGTAGGATATATTAGAGGAAATGGGGAATACATTGAGGATATTTAATTTGTGAATAAAATCATGAGATGTATCCCTCCTATGTATAATAAAAACCTTTCATCCCATGAAGAAATAAATATTTCTATGATTTCTCTTAATGATCTTCTAAGAAATATTATGGATTATGATATGAGAGTCAAACCAGTAGATGAAAAATATCATCTTAGAAAGGGTATTTAATCAAAATCCATGGAAGAACATTATATTTCCAAATTTATTGGTGAAAAAGAAGGTGAAATAATTTCTATATTATCCAAGATATTCTAGAGAGTGGATGATAGATTTTAAGTTACGATTTTGTTGGCTCCATATCGTTATTGTGAATTAAGGAACATTTCTTCTAAATGAACAATAAAATTTGATGATATAGAAAGTGATACAGAAATCATGAATAATCCTTATAAGGGGATCTCTAACAAAGGATAAATAAAATCAAGAAATAAATTACAGAGAAATTACATTGTCTACCAGGAATAATATGTTGATAATGAATTTTTGGAGAATGTTGAACAAGAATTTAAATTCGAACCCCAAGCATCCATGATGGCTCCTGTTAAAATGTAGAACCAATAAAAGAAAAATATAATATATTACATGGTGTTTTTGTTCTCAAGGATTAATTTGAGGGATCCATTTATAAGAAATAATATCAATGAAATAAAAATAGATAGATGAGATATATGCTGAAAGAGTCATAAGAGTATGTTGATCAGTTTAAAGAAGAACCTAATAAATTGGAAGGAGAGGTATAGGAACATGTTAGGACTATTGAAATCATGGAAAAGTCTATATAATTTAAACATCAGATTAAAGGAAATAAAAAAGTCATCAGCGAACATAAAATTATACTAGAGGAAAAGGATAATATAGTTAAGTCACTTAAAGAAGCAGTTCTTACTATAACGATTAAATTGAAAAATGAATCAAAATCATGGGAAATAAGAAGAAGAAATTATAGTTTGGAAGGTTCTTAGATACAATGATATTTGAAAGATCTAATCATAGTTTTAGAGGATTTGAGAAGGCCTTGAATAACTATATATAAAAAATTATGTGGGAAAAGTTGAATTGGATGGTATATTTAAACAATAATGACTGGAAATGGGATGTTCCAAAAAAAGTGAAGCATAATATTGGACATATCAAAAAACAACCTGATTTCCTAAAAATGGTAGCTTCAAATAAAATAGAAACGTGTGATAAAATTTATCCTCAATTATGAAGATAGGATCTATGGTGAAATTAATTGATAAAATAAGGTGAAATAATGACTAATGGATGTGAAAAGACATTTTCTCTTGTGAAATGTCAATGTTATGGCTTTCTAGGATATAAAATGTCATAATGTCAAGAGGCATGGAGCTATATGAATGCGGAAGTGTTTGGAAGTCAAATATAATGTCTCAGATTTTCTTTGTATTATTTTTAAATATTTTATGGAATTATTTCTAGATTGGTTGAGGAGACGACACATCATTTTGAGGCCTGGTGAGCCCAAAATAGTGGTTTAAACTTTTTTAATTTAAGTGAGTTTGCGTGTGTGTACAGTTGCCGTAATTTCCCAATGGATTCTGAGATAAAAATTATGAGGGAACCATTGTGTCCAGAATGATGAATTTTCCTAAGAAAGGGCCTAACCTCAACCATCACATGTTGATGAAAAAAGTTAATTTTCAGACTTTTTAAGTAAAATAAAGTAAAATAAAATAAATTTTAAAGGTTAATTTATTTTATTTGGATAAGTTTGGTGCACTGTAGTGATGGAGAACCTGTTTTGATAATTAATGACACATCATAATGACTGTGAAATATAAACTCACTCTCATTAAAGCCGCATCATATAGGAACACTGAAACGTGTTCCTTATTTTTAATATGTTAATAAAATGTTGATCATTAGCTGAATATTGAGAAAAACACTAGATAATTGTTGGATATTTGAAGAGAAATCTCAAAAATGAATCAAAAGTGTGAATCGTTGTGCCAACAGAGTTGAAGTAACTCGATGACGATGGTAACATGATCCCTTCGTCAGAGATCTATCCCACCTTGAGGTAGGGGATATGTTTTAATGTTGTTTCCTTCCCCATTCATTGAATTTAATGATGAACACATATCAAACCAAGAACTAGTTGACCAGTGTATCATCATTTTTATGGGAGTGATTTATTTAGTTCATTTCTTAGATTTTTTTTCATGTTTGATGTTTTTTAGTTTTCCAATTCAATCCTTCAAATGGGAGTGGATTAACGTTGTGGAAAACGATGGATGCGGTTTGTTCCTCCTTTGTCAATTTGTTTCTTCTTCCCTCTTCCATGTGTTCTTCGTGTTATTTGTGAGGATACCAATGAGGAATCATTGTGCATTCGTTTATTGGCACAACAATCCCAAAATATAGATATGACATCGTGATGAAGCAGAAGAGTTGTGACTACGATAACGGCGGACAAATCAACATAGTTTAGGAGTTCTTGTTCTTCGATCATTCTTCACACAGGTGAATTAAAATGTGTTTTTGGGGCCGATCAGAGGCCTCAAACTAATGGAATCATCTTCATGATGTTGGGGTGAAGTAAAACCTTATGTTTCGTGATGAATGGGTAGACTGATCGAGGATCAAAATAACACCAGAGGCACATAGAGGAAGAACAACCTTTTTGGAATTTTCTAAATAACACGATGTGTAACCCAAAAAACACATCGTGTGGGACCAGATCTGTGGCATCTTGTGTTTTGGGAGACAGATAGTTATCACACACTTTATAATTTCTCCATTTAACACAACATGTTCTTCTGAAAAAGGCCATTTACACCAGCAGAACCTGGAGTCAACAAACACGGTGTGTTAACCTTCTATAGGCCATTCATATATTGGAACTTGGATTGATCCTATGTCCATATTTCTTTGGACAAGTTTTTTGGGGTTAATTCTCCTTTTTCTCATTCCCCTGAAGGTCAGGAATCATTTCCATCAAAAAGAGTATGATACCTTTAGAATTACTTTCCAAGATAAAGTCATGTATCCCTTAGAGAGGCCCGAGGTGAGATCCTCTATCTATTCGTGACCCTAGGTAGAGTCAGGTATCGATGTGACTAATCCTATAGGATGTTGATCCTCTACTTTGAAGGTGAGTCCTGATGAGTCGCAGTATCCAATAAGGCCCTAGAAGTTATCCTCATCTGTGTATCGTGATCTTTTTCCAATAACGAGTGTGTTCTCCTGGGATGAGTGTATCTATCTCTCATGGATTTTCCCAAAAAACATTACTTCTCAGACAGACATTATTAGATCTATCAAACTAATGAAGTGAGTTATCCCAAATGAGTGCTTCGTGGAACCTTTGAACCGAATCCTTAGTAGGGGTATGCAGTTGTGCTACAAGTCTCTAGACTAAGGGGATAGGTTTTGAGTATATCTAGATTTTCATTCTCTTTCCCTATGTTAAGTAGAAATATACTGTGTAGAGATGACTGTACCTTTACATTGTGTATTTTTTGGTGGTTTTTGGTGGTCCTATACAGATTATTGTTATACTCAACCCTACAAAGTCTTTTCCCGCATGATTCTTGTCTTGGGAAGATGAGCGGCCTTTTGACGGAGTTGAGGGCAGGCCAGGTCTAGACCAAAATTTATAAGTTCCATAATAGCCAATGTGTTACTGTAGCTCTGAGAAGCAGTCATATTACCTATTTGTGCTTTTCAAGTTGGAATTTGTAGTTTGTAGACTCTTGTTTTTGGTGGGCTTGTGTTCACGTTCAGTTTTACTTTCCTCAATATTCTTCTATTGTAATCTGTTGGTTGGGTATAATTGTATTCACACATTTTTTCCATAGTGGTTTTTACATTTCAATATTTGGGGGCTTGGAGATATGTTCATGTATAATAGTACTTAGGTAATTCATCCCATGTTAGTTATATGCCTACTCGGTTCTAGTCACTATCCCCTAGCCTATTTAGGGCGGGCATGGGGAGTCGTGACATGGGCCCCACTAAGAAGGGTCATGATATTGTGGTATTAGAGGAAATTTAGTTCTATCATGGGACCATGAGTTTGTGAGGTTGGTTTAGGGAAAATGTTTTAAGTGTTTCATTTTCAGATTTCAGGATAAGAACTTCAATGTTGGTGTGGGCGACCGACATATCCAAACGCTGGGACTCTGATAACCTACTTTTCAACACAGTAAATGAAAATTCTGGTTGTAGGGGATATAATGGTACATAAATCATATAGTAGTGGTGTAACATCCCAGGTAAATGAAGAATAAGACAATTTCTATATTTATTAATATTTACGAATTAAATATTAATTTTACATTAAAAGGGTTTCGATGTTCGATAACATACCCAATACGCAACAAAGGGTTTCTTTGAAATCTTACGTTGCACACTAATAATATAATATTACTATTTTTAAATGGTATTAAAATATTAGCCGTTGTATCAGTGGGAATGAACAAAACTAACTAAAATATGATTATACATGTTTTTTAAATGTATTTAAATTATCCAATAAAAATTTAGAGGCATTAAATGTGAATGAATCTAATTTTAAGCATAAATTACAATAAAAGGACGATTTATCACCTTTTAATGGGGAACCATCATTAAATATAGTTTTAGTCACTTTAATACATTCTAATTGATTAAATAAAATCCTTCTTTAGACTGGGGACATCAAATTTTACTTTGGGTAATTTTTTGGTATTTTCCTGATAAAGTTCATTTTAATGAATAGTGAAAAATATTGTATTTTAATTCAAAAGTGCCTTTTAATATAATTTATTTATATGGTTAGATTATCTTTTTAGTTGGTTTTGATGTTAAATTAAAAAATATTTTTACCTTTCAATACAATGTTGGTCATTGTAATTAATTTCACTTTGAAATTGGACATAAATGAATATCAATTTTTTGATAATAATTGTTGCTTAAAAAATGCTATTTTTTTGGATCACATGAATTAATTTTAAAATCAATAAATTCCACTTTAATGTTTTGAATTTCAAAAAATTGACATCATTTTTGAATTTGTAATATCAAATATAGCTTCAGCCGAAGTTTTGGTATTTTTCTGAAAAACTTCAATTTTTGATGAAAAGTGAAACCACTTAGTGGTAGTTAAAAAAACTAACTTTTTTATTTAAATGAAAATTTTCCACTTATGTGAATTTAATTTCGAAAATAAAACACATATGGTTGTCACCAAGAAGTAAAATTTTGTTCAATAAGATGAAAATAATTTTTGGTGAATAGTAATTTTTCACTTTTATTTACTGCAGTTAAAGGTAAATAGGGTAATTCATGGTTAAAAGAATATTATAATAATTCAAAATTACCTTAACACTTGTCCAAACCTTATTTATTGAGTCATTAACGACCATGGTCATCTTTGGGTTGATTTTGGGACCCCATTGAGCCACTTGGATGTGATAATGATAATTTAGATTAATTAATTTAATGTGAAGACAAAATTGATGTTAACAAAAATCTTTTAGAAATTAATTTTTATATGGTGTAATATAAGTCCTATTTTCGACTATAAATATTATTTGTAAAGATAAAAATATTTCCTATATCATGGTATTTGTTTTTATAATTTTTAGACATCAAATAAATTAAATTATTTATGAGACATTAATGATGCAGTATTTACCTCATTAATAAATGAATTAAATAAATAAGATTATATTGATTAAAATATTATCCAAAACACATCCAATTATGATTGGATGGATTTATTTCAACCATGACTCATCTTATCTTATACTATAATGATTTTTGGACAATTATAATTTGAATACCATTATATTATCAAATATTATTTTCACACTTTCTTAAAGAGCCTCTCCCCCCTTATAAAAGAAGACCACTTCTAACCAATATCTCTCATCTCTCAAGCCATTTGTCTCGTACAAACTCAGCCCAATTAAGCTCCCTAAATCCCTGAACTCCCCCTAGAAGCCTTATTTTTGGTATAAGGCACTTCAGGAAGTCTTTTTGGTTCAAACCAAAGGAAGTTACCCAAATTAAGGGTAATAGTTTCTCTTAAATTATTTTCTTTTATTTTACTTCTCCAACCCCTAAACTCTTTTTACTCCATTATTTTGTAACAACACCGGTGAACTCAATATACAAGGATGTTTTTATGAGAAGTATTCTATCTACACTTACACACACCTCTATCTAATGGATGAAGAACATAATGTTTCTGTGGATGGAAAACTAACGTCTCACGAAACGATGATTGTTCAATTACATCTTACCACCTCTCATGGTGGCCATTATGATGGAACTGTATTTATATATGATATATATTATTTTTATGATTTCTTTATACTTCTGTAATTCCCAATTATATCAAGCCTTTATGGTTTCCATAGTGGTTAAATACGATAATCTCTTTTGAGGAAGTACGGACTACCGCCCCCTCAAAGTGATGTGATTCGTTAATGCCTAATGTGGGATGTATAAAGGATGGATTTAATTATATTATATATGATATTATATTGGAATTATAATATAACTTTGTATAATTATATTTTAATTCCATTAAAATAAGAAATAGAAATGAAAGTAACGTTCATGCGTACGTACGGCTTACCGTCTCCATGAACGGTGCATTTCATTTCTTACCTCCAAATGTTATGTAATATTATAAATACATGTATATACAAGATATATATGATATATATGATATCTAAATAATGATTTTTATTCTGGATATAATGGAATATTGACTACAGGGACAACTTGTAAATATAAGGTGTTCATTTTTGACTCAAGTACCAAATATCGACAAAATGAACGTTATTAACTTAAACGATTTCATAATGTTTATAAAATGGTAATAAGTGATATAAAAGGAATCATAAACTTGAAAAAGGTTCTTAAACAAGTATAAATTAACTTAACTTTAATTTTCAGGAGATTAAAGAAAGACTGAGTCAAGTTAGACACGAGGTAAGGGAATTCATCTCAATCTCCTTTCTTTGAGGAATATTGTATTTTAATACACAATTTTCTTTTATATGCTGTATAAACACCTTTGAATTTTCATTTCATTCAAAGGGAATCATTTTATATGAATCATTTTACTAAACTACAAAAAAATGTTTTTTTATGTAAGCGGTGACAACGACCTTTCCACCACCGCGAGTATTATTTGAACTTTGGCTTCCTTAACAAGAAGGAATGTTTTTAAAAATAAAAATAAATACCACATACTATTTTTACATATTTTGGTATTGAAAATGATTTTGAGAATGGATTTATTATTTCAATATCTTGAAGTGATATTTTGTTATCGTAATGTGGTAATGTTATCTTTCCTTTATTCTTATTTCATGTGTTATGATCATGTTATGGTTCCTGGGCATTATTTACATATACAGGTGGTTCCGTGATAAATCTAGGGCGGGTGAGCCCGAGATAACACTCCAATGCATTGGGTAACGTAACGGAGGTAAACATGAATGTTTCTCCTAAGAGATTTAGGGAATATACTTTGATGGGTATTCCAAAGTAACTCCCTGTGTAGCTGATTAGCTACAATGTTAGTATGGTATGGATGCCACAAGTTGCCTTTATGATTTATGATTTCTATGTGTCTTTCACAAATCTTATGATTTTATGAGGTAAGTAAAAGATTTCATGTTTTGTATGTATTTATGAAAAAATGTTTTCATTCTTTATTTTATACCTCTTTCTGATCCTTTTATGCCCATCCCATGTTTTGAAATGTTTTCATAGGACTTGAAGATGAATAGGGTCAAGAATGGGATCAAGGAAAAGTTGTGCTGTCTAAAACATGGAACTCGACATGACTCTTTTATTAAGAGTTTATATTTTAGGAAAAAATGGAAACTGTGTAGAAGTGTCAACCTTGTAATCTTTTGAGATGCAATAGTTATGTCCTAATTATCTAAAACTCTAAACCTAAAAAGATCCTGATGTGAATTATTTGTTTTATTAAATATTATGTAAATGATTATGGATGGGTCCTTACAGTTGGTATCAGATGTCGGTTTAGATAACTTTAGGAGTTAGGTTATTGTTAAATTAATATCCATAGAGTAATTTATGTTAATATTGGAAATCATATAGCATTTACTGATTACCATTTTGCTTCACCTAAGATATTTCTTTGTCCATAATGGTTTTCCATAGAGGAAATAAGGAAGCTATGTTGGGACGACATCAGGAGGAAGAAAACCTTCTAAATAAGCAACCTGAGATGGTTGGAATCAGAACCAAACAGTTTGTTTCAGTGATGGAATAGTTGACTAAGGATATAAATGGTGGTGGTATCCATGTACGAGATCAGCCAGATCAATCATAGAGGAACATGTCATTAGTGGAGCATTTCATAAGGAAACATCCCCCATCATTCAGAGGGTCATCTGACGTTGTGCTATTTGAAGGGTTGATTAAAGCATTGGAGAAGATTTTTGATGTCATGGGTTGTTCAGAACATTAAAAAGTTAGTCTTGTTGTTTACCGTTTTGAAGGTGAAGCTGATAAGTGGTGGTTGATGTTGAAAAATATTAGGGATAGTGAAGAGATTAATACTCTTTATTGGGATGAATTCCAAGGTATGTTTCTTGAGAAATATTTTCTTAAGGTGTTTCGTATTATAATGGAAAACAATTCTTGGAATTGAGGCAGGAGGATGACTTAGTGGCTTCTTATGTAAAAATATTCACTCGACTGGAATGGTATGCTCCAAATTTCATATGAGATATTGATAGTAAAATCAACAATTTTTACCCAGGATTAAAGCCAAAGTATCAAAGGGCTTTAGCTTCTCATGAGTTTAAAAGTTATGAAAAACTATTTCATTGTGTGGATAAGGTGGAAATGGATTTTTCTGATGATCAAGTATTCTTTGACAAACAATAGAATAAGAGGTCGATGTGGCAGTCGAAAGAGAATAACTACTCAAAAAATTCTGATGGTAAGAATCTTAAGTTTACAGTTTGTAAAAATTGTGGTAAAAAGAATGCTGGGGAATGTCTTTTGAATTATGGTATGTACTACCGATGTGGTAAAATGGGACATAAGGCTCATAATTGCACTGAAAAAGATCAGGGAAATGGTAAGACAAAATCTGATTTACAGTCAGTAAATTGTTTTAAGTTCAATGAAATGGTTCATTATGCAAATGAGTGTCCAAAAAATAACTCAACCTAAGGAAACATGCCATACTAAAAGCAGAAAGGGATGGTGGAATCCTTTTCAAATACTTTAGCAGATGTTGGGCCATCAAATGAAGTTGTGTCAGGTATACTGTTTGTTTGTTAAGATTATGCCAATGTGTTGTTTGATTCAGGGTCTACACACTCTTTCATTTCTGGGATGTTTTCTAGTAAATTGAGAATTCCATATCATGATATGAATACTGAATTTATGGTAAAAACACCTGGAGGAAATGTTGAGACAAAAAGAAAACATAATAACATTCTTGTCCTTGTGAGTAGAAAGAATCTACCTGCAAACCTTATTTTTTTACCTCTAGTAGAGTTTGTGTTATTTTGGGCATGGATTGGCTTTCTGTTTATGATGCTAAGATTGACTACGAAGGTAAAGAGGTTTCTTTTCAGAATGGTTTTTAGTTTGTGTAAAAAAATGAACCCTTTCTTTTGATAACATATTATGAAGTTAAAAAACTGGTAAAATATGGAAATGAATGTTACCTTGCACATATTGTTGAAAACAAAGGAACTGTTCAGATTAATGATGTGCCAGTGGTAAATGAGTATCTTGATGTTTTTCCTGATGAGTTGTCTGGTATTATACCTGATCAGGAAGTTGAATTTATTGTTGACTTAGTTCCTGATGCTAAGCCAATTTAAAAACCCCTTACCGAATGGCTAAAATTGAACTTTTAGAGTTAAAAAAGAAATTGCATGAGTTATAAGATAAAGGTTTCATTCGACCTAGAACATCACCACGGGTTTTTCCTGTCTTGTTTGTTAAATATAAATATGGTTCAATGAGACTTTGCATTGATTATAGACCATTGAATAACATCACTATTAAGAATAAGTATCCTTTGCCTCATATCGATTATTTTTTTTATCAGCTCTAGGGAGCTCAGTATTTTTCAAAGATTGACTTGAGTTTGGGGTACCATTAGTTGAACGTAAAGGAAGCAGAGGTTCTAAAGACTGCGTTTCATATTATATATGGCCATTATGAATTTGTAGTTATGCCTTTTGTGTTAAACAATGCACCTACTGCATTCATGGATATTATGAATAGAATTTTCAGTGAGTTCTTGGATAAGTTTGTGTTTGAGTTCATTGATGATATTTTTGTATATTACCAAAGAAAGGAGGAACATGAAAGTAATTTAACGTCTATATTACAAACCATAAAAGAAAAGAAACTATTTGGGAAATTAAGCAAGTGTGAGTTTCGTTTACAACAAAAAAATTTTCTTGGTCACATTGTTTCAGAAAACGGTATAACTATTGATCCTGCTAAAACAAAAGTTGTTGAAGAATGACCAAGACCCACAAATATAACCAATATCCTTAGTTTTCTTGGTTTGGTAGGTTTTTACCGGAGGTATGTTGAAATTTTTTCATGGTTATCTAGTCTAATGACTATGTTAACTCGAAAAGGTGTTAAGTTCATCTGGACAAAAGAATGCGATGATTGTTTTCAGGAATTAAAAATAAGATTAGTGAATCCTCCAGTTTTGACATTGACTTACAGAAAAGGTGAGTTTTGTATCTACAGTGATGCTTCATTGAAAGAACAGGGTTTTTTCCTAATGCAGAATGATCAGGTAATTTCTTATGCTTCATGTCAGTTGAAACCACATGAGTTAAATTACCCTACACATGATTTAGAATTAGCCGTTGTTTTTTTTTCTTTAAAAATTTGGAGGCATCATTTGTATGGAGAGAAGTGTGAAATATATATTGATCACAAAATTTTAAAGTATAAATTCACTCAGAAAGAATTGAACATGAGACAGAGGATATGGTTGGAACTAATCAAGGATTATGATTGCACGATCCAATACCATCCGGGAAAAGCAAATAATGTGGCCAATGATTTGAGTCAAAAAAGTAATGTCTCATTAGCCATTCCACGTTTAGAACGAGATCCTTTGGTGTTTTATTTGATGAACTTTGGAATAGAAGTTGTTTTTGTAGGATATTATTCTGTTTTATTTCAGGTGTCAGTGAAATCATCTCTATCAGACAGAATTAAGAAAGCATAGAAGGAAGATAGTGAGTTGCAGAAAAAGGTTGTGTTGGTTCAAAAGGGTATGTTGCTTGATTTTAACATTGATAATGATTGTGTTATGAGATTTGGAAAGATATTATGTGTACCCTGTGATTCAAAATTGAAGAATGAGTTGTTATGTGAAGCTAATAGTTCTCCGTTTTCAGTTCATCCTGACAGTACTAAGATGTACAGATATCTTCGGGAGTATTACTGGTGGGATGGAATTAAAATAGATATTGCTGATTTTACTGTGAAGTGTTTCACTTGTCAGTAGGTTAAAGTAGAGTGACAGTTACCGAAAGGAATGCTTCAGCCTCTACCGATGCCATAGTGGAAATGGGAAAATATATCCATAGACATTGTTGTGGGATTACCAAATAAATCTTGAGGTAATAATGCAATATGGGTTATAGTTGACCGATTGACTAGATCTTCTCATTTCCTTCCTATTAGAGATACTTTGTCTCTAGATCAACTTTCTCAGTTTTATGTTAAAGGGATATCTAGTTTTCATGGAGTCCCCCTATCCATTTTATTTGATCGTGATCCCAGGTTCACTTCTAACTTTTGGAAAGGCCTTTAGAAGTTGTTGGGTACTGAATTAAAATTTAGTACAACTTTTTATCCTCAATCAGATGGGCAGTCAGAACAAACAATTCAGACCTTGGAGGATATGTTATGTGCTTTCTTGATAGATTATCAAGGAAGTTGGGACCAACACCTTTCTTTGGTTGCATTTTTATATAATAACAGCTTTCATTCTAGTATACTGATGGATCCATTTGAGGAATTATATGGAAAACATTGCCGAACTCTAGATTTTTGGGATAAAGTAGGTGAGAGGAAGCTGATGGGACCAGAATTGGTAGAAGAGATGATAGAGAGAGTTCAGTTGATTCAGAAGCACATGAGAACATATCAGAGTAGACAGAAAAGTTATGCCGATAACCGAAGGAAGGATCCTTCAATTTAGGTAGGTGATCTGGTCTTTCTTAAAGATTCTCCATGTAAAAGTGTGATGCGTTTTGGTATGAAGGGAAAGTTGAGTCTGAGGTTTATTGGACCTTATGAAATTATGGGGAAAGTTGGATCAGTTGTGTATAGAGTGGATTTACCTCCATGTTTTTACTAGGTACACAATGTTTTTCATGTTTCGCTGTTGAGAAAGTATATTCCAGATACATCTCATGTTTTGAGCCCATAGGTAGTTCAGTTGGAAGAGAATCTCTCTTAGGAAGAACAACCGGTCTAGACTATTGACCACAGAGAGCAAGTGTTGCGAAATAAGTTAATTCACTAGGTAAAGGTTTTGGGGAAATACGATATGGTTGGAGAGGCAACGTGGGAATCTGAAAATGCTATGATGGATAAATACCCCCACTTATTTTGATAAGTGAATAAAAATTGCAAGGATGCAATTCCAAAAATGGGGGAAGGATTAACATTCCATGTAAATGAAGAATAAGACATATTTAATATTTATTAATATTTTGAATTAAATATTAATTATACGTTAAAAGGGTTTCTATGTTCGATAGCGCACCTGATACGCAACAACGGGTTTATTTGAAATCTTACGTTTCACACTAATAATATAATATTATTACTTTTAAATGGTAGTAAACTCCTAGCGGTTGTATCGGAGGGAATGAACAAAGCTAACTACAATATGATTATACATTTTTTTTAAATTATTTACATTATCCAATAAAAAGTTAGAGTCTTAAAATGTGAATGAATCTAATTTTAACCATAATTGACATTAAAAGGACGATTTATCGCCTTTTAATGGAGAACCCTATTTAATTATAGTTTTTGTCACTTTAATACATTCTAATTGAACAAATAAAATCCTTATTTAGACTAGGTACATCAAATTTTACTTTTGGTAATTTTTTTGGTATTTTTCTGATAAAGTTCATTTTTAATGATTAGTGAAAAATATTGTATTTTAATTCAAAAGTTCCTTTTAATCTAATTTATTTATATGGTTAGATTATCTTTTTATTTTGTTTTAAAGTGAAATAAAATTATATTCCTACCATTTAATCTAATTTTGGTCATTGGAATTAATTTCACTTTGAAATTGGACATAAATGAGTATCAATCTTTTGATAGTTATTGTTTCTTAAAAACAAGCTATTTGTTTTGATAACTGGATTTAATTTTAAAATTAATTAATGCCACTTCTATGTTTTGAATTTGGAAAAAGAGACATCATTTTTCAATTTGAAATATCAAATATATATTAGGCTAAATTTTTTGTATTTTTCTGAAAAAAATAATGTTTTTATGAATAGTGAAACCACTTAGTGGTAGTTAAAAAAATGACTTTTTCATATAAATGAAATTTTACCGCTTCTATGAATTTAATTTTTGAAATCAAACATACATGGTTGTTATCAAGAAGTAAAATCTGGTTCAATAAGATGAAAATAATTTTTTGTTGAATAGTACCTTTTGACTTTGATTTACCACGGTTAAAGGTAAATATAGCAATTCAAGGTTAAAAGTATATTATAATAATTAAAAATTACATTAACACTTGTCCAAACCTTACTGGATGTGTCAATAACGACCATGAGAATCCTTGGGTCGATTTTGGGACCACATTGAGCCACTTGGGTGTGATAATGGCAATTTAGATTAATTAATTTAATGTGAAGACAAAATTGACATTAACAAAAATATTTTAGTAATTAATTTTTATATGGTGTTATATAAGTCCTATTTTCAACTATAAATGTTATTTGGAAATCTAAAATTATATCCTATGTAATGGTATTTTTTTATAATTTTTAGACATCAAATAAATTAAATTATTTATGACACAATAATGATGAAATATTTACCTCATTAATAAATTATTTAAATAAATAAGAATAAAATGATTAAAATATTATCCAAAACATGTCCAATTCTGATTGGATGATTTTATTTCTACCATGAATCATCTTATCTTCGAATATATTTATTTTTGGACCATTAGGATTCAAATAACATTATATTATAAAATAATATTTTCACACTTTCAAAAAGAGCCCCTCCTCCTCCTTATAAAAGGAGACAACTTATAACCAATTCCTCACACATATCAAGCCATTTGTCTCGTCCAACCTCTGCCCAATTAATCTCCTTACATCCCTCTACTCCCCCTAGAAGCCTTATTTATAGTAAAAAGGTACTTCAATTAGTCTTTTTTGTTCAAACCAAAAAAAGTTACCCAAATTAAAAGTAACAATTTCTCTTAAATTAATTTCTTTTATTTTACTTCATCAACCCCTAAACTCTTTTTATTTCTTTATATAGTAACACAAAAAGTATCCTAAATAAACTAGGATGTTGTTATGATAATTATTCTAACTACACTTACACACACCTCCATCTAATGGATGAAGAACACAATATTTCTGTGGATGGCAAACTAACGCCTCACGGAACGATGATTGTTCAATTAAATCATACCACCTCTAATGGTGGCCATTATGATGGAACTATATTTATATATGATATATATTATATTTATGATTTCCTTATTCTTCTGTACTTCCCAATTATATCAATCCTTTATGGTTTCCATAGTGGGTAATTATGATAATCTCATTTGAGGAAGTGCGGACTACCGCCCCCCCAAGTGATGTGATTCATTAATGCCTTATGTGGGATGTATAAAGGATATATTTAATGATATTATATATGATATTATACTATAATTATAATATAACTATCTATAATTAGGTTTTAATTCTATTAAAAAAATAAATAGAAATGAAAGGAGCGTTCACGCGTACGTACGGCTTACCGTCTCCGTGAACGGTGCATTTCATTTCATAACTCCAAATGTTATATACTATTATAAATACATGTATATACTGGATATATATGATATATATGATATCTAAACAATTATTTTCATTCTGTATATAATGGACTATTGAACACATGGACAACATGTAAATATAAGGTGTTCATTTTTGACTCAAGTACAAAATATCGACAAAACGACCGTTATTAACTTAAATGATTGCATAATGTTTATAACATGGTAATAAGTAATATAAAAGGAATAATAAACTTGAAAAAGGTTCTTATGCAATAATAAATTAACTTTAGTTTATCATTCAGGAGATTAAAGAATGATCGAGTCAAGTCAGACATGAGGTAAGGGACTTCATCTCAATCTCCTTTCATTGAGGAATATTGTATTTTAATACACAATTTTCTTTTATGTGCTGTATAAACACCTTTGAATTTTCATTTCATTCAAAGGGAATATTTTTATATGAAGCGTTTTACTAAATGACAAAAAAAATGGTTTTTTACGTAAGCGGTGAGAATGACCTTTCCGCCACCACGAGTATTATTTGATCTTTGGATTCCTTAACAAGCCTAAATGTTTTTAAAAAGAAAAATAAATACCACATACTCTTTTTACATATTTTGGTATTTAAAATGATTTTGAGAATGGATTTATTATTTCAATATCTTGTAGTGATATTTTGTTATTTCAATGTGGAAATGTTAGCTTTAATTTATGATTATGTCTTGTGTTATAATCATGTTATCGTTGATGGGAATTATTTACATATACGCGTGGTTCTGTGATAAACCTAGGGCAGGTGAGCCCGAGATAGCTCTCCAATGCATTGGGTAACATGATGGAGGTAAACGTGAATTTTTCTCCTAATATATTTTGGGAATATACTGTCATGGGTATTCCAAAGTAACTCATTATGTAGGTGATTAGATACAATGTAAGTATGGTATGGATGCCACAAGTTATCTTTATGATTTATGATTTCTATGTGTCTTTCATAAATCTTATGATTTCACAAGGTAAGTAAAAGATTTCTTGTTTTGTATGCATTTATGAACAAATGTTTTCATTATTTGTTTTATAACTCTTACTGAGCCTTTAATGTTCATACCATGTTTTGAAATGTTTTCACCAGACTTAATGATGAATAGGGTCAAGGATGGGATCAAGGAAATGTCATGTTGTCTAAAACATGGAACTATACATGAAACTTTTTTTATGAGTTTATATTTTATGAAAAAAATGGAAACTGTGTAGATGTGTCTACCTTGTAATCTTTTGAGATGTAATAGTAATGTCCTAATTCTCTAAAACACTAAACCTGAAAAGATCCTCAATGTGAAATATTCGTTTAATTCAATAGTAGGTAAATGTCTAAGGTTGGGTGCTTATAAATGTTTTTGGTTTCCATTTCCATTGAGTCAGCTATCAAGATATACTCTTTGACTGTGGGATATATTGTTTTTTTAAGGATGCCTTAGTGATGTATACCAGCTTGGATTCAGTAACTTGATATTGAGGATGTCCCTCTCAGTGACAAGGCTTCCAATTCAGGGGCTGGACCCCCAGGTGTTACCCTCAGGTGGTGCAACCGCGGTGCACCCACTAAAGGAGTAGCACATGATACAAGAAGTACTAGCAGACGAGAGCTATAGCATCCCGCCATTTTATAACATAAACTTTCATTACATTACACACAACTGAGGATCTTTAAGGTTTAGTATCTTGGAAACCAGGAACATAATACATGAAAACAACATAAAGCATTCTTCTTAAACACTTGCAAGGCGTCTCCTTAAGTTCATTCTAGGTTCATTACTGCATCTCATAACCTGGGGACATACATCAAAAGAAAGGGTGAGCAGAAGGCCCAGTAAGGGAAACAAGAGGAACATTTTACATGTGAACTTGAGATACTTCAATAAGGACATGAAAAGAACTTTAAGGCATGAGAAAGAAATCATGAGGCATTTCATAATAAAAATAACATTTTTCATAACTTGAAGATGTGGCTACATCATTTAACATAGAAAATCATGAACATATCACCAAGGTCCATCCCCAAGGTGTCATTTGAAAATTACCAAGGTTATTCACCAAGGTATCGTGAAAATTGTAATCTCTAGTGGTTACATCATTACCCAATGCATTGGAGCGCTATCAGGGCGCACCCTTAAATTTGCCTTTATTATGATGTGAGCCACATATATCATCATCAAAAATTTCATAAATAACCCACATAGCATAAAATAAATGGGTTTCATTTCATAATCATAACGTTTTAAAAACTGCTTTAAAGACATGATCTTTACGTCACTTTAAACCCACGGAAAGGGAAAGCGGGTCTCATGTATGTAAATACCAGAATTTAAAATGGAACATTTTGATATATATGTGAATACCCTTGTAGAAATAATAGCTTTGAGTATTCACTTTATAACATAAAATAATTTTTGAGAAAAGAGAGAGGCATTTTGAGGGGGAAAATTCTGCAGCATAACGGCTAAGTTTCGGGGTTTTAGAAAACATTGAAATGAGAGGGGACATGGGTCACCCTTTCATAAATGATCCATAAAACAGTAGGGTGAAAGAATAAGAAGGACATATGGACATGGTAATGAAATTTTAGGGACATACCATTTGAAATGAAAAACATGGAAGAAAAAAAAAATTAGATTTCTCTTATGAAAATTCGGCAGCCTTACGGTGTCACTTAACTTCAAAAGAAAATGATTTGACAAGATCAAATAGGGTCCCTCATCATATGATCATAAGAGATCATTATGATAGATATAGAGATAATTCCCCAACATAACAAAAAGGAACATGAAAGAATTTACATGAAAGTAGAACTTCAAAACGAGAAGGGTGAAGAACTACTTAAAAATTCGGCAGCCTAACGGCGCCACTTAAAACTTCAAAATACTGAATTGAAGCGATCAAAAGGGGTCTCTCATAATATGATCATAAAAGATCAGTATGATAAATTTAGAGATCATACCCCAACATAAAAAAAAGAACATGAAATACTTTACATGAAAATAGATCTTGAAAAATGAGAAGGGAGAAAGAATCCGTTACAAAAATTTCGGCAGCCTAACGGCGCCACTTAAAACTTCATAAAACGAAATAATGAGAGTAAGAGGGGATCTCTCATTATATTAACATGAAAAGGGCAGTAAGAGGAGTATAAAATAACATCCTCCAACATAAGAACATGGAGCATAAAATGAATGACATAAAAGAGATTACTTGAAATGAAAGAGAGAGGTCGGATCCCTTACCTTAAAACGTGACTCTTGAAACTCAAAGGATTGGACCTTGAGGGATTGGGGGCACCTTGGGAGGACTCCTTGGAAGGTAAGAAGACCAGAAATTCGTTGGGGGAGAGTTGGGAGTGAAAAATAAGGGAGGAAAGGGTGGGTATTTATAGGGAAAGTGAGGGGACAAAGCATTAATGGCCAAGGGGCACCTCACTAGTGGTTTTGGCAAAACCATGGGCTTGCCCATGGTATTTTCCCATGGTATTGGCCACTTGGGACACCTCACACCTTATCTTACTATTCATAATTCGACCATATTGAATATATACTTAATACATCATTAAATGATGTCATTAAACACCCGTAACTTAAAAACTATACTTTCACTAATCACCGAAAATTCAACTTTCTCAGAATAATCCCAAAATTTCACCTTAACCAAATATCAATGCTCTGATTTCAAAAATGAAATCCATTTTATAAAAATAATTTTCTAAATATTTTTAATTTAATTTTTAAATAAAATCACTATTCATCGAAAATTCATTTTTTCCGAAAAACCCCCAAAAATTACCATAACATAATATCGATGCTCTGAGTTCAAAAATAAAGTCATTTTTATAAAAATAATTTTCTAATTATTTTCAATTAAATTTTTAATTAAAAAACACTATTCACCCGAAAAAACTAATACTTGAATAATAATTAATGAAACTGTTATTTAACTATTTTATTGAATCACATTACTTAATCAAGGTGCCTAGATTATTTTAAAACTTTCTTTAAGTGAGATTACTAATCCATTTGGTCATATTACTAATCCTAATCATAAAATCACTATTCATAATTTACTATTCATCAAAAATCAAGTTGATCTTATTAGACTCTAAATTTCGTACTGAACATAATTGTAGAAGACCATTTTTTGAAAATCATTACACATTTTTAATTATTTAAGGTTTACACAACCATTTTTAAAATATCCTTTTTCTAAAACTCATCAAAAATATGCATACAATATTTATCCGGTCATTTGAAAATTCATAAACATCATCATAAGAAGAAATCCAAATTTTTATTTAAAAAAAAGATTACACAAGGCAATTACGGTCTCGTTACATAACCCCTTATAATACCAGCATAGGATCTAAGAGTAAGGTGTGCTAGGGTGATAGAATTTTGGGGCGGCTCAGTCAACATTGCCCGAGTAGTAATTTCTATCAGTTTGAACTTCTCGCGAAGGCGATTCCGTTCTAGCTTCACATGATGAAGTTCGGCTTGGATTTGGTCCAGAGCAAAGCCCAATGGTGCTACCTCCTTCCCAATCTCTGTTAGATGGGCTTCGATCGGCCCAAGGCTACTAGGTGAGGCCATCAAATCTTCTTTCAATAATAATTAACCAAGATTACTTAAATTTAGAGACAATAATCAAAACATTTTGTTCACGGTGGTCATATTGACCGATGGTCATATAACACTCAAAAACTAATGGTCTCATTTTATTTATAATCATGTTTATCAAATAAAACATTTTTTTTTGAGTATAAAAAATAACACATGAAATTAGGAAACAAGATTTATTCAAAATTTCGGGTCGTTACAATCTTCCCCCCTTAAGAAATTGAGTCCTCGCAATTTTTTTAAATTGGGTTTTGAAATTTCATTGAAAGTCCCACATCGGAAAAAGAGTCAGTAACACCATTACTTTAAAAGAAAGAAAAGGAAGTACAAAGGCCACCCGAGTTAACCGACACTCGGGTTCCATGTAGGAAAACATGGACATGGAGGAAAAAAACAAAGGGTCAGTTCTGAGAGAGAGTGATAGAGAACATGATTAAGAGAAAGTTAACCATGAGAAAATCCCAAAATTATGATGTGTGTAAACGGTCTTTGATTACCTAGTAGGAAACGTAAACCAACAACATTTTTGTTTTACGTTTCTTTTCATAATTTTGAGGATTTCATTTACTACATAGAACAGAAACATAAGAAAATATACCTACCTTCAAGTAGAGTTTCATCCTTTAACAAGTCCCTACCAACACTAATCTTTTCTCCAAATGATGAGAATTCAAAAACACTTGGTCTCATAAATGCACAAGAATCATCTTTTATAGAATCACATAATCTACAAAAGATTAACTATCTATTTCTTCTATCTTTAAACATTATCCCAAAAACAGAAAGGTTAAGGTAAAACAACTCTTCAAAAAGAAAGGATCCCATAGGAATAGAACCTACTTTTAAATCTTCAAAGTTCCATGGTACTACCCAACGTTCATCATAGACAACTCCATAAATAACGGTCCTCAAAATTCCTCAAAATAAACCAAACTAAGATTGAAACCCAAATACAAGAAGGATTTGATAACATAGTCTTCCAAAACAACTTCATTGTTCATCTCCAGACAACATCAACCACTCCTAACATCTTATAACAAAAGTAGCTAACCTAAACATATTTTACCCAAGATAGGTTAATCATTCCCATAAGTAACCTAAATTACTATAAGTCCACCTTAAATTCATCAATTCTTCAAAATATAAGTCAACCTTACTCCTCAATGAAAATACTATAGTAATCTATTTACCTCGATCATATAGGGTCCCCAAAATAGTGAACGCCTTCCAAAATAATAATCATCTTTTAATCCCCTAATCATCTCTGACATATTAATACGGAAATTGTCGCATTTCCTATCACATTGGTTGTTGGGACACGTTATTCCATTTCCCACCATTAACTAAGAAGATAAAGTATAATTAGAGGCTTAAATACTTAACCAATAATCATGAAAAGGAACTTAAAGCATATAAGGATAACTTGTAGAAGAAAAGTATACCCTAACTTGTGATCCCCTAGGTTCCCATCTAGGTTATCCATGATCATATATTCTTATGTGAATCTTTATTTTATTTTATCTTTGTTCCTTTAATAATTTTTCATACCAAGCTTATGAATTTACCAAAGCATATCCCCCGGGAGTGTCGTAACCAAGAGTGCAGCAAGGCCCGTTTTCGTGTACCAGTTCCCGTTCGAGTCTAGCTCAAAGCGGTGTTTTCGGGTTTTACCCCTATGTACATCTGTGCCAGAGCCACCTCTACCTGCTCGTATCCAGACAGGGATGTATTTGCTTGGAAACCCCTTACTCAATACTCACCAAAATACCAGGAAGATTTCCTATATTAAACTTTTCTATAGGGTTCCTCCTAGAGTTTTCATATCCTAATTTCCACAAATAACTAAACCATCCTTTGATACCAACTATAGCATCCCGCCATTTTATAACATAAACTTTCATTACATTACACACAACTGAGGATCTTTAAGGTTTAGTGTCTTGGAAACCAGGAACATAATACATGAAAACAACATAAAGCATTCTTCTTAAACACTTGCAAGGCGTCTCCTTAAGTTCATTCTAGGTTCATTACTGCATCTCATAACCTGGGGACATACATCAAAAGAAAGGGTGAGCAGAAGGCCCAGTAAGGGAAACAAGAGGAACATTTTACATGTGAACTTGAGATACTTCAATAAGGACATGAAAAGAACTTTAAGGCATGAGAAAGAAATCATGAGGCATTTCATAATAAAAATAACATTTTTCATAACTTGAAGATGTGGCTACATCATTTAACATAGACAATCATGAACATATCACCAAGGTCCATCCCCAAGGTGTCATTTGAAAATTACCAAGGTTATTCACCAAGGTATCGTGAAAATTGTAATCTCTAGTGGTTACATCATTACCCAATGCATTGGAGCGCTATCAGGGCGCACCCTTAAATTTTTCCTTTACTATCATGTGAGCCACATATATCATCATCAAACATTTCATAAATAACCCACATAGCATAAAATAAATGGGTTTCATTTCATAATCATAACGTTTTAAAAACTGCTTTAAAGACATGATCTTTACGTCACTTTAAACCCACGGAAAGGGAAAGCGGGTCTCATGTATGTAAATACCAGAATTTAAAATGGAACATTTTGATATATATGTGAATACCCTTGTAGAAATAAGAGCTTTGAGTATTCACTTTATAACATAAAATAATTTTTGAGAAAAGAGAGAGGCATTTTGAGGGGGAAAATTCTGCAGCATAACGGCTAAGTTTCGGGGTTTTAGAAAACATTGAAATGAGAGGGGACATGGGTCACCCTTTCATAAATGATCCATAAAACAGTAGGGTGAAAGAATAAGAAGGACATATGGACATGGTAATGAAATTTTAGGGACATACCATTTGAAATGAAAAACATGGAAGAAAAAAAAAATTAGATTTCTCTTATGAAAATTCGGCAGCCTTACGGTGTCACTTAACTTCAAAAGAAAATGATTTGACAAGATCAAATAGGGTCCCTCATCATATGATCATAAGAGATCAGTATGATAGATATAGAGATAATTCCCCAACATAACAAAAAGGAACTTGAAATAATTTACATGAAAGTAGAACTTCAAAACGAGAAGGGTGAAGAACTACTTAAAAATTCGGCAGCCTAACGGCGCCACTTAAAACTTCAAAATACTGAATTGAAGCGATCAAATGGGGTCTCTCATAATATGATCATAAAAGATCAGTATGATAAATTTAGAGATCATACCCCAACATAAAAAAAAGAACATGAAATACCTTACATGAAAATAGATCTTGAAAAATGAGAAGGGAGAAAGAATCCGTTACAAAAATTTCGGCAGCCTAACGGCGCCACTTAAAACTTCATAAAACGAAATAATGAGAGTAAGAGGGGATCTCTCATTATATTAAAATGAAAAGGGCAGTAAGAGGAGTATAAAATAACATCCTCCAACATAAGAACATGGAGCATAAAATGAATGACATAAAAGAGATTACTTGAAATGAAAGAGAGAGGTCGGATCCCTTACCTTAAAACGTGACTCTTGAAACTCAAAGGATTGGACCTTGAGGGATTGGGGGCACCTTGGGAGGACTCCTTGGAAGGTAAGAAGACCAGAACTTCGTTGGGGGAGAGTTGGGACTGAAAACTAAGGGAGGAAAGGGTGGGTATTTATAGGGAAAGTGAGGGGACAAAGCATTAATGGCCAAGGGACACCTCACTAGTGGTTTTGGCAAAACCATGGGCTTGCCCATGATATTTTCCCATGGTATTGGCCACTTGGGACACCTCACACCTTATCTTACTATTCATAATTCGACCATATTGAATATATACTTAATACATCATTAAATGATGTCATTAAACACCCGTAACTTAAAAACTATACTTTCACTATTCACCGAAAATTCAACTTTCTCAGAATAATCCCAAAATTTCACCTTAACCAAATATCAATGCTCTGATTTCAAAAATGAAATCCATTTTATAAAAATAATTTTCTAAATATTTTTAATTTAATTTTTAAATAAAAACACTATTCATCGAAAATTCATTTTTTCCGAAAAAACCCCAAAAATTACCATAACATAATATCGATGCTCTGAGTTCAAAAATAAAGTCATTTTTATAAAAATAATTTTCTAATTATTTTTAATTAAATTTTTAATTAAAAAACACTATTCACCCGAAAAAACTAATACTTGAATAATAATTAATGAAACCGTTATTTAACTATTTTATTGAATCACATTACTTAATCAAGGTGCCTAGATTATTTTAAAATTTCTTTAAGTGAGATTACTAATCCATTTGGTCATATTACTAATCCTAATCATAAAATCACTATTCATAATTTACTATTCATCAAAAATCAAGTTGATCTTATTAGACTCTAAATTTCGTACTGAACATAATTGTAGAAGACCATTTTTTGAAAATCATTACACATTTTTAATTATTTAAGGTTTACACAACCATTTTTAAAATATCCTTTTTCTAAAATTCATCAAAAATATGCATACAATATTTATCCGGTCATTTGAAAATTCATAAACATCATCATAAGAAGAAATCCAAATTTTTATTTAAAAAAAAGATTACACAATGCAATTACGGTCTCGTTACATCACCCCTTATAATACCAGCATAGGACCTAAGAATAAGGTGTGCTAGGGTGATAGAATTTTGGGGCGGCTCAGTCAACATTGCCCGAGTAGTAATTTCTATCAGTTTGAACTTCTCGCGAAGGCGATTCCGTTCTAGCTTCACATGATGAAGTTCGGCTTGGATTTGGTCCAGAGCAAAGCCCAATGGTGATACCTCCTTCCCAATCTCTGTTAGATGGGCTTCGATCGGCCCAAGGCTACTAGGTGAGGCCATCAAATCTTCTTTCTATAATAATTAACCAAGATTACTTAAATTTAGAGACAATAATCAAAACATTTTGTTCACGGTGGTCATATTGACCGATGGTCATATAACACTCAAAAACTAATGGTCTCATTTTATTTATAATCATGTTTATCAAATAAAACATTTTTTTTTAGTATAAAAAATAACACATGAAATTAGGAAACAAGATTTATTCAAAATTTCGGGTCGTTACAAGAGCACATGCTGAGATCTCTCAAGGAGTTCTAGATACATATACCCCTTAGGTTCCAAGGTGACCCTAACCCTTAGAGGAATGAGGACTAGAATGAGGCAGTGAGCAGAGTTTTCTCTCTAGTGAGGAAACCAGCATACCAGAATGTGAACCTAGGAGAGAGCATTGTTCAGGGTTCATAAAGATGATGGTGGAGTCTAAATACAAAAACCCACAATGAAGATACTCTTTCATGGAATAAATTTGAGTAATTATTTAAGGAGGAAGTATCTCTGGTTATGCTAAGGGAAGTGTGTATCCAGGAGCTTCTTCAAATCCAATAAATAATTTTGACGGTGGCATACTATTTATTGAGGTTCACCAACTTTTCCAGGTACTCAATGGATATGGTCAGGAATTAGTATTTCATATCTCGAACCTTCGAGTGAGGTCTACATTAGGAAATCCGAGCTAGTGTCGTGCCTCAATACATTTAGACTTATGTAAGAATGCTTGAGATGGATTTGGTGATTGAGATCTTCTTGGAATAACAGAGGTAGTCGATGAATATCAGCAATAGGCATACAGGTGCGGAGACCTTAGAAGTAGGGATCCGACGTCAGGCACGAGGTTTAGGTTGGGATAGATATAACAAGAGGACCCATGATAGAGGTTTGTTATTCTATGGCTCTCCATACGAATCCAATCTGACCAGGGAGAGGTGATTTTACTCGTGAGACGGTTGGGGACATCTCTATAGAGACTGTCTAACCTATTGTTCTATGGCTAGAGAGGTGGTGGATGGACCACTGAGGTAGAGGAAGAGAGTGGTGCAGACATACCGTCCATGAAGCAGATGAGAAAGAGGATCAAGGAGAGTTAGAGGTGGTGGTAGAGGCTTTGATCTACTCCCACCACCACCCCAAGGAGGTCCGCAGCAGGCTCAGGGAGCTGGGGGATATGGGTGGGGACAACTACATGGTGTCTAGGCATATAACCCATTGACTCCAAATATGATCCAAGGTATAATATATGTATCCTCTACCTTTTGTTCCATACTTATAAACATAGGTTCCATTCATTCATTCCTCACCACATGTCTTGTACGAGAACTCGAGATTCAGGTAGAGCCGTTGACTTGATCATTACACTTGGAGACACCTACGCGAGGAGACTCGAAGATCACATGTCTTTTCCAAAAGTTTGACCTTTCCCTTGGAGGTGAGATTATTGGCTGGAACCTCATAGTGGTAGTTTCTAGGCCTTACTACATCATTCTTTATAAGGATTGGTTATCTTTAGTCCATGCCCAGATTGACTACTTTTGGCGAAGGGTGTGGTGTGTCCGTAGCGATGGGATGAGGTTTTCCTTTGTTGGAGAAAAGGATACCATTGCATCACATGATGGGATCACACAATGGAGGGTGCATCAAATCACTCATGCATTGACTAGAATTACCCTCAATACATCTGATGTTATGAACTTTCAGTTCCTAGCCATAGTGGTGGAGTACGAGAAAGTCTTTCCAGAAGATGATCAGAGATTACCTCCCCACTGAGATATCGACTTCTACATTGACATGAAGCCAGATACGACATTGATATTCTCACAAGAATATCAGATGGTTCCTACAGAGATGCGTGAGTTGAGGGTTCAACTAGAGAATTTTTAGGGTAAGGGGTTCGTGAGATCGATCATTTCACCATGGGGGGCCCTAATGTTTTTTTCCAAGAAGGTAGATGGGAGATTCAGGTTGTTCATGGATTACTGGCACCTGAACCAGGAGAAACTAAAGAATATGTATCCCCATCCATAGATTGATGACCTCTTTAATTAGTTGAAAGGGTAATAGAGGTTCTCAAATATTGTTCTTCGATCGGGTTATCACTAGCTCCGTGTGCGAGCAGAGGATATCCTGTAGATGGATTTTAGATGCCATTATAGTCACTACAAGTACTCAGTGATGACTTTTGTCATGAAAAATGCCATTTTAGTTGTCAGGGGATCATGTACCATATCTTTAAAACATACCAAGATCAGTTCATCGTGGTTTTCATCGACGATGCCATCATGTACTCAACGATAGAGGAGGAGCACACGAGACACCTACAAATGGTTCTATACGTACTCCAAGAGAATCAGAATTATGGGAATCTCTTGAAGTTCTAATTCTAGATTTAGGAGTTCCTATTTTTGAGGCATCTCATCTCAGCAGATGGTGTAGCTGTGGACCCTGCCAAGGTGGAGGTAGTGTTAGCATGGGATACACCTCATAACATGAAGGAGGTGTGAAGCTTTTTTGGGTTGTAAGGATATTACCATAGATTAAGTCATGATTTATCCAATATATCAGCACTGATGATAGTTTTTACTAAGAAGGGGTATCCATTTCATATGGATGAAGAAGTGTCGGAAAGTTTTCTAACAGTTAAGGCAGAGTTTGATGAGCTCACCAATATTGATTTTACCGGAGGAGGGTGTTGAGTATGTAGTATTCTGTGATGCATCAAGGACTCGGCTTGAATGTTTTCTGATTTTTGTATAGTAGGTTATTTCTTATGGTTTGTGCTAGTTGATACCGCATGAGAAGTACAACACGACCCACGATCATCAGTTGGCAGCAGTATTCTTTAGTTGGAAGATGTGGAAAAAATACCTTATGGGAGAGTGTTTTATCTTCTACTCTGACCAAAAGTGCCTCAAATATATCTTCTCATAGAAGGATATGAATATGAGGAAGAGGCGATGGATAGAGTTCCTCCAACAATATGATTTTGAAATCATCTATACTCCAAGGAAGGGGAACATGGTGGATGATGCTCTCAACAAAAAATTGAGTTCGCAGTTGTTGAGTGAGGTGAAAGAGCAGTTGGACTCATTGCAGTTATCCTTCATGGATAGAGAGTATGTATCTAACCTTTAGTCGATGGTTTTCACCCCTCCACTCGTACAAATCGTTAGTTAGGAACAACTAGGGGATGTCGACTGTGAGACCTTTACATTCTCAGTTATCCATGGGACATGATCTTGATGGATATTCGCAAGGTGGGGAGCATGTTGTCCTTTCCAAAGGGTGGCCTTTTCTATGAGTGGAATTGTGGGTGGAGGTCTAGAGGGAGTTTCATGAATCCCCCTTGGTGGTACACCCTGGTGTGGAAACAGTGTATAAGGATCCCCGATGACAGTTCTGGTGGTCAGGCATGAGGAATGCAGTAGAAGAAATCATTTTTTAATGCCTTAAATTCTAGTAGGCGAAGGCTGAGCACTAGGTTCTAGTGGGTCTAGATCACCCCTTAGAGGTACCTGAGTGGAAGTGGTATGGTATATTGATGGACACTGTGATGTGATTACCACGAAAGTTATGGGGGCACGATTCCTGCTGGGTGATTGTTGACCAACTCACATGGTTGACCCAATTCCTAGCCATCAGGGATGAGAGTTCAATGGAGAGCGTGGAACACCTCTACGTGCAGAAGATAGTTCAGCCTCATGGAATCCCATTGACAAAAGTCTCAGATCGTGATGCTCATTTCACATCCCGATTGTGAAAGGAATTACAAGAGGCTTTTGAGACATTGTTACACTTGAGCACAACATTCTATCCCCAGACATATGGCTAGATGGATAGAACCATTCAGGTTATGGGGGATATTTCATTATCCTGTATCATGGACTTTGATTAAAATTTGGGGGATCACCTACCACATGTGGAGTTTTCATACAACAACAGCTTGAACTCAACCATTGGTATGCAACTGTTAAAGGATTTTTATGGGAGACCTTACCAGTCACTGCTCTACTAGACCGATCCTGTAGAGTTAGCACTTAGGGGTCCAAAGTTGGTGAAAACTACCATGAAGAAGGTGCATATCATCTAATAGTAGATGAATACTGCATAGAGTCGGAAGAAGTCTTATTTTTATAGGCGATAGAGACCTCTGGAGTTCGAGTAGCGAGACCACATCTTCCTTCAGTTCTCACCTCAACGAGGGTTACAAAATTTTGTTGTGGAGGCAAGCTATCTTCAATGATAATTGGAAAATTCCAGATATTGCACAGATTTGGTGAGTTGGAATACCTCTTATCTCTACCGCAACAGTTCCACCTGCTGCATGATGTCTTCCATGTGTCGCAACTGAGGAGGTATGTGCATGGACCATCACATATCATTGACTAGGGAGAGATGGATATCCAAGATGGAGTGACCTTTGTTGAGTACCCAATAGGGACAAAAGATTGGCAGTGGAGGATCCTTCGTGGTTGATCTATTCCCTTAGTCCACATCCAGTTGAAGGACAAGCACCTTCAAGAGAGCATGCAGGAGCGGGAGGCTCATATCCATGCCCAGTACCCACATCTTTTTAGTTTCCCATGTTTTGTATTTTTAGGGATAAAAATCCCCAAGGTGGGGAGAATGTAATGAATCATATTTTCAATGTATTTTTTAAATATTATGTAGAATTATTTTGAGACTGACCATGGAGATGACACGTCAGTCCGAGGCTCGGTGATCCCGGAATTGTGGTATAATCTTTTTTATGTTAAGTGAGTTGGCGTGTGTGCGTAGTTGTGGATGTTTCCCAACAGATTCCTAGAATAAAAATATGAGGGTACCATTGCATCTAAAATGATGAGTTTACCTAATAATAGACCTATACCTTGAACGACATGGGTCGAGGAAAAAAGTTAATTTTAAATCATTTTAGTAAAATAAATTAAAATAAAATAATTTGAAATGTTTATTTTATTTTAATTGGAAAATTTCACAGCATCACACTGATGGGGAATCTATTTTGACAATTAATGACATAGAATAGTGACTCTGAAACAGAAACACTGACTCATTAATTTTTCAGTGTAGAAAAACACTAAATCACATTCCCTCCTTTTAATGGGTTAATCAGATGTTGATCGTTGGTTGAAAATTAAGAGAAACTCTGGAGAATTCTTGGAGATTTCGAGATAAATCTTGACAATGAATGACAATGAATCAAAAGTGTGAATCGCTATGCCAATGATGTTAAAGGATCCCAATAACGATGGTAGCATGATCCCTTCATCAGTGATCGATCCCCCCTTGAGGTAGGGGTTAATTTTTAAATTTGTTTTTTCCCATTATTTGAATTTAACGACAAATGTGGATCAACCCCAGAACTTGTGGACCCACACATCGTCGTTTTTGTAGGAAGGATTTATCAGGTTCATTCCTAATATTTTTTTTTCATGTTTGATTTTGTTAATTTTCCTATTTAAAACTTATAATGGGAGTGTGTTAACGCCATGATGAATGATGATGGAGGTTCATTCCGCCTTTGATGACTTGTTTCTTCTTCCCTCTTCCCCGATTTCTTCACGTTATTTGTGGGGGTACAAATGAGGAATCATTGTGCACGTAGTTCATAAATCAATGATCCCAAAATAGAGATCCAACATCATGAAGACCCAATAGATGTGCAACGATGATAGCGGTAGATGAATCAACATGTTTCTAGAGTTCTTGTTCTTCAAGAATTCTTCACGCGGGTGAATAAGAATGTGTTTTTGTGGTTGATGGGAGGATTGATACCGACACAATCAACTTCATGATGTCAGAACAACCTAAACCATTGAGTTTTGCAAAAAATTGGTGGATAGATCAAGGATAAGAAGAACACCAGTGGCATGCGGAGGAAGAACAACAATTCTGGAATTTTCCAAAGATCACAAAGTTTAACCTGGAGAACACACCGTGTGGGACCAGCTCTGTGGTAGTTAGGGTTTTAGGAGATTGATAGGCATCAAATGACATGTGAACCATGTCAAACAGCATGTGGGCCCTTCACTGAAGCTTGACATGTATCTAGGGGATACATGGACATGGGGTGGAGTACATAGTCGTTTACTCCACCACATGACCAGACTATGCCGGTTACGCAGGATACCCCATGTAATAGTTACACAGGATGGCCCTCATGGGTTCAAGACGTGTACATGCACATGGCCGCATACACTGAGGGAAACCTGGTTACTCAAACACGGTGTGTGGTCTGTCCTACATGCCGTATACCTTCCCCTTAAACATGACAAGTTCTTCTGACTCGGTCTATTTTACACTGGCAGTACCAAGATTCAATAGACACAACATGTTACCCTTCTACATGCCATGTATATCCTAAATCATGGCTTGATCCTATTGTCTAGGATTCCTTGGAAACGTTTTATTTGGGTGAGTTTCCCTTTTTCTCATTCCCCTAAAGATCATGTATCATTTCCATCCATAAGAGTATGATCCTTTAAGTGGGACTTTATGAGATAGAGTTAGGTATCCCTCAGAGAGGCCCTGAGCGAGACCCGCTATCCATTATTGACCCTAGGTAGAGTCAAGTATCGATGAGAATAATCTTATAGGACATCTATCATCTATTTACCAGGTGAATCTAGATGAGTCATGGTATCCTCCAAGGACCTAGAAGTGATCCTAATATGTGTATCGAGATCTTTTCACACTCAAAAGTGTGTTCCCCCATGATGCGTGTATCTGTATCTCATGGACTTTCCCAAAAAATAGTAATTCTATTATGGACGTCATCAAAGATATCTGACTATTTAAGTGAGTTCTCCCGGTCGAGTGCTTTGTGGAACCTTAAACTAAATCCCTAGTGGGGGTATGCAGTTGTGCGACTTGTCTCTAGGATGTTGGTTTGGGGTTTGAGTATATTTGGATTGTGTTTCTCTTTCCATATGTTTAGTAGACATATAATGTGTGGAGATGACTGTACCTTTACTTTGTGTATTTTCTTGTGGTTTTCGGGGTCCTCTACTAAGAATTTCTATACTCAACACTGCACGAAATTTCCCATACGTGTCTTATCTTTTGTAGACGAGAAGCTATTTAACGGAGTCCAAGGAGGACCAGGATAAGACCAAGACATGACTGAGATTTCTGAGTTTCCTACAGACTGAGGAGTTCCTACAGTTACGAGCAGTAGTCCCAGTACCTCTTTTTTCATACAGGTTAGATTTTGTAGTTTGTAAACTCTTGTTTTTGGTGGTCTTGTATTATGGATCAATTTTACTTTCCGCAGTTCACTTCCATTGTACTCTGTAGGTTGGGTTTAGTTGTATTGATGAATTTTTTTCCTTAGTTGGTAATACATTTCAGCATTTGTGGGCTTGGAGATGTGGGTGTGTGTATAGGTATTTAGAAAATGCCTTCCATGTTAGTGATATGCCTACTAGGTGATAGTCACCTGCCCCTGGCCTATTGGAGGTGGGCTGGGGGAGTCACGAGACGAGTCCCACTCAGATGGGTCGTGATGTCAACAAAGGAGAATGATACAACATACTTCATGAAAAAGAAGAAATAGTTTTTGTGGATATTATTTTCAATATTTTAACTATGGACAAAAATATAAAACATTCAGGTAGAGGATAGGAGGGAATAATACCTACAAGAACTCAATGACAAGTCCATAACCCCAATAATGTAGCATTACCTATAAAAATAGATGTTCTCTTAAAGACGAAGAATATGAGTATGATAAACCCATAAAAAGTGAAAAGGGATCATAAAGGACAAATTTAACCTCCACCCAATCAATTTTATCTTGGAAGTAAAAGAATAAAATAAAAAAATCCAACCATGTAGAAATAACTCTCAAATATACCAAGAACAGTACAACCTAGATACTTAATAGTAGATTCTAATTCCTCATAATATTAAATTCATATTTTTTAGAAAAAATTTAAGAAAATTATTGATGAAACAATGATATTAAGCAATTAATATGAATAAAAAATAAAAATAAGTGGAAATACAATATTGGAAAACGAACAATTGAGGAAAACTGATGTACTATACATAGATAGTTTGCATCACAGTATTATGATTGTGGGTATAATATATGAAAATTTGAATGATAGTGACATTTAATCAGGATGGGTAAAATATAAATGAAAATATAGGTAATTATATTGTTAAAATATGTATAATCGGAGACAATTTATATCAGGTTGATAGGAAATAGAACACTTGTTTGATAGAAATTGAAAAAAAAATTATGGAACCATAGGTTGGGAAATATTAATAAATTGGTCATGGAAGATATATATATATATAAGATGAAATTGGGATTAAAATTACCAATATAAAGCATGAATGAGAAAATACATGTGATTCTTATATTCAAGGAATGATGGTTGGGAGTTCATATTGGGTAAAGAACAAAAGGGCATCAAATCTTCTTGATCTCATCCACACAAATGTATGTGTTCCAATCAATGTACCTCACACATATAAATATATATAATTAATTTTTTTTATTAATTATTATAGTATAATAGATTTTTTAATTTATATATAGTGAAAATAAAAAGTTCTTGTTTGAATTTTGAGTTATCATCGAATAACTAAGATTGAAATTTTCAGCACAATCAAGAATCTGTTGCATGAAAATTGAGATGGATACACATCCATTGAAATGTAAATTAATCTTGAAAAAATGGGATAAATCATGACATGTATGTAGGTATTACACACAATAAAATGGGTTTTTTTAATGGGGAAGTTTACAATTGAACAATATGTCTTGAACTATGATGTTTGAGAGTCGTGTTTCTCACCATTACGAGAAAAAGGCAGTTCAGTTAACAATGTACACTCAAAATCGAACATAACTGTATATAGTAGAAACCAGGACACCATATGATATATGGAATGGAAGAGAACCCATTGTTATATATATTCATGTTTTTAGAAGAAAATATTTTATAAGAAATAATGAAGGAAATTAAGGAATGTATGGTTTGCGGTAGGTTATGGAATATTCCTTAGATATTGAACGAAATGTAAATCCCACAACTTTTTCAATAATCGTCTTTTAAAAATTGTGGAAATAAAATATTTAATGATCATTAAGGTTAAAAACAAAAATACTTTGTAGAGATTATATGTTGATATTATGGAATATAATGAATAAAGTTGAAAAATGAAAAATTCAAATAAATAAACTGTAGTAGGACAAAAAACATTCAAAAATAAATTTTTTTGTTGAATTAGAAAAATAATTAGAAGATGAAATCATTTTTGAAGAAACATCATGAGAACCTCATCCGAGAAATAGAAGGGAAGAAATTAATCAATCCAACACCAGTGGAAATTGGACCACACCTACCTAAACAAGGAGAATGTTGGATAAAGCAGAATATTTTTTCATATCTATTGTGGAAGAAAAATAATTTGAAGAATCTATAATGTATTAATTATGGGTTAAGGAAAAAAATGATGTACTGGATCATTTTGAGAAGAAGAGATCATGAGAACTTATTAAGAGACTCAAAAATTATAATGTGAAAGGAAGATCATCTATAAGAAAAATATAATGAGAATTGAAATGTGATCAGAAAAAAGAAACAATTAGTGTATAATGTCTAAGCATAGATTGAAGTCATTGATGGTTAATACAATTTTTCTCCAGTAGCTAGAATGGAGTCGATCAAGATTTTCCTTAACAAGGAAATTAGGAGATGTTATAATTGTTATCATATGGATGTCAAAAATCATCCTTAAAATAATTTATTGAAGAAGAAGTCTACATTGAACAACCAGTGGGATTTATGATTGGAAATTATGATACTAAGGTTTGTATATTAAAGAAAGATCTGTATGGTTTGAATTAGGAAAAATGAGTGTGGTATTCTTGACTAGATGCTTATCTTACAAAGAATGAATTTAAAAGAAGAGGTTTGAACCATAATTTAATTGTGAATAATTCTAAATAATTTCAATTTATTGTTTTTGTATATATGAATGATATTTTTTGTGTGGAAGGTAGAAGAGATCAATGTAATAATATTCTAATCACATGAAATATGATTTTAAAATTTTTATTGTTGGGGAATTGAGTTAATTTTTAGGCCATTAGGTGGTTAAAAAAGAAGGATTATACCTTCTTTTCTCAATAAAAATATTAAAGAGATATTTTAATGAAATTCAATATGAATAACACAAAACTAATTTCAAATCTAACTGTGGTTGGTATGAAACATGTACAACATGAGGACAAGATATTTTCAAACCACACCTTGTACATGATAATATTAGAAAAAATATTACACATGACTATGACATGGGTATATATCATGTTTGCATCATGATTATCATCTTACTATCATAACAATATAGATGAAGATAGATTGGCAGCAGTTAAATTAATCTTGAGGTATATTAGGGGTACACTCAATTTTTTCCTATACTCCATAGCCGAAAAAGAAAATGAATTATCAAATATTTTTGTTTCTATCTAGGTTTCAGATGTGGTAGATAGAAATTCCACTAGTGGTGGTGTATTTTTACATTAGAAATATTGTGTTAGATGGTTGAGCATGAAAAAATAATGAAATTATCTTAGTTTGGATAAATCTATGTAAAAATATGCTATAAAGGCATTCACTCAGATATTATGGATGAAGTAACAACTGACTAATATTTGTGATTTGGTGAATCAATAGACGATGTTTCAATATGACTAAAATATGAAGATTGATCTTACAAAGAATCTAGTTCAATACTATCATACCAAATATATTGATATCAGATATAAATTCATCATATAAATAGTTTAACACATTGTAATTAAAATGGATCATTTTGGAATTGATGAAAAACTGGCTGTGATTTTGACTAATCCATTGGGAGAACATATATATACGAAATATTGGTTTACCCTTAATTATCAGACACCTCCCAGTGCTTGAGGAGGTTACAATTCATCTTCTCACCCCATTATTGTTAAATATTATTGTAACACCCCGCCCCTACCTCATTGTCTTGTGGAGGCAGTGAGGGCTAGTTGACCTTAGGCGATGTTCCCAAGATTCCAAAGGCTGGAAATAAATGTCGAGGGCTTCAAGATCAAGTTGGGGAACGATTTTACCTTAAGACAAAACCAACCAAACCATCCACTAACAACCAATATATGATGAATGTCAATTCAATTACCCAACCATGCATTCCCAAAATTCAACCATGTTGTTCCACAACACAACGCAAAACCAATGCAACCAACCATATCAGAGTACAAGAGGAAACTGAACAACCAAAGCACCATGATCCATGAAACCTCCACAGCTCCAAACCCAGCTCCATGCTCCAAGATCCCTCAATACATCACAATGCACCACTAAAGGAGGGTGATGCCATACCTTTTCCCACATCACAATACACGACATCTGCAAAGACACCAATGTGCCAAAGAAGGGGGTGAGTACTAAAACTCAGTAGGATTTCCCCAAATTACTTCCCTACACATGCCACTAGGATAAAACTGTTAGAACATTTATATAAAATAGTTTATATAAAGTAAAACACAAGTGCAACCATTTTCATAATCAAAACATGCCCTTACCAGGACATCACATCCAAACCAAGCAACCAAGGTAAATCCAAAGAAAATATTCTACAAACCATCTCATCATTGACACGTTATCATAACAACTCCCATATTGAAAATAAATTCACAACAAACAACCAATATGGTGGGACTTCCACCCAACCCATTTACCCATTCACACCAACACAATTAAAACGGTGGGACTTCTACCCAACCCGTTCACCCATTCACAACTAGCGGTACTTCCCGACCACTACTCATATGGCGGTTCTTCCGACCACTATCCATCCCCTTTTTATAGTGAGACATCCCGTCCACTTCCATACAACATTTCAATCAAACCAAACCAAGAATAAACCCACCAAGGTCACAACAACATGCAATCAACCAATTCCATTGCATATCAATCCACCTCAATAAATCACCCATTTATTGAAAACCATTTTCCATGCTGAACAACTTTTCAATAAAACAAACCTTTGATTGAAAACCCTTTCCATCACTCCTTTTCAGAAATCAACCATATCCTCCCATTTTAAAATCTTCATATTAAAATCCACAACAAGAGTATTTCACCACAAAACCCCTTTTGCACAAAAATCCCCCAAAATCACCAATGGGATTTCCAACCACATTCCCACATAAAAACACACTTAATTTTTAGCACAACAAATTAATTCTAACCAAACACCACAAATTCTAACCAAGTGGAGTCGAGAGATAAGTCACCTACCTTTGAGGTTCCCAAGAAATCGACCCACTAACAATCGCACATCAAATCCATAGAACGCACCACCGAAACCTCTCTAGATCCCTTCCCCTAGCATCCATAAGCCTTAAAATCATCATTTAAGGTAACCAGAACCCTAGATCTACACACAAAAAGTGTAGATCTAGAAAAACAAGAAAGAGGGAAGAGGCAATCTAGAGGAAAACACAAGAGAAACAAGAGGAGAGACTTACCCAAGAAAAACCACCTTCAAACTGCCAAGAAACCTCGTCAAAATCCTTCCAAACCGAGTGGGAGAGCCTCTCCAACCCCAGAGAACCCAAAATCCCGAGTGAGGCTCAAGTGGGAGGAATATTGGAGTGTTTTTTGTTAAGCCAGAGGAAGCCTGGAACTTATAACTCTATTTTTATGTGGTTACACGGTTCGCCCACCTGGTTTGGAAAACCGTACACTAACCGTGCGCACGCTACTGGCTCAAGAGATAGGGTCCGCACAATTTCCTCACATGGTTTGGAAAATCGTGCACAGGCTGTACGAAGCCTACTGTCTCCCTTGCATGGTTTCTGGGAGAACCCGCACGGTTTCCACTAACCGTTCTCAAACCGTGCACCCCTTTAAAGGAATCCAAAATCATCCAAACCCATTTTAAACTCTCCCAAACTCTTCCCAACTCATCTCATGCACTTTAAACACATATAAATGCATAATCAAAGACCAAATACATCAAACTGGGGGTGCTACATTATCCCCACCATTGGACTTTCCATCCTCGGAAAGTAGTGAACCCGCCCTTTGCCGAAAGAGCTCGGGCCACTGCTCGACCATATCTTTCTCCCGCTCCCAAGTATCCTCCAGAATCTAACCATGTTGCCACAAAACACGAACTAAATCGATGATTTTACCATGAAAGACTTTATATTTCCTATCCACAACCTACACTACCACATGAACCAACGAATTATCTGGTTTTAGCTCAACATGATCCCATTGAATCACATGGTCATGATCCGGCTGATAATTTTTCAACTGTGACACTTGAACCACAATGTTCACCGCATTAAACCTAAGTGGAAAAGCCAAATGATAAGCCTCCTCACCAACCCACTCAAGAATCTCAGAAGTCCCAATATACCTCATAGATAGCTTTCCCTACTTCCCAAACCGACGATGTCCCAACCTAGGAGAGATCCTCAAGAATGCACGATCACTAACCTCAAACGAAAAAGGTCATCGACGATGATCCACATACGATTTCTGATGACTCTGGGATGTCTCCATTCTCTTACTGATCAATAAGATCTTCTCTGTAGTTTCCTGGACAAGGCTCGGTCCAATCATCGAGGAATCACCCGTTTCCAGCCAACATAGTGGAGAACGACATGGCCGCCCATACAATGCTTCAAACGGAGCCATCTTTAGGGATGCCTGATAACTGTTATTGTACGAGAACTCATCCAACAACAAGTGTTCTTCCCAAGAGCCACCAAAATCCATGACCTATGCTCGCAACATATCCTCTACAGTTTGTATCATCCTCTCGGATTGACCATCCGTCTGAGGGTGATATGCCGTACTTATCGTCAATTGCGTTCCAAGGGATTTCTATAAGGTTTTCTAAAAACGAGATGTAAACCTTGGATCTCTAACTAATACAATCAAAACTGTAACACCATTCCTCTTTACCACATCTTGGATATAGATTTTGGATTGATCCCCCACCGTATGAGATTCACGAATCGGGATGAAATAGGCCGACTTCGTCAGCCGATCCACTATCACAAAAATGGAATCGTTCTTTCTGACCGTTATTGGGAGACCTATAAAAAAATCCATCGCTATCTTATCCCACCCCAAACAGGGATTGGTAAAGACTGGAACATTCTTGCTGGACTCTGATGCTCTGCCTTGACCTGCTGACAAGTCAAGCATCTCGAAACAAACTCATCCACTCTTCTTTTCATGCCAGCCCACCAGAACTGTGATTTCAACTCTCTATAAATTTTCTGAATTTCAAGATGAACATCCCACCTAGAATGATGGTACGCCCTGATAAGATCTTCCTGACAAGCAACTGGTTCAACCATCCGATTCTGATAACACAAAACTAAATCCTCATTCAGTTTCCAACCATCAATGGTCTCCCCACCATTGAGTCTTGACCCCATGGTCAGACACTCAGGATCAGATATATGTGCCTCCCTAACCAGGACAACCAAGTCAAGAATCCACAAAACTGGAAAGAAGACCACTCTATCACCGTGGTCCTCACATTCCTACCGCATGTCAGCTATAACTGACATCAACTTCCACTGGTCTGATGCTTGTTTCACCACCTGAGTATATGATTTTCTACTTAATTCATCCGCCACCGAATTTCCCTTACCCGGCGTGTAAATCAAGTCAAAATCAAACATCTAGAGATATTCCATCCATCTCCTTTGCCTCAAGTTCAAATCCCTTTGGGAGAAGATGTTATTCAAGCTCTTATGATCTGTATATACCATGAATTTCTCACCGAAGAGATAATGACACCACACTTTCAAAGCATAGACCATTGCTGCCAACTCCAAATCATGAGATTTATTGTTCTTCTCATGCTCCCTCTACTGTCGTGAGCTATAAGCAACCACATTATTCCATTTCATGAGAACGCACCCCAACCCTAATCCCAATGCATCGCAATACACCATGTACCCTCTTCCTGGTTCTAGAGAAACCAAGATTTGTGCTGATGTAAGATGAACTTTTAGCTCTTCGAAACACTAATAACACTATTCATTCCACTGGAATGGAACATTCTTTCTTGTCAAAGATATCATCGGCAAATCCAGACTTGAAAAATCATAAACAAAACGACAATAATACATAGCTATACCAAGAAAACTCTATATCTCAAAAACATTCTTTAGGGGTTTCCACGAGATAACAACCTCTATCTTTTTCGGATCCACTAAAACACCACATTCAGAAATCAAATGTCTTTGAAAATGAACTTCCTGTATCCAAAAGTCACACTTTGACAATTTGGCATAACACCGCTGATCCCTCAAGATCCCTAGCACCGTTGCCAAGTACAGATCATGCTCCACCCTTATCATTGAATACAACGAAATATTATCTACAAACACCACCACAAATGAATCCAAATATCTATGAAATATCTGATTCCTCAGTGCCATTAACACCGCTGGTGCATTTGTTAGACCAAAGGGCGTACCCACATATTCATAATGGCCATATCTACTTCTAAAAGCTGTTTTAGGAATATCCTCCTTCCTCAACCACAATTGATGATATCCCAACCTCACGTCAATCTTGGAGAACCAATGGGCTCCCCTCAACTAGTCGAACAAATCATCAATTTGTGGAAGTGAATATCTATTCTTTATCATAACATGGTTAAGTCTACGATAATCAACACAGAGCCTCAAAGTTCAATCCTCCTTTTTTCACAAACAACACTAGCGCTACCCATTGAGACGTGCTAGGACGGATAAACACTTTGTTTTATAACTCTTCAAACTGGACTTTCAATTCCTGTAATTCATCTGGTGCCATCCGATAAGACGGTAGTGAGATAGGACCAGTCCTTGGAAGGATATAAATCGTAAACTCCACTTCTCTTACGAGAGGTATCCCAGAAAATTATTCAGGAAAAACATCCATGAACTGATTCACCACTGCTAGCAGAACACTCTGCTCAACACCGTCTACCAATTCCAACGACTATTCCACCAACTGATACAATAAAGTACCCAAAGCTGGTTCCAACGAACCCATTTCACCCTGCCTTTCACGCCTCTCTCCTCAAAAAAGATGTATAACACCATCATGTGTTGTAAATACCATTGTCCGCACATCATAATCGATGTGGGATTTTAACGCCACTAGCCAATCCATTCTCAGGATTACATCATACCCATCCATTTCATGCATTGAGAAATTCCACATTAACTCAAACTTTCCCACAACGTTACAACGTTCATTACATAAGATGGATCGACACTCTCTTCGATCCAGAGGAGTTTGAAGTTTCAAAATGGAGGGCCTCATTTCCACCCTTAAACCTAGAAAATCAACCACACGTGTAGCAATAAAAGAGTGTGAAGCACTTGTATCAAACAACACTTGCATCAAGGTAGAATTTTAAAGAATTGTACCTCGCACCATAGATGGTCTCGACTGATCATCCACCACAAACTTATCACCTCCAAACACATGTTTTCTTGCAACACTCTACTCTTTATTTCCCTACTAAGGCGTCGTGGTATTCTAAGAATCACCATGACCCACTTTACTCTACTGAAGAGGGGTATGCTGCTGTCCCCATCCTGTCGAAGCATACAACGTTTACGATCCTTTAGGAGTGTCATGCACACCAAACCTTGGGGAATTCCGACAATAACACTACATATTCCCCATCTTCTTACAATTATGACATGCTCGAGTTTATGTCGTACAATCCCACTTGATGTGGCTCGTAGAACCACACTAAAAACATCTCGGCTTGCTCTGGGGATTCGAAAGAAGATTTACCTATCCTGCTGTAAGATTATATTCCATATTACCGCACTAGGAATAAGTGTCTCTCTTATTCTTGAACCCAGTGTTAGAGTTTCCACTATTCCCCATGGGTACCACCATGCTTCCCCCTCCCGGAGCTCCCAACAGATCCCGCTCAGCCACTGAGGCTCAATTCACCATTTCTATGTAATCATCTATACACAACACTGCTATCATTGAATATATTTCTTGCCTTAAACCCGCATCAAAGATCCTTTCCTTCAACGACGTGCTACCCGCCACATCAGGTGCAAACCGCTCTAAGTTCATAAACTGAGCTGCATACTCCATCACAGACATAAGCTCTTGCCTCAAACTAAATAAATCAGTCATACGCTGATTTCTAAACATATGTGGGTAGAATTTTTTGTTAAAAAATTCCTAAAATCTTTCCCGCATTATACCTTGCTACGTCCCCACATGGACTACCAACCCCCACCACTGAAGGGCAAGATCTTCCAACATATACATGGAAAACAACACCTTTAACTCTACCAGCGTTCCCAAGAACTCGAATATCTTGTTCATTCTATTCAACCATGATTCTGCCCTCTTCAGCTTTGAATCACCCCTGAATATGGGTGGATTATTCTTTTGAAACTGGACCGCATGATCTACATTCCTTGGTTCATCCACTTTGTTTCCACTTTCCACAGCTTGGAAAGCTTGCACTATGATTTGCACTAGCTGCTGGTTCACCGGAGGATCAGGTGCAACCACATTCTCAGCAGCCTCCTATGGTTGGTCTCTACGACGCCTACCTGGTGCCATTTCTATGAACAGAAAACAAACAACCATGAGTCTCACTTCCGTAGACATCACGAAATCCCATTTCAAATCATATTAAACAACACTATCACAACAAGGCTTTCCACATTTTCCACATGTTCCATGTTTCACCATTTTAAAAACCAAACCATTTTCAAAATACCAATTTATTCACATTACAATTTCACACATTCATATCACTTAATAAATCATTACACCTCAATGAAATATGCATCCTAGTGGGAAGTCATACCTACCATGCATGCCATTCTCATCTCATTGGTTACACCCAAGACAATGAGATATCCAATGCCTACAAGGGTCTCTAATACAATTATGTACCCAACTCCCTAGTAACTTTAATTTCAACATAAAAGGGTTAGCTACGTCCTTTTATGCTATACATTTCACGTTCTGACATTCCTACGCCTTGCTACCATCCCGACTCAAGGAATGTAACACAACGAATCTCAACACCAAATCTGAGAATCAACTACAAAGGAACGAAAAAACTGATACCACGGGTAACACCCTGCCCCTACCTCATTGGCTAGAGGAGTCAGTGAGGCCTATTTGGCCTTAGGAGACATTCCCAAGATTCCAAAGGCTAGAAATAAATACCGAGGGCTTCAAGATCAAGTTGAGGAACAATTTTCCCTTAAGACAAAACTGACCAAACCATCCACTAACAGACACTATATGATGCATGTCAATTCAATTACCCAACCATGCATTCCCAAAAGATGACCAAGTTGTTCCACAACACAACTCAAAACCAATGAAACCAACCATATCAGAGTACAAGCGGAAACTAAACAACCAAAGCACCACAATCAGTGAAACCTCCACATCTCCACACCCAGATCTAAGCTCCAAGCTCCACCAAGACATCACAACGCACCACTAAAGGAGGTTGATTCCTTACCTTTTCCCATGTCATGGTACATGACATCTGCAAAGACAACAACATGCCAAAGTAGGAGGTGAGTACTAAAACTTAGTAGGATTTCCCCAAATGACTTCCCTACACACACCACTAGGATAAAATCGTTATCACATTTATATAAAAAAATTTATATAAAGTAAAACACAAGTGAAACCATTTTCATAAGCCAAACGTGCCCTTACCAGGCCATCACATCCAAACCAAGCAACCAAGGGAAAGGAAAAGAAAAAATTCTACAAACCATCTCATCATTTACACGTTAGCACAACAACTCCCATCTTGCAATGAAATTCACAACAAACAACCAAAATGGTGGGACTTCCGCCCAACCCGTTCACCCATTCACACTAACACAATTAAAACTGTGGGACTTCTGCCCAAAACCATTCACCCATTCACAACTAGCGATACTTCCCGACCACTACTCATATGGTGGTTCTTCCAACCACTATCCATCCCCTTTTTACAGTGAAACTTCCAGCCCACTTCCATGCAACATTTCAATCAAACCAAATGAAGAATAAACCCACCAAGGTCACAACAACATGCAATCAACCAATTCCATTGCATATCAATCCACTTCAATAAATCACCCATCTATTGAAAACCATTTTCCATGCCAAAAAACATTTCAATAAAACAACCCTTTTATTCAAAACCCTTTCCATCAATCCTTTTCACAAATCAACCATATCATCCTATTTTAAAATCCTCTTTTTAAAATCCAAAACAATTGCATTTCACCCCAAAACCCCTTTTCCACAAAAACCCCCAAAACATCACCGAAGGGATTTCGAACCACATTTTCACATCAAAACACAAATAAATTTTATCACAAAAAATTAATTCTTACCAAGCACCACAAGTTCTAACCATGTGGTGCCGAGAGAGAATCTTCCTACCTTTAGGGTTCCCAAGAAATAGACCCATGAACAATCGCACCTCAAATCTGGAAAACGCACCACTGAAACCTATCTAGATCCCTTTCCCTAGCATACAAAATCCGTAAAATCATTATCCAAGGAAACCAAAACCCTAGATCTACACCCAGAAATTATAGATATGGAAAACCAAGAAAGAGGGAAGAGAATATCTAGAGGAAAACACAAGTGAAACAAGATGAGACACTTAGCCGGGAGAAACCACCTTCAAACCGCCATGAAACCTCTTCATAATCCTTCCAAACAGAGTGGGAGAGACTCTCCAACCCCAGATAACCCGAAATCCTGAGTGAGGCTCGAGTGGGTGGATGTTTGGAGTTTTTTAGGTTAAGCCCGAGGGATCCCGGAACTTATAATCCTATTTTTAAGTGGCCGCACAGTTAGCCCGCACCGTTTGGAAAACCATGAGGTAACTGTGCGCACGCTACTGCCTCAAGAGCTAGGGTCCGCACGATTTCCTCACACGATTTGGAAAAAGTGTGCTGGCCGTGTGAAGCCTACTTTATCCCTTACACAGTTTCCTGGAGAACTTGCACGGTTTCCATGAACCGTGCTCAAATCGTGCACCCCATTAAAGTCCTCCAAACTCATCCAAAACCATTCTAAACTCTCCCAACATCTTCCCAATTCATCACATGCACATTAAACACATAAAAATGAATAAAAAAGGCCACATACCTCATACCATGGGTTCTAAAATTATAATATATTTAGGGGATGTAATGTAGGTGTATTGGGGATATTGGATACAATGAGAGTTTCCTTCAAGAACTAATTACAAATACAAGTTCAGTAGACTTATTGTCAATGGTGGAGATAAGTGAAATTCAATGATTTATTGTTTTTAAGGATAGTTTTGTGGTGTATTGGGGAATGATGTTTTCTTTTTATAGTATTGTTTCTAACAAAATTATTTTCTCAAGTAGAATTATAGTGATGGATGAGTTACTCCATTCATATATGGTTCTTGTTTGAGGATGGTGTTTTACTGAACTTATCTATAAACATCCATAAAACCCAATGGTGGAGATTTTAGTAACCAAGGCCATTCATAGCTAGAAATGGAATCTAGTGTTTTTAATATACACTAGGTTGATCATGTATTTTGAAGGATAGTGATCTTAGAGTATAATATTGGAACAATGTTGATGGTGGAATAATTTCCCAATGTTTTCCAATTGTTTTGGGCACAAAATCATGAGGATGGAGAAATATTTTGAAAAGGTGGTTTTCTAAGATTGAATCTTTATTAAATATTGTTAATGAATAAGTTTCATGAAGACTAGTTTTGTAGAAGGAACAAATTTATGAAGATATGGATAATCATGAACTAGCTGCCTGAGGGTATGATGGAATAATGATGAATCTTCACGACTACCATAAACATTGATAATGGGTTAAATTTAACTATAGCATCATGAATAGAGGTTCTTCGTGAAAATTATTTTAGAGGATTTAAAAAATGCCACTAGATGGTACCTTCATGAAGGGTTGTTTCTATAAATAGGGAGCTACACTTAATTTAATTTGACATAATGATACTTGGAGAAAATGATGAATTGTTATGATTTAGTAAAGTTACACATTATTAGGAAATCATCTCAAATTAGGAATCCTTACTAATCTTATCCCTTGAGTTTTTTTGGATATTAACTAATTGATTCTTAAGAATATTTGAAAATAATGTTTTGTGAGTATTGTGTGTTTCAAAAAGACTTAAAGTTCAACAAAGGAAAGGATCTTCTTGAAGGCTGGCATCTTTGAGAGGGATGATTGTTTTACAATGGTTTGAAGATTTTAGAAAATGTGTGGGTTCATGAAAAATGGAATTTATTTTGTACATTAACGATGTTTCAAAAATACTAGGTGGTTCGTTAGTTGTAGTTCCATTGAACATTGATTAGATGTGGATCAAATTCAGAATACAATGCAAGAAGAGTCTCATGCTAGTGATGGACAAGTACTTAAATGCCAATCCACTAAAGAGAACCTTATGTTGTTATTATAATTAATACTTCACCCAAGTTAGGGATATAACATTAATCAAAAGTTGACTTCTAAGGGAGTTAGTGTGTTATACTTAAAATTCATGAAATGGTAGGGTGCCTGGAAGAAAGTGACTATGTCTAAACTTATATATTCTATAATAAGTAGTGAATCTTATTGGATTTAGGTACCATGTACACACTATTGGTGTCTTCTCATTAGACTAGGCCTTATTTATGAACAATGTAAAACTATTGGGTTGTCTCCCTACACTTGATTGTTTAATAACTTCATGATTCCAATTGTCACATTTTACAAGTTCTGAAAAATGTGGGAAAAAGTCCCTTACTTTTAAGAGAAAAATATGACACCATAATTAACCCCTCCCCTCTCAAGGTATTTTTAGTCCTCACAAGAACATTTTAATATTTTATATAGGGAATATTCCATATGAATGTGTCATACATAACCTGTTTATAACATGAATTAGGTTCCATGTAGTTATGATGTTATGGGTTTCTATATCATAAAGGTAAGACAATAGATGTATAACTGGGACCTATGCTTGTAAGGACTCTTTAAGCATCTTCATCGAGAATATGGACCATTTAATAGATGACATAGTTGGGAATCAAACATATTATGGATTCTCATAATGAGAGATTTAATTATGCTAATTATATGATCATTATAAGTATTTAAGATCATACGAGTCACGCTTAGTGTGAAAAAGAAGAGATAAGAAGAGATCATCCATGTTTCATGTGGGTGTGTGGCATGCATACTAAATCATTTCAAAGGAAACCATGGTTATGAGGCCCATAGAGGATATATATCAATTATAAAGGGTGTAAAATTTCATGAAATGTATTAAAAATGAGGAATCTATATGGGGGTTGTGGTATTTTTAGGTAACATGGATTCATATAAATAAATATTATGAAGGTTTTAATTTAATATGGGGCTTGGGATATAATATGGAATCATATATTTCCGATTTTTAATTGGAATTTATGTCCTAATAGTTCATAATTTAATTTGAAACATTTCCATTTTAAAGTGAATGAGGTATAATTAGGACATACACCTGAGGTGGAAGTACATGTTGGAGGAATTTATATAATTCAACTAGTCTGATAATGATAGATATCAATAGTTACTTAATTCATTAATGGTGTGATAAATAAGAGATTAAAGATGATAAAATAGAATAAAATGGATAAAATATTTAATTAACACACAACTAACACACTCATCCTTCCATAAAAGTAATAGGATTAAAAATATAAAGGGGAGTATGGCTCTATGGGAAAAGAATTGTGGGATTTTACAAATAATATTATACTGTGAAATCCATATGATGGGTGTCATGGTCATCATGGGTAATATTTCCACATTAAAATAGATTAATTATATGAAGGAATTATTAGGCATTTACCTTAATATAACATCCTATGTATCCTAACTACAATAATAATCAGTGTCCTCAAGGTTCATATTGTACCTTGAGCACTGATGGGATAGGTAAATGGACTAAACTGAAGAGGATTATAATCTTATGAGTTATCAAGTATTTTTGGATGCTTAAAGGGAATAAAACTATGGTAAAAAATTGAATTAGGATAGATTGTAGTTCTCATGAATTAAAAAGGGTCATAGGCACCACATGAAGAATGAAGGGTCATGCAATTCACACCAAGGAAGTAGGGGCATGAAGTTCAAGTGCTGATTGTGGGGTTAGTCACTCCTAGTGAAGGATTTTGTTCTACATGATCAAATAATGGTATGAAGGTTTTGTGATCATAGAAGTGATATAGGGGCTATTCAAGTTTGATATAACAAAAGGGTTTTTCAATTTTCATAACAACTATCATGGATAGGAGTTTACATAGTGAAATCAAATGAACTAGAAGATTTATTGAAATTGCCTGACCTAGGAGTCATAATTAGAAATAATACATTCTTTTTAAAATTTACTTATGATCCTTTTTGGATCTACCATGCATAATGATATTAAATCACATGATTCGTTATATCTAAAAGTCACTTTTTTTAGTTGTCACCTTTTAGTTAGCCTCATCATCCTTCATTGTGGGTGCCTTATGAGTGTCAAAGGGGGATTTTATAGGCGTCGACCACTAGTCCCTATGCCTTTTTCATGGAAGACAAGCCACAAAAACAATCTTAAGTTGGTGGAAGTATTTTTTGAATAAATCAACATAGTATCACACATTGGGAATTACCAATAAATTTTTAACATGTGGTATATCCTATTGGATCATTTGAGGAACACGAATTTCAATATAGTAAGACAAATATAGTCATAAAATAGAGTATATTTCATGATACAACTATCCAAAGTTAGTTTCATGATCATGTGATGCATCCTATGAAAAAAATGTATGAATGAAGGCCATTCTCAAGATAATGACATTCAACAAAATCACCTTACCATTTTATCATGGGGTACCACATGATATCAGGGGTGTCACATAAAGAACAAAAAATGTGAATCCCATTCATTTTAGACTGACCTCATTGCCTCAACCACATGGTTCTATAATATTAAGTGTGTCATTAAGTCATTTCATAAGTTGTTTGAGGTCATGTGATTTCATGTGAACCCCATCATAAACAGCCACTTATCTTATATTTGATGCATTTTTTGTGTTGGTGTCGGGTTATGAAACAATTTTTCCAATCATATTATTTTAAAATGTTAGTCTAGTGGGATTTATAACTCCCTCAACAAACGAAAAGTCCAATGTAAGTTTGTAGTGAAAAATTATGAATTATCAATACCCACCTTTGTCCCATTGGCATTCTTCGGTTAGTCTTCCCAGTGACTCTTGTCATTCTAGTTGACCCTAAATGTTTTCAAAAAAATTCATATAAATTTTAGGGAATGGGGAAATCCATTTATCATCAAATATTTAGATTATAGAGGTCTTAATTTTTTTTTTCTCTTCCTTGATATTTTGTATTACCCCTTTATATCTCTCTACTGCTTGATCAGGTGGGGTGATTGCTCCCTCTGAATGTCATTATTTAATTAGCCAGCTAACAAGTTTTATCAGAAAAACAATACAATATATGAATGTGATAACTCATATATATTTCATATATGAATTGTTTTAAATAGATAAATTTCTTATCATGAATTCCATCAATCAATTAGACTATGGGAAATTAATGGGAATAAAGATTAATTAATTCTTGAATGGTTATGTGATCAGATTACCTTTATATTATCACAGAATCACAGGGATCCACCACTTAAATATTATTAAATGAATTAATTTTAATCAAATTATCCTTTGATACCTTTAATACGAATCTATCTATTTTATTTTTCCGCGTTTCAGTCTAGATGTGTTCAATATCACATACTTCTTCCAATACAACTAGTCAGACAGTTAAGATTGTGGGGAACCACAATATTAATCACTGATACCTGGTTTCATCAATTAAAATTATTCTAAAATTTATTATTTTATATTAAATTTTAGACTAAAACAATAAAACATTATTCCTTTATATGACTTCAGTGATATGGATGATGTTTCCATTACTTCCCCTAACCAAAACCCTATGATATCATTGTTTTTATCCTCCAGTGGATATAATTTGGTGATCATCTCAATGATTTTTAAATAAGTCATAAAACTACTCTAGGAGGTCATATTTTATACATATAAGGCCCCTATGATCCAAAATGGATATAAACATAGTCATCATCCCATTACCCTATAGTAATTTAACAATACTTTCCTCCTTCTGGATCAATATAAGCAACTAATAGAGTTCAATGTGGGATTTTTCACATAAAACAATTTCTCTGAATTATTTGAAATGATTTTATAGGTAAGTCATTGGTGTGTATCACACACTAATCTGCATCATGTACTCAATATCTATGAGGAATTATTGATCTCACAATTTCATGTTTACCAATCACTAGAGTTTCTTCAAGAATTAATTAGCTTATGGTGCCCCTGCACCAACTATTTCCACCTACTACATGAAATAATAGGGATTAGCCTTTGGGAAATATAAAATCTCAGGGGATGATTTCTGTTTAGGATATGTATAAAGAGTTCCTCTTTAATATAAATATTTGGTAGGACTCTAAATATACTCCCAACTGTTGTGGATATATGTTCGCCGTCATAAGGGAGAAACTGAAAAAGAGATGGGAATGTGATCAGTTATTTGATTCATGGAATCTATTGTTACCCAAGGATTTTTCACATATTACAAAATGAATTTATTAACAAAAATATAAATCAATTAAATCCCAAATATCATGGGACCTAATGCCTTTATAAGAAAAGGTTTACAATACATCAAATTTTAACAAAACCATGACATCTTCATTTTATTATCTATGAGATATCCTCAGTCATTTTGTTCTTAAAAATTGAATAAGATAACCCAGGGAATACATCAACAAAATGGATGATCTAGAAATAAAATTAAGGGAATACACATGATAATTGAAAAAAAACATGTGAGTCTATGGCACAACATGTTATCTTCAAAGAAATGGATGATGAGTAATCACATAGGCAAATAACATAAAAAACATTGTATCACAAGATCACGGTAACATAAGAAATATAGAGGAAATATTTAACATTATTTAAACATGATTCAATGATAACATCCAATAAAATATCACATGGTGGAAATATTCCTACAACTGAATAAGTTTACACTACAGTCCTATGCATGACGCCTCATGAGAGTAAATTCCTACCCATGAACTTGGAGTGATATCTAGGTGAACCCATCATGAAATATTCATGATTTATGTGTGACACATAATGGAAATAATTCATAAGGAATAATTTTTTACCATGGAAGGAAAATTGGTTTCATAATCTTTCCTCATATAATAATCAAATGATTTTTTAGAATGAATATATTTGAGAAATGATCTTAAGTCATGTATTCCCATATCAATGTAATGGAGAATAAGATATGTATATACGTAAGAGTTAGGTATTAATGTGAGAGATACATATATTAAAAACTAAAAATCATTCAATAACATTAAAGAGAGAGAGGGATAGATAATTTCAGTTTGATAGAGATTGGTAATAACCTAATAGAAAGGGTGGTTTAGATTTATCCCTTAGCTCAATATTGATGCATCATGTGTGTTTTTTATCATCCAGAATAGTAAAAATATGTTAATCTTTAATTTTTTAAGAACCCTTTTATGTTTATATTTAATATTATTACATTTATTATCATTTTATATTTAATTACATGGTCATTTAGGTTCAATTTGAATGTTTTGATGATGTTTAACTCATTCGTCTAGAATCACAATGGAAAGTTGACTAAGGTCAAAGTGATTATTATTTCATCATATCCAGAATAACAATAATTAAATAATATTTATTTTTATACAAAAAATATACTTTTTAAATCAATCATGATATTTGGTTATAAATAATGAATGAAGTTACAATAATTGAGATGGTAGGTCAGACGTACGCATGAGTAGCATTTCCATTTATCAACGTTCAAGATGGAATAAAAGAAAGGCTTATTTTTTATTTAAATAATTATAATTATATCATATATGTAATATTATATCTTTAAACACACTTACATATTCCATCAATTGGAAACAACAATAAAAAATTTATCACATCACTTTGTGAGTCGGTAGTCCGTCATACACATAAAAGACATTATCATTTTTCAATGGATGGTATGTTAAGAAGATATATGCTATATTAAATTTCCATAACTATTAATAATTCATTAATATGGTATATAAACATTAAATTCGTCATAATGAATATCCATGATGGGAGATTATGGAAATCATTTTACAAGAGTTCGTGGGGTGTTAGTCTGCCATACACACGAACGATGGTTTTGTTTACCATCTGACGGAAGTGGAGACAAATTTATATTATGATATTAAAATAATATCATCTTTGTATATGTGAGATAGTTGGGTTATTATATCATCATGATTTACTAACTTTAAATGAGGACTAATAATTAATAAAACAAAGATGCCTTGTTATGAATTATAACTCTTCTTCGAACCACCTCTTTAGGATAATACCTAAAACATTCTTAGATTGGATTATTATGGAAAACTAACAATTTTACACATATTTGTACATTATTATTATACATAAATTAAAAAAATTATGTCACATGGATCATAAATTCCCAGTGTCTTTTTAAGGCCAGGTTATTAATATATAAAACAATGTTATTTATATTTGATTTCCCATAATGTGATCCAAAAATTATTTCAAGATCCAAAATCTATAGTGGATATACAACAGAATACATAAAAAACTGGGTGATTTAAAAAACTAAATAATTTATTAAAAATTATAAGGAGACATAACATGTGAGTGAATGGTGTAACATTATATCATAAAATATAAGCCACCTGAGTAATCACGTGGAAGAATAATGTAAATAGAATGGTTTCATAAGATCATGGTATAATAACAAATGTGGTATAATAATACAAAATTATATAAAAATAGGTGAAGTATAACCTCCAAGACAATATCACATAGTGGAAAATTCCACATAATATATTAGGTTTACACCCTAACCACTTATATGATGTCTCATGAGGTGATAAAATTACCCAACACATTAGAGAATTATCAAGACACAAGTATCGTACCAATTCCATGATTTATGTGTTACACATAAAGCAAATACATCATAAAGAATAATATAATAATTTCCCATATAAAAAATACTGGTTTCGTAATATTAAATCATATCATAATCAAATGATGTTTTATAATGAATGAACTTGAGATATGACAATAAGGCATGTATTACACCATTAAAGGAAGGGATAATAAACTCGGTATATACTTGGGAGGAATATAAACAATTTAGAAGAAATCCATAATATAACATGTTATTTTCATTGATTGAAATACTTTTATAAAGAATATTATTATAGAAAATAATTTTTTCTCTTTGAGTAACATGAATGATATCCTCTAAGATGGAAAATGTATTTGGAAGATAAATTTTACCATTTCATGATAAAAATATAATTTCTATTTGGAAATTAATTATTTAAAATCGTACAATTTTTCATACATTAATGATATTATTTTAAAATAACTATAGAAACTAAATAACTAAGCCTAAAACATTGAATGTAATAGTTATATTCAGGTCAAATATGTTAAAAAACAAATATTCCATTTAAATGTTTGTATGAAAATTCAAAGAGTTACTTTTCAAGAAAAATATAGAATGATTAATTTAATTTTTTTAAAAAATTAAAACAAGGGTAAAAATTACTACAAACAATCATAGTAAAACATTTTTAAAAACCTTTTTTAGATAACATGGATTTGGAAGAATAATGATTTTAGACCAAAGAGAGAAATGAAGTGAATATTTATTAATAAAACATTTTATTAACCATTTTAAGTAATAAAGATAATGAAATTGAATTATTACATGAAATCATAACAAATAACCATAGGAGAACAAGATTAATTAGTTTTATTAGAAAATGATAAAATAATTTCCTTCAAGGAAAATTCCTGAATAAGCAGCCTCGATTAAAATGATATTGAAAGATAAATTTTTACCAATTTGGTAAACATTGAACAATAAAATAACATGACTGAAGTAGTTTAAATATAACATAAAATATCCAGATTTTATAAGGAATAATGATATAGTATATAGTAGAGTTTTATATACTCCACTAAAATAAAATTTGGTACACAAATGAATATCTTTCTTAAATAAGAAAGTTTGAGACAAAACCCTTAAAAGGTTCGTATCATTGAGGCGGGAGTTGAACAATGGAGTGATTACGTGTAAAAAGTAAATATACACATAAATTAACGTTTAAATACTCTATAATTAAAAAAAACCATGTCACATATTATTTTTTCATAATATAATCAATAAAGAGGTTGTATAACCCAATGAATGGAAATTGAGTTAATAAACCCCATACTTCATGATTCCCTTTAATAGAGATCTATAAAACCATATATATGGTGGTTTTAAAAAAGTTATTAACTTAAAATTTTTTTTTTTATAATTTCATCTATGATCCTTTTATGACATCTTATTACATGTTCATTAATTATATTTCATTATCACTATTGTTTTGGGTGTTAATTGTCTTGTTTTCTTTTACATTTTCATCTTGAATATTCTAGATCATTAGAATAAGTTATAGTTAACTTATAAAATAAATTATATTAATGTTATTAATAATATTTTTTATTATATTTATCTTAAAAATAATTATCTATTTTTTATCTTGGATGATGGATTACATTGCGTCATGGAGAAGGTTGTCAAATGTATGCAAGAGCGACATTATCAGTTCTTTATTGGGTGATAGTGTATAGAATTTGATTGTATATTAAATTTTAAAAATGAATATCATAACATATATATCCCATATATACATTAAATATATCCTATTTGAAATTCCATGTAAAACGTCAATTGAAAATGAATCATATCACTCCGCATGTCAGTAATCCTCCCAACACACGAATAACATTATCATTTATTCAATGGATTATAAGGTTGTAAATTATATGATATTTTTTATATATCAAATGATTAGTATATCGTAAATATACTATATAAATTTAAAAATAATCCTTATTACCTTACATGTAAAGTGTAACTAAGAAAAGAATAACATCACTTAGCAAGGTGGTCGTCTGCAGTTCACATGAATGATGCTATCACATTTTCTATAGAATGGAATGTAAAAATAAATATATGATATTATAATTATAAAAGAATAATTATACCATTAATATAATATATAAATATTATATAATTCATTATATACATCCTTCATAAGTGGTTAGGGGAAAAAATTATGTCGTTTCATGAGGTTGTAGTTCACAATACACCCGATCAATGGTTTCATTTACATTTTGAGGGAGGAGGAGATAATTTTAGGTAATGGATCTAAGTTAAAAATAAATAAATATATATAACCTAAATATATTATCATATAATTATTGTTTAATAATTTTTTATTCATTTTAAATAATAAATAAAACAATACACTTGGATTAGAATATAACCTATTCTACGTACAAATTATTTTCGTTTGCACCATAATCCTTCATAAGTTAGATTTATAAACAAATAAACTATTTTATGATTATGGGAGGGAACTTATAAATTTATTGTTCAATGTATTTTCAAAACCAATGTGTATTTGATGTTTTAATATGAGTGGAGAGGTGCTGGGCTTTTATAAGTAGGGTAGAGGTCACATGTATAATTTTTGAAAAGAATGAATTCCAACTACATTTTTCTCATAAAAAAGGCTCGTGGAATAGAACATTTGGGAACCATACAAGCTATAAGGTTTACATATGGCAATGAAATAGGAAATAGGAATGTTTGGAGTCATTTTTAGCCATTAAATAATCAGTTTAACCCCCATGTAAACATGAATTTCCCTTAATAGTGTTAACTAACGTTTATGACATTCAAAATTAATTCTTAAAAAAAATTTAGTTGAAATTATTAGATAATATAAATTATTATAATTTAAAATATGGAATCAATTTTTCATAATTTCAATTAGATAAGAGGAATAATTTAATTAAATATTTAACTCGTAGATGTGTTGAAATATATGTTTTTCCGAAAGAAATAACATTACAAATATTATTTTTTCATATCAATATTGAATATGAAATTGATTAAAATAAAATAATTTATATTAATTAAAATATAACTAAACTAATTTTAATTTTATAAACACATTAAAATAAAATGGGTCTTTTTAATTCATTTAATGAGGAGATAATATTTTATAATAATCATTATTTTTCTCTATTCATAAAAATAAATTATTTAGAAAAAATTCTTAGGAATTCACGATAAGATATTTTTTACATATAAATTTTAAAAATTAATTTTATTTTGTGAAATAGCTTTCTATGAGAAGTAAATATTAATTTGCAATTATGTGCCCAAAATGTAACTAATCTACCTTTCATAAATAATAACATTTTTAGAAAAAATTTCTCTGCATTTCAATTGGTTCTTATTTTATTTATAATCAATAGTTAACAATTTTATTTATCATAAACTTATATAAAATATATGTTTCATAATTTCTTTATTCTAATTAATAAACTAAAATTTAATGTTTAGGCTATAATGGTCAAGTTTAAATAATATTATCAAGAATTAATTTTTATTTAGACCTTTTATTGTGTGCATCATAAGCAATTGAAGAGATTGAAATTATTAAGAAATAAATAAATAATAGGGTCTCAAGGTGTTACCCTATTTTCTAAACATGGGGTTTTATGTCATATATACTATCAAACATGACGTTCCTCCATTAAAATCTTTGGGTGTTACATCTTTCCCCTAAAATAAATTTCATCACTGTAATTTAATATTGATCATGACAACCAAGGGTTTGAATTTTGAAAATATATATTTTTTAGAAATCCCCATCATAAAAATTATTAATAAAACATCCTATTAATAAGATATAATGGGATGTATGAATGTATTCTATAAGAAATCATTTTTTGGTTTCTCTAATGGAGATCATTGGTGGGAAATTAAAACAAAGACATGGATGAGAATACTAATTCTCAATAAATAATAGAGACTGATAGGAATAATTGATAACAAGAATTAAAATGATCATGAGAAAGTAAAAATCTGAAAAAAACATAAATTTGTAAGGAATTAAATGAAAATTGATTCAATAAATATGAAGGTAATTGGATAACATTTTTTTCAGGATCTATTCCACAGAGTTGTGGTAATCTAGAGACAAAAAATAATATACTTGAAATATTTTTTATTTCATAAACACCACTTCAAACATTAGTAGTGCTTCAGTCACATTCCACTTCACATCGAACTCTAATAAATGAATAACCAATATTATTTTTTTATCCCTGATGTAGCAAAATAAAATTCTAAAATATCACATAATCTCCAAAATATTAACAATATATTACTCCTCACTTTAAAAAAACTAGAATGGTTATACATATGTATACCTATATAAATTAATCCCTAATACCACAATAGTAATTCAAAAATTTCAACAAAATCTATTTCAAAAGTGTTTATATTTGAAACCCTTCAACATAATTCTCAAAAAACATTAAATAATTCATTCAGAATAATCTTTTTTTGTTAAAACTAAGGGTTATATATACCTCATTATAATAAAAAATTTTCTGAATCAACATAAATTACCTAAGAAAAATTTAAACAGCAAAATATTTATTAAAACAATACTTTTGTTGAAATAAATGAAAAACTTTCTAGTACATTACATAAGACATTGGTAGGTATTACAACATTATCACCCTTTGGTTGTTGGTTGAATTCCTATATACATGGATGATTCAATGGGTTATCACCTAGCTTGTGAACCATCCTTTTTTCTAATAGTATGGAAAAATTATGTTATATTCATATTCATAATTTTCATTTATCCTATAACATTATCCAGAATGTCATTCGTTTCTTAGAAAATACATTTGTTATCAAATCACTGTTTTTAACGACCATACATCTCATTCTTTTAAACAAAAACAACTAATTACATCAAAATAAACCACATATCTATGATCATTTTTTTCTAAATTAATTGTTTTTCCATATAGTGTCACATTAGCATTAAATCTAATTTATATGTCATTAGTACCAATTTCCATATTCATGAAAATACTTATCATAAACATCTACAGGAAAATCAATATATATATATATATCATGAATCAAATAATTCAGTAATTCTTGTACATAATCATTTTATCCATTCAACTTCATCATTTATCAATTAATGAGGCTAAAAAATCTTATTATGTATTACATAATTATATTCATCTTCAATTTTTTGGTCACTTCATCATCAACAATAAAACATTACTCATAAAAACTTGTTAATATTTTTATTGAGATTTTTTCCAAGGAAATAAATTTGATTGATTATAATTATTTCCATATCTAAAACATTCAACCATTGAAGATTCCTTTGGGAAAACAATATTCTTATCCATTGTATTAACAAAAATCATAATTCTTACCTTGGAAATTTCATACATTTACCCATATTTTCCATACCGAAAATCTTATTCCCATTACTCTGATTCATTCACACAGGTGTTTCTTTCAACATTCATAAAATTTACGAAACATAATATTCTTTCCTCCATGGTCTCAACCACCTGAGCTCTCATTTAACTTTATCCTTCTTTCCTTTAGGGAGTATAAGAGTTTTTTAACAATAAGGTTTCTAATCATATATCATTACAAATAATTTTGTATAATGACAATATCCTTCACTCTATTCATATTACTATTTGGATTCACATAAAAACATTTTCTATCACATTCAATGTCAACCATACTTTTTCAGGTTCCCAACATTGAAAAACACCATAATGTGTGGAGTGAGAAACAATAATCACGTTTGGAAACACCATATTCATGTGAAATCATTTATAGAGAGACGAAATCATGAAACATTATTTTCAATATATGGAAACGTATATTTATACTAGGCAATTCATGAACATCATCAATTCAAATACTTCATTATGGTTCATAAAGAGTTCAGTAGTTTCCAAAGCATATCCCTTGGGAGTGTCAAACAAGGTGTGATGTAAGGATTGTTTTCATGTACCAGGTAATGATTTAGTTGATCCTAACATTACTTTTTTTGTTATCACCCCTAGTTAAATATATTATAAAACCACATTTACTTGTAGTACCTATATAGGGATGTAATTTCTCAGAAACCACTAACTCTATAACTGACCATGATTAAAGGACATCTTTCTAAGCATATTCTGGTTCTCAAACTTATCCATAGGGTTGTCATTAATTTTTCCCATCCTAGTTCAAAAGTATAACTTACCCTTTTCTCTAATAGAATCTATGGACACCTAATCCTATTTATATATTATTACACGATTCATAAATATAAATAAATATTAATACATCAAAATGATCATAAAAGAGTAATTCCTTTCAATGAATAGATTTTTAATACATAAAAAATGAATCTTTAATTAAGTTTCCATAGTTATATCCTAAAATCCATTCGATCATTAAAATATACATTTGATAACTAGGGGAATACATAAATAAATGGGTGAGATAAAAAGCCCAGTAAGGGAATAAAATTGATTAGGAAATATAACATGTGAGTTAAAGGTTTATAATTATATCATAAAAGTAAACACACAAGATTTATCACATGGAATAATAATGTAAATATATTGGTATCATAAGAAAAATACATCATAGGAATTGTGGAAACAACAAATATCATGTAATGAACACGGGTCAACGATAACTACCTAGAAAATATCACATGGAGGAAAAAGTCCAACAATGTATTTGGTTTACTCTAAAACCCCATAAATGATGTATAATGAGATTATATCATTACCCAATGAATTGGAGTTATATATGGGAACACCCATCATAATACATTTATGATATATTCATGTCCCAAAATGTAAATAAATCATAATGTATAACCTATGAATTACTCATCTAATGAAATTGTCTTTAATAACATTTCTTTATTTCATGTTAAAAGAGAATTTCATATTTAATGAATATGATAAATGATTATAATGGATGTGTTACCCCATAAATGGAAGGCAGGATAAACCAGGTATATATAAAAGGGATGTATGAATAAACATTATATGAAATAAATGACCATAATTTTTTTTTCATTTCTTAAAATTCTTTTAAAAATAACATTTTTTATGAAAATAACCATTTCATTTTTAATAACATTAAATGATATCATATTATATGGAAAATGACTTTGAAAGATCACATTCAACATTTGTTGAAGAAAATACCTTTTCTATTTTGAGAAAACATATTTAAAATAGAAATTATTCATATACATTAATGACTTTTTAAAAATATCAATTGAAACAAAAAATTAATCTTTAAAATATTGAGGGGAAGAGTTCAGTTCATATCAAACATGATTAAAAAATAATTATTCTATTCACGATTTTCTTAGAAAAGTCGAAAAATGATTATTTAGAAAAATATAGAAATATTACTTTTAAGGACTTTTGTAGAAATTCATGAAAGGGTATGAATTAATTTTGTAAATCATATTAAAATATATTTAAACCCATTTTTAGAATAAATAGATTTGGATGAAGACTCATTTAATATAAAAGAGAGAAATAAAGATGGATTATATTAAAACATTTTATCAATATTTTAAAGTACCAAAGAGTCGAAAATTGTACTATTACTTGAAAAATTATTGAATAACTATGGGACAATAAAATTAATGTTGTTTATTATATAATGATCAAATATTTCCCCAGATGTAAAATTTAAAAAATAAGCAATCTTGATTAAAATGAGTCTAAAACAAAAATAACTTACTTATTTGGTAAATATTGAATCATATCATTCCATGAATTAAGTAAATGAATTTTAAAATATAATACAATTATGTATTAAGTTTTTATTATATTGTATATAAATGGTAAGAATATAATGATTCAAAAAAATTTGGTGTATAAAAGAACATGTTTTTCAAAGAAAGAAGTGTGAGAAAAAACTGTTACAATGATTATATCAGTGATGTGAGAGTTAAAAAATGGAATGATTATGTGAAAAAAATCTAAACCCACACAAATACATGTTTAAATACAACCTAAATCAATAAAAATTAATTTTACACATAATTGTTTCATAATATAATCAATAAAGAAGTTTCAAAATCCAATGAATTGAAATTGTGTTCAGAAACCCATTATCTCACACATCCCTTTTGTTGAGTGCCCTTTAAAATAATGTATAGTGGTATTAAAAAATTTATTAATATTAAATATTTTCATAATATTATTAGTATTATAATATATCATCATTTTATAACATCTTATTATCTGTTGGTTAACAATATTTCATTATCACTATTGTTTGGGTGTTAATTACCTTGTTATATCATTCATGTTTTTTCAAGAATGTTTTAAATAATGAACATAAATTAATGTTACATAATATAAGTAATTTTATTTATCTTATAATTTTTTTTCATTATATTAATCTTTTTAATAATTATTGAAATTTGAACATGGAGATTGAATCACATCACTTCATGGAGATAGTATTCCATACATACTCCCAAATGATGTTATCATTTCTTAAATATGATAAAGGGTATGAAATTGGATTGTATATTAATTTTAAATATTCAATATCATGTCATATATATCCATATTTTCTGATAATTTATCATTATTGACCATCAATGTAAACCATTAGTTGATAACGATTCAAATTGCATCGAAAGTCAGTATTATTCTGTATACATTAATGTTGTTATAATTTATTCAAAGGATTACAATGTAAAAAATTATATGAGATTATTATTTTCAATAATTATTAACATGTCATTATTGTAATATATAAAAATAAAATTAATCCTTATTTTCTTTCCATTTAAAATTGTAACTGAAAAACAAATCAAATCAATTTGTGAGGTGGCAGTTAGTGGTATAATAAATGACATCATATCATTCAATACAGAACGGAATGTAAGCGTAAATATATTATTTTATTAATGAAATAAGAATAATTATATAATTATTATAGAATAAAAATATTATATACATCATTATATACATCTGTGATAAGAAGTGATGGAAAAAATATTATGTCATCTCGTGAGGTGGTAGTCTACCCTGCACATGTTCAATGGTTTCATTTCCCATTTGATGGAGGAGGAGATAGTTTTAGGTGATGAACCTATAATAACAAAATATATCTATATGCAATAATATTAATTTCTTATATCATCATTTTAAATAATATTTTATGTATTTTTAATAATAAATAATTTAAAACTCTTGATTAAGGATGTAACCTATTCTTTGAAAAATTTCTTTTAGTACCCTCCAAAAGCATTTATAGTTTGGATTTATAAAAAAACAAAGTATTAAAAGATTATGGGATGGAATTAATGATTTTATTTTTTTATTAATTATTAAAAATAATGGGTTATGGATGTGTTAACAGTAGATGATAAGTGGTCACATTTTTTAAGTGGGGGAGTGGGCATATATAGTAATTTATAAAAGAAATAAATTTGATCATGTTTTTCTAATGAAAAATGATAATAAACGAATAATTTCCAAACCATAGAATATTTAAGTTATAAAAATGATCATAAATTATTAATTTGACATGTTTTGGGTCATTCGTAACCATTATATTTTCATTTTAACATTCTGGTAATCACGTTTTAACGTTAACCGTGGAAAATATTATTTTTACAATTTTCACTATTCAATATGGTCAAAAATTAAGTTGGGCTTATTTGATAATATAAATTTTTCTTCTTCAAAATATTTAATCCATTTATAATAATGAAAATCACATAATTATTATAACTTATTTCAAAATTGATCCCACAAACATGTCTAAAAATATAATTTCCAAACAAATGACTTTAACAGTTTGAAAAAGATTTTATATCAATATTTAAAATGAAATTTATTCTAATAAAATCTCATTTATTAATCGATATATATATATATATATATATATGAAATAATTTTACATTTAAACCCGTTATAATATAAAATGGTTATTGTACATTCATTAAATGAAAAGGTAGCTTGAATATAAATCAATAATCTTCAATATTCATTAAAAAAATAAATATTTCAGAAAATTTTAAAAAAAATACTCAAATATAATTTTGAAATGTTGATTTAGAAATCCTATATTAATTTTTAAAATAAAAATTTTAAAATGGGAATAAATTAATTTTAATTTATTTGTGTATTGTAATTCTAATATGCTATTCATAAAAATAAAGGTTTTTAAAAAATATATCTTCTTCTTTCACATGGTTCTTATTTTATTTATAATGAATAGATATCAATTTAATTTATTTTAAACATGTTTAAATAATATTTTCATTAATTTATTTATTCCTATTCATACCCACTAACATAATAATAATGATATAATTTTGATGTTTAAATAATAATATAGAGTATCCTCTTTCCATTAAATCCAATGTTGCGTGCATCTCAAGATGTCAAACAGATTGAGTTTATTTAATAATAAATATATAGTAAAGTCATAGTGTGTTTCATTGTGTTATAATATTGGTGTTTCATGCCATATATGCTATCAGCCATGATGTTCATCTTTTAGAATCTTGAAGTGTTACACTATTTATTCAAACAAAGGATAATAAAACATGCAGAAAGAAGAAAGGAAGGTATTTTGGTTGGAATTGGACAAAAAAAGTAAATTTTAAGTGTTTAAATGAATTGGGAGGAGGTTTTCTTTTATATGTAAGAGAGAGTCCTATTTTTGTAGACCCCTAAAATAATTAAATAATGGAAAGTCCCTCTTAATCCAACTTTCTTTAATATTAATAAATAATTGAGTGTAGGGGTGATATGGTTTACACACACCTCCATTATTCAACAAGAAACATGTTTTAAACATGATTATACCTTTATCAATTTATTTTATCCACTACTAATACGCTTTTAACATTAACCGTGGTAACCATTTTTTACAATTTTTACAATTAATTATGACCACAAATTATGTTGAACTTATTATATTGTATTAAATATTATTATTCCAAATATGGAATCCGTTTTATAAATTTTTTTTCCCATAAGTTTCAAATATTAATTTTAAAGAAATATTTACAAATGTATAAAAAAGGGTTTTATTGAAATAAATTTGTGAATCATAAGATGATATTACATTAATTTTATGATTAATAATTGTGTTTATATGATTTTAAATTCCTATAAATATTTATATAATATATTTATTTCATTTAAATATTATCTTACTATCGGTCAATTTAATTAATTAAAATAGATATAATTTATCTACATAAAAATAGTTTGTAGAAATCTCTATTTTAAGAATAATAATAATATTTCACCAAAATAATTATAACTAAATATTAAAATGGAATTAATTAAATAATTATAAATAAAATTTGTAATTTTACATTTAGAGACCAAATTCAAAATAAAATGAAGCTCTTAAATTAGTTTATTTAATGAAATTAAATGATATATTTCAGAAATGGGTAATTTTCACAATCCACAGAAAAATATAACATTTTAGAAAAATATAATTATTTCACCATATTTTACTGTCAATATTTTTATTTCAAAAATATTATTAAAATTAAGAATGTTTTAAAAATTTAAAATAATATTTTCTCAAAAAATATTAGTGAAAAATATTTTTGATGGAAACATTTCTTTAAAAATAAAATGTATTTAATAAAAATTGAGTATTTATTTCCCAAATCCTTTATCAATACATTTATATGAATTTGTAAAATTATTTATATTTGATGAAGTATTTAATATAAATAATATACAAAAATTTAATGGATAGGTTTTAACAATTAAAATAATCATGGTTCATTTAGGATCATTGCTGACTGTTATAAACACTTTAATGAATAGTTTTCCTTTTTATAAAACATGGTGTGTTACATTATTCTCCCCTGAGTATTTTCACCATATAAACCTAATATTATATTAAATGGTTAAAAAATATGAGGTTATTTATTCTTCTTGGATACCTCTAGTTGCTAGTCTATCACTTTAGGTTTATGGTTTCTCTATAACACATTTACCTGGTGAGTTATCTTTTCATTTAAGACATTATCTCTAAAGTACAAGATCATTATCGACTATTCTACATAAGAGAGATTATTTTACAACTATACCCCCACTGAATTCAATACATGAGAGGGATCTATAATTTAATTCCATAATATGTATACAAGGAATAGATTGTGTACTTTATAAAGGGTTAGTGGGAGTGCTAGTAAATAAACCACGACTCTGACAAGATTGAGAAACTCAAAGTGGCTGATGTACCAAGGGATTATATTTTCATTCATTCCAAATCTAATGAATTTATTCCATGTAGATAACTCGATAAAAAAATTTATCCTTGAACTTTATCTCTAGGTCTTGTCGATGATTGTCAACACATGTCTTCTTTTGACTCTTAGTAGTCCTGATATGATGTTGAATAGTCTTGACATTTTCAACTATCTTGTCCCCATTTAAAATCCATACATATTTATTTATCTAACTTCATCACATAATAGAGGTGTTCTATATATCTTTTAACAAATGTATTTATATGGATCCATTTTGATTCTTGAGTGTAAACTATTAATGTATGAGAACTTGACTGGAAGAAGATGTGGATCCTCCCCTCCTTTGAAGTCTATTAAACAATATATCAACATTTATTGGAGTATATGAATAGAATTTTCAGAATTGAACTTAGTTATATGGTGATACACTATACTATATTTCAAATCAATATTGATAACATCCTAGAGGCCCTTCTAGAATATAGAGGTAAATCTCAAATATCAGTCAGATACAATTGATTGTAGTGTTATATAAAACCTCAATACCTCAATAATTTATATCCATGCACGTTGATTGTGAAATAATTCATCTTGAATTACAATAAAGTGTTAATAATGTTTAATATGATCCACAATAACCCAAATGACATTATTTTCTCATGATGTATTTGGAAGAAAAGTGAAAAATTCCATCATGATGTTTTTCAATTTCCATGTAGTTATTGGTTATAGTTGCATCATTCCCATATAATTTTTCACTTTATAAGTTTCTTGATGACATACTATACACATTAATTTATATTTGGTGATAAAATGGTTCATGATATCCCACTAATAACACTCTCATAGATCATCATACAACTTCATTATCCCTGGTCATATAGATAAGGATTATCTATGTTCATCATTCCATATCTCTGTATTTAACTCCATATTTGATGGTATACATAGTCATAAAAAAAATTATGAATCCTTATTCCTAAAATTTAAACTCTGAAAATTTCCCTTATCCTATAGCTTCCACATTATTCTTAATTTTCACATGATATATTTGAGAACTCTTTATCTTTTCTAGAGGTTGAGGTTGGGAAATAATTTGAGAAAGGAATGTTGTTCCTTTATTCTTTATTCCCATGTCAATCCTTTCAAATTATAATAGGATTGGATTATAATCCAATCTCATTAGCGATAAGGGTTTTATATCCTTTCTACTTAGAGAATATTTGAATTTATATAGATTCATAGAATAGTAACAGATTAAGTTGTAATAGTAATTGGTTATCTCTAACCATATTCACATGAACATATTAAACTCTTTATGTGTGAATATATATTTTAGTCTCTTATGGTACAAATATTTTTCACCCTTCTACCCACAGAGACAATTTTTATAGATGTTCAATTCAAATATCACTACATCCAACTCCTTGTGAAGCGTGTGATATTTCTTCTCATGAGCATTCAACTAACTTGAGGAGTAGGCTGTCATTTTTTCATTTTGAATCTGAAACATCCTAATACCTACTTTGAATCATTTCAATTTACCACATAAATTTTCCTAGTTGAGGGAATTTGGATAGATATTGTCGTAATAACACTCTTTTCAACTTTTTAAAGATCTCTTGCCATTCACTGGTCAAGAAAAAACAATATTATATTCTCTCTTATCTTTTTTAGTAAGTCCGAAAATCCAGCGATGTTTATTACAAATCCTCGGTAACACACTAATTATAAAATGAAGTTATACATATATGCTAAAAATACATATATTGTATAGTCCTCAATATTAATTTTCATAGAATGGACCACATATATTATTTTTTCCGTGATAATATTCCCCAAGAATGAATCCTCTTTTATCTTGAACTCACATTTACTATACATTTCATATTTCTTATCCTTTATGAAATCATTCATCACATTATTCAAATTCTCCTCATGCTCCTCGTTTCTTTTGTAGAAAATTATAATATCATCAATAATGACTACCAAAAACATTTCAAGGTACTATCTAAAGAATATATTCATCTTGTCCATAAATAGTTTCGTAGAATTATTCAGTCTTAATGGATTTACTATGAAATCATAGTGTTCATATGTTGTTGGAAAGGTAGTTCTAGAAATATCAATATTATTCACTATTAATTGGTGATATCTTGATCAGATTTTCACCATAATTAAATAATCGGATCCAAATAATTTATTGAAAAATACATTATTATAATTTTTTTAGTTCACAAAAATCATTGAAGATGTGCATTGACCCATATTTCTTCTTGAAGAAGGGGACGAAAACACCACACACTTATACACTCGAAAATATTAAACCATTTTCAAGAATCTCTTTCAACTTATTAATCAATTATTACAACTCAATAGTGACCAATATATAAGGATTATTGGAAATATTTAGATATATAGGTATACGATTGATTAAGAAATCAACCTTTTTGTTTGGACGCAGACCAAGAAACTTTTCAATGAATATATCAATATAATCCCTTATAAAGGGAATGTATTCATGAATGATTAATTCCATTATCTCAATCATTTTAGATAAATATTCTTGGATATAGGGAAATAATATCCATGATTAAGCATAATATTATGAAGAATATCCATCATCCTCCTTAAAAATAAATATAATCATATGGTGACTTTGGACATGGAAAATGATATCACTCTCTCAATAGTTGATGTTGGATTTATATAAGGGTAGGAAATCTATGGTCAATATCTCTTTAAACTAAACTAATGGAAGTAAAATGATATTTACAGGAATATTTAATCCAAAAAAATTGACCAGTGAGGAGTTATATACTTGGGATGAGACCACTGCTACTTTTGTTTCTCATATATATCCCAACAATGATGTTTTGAGGTTTCTCATGAATATTTATAATAAACATGAATGTTATGAAAGAATATGTATAACAAGAATCAATTTTCATGTTTTATATTATTGAATGAATAAATAGTGCACTTTTCACTACATCATTTTAGGATCCACCATAGTAGTAATGATAACATATGAACATCCCTGATATCAAGCCCTTGGAGGATGTTATCATTGATTATATCTAAAAACCCTTATCTTCGATAATTTTGTTATCTAATTCCCCTAATCCTTTTTAATGAAACACTATTCCATATAATGTGTGTTGATTTTATCCTTATTTTATTATTATACATCATTCAGTTTCATTATTTACATTTCAACACTGATTATCATGATGCCATTAATTTAAACATTTGAGGCATTTTCAAATTTCAGTCACAGTGTTTTCAGGATACTTCTTCGAACAATTTTGATAAGTGGGATTTTGGGTTTTTTCCTCCATGTAATTTTTCTATTGATTCCCCCAAATAAGAATATATTTTTTGTTTTTATGTTAACTAAATTGGTACCCTTACCAATCACCAATCTCCACCTCATATTTGAGGGAAAAAATAAAATCTCTTTATAGCTGTCAAATTAGCAAATTGTGATTGCTTTTTTAGCCTCATTTTTAACCCACACAAGAAGTGGTCGACCATACTTTTGGTGTTTATGAAAAAAAAGACATACCATACAAGAATTGTAAATTTTTCATTATATTAACCAAAATAATCTTCTTTTTTTTTCTTTATACTGAGTAACTCCGTCTCAATTTTAAGATGAAGAGTTTGGGGAAAATATTTTCATGATGTCCTCCAATTCTGTGGAATCAATATCATATTTATACTTTATGTTCTTGATTAGTGTCCATTACGGATCTGCTTCTCCCAAAATGTGATAAATGGATAGTATAATATTCCCCTTTTATATGAATTTGAGGACATATTATATATCCTTAATGGAATTAATCTGTTGTTCCATATTGAGGGGATTTAGAGATCTGCTATTTTTAGTCATCCTTTATCTCATAGAATACCCGACTATGACTTACACATTCTAATGAGGAGGATTGTGTCATGAATATATCATCATATTATTTATAAATTGAGATAATTGATCAAATAATTCCATGAAGTTAGAATATCACTCTCTCATAGGTCAGGAATATCATTGGAGAAATCACCACAATACCTAACATATAGTGTTTTGAGAGAGTTTCTCCTATTTACAACAATTAACTAAAATGAACAATATGAAAATGAATTATCAAAAAAATGGGAAACCTATAATCGTATACAGAATACATTATAAACTATACATATATCCTGACATATGATTCATAGGGTTTAAATCTAGTTTATTTTTTGTAACATTTCTTATCAGGTTTTCTAATAAAAAAATTTCTTAAAGTCATTAAAAATGATTCATAATGAGTTTTCGGAATTTCTAAAAAATATGTCATTTGATTTTCAATCCTGGTGTTCGGTATAGCCTGTTGTTGTAAACCAGGTGATGATCATGTCCATCTTAATGGACAAATTTTTAGGGTTATTACCCCATGGTAAAACTATTCTAGAAAGAGATATCATTTCTTGGAAACTAGTCCCTCTATATTTCACTAAATTATATTATATTTTACTATACCTAGAATTAACCATAAGATTCTCACTAAGGTTTTCTTATACAATTTACCCATATTTATCAAAATTGTTACTTGAATAACAACTATAGTGATCTAATCCTTTCAAACATATTATTAGTTTTTAACATAAACAACCATTAATTAATACCCACAAATCATGAGGGTAGGATCATTTGAATATTTGTTTCATAATACATTATAGGAAAAAAAAAATTAAATCCTCATTTTATTAATTATAAAGATATCCTAAGTCTATTTGTACTTATCCAACATCATATTATAACATCGAAAATATATCAAAAAAAGTGGTTACCTAGATTTCCTTGTATGGGGAAAAATGATAAGGAAATATAACATGTGAGTTAAGCATGAATCATGGTACCATAAAAGAGATGGATCATGAGTAATCACATATAATCATAACATAAAGAACATAGTATCTTAAGATCATAGTAACATAGAAAAATTTGTATTAATATATAACCTGGCGGAAACATGATTCATGGAAAAATTTTAAGATAAGAGCTCATAATGGACAAAGTCCCTTGAGGGATTAGGTTTAAAACCTATTACTACACATGATGTATCATGAGACAAAAGCTTTAGCTAATGCATTGGAGTGTTTTTTGGGTGAACACATTTGAATATATTAATGATTTATTTGTACCACATAAAGAAAATAAATCATATAGATAAACTAAGAATTAATCATGGAAGGAAAATGTGTTACATAATCTCTCCTCATACCAAAATCAATGTAAAATTTAATATAATGAAATTTTGGAAATGAGAATAATTCGTGTATTACCCCATAAAAGTCAAGGATAAAAAGATTCCTTTATATTTTAGTGATATATATATATATAATTTATAATAATTTCATAACATTAATGATAGAGATATAATATTAATTACAGAAAGAATGATCATAACCCAAAGGAAATAGTGGTTTTGATAAATCTATGAACTCATGCCTGATTCATCACATGTGTTCTTTATAATCCTGAATAATATGAATATTTTAATTATTTTCTTTAATAATAATTTATTAAAATTATTATTCCTTTTATTATATTTATTTTCATTTGGTATTCAATTATTTATTCATTTAGGTTTATGTTTGATGTTTTGATGATGTTCGACTAATATTTCCAAGATCACTTGGTAAATATGATTAATGTTAAAGATATTATTATTTAATTACTCAAGAATAATAATCGATACATTGTTATCATTTTAATCACAAATACCTTTTAACTCAATAAAAAAGGATGGATATAAAAAATGAACTACATTACAATCATGGAGATGGCAGGTCATACATATCCATGAGAAACATTTCCATTTTTCATGGTTCATGATGGAAATAAGCTAATTGGTATTTATATTTTAATAATGATCATTATACCATAAATATGACAATATTATTTTTTAAATAATCTTATATATTTCATCCATGTGACATGATAATAAAAAATGACTCACATCGCTTCACCAGGAGGAAGTCTACCATACACAAAAATATTGTTCTAATTTTTCAATGGATTGTCTCGTAAGAATATATATAATATATTTTTTCTTATAATTATTAAAAATCCATTAATATAAAATATAAACACAAAATACATCATCATGAAAAGACCTGAGAGTTGATGATAGAAAATGAATTACATCAGTTCAAGAGGAGGTAGTCTTCCATATATATAATTAATTGTTAGGTTTCAAAATTTATTTATTTCATGAAATAAATATATTATAATGTGTTAAATTGAGTGAATCGAAGCTGCAATTTTATATGTGAGAGGGATTGAATTTTTTGGCAATACCTAAAAATATTCAATTGAGGGAAGTCACTATAAATCTAGGTGCCTAAAAATTGACAAATAATGGATTTGAGGGTTTATATGTTCTATCGTAACCTCAATTATTAAAAAAACATATTTTTAACATTTTAATGATTTTTTTCTATTTAGTTGAACCCCTGATAAACTAGTTTTAACATTAAACATGATAGAACATTTTGACTATTTCTACTATTCATTATGAGTAAAAATTATGTTTTCATTATCATATAATATTAATTATAATTATTATAAATATGGAAAAAATATTATAAAATTAAATTAATATAATTTTAAATTTTTATTTTAAAATTAAACCCACAGAGCGTTTAAAAAATATCATTTCATGAAATTTAATTTTGATGCATAATATGATCTTACATTAACTATATTACTAGTAATCATATTTATAAGAATTTAAATTCCTATAAATATAAATATAATCCATAAATTTAAGTTAAATATTTATTTATTAGCTGTTATTTTATTAATAAAAATATATTGACTTTATAAACATTACAACAGTTTGAAGAAAATCATATTTAATCATAAAAATAATCTTATACAATCATCATGGAAAATGAAGATTAAAATGAAAGTAATTAGATTATTTTAAATAAAATGGATAATATGTAACATTAATACCAAATATAAACTATAATATAACTTGTAAATTACATTATTTATTAAAATAAATGATCGCATTTGAAAAATTGATAATATTTACCATTAACTGAAAAATGAATCATTTCCAAAAAAAACAAAACATTCACCTTGAATTATTCTTGATATGAAGAATTAGTTTTTTTATAAAATAATTTTTCTTTGTTGTATATAATTCAAAAATAATATTTTCATTCAAAAATAAATTAAAATCATTTATGATGGAATCATATTTTTTATGAATTAAATTTAAATAAAGAAATTGTGTATTTATTTCATGAAAATTTATCAATACATTTATAACGATTTAGAAATTTAAATATATTTTATTAAATAGTTAATAATATTTAAACTCACTTATTTAATTTAAATTCTATAATGTTCATAAATAATCATCATTATTTGGATTGGTGTTGTGTGTCCCATACACTATCAAGAATATTTTTCATTTAAAAAAAAATGAGGGTGTTACAAACTTGTTAAAAAATTTCATCTTGTAGATAAAGACAATGACAATTTTTTTCTTTATCACATTATATATTGATAGGTTTGAAATTTTTTTGGATCTTATATATCCATTCTAGAGGGTAGGGAGTATACCTTTTGGGAATATAAAGTGGAACTGGGCATCTCCCTAGGCCACCAATTGGTGGGACTTCTGACCAAATCTATGAATTGGTGGATCTTCCCAGATAGGAATTCAAATTTCTATGTCTATGATATGACCATGGTTATAGTGGATCATTTAAAATAAGAGAGACCTCTCAAATTAGTCATACAAGCCCTTTCCTCTCTTTTTCATGTTATTTCCCACATCCAAGAGGGAAACACCCCATATCAAATTTGATGGCCAATCCAATTTATATTCTACTAGACATGTGAGAACATCCAATTGTTCAAGTATAAAAAAACAATATTGATTCACCATTATCTATATATCTAAAAAATTCTAAATTTATCTTAGGTTGAGGAAATTCTACTCATCATTGATGTAGTTTTTGATAATTTGAGAATCTGTAAGAGTTTCAATTTTATGCCCTTCAAAATGCCTTCTGAGAAAATTTTTAATGTCAAAAATGGTTCCCTAATGAGTGGGAAAACATTTTTTTTGGGATAGCCTACTTTCTGATCATGTATAATAATTACTCATTGGTGATCTTTATAAACATTACTAATCCACTATCAATTATTACTATACATAACAGGTCTATTCTTCTCCCTTCTCTAGTGTATGAGGCGATTGACACCCAAGAATTATTATTCAATTTGGACTGATGTTACTGCATGAGTACAATAATACTATAATACACTTACCACTTATTGATAATATTAATCAATTATAATGTTATTATGATAACGCATAGATGAACATTCCCAATTAGAAAACATGGTTAACAGGTTTAGTGAAAAGATGAACATTATGATTCTCTCATCCCATTTCTGATGGTTTTAGTGGAATTGGTTCAGGGATCTAGAATTCCAAAAGGCATGCATGCTCATTATGATTATAAATCTAATTAGGAGTAAATAGTGTATGTTAAGAATATAAAACCTTGTATTCTAGTAGTTGGTGATGTACTAGTAAATTGAGGGACAAATATTGGTATTAGTAGGGAAAGTACCTCGGGTCACATTCATTGTTTTCTCATTAGTTAAGATAAAGTTTCCTATAAATTGAATGATACGATAGAATATTATGGATTCCATATCTCATGAAACTATACCCTATAGGGTGTTTATAGAATTTAAGAAAACATGTAGAAGGTCTTTGTACCAAATTCATGATTTAATTAACATGAATCCTTTTGAAAAAAAATGTGAACATTGGAAATGACTCTTCCACCACTTCTATGACATAGGGGAAGGAGAATTCAATTATTATATTCTAGATGATATTTAAAACATAAAATAATATTGTTTTATAAATTATATAAATATGAATATGATAATTTTGTTTTAGATGAAAAAGGTTTTATACTCCTCTCCATGATGGAGGATTTAATGGTGTTGGTATAAAAGAATAAAAAATCCTCCCACATATAAAGATTTATGAGTACATTTTTTTGTGTTATAATTAGAACATGAAGTGAAAATATCCTATGAAAATTATTATCATTTATAGGAAACATATTCACAAGAGGCCACTCAAAATGTGGGCAATGCCATATATTATTCAATCAAGTATCTTCACTCACTGATGATGGTGGGTAAGGTTGAGTTTGGAAAACATTATCACTTAAATGATGCTTTCCTCTATGCTCTAACTATTCAGGAAGACAAAAAAAATCCATATTTAGTGACAATATTTTATTTTCTAGGATCCTCCCCTCATTTTAGTGGAATTGTAGGATAGACGCAAGGCTATATAAGTTCCTCCATAAAATTTTGTCTTTTTAATAAATAATTCCTTCTAATACTATGTGTTTATATGAATCCTTTTTTCTCATTTATTTTCACCATATTCATGACATCCCAATGAATTAGAATTATATAAATTTATAAAAACATTAATAATATTCTTAATAAGAGATAATTTGAAATATAAACTGAAATTACCAAAACATAACATATTTTTATTGATATATTATGGACAGTTAATACTATTTTTTCTATCTCAAAGGGATTATTTGGGTGAATGTAAAATAGAGAGAGTGTTCTTTAAATTATTCCTAGATCGGGGGAATTGAAAGAATAACCTGACTTCTTAGGGCTATATAGTTGTACAGACATTCTTCCAGGTTTCTTTATTCTTCACTACCCTTATTTTATCATTTTTTCATACAAGGAAGGATTATTTGGTAGGTAATTGACATTTTCATAGGCCAACCTTTATGGAGTTATCCAAATATTTTTTATTATGCCTTAATTTGTTACTAAAAATATTTACAAGATCATAAATGGTGGATTTATAGTGAGTAGAGACAAAAAAATCCAATATCACCCTTTATGGGATTATTTTCTAACAAGTACAATGTGTCTAACCCTTAGCAGTTTATGGTCAAGAAAGCTGTACCAATAATACTAATATTTATGTTTTATAAACTTTGCAACTATTTATATATAGTTAAAGGTCATATTGCATCGGCCCTATATTGGTAGAGTTTAATGTCTGATAAATGGACCTTGTATTAATAGTAAAATTCCATTTCACAAATGTTGGAATTTTGGAAATGGAGAATCATGTCTTAAAGATCATTAATATTGGACGATGAGGTAGGGAAAAGATGACATGGATTATAAAAAACATGTTGAGGTGTTGAGTTTTGATATATGATTTCAGGGAATATAGGGATCAACGGTCTTTATTTCAATGAAAAAAGCATCTAGATGATGGGCCTAGATCCATTATATAGATAAGTCCCCTTGACGCTGGGTGTGATCCTTTCAGTGGTCTATGGAAAACATAATAGGGATTAATATGGATAATACATGTTGTAGGTCATAGTGGGTAATTATTAAAGACGTGTTCTGACAACCTAAATCCTTAGTTATTTCATAAAGGATGAGCATTCAATACATATTTTTACTCCCTACATCCTTATTATAATTGTAAAGGATGAATATTAAATAAGGTTTATGGAACCTTTTACCCATGATAATATTATTAAAGATGAATCTTCAAGATGTTCTATGAGACCATAAATAAATACATATATTATAATGGGTGAATATTCAATAAAGTATACATTAAAATCACACTAAGGTGATGATTTTTACAATAATGCTATTTGGGATCACATAGAATCGAGGTCCTTTTCTAAAGAAATGTTTCTTCTGGTTAATGGTCAAGGGAACTTAAGTATATGAAATTTATGGGATGTTAATCAGTGGCCCCCCATGAATCTGAGAACTCCCCTTTTAAAGGGCCATGTAATATTTTCATATATTCAATCATTTAGTAAATTATGTAACCCATCTAAAAATGTCAATCTAAGGAGGGTTTTGGAACCCCAGATATAGTTTGAAATGAAAGATACAAATAAAAATTGATTTGAAGAAAGGGGAAATTTTCATTATAGACTACTTTAGAAAAGAGGAATATATTTTATGATTGTGATTCTTAGAACCTATATCAGATGGTTTTATGGTCTTGTGATGTGAACCACCAAATGATTCAAGAATGAGGCACCACATTTCTTCTTCGACAATGAGTACAATATTCAGTGATGTAACATCAATGATGTATAATACAATTGAATAGTTTTATTACAATAATTTTATATCATAATCTAGGAACATTTGAGTCATTGAGAAGTTGAGACTAGTGGGGGTAGGTATAAAATTAGAAATGGAGAAATCCAGTATTATACATAATCATAAAAACAAATCATTGGTTTAATGGGGAACTTTTCACTAGGACCAAAACATTACCCTAGGAAAAAATCTCAATGGAATTTATTTATTCACTATTTAATCTTAGAAGGGTACATTAAGATAATTATATCTACATTATCAATATTTCATAGGGAGATCCAAGATAAATAACTCTTGTTTATAGGGTTCCAAGAGAAGAGTATAGAATCAAGAAACTGGTGGGTATTAAATAATACTTTAGAGACATGAATTTAGTTTAAGGAATGTATATTATTAACTAAGAGTTCAAGAAACCCAAATAATGTTTCATAGTTTATAAATTATGTCATCAATTTGAGGGGATGGAATAAATTATTTCTGTAACTTTTTTACATGACTCTAATGGTCCAATGAGTATTGATTTTATTTTTATCGTCCCATGAGATAGGACCAATGATATATGTGGCCCTCTTATTTATGATCACATTTTTTCATAAACTCTTTATATAGAGATATTAGTTATTGAGGACATTAATTTTCCCATACCACCATTTATAAGATTAATTTTTGGTTTTATTCAAACAATGTTAATGGGATTTTGATCAGGACAACTATGATATAATGTTTATAGTCATATATCTTATTCCAATGTTCATAATGATAAATGTCATGACATGTTGACCAATTCTATAGGATATGAGTGACACAACTACTAAATAATGAATCCCAAGGTTGATAAAACACAATACTAGTTTTTAAGAAGAGACATATACACTATAAACCTTGGATCAAGGTTCTCAAATAAATAGTAGTGGTTGGGATAGACTTGTTATGTATGACATTGAATCACACTAATTTGAAGAGTTCACTAAAATTTATTCTGGGATAATAAAGACTATAATGACCTTTTAACAAGGAAAAAACTAAAATGGTTGATGGGTAGACGACACTTATATAGATACCACCATTTCATTATAACGAATAGTGTTATTTTATCCTTTCCAAGGGTCATCAGAAATTTATGGAAACCTTATACAAATAATACATAATGCTTGATTTATTTATTTATGTTTACAAAAAAATTACTGATTCAACTCAAATTAGGGATGAAATGTTTTGACTATTGTGGACCCTTTATAAAGAGTGATGATGTAAAATGGTTTCCATAGTTTTTAATCATGTAATAATGCAATAGTTTCCATGTATTTTAATGTAATATAATGAGGAATCAAGTGTTCAGTTGTTTATGGTCATTTAACAAGGACATTATTCTATGTAGTTTTCCCTCTTACATATAGGATGAGGGTTATATAGTTTAACATAGTGTCACAAGAATGTTATGAATAGACATGAAGATTATGTGGAGTATCATTTGATACACCTTTCAATGAATGATTAAATTTTAATAAAGGATACATTTTAATCCTTACATAAGATTTAGTGTAAATATCAATATGTTATCACCAATTATAAAATGTATAACTCATACACAAAGAAACCTTATGTAGATCTGACTTGTATGTAAGCAAAGAGAGTATATATGACATTACCATTCATAAGGATTACAAGATCATTTATAGTGGACCATCTTTTTATCCAAGATAACCATGGAATTGATTTTTTGGGTTGTACTAATCCCCTAAAATCACATGACTCATGATTAGGGTGAGAAATAAGAGGTACATAGATGATAATACATATAGTAATGTTGAGGGGTTCATAGAAAAGTGGGATTAGAAATATGTTAGGGATATTAACTTAACATGGATTTTTGAATAAGGGAACCCATACTGAGGTCTCCTTTGTTAATATAACTTCTACATAGGTGGATGCTCCTTTTTAGTTCAATGGATTACATGGATTTAATTTTTACCTATGGTTGGGGAAACATGTCTTAGTGTTGGAAACCTATGAGGCTCATTCTGGTTCGTAGGATATTTTATAATGCTCTATGTTGAGTTAGGGGAATTTTCAATTTCTATGGTTGGTCCCATATGTGTGTTTTCTTGAATCCTATAAGGATTGGTAATGATCCAAATATAGTTTCTTTTTGTTAAATAAAGAAACCATGTGTATATCTACCTCAAACATAAAGGGAAATGCGTAATTTGTTTCAATTTTTTTTTTTCTGAGTCTAGGATAAATAAATTTGGAATTACTATGTATCCTATAGAGATAATAATATTTCTAAAAATAGTTATTTCATGCCTTCCATAATTGATCTATATTTTATTTAGTGGGGTTTGGTATTTTATGTTGTACAAAATATTTTTGAGGATACCTTTATATAGATACCGCTCAGGTTAATGAATGAGAATTAAGTCCTACCTTAGTACTGGGACATATGGGATGTGAACAATTTTTGTAGTGGTTCAAACAATGTGGTTTGAGGGGATTTTTTATATATGGGTATGGATATGAGATTAGAGGTCCGAGTGTCGCTACATATCCTCTGTTATTATGAATCAAGCGATAAATAGTTCTTGGAGAAAATTTCCCCTTCATAAAGAAAACTCATATATAGGGGAAGTGGGTGTGTTAATCCTCATATAAAAATATTCCCACTATCATATTGGTGCATAATGTATAACTATTGATTATATCATGATGTTGATGAGATATCATATTTGAAGAGTATTTCACTAGTGTGGGAATCTTCACTATCTTTCATCCAAATGAGGGTAACTTATTTGGATACTAACAATGCATGGGGGAAGGTTGTTATAGTGGTGTAACAGTTTCTATGCCGAGTATAATATAAATAAGGATTTCAATATAGCCTAAAAAGTCAAGAATAGGGACACATGAAGTTCTTAAAGTTAATATTCTCAATATAGATTTGAATCATATGTTAGGGTAAAAGAAAAAATGGGAATACTTGTATTTAATATTATGGTTATTCCATGACTAAAGGATATGTGGGTCTCTATATATCCTGAATGGTAAAAAAATATATCCATATATAGTTATTATAGAGAATGTTCCTTACATAGATTGGTCAAGTGTATAGGGAAGGAGGAATTTGACTTTCAATTGATATTGTGAAAGGTACTATGATTAGGCGATGAATGAGTTACTATATATCTTGTAATAGAATGGATGCAGCCACATATAGTTTAAATGAAATCGAACCCTAAAAAAATATAACAAATAATCAATTGAATGAATATTTTATTATGATAAATTGTATATAAATGATAAAATATATGTCAATGTATTATATTTAAATATGTCTCATACACATATGGGGGGAATAATCATATTTTAATTTTGAGGATGGTAGATGGGTCCATAAAAGTGTTCAAAAATGTAACTATAAATCCAATTGTGATGTTAATCAAACATATACATAGTTTTATCAATTACTATTTAATTTTTTTGATCTAACTATTATTAGAGGACTATTATCTAGTTATTCTCTAAGGTATAAACAAACTGTATTCTGAATACATCTTCATGAATTAAGAACTTTTTTTCAGGGAGAAAAAAACCTCAATTAATAGGAAACATTGAGTAGTGTATATTAATTATAACTGGAATTCAAACATGTATTTTTTCATAATTTGGTAGGGATTATGTCCAAATAGTTTAATGTCATGTTGTGATGATGAGTGTTTTCTCAAGGGTATGGTCTACAAGAAAAGTGTGAGGGCCTTTCCTTTGTTATGAGAAATGAAAACTGCCAACATGATTGAGTGAATGGTAGTGTAATGAGACAAGGAATTTTAAATTATGATTTGGAGTGGTGGGAACTCATTATATATATATATGAATATCTAACTGGGTATAGAGTATAATATTAAATCCTAAATACATATCTGAAGGGATTGAGAATCAAGCCACACATAGTTCTTTGAGAAAAGTTAACTATACATATCCTACTCATATACGAGAAGCATACATTAAATTTTCATGGAATTAGATCCCATGTGGTTCATAATCCTAATAGGGTATCACACTCAAAACATTTTATGTTATTTCATGATGGAGAATGTGTTGTTCAGTTTAACATCATATGACTAGGACATGGCCATGCAGTATAACATCATTACACTAGGAAAATGATTCTATTCATTTTAAAATAATTTAAATTATACATAAGTGTTTTTTGTTTAATGTATTTCTATTAAGACATAATATTATAAATAAATAAAAATCATCTATGGGTCTCCTATAGGTTATAAAAAATGTCACTATATATCATTATTTTTGTGAATCAAACAATAGGTAGTTCTTAAGAGATGGAATATCTAAAGTGATTAGTTTTAAATTTTTTGAAAATTCATAGTTAATAGAAGGTGAATATATTCCTATAGTAGATGTTTAATACAAAAATGTATCTATATATAATGGGGATATAGATACACATAGTAAATATATAGATTCCCTCTATATACCTAGATCAAATAAATTGAGAGGTAATTTTTATATTCCTTCAAGATGTAAGGAAATATTTAAACCTATGATGGATTTATGGATAGTGAAATGGGGATATCTTCACATTGAACCAACTATTATATTGGAATTAGGACCTATAGGGTGTACCACTATATTATGTTTTAGTGTACTATAATATAAACTAGAAGTCTTATTGTTTAACATCATTCAACAAGGATGTGTATGATTTGTTATTTAATGTCTTGCTACTAGGAACAAGTTGTTGGTAAATTTAAATTCTTGTTACCTGGAATTAGGTTTTATGAGGTTTCAATTAATTCATCTAGGACTCAGTTAATGTCTTACTACCATGAATTATGTGTCATGTAATATTAAATCATTCTTATAAGACATGGGTTTTATGTAATATAAATTATTTTATTCCTGACATAGGTGTTGTGTAGTATAAATTATTTTCAATATGACTTAGGTTTTGTCATGTTTAAAGTATTTCATAGAAGAAAAAGGTTCGATTTCAATATTTATGAAACCTTTTCCTCAGGAAATATTACATCAATTATTGGGGTGATGCATTCAACCTCTAGCCTGGATAATGAGTAAATTCTATTGTAATAGACCATTTGTATGACATGTGGTCCATATCACATAGGTTAAATAATTATTGGTTTCTTCTTTGGTATCATCATGGTTATAAGAAAAAATACCAATTATATATAGAGAAAAAATAATAGGAGGACCATCTCTTTGATGTCTCGTGTGGTCTGATTCGGATGGATCATAAGGTTATGAAATGTATAAAACCTATTCTCATCAATTCATTCCAACCCATAAAGTCACTGATTTTATTTATAGTCATCTTAGATTTAATCATAGATAAAAATAAAAAGTGACTATAATTATAATTACAATATTAATACCACCTATTTTTCATAGAGAAGAGAGTATGGGTTCACTTGTATAATAGTGCATGTTATGTTGTGATAGGACCACAAATCATGGAAGTATTTTTCTAGTAAATACATTATGAATTTTTCACGATCATCAAGACTTTATTATAAATAGTCTTATCATATGCTTCATTCTATCCATTTTCTATAGTATGATAGAAATATAAATAGTTGGAATCATTTTCATATTCATGATATTTCATGATAAACTTGTAGGAATAGGATTTTGTATCATTTTACATCAATATTATGCTAGGTACACAAAATATGGTTATGATATTAGACATGAAAAGGTTAAAATATTTATTTTTCCCACATCATTAAGCAGAATTGTCTATTCCCTTTGATAGAATAATTCATTATTAGTAAGAATTCACTTGATCAACTTATCATAGTCTGTGGGATAGAATAATTCATTATTAGTAAGAATTCACTTGATCATCTTATTGATGAAATGGAGTCTTTTAATTTTTTTGATAGATCCTCGTTCTAAACTGGTGATCACCATAGGAACCTTCCTGGACATTATCCATTATGGTGGGTCTCTCTCATTCAATGTTGAATATTTGGTGTACCCTATAAAATCCATATTTATAGTGGAATTTCATTTTATTTGTCCCATCCTAAAGGGTGATGTTAGTAAATGTAAATCAGATATGTTTTATTTTTTATTGATCTAATGGAAGGTTCTTGATTTTGAAAGAACTTTAAGTGGTTCTTCTATCCATGAATGGTTGGTGGCTCACCACATCTTATGAAAGAACCGATCTAATAGATCTTTTCCTTATCATAGATGATAATATGACATACTATCCTTCATTTATAAATGTTGAAAACTATTTCATAGTTATTAAGATTATATAGGTATGTGGATATATTAGATAGTTCATCACCAAGTTTGTTCTATTAATAAAGGATGTGATGATGAATTTTATCAAAATAGAAATCCTCCATAAGACCTTACTAATAGTTGATGAGAGTGGTGAATTATTTAATATTAATAGAATATTTATAGTTTATCTACAAAAATATCAAATTTTATTCACCTAATATGTTTATATATTCAATTTTTCGTTGTTGGGATTGTTCTAGACCAATAATGAGTTCTTTGTATTCCAGTTCATTATTGGTGCAACATTCAAATAACAAAAATAAGGGAATGATTTCTTTTTCTAGAGAAGAAAAGATAATCCCCTGACCAATAAATTTGAAATTAAAGATTTTAAATATATTCCTAGCATATATTTCAGAGGCCCGATAAACATTTATCTCCCATGTTCAGGGTGTGTGAAGGGAATAATAAATTTCATTATTCAGGAGTTTGGTGTTTAATTTCATGATTTCCATGGAAGAATGGACTGTGGGAAAATTGACTAGTTTTTTCACTTTTATTACCTTGGGGACATTAATATAATTTAACAATATTTAGTGATAAAAACCCATTAGAAAAAATTATCAATTAACATAGGGGGGCTATGAATATACTTGAGTAGGTACATACGAGATACAAAGTGGACTTCGTGATGCTACAAGTAATGCAACATATTTTTAACCACTAAGATAAGTAAAAATTATTTACTATAAATAACAAAATATTGGTTCCCATTATCAATCATGATTCATGTAACACCCCATGAATTTATAATGACAACATTATGCTTGACAGTGTATATGACACACAACATCAAGCTTAAATGACCCGGAAAATATATTATCTTTATAAACTAGACAATAAACTTGTTATTATGAAAATTATTAAATAAATTATGTTATATATATATATATGTACCAATTAATATAATTTTATTTAGAATTTAATAATTAATATTAACTCAAATTTTAAAAAAGAAAAATTACTCTACAAAAAACAGGATTCCTTCAAAAATATTTTTATCACATTTTGAGAGAAAATATTATAAATAATTTATAGAAAAGTTAGAAATATTATTTTATAAAAATAACATCATTTTTGAAATAATAATATAAAATATAAATTTTTTGTTGATATTTTGGTATTTTTCTAAAATATTTTTTTATTTAGTGAATAGTGAAAATTAACGATTTTCAAATACGATCAATTCATTTTATTATGTTAGGTAATTTAAATGTTTCATTATATTTTCAATTTTTCCTTAATGATATATATGAAACATTTGTTTTATAATAAAATAAATAATTTTATTTGAATAATCAATTTACATGATTTTTCTATAAGTTTATTTTATGCTTAAAAAACATTGCATTCTTCAATCAATTTTTAAATGCATAAAGATTGTGCATTTTATTTGAGTGAACCAACCCATATAAATGAAATATTTGAACTAAATGCATCAATTATATAAATATTTATAATTATTAAATTTCAAATAATGTTTATTTCAAGTCATAAAGTTAAGGTAGGGTCATTTGTTGCTCGAAAATATTAATTTCTTGAAAACACTATTATTTGACATGTTTTACTGGTTTAGTTTTAAATTTAATTCTAAAACATATGTGGTTTTAATTTGATAAAATATAATTCAATACTTTTAATCATAATAATTAATTTTAGTTAATAATTTCAACTTAATTTTGGTCATAAATAATAGTAACAATAGTAAAAGTATTAGTTACCATAGTGATAAACTAAAATAGTAAAAGAGAGTAACCTTTGATGTAAATAAATTGATATGTTGAAAACATTTTTTTTAATGGTGGATTGGTTTATTAAAAAAAATCAACCATTAATTAATTTAGTTATAATTTTTATTCACCTATCCTAATAGAAACTTCACATTATTGAATTCTTTTTGGGTATTTAGAAAAAGCCACTCCCTCTCACTTAAAAAAGGACACCTCTATTCCTATCATTTTAAAACTTCAAAAGCTTTATGTTTCTAACATTGAATTTCCAAATAACTTATCAAATTCTATACCCATGTCCTATAGGCCTTTTTTATATTTCCAATCTTTGGTGGCTTTAACTATAATCCTAAATAGGTGATCCGAAGAAGAGGTATTTTTATTAAGGGGCATCTTTGTTTTATTTATTCTTCCACCTGCATAAAATCATATTTAATCATATTGATATGATAAAATAAGTATATAACATATAAATAGATATTATTACATAAATTTAATAACATATATCCATATCCTCTTTAATAATATTAGAAATGTAACCATCTGTCATGCGTACGGGGGGCTACCTCCTCATGAACTGATGTGAATAGTTTTCTATCATTAGTTATCATAGATATTTGTGATGATGTATTTATGGTTTATATAACATATTATGGAAATATTAATCCTTATATAAAATTAATATATCATATACCTTGTTATATTACTTTCCATTGAAAAATGATAACATCATTTGGGTATATAATGAACTACTTATCATAAAGGGATTTGATTTTTTTAATAACACGAGAGATTGATGGTTTATGTAAGTTTATTTAATTCTTTAATATTATATTTCTTATATATTTATCATTATATAATTATAAAATAACACTTAAAATATTCCCATCATGATCTTTGATACATGGAAATGTTACTCATGTTAATTTAAAACCTATCGTCTCTATGATTGTTACTTAGATAATTTTCCATAACAATATTACATTGTTGGTTTTAAGAATATATTTTATGAATAATAATGAATATTTAATCATTATATCAAATTTTTATATGATGTAAAAACTAATTCTTTTACCATTTTCAACCTTCAAATTCATTTTAGAGTCGTGAACCGAATACTATCAAATCATAAAACAGAAAATTAATTTAATAAGTAAATATATAAGAAATTGTAATAAATTAAATAAAAGGAATAACAAAAAAGAAAAATTTACTAAATAATAAAAAAAATTAACATAATTTTATTATTAAAAAATATAAATTACACATGTGATGGGTTGAACTTGAGGTGTGATATTTTATAACTCAATTTATTTTATTGGGTTAAATTCCGTCTTAATTGTATTTGATATGATATGATTATGTGTGTTATGATCATTTTTTATTTTATGTTTTATTTCCAATATTTAATGTAGAATTACATTTTATACACAAATTAATTTCATTAATTAATTACCAATTCAATGAATTTATCTTTTTAAGGGAATTCTTGCCTCCCTTTTACTTTCATTAGACATATTCTATATTAAACCCTTATTTATTTTTTATGGTTATATACTCAAAATTTTAATATTATATTCAGAAAAAATTTAACTTCTTGTAATTTATTATTCAAGTTTATGTTACTTCATTCATTGGGATTATTATTTAAAAGTTACCAAAGTAGCAAGGGCTAATTTGGGAGTGTTTATATTTAAGTATCCCTCGGAGAAATTTTTTGATATTTCATTAATAAAACCAATATATTTAGTTATCATATAGTTATTCATGAAATTTAAAAAATAGTACCATTTTACTATTTCTTATTAAAAACTACTCAGAAAATGTTTTTTATAAAGGCTAGCACCATTTGCCTCTTCGATGAGAAATCTTTTTTCTAAAAAAATTCCAATATTTTTTTAAAAATATTAGAATGATTTTTAATTATCCTTTTACTATTATTTAATTCAAATCATTTTTAATGGAATATTTTTTAGTTTTTTGTATGACGTACTTTTTTACCTTTTTACAACATTTTGAACAGAATATTTTTTAACTTATACAACATGTACTAATTTACCTACCATTATGACTGCTAAATTTGTTAATGATTGTTTTAAGAAATACCATGGATCATTTTAATGAAGTTATATTCTATAATATTTTTTCAATTATTTTATTTTGATGAAGTTTTTTTGTAGTAAAAATTTATTTTCCCTTAATAAATATTCCATGTAATACTTTAAATACCTTTTCAACAATGAAGAATACCATTGATATTATGGCCTGATTACAAATTATCTATATTTTTCTGTCACATATATACCTATCATAATATCCCATATAATGATATTTTAATACATTCCTTATGTTCATTTATAAAATGCCTTCAATAGGAAATTAACATTGATTATGATATGAAATAAGACTACACAAAACATTTTGTTTCCATGAAAAAATATTATGTTTATGTCATAGTATTGATTTCCATTTTTTGGTATAACTAATAATAAACATTTAATTATTTTTTAACCCAGATAAAAATACAATTAATTTGGTGAATGTTTTATCTCATCGGGTTTCACGTATTAGAATAGGGAGTAAAGAGAATTTGTTATGGGACTTTTCCACCAAAGTGATATTGTCTTTGTAGGTAGCATTGGCTAATTCTTATTTCATGTTATATGATTCTACGACATTTACTTGGATTTTATGATCTTATGAAACAATGTTATTTATGATATACTCCCACATGATTACATTTTACCCTTATTTTATGATATCATGATAAATATTTGACTCAAAATTTATGCTTCATTATCATGGTTATTCTCATATGAGGATTTTATCCATACCCTTTCTTTTAATGAATTTGTCATGTTTTAATTTTTAGTTTTAGGAGCTCAAATGGATTTAAGAGATAATTATGTATAATAAAACAAAGAATTTTTATTTTATACTCACTTTGATATATCATGAACATAGAAATTCAATGACAGTAGACCTCAAAATAGTTTGGTTCTAATTATTTGATGTTCCTATTAATAATCATGGAACAATATGTGTAAATGGATTGGGTTCAAATATTTGGTATCAGATAAAGGTCTAGAAATTTTTTTGGTATAATGAGTAGAATGAATTGGTGATAACCCTTCAGAAGAGTATAAGGATAATTCTATGTATATGAAAAATCATTGAATTTTTGTGAAGGATAGATTGAATGGTTTCTAAACAATTACATCAATGTATGGTGACTATAAGTGGATGTGGATTTGAAAAAGGTTTATGTAGGTTTAATAACCCCAAAATGGATTTATTTGTATTACCTTTTTTTCACATTTTACACAACAATTGGAATTTATTTACACATGGTTTGACACACCCGGTGGATATGTTTAGGAAATTATTCAACACTTTATAAGCCGTTATAAATGACACGAAGGAATATTTTAGGATAATTTAATAGTAAATATTACCATGAATAACCTATATTGAATCATATATTTTCATAGTTCATAATAACCTATCCTTTATATAATATTCTATCTAGGTTTTTATGATTAGCTTTTGAATATTAATGCATTATAATCTTTGTTTCATTAATTATTTTTTATATATGGTGGAAAATAAGAGAAATAATTCCAATTACTAATGTAATGGGAAATGTAATTATTACCATAAAGATATACCTATACTCATGGTTTTGTATGTTATAAATATTATGATCATACAAAATGACTTATATTGTTTTACAAATAACAATAGAACCGTAGATGAATTTACAAACACATCAAGAAGAAATGTATGGAATCTTATGGATGTTCAATGGATAAAGATGATAAATAATAAAGGATAAAACTTATATCATGTCTAAAATGTGACCAAATACAAATAGGACAATGTCTCAAAGGAATAATAGAATTATCTATGCATGGAAAAGAATGGTATAGATAAAATAATTTCAAAGGAAAAAAAGAGTTCAATAGAGTGAAATAAATATAATCGAGGAGATATATTTAAAGATCATTTTATTAAATGTATAAACCCTAAAAATTATTCAATAAAAATTACATTTCTAAATGTTTACTATTCGATCAAGGACAACCATATATTATACCAATCATCAGGGTTAGTGTATTGACGTATTAATTTATTGGGATTCAGGAATAAATTTTTGGAAGTATTTTCATCAATATTGTTTTAATTATTTGAATCATGAAAAATATATGGATTATAGAAGAATATATAGTTTTACTATGGATTTATAGTGATTAGGGTAATAGAAATGATTATCATATATTATTAGGGTATATTAATTATGGTACCCGACATTATGATTGATATTTTATATTTCAAGATATATGTTAGATTTATAATGAATGATTATGTGATCAAATCAATTAAATCACTCGGATTCAACATTAGTGAATAATATATTGAATCATTTTATGTTTAATTATTTATGAACTGATCTATGTTGAACATTGGGTGTTTTTGGGGGATTTAATGATTAATATTTTTGTTTCAACGTTTGAAGGTTTATATAATTTTGTAACTATATAATATTATACTAACCATTTTAATATTGTTAAAAATTAAAATAAATAATCAATATATTGTTATCCTTTTATGGGTTTTATTTTCTATTAAATGTTTATTTTAGTTCATCAGTCATAATAAATTAATATTGGATATTCATTCATTGAAGTAATGGATGAAGTGAAAATTTAATAAGAGACAACCAAGAGATAAATTTTTTCTTTTGAAATAAAAATATATCAGGCAATAATTTACCTTATATATTTATTTTATTTGTTTAAATAACTTATTATGTATACTAAAAGTATATTTGAATGAAAATTTTGTCTTATTACAACCATTTCCAATGAATTGATGGTCTTTTCACCCATTATATATTTATGGTTTTTTTGTTAATATTCTCATAATCATTCACTTTTACTGAGCAATGATATTATCTAATATCTAGAATCATTTGGGAATTATGATTTCTTCCATAATCATATATCCACTTTCAAATTATTTTTTCCTATGTGAAAACCAATTTATTTGTTAATGTAGATTACCATCTTATATTCCTTTCCCTTCTATGTAGAGGATGTTGTATTAACCCTTTGAATTATGTTGGATTTCTATAAAGGTATTTAAAATGTTAATAATTTTATTACAAATTTAAAGTATAAATTAATAGATTGAAATTTACTAATGTGGGAATTATCACTATAGGTTTTTAAAATAAGAACACTATGTTGAACAATGTATACCACACGCAACACCGAGCATACATGAACCTTAAAATATATTACATTAATAAACATGATTTGAAATTAGAATTAATGACTACTATTAAATAATTTATGAAATATATATAGGTACTACTCAATAATAATTTATTTATAAATTATATATAAATAAGGTCTCAAATTTGTTTAAATATATTTTATTCTATTAAAAACTTGTTTCCTTCAAAAATGATTTGATTACTTTTTTGTGAGAAAATATTATAAGTATTTTATGGAACTTTTAGAAATTTTATTTTAAAAAATAAAATAAAAATTTCAAATTATAATATCAGAATTACCTAAAGGTGAAATTTTTGAATGTTTTTTAAATTGACTCTTTTTCAAATATTGGAGAAATTACTCATTTTTCCTCTACTTTAAGGTATTTTTATTAAATAAATTAATTTAATAGTAAAATTATAATTAATATCATTTATTAAAATCACATGTGATATATTTTATTGATAATAATTTAATTAATTTCATTTTAATTATAAATTTTCATGATTTTGGTGTAATTTTATTTTTATGCTTAAAAATTTGATTTTCTACAAAGTATTTTTAAACGCGTAATGAATATCCATTTTAATTATTTAAAATAAATATGAGTAATAAAATATTTAAATTAAATTCAAAGATAATAAATATACTTATATGAATTAATAATCAAATGATGATGATTTTGAGTCATAAAGTTAATATATGATCATCGGTTGGTTGAAAATGCATTTATAGTAAAAAAAAATTTCAAAAATTTTAGGGGTTTAATTTTAAATACAATTTTACATAATATTTGTTTTTCTTTTTTTAAATTATTAATTTTTTTAATAAAATTTATTAATATTCAGTAATATGGTCAACATAATTTTTTTATAACGAATATAAAAAAAATTAAAAACAATTTACAATGGTGAAAAAATAAAATGTTAAAATATAGTAACCTTATATGTGAATAGAATAACATGTCTAAAAAATATTATTATCGAATGGAGGAGGATTTTATTGACCATATCACCCCTACAATCCATTTTTTATAAATTTTGGGAGAACATTCTCTGAGATTTACATCCCATTATTGAGTAGTTTTCCACATTTACAATAAAACACTTGTCCTTTTACTTATAAATGGGAACAACCTATCTAATCATTTATATAGTTAAAAATCCATGTAGTTCAACAATTTATTATTTTGAGATTTTAAAATGAAAGGTTACGTTTAATATCACATAATATAGACATCAGTGACAGTAAAAACCAAAAAAATATAATTATTTAATTTTTTTTCATTATAACTTAACTATTTGATTAGACATAATGAATAATATAAACAACATTATGAAATATATAATGGTCATACTAATTGAAAATTTATTAATCATGATATGGTCATTGGAAATATTTTACAATGTTTTAATCCCTCTTAAAGATCATGGGTTATCCCGATATAAATTATATGATGGGTGCACTGAGACAGTTCATTAATATATTGGGTAAAGATTACATTCTCTGTTGAATTAATTTATAATTTCGCCTTATGTTTATTCCAATAGTAATTGTTCTATAAGGGTTCTATGATGATGTAGTACCAAGGCACCAAAATTAATTTCCGAATATTTCTAATGATTTTTCATGGAAACCAATTATTTTAAAAGTGTAAGATAAATTACTGTTTTAAATGAAATATGATCCACTTTATGGGTAAAAATGTATATTCTTATAAAAATGTTTTTCATTAGTATTCATGTCTTTCAATGGGATAAATGTTTTATTCTTTTTCTATCCATTAAAAAGTTTTTTATTTGTATCAGATGTTTTTAAATGTTTTTCATAGGATTTTAAGAATAAAAATGGAAAATAATGGTGTCACGATGATAGTTTTGAGATGTTTCATGAAAATAGATAATTATTTGTTTTAAATGTTAATATTGTTGAAAAATGGATGATGATAATAAATTTCCACTCTATATAAATATGTTTTGGTTATGAAGGAGTTATTACCTATTTCTCTAAACTTAAATGATATTTAGTAATCGAATAAGGTGAATTATAGTCTAATGACAGTATAATAAGTTTTGTTTAAGGTTAGGTCCTTACATATTGTATTAGGTATAGGATTAGATAGCTTTATCAATTAGTATATTTTCATGTGAGGTTTTCTTAAGAGTTACAGATAACCTAAAGAGTTAAAAATTTTATGTTTGATTATATGTTCAAAGTCTTAAACACCCCTTTATTCATTTTTATGTGATGGATTTTGAGATTAATAATGATAAATTTAGAGATTATATTTATAAGAGTAATTAACTATGGCATAACATATTATACGGTTGAATTATTATGTATATTAAAAGGGTTTTCTTTTTACAAGGACAATTTTCATTTAAACATGGTATAATTCATTTCATGATTTAATGATGTTATTTTCTATAGATTAAATATCATTCTTCTAGATAAATGGAAAAAGATCTCACATGACATTCTTATCCCTTCCAAATTATTTATTCATTTCTATTAGGAATAAATATTGTTCAAATTATTTTGAATGATTTTTAAACATTGAAATAACCTGAAAAAAATTATCTATCAAATTCAATATTCATTTATCCAAAAAGTTTATGGATCATTGAGTTTCCTTTATACAATTTTAATATCTTAATTTATATATCTCTTTTAAAATGTAAATATCACCAATGAATTGAGAATTTGTTTTTATAGACACAAACATAATGATTGAAGATAAATGGGATGTTGATAACATAAAAAAACGTTATTGTCAAAATTTATGGTGTGAATTATTTTATTATGTTTTAATAATGAATATTATTGATTTCATATTGACAAATCATAAGGAAATATTTAATATCATTTATTTTTAGGAATAAAATATTAACAAATAAGAATAAAATTTAGTTAATGTTTTTTGATGGAAGTTAAGAAATGTGTTTATCATTAATATTATGATATATTCTAAATATTATAATAATCCTAAAACACCTGAAGAATATTCTATAATCTAGTTTTTTCTCAAAATATGTAAACTTACTCTAGATGAAATCGATACATTTGAAAGAGGTATATTGAAAAATAGATAATGTTAGGAAGACTTTTGTGGAGTTTGGACAATTTTTTGGGGTACATGAAACAATTACATTTAACATATGAAAAATGTTATCTATGGAAGAATGTATTTAATTTATCTGGACATAATATTAATTTTAGTGATATAATTTATAGTTTACATGATATTTTTTATTAATAAAATTTTTAAGTATTCTTATTGTATTTTTCGGAATATTATATAAATATAATTGATATATTTTAAGTTAAATGACAACCCACAGGTGGGAAAAACCCATCACATATGGAAAGGATGCTAGGATTGAACTCCCAACTAAAGGGTCGCCAAGGTATAATGCCTACAACTATCCAATGTGATGTCTTGTTTAGAATAAAATATTATTTAAATTAAATTTTTTAAAATATAATGATTAAGTTGGATTTTGGGGGTGAAAAGTGATTTGTTGATTAGTGTTTATAGTTATTTCAAATGAAGTTCTCTATTTGGAATCCTTATTTAATTATGGTAAGTAGAATAATAATGTCATTTTGATGATTAAATATTAAATATTATTTTAGAGGAATATATGATTTTAATAGTGACTTATGGTGATTCTAGTCATTTACAGAATGATTATAAAATATTCGGGATTTGTTGAAAATGTTGTATACATTTTATGTATGAGTATTTGATAGTGATTTAAATTATTTGAAGATAACTATTATATTTATCTTAGAATAATATTTAATCAAATCATTATTATCTGTGTTTTTTATTCTAAGCCTTGAAAATTTTGATGAATTTTATGGATAGTTATCTAGAGAATGATATAATTTGATCTTTTTGTATTACTGATGAATTTTGGAGACAAATGTTGTATTTCATCGTGGGATGGTTTATAAAGTTTGAGAATTAATTTAACCGATTCTAACCCTTTTGGGTTTCCTTAATATCTAAATATTGGAGGAATATATTTTTGTCATTATGTTCCAAGTTTATATGGTCATGAAACTCCACAACTCTATGTAAAAAATTATAAAAATTTTATCCATTTAGTTTTCTAATTATGAAATCAATGATATTTTAAACCATTATATATTGATGGGGTTTTAATGGATAAATTTCCACCGACCATGTTCTGTATCTCTCTATTTAAATCTTAAAGAGATAATTTTTTCTTCCATAAAACTATTTTTAATATTCTATAATGTTTTACTAAATGGTCCCCTAGTTGTGTGTTATTCTCAATAGCCATCACACATCTCTTGTTTCTTATTTCAAGTGGATGTTTTATTTACCCTGTTTCCATTTTGTGATACCAAAAAATGTAATCAGAAAAAGTAATTTCCCTAGTTTTTTATTATGATTTATATTTTTGAGGATACAATTTATCTTCAAAGTAGAAATGCAATATCCATTGATTATAAAAAGAACTACTATGTTAAATATCATAAAATATACACAAAAAAATATTAATTGAAAAAAATATTATTATATAAATATAGAAATTATAAAATAGCCATTAATTTGGATGGAATGAATTTTATTAACCACATTATGAGATATATATAATTTTCACACTCATTGATAATGTATTTATTAATGCTTTGTAAACTAGTATAAATTTTTAGTAAAGTTAATTTAATATTAAAAAATGCTTAATGATTATTTTTATGAGTGAATATTATACATTATTTCTCAAAACAATTGAAAATGTATTTAAAAAAATGATATTCATATTCGAAATAATAATGGAAAAAATATATTAAGATAAAAATTTGACAATATTCTTGAATGATTTATTTTTTATAAATCGTGAATATTACATATTTTTTTATTGAAAATGATAATTATTTTCTTATGCTAAAAAACTCAAAGGATACATTTGATGATATTGAAAATGTTACTAGTTTATTTTTATTTAACTAACCTAATTAGCTTCTTTAAAATTTATTTTAGAATTTAATTTAGTATACAAATTAATTTATATTAAAATGAATTTTTTTCTAAACATTTTTTCATCATGTTTTTTCAAAATAAATTTAAATTAAATTTTATCAATACATTGTTTTAAATTTTAAAATATGGATTCACTATTTATAATTTAATTATTTAAATTTTTTATATTGTACACATTTATATTATGTCAATATGTATAATATCCTTTGTAATTTTGGACACCATGGTAAAGGGTAAATATGGTAATAAAGTTAGAAATAAAATGAAAAGGATTATAAAATAAATATAATAAAATTTTTAATTTTATATCGTTATTTCATTTCATCCGTATATATTAATTATTCTGTTATATGGATCTTTTTCCCCTTATATGTGATTATAATATTTATAATATTTTATTTAGTGAAAATTAAAAATTTCCATACTCTAATTTTTAATAACTATAACATTTTTATAATAGTTTTAACTAGATACTAGGTTCAATTATTAATATTTTCTCAAATATAAATTATTTATCCTTATCATGGAAATTTATTTTTAATTTTTATTATCGAAATTATTACCTTAATAATTTACACACCACCGATCTCGTAACTATTTAATAAATGGAAAAATTCAATAATTGAAATTAAAAATATAAAAATTAATAAATATTAGTATAATAAATTTCATATAGGAATTTTATATTTTATCATGAAATTTTATTTCTGAATTAAATTATTTATTTTTAATTTTAATTGTAATCTTGTTTTAATTAAAATCAATGTAATGATTAGTTATAAAAATTAATATTAATAATATATTATGAAATGATATAAAATTTAAAATAAATCATTCATTTAGAAAATTAATTAGGATATAGTTGATATAATAAACTATATTCCATTTATTATCCTTTCGATCATTTTTAGTAACTATCATTGTAAGAACCCGGTTCTTAGTTTTGAGGTACGAGCTTATTATTTTTTCTTTTTCCTAAGTGTTTTTGAGAAAATATGGAAAATGGTGAATAATCCTGAATTTTGGAACTACATGCCATGTACATTTCCACACGCCATGTACTTCGGGCCGTGGGTGGATGAGTACACGAGGCGTGAAGCCATGCCAGCGATGAAGGGTGGAGGAACCGACTACACGCCGTGTAGTGGTACCTTACACACCGTGTAGCTAGTTGGCAAGCCTAAACAGTAAGGCGGTGGAGCAGCCGACAACTGGGCGACATTACACACCGTGTACTTTACAGTACATGCCGTGTACTCATGTCGACGGATGAACAACGTGGTGGAGCCGCTAGAGGAATAGTTAAATGAAAGAAGTACACACCGTGTACTTAGAAGTACATCTCGTGTACTTTGTTTTTTCGGATTAAATCTGGAAGTAGCCTCCTCATTTGGAAAATGAGGCATTTGAGCCATTTTGTAGCCAAGGAGGACGACCAACCCTTTGAAGATCCACCAGGAGTTTGTCTGGAACCCGATTCGTTGTTGGACGATCTTGTTGGAACCGTATGGGTAAGCCCTCTCTTCTCCTGGTATCGTTCTTACTAATTCTTTTCCGAGGGAAAGTTATTTAAATTTGAATGGGTTTTTTTCTTCGTCAGATCTACGCCGTTATTAGGCATTTCTGGAGTCGGTGCTCAGTTATAACATGTGTTGGCGCATAAGGTAGGTGGCTTTGTGTTTATTTTCCAACTGTCATGTGTGTTTGTGCATTTTGTGTGCCACAAATCTGTGATGGGGTGTCGTGTGGCTGAGGCCGTTTCTATATTTAATGCCTAGAATTTCATATGTGATTAAATTGTGATAATAAAATTCTGGTTGGGATCATTGCTTGGATCCGGAACCACCCCGGGGGTGTGTTTCACAGTTTTTCCATTTGGCCAGGATACCCGAGGGTATGCCTTTAAAGTAGAAATTATAGAATTACCTTGAGAGTAATTGCTTGTTTACTACTGGTTTACTTGTTGGGAATGGCCCGATTACCTGTTTAGCCTGAGGGCGTTGTTGTGATTAGCCTGTGGGGACTGCACTATTTAGCATGAGGGCTGTCAGATTTTGCCTGAGGGAAGCCTTTCGTGCTTGAGGGCCTCACTTATGTCCCTGAGGGCGACACTTCCTACACCTGAGGGCAATATCTGTTGCTCCTGAGGGCAATACCCGCGGGTTGGATTCTGTATAGCCTGAGGGCAAGCCTGAGGGTGTGGTTTACTATTATAGCCTGAGGGCACGGTGCTGGTTGGCCTGAGGTCTTGGTGGTGTTGAGCACAAAAATGTTACTAAATTAAAGGAATTAAATGAATAATAAAAATGGCAATTTAACTGTTAATTTAGTTACTTTTGAGTACTGCTTAGTTTATTGAATTTTACTACTGCACACTTGTTGCATGTTTTACACGCAGTTGGGCATGGGCCTTTGGTGGAAGCCTACTGAGATATATTTCTCAAACCCTGTTTGGGTCATGCTTTTCGGCCCAAACAGATTATGTTGCTGCATGTGTAGATTGGGGAAAGAGTCCTTATACAGGTACTTGAATATTACTGAGGAGTAGGAGGGCATGGGACCGAGCCTAGGCTCGTGATGCCGCTGCTAGATGTTTTGCTTGTTTGCAGTACTCTGTACTTTGTTGTACTGTATTGATGTATAACATGTTCTGTCTTCTTTCTTAGAACTTGTAACATGTAGCACCATCATTTATATACTGTTGGTTATATCCACTACTGTAGTTTATTTCAGTTGATTATGTTTACTGCTTTTTCTATCGTTGTATGTTTATTCTATATTCCGATGCACTACACTTTGAAAAATGAGGGAATAGTTTCCCCACTATCAGACCTGGGCCCTCGCTGCTAGTCGGCAGCTTCTGGTGTTTGGGAAAATGCACTTGAGGTCACGTGGCGAACTGGGCTCGGGGCACCCGTTGCGTGGCACCCGGGTCTGGGATGTTACAAAGTGGTATCAGAGGTGTTTCTTTTCTTTGACTTACTATTTGGAGCCGTAGTCAGGGATAGGATGAACGGTAGTTGGTAATAAGTTGTGCCCGGGCGTAGCTAACCCATGTACATGGAAAATCCAGTCTACCTTGTATTTTTTATTCTTTTGATTTTGCAATTTTGCGGTTGATATGTTTTCACCATTGGGTAACGCACCTTGAGATTGTGCAGTTTATATTTTATCTATGGGATCTTTTTAGTTGCTACCTGATGAGATGAGGGTATTCCGTCTTATGCATCATATAAGCACATGCTAGAAATAACATGCCTTCCATAGTTTCCATGCCGTGTAGGTGCATTAGAAAAAGCATGTTGTTGTGATAGTTGTTGTGATAGAAAATCATGTTGTTGTGATAGCTTCTTGATAAATACCTGCCTTATGATATGGTATTTTTAATTGAGCTTGTTTATAGAATGGAATCCAAACTTTTCTTTTGGGGGAGTATGGGCCCCCATTGACCGGAATTTGGTGGATCATTGACTTCTTATTTGGTTAAAACACAAAGAAGATGTCAAACTTTGATTCGTGGGGGAGTATGGCCCCCCACGGGTCGGAATTTGACACTTAGGTGTTGGTTTACGTATTTCCTGGGTTCCGGGGATGTTTCTGAGGCATACTGTCCAGAAACCCAGTATACATGCTGTGTAGTATTTTTATACATGCAGTGTATGCTCTTCTGTTCGGGAAGAAAAATATACTTTTTGAGTACACGCCGTGTACCCTAAGTACACGCCGTGTAGTCTCTTCCCGTGTCACAAACCGTGTGGGCGGCGACACGAGGTAGGGAAAGGCTTGGGTAAAACAGGACATGTAGTTTTGTACACGACGTGTAGTGTTGACCCGGAGTCTGGCCGTGTAACTAACAAAACGGGTCAGTGATCTCCTTGACAGACACTCTGTGTCAATTATATACACGCCGTGTAGTGTGACCTGGGGACTCAGCCATGTAACTATCAACACGGGCCGGTGTCACCTCTCCCTGGACACGCCGTGTACCTGTGGGACACGCTGTGTAGTCTTGTCCGAGGACATACCGTGTGGAGTTAGTCGTGTGGTTGGAAAACAGGGTGGTGTACACGCCGTGTTTGGGTGTAACACACCATGTTGTGTCATGCCGAGTAGTCGGCCGTGTCACAGACGACACAGGAAGTTGGAAAATAATACCGTACACGATGTATAGATATAATACACGCCGTGTAGTTTTGTTCGATGGAAGTCGTGTGACTTAGCCGTGTAGAAGGACCCGGGCCGGGGAAGGGAAGTCAAGTACAAGCCGTGTAGTCATTGTACATGCCGTGTAGTCTTTTTTTTGCCAATTTTCATGCTTTATTCCTCTTGTTTCCTTGGTGTTTCCTTCGTTTCAGTCTTAATAATCTTGAATCTGAGGTGTGATTTTGACCTTGTAGTGTCATGCCGCCTAGACGACCGCGAGTTGTTCGCCAAGAGATCGGCGACAATTACACTACGGAGATGGTGGGCCATGGGCTACCAGTTAATCCTCCAGCAGAGCCAGATACGTCGCTAGCTGTTATACCAGACACAGGCACGGAGGCGCAGTTCCGTGAAGGCTTTATGTTGTTCATGTAGACCTTTCAGGGAGCACCACAGGCTGCCACATCTATGGCCGAGTTGACACGTATCTTTCAGTAGTAGCATCCGCCTATGTTTCCAGGGGATGGTGGACCATAGGCTGTGGAGTCTTGGCTAGGATCGATGCAGACTATTTTCGAGAATCTTGAGATGCCTCCGTGGCGTAGGGTCAAGATCACGACTTACATGCTGCGTGATTCGGCCAAGAGGTGGTGGGATGTTACCACCTAGTTAGAGCATCACAGAGACATGGCGTGGGATGATTTTCAGGCAGTCTTCTATGAATTCTTTTTTACCGAGATGCTGAGGTTTGATAGATCTCGAGAGTTCATGAATCTGCAGTGGGGCTCCATGTCGGTGATGGACTATTCTGCTCGTTTTATGGAGCTTCAGCGTTTTTCACCCGTGCTGGTGGGTGATGAGACGTTGAGAGCTATAAGTTTTGTGGATGGTCTTCGGTATGACATCCGAGCATTACTGAATGTTTTGTGGTTGCCTACGGTACACGCTGTTGTAAACCAGGCGCTAATTTCTGAGTGGAACCTGCGGGAATCTAGTGGTGTGGGCCAGGGCGGTTCAGTACCAGTCACTGGAACTATTTCTTCTAGAAAGAGGAAGAGACAGATGAACTTCTCTCAGGATGGAAGTACCAGCCAGACAGCTTCTTCAGGTGGCCCGATCAGGTGCTACCAGTGTGGCAGAGAGGGGCACAAGAGGCCACAGTGTCCACGAGACCCAGTGGAGTACCGAGCTTTCGGCAAGATAGGTCATCTGTAGCGCTTTTGTTGGGCGTTTCTACCAGTGGATAGTGAGAGGGGTTCTGTGCAAACTCCACGTGCGGGAGTAGGACCAGTGGCTTCTTACCAGTCGGGGAACTGGAATATGTCAGGGCATGAAGGCCGAGATGGTGGTCGTGGCCATGGTTGCCAGACGCCAAGATCGTAGAGGCAGCAGGGCCGGACAGCTTAGGGTAGTCAGGCTGTGTCGCAGGGCCGTGGCGCTAGGCAGGCTTATGCAGTGCAGCAGACCCAGCAGAAGTAGGATCTCGGACCGTCAATAGTCAGAGATACTATTCTAGTAGCTTCTATCTTATCTTTAGTAATTTTCAATACGAGTTCTACACATAGTTTCATTTCTGTACCCGTTGTGGAGAGCCTTGGGATCTGTGTTTCTACTTCTTCCGATATCTTGACGCTAGACACTCCGTTGGGGACTTGGACAGCTGGTGTGCGTCAGTGCAAGGAGTGCCCCCTTGAGGTTGGTGGGTGTCACTTCCTTTGGGACCTCTATGTCTTGGAGATGACGAGCTGTGATGTCATTCTCGGGATAGACTGGTTGGTTCCCTTTCGAGCCTTTGTAGACTGCTATCATCACAGGGTGAGTTTCACGTCACCAGAGGGCAGGGAGTTTCTATACAAGGGCGAATGGGATGTTCAGGCGAGTTGAACTGGACCAGAGCATCATGGGCGTGGTGGAGTCACAGCCTAGATATCGATCTTATATCTGGATGATCAGGGGACTTGTCAGATAAATTTCCCTCCAATTGTTGATCATTTTATGGAAGTCTTCCCAGACGACTTTTCAGGTCTACCAATGGTGCGTGAGGTGGAATTCTCTATTGAGCTCGTGCTAGGTGCAACACCGGTGTCCATTTCTCCTTATAGGATGGACACGCCTGAGTTTCAGGAGCTCAAGAGGCAGTTAGAGGAGTTATAGGGAAAAGGATTTATCCGACCCAGAACTTCTCCTTGGGGTTCTTCGGTCCTTTTTGCGAAAAAGGCGGACGGTACCCTCAGACTTTGCATGGATTATCAGAAGATGAACCAGTTGATGGTTAAGAACTGATATCCCTTTCCGATGATAGATAATCTATTTGATCAGCTTCATGGAGCACGAGTGTTCTCAAAGATTGAATTGAGATCCGGATATCATCAGCTGCGTGTGGGACCATCGGATATACTGCTTACAACATTTCGGAGTAGATATGGTCTATATGAGTACTTGGTTATGCCGTTCGGACTCACGAATGCGCCATCGGTTTTCATGGATTTGATGAATCGTGTTTTCTATCCGTATCTTGATTCATTTGTGGTAGTATTCGTGGACGACATCTTGGTGTACTCTCACACTTGACAAGACTATTCCACCCATGTTGAGATTGTATTGATTACACTGAGAGAGCATTGGATATATTATAAGCTCTTGAAGTGCCACTTTGGGATGGTCCAGATTCACTTCCTGGGTCATATCATCTCAGAGGCAGGAGTTGCAGCAGACCCAGAGAAGGTGAGAGCAGTAGTTTCCTGGGATCAGACTAAGAACATGTTTGAGATACGAAGTCTTTTAGGGCTGGCTGGTTACTAAAGACGCTTCATACATGACTTCTCCCGCTTAGCAGCACCATTGAGAGGTCTGACTAAGAAGGGTGTGAAGTTCGTTTGGTCAGAATCTTGCGAGACATCTTTTCAGGACCTGAAGGGAAGGTTGACATCAGCACCGATCCTGATACTCCTAGAGCAGGTGAAGAGCTATACAGTTTACTCTGATGCATCAGGGATTGGACTGGGAGTAGTTTTCATGCAGGGAGTCCAAGTTGTTGCGTATAGGTCTCGGCAGTTGAGGCCACATGAGAGGAATTACCCAACACATGATCTCGAGTAGGCTGCAGTTGTTCATGCGTTGCGTTGTTGGAGACATTATCTGTTGGGAGAGCATTTTTTGGTTTTCACCAACCATAAAAGCCTCAAGTATATCTTTAATCAGTGTGACCGGAATCTGAGGCAGAGAAGGTGGGTTGAGTACCTACAGTCCTTCAATTTTGAGCTAGCCTATACACCAGGCAAAGCTAATGCAGTAGCCGATGCACTGAGCAGGAAGACTCAGATACAGGCAGTGCAGGAAGCCAGTAGTGTGTGGTAACTCATGGCTTTGTTCCCTGAGAAGCATCTGGTGGTGCATGACAGTCAGGGGCAGGCTTATCTTTCATCTTTACCTGTGACTTCTACCCTCCTGGAAAGAGTGAGGATGAGATAGCTATCGGATTCAGAAGGCCTAGTTCTTTGGGAGTCGGTGGCAAGTGAGGACCCTCCTCCTGGTTGGACGATAGGCGATGATGAGGTTTTGCATTTCCATGTACGAGTATGGGTTCCAGGGGATATACGTGAGGAGCTGATGTAGGAGTTCCATGCTTCAGCTTGGGTAGTTCATCCTGGGGTTACCAAGATGTACCGTGACTTGAGGCGTCAGTACTGGTGGCCAGGTATGAAGAGAGAGATAGCTGGTTTTGTTACGAGGTGTTCCACCTATCAGCAGGTGAAGGCAGAGTATCAGAGACCAGATGGGCTGTTACAACAGTTTCCCATTCCAGAGTGGAAATGGGTTGATATCGTGAGGGATTTCATGATGAGATTGGCAAGGTCCCCTCGAGGCAATGACGCCTTGTGGGTTGTTGTGGACAGACTCACGAAAGTAGATCAATTCTTGCTGATCAAGGAGACCTTCGGTGTGGATGAGATCAGAAGGCTGTATATCCGAGAGATCGTACGTCTTCATGGGGTACCTCGTTCTATCATTTCAGATAGGGACACCCGCTTTATGTCTTGTTTCTAGCAGAGTTTTCAGAGGGCGCTGGGTACAAAGGTGATACTGAGCACAACATACCACCCTCAGACGGATGGCCAGTCAGAGCGGATGATACAGGTGCTAGAGGACATGCTACGCGCATACGTCCTATACTTTGGGGGATCTTGGGAGAATCATATACCCTTAGTCGAGTTCGACTATAAAAATAGTTTTCAGGAAACTATTGAGATGGAACCATACGAGGCTTTGTATGGTAGGCCATGCCGATCACCATTGTGCTGGTTAGAGGCAGGTGAGGCAGGTTTACTAGGGCCACAGCTCGTACAGGAGACATCTGAGCAGGTCTAGTTGATTCAGAAGTGGATGGCTATCGCGCAGTCTTGTCAAAAGTCTTATGTTGATCGCTGCAGATGACCTTTGGAGTTCGTGGTAGGGGATCAAGTTTTCTTGTGTGTTTCACCGAGGCTGGGACACAAGTGGAGCAGGAGACAATGTAAGATTTCACCGAGTTATGTGGGACCATTTGAGATTATGGAGAGAGTCTGGCTGGTTGCCTATTGGTTGCAGTTACTGCAGCAGTACCGATCCATTTACAACATCTTCCACGTGTCTCAGTTGCGTCGCTACCATTCAGACCTGTCTGACACCTTTCAGTCAGAGGAGGTTGAGCTAGAAGCAGATGCGTCCTTTGAGGAGCATCCAATTCGTATCGTTGACAGGAGCACGAAGGTTCTCCAAGGCTGGTCCGTTCCTCTCATATGGTTGCTATGGCAGCATGGCCGAGTGCAGGACAAGACCTTGGAGCGGGAGGCCGACATACGTGCTCAGTGGATAGAGCTGTTCTGAGCTTATTCTTCGCCACCCTTGGAAGGGAAATTCGAGGACGAATTTCTATAAGGGGGAAGTTTGTAAGAACACGGTTCATAGTTTTCAGGTACAAGATAATTCTTTCTCCTTTTCCTTAAGTTTTTTTGAGAAAATTTGGAAAATGGGGAAAAATCATGAATTTTGGAACTACATGTCGTGTACTTTTCCACACGCCGTGTACTTCTGGCTGTGTGGGGATGAGTACATGGGGCGTGTAGGCATGTCGGCGATGAAGGGTGTAGGAACTGACTACATGCCGTGTAGTAGTACCTTACACGCAGTGTAGTCAGTCGGCAGGCCTAAACAGTAAGGCGGTGGAGCAGCCGATAGCTGGGCGACAGTACACGTTGTGTACATTAGAGTACATGTCGTGTACTCATGTCGACGGATGAAAAGTGTGGCGGTGCTGCCAGAGAAGCAGTTAAATGAAAGAAGTACACGCCGTGTACTCATAAGTATATGTCGTGTACATTGTTTTTTTTGGATTAAAACAAGTAGTAGCCTCCTCATTTGGAAGAGGAGGTGTTTGATCCATTTTTGAGCCAAGGAGGACGATCGACCCTTTGATGATCCGCCGAGAGTTTGTCTGGAATCCTATTCGGTTTTCGATGATCTTGTTGGAACCACATGGGTAAGCCCTCTCCTATCCAGGTACCATTCTTACCAATTCTTTCCCAAGGTAATGTTATTTATGTTTGAATGGGTTTTGTTCTTTGTCAGATCTATGACGTTCTTAGGCGTTTCTGGAGTCAGTGCTCGGGTATAACGTTCGTTGGCGCATAAGGTAGGTTGCTTTGTGTTTATTTTCCAACTGTCGTGCATTTTTGTGTGTTTTTTTCCATAAACCCATGATGGGGTGTCATGTGGCTGAGGTCGTTGCTATATTTAATACTATAATTGAACAGGTGATTAAATTGTGATTATAAAATGCTGGTTGGGATCATTGCTTGGATCCAGAACCACCCCGGGGGTGTGTTTCACTGTTTAGCCGTTTGGACAGGATACCTGAGGGTATTCCTTTAAAGTAGTAATTGTAGAATTTCCTTGAGGTGGATTTCTTGTTTTCTACTGGTTTACATGTTGGGCATTGACCGGTTACCTGTTTAGCCCGAGGGCGTTTTTGTGATTAGCCTGTGGGCACTGCACTGTTTAGCCCTAGGGCTGTCGTATTTCGCCTGAGGGAAACCATTCGTGCCTGAGGGCTTGACTTCTGTGCCTGAGGGAGACACATCCTACACCTGAGGGTAATTTTTGTTTCGCCTAAGGGAAATACCTGTGGGTTGGATTCTGTATAGCCTAAGGACAAGCCTGAGGTAATGGTTTACTGTTATAGCCTGAGGGCACGGTGCTGGTTGGCCTGAGGGCTTGGTGTTGCTGAGCACAAAAATGTTTTTAAATTAAAGGAATTAAATGAATAATAAAATGAAAATTTAACTGTTAAGTTAGTTACTTTTGAGTACTACTTAGTTTATTACATTTTACTACTGCACACTTGTTTCATGTTTTACACGCAGTTGGGCATGGACATTTCATGGGTGCCTACTGAGATATATTTCTCACACCCTATTTGGGTCACACTTTTCATCCCAAACAGATTACGTTATTGCAGCTGTAGATAGGGGCAAGATACCCTATACAGGTACTTGACTATTGTTGAGGAGTAAGAGGGCATGGGACCGAGCCTAGGCTCGCAATGCCGCTGCCAGCTGTTTTTATTGTTTGTTGTACTCTCTATTTTGTTGTACTGTATTGATGTATAACATGTTATGGATACTTTTTTAGAACTTGTAGCATGTATCACCATCATTTATATACTATTGGTTATATCCACTACTGTAGTTTATTTTAGTTGTGTATGTTTACTGCTTCTGCTGTCATTATATGTTTATTCTGTATTCCGCTGCACTACACTTTGACAAATGAGGGCATAGTTTCCCCACTATCAGACATGGGCCCTCGCTGCTAGTCGGCAGCCTCTGGCATTTCGGGAAATACTCTTGAGGTCACGTGGCGAACTGGGCTCGGGGCACCCGTTGTGTGGCACCCGGTTCTAGGACGTAACAATTGTGACCCTCAAAGAGTAAAAATCGTTGTTGTCATGGTATATGCAAAACTGGTTAATAAGGGGTAAAAAACAAAACAAAATGGTGAAAACATATTCAAATGTCGTATAATTTTAATTGTATGATAATATTTCAACACTTAGTCCTACTATATTTAAACGAATATATTTTGATGCATTTTTATTAAAAATAAATATATATTAATTTACTGTTTTCATAAATTCCAAGAGTGCGTCTCCCCTCTCTTGTTGAAGGGTATCTATGATTCCATTTAATTATAACTAAAAACCCAATTAGTTAAGTTAAGATCTACCCAATACATTCCAAACATCCATACATATGTTTTAAGGCCTTATTTATGGAATAAAACCAACCCTAGTAGTCTTCACATGTTGAGAAAATGGGGTTTTCTAAAGAAGTTTTATAACACTCAACCTAGCATTTTAGTTTTAATTTTTCATCCATCTCTTTAAAATATTCCTTCACCATTACTCTAGAATAATAAATAAACTTAGGTATAATTATCTTAATTTCATAATGTTTCTCCATATCATCATTGAACAAATGGTAAACGAAACCATTGTTCATGTGTACGCTGGCCTACCCCCTCACAAACCGATGTAATTTGTTTTTGATCACCATCTATCAGGGGTGGATTATAATGACTGAATTAATGTTTATATATTATATTAAGTAATTATTTATAATTTTTAAAACATAATATGTCACAAACCTTTTCATTTCTATTCAATGAAAATGATAACATCATTCATGCGTACGTGTGGACTGCCACCTCCATGAAGCGACATGATTAGGTTTTCATCACCACATCACATTAATGATATATATAAGTATATTTGATTTATTAATATAATATTTCTAATATTATAATAAATTTTGGAAATATAAACTAATTTTAATATTCATTCCATATTGATCATTGAAAAATGGAAACGTTACCCATGCGTATGTACGAAATACTGCCTCCATGATTATGACGTTGTCTATTTTTCATTACCATTTTCATGAATGGTTTTAAATATATTATTTATATATAAAAATGATAATTATGTCATGATTATTATTTTAGATATGGTGTAATTTAACTATTGTTGACATTGTAATGTCATTTTAATATATGAGATGAATATCATCAAAACGATTAATGTGAAAATAATTAATTAATTAATTATACATACCACAATAATAAGTGATATAAAAGGTATAATAAAGTTGAATAAGGAGAAAAAGTAAGTAAATAATTAACCAATGTTTATTGTTTCGGAATATGAAAAACATAAATTATGGATCGGGCTGTAGGTATGAGACAATCTTTTATCTTTCCCTTAAAATTATATTTTTATTCCATGACTATATTTTTTTAAATGATTAATTGTATTTATTATATGGAAAAAAATTATTTATAAATAAAATTTTATGTCCATTTTGAATTTGTTCCAATTTTTTCAAAAGGAATGCTTATTTGGAATGTCATTTCTTTATTTATAAATGATAAAAGAATGTTCTATTTTTACATATATAGTGATAATGACATTCCCACAACTATAATATTTTTTTTAACTTTTTATTCCTCAATATGATTTCATGTTTTATTTATATAAAAGCATATTTCCACATTTCTAAGTAATTATCATTGATAATTATCTAGTAAAAAAGGTATTTTGATGTCATTAAATATTTTTAACATGGGTTAAAAATAGTTTTTCATGAATTTTATTCATGATATGGCCCTTGCAGAATATTTATGAAGGGTTTATCTCCATTATTTCACATGGGTGAGACTAATTCTACTTATTTGATTTGTGTTCCTATATATTTATCTGACATATTGGTTAATGAATATGTTAACTAGAGAATTTTATTTGGATTTCACCATAAATTTATTAAAATTTTCTTTATTCTATTACAGTTTTATGATCATGATGTCCCAATGAACCTTTTAAAATTTTCAATTCCTAATAAATAACCTTTAGGGAAATAATTTATTTTACAAAGGTATGTATTATGATATTTTTAAAAGAAATATGACACCCTTTCTGGATATAAAGGTATGTTTTTATGATTAGGGGTTACAATAGATTTCATGTTTTCACTAAATTAAAAGTTTTATTCCTTTTATGTCCCTTATATATATATATTTTTCTCATCATATTATTTGAAATTATTTTTATAAGATTTTATTGTTGACTAAGAAGAATGATATGGTCGAGATGAAATTTGTGATATGTGTCATCAAAATATATCCAGTTTTGTTTTAAAAGTATATATAGTGAAAAATAGACACATATCAGAAATTTATAGTTTATATATATATATGGTTTTGTTATGTAATATTTATCAACTATTGTTATAATACTCTAAACTTAAAAGATCATTGTCAGATAAAGAAATTTAATTCTATTTTAAAGAACCTAGAATATGTTATGTTTATATGTATGTCCTTACAGATTGTGGTAGAGAATGTATTATAATTCAATATAGGTTTGGATGTTTTCATGTGAAGTTTTCATAAGAGTTATAGATACAATCATGGGTTTAACATTTTATAGTTTTTTATAATTATTATGTTTTTTATAAGTTCAATTTCTTATAAACCTTTTTTTGTTTTACATGAAGGATTTTGAGGTGATTAGTGATATTTTTGGAGATTTTTTATAATGGTAATATACTTAGGTATAGATAACTTTATGTTCAAATTATTATGTTGATTATAATGTTAGTGTATTTAAAAGTTACATTTTCATTTTAATGTGAACTAAATAATTTTTAGTTTAAATGATGCAATTTTCTATAGATTTAAGATCCTTAATCTCAATGAAAATTCTTATCATTTAGAGATTATTTAATCCTTAATTTCTTGGAATAAATTCGATTAAATGGTTATGAAATCTTTTCTAACATTTGAATCACTTGCAAGAAATGATTAGATCTCTCCAACACTATTTGAGTTTTCAAATATTTTATTTATGATTGTGTCTCTTTTTTCTAACATAAAAATATAAATTCATCAATCTCATTTGAAAAGGTAAATACCACAAAGGACATGAATATTAATTCTCTAAAAATATAAACTTTATACTTATGAATAAAGGAGATATTGATAGCATAAAAAAACATTAATGTCTGAATGTAAGTTATGAATTATATTCCCATTTTATATCAATGAAACATGATTGAGTTGATAATGAAAAATCATAAGGAAATATTTCATATATTATATTTTTGAGATTATAATATTAAGGTATAAGATATCAAATCATGATTAAAGGTTTAATAAAGAATTTGAGTTAAGGATGTGTTTATCATTGATATTATAATATATTCTAAATATTTTGAGAAACCTAAAACACATAAGGAGTATTATATAGTAGATATTCTTCTAAAAATTTAGAAACAAATGTTATAAGGAATTGATACCATTCAATAGTGATGCATTGAAAAGGGGATATGTTTTAGGAAACATTTAATATGTGTTGTTAATTATTTTAGGTAAAACTAACACATATGTTTAACATATGAAAAAGGATATTTGATGAATAATTCCTTTACTTTGGCAGAAATAATTTTAAAGGTATTGATCACATTTGTGTTTTTAATGTTATTTCATGATTAGGTATATTTGATATGATGAAATTAATATTTTTTGGGAGCATCATAAGAATAATATTGATATTGTTTTAGTTAATAGAATACCTGTAGACCAATTGAAAACCCAACACATTTGACAAAGCTATAGGGCTTAAACCCATAACTGAAGCTGAGAAGGGTATAACACCTACCAGTGGACTACATGATTTCATGTTAAGTATGAAACCATGATTTTTCATTAAATAGATTGAAATATAATTATTACATTTATTTTTTATCTGAAATGTGATTTAGTTCATATATTTTTAATGTTATTTTGAAATAAGTTCGCTATTTGGGAATCTTATTTGATTAAGGTAAACAGAATCTTATGGGATTTTTAGGACAAAAAATAGAATTATATTATATAGTAAAATATTATTTTAGGTTGTCCTTATGGTTATTCAAGTTATTTATGGATTGGTTAACCTATATTAGAGTCTATATGACTATATTATATACATATTTGTTATGATACTTTAAGAGTGATTAAATTGACTTGGAGATAAATATTATATTTTTCTTAGCTGAATATATGATACATTCAATATTATATTTGGTTTTGATACATGGTGAGGATTTTTTTGTGGAATTTTAGGGATATTTATTTATGTAAGGAGTTTTTTGAACATTGGCAATTAGAGTTTATTTTTTTAGATTAACGTTATATTTCTCTATATGATGGTTTCTTAATTTTGGGAATTAATTTGTCTAATTATAACCTTTTTTTTGTATAATTTCAATAGACTCGAGGAATATATTTACATATTTATGTTCATAGTATATATGGTAATGTACTTCCTCAACACTAGGAAAATTATAATAAAAAAAGTTATCCATTTAGTTTTATTACATAGAAATCAATGGTTGTTGAAGTCATAAAAAATATACAATTTTCCAGTTATTAACATTCTCTTGACCATTATCTAGATAACTATATATCAGTCCTTTAAAGTTAGTTTTTTCTTATATATCCATGTTTTCATTTATGACCAATTTTTTCTACTTGTAAAACAAGTTATGTGTTAGTCCATATGACTATCATACTTCCCATTATCATCTTTTCAAATGGATCTTTTATTATCCATTTATAAGATGTGGGATTTTGATAAAGGTATTTTGAAAAGTGAAATCTCTAGAATCTGATGACAATTTCAAATTTTAACGGTGATATTTCCCTTGGGCACAAAATATCCAAATATTTTAAAAAGGGATTATATGTATGATATCATACAAGATAAGAAACACCTTCCATAAATAAATAATGAAATATTATTATTTGAATCAGATCATTATAGATATGATATTAATTTGGAAGGAATGAATATTATCAACTACATTTGAGAATATATAAGGGCCTTATTCACTTCCAATATATTAATTAATTCTTTTTAAATGATCTCTAAATTTCTAGTAAAGTATTTTTAATCTTCAAAAAATTGGTTTTTTTATTTTTATTAGTGAATATTATAATTAATTTTTTTAATTTAAAAATCTATTTGATAAAATGTATTTATTTTTGATTTATTCATATCAAAATTTATTTGAAGGTTATTTTTTTGAGATTTTTCAAAAGATTTCTATTTTTTATTGAGTAGTGAAAATACTAATTTTATTATTGAAAACTGCATTTATTATCAATTATTTACTATGTAAAATCCTATTTTGATTAGAATAAAATTTAATTAGATCTATTTTATTTAATGTTTAAAATAAAGGTTTTTAAAATTAACTTTACACTTTAATTTGGTATATAAAAAATACATTAGATAGGAATTTTTCAAAAAAATAATTTTTTGTCTCATTTTCATGATTTAATTTTAAATTTAATTATTAAACGTTATATTTATTTTGAATTTTGATATAGTTATTCCATTTTTTCATTCTGTGGTTGTAATGACCCACATTTTGAACTGGGTTAAAATGTGGGGGAAATTGAACTTTTTCAATTACTGAACTAGTCGTTTTTAGAACCAGGCTTCAGAATGAGATTCTGAAGGTTTGTACCCTTATTTTTAATGTTTTTTGACATGGGAGAATGCCTGTAATGTTTCCCTAGTGTCTTGAGGTGTTTCAGATGCGTCATACACGAAGGAGGATGGTTTGTAAGGGAAAAGAGAAGGTGCACAGTTGGCACACGGTTTCCCAAACCGTGCGACTTAAAATATAGAGGTAGAGAATTCCGCAAGGCCTGCGCACGGTTTCCCCAAACTATGTGACTAGACCGTGTGGGGAGCTTGGGGTGTCCAGTATAGGCTCCACAGTTTGCACATGGTTTGGAAAACCGTGCTGGATAAACCGTGTGCGACCCTCCTTTTTAGGTTTTTTATATATATTTTAAATGAGTTTAAAATTTAAATGAAATAAAAAGATAAAACCTAAGCTAAGGCTCTCTCCTCTCACTCGACGAACAGTGCAAGGGGACTCTCCCTACCACGTGCTCGACCCCCACCTCGGCCTCCCTTCGACCGGTGTCTCCTCCTCCGTTTTTTGGGGGTTTCTTCTCCAGATCATCGCGGTAAGGTCTCCTCCCTCCATCCTCTTATTCCTTGGCTGATTTTCGGCCACCCCTTTGATCTAATATAATTCACCCAAACCCCCCACCCATGGTTAGGGGTTTTTTTAATTCATTTTCATTCTTATTTCTCTTGTTCTTAAGGGATGTGGAAGGTCCCCCATGACCTCATGTGTGTGTGTTTGATGTCTGCCACCGAAGACGAGGTGGGTTGCGGTGATTTCCATCCACCGGTTCGATTCCTAGGTAAGGGTTCCTCCCGTTTATGGTTTTTGCACCCTCTAAATAAATGTCTTTAGTTGTTTTAAGGCTCAAAGTGTGTTTTTCCTAGTGTGTTTGCGGTTTTAGGTTGGTTTTGGGTTGTCGGAGCTTAGGCGACTCGCCTACGCAGGCATAGGTACATATTTATATGTACCTGGGTTCCCCCGATATGCATATATTCGTGCATGGCAGTGAATATACAAGTACGGGGTAGTTGTCCCCATTGCATATATAAAAGTGCCTGTGCAGGTGAGCAGAGACAGGTATATGTGTATAACCATATGTGTAAGTATCCTCTTATGCATGCTCATGGCCATGCGGGGTGTGTGCATAGAGGCTAGGTGTCCTTATACGTATGTAAAATCACATATGCTTCATGGGGGAGCAGAATCAGTAGCTTTAGTTAGAAAGAAACAAGGGCCGGAGTGGACGGATGGATCCACTTTGAGGTAGGGTCCCTCTCCTTGCCCTTTTATTTAAAGTAAAGTAATAAAGAGTTATTTCTGCAAGTTAGTCTTGAATAAGTGCTTCTGTGAAAATAGAGTGAATTGAAGAAATTAGATAAAATGGTTATTTGTTCACTAAACTAACGATTTAATAATAAAACCCCTCGATCAGAGGTGCGTTGTCTTCAAGATAAAAGTAGAAAGTAGACTCTTATTCTTGCCTGCTAAATTCTTGTTATGCTTTGGTGAAACGTGAATGAAATGGATTAGGATGGTAAGAACATGCCTTATGATAATGGAATAAGCAAAACTTATGTTAATGGAATGGTTCTAGTGAGGGGGAATTACCTAGGAGGAGTAGTCCTTAGCACCTCTTATTTCTTTGTAAATCCTTATCTGTCTTTGAAATGAAATGAAAGTAATAAGAATGAATTGGGGGTTAGCCAATACCGTACATAAGAAGGTTGCCTCATGTACCTTATATCAATGTGATGAATATGATAAATGATGTGATTATGTGATATTGTGAGATGAAAATTCCATGCTTCATTGATATGAATGTTATAATAAGTGTATTCCTTATATCCTATGCTAATTAATTATTAAGCCTTCGGGCCAGGGATAGAGCGTGAGAGCTTCCCCAAGGTTGGTCCAGGGGTAGGATCGAGAGCGCTGCCCCTGGGATAAGGACGTCTATGAGTTTCTTCCCAGTCATACCCAACATATTATATATTTATATATATATCTATTACTTGAATAATTATAAAGCATTCGGGCCGGGGATAGACCGTGAGAGCTTCCCCATGGTTGGTCCAGAGGTAGGATCGAGAGCGCTGCCCCTGGGTTAAGTACATCAGTGAGTTCCGTCCCAGTCCTAGCCAACGTATTATATATATATATATATGTGTGTGTGTGTGTGTGTGTGTGTATTCCTTGAATAATTATAAATCCTTCAGGCCAGGGATAGACCGTGAGAGCCTCCCCAAGGTTGGGCCAGAGGTAGGATCGGCAGCGCTGCCCCTGGGATAAGGACGTCTGTGAGTTCCATCACAGTCCTACCCAACTTATTATATATATTTGTATTCCATGAATAATTATTATGCCTTCGGGCCGGGGATAGACAGTGAGATCTTCCCCAAGTTTGGACCAGAGGTAGGATCGAGAGTGCTGCCTCTGGGTTAAGGATGTCCATGATTTCTGTCCCGGTCCTACCCAACGTATTATATATATATATATATATATATATATATATATTCCTTGAATAATTATTAAGCCTTTGGGCCGGGGATAGACCGTGAGAGCTTCCCCAAGGTTTGGCCAGAGGTAGGATTGAGAGCGCTGCCTTTGGGTTAAGGACGTCTGTGAGTTCTGTCCCGGTCCGACCCAACGTATTATATATATATGGTGACATGATCAGGTTACTTTATTGGCAATGATGCGAAGCTGGTATAGCCATCGAGTTTCCTCTAGGGAAACTGGGATGGGTGTTTTTGTTCTTTATTGTTCTGTTTATCAAATCTTACTTTACCTGCTTACTACTTTAATTATTATTACACTGTCTGGATTGGGTTAGACACCGGTGGTGCCGACCTACTAAGATTATTATCTCACACCCTACCTGGGCCGCCATTGCACTGGGGTACCTGAGTAGACCTTCTTTCTTGAAGGACCTAGGTCGTGTTCTGTGATGTTTTTACGTGAGGATTTAGGAGCAATGGACCATGTGGGAGCTTGGGATGATCCGGAGATCGCCTGTCAGGATTTTATGTCCTTTCTTCATTTCATTAGTATTGTATTGAAAGCATGTTGTATTGTTTAATGCTTTCCATATCTGTATCATCATCCCTGTATTGTGACAACTAGCTTTGGACACCTTTTATAAAAATGATCACTATTTGTCTTCTGCTGCTGTTGTTCAGTTTTTATCTATTACCTATTCGGCTATTCAATGTTATTTACTCTGAGATACCACTATGCAACTCTGATAAGAGGGTATAGTCTCCCCAATATCACCTCTCGAGACCCTCGCTTATAGTCGGAAGCCTCTGGCATACGGGGAGACACGCTTGAGGCCATGTTACCCACCGGTACAGCCATCGAGTCGATGGTGAGTCGGGATGGGACGTTACCAAGTAGTATCATGGGAGTTTATCTTCTGATTTGTTTTAATGTTTGGCGACATTAGATAAGGATAGAAAGGAATTGGAATTTGGTAATGAGATGTGTCTAGGATTGGGCACCCCGTGTATAAGGAAAATCCAAATTTCCTCGAATGCAATTGTTATTTTAATGATTTTGATTATTACGGTTGATTTCATTTCACCGTTGGGGGACACACATGATTTCTGCTGATACTGTTGATGCATTTGTGGGTTCTATTTTAGTTGAAACCCGATGAGATAAGGGTATGCCATCTCATGCATTATATAGGCACCTTTTAAGAAATTTCATACCATGCATTATGCCATGACATCTAGGATGCATTAGTAATGCCTGCGGTTGTGATAGGTGTTGTGGTAGTTATTCCATGCTTCTGTGATATAACATGTTTTTGTGTTACTGCTTTAGATAAAATACTAGGTTCAATTAATATGAAATTGGTTTCTTTGACCAAATTAAAGGATTGAGGTTACGACAGGAGAAAATTTTCAGTTTTAAGGTGTGTGGGCGCCTTATAGCTGGGAAAGGGTAACCTGTTTCATCAGATTTATGAAAAAGGGATGCTGCAGTTTTAAATTGTAAAATGAAATTGGTTTTGATTAAAGGGATCCAAATTCCAAACTGTAAGGTGTATGGGCACCTTGCAGAGTGGTAGGTGGCCACCCTTATGATTGGATCATTGTATTTGAGCATGTTAATTTCTGAAATGTGATCTATTTTTCTTAATGGGAGCAAATATTACAATTTATGGAGTGTATGGGCGCTTCATGGGTTGGGAAAATGGAAACCCATAAGGAATGTAATGGAAGGATGCCTTGTAAAATTCTTAATGGTGTAAAAGTTTTTTGGGTTTTATCTAATGTGAGTTGGCTTGTTGGAACCCTCGTAGATTGCCTGATTTGTTTAAATGGAAATTATTATGATAAATTTCTGGAAAAATACGGGATGTCTGATTAATGTTTAATTGTTAAAAGGAAGTTTTTTGAAACTTTCCTTCTTTGCTTTGATCCGTTTGTTAAAAATCATCAAGTGCCTGGTGATTTTGGTTTTGAAAGGTCAAGTGAAGTTTGGAATTGAATCTTTTAAAGTGATTAAAAGAATGAATGTGATTAAATATAAAGGGATCCGAAAAAAGAACTTATAGTGGTGTCCTCTGTTGAGACCCCATGTGTGGTTAGGTTAAGTCTTTCTAGTGAGTTCCATGGAACGGAACCTTACTTGTTTCCATAGGTTTTTTTCTTTTTGTAATGATTTTAAATGTTAGGCTTGAGCCGATGTCTTTTTTTTGGGCGTGACCAAGTGCTTGAGTCGACACTTGTTCATCGTGAGGGGCTAGCTCGTGGTAGGTAGCGCCCTTAAAGATTATGTGCTTGGCATGTTCGTTGAACTTTCTAAAGTTTGGTACTATTCGGGTACCGTTGTCCCTTGTAGGACTTCCAGTTCTAATTACACCCTTGTTCGGACTGGTGGTCATGCTTCTTTTGTTTTTGTCATGGGTTTGATAATTGGGTAATGCTCAGTATCAGTTGGTTAGACATGCCATGGGCATGGTCGTTCACCTTGTTGGTCGTTTGACAATTTCTTTTTGCACAGTAATGGATGATTTAACATGTCATCATCAAAGCGAATGGTCGTATGGGGCAATATAGTGTTTGGTTTTATCTATTGTGATGCTGTGTACGGTCTCGGGCCATCTCTGTTGTAGGGTGACCTGAGCGTTTGAGAATCAAGTTGTCCCAATGTTTGGGATGATTTTTGGAAAACTCCGGTGTTTGACACACCGGTCTTGTTAATTTGGATTCCTTGTACGTTTAACATGGTGATCGTGGCTCGGAGGAGTGAAGCACGTCCGTTCAGTTAATTATGAACAAGTATACTTATGAGAAACTTGTCTTTCTCCTTTCAATGACACCGACCCTTCTATGGTGGGAAGCGTCATGTCAGTTGAGTAAAGCGTGTCCTTCCGGGTAGAAGGAACACGCCAAGAAGGACCATCTTGTAAATTTTTCGGGCTTTGCTCGAATGATTTTGGGTTTTGGTGGTAAGTTTGATCAACGAATGCCTTGTGTGGGAAGAGGCAACGTGATCAGTTTAAATCTTGATGCATCAGCAGGTGAATCCGAGTATCTTCTTTAGAGTCGACTAGGGGTGGTTCGACTGATCTCCATTCTAGTTTTTGGGTATAAATTACAGGAATCCATTTTTAATCCTCTTAGTGGACTCTGCTACACGATGAGCACGTCCCCTATCTTTCTTTCATCCTGGATGCGCTAAGAGAGTGTCGGTATTACACCACGCAAAAGTTTTAAAAAAGCTATTGAGCTTGGTTGGTTGTCCCCTTTTGGCGTTTCATGCTGCATGCGTGGTTTCGTTCCTGGTTTGATCTTTTAGACTTCACCGAGAGTTGGGTATGAGATTTTCGGTGAACGTCTTCATGGTGAATGCGGGATGCCTTGGGAGAAGGCATCGTTGTTCAGCTTGTAAAGCGCTGGCTGCCTAAGCTGGACATCTTCTTGAATAGTCAGCTGGAGTGGCTTGACTCTTTTCGACTTGGTTTTAGATGTAGATGGGAAAATCAACTGTTTGATCATTTCAAAATCACGCTAGTTGCATCATTGTAACGCTTAGAGCGTGCTTTTGAAAGACAGTTCAAAAGGTGGTGGAGCAGTGGTTTGAGTCTTCGCCGTTTAACGTGAAAAATATAAGGTGGGAAGTACCTTTATTTGGTTGCATGGCGAGACGACGATGTGATCAGGTATCTTGTGGAATGGGATCAGGTAAGAGCTTTCATGTAGGTTCGGTGGGAAAACTAGTGTTGGATCGGGTGTTGACGACTTAAGTGTCGTGTGCTTAAGTGGATGATCGTGGAGTGTTGAACGTTAGGAAACATAACACGATCATTGAATGGAGCGTCACGACCCATGTAGGCCGAGTGAGGTGTGTGTTGTTCCCCATGGCTTCTCTGGGATGAGAAGTTCTATGGTGGGAAGGTTTTAATGACCCACGTTTTGAACCGGGTTAAAAAGAGGGGAAATTCAACTTTTTCAATTACGGAACCGGTCGTTTTTAGAACCGGGAATCAGAATGAGGTTCCAAAGGTTTGAACCCTTCTTTCTAATTTTTTTGGACATGGGAGAATGCCCGTTATGTGTCCCGAGTGGCTCGAGGTGTTTTGGATGCATCGTACCCGAAGGAGGCTGGTGTGTAAGGGACACAAAAGTCGCACGGCTTCCCAAACCGTGCAACCCAAACCATTCGATATAAAATATTGAGGCAGTGGAGTCCGCACGGCCTGCGCACGGTTTCCCTAAACCGTGCGACTAGCCCATGCGGGGTGCCTGGGGTGTCTAGTAGAGGCTGCACGGTTTGTGCACGGTTTGGAAAACCGTGAGGGATAAACCGTGCACGACCCTCCTTTTTAGGTTTTTTTAAATATTTTAAATCATTTTAAAATTTAAATGAAATAAAAAAGATAAAACCTAAGATAAGGCTCTCCCCTCTCACGCGACGAACATCCCAAGGGGGCTCTCCCTGCCGCGCGCTCGACCCCCACCTCGGCCTCCCTTCGACTGGCGTCTCCTCTACTGTTTTTGGGGGTTTCATCTCCGTATCATCACGGTATGGTCTCCTCACTCCTTCCTCGTCTTCCTTGCCTGATTTTCGGCCTCCCCTTTGCCCTAATCTAAATCACCCGACCCCCCCCCCCCATGGTTATGGTTTTGTTTAATTAGTTTTCGTTCTTGTTTCTCTTGTCGTTAAGGGATGTTGAAGGTCCCCCGGGACCTCGTGTGTGCGCGTTTGATGTCCGCCACCGAAGCCAAGGTGGGTTGCGGTGATTTCGATCCACCGGTTCAATTATAAGGTAAGGGTTCTGCCCGTTTATGATTTGTGCATCCTCTAAATTAATTTCTTTAGTTTTTTTAACGCTCGAGGTGTGTTTTTTCTAGTATGTTTGCGGCTTCGGGTTGGTTTCTGATTGTCGGAGCTTAGGCGACTCGACTGAGCAGGCATAGGTACGTATTTAGATGTACGTGGGTTCCCCCAATATGAGTATATTTGTGCATGGCAGTGAATATACACGTATGGGGCTAGTTTTCCCCATTGAATATATAAAAGTTCCTACGCAGGTGAGCGGAGATAGGTATATGTTTATAAGAATATGTGTAAGGATCCCCTTGTGCACACTCATGGCCATGTAGGGCATGTGCATAAAGGCTAGGTGTCCTTATACGTATGTGAAATCACATATGCCTCATGGGGGAGCAGCAGTGGTTGCTTTAGATAGAAAGAGCCAAGTGACGGAGTGGACATATGGATCCACCTTGAGGTAGGGTCCCTCTCCTTTCCCTTTTATTTAAAGTAATGATATAAAGAGTTATTTATTCAATTTAGTGTTGAATAAGTGCATCTATGAAAACTATTAGAATTGCAGGAATAAGATAAAATGGTTGTCTGGTCACTAAAATAATGATTTAATAATAAAACCCCTTGATCAGAGGTGCACTTTCTTCAAGATAAAAGTAGGAAGTAGACTCTTATTCTTTCATACTAAATTCTTGTTATGATTTGGTGAAACTTGAATGAAATGGATTAGGATGGTAAGACCACGACTTAGGATAATGGAATAAGCATGGATTATGTTAATGGAATGGGTCTAGTGAGTGGTACTTACCTAGGAAGAGTAGTCCTTAGCACTTCTTATTGCTTTGTAAATCCTTATATGTCATTGAACTGAAATGAAAGGAATAAGAATGAATTAGGGGTTAGCCAATACCGTACACGAGCAGGTTGTCTCATGTACCATATATCAATGTGATGAATATGATAAATGATGTGATTATGTGATATTGTGAGATGGAAATGCCATGTTTTATTGATATGAATGATATAAGAAGTGTATGCCTTATAACCTATGCTAATTAATTATTAAGCCTTTGGGTCGGGGATAGACAGTGAGAGCTTCCCCAAGGTTGGGCCAAGGGTAGGATCGAGAGCGCTGCCCCTGGGGTTAAGGACATCTGTGAGTTCCGTCCCAGTCCTACCAAAAATATTATATATTATATATATATATATATGTATTCCATGAAAAATTATTAATCCTTCGGGCCAGGGATAGACCATGAGAGCTTCCCCATGGTTGGGCAAGAGGTAGGATCGGGAGCGCTGCCCCTGGGTTAAGGACGTCTATGAGTTCCATCCCGGTCCTACGCAATATATTATATATATATGTATTACTTGAATAATTATTAATCCTTCGGGCTGGGGATAGACCGTGAGAGCTTCCCCAAGGATGGGCAAGAGGTAGGATCGAGAGCGCCACCCCTGTGTTAAGGATGTCTGTGAGTTCCGTCCCGTTCCTACCCAAAGTATTATATATATATGTATTCCTTGAATAATTATTAAGCCTTCGGGCTGGGGATAGACCATGAGAGATTCCCCAAGGATGGTCCAGAGGTAGGATCGAGAGCGCTGCCTCTAGGTTAAGGACGTCCACGAGTTTTGTCCTAGTCCTACCCAACGTATTATATATATATATGTATTCCATGAATAATTATTAAGCCTTCGGGCCGGGGATAGTCCGTGAGAGCTTCCCCAAATTTGGGCCAGAGGTAGGATCGATAACACTGCCTCTCGGTTAAAGACGTCCATGAGTTCCGTCCCAGTCCTACCCAATGTATTATATATATATGATGACATGATAGGGTTACTTTACCGGCAACGAGCCGAAGCTATTATATCCGCCAGGTTTCCTATGGGGAATCCGGGATGGGTGTTGTTGTTCTTTACTGTTCTATTTATTGAATCATGCTATACCTGCTTACTGATTTAATTATTATTACACTGTCTGGATTGGGTTAGACACCAGTGGTACCAGCCTACTGAGATTATTATCTCACACCCTACTCGGGCCGCCATTGCACTGGGGTACCCGAGTAGACCTTCTGGATTGTAGGACCAAGGTCATGTGCTGTGTTGTCTGTACCTGCGGAGTTAGGAGCAAAGGACCAAGTGGGAGCTTGGGATGCTACAGAGATCGCCCATCGGGCTATGCTGTCTTTTCTTCAATTCTATAGTATTGTATAGAAAGCATGTTGTATTGTTTACGGCTTTCCATTTCTGTATCATCATCCCTATACTATGACAACTGGCTTTGGCCACCTTTTATATAAATGATCACTATTTGTCTTCTGCTACTATTGTTCAGTGTTTATGTACAACTGTTTTTGTTATTTAATGTTATTTACTCTGAGATACCACTATGCAACTCTGATAAGAGGGTATATTCTCCCCACTATCACCTCTCGAGACCCTCACTGCTAGTCGGAATCCTCTGGCATACGAGGAGACGCGCCTGAGGCCATGTGACCCACCGGTCTGGCCACCAGGTCAATGGTGAGCCGAGCTGGGACTTTACAGTGGTTCTAAATTTAGTAAATATCCCACTTTTATTTTTTTCCATATGAATTATAACCACAATAATTTTGGTTTTCATGGTAAAGGATAAATCAAGTAATTAAAGTTAAAAATAAAATGGTAAGGATTATAAAATAACTATAAATCTTGGATTAACATAATTAGATGATTTAATTTCATTAATAAAAATAAATTATTTTGATATATGGAATTTTCTTCTTTTATATGTGATTATAATATTTAGAATGTTTTATTTATAGAAAAATTAAAAAATACAGACTATTTTTTTAATAATTATAATATTTTTAGAATTTGGTTAAATAGAGGATATGCTTAGTTATAAATAATATTTTAAAAGAAAAATTATGTTTATTCAACATGGTAAATTATTTTTAGTTTTTATTAATTAAATAATTACCTTAAAAGTTTACAAGACATGATGGTGTAATTATTAAATTAATTGGAAAATCAATTGAATTATATTGAAAAAAATAAATGTAATATATTTTGATATAATTAATGTTATTAATGAATTTTATATATGAACAAGATATTTTAGGGATGTATTAATATAGATGTTTGTAATTTTACTTGTTTTATTGACGTTAATGAAATAAATGTAATGAATAGTTCAAAAAATAATGTTAATAATATATTATAAAATTAAATAAAATTTCCAAAAAATATTAAATTCATAACATATATTAATATATAATTTATAATATAAAAATGGTAAATTTATGAGACTTTACCTTTTATAGTAACTATCATAAACCACATATTAAATTTCTTATTGTCAACGTAAATGTGAGAGTTGTTAATGAGGGGCTTAAAACAAATGGAAAGGGTAAAAATACAGAGAAAACTTGTTTAATTTTTAGTATATAAGATTATTTTGACCAATAATCATACAATATTTGAAATAAATCAGTTTGGATCCATTTTTAATTAATATTTAATTAATATTAATTTAATGTTTGAGAAATTTGAAAATCCCCCTCCCCTCCCTTATAAACATGAATCTCCTCTACCCTTTACATCACACTTCAAAAGCCATTTGGTTCATAACATATATAACCAAATAACATAATAACATAACTAAATATGTTCTATTGGCCTATTTTGGTTATATTACATACCTCAGTAGTCTTAATGTGTTATGAAAAGGAGGTTGTCTGAAGAAGAGGTGTCGTATTTAACTAAACATTTTTGTTTTATTTACACATAAATCCTAATAATATATTAATTAAACATTATTTTTTAATAATTACCATATATTACATAGAAATAGGGTTTTTTGTTAATTTAACAACATATATGAATCTCAACTTCCTTCAAAATGGAAAAGAAACCGTCATTCATGTGGATGACCTACTATTGCATCTCGAACCGATGTAATTTGTTTTCCATCACCATGACTCATGGATGGATTAGAGTGATAGAATTAATGTTTAAATATCATGTTAATGAAATATGAATCTTTATTAAATGTTGACATTTCATTTAATTCTTTTCTTTCCATTCACTATAAAATGATGCCGTTATTTGTGTGTACTTGTGGACAACCACCTCAACGAAGTGATGTGAATCATTTTCCTCACCACATGAGATTGACGATTTATATAAGTATATTTTAAGTAATAATATTATATATATGATATGATAATAATTTTTAAAGATAAAATAATACTTACCTTCTTTCCATGATGATCATTAATAAATTGAAATGTTACGGATGCCAACATATAAACTTCCATCTCAATAATTATAACATAATTCATTTTAAATAACCATATCTGATGATTGGGTTTCAAAGTATTATTTTTGTATAAAAATTATAACTACTTAATTATTATTATTCTAGATATAGTGGAATAATTTCATCTTTTACCATATTCGACCTACAGAAGTCATTCCCGACATGTGAGCGAATATCATAAAAACACCCAATATGAATTTATTTAATTAAGAAATTTTATATAAGATATAAAAAAATGACATAAAAGGAATAATAAACATGAAACCATTTCTCAAAAAAGTAAATAAGTAACCTAATTCTATTATTCAGGAGGATAAAGAAAGTATGTGGCTTTTCAGACTCAAGGTATGGGACATCATTTTAAAAAATTTCTTTCATGATCCCATTTAAACTATTTTTCTACCATGAATATTTTAGTTAAAAAATTTTGTTTATGTTTTTTACTTACATAACATATTAATTGAGGTAATTTTATGTATCTTTATAATTTATTTCACAGGTTTTAAAAATAACAATTTTTATGGAATTTTTTGATTTTTATTAAAAAAGGAAGAGGAATGTTATATTTTATTGTATATGGTGAAAATTAATTTTATAGCTACTATAATAATTATTTTAATTTTTTATTTCTTTAAAATATTTCATTCCTTAATAGAAAATCCCATATTTCACTAGTTATAAGTATTTTGGTACTAAAATTATTTTTTAAAAGGTATTTTTTATCCAAATGTGTTTTGAAAATTTGTTTAATAGTGTTTCATCATTATTTTATTCATGATAAGATCTTTTTAAAAATTTTATATAGGGTTGTGACCCATTATAGATCATGGGTGTGCTTGATTTATCTTATAAAATGGGTACACCTAGACCTCACTCCAATGCATTGGGTAATTATTATGTTCCTTGTAGAATTTTATAGGATGTTTAATATAATGTTATTAAAATTATATGGGTTTTTAAGGGTACTATGATAAAGATCTCACAATGCACCTACATGACTTATTTATGTTTTATAATGATAATTTTTGGGTATCATTTAATTTTCAAAGGTAAGACAGTTTTTTTAAATGATAGTTGATTCAATTTCTAAGTAAAAAATGTATGTTTTTAAGAAATGGGATTCCAATATTTTTACATGTTTTTAACTGGAACATAAGTTTTCTTCTTTTTATGTCCCTTATTGTGATTTTTATGACCATATAATATTTTACAGTGTTTTTAATATATTTTATGGATGTTTATGGACAAGGATAGGGCCAAGTTGAATGTTTTTAAGACGATTCATGAAAATAAATCATGTTTGGTTTTAAAATTTGTATTATGAAACTATTCATACACATTATAGATATACACCATTTATATATATCCATTTTCTATGTTAGACTTATCACATAATTATCTAAAACTCTAAATCTAAAACTCAAAATCTAAATGATCTTTGAGAATGAATGTAATTTAATTGTAGTCAAGAATCACTAGAATATGTAATATTTAAGGATAGATATAGACAGACAATACCTACCAAAATCCATCCCTTACTTCCCTAACAATCCCCTATAGGACTTGGTTAAATCCTAAAGCAAATATATGAAGGCTTTAGGTATAATCTTGTTGTGGTTGTCTGAATACTAATCATCATTCTTTATCTAGAAACATTGTTTTATTTCTTCTTGAACAAACATAAAATCTTACTAAATCATGTGGATATAATAACATATATATTTCTAATATAATATTATTTTATTATGTTAATGGAATAACATACATATATATCCTCTTTCATCAAATGTGAAGGTAAACCATCGTTCACGAGTATGGAAAATTACTACCTCATAAATCAATGAATTTTTTTTCCATGATCACCTCCTAAAGATATTCATAATAATTAATTTAATGTTTATTTATGATATTCATGATATTTTAATATTTTCTAAAAATTAATATATGATATACCTTTTTATAATAGCATCCACTAAAAAATAATAACATCATTCATGTGTACGGAGGATTACCATCTCAGAACCGATGTGATGAATTATTTATCACCTTTTCAAAAGGTTGATATATGTAAGTGTATTTAAATAAATATTATCATATATATACATATATATTATATGATGATAATTATTGGAAGATAAAATAAAAATTAGCTTCCTTAACTCATGATCTTGTAAAAATGGAAATGTTTCTCATGCATACGTACATACAACCATCTCTATGACTCTAACATAGATAATTTTTCATAAATATCATTCTTGGTTATTTTTTTGTGGTGTATATACATCCCTCAATAATTTAATATCATGAAAATATTTATATTCATGGAATTAAATGTTTCATTTAAGTTACTTATTTCACATGGTTAAGATTAAAATGTTACCAAAGTTGAATGGGTTTATTTTACAATCTCATCATTATTTTCTATTTTTAATATTTATGTATCACTTTGAGAAATTATTTTATATTTCTATAAAATACCCAATAAATTTTATTATATTCCTATTATTTATGATATTTTTAATTAATAGTACTTTTTTCTTATCTTTTGTATATAAAATGATTGAGAAAATTAATTTAAGAAAATATAACCTCATTTCTATCTTTGATAAAAAATCATTAATCTTTTATATCCAGGTTTTCATAAATAAATTTTCAAGATTATTTTCATAATTCTCTATATGAGTAAATGAATAAATTTTTATCAACTTTTTAATTTGTTGAAAATTTTTATAGGAATCGTGTTCAAATTTTGTTAAATGATACCCTTTTTATCCTTTTATAATAGTGTGAAAAGAATGTTTCTTAACAAATTCAAAATGTTTATATTTACCCACAGTTATGAACACTAAAATAATTGATGCTTCAATTATATATTGGCCATGTTATTTTTAATGAAAATATTTTCTTATAAAATTTTGGAAATTTTTTGATTATGAAGATGTTATTCCATAGTTAATAGTCTATTTACATTATGAAATATTCTATATAATCATATAAACTTGTTTTCATCGACGATGATAAAATCTGATGTTATGTATTTCTTATAAATTATGTATTTATTTCTCTCGCATATATACATATCTTATCATCTATTACATTGATGGGGTAATACATTCCTTATGACAACTCTCAAATTTCTTCATTATTATATTTACTTTCATTATGATATGAGATAATATTATCCAACCCAATTTAATTATATGGGTAATGCTTATTTTTATGAAAAATGATTGAATTCTGTTTTAGGTAACACATAGTTATGAAAATGTTATAATGGGTGTCCCAGATAAAACTATAATGAATTGGGTAATGATTTAGTCTCACGAAACATCATGTGTGAGAGTAGGGATTAATCCAAATATGTTATGGTACTTTTTACACCATGTGATATTTTCTAAGAAGTTATCCTTGACTCATTCTTATGTCATTTTATATATTCCCTCTACATTTCCTATAATGACATGATCTTAGAATACTATGTAATTTATGGTATTCTCCCACATAATTACTTTTGAGCCATAACTTTTATGATATCATATTATACTTTTTAATCCCATGTTATACTACCTTATAATGATTATTCCCTTACTCAAATTTTTAACTCAGAAGTTTCTTTTATGTATTTCACATGTTATTATTTTGACGTATAAGATAAAACCAAGAACCCTACAAAGGGAGATTCAGTTTGGTCAGATGGTTGATTGTGAGGTTGATCATAATATATCTAGAATTAATCACCACATCGTCTATACAATTAATTTATGAAAATAGTCTACAAACACTAGAATGAAAATACATTTAGAAGATAGTATTTTTGATAGTGTATATAACTAAATGTATCTTTTTATAAAATCTATTTTTAAAACAACATATGAAACATTTTTTTTCAAACAAAAAGGATCAAATTCCAGAAACAATTTCCAAAACCAAAACCCATGTGTAATCCATACCATGTAATAAAATGGTTCTATATAGAAGGAAAATTTTACCTAAAAAAAGGTAGAAACTAAAAAGTCTAATATATAATGTTTAGCTAAGAAAAAAGAACAGAAAGGTAGATAATCCTATATATTCTAAAACATCCATTGAGTGATCCCAAGATGTTCTTAGATCAGATTCACCTTTTATATTATGTTGCAACTCCATAGTAAATAAGCAACAAATATTCTAAAATCCAATCAAGTTGAACATACCCCAAGTCCCTATAAAGTCAAGGGAGTACCAACCAGTCTAATCGGGGTTGAAAAGAAACCATCTCTTAACCCTCTAAACTACACCGATGAAACCCATTATGTTAATAGTTAATCCCATTGGAATGAGGGGACCTTCCATGCATAGCCCACCTTACCCACCACCATCGCACTAGCCTATCCCCATCACAAACACCACCAACTCAGTAACCCCTGAATCAAGAAATACACTATTGGTGTTACCATCTCGGAATAATCCATATGCATGGTGCCAATAGGCCATTCACATCATTGAATTTTCAAAACACTTTTCCAAAAAAATATGAAATATCAATCGGGCCATCACATCATAGGATTTTTAAAACAAAACAACCAATTTATATCATGTCCAAACTAGCCTCTATACCAATCATTTTCCAAATAAGAACTCAAGTGTCAAATGGGTCTCCACCGACATTTATAAAAACACATATGAAAAAACCACTCATGGTAAAATTAACCCTTTCACAAGGTTATGCACACACCAAATCTATTTTCAAATACACATCCCACCAGTTGAAAATTTTTTGAAATCATTTTAAAACATTAGAAAAAGAACTCAGGTAAAAACCAAATTTTTTTCATGGGCATAATGAGTCAAAAATTCACATTCACATTAAAACTTATTTTGTAACATTATTTAAAACGCATTCAAAATTCAAAGACATGTTTATAAATAACAATAAATAATATCACATGAAACAAAACCCATTTCGTTTGGAAATCCCACTTTCAACACATGGTCATGTCAATTCACTATAAAGACATATTTTTTATGAAACATCTATTACTATTAAAAGAATTCAACAACCAAAAATGAGATTCTTTCCATTAAGGTCACCAATGCACACACCCAATGCCAAATTCTTAATCAAACAATGATATCGTAACATCACAAAAGTTAAACACCACTCAAAACACACGATTTAATTTTAAAAGAATAATGGACATTTACAAAAAAAAACTATTTTTGAATAAATATATAACATTATTATATAAACACATTTATTACCACTTTCACTAATTTTTTGCAACACAAAAACACCATAATAGACCAAAAAATCATACCAAAATAATTTGAAATGGATTTATTATTATTTTTAAAATATTTAGGCATCAAATGGAATGAAAAAAATAGAACTTGGTAGAATCACCTCCATCAATGATGTGGGAACAAAATGATACTCTCTTAGATGGAAGAACTAGTACAAATGGACAATCAACACACCCTAGAATAAATAAAATCAACCCACATCATCCAACCCTCTTCCAAGGGATCAAAAAATATGATTTTGAGCCACGAGAACCCAAGAAACTATGAGTGGAAGAAAAGAAGAAGATGAAATGGAATTATTTCAAGAAGAAACCATGAAGAATAACTATCATTTGGTAATAAATCCCCCAGAAGTGTCCCATGATGAAGGAGACAACATGGGGTTCCTTTGGGTTGATACAAAACTGATTTGTCTTAAAGTGGGTTATGGAATCACCTAAATATAGTTTTTAAAATTACAGTTATTTATGTTTTAATTGGCTACATGGTTTTTCTACAAGATTTTCTAAACCACGCGACTTTTATTAGAAACATTTTTCAAAATTTCTGGTTTAAGTTATACAGTTTCAGAAAACCATTCTAAAATTGTTAGACTTGAAAAATTGGAAACAAACCCTCAAATGACACCCAAACACTAGGAGTGTCCACCCAATGATCCTTCTATGTTTAAAAAACAAGGTATTGACTTCATGGGTGTCACAATATCCCCACCTTTCCAATTTCTCCCAAAAACATTCACAATAATGATGAACATGTCTAGATACAAACTAAAACCACTAAAACCCAAATACCATTATCAGGAACTGTACTAGAACCTCAAACCAAATATTTATCATCGAGAAATAGATAAAAATAAAAGAAAACCATACTTGAGGTGTGACAATTTCCTTGTATCATAAACACTTTCTTCCCCAATAAGGTCGCCCAATCGAATGATAAAACCAAACTTGATTCCATGATCGATCAAAATATATAGAATCATGGAACATTAGGGTTAAATTTCAATTAAATAAAAACACCCAAAAATTATAGAGGAGTTCAAAACCAAAATAAAAAATGATTAACAAGAAAGGGTTCTCCCTATTATAAGATCACAAATATCATGGGAACTTTAAAACTCCTAACACCACCAGGAACATCCAATTGACAAAAAAACCATCAACAGAAGGGGATGAACCCACATAAGAAAACCTATCAAATAATGAATGGAAACACAAACCATCACTTCCAAAAAAACTCAATCATCTTAAAATGAGCACAGATAAAATCTATAATTGTCCACATGATGGTTAGGCAAACTCAAAGTAGAAAAAACTATTTAAAGAGAAACATTTAGATAAACATAACCATCAATTTTTTTAAAAATTAAGTTGAAACTTACAACATTTGAAAAAGTTAAAATAGGAAACCTAAAATTCATGAAAAAACACTATTGGGGAAAAAACTAGGCCTAGGTTCCCTAAACTAGCATCAATTCCCTGATTGCACATGAGTTTCACTCTGAGGCCTATGGTGAGAGCGCTAATGTTGGAGGCATCCACTACTTAGAATTTTTGTAATAACATCCTATGATTATTACATTTTTCCTTATAAAATGATTTATACAAACCATATCCAAATGAACCAAACAACCACATTGATTGAACACCATCATAGGAATGTTAAAGGAAAAACTTGAATTCCCAAACAAGCTAGACTGGTGGAAAACAAGAAAGAGGTCTAATGAATGAGATTCTAGAACCGAAAAAAAGGATTCTCAGAAACATGCCACTCTGGTACACACCTCCCACCAGTTTGGTAACCTTCATGGATGGAAAGAGATTACATATTTAAAACTACCTTCACTCTATAATCCAACTTAGAAGATAATGGTTCATCAACTATCTTCATGAAAAGATCATCCATGGAGAATACATGTACCTATTTGATCTCTGGATGATGTCCAACAATAAAAATAGAAACCTTAAAATATTCTTGTGATGATATCTCAGAAAGGAAAGAGAACAACTCGTTAAAATGCACAACAAAATCAATCATTGTCTGATGACCTTGAAAAACATTCACGAACCCTTCCAGTATAATTATACTATCCTCCTTAGGTATATACCATAAGATGCAGGTAGTCTTAAACACATCCCGCGTCATCCCAACTAGCATTAATTATGGTGAAATCGCCTTCTACTTTTAAAAATATGGATATTTAGCCAAACCAAAAACATCACTCACCCTCATATCTTTGTGAGATCTCAGTCATCAAAAGACACTCCCAACATCCTCAAGACATTCCATTTTTTCTAACGTACCATGCTCAACATAAATAATAGAAAAAAATCAAGAGGAACCTACAACCTAGAAATAACCTTTAGAGACTTTGGGTACCTTTTGGGGGGGAATGTTCTAAACAACTCAAAGACCATAAAATAAGGATCAACATCAACCAGAAACATAACCAAAATGAACATCTCAAGGAAAAAATTGGATCACAATATAAACAACATAAACAAATAAAAAAATTTATTTTGAAAATCACCATTTCCATTTTAATTTTTAAAAATTTTATCTTTCTAAGGCCAATAATAAAATAGAAAAATTCATTTTAAACAAAAAAAGAACCCATGTTTCAAAAGGAAACTAAACTCATAACATTATGATTTTAGAAATACTCACCCATGATATTCTATGAACCTTGAGATATGTGTCCATCCAATTACACTTATATCATCCATCCATGAGTTCCCACATACACATTCCGTATGCACCAACACATATGTGAACATTCATAAGGTGAAATAAGGGTCAACCAATCCTTTTCATCAATATACCTAAACACATACCACACTTTATATTTAATTCTTCCTCCATGTATCTTCAAACCTTCCAAATTTTCAGTTCAACTCAAATAGAAAATTCTACTTTCAATACAATAACCATGCTGAAAATCATTTTACTTTTTGAGAACATCATTTCATTAAACCCTTTTTCCTTAGAAGAACCCTATTTTGAAAAACATTTTACTTTTGAGAATCCAATCATAACAAAAAAAACAACCAAAAATAAAAACACACAAAAACCAACCGAAATAAGGAACTAGTGTCCATGCATGACCTAGATACATGATTATTGGACAATTCACAAGAAATAATTAGCAACTAAGAGGACATTAAACCATGCACTCATACTCTTCATGGGTTACTACTCTATGTTAGATCATTACATGACAGTAGATTTCCTCGATTTTCATCCCACATTCCAAAAAAAAAATACAAAAGACTCATCCCCGGGACCTCCCATGAAATTCAATGATCAGAATGAGAAAGGGTTTATGATTTCCTTCACGTACCTACCTCTCGAGCCTCAAATGTCTTAATCTTAAAAAACATGAAAACTTAAATAAAAATGGTATACTCTGATAAAATATTGTCATGAACCATGTTGGGATGGCGTCCATCTGGACACCTGACCTAATCTGAGACATGCCCTTTAGGAAATTCTCGATCCCCATGGACATGAAAATAGTGTCTAGAATAAAAGTAATCACAATGGAAATGATTTTTTCCTAGATCAAGACATGATAAAAATAAATAAACTGAACTCATAGATAACCAACAATAATTGAATATGTATAAATAAACAAACTGTTGTAGACAGGAAAACTACTAAAAAACAAAAAAAAGAATACAAAATAAAGCTGAACAACACCAACAGGATATCCAATTCACATGCAGGTAATATCCATCCTCAAACAAACCCTATCTAAGAGAAACTGAAATAAAAACATGATCCTAAAAAATAGTTAGGGTCTTTAGATGCTGAGTGGCATAAGTAGTGTGTGATATTTACCACTTAGAAGGTAATCCCCAAAAATTTTATGCATTTGAATTCCCAAAATAGACAAAAAACACAACTTTTAAAATACATTAATAAGATTGGATTTTCAATACATTGACCACTAAATTTAGTTTTATATAAAATATCTTTTTAAAACAGTACATGCAACATTATTTCTCAAAATCATTTTTACTTTCCACAACCCAATTCCAATACCAAAAACAAAATAAAATCCATACAATGTAATAAAATGGGGATATTCATAAATTAAAGGTCACCAATCAAAAAGTTAGAAACTAAAATGTCTAAATCCAAATGGTATCATAAATAAACATCACATACATATAGATTATCATGAGTATTCCAAAACATACTAGAGTGACCCCAAGACATAATCAGATCGGACTCATCTGTCGGCATATAATGGAACTCAATTATTGAAAGGGGTAGCAACCCATCTAATCATAGTAAAAAAGTAACTATCACTTAAACATTTAAATGAATCTGAATAATCATGCGATAATAATAGTGATACACAATGGAAAGTGAGACCCTCACAACCATGGCTCACCATTCCTGCTGCCATTGCACTTGCCTACTCCAACCACTAACACCACCCTTGTGGTAACCCATGACTTGAGAAATCCTCCGTAGGTGTTACCATATAGTAATAATCCATACAAATTTTTCAAATAAATCCTTCACATCATTTATGTTTCAAAAACACTTTTCCAAACATTATAAAATATATATAAGGCCTTCACATTTTACACGTTTTTATGAAAAACTCACAATATATCTAAGTTCCAAACTACGATATACACTAATAGTTTTCCAAAACATAACCCAAGGGTAAAAAAGGTCTCAACCAACCATTATAAAAACTCATATGAAAAACAATATCATGTGAAAATCTCATTTCCCATGTCTATAGGCACACCAAATCCATTTGAAATTACTCTTTGCACCACCTTACAAATTTATGAAATCATTTTAAAACACAGAAAGAAGAACTTTTGTTAAAACCAAAGGATTCCATGGGAAAAGACCCATTAAAATTCACAATCACATTTAAAACCATATTATATAATTCTTCACATTACATTTACAATTCAAAGATACATTTAAAAATAAAATAAAAATAATCTAACTAAAAACTATACACATTTTTTTTTGAAATCCCACATTCAACACATGAACACATCAATTCACCTTTTAAGTCATATTTTTCTAAGAAAAATCAGTTTTTTAAGAAAATAATTAAATAGTAAAACATGTGATTTGTACCATAAAAACTCACTAATTCACACACACAATGCAACATTCAAATTCCATCAATGATATCATAATTTAACCAAGGGTAAACACCACTCAAAACATATAATTTCATTTTTAAGGAACAATTGAGATTTTAAAAAATACCATGTGTTCGTAACAATATAAAGTTACTATAGAAACCCACCCAAAACCACATCCACCAATTGTTTCCAATATAAAAACATCATATCAAGCCAAAATGTCATACTGAAAACAACAAAAACACACTTATAATTTATTTGAAAATCTATAAGATTAAAATGGAATGATACATAATGGAAATAGATTGAAACTCCTACCTCAATAATGTGTGAATGAAATGAACTTCATAGGAAAGAAAGGAGAACTCCAAATGAAAAAAATACAAACCCTAGAATCAATTAAATCAACCCACATCAGCTAACCATCACACAAGGGATCAAAGAATATGGTTCCAAGACATGATAAACAAAAAATCCATGAGAAGGAAAAGATAAGAATAGGAAAGGGAATGATTTGATGAATAAATTATGACGAATCAATAACCCTTTCTGATAAATTGCCCAACAAGTGGTCAAAGATGAAGAAGAATAAATGGGGTCTTTTATGATCAATACCCAACTACTAGTGATCCAAATGGGTGGTGGAATTAATTAAATTGTATTTGAAAAATTGTAAGGACCCGTAAAATTCAAGGAAATTTTTTTCATAATTTTCTTTGGGATTTTAGATGAATGCAGTTTCTGATGGAACTTGATTCCGAGGCCCAGTGTGTCCGAAATTTCTATCCGAAGTTTAGCTCGGGTACGTTCAGTGAACAAACGAGAGGGAATTTCTAACTTTTGAACCGGTGCTCGGAATCGAATTCCGAGGGCACCGATGGAACCACAACGCCGGTAATTTCTTAGGAACACCATTTTTGGAGTTGCGTTTACACGAGAGAAGTTGCTAATTTATGGGGAAGGTAAAATAAAATATATGAAACAATTTTAATTTTACTTTATGTGGTTTAAGCTTTGGGTGGAAGTTGGGTAACTTCCCAACTTCCCAAGGGAGGTTATGAGGGTGGTGGGACCCACATGAATCCCACCCCTTCACATTCTTAAACCCCCTCAACTCACCATTATGGATGGAAACTTGTCATGAATTAATTAAGTGGAATTAATTCAAACTCTTGAAATTCAAAAGTTTATGTTATGTTAATAAAATATGAGATGAAATTATTTTATTTGTGGTTGGAACCTTGTTGTGTGAACTTTGGAAGAAAAGACAAGGAACTTGAGGAACTTCTTCGTCTTCGACGAAGAACGCGAAGAACACATCGGTCTCCGACGAAGAACGCTGAGTTCTCAGAAACCGATTACGCGACGCCGTGAACCGCGACACCGTCAACGTCTTCTTTCACGACATCTCTTCCCGTGACGAATCCTCGTTCAATGAACCTCCATTAAAGCTCGCACGAGGTAGGGGTTTATGCGATTTCTTTTCGTGATTTACTCCCGTTCATTATCCACGTATAATTGGACTGCATGCTATCAATTAACGAGAGGAGGTCGGAACACACAAACATGGCCGACCCCCTCCCTTTTATTTTCTTGTTGTTGCGGTATGACGGGAAGTGACGCGGTGCCATCGAACAGGGTGGGAACGAACGGAAAGAATGAATGATGCCGACACGCTGCATTTTTAAACATTTGAACCATGTTGTGGCACCATCGCGCTGCGTCGGAGATCCGCAAAAGCACCGCGGCCGGAGCGGGGCCACGGCGGAGGGGTGCGGCACCGACGCGCCGCACCGGATGAATGAAGGCCGCGGCCGGTACCAAGCCACCGGTGTCGGAGCAGGGAGGGGACCGGATGACGCCAGTCCCGTGTTGGCAGAAACCGGCCGGCCGGGTTGGGCCGACCAGACAAGAGGGAAGCCGGGGGTTCAGACCCCCGGCCGGCCAGTTAGCGGTCCCCATTAAGGGGGGCCGCGGTAACAATACCCCTGGGGCAGCGCCCCCTGCAAACAGAATGGCTTGGCCGTTCGGTTGAGCAAGATGGCGCCGCGCGCCAGTGCGCCGGGCCGGGCCGCGCCCAGCCGGGCCGACCCAAGGGGTCTCGGGCCAGGTCGGTCCGGGCCCGAAACCCCCGTTTTCAGACCCTTTTCAGTCTTTTTCCCATATCTCAGGCTACGGACCTCCGATCGACGCGCCGTCAGCGGCGATGCGATCGTTGGATTGAGTCGGATGGTTAAGTATATCGAACTCAAGGTTTTTGAGGACTTTGGGTCCAGCTAAGTTGGTTCCTACACGAAACCAACCGGGCCCTCGGAGCGGAAACACTTATAACTTGACTTCCAGACGTCCGATTGACGTGCCGTCGACTTGGTTCGATTCCTCTTAGTGAGACAAATATTTTGGCTTACTCTGCCCGAGTTTTAGACATATATTGAGTATGGTCGGGTTGGTTTTGACTTAAAAACCAACCGGGCCCCTGGGACGAAAAAGCCAATAACTCTCAGACCGGGCGTCCGATTGACGCGCCGTCTGCGACATTGAGTTCCTGTTGACGATACAGAAATTTTGGATAAATCAACTCCAGACTTTGTGTTAGTTGATGTATCAGCCTCTCGGCTTGTGGGGCGGACCCTCCCGAACGAGCTTGCTGTGTGCGGGGATCCTAGTGCTGGCTTCGTTTGCGACTGTGACGACGACGACAGTACAGAGATCCTCAGTGGATTCGACGGCGACGACTACAACACTCAGCGATCCTATGTGGATTAGTGCTACCGATCTTGTGTGGGTCTGATCCTATGTGTGTTAGCACTCAGCGGTTCTGTGTGATCCAGCGCCTACAGATCCTCTGTGGGTCCGATCCTGTGTGGGTCTTTGCGGGTGTTAGTTACCTATCAATCCTTTGTAGGTCATTACGGGGGTTATTACCTATCGATCCTTTGTGGGCCCGACAGCTTAGATGAATCAGTGGAAATATCTGATCATCTCTATCATCATACGAAGAAGTATACCTGTGTGAGCTGAATCCTTTTTTTTCTTTCCTTTGTGGATTGTGTTGTGCTATCCTGTGTGGATTACGTTTTTCTTTCCTTTATGGATTGTGTTGAGCTATCCTGTGTGGATTACGTTTCGCTTTCCTATGTGGACTGGGTTGTACATGGGCTCGGATATTTGGGCCGAACGAGAATTGATGACTTAGGTATATGTATGGGCATATACCTAAGCAGTGTCAGATGTTACTTCGTGATTGTATCCTTCTTTGATGGATTATCCTTTGTGGATTCTGGGAGACCTACGGGGGTCTCGGGGTCCCTAATAAGTAGCTTATACTCACCCCTGCACGGGCTATGCCCGCACTACGTTGTGTTGGTTGCAGACGACGGACATCGTTGATCGTGGTTGAGGATTGATGAGAAGGACAGTACCTAGAGGTGGACCATTGGGTGGGACGTACTTGGAGCGAACAGCTGGACCCGAGGAGCTGTGGAGGCCATATTTACTCACCCTTCATGTGGGATTTCTAGTGGATAGCTCGACGTTGTGGCTTTACTTTTCAGTTGCTGTTTTCCATTCCAGTTGTACTTTTCTTTCAGTTTGGGTTTGTATACTGGCCCACCTACTTTTCCGCACTTACTGTTGTACTCAGTTTTTACTTAGTGTTTACTTCTACTGTTTCCTTGATCTGTGGTGTTTTTTTACTTTACAAAGGCAATGCCTTCCATTTTTTACTGGGAATTATGCCTTGGTTCTAGTCTCCAGCCCTGGCTTATGGAAGGCGGGTTTGGGGTAGTCACGGCATGGGCCCCGAGGACGGGTCGTGAAAAAAATAAAAGTTATTTTGGTTTTAATGGGCTATATGATTTTGCTCCATGTTTTTGTATGACATGTGATTTCTATAGGAAGCATTTTTCAAATAAGAACTTTAAGTTTCACAATTTGGGAAAACTATGCTCAAACAATGTGACCTGAAAAATTATCCAAAAACCAAAAATTAAAACTTCAAACACTAGGAGATCCCACCCAATGATGCTTTATTGATTTAAACACAATGTAGTGACCCTTAGGCAGTCCAAAACTCCCCACCATGCCACCTTCATCCAATAAGTTTCACAATAACCACACACATTGATATAAACAAACTGAATCTACCAAAACCCAAAGACTATTTTCTGGAAATCAACATGAACCTTAACAAAAATACCTATCATCTAAACATAAATAAAAATAAAAGAAAACAATGGTAGGGGTGTGAAAAAGTGTCTTAAGGGAAATATTTCTTGATGTTGACATATATGGTACTTGGATAGAGGTCAATGGAGATTCTATTGTAAATATAATGTGTCAAGATGATATATCCTTTTTTATAGGTAGATTCGATAGTTGTACACAGGAGAAAATTCATAAGTTTTTCATATTGGATGACTCTTAATGGACATAGTGGCATCTTCATGATGTCGTTGGTTTTAATAAATAACATTCTCGTGGGTCTTGGCTATATATATGGATTCAATAGGGCTGTGGGATGAATATTATCCTCAATAAAAGCTATGTATTTTATATTCCCTTATATTTTTAGCCTTAGAATTTAGCTCCTCAGTTATGTTTTGGGATCCTAGGATTATAAATATATTCAATATCATAGAATGGGTTATCTAATTGAATCATATTTTCAAATTATTTGATAATATTTTTGTTGATAGTTACATTTTATGGGGGTGTTTCATGTACTCTAGATGATGAGGGATTGAAATCTACATGAGTCATGGCCAATTTGAGTGTTAGATATCAATTTTTCACTATTACATTTCTATCTTCTTAATAATTACATCTATCTTTAGGTGAAATGTCTTACAGTATCCCTATAATGAAGAGGGAGGTTCAATAATCATTATTATTTGATTCTATTTCAGTTTTAAGGTGGTGTGAATGTAATAAACCCTCTTTTGAGACATCAAGTTATTGAATATCTTATCACTCCTTTCTAGAAATTCTGGTTAATCACCTTATTCATCAAGCTAGGTCGTGGAAACATTAATCACATTCCCTGGTGGTTTTCCCATCATCACCTATCTAGAATCACACATACCTTAGAGTATGTCCATCCAGAAAAATAATTATTATATTGTGAAACCCAACCTCCTCTTAAAATAAGAATAATTGGGATGATCACATAGGCTATCATCAATAGGTTTCTTTGGCCCATGCATCACGAGGATATTTATTCACGTAGAAACAAAGAAATATATAAGAGCCTACTCATTTCATAAGGAATATAATTTTCTCTTAAATTCCTCAAATAGCGTTCTCACCTGAATCACTTTTCAACTATTCAAGGGTAATTTAACTATTTTGTCTACTTGATAAGAGGCATAAAGTGATTTTGGGCCTGTATGGTTATTATAGAATGAACCAATAATGAATTCAGTTTTACTAGGAAATTTCATTATTTACACATGTTATTACATTATTTTGAGGACATGTGTCAAAACATGTCCTTGGTTCACTGAATAATCTTTCTATACAAATTTCTATTTCTACAAACTCCAAAAATATGAAAAGATATTTTTTAGAATAAACATGGTCGAAAATTCATCGAAGCGGTTCATACAATTGACTTTCAATAACTACTTATATAGGAGTGCAATGTTGAGTTATTATGATATAAATTTCTATATATAAATAATGTTTAAGGCTATCTGAATCTCATACAATTTACTTTTTTTTGGTTGAAAGTTATCAATTACCATTGTGTAAAGACGAATTGATAAATGAATTGACAATGATGTTCTTACCAACCTTTTATAGACCCTCAAATAATGTTATTTTACAAAATACTAGAAATAACTATAAATTTTATATTCAAATAATCTCAGTTGTTTTGAATCTTTTTGGTATTGGGTCCCCTCAAATGCTCATTTCAGAAATGAAGTGCATGAGATGATACTTCAGTTCCCAATTTCTATCGATGTTTAAGAATATTATATTTCCAATTTTGGTCAAGGGAAGAGATTCACCCAACCATTTAGGGTATAAAAATCTGTTTTGATTCTTTGGGTCACATTTTCATTCCAAGGATTCCATTCAATCAGAAAGATACTCGATTCTATTGAGGGGTTCTGGGGATATTATTATTTGAACGATATCCTGAGCATGGTTGATCACTGAAGCTGGATGTCATATCCCTATATTAATTAGTTGTGGACTGTCAATCTATACTGAGACTAGATTATTGTCCAAATATATTGGTGGTTTCCACAATAATTTATGAAAATCATGTCCTTCCTCAATTCCTATAGATAGATAATCTTGTTTTCTAGATCTATAGATAGATTTATTTTCAGATTCTATCTTTGTAGGAATTTTGGATCCCTCTTTATGGGAGAGAGGAAAAGTAATTGATTTGAGTGAAAGGTTATGGTCAATGGGGATAATACCCCATCATGTTTCTCATTGACTCAGCTAATGTTGTATGTATCAAATCCACACTGATTAATCATTTCTTGTAAGTTGGGTATTTCATCATTTTCGGGAATTGAGTGGGCTTTTACCATGAATTTACCTATTCTTTGAGGAAAATATTTTATGGGGAGGAAACTAGTCAAATTATGGATATAATTTTTGGTTACTACTCTAATTAAGAGTGTGTAGAACCTCAGTTTGTGAATCAGGACAACCAGTCTCTTGGGGTACCATTTTCCCCATTTTTCCCTCAGCATCCACAACTCTATTAGTATCGACTACTGGATTAATTGTGAAAATGTTTTAAGGGGAATATTTGGTGGCATGAATTATATCATCATTCTCTAATAATAAGGGTTTTTATACAATTATGAATACCCCTTTAAGAGTATCATCGAGGTCATTTTACAAAACCATTCTCGTGCTGACTTGTTTTGGTTTTTGACTCATATGTTGTTTGTTTTTTATTATCACAGACTCCTCTTGTTTTGATATCTAAATAGTGAACATAAGGGATCCTCTGACCACTCTTTCAAAGTAGGCTCTAGATGGAAGGTCTATGTCACACAATAGGTGGAATGGATAAGGTTCTAGCCATAATTAACCACATATTAGTTTCGAAAAGTATTATATCCACCTACAAGATGGAAATAATTACCCTATCTTTGAGGATTTGGTATTATATAAGTCCTTCACTACTAATTCTCAAAAATTGTAAGGATTTAATGTATCTCGGTGTGGAGATCATGTTAAAAATAACTACATACCATTGGTATGTGGATTATTTTGAGTTGAACACTAAGTGCTTTCGGACCACTAGGGGATTGATAACATTTTTGTTTGAGAATATGGTAAAAATATCTAATCCCTATGGGATGAAGTTTCTCTCTGATAGATTACAAAATTTCTTTTATGGGGACTACCATAATGAATCTGTTTATTAGATGAATTTTAACTCTCATATAGTCATGGTGTAGTTTCTGGTCATAATGGTATCCACTTTCTATTGGGATTCATCATGAAATATGATACACCAACTTTCACATATGAGGTATTTTTAGTTTATATTAGGTTTTTTGGTTCACGATCTTATCAAGGACCCTCTCCCTCTGATCAGAAATAATGTTTTTCAATGTATGGATATTTCACTAGATTAACCAACAAGACCACATCAATTTTGATGTATGGGAATGTGTGGTAAAGGATATTTTAGTATTTTACAAATCATGGGTCTCTATCCAAGGAGAATTTGTCAAGTTAAATCTAACATAATAACACGTACATCTGTTAGAGATAACCTTCACATCCATAATATGGGAGGTGATTAGCCCTTAACTACTAAAAGGATTCCAATAGGTTATATTGGATGTAAGGCATGCAGTCCTTCATCATCTCATCTGGGACATCATTCTTACAAGTAGATGTGGGCCATAACATAATTTGAAGTTTTTTCATGGTAAAATAATTTATCACAACAATTTGATCCACTAATTCATTGGGGTTGTTTTGCTCCACCTAGTAATTCCATAATGATCTATTCTCATGGTCTCCTTCTAATTGAGATGAGGTGCTTCCGGTGGTTGATGATGAACTGTTTATGATTAACCATAGTTGTTTGAGAGCCTATATATTTGACTTTTTCCTGAAAATCGGATTTTTTCATAATCAGGTAAATATATCTATAAGGGGATATTATTAATGGTATATGTTAGGTGTAGGATTCTATAATCCATGTCTATACTACTATAATGATGAAAATCATGGTAGTCATCTCATTCTACTTAGGTTCAAGAGAAAATTGGATCATGGGATTTTGTAGATAAGAAATGTATATCCTACAGACTAATGACACTGTGAATGTGATGATATGATCCTCATATCGTGTTATGGGAAAAATGTTATGACCTACATTTTTGAAATGAGGATGAGTATAATCACATTACATGTTATTTTATCAAGTGTTCCAATGGAATCATAATAAATAAAGAATATGATCCAAGTGCTGAGAGAATAATGTATTATTTAGGTGACCCATTTTTATTAATGGAATGAATATGAGACTTCATATGGGTGGTTATATAATATACTAATAATCCCCAGTCACAATGGGAATATGGGCTTGATTCATTTGTGTGTTCTCCATCATATTATAATGATAGACCTCCATAATTTGATAAAGAATTTGGGCTTCCTCCTATATAGACATTGACAGATTCCATTGTATTCTTTCATTGATTGGAGTGGATTAATAGAGTTAGATCCAATAAAATATATGTATATTCTGAGTATCTCATTCAATTGTTTGTAGGAATGTAGGCCCACCCTGAGGTGGCTACATGGATATGATAAATAATCACAATTAGACTGAAAATATGGTATCAATCAAGGATATATTTGGGAATTTTACACTAGATTTGTTAAAAAAGTAATATGTGCCTCTCATGAGGTGAATGTAAAACTAGGTTGATAGGTTCTTGTTGGATCATTGATATGAGTGTAAATCTATGCCTCGTACTTTATTGGAATTTTCACGTATTCATCTAGGATAGGAAAAATAATATACTCTTACTCTCTATAGCTATGATGATCTTCTAGATATGATATTTTGGATATTGTGATTGTATATGTGTGAGTCATTTTATTTTCATCAAAATATTCTTGTTATACTCCTCTATCACATCCATAATTTTTTAGAAATTACGAAGGGTATGGGAAGGAATATATGCCTTTATGTTTTATGTTTTTATGATATACTGGAAGATGTTTTCAATTTATGTGGATTAATATTCCCACATCAATCATTATTTGGAATCAAAATATGTTGATCAGCATAATTCATGGGTGATAGGATATGTGACAAACCCATATTTTCTACCCTGACATGATGAAAAACATAGTTTGGTCAAGTAGTAATATGAGCATTCTCACATGTTTTATAAAAATATATCTACTGTACTCATCGATGGATAAAGGGATAAAATCTGAAACCCTATGTTCATTAGCTTGATTTTCCTGGTGAGACCTACATGTCTCCTAGATATGATATTTTATGTTGTTGACCAGTCAGCCAGGTCTCTTAGAAGGATGATTAGGGGAAATGAAGGAATGATGTTGGTTGAAACAGTTAATTGGATACATGTTTTATTAATTATGAAACAGTATGGAACCATGTTGGACACCATGATCCATTTCATAAGATTAGGATGGTACTGATTGTCACATTCTATAATTGGACACTCAAAGTGATTAAAAGTGAAAATTGGAATTATGTTAGAAGAAGAAGGACATAAGATTAATAGGAGGTCATATGAATGAAAAGAATACATGCGCTCCGCTTGATGAGATAAGGGTTATTCACATTATTTTTAGGATTACATGTAATGGACATTATCTATAAGAGTCAAGATCATGTGCTTCTTGTGAATTCTATAGAGAAACATGATCATTGAAGGGTATGTAATCCATGAGATCATGTAAGAGAAAAATTGGTGGCATGATTGAATAAAAATGTAAGGGTTGTTTAATTTTTATAACTGGAATCATCGTTCTCTAATTTCATAGTGTGAATTCATGATAAATATGCAATTTTATTTTTTAAGACTACAGAGTTGTAAAAATAAAACACTCATTATTTTTAAATTTTTCCTATGTTCTTCACTATATTATTCTAGATGAATTCTTTGAAATCATACGAGTTTATAGCTGCAAAAATTCATCTCTCTCTGAAATTCCTATTGCTTTCACTCTCTATCCTTCTCAGTGTGTATGTTCTAAGTGTAATTTTGGGGTTTTATAGGATTAAAATACATGTATCTATGTCACTTAAAAAGATAGAAATCCATGTACCCCGGTATAAGTTAGCTAAAGTACTATCCAAATAATTTTTATTGGAATTGTACATAATATTAGACAAAGTCACATCTAATGAATGACTACTCTTAGAGGATCATTCAAATAAATGTGATTGAAATATTGTCCCATCACACACATCCTCGCCTAAGTATCAATTTCAGGATCTAGTTTCCCTAGGGTGTTCCAATGATCTCTCGATGATACACATGAAAGATAGTGTACAGATGAAGGTCCCTTCTCTCACAGATTCACCCTACCGAATCATGTGATCGGTCTATAATGGGATGGGAAGATGAAATCTGGGGAATCAATTAAAAAATAATGAAAATGAGACCCCCTATCTTGGAAAACCCTTATCCCCTATTACACTTTTGTCTAGAAAAACATCTTTTTTGATAGTGTAAAATAAGTTGTTTTGGGTCATATGATTACATGAGAATTCCATCATGAAAAACTCTTCACCTTTCTTTGATTCTTTGAGTGATTTGTTTGGGGTTTTAAAATAAGGTCTCTATTTATGGGTTTACAATCACATAACCGGAATATTTGACCCTCAAGATGGCATTATTTTTCTTCTTTATTCCATTGTAGCAATATAGAACATGATTTAAGGGTATTTTACAAGCATCAATATTACAATTTTTTTTGAAAGGTGTCAATAAGAAGAAAAACCAAGGTTATGGATATGTCTATTAAAGTATATTTATTGAAGTATATATAAACATATTTTTTATTTCATTCAATTTTAATATTATATGATTTTTTTTGAAAATGTCCATTTTTCTACAAAAATAATATTAAATAATTATAGTTTTAACCAAAAATTTTATTTTATTTTTAAATTCTTTTAATATAAATAATATTTTTATACAATTTTGTCAATGTTTTAATTTTAACACATAAAAATATGTGAAATATTTCCAATATTTGTACATTATTTGATATGATTTTGTTTATTCCTCTTTAATAATACTTCAATGACTCATTGTATGTATTTCATTTGGTGATTTGAATCAATTGTGGGATATAAATATAACGGATTGATCCAGTGGAATTTTATTAGGATAGATTATATGTTATTTATCATTTTAATTAAATTTAATATTTTCTATTAGTGTTTTTTATTCAATGGTTTTCCTTCTTCTATAGACATAGTAAAATTTAAATACAAACATTTAACATTCTAATATTTTTGTATCCCATTAAGTGGTAGCTAAAATGATTATCACAATGAATAGAATATTAGTGTTAGAAATTTGTATGGGTTAAACCAATTAATAACGAGGGAGTAATTTATTGTTTTAATTAATTCTATAAAAATAACCATATATTTCATTAAAATTAAATTTATTTAATCATCCCTTAGAAATAACATGGGATAAATTAATTAAAATTATTCAGGTGATCTATGAACTTTTTTGTTTCTGTGTATCCATGAAAATTCACCAACATAGTTATACACTTATACATATCACAATATATAGAATATTTGAGTATTATTATTATTTTTTCAATATATAAGGATATTGATACCCATACTATGATGCATGTGACTACTTCATCCTCTATACAAAGCATGGAAAAACATCCATCTATACATGGGATATATCTCTCCCTAATACATCAAACCAATGGATAACATATGAAACCAATTTAGGTATCCTCTAATTTTCAATGAGTCCCCACCACTACATAATTCTCCAAACTAGGATGAAATATCACCATCATACATCTCTGTTCATATCATATGAGGTGAATGATATATCAATAACATCAAACATGTGCTGAAAAATTCCAAAATCCACACATAATAACCCGAGGGAACAATTTATATGTATAACACATTCAATTCACCAAAAAATTAGTCATGGTGGATATTTATGTACTCCATGGATTAGTCCAACCAACTAAGGTCCTCATTAGGCTACATATCCCTAAGACATTGAATTCCAAAATCTCAACCTATAAGAAAAAACTCTACCATTAATTAATTATAATTATTTCCTATTATCTATATTAGTATATTTATACTAACATAGACACTCATTGTAATGATTGCACACCCAATATCTAGATTTCTCTTTCCCAAGGGAGTCTTTAACATATATGTCTATGTGATCAATATTCAATGTCTGGAGACAATTTCAGGATTATGATAATATATTATCATAAATTATTATGTTAAATAACAAGATTTAATGTAATTTAAGGACACATAAACATTCCCACCATTGCCTATATCACATATGATGATTCCCAATCTATCCTATTGGTTTATGCCTATGAATAACCCAAGGTGGGTGTCATGTACCTAAAATTATACCTCGAAAATTAACTCTAGAAATTACTCTCTCATTAAAACCCTATTATGTGTAAAATTTCCCTGTATTAAGTCCTCTAACAAGGGATACGTAGTAATTAGTATATTTTTATTCAATATATAATACAAGATTCCATGTTGTGAGGCCCTCCCAACTCCCTAGACGTGTCCCTCATAAGGGAAACCACATATTGCTTCCTTTGAAATCCATCATCCCCTTTCTCATGCTTATAATTTAAACAATATATATTTGACTATATCATAAGATACTACTAGGAACCAATATCCATTATCATGGAGTTATCTCCTCAATAAATATTTACCTATCCTTTTCCGAGCTCCACTAATCCCATCAAAACTATTGACCACATCAACATGTCCCATTAGGTGAAATGAAAATAAAATAACTATTATATGGGGTGATCCTTCCCTTCGAATGATTCATCTCATTATCATCAAAATACTAATCAAAATACATGGGTTTTTATTTAACTCATATCCAAGGTGACGAAAAACCATAGTAAAACAAATATTTGACTTAAAATTAGTAAAACCAACCTCTACTAATTTAGATTATCTCATTTGAGACTCTACGTGCTAGAATAAGCTAAAAAATCATTGTTACCTAATTACACCATGCCTCAGAGGAATTAATAATAATACCTAAAACCAAACTATTGAAATTTGAGGAAAATATCAGAATACAATTAATGATACAGACAACAGATGAGATATCCTCAATCTTTAATAAGAAACAAACAAATTTTTTCTTAATCAATATAGTATGAAAGAGGGGAATGAAATGAATTGAGAGTTAGAAAACCCTTATATTCAGATAGCTCTATGAAATATTTTTAAGGTGGTTCTAAATAACATATGGTAAAATTACCATTATGATCTATGTAAAATATTATTGGGAAGCATCGAGTTTGCATTTTTCAAGAACTATCCACATCATGATCCATGGGGTACCCAATAGGCCAATATAGGGATCATGTGCCACTAATACCCCTTAGGGTACCCGATGTACATAGTCCAGGTACCCAAAATTTCTCTAGTTTCATTGTATTGCATATTTTTGAGTCATGAAGCACTAAAATTCATTCTATGAATCCTCTAGGAAATAAACGACATTTATAAATTCATTGAAACATTTAAGATGAATCTACATCATGAATTCATGACATGAATAACAAAATTCAAAATGTACTAAGATTTACCCTCCTCAGAAGCTACATTCTCCATGAATCTACAAAAAAAAATAGATATCTTCATTTTTGGCTCAAAAGAATAACAAATATCTACTCAAAAAGTCTATACATGAATATAATCTGAAATACATTGGAAATTAATACCATAAAATTTTTCAACAACTAATTTCATGATATCCTTGTTCATTTTAATATAACACCTAATCCAATGAAACTATCAAAAAACTCATAAAGACATTCTCTAGTCAATCAAACATATTAATAACTCTCTAAATGACATGGTTCCATCCACACTTGATATATTAGACACGATCACATAGGAAATATACTATTTTATACCCTATTTGACTAGCTACAACTCAATACCTAATAACCTATGAACAGTGGAACAAAATAATATCTCCATTATAAAATCAATTCATGGCCCCTAATATAATTTAGGAATATCCTATTTACTAATGTCATAAACCAATGATTGACATTACAATATTATACTAGACCATTTCCGTATCAGTGTTAAACCAAAGAACCTTTAGGACCACTAACATGTAAAAAAACAACCTCATATCTGATACTCATTATAAATCATGAATCCTAGTTCATGATCCTAGGTTAAAATACATTCCAAAATGGACTAATGTTTTATATACATGGTAACCCTATCGGTGAATTTTATAAAATTCACACCCATCCTTTTAATCAGTTCATAACCCATAACCCTTTATTGTTAGTTAGTAAATTTATTTAAATAATATGATGATCCCATATTCATTCCCATATCCCAGTATTTATAATTTACTAAAAAAATCATAACATTATGTGCCAAGAATTTACTTAAAACATCAAAAGAACTAAACTGGTTCTATTAAGACACCACCATTGGTGTTTATAAAAAAAATATTTGAATGATATTGAAACCCTAAAAACTTATATGGTTTCCCCCCGAAAAGTAATTTCCCCTATTCCATATCCACAAGCACAAGCCAATGAAAGTTCCACTATAAGCCAAATAGTGACACCAATGAGCCTCGCTCATATATCCCAATAGATCCATCCCAAAAGACCTAAAATATTTCCCCTTTATTAACATACATCTCCATAACCACTACCCAAATTCTACAATGAACCTCCTTTATAATACTCAATCATAATAGATATATCTCTATCACGAACTAGGTCAGGCTGACATCCAAGCTGACACGTGACCCGACCCGCAATAAGGTCCAAGAGGTGTTCCCGATCATCCTGGGCTGGCGAGTAGAATCAATAATCAAATAGATCACAAGTGGGAATGATTTTTTCCAATAGGAAACTAAAATAAATATATCATCTAGAGGATGCATTTAAAAAAGGAGGTTCCCTAAACATTGAATACAAATAAATACACAGGAATCAAATACAACAATTGTTGAGAAAAAACAAAAACTATAAAATTAAAATAAAACTAAAATGAAAACAATCTTATCTATATGTGACCACTTGGTCACCACTACTTGTATGACCATCTTCCCCAAATGAAAATCTTGAAACAAAATCCTAAACCAGAAAAATATATTGGGTCTTTCAATGCTATGTGGCACAAATAGGTTCTGAGCATAAACATTTCAATAGGTATGTACCACAAAATCCTTACACATCCTTCCCTAAAACAGTCTATAAAAAACAGTATTAAATTTATTTATAAAATTTGGTTTTAAATATTCAATGAACAAAACATATCTTTACAAAAACCCTCATTTGAAAACAATCCACACTTTATTCTTTTTTAAAACTATTTTAAATTTCATAAAATATAGTTTATAAAACCAAAACAAAAATAATGAATGAAAAATGGGTTTCAAAGTGATATGATAAAAATGAAGGAAAAATTACACGTATAAAAAACCAAGAAATAAGATTATCTAATATAGAATATATAAATTGAACATATAGATACATAATCATAAGAATATAACAAACATATCTAGAAGAAATACTTAAATGTACTCATGTTGGACTCAACTATCAACGTATGGTGAACATCCAATATCAAAAAACAACCTGGATACTCTAAAGTAGCCTCACTAGTGAAACATCCAACCGAGCCTCTCTACAAATAATAGGTGTTCCAATTCATCTAATAAATATTATTGAAAAATTATCACTAGAGCCCCTAGAACATACATATAAATCCCATGACAAAAGTACACAGAGAATGAGGAGTTACTCACTTGTGTGGAATTAACTAATAAATCACAGATTCCACCTTGATCTCTAAGACCAAACATCAAAACAACATATATGATGACCATCTCCCAAAAGGGATTGTTATATTGGAGACCATCACACATCAATTCATCCTACATTCTAAATGGGATACACATCATGTCACTTTGAAACTTATTTTTTAAAACACTATATTATACAAATTGGGTATTTAGACTTAAAATAAAATTCCATTTACAAAACAATTTCCAAAACTAGTGTAGAAACACACAACATGCTCGAATGGTTTGAAATAGGCAATCATGTCATTTATAAACCAAAACAAACTTCATTTATACAAAAAAACTAGATTATATAAACACATTTAAAACAACCATTTATTTTTTTGGGATCCAAGTAAACTTTTAGAAACTAATCATCCATTTAAGAATAATTGTTTTATTTGAAGATCTATCATAATTGAGATAGATTAGAAATAAAACTAGGGAAAGGTGAAGGAATGATGATCTAAAATATATGGTTTAAAAAGATCATTATTGTTAATAAGCATTATAATTCTGTACATATCTCCATGTGTACCCTATGAACATTATAATAAGACATCATCCAATGTAACACTTATTAAAAACACAAAATCCCAAAAGCTTCAATTAAAGAATTATAATGATCTAAAAAACCATTTATAAGAGTCAAAAAATACACACCAACCCATAACTGTAACCAAAATCCATGTAGGACACCCAATTCACAAACAAACTAATTTTACGAATATATTGAAAATCCAAACACAACCCAAAAATACATTTCATCTTTAAAGGCAAATTGTAATTTTATCAATCACTTTAAAGGAATATATATAGTAATAATTAATGAAACCGGTTAAAATTCCATTTTCACCACTTTTTCCCACATGAAAACACCATAATAAATAAAAAACACATCAAAATCATATGAAACGAATTTATGAATGAATTAGAAATGCTGAAACATCATATGGAATGATTTGGAATACAAATGCATGGACACACCTACCTCGATAACGTGTGAATGTGACACAACTCCAAGAGAAGGATGAATATAACTCGTCATATGATCAATACATCTTAACAACAATGTAAAATAAGATAAACATCATCCATATACTCTTGGTAACGTCCATGAGAGATCCAAGGTAAGAGAGACTAATAAACTAATAGGGAAGACGTATAAGAAGATAAAATTGGACAAAACCAATTGAAAATAACAATAAAATCTTGAGCAGAAACCATGGGTGGAGGAGATCCAAGGGAGAGGAGATTTGGATGCCCTCTCATGTTCCTAGGTCGATCAAACATCAGGAAAACTTGAAATGGGATATAAAGAAGGAGGTTCAAACTTGGAAATTAAAATTTTCAAGACATGTGAGCAATATGTATGGTTTTCCAAATCATGGAAAACATGTGTGGATCGAATTGGAGTGAATGATAACACTAAGGGATGGATGAATGGTTTGGGAAATCGTTCTCTAATAATGCAATTGGGACATGTCAAATTATGGATATTCCCAAAAATCTTGTCGTATTGATTATTATATCTATGAATTTTTTTTAATGTTATTACCATATCTAAAATGAATCCCACATAGATTTTCATAGGCCTCACATGGTTGGGTCCAAACTGTTCTCGTGAAATTCCCAAAAAACCATGCAACAGGAAGTTGAACCGGAATCTCCCTATGCCTTAACATGCCACATGATTTACTCACAAACTGTGGACAAAAATCATGCCCAATTAAAAAATACACTCAAAACCTCACAAACTCAAAACATCACAACATTAAATTTACCATAATCTCATCCAAAAGACCAAGGAACAAGAAAAGTATAAAAAACCATGGTCGGTGTGTGAAACTTTTCTCCAAAAAAAATTGTCTTACCTCAAAAAGTAACTATGATAAATGATAATAAAAACATGATCCAAAATGGAACAATGTGAGATGAGACCATGAAAATCAGTGTGACCTTTTATATCAACACCTCACACACGACCATCTATAATGATGTAAGACACAATTAGAACCACTGATAATGAAAAAGAAGGGGGATCTCACCACCATTAGAAACCAACTAACATCACTACATCTACAAAGGGAAACCCAACATGAAGGAATATGTGAACTCCAGACACAACCCAACCAACCCCACCATCAATAAATCCCATCCCAAACTAAACTTCCTTCACATAAGGGTAACATGATGAAAAGAACTCCCAACCAAGTGGTTAACCAACCCACAATTCATTTTTTTCTCAATATATTTGCATGTCTGAAGTGAATGGAACTGGAAATCAATACCATCCCACAAAAGGAAAGGTAAAAAAAGGAAAGAACAACAAATAAATGAATCACATTCAAAATGGATCAACCAATATAATTATTTGAGATTAATACCACCTAGATTTTATGATAAAATAAAAACTTACAATAGACAAGGAAATTATAATTAAATAAATTTAACAGTGTCCAGTCTAACATTGGAGACAAAAAATAAGGGCTAAGGATTCCCACACCCTTGACAATCCCAAGATGTTTGAAAATCATCACTATGGGGAATATTTATAGATATATTATGTCATAAAACATTGAATTCCCCATAGTTACGAGTGTAAATCCTCTAACCAAGACTTCTTATTCAAGAAATTCTACAGAGAAAAATTATCCAAATGTCCAAACACCCACATTAATGAAAAGTATTTAGAGGATCCTAAAGTAAAATATTTGAATGCCCAAAATGACCGCACTGGAATTAAACAAGTGAATGGTACAAAATATATGAATCTATAACAGACAAACGATTCTTATCCACAATAGGTTTATCTGGAACTCACTCTTCATTATATAAGTATCATTAATGAGAACCCACATTGATAGACTTCACCCTAGAAACCAACATGGATAGAAATAATTCAACTATGAGATTCTGGAACAAAACATATTAGGATGAGAGAACTTTTTCCTTGATCTCTACATGAAAAAACTAGAAGATAAGAGGAGAATTTAGATTACCCTATAATGATTACTCTTGAGAAAAGGATACCAGCACATTAATGTTTTCAACATAGGCCTTTACCTTAGGCTGACCTTACCGAACAATAAATTTATCTACCACTTTCCAATCCTTAAACAAATAAGGATTAAAACATTAGATAAAATTAGCATTGAAAATATCCCAAGACATCACAACTTGCAACGAGGCTAGGACGACTACGTTCCATCGATCCAAACCTGATCTATAAAACAAACACAGAATAGCTCGAAAACTCAAAAATTTGAGAGTTAATAATGTACTAAAAAAATATTAAATATTTTAATGACACCCTAAAGACTCTAATGGACCATATTCACCTTGGAAAAATAGAAAAAACTAAGGAAAAATTAACTGTACCACTGCCCTCGAAGTCTGGAATGGGATAATGATTAGAAGAAATTCACTAGAATCCATGGAGACCTTTCTGGGTGGAATAATCTTAATAAAAGGAAAAAATAGAACAAAAATAAACAACCAACCAAAATTCAACTAAAAAGAACATCCCAATCTGAATCCCCAGGATCATAAAATAAACATTAATAATGCATCCACAATCATCTTTCAAAAAACCACTTCATTAATTATCCTTTCAAATGTTCCTTCATCTGAGTCCAATTTTTACAACACTAATACCCTCCTTAAAAAATAATATAAACAATAAATACCACTTTCCAAAAACCTATTTCCATTTCAAAATCAACCAAATATAGAAAAAAACCAAACCCAAAATGCAACTCACATTTAAATCATTGAACATATATCTAATGGCCATGAGAAACCCAACAACATGGTTTAGTAGACCATGCCCAAAAAAATAAATATCCACTTGGAGGACCTTTAACTATGTAATAGGGAACCACATTGGTCACTTCTCCATGGAAGACCAACACACGTCACTAGTTCACTACCGTTATCATTCCCCATCTGCACATCCAAAGACCAACCAAAAAGATCAAATCTTGAAATACCCATAGTGACATGAGTTATTGGACAAGTAAGAGTTTAAAATTATATTCTTGTACCCACATCATTTTTCCTTCTAATCATATCAAAAAACTTCCTCATGCCCAAAATAATGATGATATACTCTGTTACCATTTTTTCACAAACTAGGATGGGCTACCATCTATCCTGACACCCAACCAGACTCATGAAAATAACAGAGAGGCATTCCTGATCCTCCTAGGAAGGAGAATAGTGCTAAGAATAAATGTGATCATAAATGGGAATTATTCAGAAAAATAAAAAATTGAAATAAATAAATTAGACCGAGAACAATGAAAACATAGGAGGGTCCATAAACACTGAATACAAATAAATACAATTGATACAAATATAATAATAGATGGGATAAATTTAAACTATTAAATGGAACAAAAATCAAACTAGTAATGACTTGAATTCCATGTGACCAAATGTTTAAAAACAACCATAATACCATCCTACTTCACATTCAAACATGAACCAGGAATCTGAACTTGAAAAATAGCTTAGGTTAAATGATATTGAGTGGAAAATGTTGGCTGTGAACATAAAGAACTCAGCTGGTTAGAACCAATGAATCCATTAAATAATTTACCAAAATATTTCATAAACACTAGTTTGATGTAAATTTTGAAAAAAAAGTTTCATTATTTTAAATAACCATACACAACATTCCAAAAATTCACTTTTTAAACCAACAAACATTGATTTACTTTTTTAAATGGTTCTCTATTTTAAAAATCTAGTTTTAAAAATAAATCCAAAATAATGAACCCAAATGGAATTAAAATAGCTATATTGTAAATGAAGAAAATATTATAACAAATAATAATCTAGAGAAACAAATAATCCAGTGTAGTAGAAATAAATTGAACTTGTAGATAGATAATCATCAGAATTTTCAAAACATCTATAAAAAAATACATGTATGTACTCATGTCAGACTCACCAACTATCTTATGGTGCATCTCCACAATCAATAACAAATACGGCAACTCTAAACTAGCCTCACTGGTGACACAACCCACCTGGGCTCTCCACAAATCCAGGGCTACCAATCTGTCAAATCTAAATTAGAAAGCAACCATCACTAGACCCTCATGAAGATTCCCATAAATCCTATTATAATTGTACATATATAATTATGAGGTCCTTTCACATGTAGATTGAACCAATAACCCATATATTCTATCATGCATTCATATCCCACAATCCAACACTACCTATGTGATAAAACGTTGCATAGAGGGACAACTATAGAGGTTTCTATGAGCCCTTAGTTCCTCCAAAGAGACGAAAGTGCCTACAAGTCAAGACACATTGAATCCAGTTTCTTGAAAAACCATAAGATACCAAAGAAGAATTTAAATCAAAAAAATGAAACTCACTTCCAAAACCATATCCAAAACTAGTGTAAAAATACAAAACATGATCAAAAGGTGTCGAACAGTCATTCATGTCATCTTGAAACCAAACTATACTTCATAGTTCCAAACATTCATAGATTTTGGAATAAAATTTAAAACCAACACTTATTTTATTTGATGACCATGTAACCATTTATAAAACGTAGATCAATTTTGGAAACATTACTATTTTCAAATAAGCTTCGGAAAGGAGAGGGATAATGAAGGAAATAGTGGAAAGGAGAAGGAAATATATTTTGAAATATGGGGTTTAAGGTTTGAATCATTATTAAGACCCATTATCATTTATGTTCCAATCCCTATAATCACCTAAGGCACATAGGGATACACCCACATCTAAATAAACACTTTTTGAAAACCATAAAATATTAAAAAAAAATTGATTCAATATTAAAAAATATCTTAATAACCAATTATAAGAGTCCACACGTACACGCAAAACCATAAAAGTCCCCAAAATATTGAGAAAACACCCAATTCACAAACAAACCATGTTGGGGATGCTTATGAAAATCAATACAGAACCCATAACACCACATTTTCTCTTTATTGTAAATGTGGCATTTTATCAAACAGATTACATGTATATATATAGGCATAATAAAAAAACCTTTAAAACCTCTTTTTAAAAAAAAATTCTTACATGAAAGTTCCATAATAAATAAAAAACATCAAAATCTTAATAAACATATTTAATAATTAGTTATAAATTCTTAAGCATGAAATGGGGTGTTTAAAAAATGAAATGGAAAGAAGCAACAACCAAACTGACATGAAAATGTGACACAAATCCAAGAGAAAGAATAAACTATCCCAAGAGACAATATGAACACCCTAAAATCAAGTAAATATAATCAAAAACATAACCATTACCTATAGTGTTTTTATAAGATAAAAAATGATATAGTGACTATTAAACAAAGGGGGAATAAGATAAGGATGATAAATTTCCCAATAACCAAGGGAAACACACATTAGAATCTTACAAATTCAACAATGGAGGAAGAGGACCAATGGAGAATAGTTTGGAAGAAACTGTCATGGGACTAGGTCATGAAAAAGAGATGAAAACAAAAAATGGGTTGAAATTATGGGGATGGAAAATTTGAAATTCATGTTATCATGACCCATGGGAATGATGCATGGTTTTCCAAACTGTGTGCCACCCATTCTCACCCTACTGGAGAGATGGGACGCACTCCCATGTAGGCTGAATGGTTTGGGAATCTTGCACCAACCATATGATTTAGCTCTAAAAAATTTCAGATCATCCCTGCATGATTTCCACAAAGTTTTCTCGAACCATGAAAATTATGTTCACCTTGTCTCTGGAATCAAAAAAGGCCACAATGTTTCTCTTAGGCCTCACATGGTTTGGGAAAACTATTCTCATGAAGTTATTGGAATGATATATAATAATAAATTAAACTAGAAACACCATCACCCTTAATAGGATGCATGGTAAAACCCTAATCTATTTATAGAATCCATACACAATTCCAAACATCACACGAAAAAAATCCAAAACTCATAAATAAACATCAGAAACATGACCTGAACCTCAACCAAAAGTCTGAGTACCAAAAAAAGAATAATATAAATGAAAAACTATGATCGGGGTGTGGCCATCCCATTATCAGTCACTTTCACTTCCTTATAACTTTTATTCTTCATCAAATTATTTCATCACACCATCCATATAGATACTGAATTTTTTCTACTTGCTAAATCCCATGGTCAGAGAATTTTTTCAACCCCCACTAATCAGTCCAAGAGAATCGACATACTAAAAAAATTATAACCAAGAATTCATTAAACCAAAATATTACATATTCCATAATGGGTAACTTTTCATCCCTCATATGGGTTCCGAACCATGACCCCCTTTGTTAATTATAGCCAATCAATCATTACAAAACAATAATACAAAGGCCCCAACCTCTATAAAACTTTATCACTCTATCCTCAATCTATCACTCGTCAATCCATACATAATCATTTCTACAAAATCACTATCCCTGACTCATGTAACACATAATGTAATTATATATTTCACCCTTAGAAATTATTTATCAATATGGTATCTTAATATTACACATGTTACTCCTCTTACGTGAACACCACATCATGTGAGACCATTCATTGAGTATCACTAAAATTACACGATCTAGATTTATATATTCTGGGAACTAAGGAGTCCCCAACCTCATCAAAATATTTAGATAATTTTAAATTTCAACACACTAAACATATCACATTAGAAATTGACACATGTAATAGTTTACAAACATTAATTATTAGGATGGTTCTATTGAAAACAACATTGATCATAAAACATCATCATTGATTACAAATAAAATCCACATGATGCCCATATCAATATAATTCATTTTAAAGGATTTTCAAAATATTCTAAATACGCATGTCCTATATACTATCAATGGATGATTATTCCTATAAAATAATAATGTTAACTATACCAAACTAATCATAGGTAATACTATTATATCAATCTTATGGGTATTATTAAACTCACTCTCTTATCCCATAAACAAGTGTACCTATAAATCCATTTTTACAACACCAAAAAACAACTAAGATTGATAATGGAATCTCATGACCATACATACCTAGAAACTAGTGGACCCCCATATACCACCTAAATCCTGTTACTATGAATAAATCCCTTCAATTATAACTATACATGTGTCAATAAAAAATATTTAATATACCCTAAGAGTGTGGGGGTGGTAAATTAGTAAATTTTATATCATCAAAATTTCCATGTGTTTATGATATTATTCACTAATTTATATTCAAAACTATTCAATCACCCTCATAATCACTCCTATGAGATGAAGGTAGTAAAAAATGATTAATGGATTTTTTAAAGGATTCACCAAAATGGCCAAATCTAAGGAGAATTCATTATAATGTGTTTATGCACATTATCCACTAACCACACATCATTATGTTTATTAAAAAATGGATTCATCACAGTGAAACTTTGCATCCACTCTCCAAAGAAACTCTTGAATAAAACATTGTACTTATTTATGGAGAGGAATTCAATTCTCCTCCGATGATATTCTCCTCCTCCATAAAATTAGAATGTGAAAATAATCCATGAATGTTTTAACACAATATCATAGATAAAAAAATTATAATGAGTGAGATAAATTCAAGAGAAAATGTTTCTTCATCGCTAACATTCCTTAACAAGAAAATGACACATAGTGTTTCTATATTTTAGTGAATAATTTCAATACATATCCATCTTTTTTAGTTCAATATTTTTCAATTAATCAAACATAGGCCCAGAATTCATCAACATATTTTTCTAATTATATTTTTTCATTGAAATATAAAAAATATTTTATACCCCATTATTGAATATATAAATATACATAATAATAGGATAAACTATTTCCACATAACTACCATGTTTTTTTTGTAATAAATCATTTCGTTTTCTAAATTAATTTCAGAAAAAAAAACTATGTGTTTCCATCCTTCATTTTTAATATGAAATAAATCCCAAATTAACCCTCCATGAAACCTACATCCAAGGAAACAATATGTCACATATGACCATGTTTATTTTGAATTAAAAAATAAAGTTATTTTATAAACATTATCAACTTTTAATTTGAAATAATGTCCCTTAATATTTACAAGAATTTATCCATTTATAGTCAAATATTATTTTTTGACACTGTTTAAAAATTCCTCAAATATAATATAATATCTTCACTAGAGACTCCGAAATTTAGTCAGTAATGACCCTAAAATTTACAAATGAAATTTTATTTCTAAATTTATATGTGTATCAAAAATGGAATTATAGCATAATAAAAATCAAATTCAACACATAATGAAATTATATATCAATTTATTATATTAATTTGAACATTATAATTTGAGATTAAATATATCCATAAAAAATGAATGTTTCATTATTGGAAGTTAAGTAGGGACAAACGAAAAAACATGAATAAGATCATTTGTATCATCTTCTTCACTAAATATCAACACATCAACAAGAAAGATTATTAAAAATTTACAATGCAATAGAAAATATGACCATTAATAATAGTATCATGACTGTTAGATTATTAATTAGACCATTGGTATCTAATTATTTAATAAAAAATAGGAGTAATATATATCATAATACCATTAAAAAAAGTTGTAATATAATAAATTAATCTTTTGAAAAAAGGGAAAAAAATTTATATTAATTAAAAATTATATATTTTATATTCACTAAAAAAATTTTTGTTAGTAAATTTATATTTTTTTGAATAAATTTATTTCTAATAAATTTATGTATAAAATATTAACAATTTTTATAAAAATGCTAACATTTTTTTTAGGAATCCCCACCTAGTTCTTCAATTGGTTATGACATTAGTTTTTTACAAAACAATCTAATATATCTCCAATGATTTTATATAAAACCAAAATTTACAAACAAATGAAAATTATTATAATAATATTGTTGTTATTTTATGAATACACATATAGATATTATCATAGGGTAAATTTATTGTATTTTGTTTTGAAATAATTGAATTTATAGATCATAGTGAAAATTGATAAAATATATCGATTTAAATTACGAGTTAAATACATGATTAATTAAAAATGGTGTGATGTATGAAAGAATTGTCTAAAAATTAAATTTAAATTTTTATATATATTATCACATAAATAATCAATATTATTGTCCATAGAAAATATAACAAGAAAATTAAAGTTATATTTAAACACCCTCCCCTCCACATATAAGTAGAGCCCTTTAGCTACAATATTCTCATCAAACTCTAACATCCCTAAATTGAGAAATATCTTCTATTACTATATCCCCATCATTAACATTTCCATGGTGTTATTTTATAACAATAAGAGTAATTTATAGACCATTAGGTGTATCTTAATGGTTAACCTCCAAAAGCAGATGAAATACACTCAACTGAAGTCTCTTAAACCATCATCTTAAAATCCAGCCAAAAATATATTCTATACATATTTTAATAAAAAAATAATTATTATTATTTTAAATAATATATATTATTTTAATTTAATATCCATAATGTGACATCATTTTATATTTTTTAAAATAAACATTTATCTATTGTATTGGTTGGTTCACCGCCTCCAGGAATGACATGATTCATTTTTCACTATCACCTACATGGATTATTTAAGAAATAATTTTATTTATAAATATTAAATTAAAAAGTATATAATAACTTAATTTTTTTTATAGAATGTGTAAATAGTAATTAAATTAAATAATCAAAATATTGATCTTGATGGTGGATAAAACAATATAATCGAACTAATAGTATAATAATAACATATATACTAAACATATCACCCATATGTTGGAAAAAATATGAGTATTTTAGAGTATTTAAACACGTATAATGACATGAATGTCATTTCATTTAAATTATTAAGTTGTATTTCCATTTCAAAATAATTTCCATAAATTTCCAAAAACAGAATCTATATTGGAATGATTAAATGAACAACCATGAGAGAGTTATTAAAAATATATTTTTAATTAAATGACATTAGAGAAAAATAAAAGAATAGTAATAAGTCAAATATTGATGAAAATAATTCTGAATTTTTTTTGAAATTAATTTATTTTTATTAGTTTGGAAGTTAAGTTATTCAACAACATTATTCATGTACATAAAGTATGCAATCTCTTCAACAAACCCCACTAATTTATCATTACTTGTTCCTTTTTTCATTACTCCATTTCATTATATATTTCAATAATTATATTATTCTATAATATATATTCCTTAGAAGTAAATATTTTTTCTACTTACCCTTATTTGTCTTGGACAATAAATATTCTTCATGATCCCTTATAAAATAATTTTTTAATGTTAATCATCATGCTATTTAACATGGTTAATTATTATGAGAATATTATGTAACAAATTTCATTTTCAAGGGTTTTAAATATTAATTCCTATGTTTTATTTCAATATATGTTACACATATTCATTTACATGTTATGAAAAAGAATAGTGTTCCCTGATTGTACTTCAATTTTTTATGTAATGTTTTCATCTCAAAAGATACCAAGTATGGTGAATGGGCTGTTTTCCTAGCACACTATTTTATATATTCATAGTTTTGTTCCTTGTCTTATTCCAAAGATGTTTTGTCTAAAATTGTTGTAAATTTTCTCTAATTTCATAATCATTTTTATACTATAATTGATTTTGAGGTTATATGAACATATGATTTATGTTATCATTAAATGCCTCATTTCATAGTAGTTATATTTAAAAAACAAGTTTGTTATATTAATTTTATTTAGATATCACTCATTTCATTATGTATATACCATGTTTATCCACTATAACATTTTTCACATACCAACATAGGTTGAAGTTGAATCAGTAACTCATATTATCTCATTATAAGGCCCAATAGGCATTCCCAATCGCCTAGGGGTGACAGCTCCTGATAGGCATCAACAATCACTCAATTAGAAAAGATTTTTTAACATGAAATTGAAAATAAATGAATATGAAAATCAAGAAAAAATTAAACCATGGTATTGGAAGAAAACAAAACTTTGATTACACCCATGTGACCCCTTGGTAACCACCAGCCATAGGACCGACCTCTATTAAGGAGAATCTTAACAAAACCTATTCCAGAACCCAAAATTGAAAATTATCTCGATTCAAATTATGTAGAGTGTCATATGTAACATAAGAAAAAAATAGTTTAGTATTTAATGCTCACATAATCCATACATTTACATTCCAAAAACATTCCATAAAAATTGGTTTATAAATATGAATAAAAAATATGGTTTTTATCAATTAATGAAAAAAAACATTCTGTAAATCCCATTTCAAATAAATAGTAAAAATTACATTTAAAATAAAATTTCCACATATAATTTTATCTTAAAAAATCCAAAACAAAATATTTCTTTGATAACTTCAAAGTAGGAGGGATCCAACTAATCATTAGTAATAGGGTATATCTATGGAAGAAATAAAAGGAAAGGAATTAGAATAATTATAAGAAGTCATATATATATATATATAAAGTGATCTTGTAAACAAAGTTTAAAAAATTAATATATGAACATAATGATATGTGATCATGGTAATTTCCTAAACACATCTAGAGGCAACCAAGGACGTACTTAGTTCAGACCCATTTTCTTGCATATAATGAAATCCACAGTCACTAGCCAACATGGATACACTATGTATCCCCCCCAGTGGAATATAACACATGAATTTTCCCTCTCTAAGGTGATCTAGATTTCATAATTGGGATATAGATAAAAACCTTCACTTGACCCTCTAGATAGTGTCCAAGAATCCCATAATAATAGTTAAAATGGGATTTGATGATGTCATATCATTCTTGTAATTAAATATAACACATTAATTACATATTGAATGCCTTTACCACGCCCAACACCACTTATTCAATGGCCCTCTCAATGGAGGGACAACTATTGGGGTTCCCAACACATATATATCCTTTCACAAGTGCCAACTATTCCTACCCACCAGAGAAGTTAAAAATCATTTTCATGAATCATCTAATGGTACCAAATTATCCATATCAATTTACGTCCAAAACTGTTTCCAATGAAAACACCATTCCATAAACATTGACTTCCAAAATCAATGGAAAACAATAATCATGATCAAAAAGTTACAAACTAGTCTTTTACATCACATGGCTACTATAATATACTAACAAGAAACCAAAATATTCCATGATTAGAAGCATTCATGAAAATCATATTTAAAATAATTTGGACATAAAGAATCCAATTTTTAAAAATTTAGTGTTATTTAGGAAACCAATTACACAAAAGAGTAGAGAAAATGGAATGATGGGAGGTGAATGTTTCATAATCTAGATTTAGAAAGATTGAAATTTTTATTGAATTACAATCTATATCTATCTACCTATCCATATGTTCACCCCATTAAAATATTTATATTACCATATTCACCAACATATATATGGACATTCAATTTTTTTTTCCACGATTCCAAATTTGAGAATCATAAAAAGCACCATAGACACAGAAGCATTGCAGTAAAGAACAACGAATACACACATGGTCCTGAAACCACTAATAGGAACCAAGACCCAAAAAATTAAAAAAATCCCAAGAAACCTAATATTACCAAATTTCAATCATTGCCAATCACAATTTCAATATATACAAATCCCATTTAAAGGACACTTGGAATCTTATAAAAAACCATAAATATATATATATAGTTGTACTATATAAATACATTGAAAAATCTATTTTTTTCAAACTATAAACATTGAAAAAATTTATAAATCTTATCAATGCATGAAAATAATAAATAAAAAAATAAATTTATTTTTAAAAGTCGAAGAATCAAATGAAATATTCCAAAATGAAAGTGGACGAAAAAACCTACCTCAATGATAATTGAACAAGGTGAAACTCCACGTATGACACAATGAGAACCCAAGGACCAATACATACACCCTAAACACATATAAATTATGATATATATATATATAATTCATTTCCAACATATATTTTCCCTAATCCATATGGTATGATTTACCAAATAGGTACACACAGTTATATTTATTTGTGTGTATGTCACATCTAAGGATCCACATTCCATAACCATCATAAATAGTGGCCCAAAATGTCTTCTACGAGTTATAAGGATCATTATAAAAATACAATATCCATAGGATTCAAAAAATCCCTAAGTAAAATTAGGTAACATAATATATAATAAAACCTACATGAATCCAATATAGAACATGCTTTTTAAATGATTATGATACAAACAATTTTTAATCAAACCAAATGAACCCTGTAAACAAATAAAAAATAAAAATAAACTTTAAAATCATATTACAGTTTGTATGGGTCCTGTGATTAATAAGGGGAATGAGAGAACTATTATGGAAAATATATGAAAAAGGAATAAAAGGAGGAGGAATACTCATTAATGATGACGGGAATAGGATTTTGTAGGGGGAACTTCCAATGAGAGGGAGAGAAAGAAGAGACTATCATAGATGGGAGCCCATCTAGGAATGGTTTGTTTTGAGACATAGAGAAGAACAGATGTAGAGTTGGGTGTGATGGGTAGGGGAGAGGGGTATATTTTGGTTTTAATTAATTAAAATTATTATCCGTTTTCATGGTTTGGTCACCCAACAATCCAAACAGTGCACCAACCTTACAACTTAATATTGGACTATGGACACCCGAACAAGAATGTAATGGGGTTAAGGAAACCATGTGACATACATATGGTAATCTATACTAAAAACAACATACATCCTCACACATTCTCCACATAGGTTCTACTTACTGTGTGACAACTGTGTTCCAATTATAACTAGCCACTAATTTATAAATTTTTAAATAGGTTTTTCAAAAAAAAATGAATATAATTATAATGAATATAATTATAAAAATAAAAGAAATAAAAATATCATGGCCATAATATGAAATTTAACTCCACCATTAAAAAGCATCTACCTAAGAAATGTCACCCATTTTATTGAGGAATAAATGATGGGACACAAAACTGAACGTAAATAATTGAAACCTTGAACCTCAGTTTGACATTTCAAATCCAATAGTCATAACCTACCAAATGAAGAGAAACAAACATGGAGATATATGTGTGGAATATATATGGGTCTCTCTACAATGAAAAACATATAATGTTGAGTGAAATCAACCAAGAAAATTCAGGTCTAGCATCAAAACAAACCACAATTCATACTTTCCATAAGATGCAAGAATCTATGAAATATATACCACCCCAAACTAAAACTATTCAAAGAGAATAATAAACATTTAATGATCACCTACATATGGAACAAATATATAAATATTATGAAAATGTTTCTGAAAATAACTACCAAAAAAAGTGTCCACAAATGTAACACCACAGTAAGTGGAAACATAAATTGTTTCTATTTATCTTTGTTCTACATATAAAATTACAAGTTATCTGTACATTCCCCACACATAGAAATTCCCAAATTTTTGTAAAATAATATCTTTTAATCCTATGACTAGATCTATTATATCATGAATCATCTGTTGCGCCACATTTAAGATCTGATAACCACATACTAAAAAATTCCCTTCCGACATCACAACTTACAGAACATCTTAATGTGTCCCATGTTGTAACACATAGAATGATCCCTTGGGAAATATAACAAGATGTATTATGATTCCCCAAATCTCCAAAATTGGTGGAAATTAGCGATTCGTACATCAAATGAACAGATTTAACTTATGGTAGAATACTCTTCATGAACATGTTCCTCCACTTCAGACCCCCCAGCAGATGGGGAGGCTTTATGAATAATAAATGAAAATTACTTCCAAATACTATGTAATGTTAGTGGAAAAATAGATCATACAGAAACATCTCATCCACCATCTTCAAGAACAAACCATTCCAGGATGGGAGAGATCTATTTCTAACCACTAGTATGAGTCCCCCCATGAAACCCATTAGACATGTCTTAGTTTCATTCTTTAAATAACATGATAAGTCTAAACCGAAAAACAAAATTAAAAAATAATCCACAAAATACTGGTAAAAAACCATCCACCAAGTGAAATACCAACTTCAAAAATCCCAAAATCAGAAATCAAGACAATAATCCTTTAAAAAAGCCATTCCCATTTTAAATTCAAGATCATTTCACACACCTGATCCCCTTTTACTATACCCACTCAAATAAAACCCTATGTCAATATCCAATTTATAATTTAAAAACCACATGGACTAAAAATATTCCATAAAAGATACTTTAGAATACAAAACACACCTTCCATTCTTTTCATTATAAGGAAATATCCATTTATAAGAGATTCCATTTTTAAATGAAAACATGTCCTGAAATAATTTTTCATTTACAATCCCACATTTTTGACTCCATAATGAATTTTAAAAATTCATTTTATTTCCAAAATACACATTAAAAAACCAATTTTAGACCAATATAATCCCTCAAACCCAAAAATATCTTATAAGAAACTAAAGGTAATGAAAAACATGTCTACATGGTTTAGAAGACCGTGTGATAAGAATAAACTTACCAATGGAAGCATATTGAACTATGCAATCTGGCTCTACATGGTTCTCTAAACCTTGTTAGTGCACTATGATACATTTGAACACATAAAATTGTATCCCCTAACATACCTAAGATCATAAAACAATATATGAACTGATTACATGAACCCAATATCAAAATGAAAGAATCAAATCCATACTACCAATAGTATCTATGTTCTCATCAAAGTTGGTGGTTATTAAGAACCGTTCCATGTCATATATCTTGTGTCTCGACAATCATATGACCAATATACCTAACACTATAAATAACAAAATTCCTTTCTATTTTCATTTATTCTTGACTAAAACTTGTATATCTTGAACTGTTCACTTGATCTAGCATGTAACATTTCCCGAGAGGTGTTCATGATTATCCTAGGTTAGAAACTAGTGACAAATGTCAAGAATAACTCACTTGGGAATGATTTCTCCCATGAAATAGAATATAAATAAAATAGAATAACCACAATAAAATTTGAAATGGATGTGGAAAGAAATAAGACTACACATACTTCCATGTGACCTCTTGGTCACCACCATCAATAGGACCGATACATAGTGGGGAGAATCTGAACAAGAATGTGAGACAAATCCTAAACCTGTAATACAGCTTATCTCTATAGATGCATAGTTGAACTAGTTGTGTTTGAGAATAAAACAACTCATAAGAAAATCATTAAATAATACATATATTTATTTTCCCAAAAGATCTTATAAACACTGGATTGAAAATATGGATAGAAAATATTATTTTATCATTTAAAGAACAAAAAAAGCATTCCACATATTTCATTTTGAAATAAAAACATGAAATTACATTTAAAAGAGATTACTAATTTATATTTTAGTTTGAAAACTAAACACTTAAAGATAACACAACATAGATTAATTCATTGCCCCAGGGATCAATGTGATGATAAGCACCATGTTGTATAAACAACATGAAACCAAAGGAAAGGAAGTATCAAATATATAAGAGGATATAAATATAATAAAAAGAACATATAACAAAATTTCAAAAATGTAAAATAGAAACATATAGTCATGTGATTAGGGTAATATCGTAAAAATATTCATAAGTGACTTTGGATGTACATGGTTGAGACCATTCTATTGGCATATGATGTAATCCATACTGAATAACCTACATGAATGCTCTAACTATCCCCACCAGTGGCACTGACCATAGGTATTATCACTATTTAAGGGGATTTATCCCTTTTAGTTTGGACATAGATAACAATGGTCACTCGATCCTCTAGATTATGTCCTAGAAATCCATAATAATATTATAAAGGGAAAGTAAGAAGGCTATAAAAACACATAGAATTAACTAAAACCCATATACACCATAGCTCATGACTTGGACACCCATAATAACATATCTCAAAATTAACATTGAATAGAGGAACAACCATATGGGTTTCTTCCACACATAAATCCTTTTTTATGTGTCAACTGGACCTCCATTTCACAAATGATCAATACCATTTTCATGAAACATCTCAAGGCACTAATTGGGCCTTAAAGTTTGAAGTTCAAGTCCATTTCTAAGGAAACCACAATTCTTTCGAAATGATTTTTCATAACATAGGGAAAACATTACTCATTATTGTATGGTTCTAAAAGGGACTTTTATGTCATGTGGCGTCCAAATTATACATCCACGTTAATAAACGACCAAACTTCGAAGTGTTATTGAAAATGATATTGAAAATAATTTATAAATCCAGGATTATTTCTGGAAAAAATAATCATTTTTAGAGGAAACCATTTGGAAGAAAGAATAAAGGCAATAAATAAGTTGGGAGGAGGGTGTTATAAGAACTAAGATTTCAAGATAGAAATTTTAATGGAAGTAATTTGTATATGCATGTTCTTATCTATACGTTCACCCTGTGCACATATGGAAATGACCATACTCACTCGAATATATCTAGAAAGACATAAAAATATAAAGGATCTCAACATTGAGATTCAAAAGGAGAACCATAACTGAAAACATAAAGAACCATAACCAAACACAAGAATCACTACACCAAATCCCATGAATCCACACATGATCCTCAAAATATATAATTTAAATAGAACCCATAAAAAGAAAGTTTTACATGTAATAAAATATTAAAATATATTAGATAATTCGAAAAACCATTTCAAAATACTGAAATAAAATTTAAAGGCCACTTAGAATTTTATCAAACATTTTACATATGTATACATATAAGACTACAATGTAAATACTTTAGAAACCCTAATTAAAACAAACTACAAACATGTAATGGCATAATAAAACCTATCAACACATCAAAAGAAATGAAAAACAAAACATTAAATTAATTTGGAAAACTCAAGCATCATATCAGATGTTCTAGAAAGAAAAAAGATAGGGACCAATACCTAAATGGCGTGTGAATGAAGCAAAAATCCAACAAAGAGAAGAAGAGAACCCATGGAAAAATATCCACACCCTAAACCCAAATAAATATTGATATATATTTTTATATTCAAATTTTTTCTGTATATTCTCCCATATCAAATTGGAAATATATAAAAAAGTGGTTATATATATAAACACACTAAATAACATTCATATGTGTGTAAATGACATCCAATAATCCATAAAAAATTCCCTCACAAAAATTATCCAAAAATACCATGAGTAGATCGAAGGTGCACTAAAAATAAAAGAAACCAAAAATTCATAGAATCCAAAAGTAAAATTTGGTTACTGAATTGGAATGGGAGAAATCCTACCTAAAACCAAAAGAGAAATCCATTTCTCCAACAACCGTTGTATGAATGGTCCTCTAATAAATTCCCCAAACCATAGGAACAATGAAACAACTACTATGGAGACTAATATTAGTTTAGGTTTTGGATAGATCACTTGTTCTAAATGGGGTTGGATGAAACAAAAAATGAAAATGGTAGAGTAAAGAAGTGGCAGAGTAGGAATACTCACCGGGGATAAATGCACCCTGATTCTAGAGGATAAATAATCAAAAATAGGGGGATATGAGGATGTGTTCATTGATGGGTGCCCCTCATGGTGTGGTGTGTCACTAGACATAGTGAGGAAATTGATTGTTGGGGCATGATGAGTGGGGGGGGGGGTTAAGATTTACAATTTATTTATTTTTTCATTATTTCTAGAACACATAGTTTGGCCACATGGTTTCTCAAATAATGAACCAACCATTCCACCCATTATAAGACTTTCCTCATCCCCACCAATAATATGAATGGTTATGGAAACAATGAAAACCCGATGCGGCTAACTCTTCTAAATATAGTATACACCCTCACACAAATGGCACAAGATTTCTTTTGACCATGTGCTAACCATCCACATATGCTAAAACCCCCAAACTATAAAAATTAAAATTAGTTTTTCCTAAAACACTAAAAATATAAATAATATTAAATAATTGAAAATAATTAATAGATCATAGTCGAGATGTGAGAATATTAAATGATCATTTGGATTTAGGAGAAACTTTTGGAGGTCTAATAATTAATATCTATTTTACATTTTTGTTATTAAATTTATATTAGTAGAGTTTCAATGACATTTTATCTATAGATCCCATGTTTTCAATTTGATGAAAATAAATGTTATAAATTCAAGAAATAAAATTTTTATAAGGTTTTTTACAAAATATGATTTCTCACATGTGGATCCAAAAAATGATCCTAACTTTGAGAATCCCTACACTTGGAACCCATACACTAGGCACTAATATTTTATGGGGAATGATTCTTTCACTTCCCATGCATATATGGACAACTCATACATGTTTATATGAATTTACATTGGATGATTAATGTGTCTCAATATTATTATGTACTCTTATATGAACCCACTACAATGTGGTAAGTGACATAGTTGGATTTTACAAATTCTTCTTAACAAAAGATTTTCTAGAAATCATTAAAAACCCTAAAAAACTCCACCACACATCATGATATAAAATCCTCCTACAAAAATAAACTAAATTGAATAAGCCTTCCATTTTTCAACCCAATCAACTCAAAAACTATCATAGGTTGTTTTTTATTGAAACACCCCATACAGTTTTTTTGATCACACAAATACAGATTTACTAACTAAATCATTGAGAAAAAACCCAAAATAATAGTATATGATAAAAAATAACCTCAACCTCTATCCATCATAGAGGGTACCAATTATTTACTTATAATCAACATTTATCATACAGAAGTTAATAACTATGTGAGAAACATGATTTTAATGAATATAAACACATGAAAACACCTCTTGAAACATGAATAAATTTCAATCATGGTGAATAATCATTTATACCAATTTTCTAGCAGGAATGAATGTTGTCATTAATATATATATATATACCTCCTTAGAAATGACCAAAAATAAAACCACACTGAATTTTCAAAAATTAGGGTTAAAAATAAAATTAATTTTCTTAAATGATACATCATACCTTGTAATACACATAAATTCTAATGGGAGAGTGGGGGTCCCTTATCAATGTCATCTAGTTTGGGGGTATTAAAATTAAATCAAAGATAACACTAATATTTTTCAATGTGAACCCTTGGATGTGAATTTGTCCTAACTACAACCATTTTATTATTACTTGACACATTCTCACATGTCATGACATGATTCTCTACATCATCCTTTTAGGAAATGACATTTAATTATAATTTTTATTTCACAAATTATAGAGGGTATTATTTCAAAAATTTATTTTGTTTTTTTATCAAAATTTATTGAAAGCGGTGATCAAAATTACTATGTAATTAAATTATATTTTGGTATAATATATATCAACTAAGTAAAAGATTGGTTTTCTACAATATACTAGGACCCTATAGTTCATAAATTGATGAAATCATTCCTATTTTTAAATGAATATGTGTGAAATATGTCGTTATATAACATTCCTTCATATTTTTAAATTAATTAATCTATCAAAACTAAAAACTCCACATAATTATTATTGAATACATTATATAATGATGTAATATAATAACATAAACAAAATATAGGGATTATTTTATTTAAAATATATTCTTTAAATATCTTGTACAAGAATTTTTTTTTTGTTTTTTTAGTGGTTTAATCCTGACATATAGATTGTTTTATTATTATTTGGTTATAAAATACATTAATATTATAATAATTTCACTATAATGTGTCATATAGGCCTCTTTTATATCTTATCTTTAGGATAACTTAATCTGGTTGAACTCCATTCTTGTCATTGGACTGAAATCATCTATATGAATCGATTTAAACTCCTCTATGGGAATTTTATTTGAAAAAAATACAACCATTTAATTATATAACATACAGGACTTGTAAAAATGAAAATTCATCAGTCAATGACACATCAAATGAGTACCCCATGAATTTTTAAAATTAAAATCATTGTGAAACATCAAATATAATTATTATGTTGTATTATAAATAAATAGATGCCACCATCCACTTTTCTTTCTCTTATTTTATATAGAGGATGTGTTCAACCTCTAATATTTGAAAATTAATCCACTTTATTTACTAATGAAACCTTGAGTGCTAAGAACAAGGGGATGTTTTATGATCATATAAGGAATTCCTTAACATGAAATATTTTACAATATATTTTTTAATGAGTAATAATCAAGGTTATTGAATAATTACTGGTTCATCAATAAATCCATTGGGTAATGATTATTTAATATCCATGTCATGATCTTTAAAAAAAAATTTCATAGTAATAGTAGAGATATTATTATTTTCTCAAGACATGTAATAGGTGAAAAATTTACATCAAAATATATGACCTCAATTTAGGAATACATATTAAAAAACAATACATTGTTATGTTACACCATATCATCTTCATTTAGTTTGTTATTGAACAATGTACTTGTTCTAATGAAATAATCATATTTTATATTCATAAAAAAATCTATAGACTTATTCGTATCAATTTTGTTTATAATTTTAGAATATAATTGATATAATAAACATAAATAGAACCTTATTCAATGGTTATTGGTTCTACCAATGAAAAATTGGAGGATTTCTACAATGTTTTCATTGTTTTAGTTTAAATCAGTTCTGTTTATCCCTCAACAATATTTCTTTCACTAATTTTGATCTTCTAGAGGTCCAACATGGAGATTTTATTTCCAATATATTTTCATTATTTTTGGTTACATTATCTGAAGCTTCTATTGCTCGATGTTCACCTCCTGATATACGGATATACTCATAAATTTCATTTTAAAAAATAATTACTGTTTCTTAATTTAATAAACTCAATTTTTTAAGAAATCATCTGACTTGTTTTAAAAAATATATCATTCTAAATAAAAAAAGATTCTTGTATTTCAATTATCTTCAAAACCCAATTGTTTTATAATTTATAATATTTTATTTTTGAGGAATATCCATTAAATATCCTTCTATCACCATGAGATACAAACATCATATTCATCATTCTATATAGGATAAAAAATTTACTTCAAAACAACCATAAGAACCTAGGTATTTTATTCATATGATAATATATGTATTTTATTTATTAGTAAAAAACAAGGACCCTCTCAATATATAAAAAATAGTGAGAATTTATTTCTTCTAATATGGACATATTATTTATTTACTAATAATAATAATTAGAGACATATTGTTGATTTTCAAATTCCTCTGATAAATGTCTCTTTTTTATTGGGGTGTCCAATATTCCCCAACATGATGTGAAATTACATGTTTTTAAGTATACGATTCCATTTAGTCATTTTTAAATTTCATTCTATTTCCCATTAATTCAATTTTATTTTTTAACCATTACATCTCCACATCTAGCCATCAATATCGAGTAATGAATTTCAAGACCTTATATTTATGGTTGATCCCAATTAGTCATGTAATCATAGTATAATAATTAATTATCCAATCATTGTACATTTACATATACAATTAATTATGTGTCATTACCCAAAAACATCCAGATTAAAATATTGATTACCTTAGAATGCATTCCATTCATTTTCTTATTGGTCATCCACACAATATTACCCTAATTGAATAAATCATAGGAATGAGTATAATGACATGTGAGGTTGGAAATATCCCAAAAACATAATTATTTACCACATTCACAATTATTTTGGCTTCAATGAACAAGATGCTTATTCTAGAGATGGTTTTCCACTATTTTGGGCAGCATTGTCATGACCCGTCCTCGAGGACCATGCCGTGACTACCCCAATCACACCTTCCATAGGCCAGGCAATGGCGACTATCACCAAAGGTGAAATACTGAAAAAAGGGAAGGCATTTCCTTTTTAATCTATAACACACACACAAAGACTGAACACAAGCAGTAGCGGAAAAAAGTACTAAAATTTAGAAAGTAAGATGTGTTGAAAGTAAATGGGCCAGTAAAGAAACCCAACTAAACAAAAAGTACAAGTACAAGAAAAAAGGAAATAGCTTCTGAATCGTCCGCCTGGAAATCCTACCTGAAGGGTAGGTACATAACTCGAAAAACACGTCCCTACGGGAAGTCCCGCCTAGTCCAGCTTCAAGCAGCCTCCATCCGTCACCCTCAGCGTGGGTCACTATTATCTGTCATCTATATAGAACACAACAAGGTGTGGGCGAAACCCGTGCAGGGGAGAGTATAACAGTAGTCAATAGGGGACCCCAAGACCCCTTATAGTCTCCCAGAATCCACAAAGGATTAACCACATTAGAAATATACAATCAAAAAGTATCAACCAACCCTACTTAGGTATATGCCCATACATATACCTAAGATTCCAGTCACCACCCGGCTCCAACTCTCGAGCCCAAGCACAACCCAGTCCACACAGAAATTAAAGTCAATCACATCGATGATAATGATTGAAAATTAAGACTCATCTCACACATGTATACATCTTTTGTAGAGTGATACAGATGATCAGATGTATTCACTGATTCATCTAAGATCTCGAACCCACACTAGATATAGGACCAGGTAAAATGTCAGATCCACATATGATATAGGACCAGCTATTCTCCCCCTAAGCTATAAGACCCACACAGGATACAGGACCAACTAAGCTGTCGGACCCACACAGGATAAAGGACCAGCTATTCCGTCAGAACCACGCAGGATTCCCATACAGTAGTCATTATATTCAAACCCACAAAGGATTCTAGTACAATTGTCATTGAAGTCAAACCCACAGATTATTCCATTACAGTAGACGTCACTATCGAACCCACAGAGGATTCTGTCATCTATGTCGCAACCATCTCTAGGGTTCCCGTACATAGCACAGTCGATTCTGTGAGGGTCCACTCCTCGATCCAAGTATCTATAAATCAACGAATTCTAGATTTGATGAATCTCATAGTTCCATCTCATCATAAGGAACCCAATGCGATAGACGGCGTGTCAATCAGACGTCTGATCTGAGAGTTATTGACATTTCCGTTTTAGGGGCTCGGTTGTCTTTATGCTCATTCCAAACATGGCTATTTTAAAATGTTGTCCAAAAATCACTTAGAGTATCGCAAAAGGACGGCCTTATCATGAGGGTCCCAAGGCTGCAAGTGGTGCATAGTTCTGACACACAGTCTTAAAGATATTTGCATTTAAGCGAAGTCGGGCCCGACCCGACAAGCCCATTGGGCTGGCGGGTCGGCAAGACCTGACTCGGTGGGTTCGACCCGGCTGGGTGGTCGGCCTAGTCCAACATGTAGGGTCTGACCTGGCCCAAATTGGAGGGTCTGACCCGGCTGGGGGGTTGGTTCGGCCCGGTGGAGGGTAGCCCAGCCGCAGACCAGGCCCGCACTGCGTGGCGGTTCGGTTCACCAGAAAGCACCAAGCGGCGCCGCCTCTCCTGCCCGGCCGGCCGTAGCTGGCCAGTTCTACCCAAAATACATGGCCCGCTTAGTGGGCCACGATTCTCCTCAGTGTGGTCCCTACAGGTGCCACAGTCCACCAGCCCACCCGTGAGGCGGCTGACCGATTCACCTAATAGAGCAGCCCACGATCCTCCTCCATGCGGTGCCTTCCGGCACCGCGTTTCTTCGGCCCGGTCGGTAGGAGGCTGGATGGTTCGGTTTAGGTGAGAAGCCCATGGACGCGGGCCGCATCATCCATCTCCATTCAGCCAATGCGATGGTGCTGGTCCTCCACCGACACAGCCCGGCATGGCCATGACATTCGGCTATATTGCGTGGCGCGATGGTGTCGTGCCTCTTCATCCATCGCGGCCCTCCTGGCCGCGGTTCCTCTTCTGTCCGCCATGGTCCTCCTGGCTGTGGTTATTCTCCGGTGTTGTGTGATGACACTGCACCCTTTCGACTCTGCCTCCATCATCAACAAATGGAAGCAACAAAGGAAAGGGTCGGGCCGTATTCGTGCATCCCAAAGCCACCTCATCATATGATATCAATCGACACATCATTCTACCAACTTAACAATGAATAACGGAGGGTAGAATCAACATTAAAGTAACCCTTACCTTGATTCGATGTTCGTACGTTGAAGATGGTATCGATTCGTTGATGTCGGGGTGCATCCGAGGAGGAAGCGTCGTTGTTGGTGACGTTCTTCGCAGACGACGTCTATTTCTATAACGCGGATGGAGGTCGTTGGAGGAGTTATTCTTGTTCTTCATGGGAAGAATGCTTTCTTCCAATTATCCAAATCTTCCCAAGGTATAATCGCCAACCAACATAAAATAGTAGGCTCCCTATTATTTCAATGTTGGAATGAAATTCAAATAAAATCAAACACTCAAATTAATTAATGCAGACATTAATTAATCATGTTGGCAAAATTAAGGGGAGGGTGGTGGAGAGTTCACCCAAATTAAATAAAGAGAGGTGGATTCATTAATTTAAAGGGAATTCCAAGATTTTAAAGGAGGTTGAAGGGGATTTGAGCTCATGTGGGCCCCACCACATAATATCCTCCCATGAGAGGTTATGTGTGAGTGGGACCCACATACAACTTCCCTTTGTAGAAATTAACCATCACCTGATTGAATAAAAAATAAGTCACAAATATTTTTATCTAATTTATTTAGGAACCACAAATAAAAACATCCATACATGTTGAAACACAACTGTGGTAAAGGTATTCTTAAGCGAATACCGGTGCTGTGAGTTCAACGGTTCCCTCAGATTTCAATTCCAAGCTCCGGTTCAAAAGATATAAAACCCCACATGTGCGTTTATTGAAAGTACAGAACGAAAACTTCAGAAATTGATTCCGGGCACACCGGGCCTTGGAATCAGGTGCTGTCAGAAACAGAGGACTCGTAAAATTCACATGTATTTATGAAAAACATTTCCACAGGATTTACGAGTCTTTACATTCTTCCCACCTCAAAGCTTTACGTCCCCATAAGTTACAAAACGTACTATGGGAAAAATTGGGGGTACTGTGCACGCATCTGAGCATCCTGCTCCAATGTGCTCTCCTGGAAGTTCTCGTGCTTCCAGTGAACACGTACCTGAGTAAACAACCATCCTTGTAGGACCCGCTCCTATCGATCCTCAATCTCCACTGGAACCTCCTTGTATGTCACACCGTCATCGATGTCTCTCTCCCCATGGTCGATGATGTGGGATGGGTCATGCACGTATCTCCTCAGGTGAGATACGTGGAAGGTATCATGCATCTAGTGTAACTGAGGAGGAAGATCCAGGCGGTAAGCCACATCACCTACTCTGGTGAGGACCAGGAACGGTCCGATGAATCGAGGAGATAACTTGATGCCTCCACCAAATCTTCGCAGACCTCGTCGGGGTGAGACCCATAGGAAGATAAGGTCCCCATCCTCGAACTCCAGTAGTATCCGTCTCATATCACCATAGGACTTCTGTCTACAATGGGCAGTCTTCATCCACTCCAGGATGATCGAAACCTTCTTTGTCGTAGCCTGAACCATCTCTGTTCCTACAAGTGCTGACTCCCCTAGGTCAGTCCAGCACAAACATGATCTACAAGGTCGGTCGTAATGTTCCTCGTAAGGTGACATCCCAATGGTAGAGTGGTAGCTGTTGTTATACACAAAATCTACCAAGGGAATGTTATCCTCCAAGCTATGACCAAACTAAAGGATGCATGCACTGAGCATGTCCTCGAGATTATGAATGGTCCTCTCATTCTAACTGTCCGTCTGAGGATGGAAGGCGGTGCTCAAGCGAAGCTGCATCCTGAAAGCTTCCAGCAACCCCTTCCATAATCTGGAATTAAAACAAACATATCAATCAGAGACGATCGTCGATGGCCCACCATGAAGCCGTACAATCTCTTGTACGTAGAGGCGTCCCAAGCACTCTATTCATCCCTGCTCTCTAATTGGTAGGAAGTGGTCCGACATGGTGAGTCGGTCGACAATCACCCAGATAGAGTTGTGTCCTCAATATGTACGTGGAAGTCCCGTCACGAAATCCATGGATATCCTATCCCACTTCCACTCTGGGACCTCTAAGTGATGAACTAAGCCTGCTAGAACCTGGTGTTCCACCTCCACTTACAGACAAGTGAGGCATCGTGCTACAAACTCTACTACCTCCTTCTTCATACCCTGCCACTATTGTTGTCATTTGAGGTACTAATACATCGGTGCCACTCCTGGATGTACCGCTAGAGGGGAAGTGTGGAACTCCCTCAATACCTCATCTTGTAGTGAAACTGGTACCATGGTACGTCTTCTAAAGAGGATGACGTGCTCCCCACCTTAAGAAAACCCATCAGGTGCCTGCCCTGAGGATATCTGACCATGTCACGTCTCACAGTTGATGTACCCACACTGTGCCTCTATGACTCATTGAAGAAGTGGAGGAGTGACTGTGACTGACTGTAGAAAGGATGCTCCATCTCTATCCAAAAAGGATATGTGCAACATGGCCAGCTGCTCTGTCGCCTCTCCTATCAGCTGAATGCCTGATCTTTTACTGAGAGAATCTGCTACAACGTTCCCCTTCCCAGGAGTATAAAATATCTCGAAGTCATAGTCCTGGAGGAACTCGATCCATCATCACTGTCTCAAGTTCAGTTCCTTCTCTAAGAAGATGTACTTGTGACGCTGGTGGTCAGAGTAGACTATAAAATGCTCGCCTATCAGATTGTGCCTCCACATCTTCAAGGTGATCACCACTGCTGCTAACTCCAGGTCATGGGTAGCATAGTTCTACTCATGCTATCTCAACTACCATGAATCATACACGACCACTACTCGCTCTTTCATTAGGACACACCCGAGTCCAGTCCCTGATGCATTGAATTAATCTTCATACCCTAATCCCTCCTCTGAAAGCCTCAAAATGGGTGCATTGGTCAACCTCTGCCTCAGCTCCTGAATGCTCTGCTGGCATCTATCTAACCATATGAAGTGTTTCCCCTTCGTCAATTTTTAAAGTAGTGTTTCGACTCTGGAGATGTCTATCACAAATCTCTGATAGTTCACAGCCATCCCTAGCAAACGCTGCACCTCAGTCACACTTCTTGGTGGCTCCCAAGCAAGTACTACCTTGATCTTTGCTGGATCCACTGCAACTACAACCTCTGAGATGTTGTGTCCCAAGAAGTGAACCTCTCGAATCCAGAAATGGCACTTCGAGAGCTTACCATAAATCTGGTGCTCTCGGAGTGTGTCCAGTACTACTCATAAATGGTTGGTGTTCTCCTACTTTGTAGTCAAGTAAATCAGTATGTCATCGATGAAGACTACAAAAAAATGATTGAGGTAAGGTTGGAAGAACCAGTTCATGATACTCATGAACACTACTGGTGTGTTGGTTATACCGAAGGGAATAAACAAGAACTCATAGTGGCCATACCAACACCTGAAGGTCATCTTTTTCACATCCTCATCTCAAACTCTAAGCTGGTGATAGCCTGACCTAAGGTCTATATTCGAGAACCATCGTGCTCCCTTGAGCTGATCAAAGAGGTCATCAATCCTCGGGAGTGGGTACTTGTTCTTCATGGTCACCTTATTCCGGCGACAGTAGTCGACACATAATCGCAACCTCTCATCCACCTTCTTGGCGAACAAAATCGTAGATGCCTAGGGTGAAACATTGGGTCAGATAAATCCCTTCCCATGCATGTCCTCCAGCTGTACCTACATCTCATGAAGCTCCGCAGGAGCCATCCAATATGCTGGAGTAGATATTGCTATTTTCCCTGGGTATAGATCAATGTAGAAGTCAAAATCTTTGCGAGGAGGAATTCTTGGAAGGACATCCGGAAAAAATCCATGTACTGATCCACCACAACAAGAAAACTCGGACTCCGCACAACAACCACTCCGAGGATGAGACTAGCCAACTGATATGTGATCGACTGCCCCCTCCTCTGCGTTAGTCCATCTTACACTGTTACGGCTCCATTTTCACTGGTGAAGGTGAACCTGGTCCCATCCGTGTGGATACAACGCACTATGTGCCTAATATAGTCAATATGAGCAAGAAACGTGGATAACTATTCCATACCTAAAATGACTTCATAAGGCCTCGATGCTGCTACAAGAATATCCCAGACAAAGATCTCACCTCCTAGAGTAAGCTCACACTGCCGGTAGCTATGCGTAATCGTCAAGTATGCTCTCGTAGGAGTCTCTATCCATAAGGATCGAGCCAATAGCTCCATTGGAATCTCCGAGCTCCGAATGAGGGAAGTGGAAATAAAAGAATGACTCACACTTGTGTCTATAAGTACTGCAGCAAGGGTGGAGTAGACACAGATAGTACCTCGAATCATCTCAGGTGCGCCGTGGTCGTAGGCCTTGACTGCCTTGAGCTGAGCCCACCTCTGTCTGCCATCTCCCTGGGGCTGGGGTGGACCTTTTGGTGGTTGTGGTGGTAGAGACTTGAAACATCGTCCACCACCCGCTGCTTGGCCAGTTACTCAGCCATGTCTGCCTACTCCTGGAAGACCCCCAAGGTCAAACCTCTGCATTTTCCTGGGAGGTCCCTCTACTATCTGCTGCTCATCTGCATGGCGGGTCGGGCATTCACAAGCCATGTGGCCCTACTCATCGCATACATAGCACTGCCTTCTCCTCATATAGTTGGATCTGTCTCATGTGCCCCGCACAACCAAACCTGTATCCTAGGGTCACCCACCTGATGGCCTAGTCCACTTGGACATCTATGTCATCTATCTACTACTGGATATAGAAGACTTCGCTACGTGTCTCCCTATGGTGGGTCTCACCCCTGGTGACAACTCAGCAAGAAACCTCTCCACTACAAGGGCTCACTCTAGCACCTCCACCTACGTCAGAATTCTGAGGGGAATCTTCGAAGCACTGATCTCATGCCTAAATCCATGCTCGAAGTTCCGGGCCCTGAAGAATGGATCCCATACCATATCTGTGGAGTAGAGTGAGATTTCATTAAACCTCATTGAGTACTGAGCCACTGTCAAGCTGCCCTGATACAGATGAAGTAACTCCTGAATCCACACCGCACGAAGGATGGTTGGAACAAACTCAGAGCGGAAGAGACTCTCGAAGTATGTTCAGAGTAATGATGTCTCGTCATGTACATGGAGAATCACGCTCCACCATCTGTCGGCTTCTACATGCAGGAGACTCACAGAAAGGATCACCATGAGGTCGGCTGGTGTCCCTAACAATCTGAAAACTCTCGTGACAGCCTCCAGCCAATCCTCAGCTTCCTGTGGGTCCATCTCTCCCCAGAACCTGGGCGGTCTTTAGCGTTGGAACTCATGCAATGCACTCATGCAGCGTTCACTCTTTTCTGCTGGAGCTGGTGGTATCAGTGGCCTAGTCGGTAGTGGTACCGCAAGTACCTCCGCTGTGATGGGGAACTTCACCGATGCCTTGTCTCTTGGTGGGCTACCATCTCGTACGAAACTCGGAAACCCTAGTTGGATGCCTTCGTGGGGCCATCCTGAGAAGAAACAGTTGCTCCACAGTTAAAAAAGCATACCTAGTGAGAAAATACAAAGTAATCATGAAGAAAACATTTTCAAAGGAAACACAAATGCAATCAGGGTTTTCGTGCACTGAGTTGGAGATCAGAAGTCAGTGTCCTAGTGTATGGCTACGTCTACTGACACACCAACACTGGTTTCCCTAAACTAATAACCACACCCAAAACACTTAACACTATTTTTGTTAAAAGAATCAGAGTCCAAATTCTATGGTAGAACCGACCCCTCTGATACCAATTTTTCATGACCCGTCCTCGGGGCCTGTGCCATGAATACCCCAAGCCTGCCTCCCCTAGGCTAGGGGCTGGCGACTAGCACCAATGGTGAAATCCCGATAAAAGGGAAGACGTTTCCTTTTTAACTTGTAACTCACACACAGACTGAACTCAAGCAGTAGAGGCAAAAATTACTAAAATTGGAAATTTAAGATGTGCTGAAAGTAAATAGGCTAGTATACAAACCCAACTAAACAACAAGTAAAAGTAAAGAAAAAGGGAAAAAACTCCTAGATCGTCTGTCCGAAAATTCTACCTAAAGGGTAGGTATAGATCTTGTACAACTCGTACTTGCGGTACATCCCGTCTAGTCCAGATTCGAGAAGCCTCCATCTATCACACTCAGCCTCGGTCACTGTTGTCCATTGTTTTCACAGAACACAACAATGGGCAGGCGAAGCCCGTGCAGGGGTGAGTATAACAATACTCAGTAGGGGACCACGAGACCCCCGAAGGTCTCCCAGAATCCTCAAAGGATAAACCACAGTAAGAGGATACAATAACAAAGTATCAAACCACCCTACATAGGTATATGCCCATACATATACCAAAGTTACCAGTCACTGTCCGACTCCAACTCTCGAGCCCAAGCACAACCAAGTCCACAGAGGAAGTAAAGTCAATCACATCGATTATAATGATTGAAAAAAAGACTCAAATAACACAGGTATCCATCTTTCGTAGTGTGATACATATGATCAGATGTATTCACTGATTCATCTAAGCTGTCGGACCCACATAGGATATAGGACTAGCTAAGCTGTTGGACCCACACAGGACACGGAACCAGCTATTGTCCCTCTAAGATGTCAGACCCACATAGGATAGAGGACCAACTAAGCTGTCAGACCCACACAGGATACATGACCAGCTATTACTTTAGACCCACATAGAATTCTGGTACAGTAGTCATTGCAGTCAAACCCATAGAGGACTCTGGTAAGATAGTTTTCTTAGTCGAACCCTCGGAGGATTCCGGTAAAGTAGTCGTCACTGTCGATCCCATAAAGGATTCCGTCATCTCTGTTGCAGCCAGCTCAATGGTTCCAGCACACATCACACTTGATTCTGAGAGGTTATGCTCCTCGGTACAAGTATTGATACATCAATTAAGTCATGAGTTGATGTATCCCAATGTTCTGTCTCATCATAAGGAACCCAATGTGATAGACGGCACGTCAATCAGATGCTCGATCTGAGAGTCATTGACATTTCCGTTCCAGGGGCCCAGTTGGATTTACGCTCATTCCAAACCCAACCATTTTCCAAAGTTGTCCAAAACTCACTTAGATCATTGCAAAAGAACCTCATCATTGTGAGGGTCCTAGTGCCGTAGACGGTGTGTCGTTCAGACACACAGTCTTAAATATATCCACATTTAAGAGAAGTCGGGCCTGGCCTGACAAGCCCAGTGGGCTGGCGGGTCGGCCTAACCCAACTCGGCGTGTCCGACCTAGCTGGGGGGGGGTCAGCCCGGCCCGACTTGGCGGGTCCGACCCAGCTGGGGGGTCGGCCAGGCCTGGTGGGGCATAGCCAACCAGTGTTCCCAGCGCACACTGTGGGCCGGTTCGGTTCGCCCGGTGGTACTAAGCAGTACCGCCTCTCCCTGCCCGACCTGGCATAGCCAGCCAGTTATTCCTGGCGCACGTGGCCCACATAGCAGGTCATGGTTATCCTCCACATGGTGCCTGCATTCACCGTGGTCCACCATCCTGGCCGGCCGGTTCGCCCAGTAGAGTGGCCCGCGGTTGTAGGCCGCAGTCGTCCTCTACGCGGCTCCTTCAGGCTCCATGTTTTTTCGGCCCGACCGGTAAGAGGCAAGACAGTTCACTTCAGTCGAGAGGCCCGTGAATGTGGGTCGTGTCTTCCACCTCCACACAGCCGGTGAGATGGCTCCAGTCCTCCACCAATATGGCCAGGCCTGGCCGTGGCATTCGTCTCCACAACGCGATGTGATGGTGCTGCGGCTCTTCATCTGTCGCGGCCCTCCCGATCATGGTTCCTCTGCCATCCACCATGGACCTTTTGACTGAGGTTATTCTTCGGTGCTGGTCTATAGCACCACACCCTTTTGGATCCACCTCCATCGTCAACAAATGGAATCAACATAGGGGAGGGTCAGGCCGTGTTCATGCGGCCCGAACCCACCTCATCATATGATATCAATCGTCACATCATTCTACCAATTTAACAATGTAGAACGGAGGGTAGAATCAACATTAAATTAACCCCTACCTTGATTCAAAGTTCGTTCGTTGACGATGGCATCGATTCGTTGATGTCGGGGTGCGTCCGAGGTTTAAATGTCGTTGTTGGTGACATTCTTCGTGGACGGTGTCTATTTCTTTAACGCGGATGGAGGTCGTTGGAGGAGTTCTTCATTTTCTTTGTGAGAAGAATGCTTTCTTCCAATTCCCCAAATCATCTCAAGGTATAATCACCAACCAACATAAAATAATAGGCTCCCTTTTAATTTAATTTTGGCATGTAATTCAAATAAAATCAAACACTCAAATAGATTAATGAAGACATTAATTAATTGTGTTGGAAAAATTAAGGGGAGGGAGGTGGAGAGTTCACCCAAATTAAATAAAGAGAGGTGGCCTCATTAATTTAAAGGGAAGTCCAAGAGTTTAAAGGGGGTTCAAGGGGAGTTGAGCTCATGTGGGCCCCACCACATAATATCCTCCCATGAGGGTTATGTGGAAGTGGGCCCCACATCCGACTTCCCTTTGGAGAAATTAACCACCACCTAATTAAATAAAAAATTGGTCACAAATATTTTTATCTAATTTATTTAGGAACACCAAATAAAAATATCAATACACATTAAAACACAAATGTAGTAAAGGTCTCTTTAAGCGCATACCGGCGTTGCGAGTTCAACGGTGCCCTCCGATTTCAATTCCGAGCTTCAGTTTAAAAGATATAAAATCCTGCATGGAAGTTTAGTGAAGGTACCCAAACAAAACATCAGAAATTGATTCCGGGAATATCGGGCCACAGAATCAGGCACCGTTAGAAACTGTGGACTTGTAAAATTCCCATGTATTTAAGGAAAAAATTTCCTTAGGATTTCCAGGTCTTTACATTCTCCCCACCTCTGGGATTTACGTCCACATAAGCTAAAACACATACTAGGGGAACAGATGGGGGTACTGAGCATCCATCTGAGCCTCCAGATCCCATGTGTTATCCTGGAGGTTCTCGTGCTACCAGAAAACACGTACCAGAGGAATCGACCATCCTCGTAGGACATATTGCTGTCGATCCTCAATCTCCACTGGAACCTCCATGAATTTATCCCCTTCATCGATGTCCATCTCCCCATGGTCGATGATGTGGGACGAGTCATGCATGTATCTCCTTGGATTAGATACATGGAAGACGTTGGGCACCCTTTGTAACTGACGTGGAAGAGCTAGGCAGTAAGCCACATCGCCTACTCTGATGAGGACCTGAAATAGTCCAATTAATCGAGAAGATAACTTGCTACCTCAGGCAAATCTCTATAGAACTCATCAGGGATAGACCTGTAGGAAGACATTGTCGCCATCCTCGAACTCCAGTGGTCTCCGTCTCCTATCAGCATAAGACTTCTATCTACTGTGTGAAATCTTCATCCACTTGTGGACGATCTGCACCTTCTCCGTTGTAGCCTGCACTTTCTTTGGTCCTACAAGAGCTGACTCCCCTAGGTCAGTCCAGCACAGAAGCGATCTACAAGGTCGATCATAAAGTGCCTCGTAAGGTGTCATCCCAATGGTAGAGTGGTAGATATTGTTATACGCAAACTCTACTGATGGAAAGTGATACTCCCAGATATGACCAATGTCAAGGATGCATGCACAGAGAATTTAATCAAGAGTCTGAATGGTCCTCTCAATCTGACCATCCTTCTGAGGATGGAAGGAGGTGCTCAAGCGAAGCTGCATCCCGAAAGCCTCCTACAACCCCTTCCATAACCAGGGTGTGAAACAAGCATCTTGATCAGAGACGATCGTCGATGGAAAACCATAAATCCATATGATCTCTTGTATATAGAGGCGTCCCAAACTCTCTACTGTGCCCTGCTCTATGATTGGTATGAAGTGGGCCGACATTGGTGAGTCGGTCGATAATCACCAAGATAGAGTCATGTCATCTGGATGTTCGTGGATGTCCCATCACGAAAAAAATGGATTTCCCATCCCACTTCAACTCTGGGTCCTTTAAGGGATGAACCACATCTGCTGGAACCTGGTGCTCTGCCTTCACTTGCTGACAAGTGAGGCATCATGAGACAAACTCTGCTATCGCCTTCTTCATAGCCGGACACCAGTGCTGTCATCTATGGTCCTGATACATCTTCACCACTCCTGGGTGTACCAACAGAGTTGAAGTGTGGGACTCCCTCAACACCTCCTCTTGTAGTTCCACTGGTACCATGGTACGTCCTCTAAAAAGGATGATGTGCTTACCACCTTTAGAAAACCCATTAGGTGCCTTCCCTAAGGATATCTGAGCATGTTGCATCTCACAATCAACGCCCCCATGTTGTGCCTCTATGAATCGCTGAAGAAGTGGAGGAGTGACTGTGAGAGACTGTAAAGAGGATACACCATCTCTATCCACAAAGGATATCTGCAACGCGGCCAGCTGCTCTGTTTCCTCTCTTAGAACTGAATGCCTGATCTCCTTCTGAGAGCATCTGCTACAATATTCCCCTTCCCAAGAGTATATACTATCTCGAAGTAATAGTCCTAGAGGAACTCAGGACATCTTCACTATCTCAGGTTCAGGTCCTTCTGTGAGAAGATGTACCTGAGACTCTGGTGGTTAGACAAGACTGTAAAACGCTCTCCCATCAGATAGTGCCGCAACATCTTCTAGGCGAAGACCACTACTGCTAACTCTAGGTCATGGGTAGAGTAGTTATGCTCATGCTGTCTCAAATACTATGAACCATACGAGATCACTTCATGATCCTGCATCAGGGCACACCCATGTCCCGTCCTTGATACATCACAGTAAACAACGTACCCTACACCCTCCTCTGGTGGCCTCAAAATGGGCACACTGGTCAACCACTACCTCAGCTTCTGAAATCTCTAGTGGCATCTATCTGACCATACAAAGGGTTCCCCCTTTTTCGTCAATGCTAAAAGCAGTTTTTCTACTCTGGATAAGTCTGGAACAAATATCCGATAGTACACAGCCAGTCCCAGGAAACTCTTCACCTCTATCACACTCCTAGGTGGCTCCCAAGCAAGTATTTCCTCGATATTCACTGGATCCACTACAAATCCATCCTCCGATATGATGTGTCCCAAGAAGTTAACCTCTCAAATCCAGAACTGGCACTTCGAGAGCTTACCATAAAGGTGGTGCTCTCCGAGCGTGTCCATTACTACCCGAAAATGGTAGGCATGCTCCTCCTCAGTAGTGAAGTAAATCAGTATTTCTTTGATGAATACTACGAAAAATCGATCTAGGTAAGGCTGAAAATCATGTTCATGAGACTCATTAACACTACTGGTGCATTGGTTATGCCGAAGGGCATAACCAGGAACTCGTAGTGGCCTTACTGACACCTGAAGGCCACCTTCTGCACATCCTCATCTGGAACTCTGAGCTGGTGATATCCTGACCCGAGGTCTATCTTCGAGAACCATCATGCTCCCTTGAGCTGATCAAAGAGGTCATCAATCCTCGGGAGTGGGTACTTGTTCTTCATGGTCACCTTATTTAGGCAATGGTAGTCAACACATCGTTGGAAGCTCCCATATTCCTTCTTGGCGAACAAAATCAGAGATGCCCAGAGTGAAACACTGGGTTAGATAAATCCCTTCCCCTGTAATTCCTCCAGATGTACCTACAACTCACGATGTTTGGCAGGAGAAATAAGATATGCTAGAGTAGATATTGGTATTTTCCCAAGGTACATATAAATTTAGAAGACTACCTATATATGAGGAGGTAGTCCTGGAAAATTTTCAGGAAAAACATCCATGTACTGATCCACCACAATAGGAAAACTCGAACTTTGCAGATCAACCGCTCCGAGGATGAGACTATACAACTAATGTTTGATCGGCTTCCCCCTATTCTACTTAAGTCCATCGTGCACTACTAAAGCTGCCTTCTCGCTGGTGAAGGTGAACCTGGTCCCATTTGTGTGGATACACTGTACTTTGAGCCTCATACAGTCAATATGATTATGAACTATGGATAACTAGTACATACCAAAAATTACGTCATAATGCCTTGACACCACTACAAGAAGATCCCAGCCAAAGCTCTCACCTCATAGAGTAAGCTCACACTGCCGGCACCAGTGCGTAAACGTAGAGTCTGCTCCCGTAGGAGTCCCAAGCCATCATGATCGACCCAAAGTCACCATCGGAATCTCTGAGATCTGAATGAGGAAAGTGGAAATACAAGAATGACCCGCAACTATGTCTATAAGTACTGTAGGAAGGTTGGAGTAGACATAGATTGTACCTCGAATCATCTGAGGTGCACTGTGGTTGTAGGCCTCGACTGCCTAGAGCTGAGCCCGTCTCTATCCGCCATCTCCATATGGTCGGGGTGGACCTCTTGGTGGTGGTGGTGGTGGAGCGTCGAAACGTATCCACCAACCACTGCTCGACCAGTTCCTCTGCCACGTCCGCCTGCTCCTGGCGAACCACCACAATCGAACCTCTTCCCTTCCTGGGAGGTCCCTCTACTATCTTCTGCTCGTCTACATGGTGGGTCGGGAAGTCACGAGCCATGTGGCCCTTCTTACCGCAAGCATAGCACTGCCTGCTCCTTGTATAGTTGGCTCTGTCTTGTGTGCCCCACACATCCAAACCTGTATACTGGGGTCGCCCACCTGATGGCCTGGTCCAATTGGACCTCTACGTCATTTGTCTACTACAGGCTGCATAAGACTCCTCTATGTGTCTTCCTATGGTGGGTCTTTCCACTGGTGACTGCTCAGCGAGAAAAATCTCCACTAGAATGGCTCACTCGAGCACCCCCGCCTGTGTCGGAATGCTGAGTAGAATTCTCAAGGCCCTGATATCATGCTTGAGTCCCTACTCAAATGTCTGGGACCTGAATAATGGGTCACGTACCATATCCATGGAGTAGCGTGAGAGGTCAGTGAACCTCGCTGAGTAATAATCTATTGTCATGATGCCTTGCTATAGATGAAGTAACTCCTGAATCTGCACTGCACAAAGGGTGGCTGGAACAAACTCAGAGTGGAAGAGACTCTCGATGTCTGTCCAGAGTAATGATGCCTCGTCATGCACCTCAAGCACCAGGCTCCACCATCTACCTGCTGCTACATACAGGAGACTCGTAGCAAGGATCAACATGAGGTTGTCTAGTGTCCCTACCCATCTAAAAACTCGCACGATAGACTCCAGCCAATACTCAACTGCCTGTGGGTCCAACTCTCCCTATAACCTGGGCGGTCTCTAGCATTGGAACTCGTGCAACACACTCAGGAAGCGTGAAATCTCTACTGTTGGAGCTAGTGGTATTTGTGGCCCAGCGGGTAGTGGTACCATGTGTACCTCGGCTGTGATGGGGACCTTCACCGAGGCCTCATCTCTCGGTGGGCTACCATCTAGTACAATACTCGAAACCCTAGCTGGATGCCTTCGTGGGGAAATCCTGAAAAGAAATAGGTGCGCCACTGTTAAAATAGTATACCTGGTGAGCTAACAAAAAGTAATAATGAAGAAAACTTTTTCAAAGGAAACAAACACGCAATCAGTGTTTTCGTGCCCTTAGTCGGAGATCATAAGTAAGAGTCCTAGTGTAGGGATACGTCGGCCGCCCCACCAACACCAGTTTCCCTAAAATGATAAACACACACAAAACACTTAACACTATTGCCGTTAAAAGAATCAGGGTCCATGTTCTGCGGTAGAACCAACCCCTCTAATACCAATTTGTCACGACCCATCCTTGGGGCCCGTTCCATGACTACCCCAAGCCCACCTTACATAGGCCAGGGGCTGGCGATTAGAACCAAAGGTGAAATCCCGAGAAATTGGAAGGCATTGCCTTTTTAACCTGTAACACACATACAGACTAAAAAAAGCAGTAGAGGCAACAAGTGCTAAAATTAGAAAAGTATGATGTGGTGAAAGTAAATGGGCTAGTATACAAACCCAACTGAACAACAAGTACAAGTACAAGAAAAATGGAAACAACTCCTAGATCGTCCACCCGAAAATCCTACCTAATGGGTAGGTACAGAACTCGAATCAACTTGTTCCTGTGGTACATCCCATCTAGTCCAGCTTCGAGTAGCATCTATCCATCACCCTCAGCCTCGGTCACTATTTTCTGTCGTCTGTACATAACAAAACAAGGTGCGGGCGAAGCCCGTGCATGGGAGAGTACAACAATACTCACTAGGGGACCCTGAGACCCCCGAAGGTCTCCCAGAATCTACAAAGGATAAACCTTAGTAGAAAGATACAATCATAAGGTATCAACCAACCGTACTTAGGTATATTCCCACACATACACCTAAGTTACCAGTCACTGTCCGACTTCAACTCTCAATCCCAAGCACAACCCAGTCCACACATGAAGTAAAGTCAATCACATTGATGATAATGATTGAAAAACAATACTCAACTCACAAAAGTATACATCATTCGTAGAGTGATACAGATGATCATATGTAGTCACTAATTCATCTAAGCTGTCGGGCACACACAGGATACAGGACCAGCTAAGCTGTCCAACCCACACAGGACACAAGATCAGTTAAGCTGTCGGACCCACATAGGATACATGACCATCTATTTCGTCGGACCCACGCAAGATACAGGTACTGTAGTTATCCCAGTAGAACCCACAAAAGGTTCTGGTACGATAGTCATTTTAGTCGAACCCACATAGGATTCTGGTATGATAGTCATCACCGTCGAACCCAGATGAGATTCTGGTATAGTAGTTGTTACTGTCGAACCAACGGAGGATTCAGTCATCTTTGTCGCAGCCAGCACTCGGTTTCCCGCACATAGCACACTCGATTCTGGGAGTGTCCGCGCCTCGATCCAAGTACCGATACGTCAATGATGTCCTGAGTTAATGTATCATGTATTTTTTCTTCATCATAAGAAACCCAACGTGATAGATGGCGCGTAAATCAGACACCCAGTCTGAGAGTTATTAAAATTTCCGTTCCAGGGGCCCGGTTGGATTTACCCTCATTCCAAACCCAGCCATTTTCCATAGTTTTCCAAAACTCACTTAGAGTATCAAAAAAGGACCACCTCATCAAAAGGGTCCCATTTCCACAGATGGTGCATCATTCGGACACGTAGTCTTAATGATATTTGCATTTAAGCGATGTTGGGCCCGGCCCGACAAGCCCAGTGAGCTGGCGGGGCGGCCCGACCCGGCTCGGCAAGTCCGACCCAGCTGGGGGGTCATCCTGGACCAAATTGGCAAGGCCGACCCGGCTGGGGGGTCAGCCCAGCCCGTTGGGGCGCATCCCACCTACAGACCCGACCCGCGCAGCGGGCCAGTTCGTTTTTCCCGGTGGTGCTGCCTCTCCTTGCCCGACCGGCTGTAGCGGGCCGGTTCTGCTCGGTGCACACAGACCGTTCAGCGTGCCACGGTTCTCCTCCAGTCAGCGCCTGTGGGTGCCGCGGTCCACCAGCCCGGTCGGCAAGCGGCCTGCCAGTTCACCCAGTAGTGCGGCCCACGGTTTCAGGTCGCGGTCCTCCTCCACCAGACGCCTTCGGGCACCAGGTTTCTTCTTCCTGGCTGGTAGGAGACCGGCCAGTTTGGTTGGCCAAGCGGCTCATGGATGTGGGCTGCGTCCTCCAACTCAGGTGTTCAGTGTGACAACGCCGATCCTCCACCGTTGCGGCCTGGCCTGGCCGCGACCTTCAGCTCCAAAGCGCGATGCGATGGCGTCGTGCCTCTTCATCCGCTGTGGCCCTCCCGGTCGCGGTTCCTCTTCGGTCCGCTGTGGTCCTCCTGGTTGCGGTTATTCTTCAATGCGGTGCGACAGCACCGCACCCTTTCGTCTCTTCCTCTATCATCAACAAATGGAAGAAACAAAGGGGAGGGTCGGGCCATGTTCGTGCGGCCCGAACCCACCTCATCATATGATATCAATCAGCACATCATTCAACCAATTTAACGATGTAGAATGGAGGGTAGAATCAACATTAATGTAACCCCTACCTTGATTCAAAGTTCTTTCATTGATGATGGAATCGATTCATTGACGTCGGGGTGCATCCGAGGAGGAAGCGTCGTTGTTGGTGACGTTCTTTGCGGGCAACGTCTATTTCTTTATCGCAGATAGAGGACGTTGGAGGACTTCTTCGTGTTCTTCATGGTAATAATGCTTTCTTCCAATTCTCAAAAGCTTCACAAGGTATAATCTCCAAATAATGTAAAATAATAGGCTCCCTATTATTTTAATGTTAGCATGCAATTCAAATAAAATCACACACTCAAATTAATTAATGAAGACATTAATTAATTGTGTTGGAACAATTAAAGGGAGGGAGGTGGAGAGTTCACCCAAATTAAATAAAGAGAGGTGGCTTCATTAATTAAAAGGGAAGCCCAAGAGTTTAAAGGGGGTTCAAGGGGAGTTGAGATCGTCTGGGATCCACCACTTAATATCCTCCCATGGGAGGTTATGTGGGAGTTTTCCCCACCTCCAACTTCCCTGTGGAGAAATTAACCACCACATAATTAAATAATAAATAAGTCACACATATTTTTATCTAATTTATTTAGGAACCCAATATAAAAACTTCCATACACGTTGAAAAGCAACTGCGGTAAAGTCCTCCTTAAGCGAATACCGGTGCTGCGAGTTCAGCAGTTCCCTCAGATTTCAATTCCAAGCACCAGTTCAGAAGATATAAAATCATGCATGTACGTTTACTAAATGTACCCGAACAAAACTTCAGAAATTGATTCCGGGCACACTGGGCCTCGGAATCAGGCGCCGTCCGAAACTGCGGACTCATAAAATTCCCATTTATTTAATAAAAAAATTTCCATAGGATTTCTGGGTATTTAAAAACAAAACTTTTTACACATATTAATAAATATGATAAGGGTTTCACCTCTTATCCTTCTATGAAAAACTATGGATCCATATCTTCCTTTGAGAGTCCATACATCATTATTAAATTTCACCTATTTCTTAATGACAGAAAATTATAATACACTATTTATGTTATTAGAGAAACAATTAATCACTAAGGCCTCTATGTGCCTTAGGTATTTTCCAGGAATATTTTTCTTACTATAGCCAATAAGTTTTATGCACCCATTATTCCAAAATAAAAAAATATTTCCTTATGTTATTTGATTTCAAGGAAAATATATTTATTTCCCAATTTTTGGTAAGTAAACCTAGTGTATAGAATCCATGTGTTATAGATACCTATATCCTTAAATTAAATATGGGATACTTTGACCATATTATATATTATTTGCATGGAACATAATTAAAGGATAAATTTAATTGATGTTGTACAAGAGTACAACAAATTTATCCCTTTTAGGTCCTCATCATTTTAAAAAAACCCATTTATGTTTTTAGATTTTATCTTGTTTGGTAATACCTATAGCTAGTGTGTTATTCTTATTTGGGTATCCTTCAAGACATTCCTCTATACCCTTATAGAAAAATAGATTTCCTTGTGCCTAAAATCACTACACCAATAATATTATCCAATAAAAAATAAATTAAAATTACATTTTTAGCTAGTATATTTTTGTAGTACTTCTTTTAGGAAGAATGATTAAGATAAATGTTGTTGATATTGGACATAATATCATTTTTTCACCTTTTTCTACTTCAATAATTTTATTTGGAGCATCCGAAAAAATATTATTCTTTCAGGATTTTGGTAATTGATGTTTTACTGAAACATTGACCGCTCTCTTCATATGATCATGAACCTCAATTGATAGACTGTTTCAATGAAATTATACTCTTTTGGAAAAGTCATAACTTCAAAATAAATTTCATAACTAATTAAATATATTGTTTTGGGGTTGATGTCATTGAACTACCATATTCCATTATATATGTAAGGAGGATTTATGGATCCTCTCACATTCATTTATAAAATATGACTTCTTGTTCAATTTATTCATGTTTTTGACACACTTGTCAATAAAATAAGTTAAACCAACAAGGATATGACATTTCCCTTCAATTTTGAGTTAAATGTAAACTTTATTAAATGAATTTACAAACAATCTAGATTTAATTTTCTAAATCATTACTTCCAATTCATTATTATATTATTACTATTGTTCCTCGTATATCTTGTTATTTTTCAAAAATAAATTAGATTTCATTTATTTCTCTAAAATAATGACTATTTATTTCAATAGATACCTCATGTTCATCCTTAATATCGAATATTCACTCAATTACAGCATCTCCATCTTAACTCTCATCAACATCTGTTCTATCTAAAACATATATGAAGATATTTTTGTTAGTATATCTTCAATATTTATCATATTTTAATTCCTTCTCTAATGAGATTTTTCCTTCTTGAGATAAATTTAATTATTCTTTAGTAATTTATCTTATGCTTTTCTTCCCCCGTTTTCACATTTTAATTTATTTTTCATAGGTTATACCACCTCAGCATCTTGAATCTTATTAGTTCACTTGGAAATAAGATTCCCATATTTTATACATATTAATAAATTGAGTTAAAAATTGTCATGAATTTTTTTCTCTTATTATATTAGGATAATTGAAGGACATTACCCCATATACTTCCCCATATGTAGGTTCGACCATTATCGGGAGAATGTTCATAGACATTAATGATATATCCCGAGAATTATCTATTGTAAGAGACTCATTTTCATTGTTCCTCTCCTCATATAAAATGACTGTAATATAACGATTTTCAATTTTTAATTCTATTGGATATTTATCATCAATCACTAATCCCATTGTATTGATACAAAGAAGTAGTCTTTTTAGGATCCTCTTTAAAATATTAAAATCTGCAACAACTTCTCTCAATAAATTTATATATTTAAAATTAATATTTAGTCAATATAAAATCACATTAATCATATAATATGATATGATCCTAATGGATTAATTTATTTTCCAAAACACTTAAAAATATTCATTTCAAACATTATAGTCTCTTTTATATTTTTTATGGAGATTTTCCAATTTCATGTGAGATATTTTTAAATAAATTACCTTTGTGATGTTTTTATTAGTGAATGATCCTCCAAAACCATTAATAACCTAGACATCAATATATAATTCATTTACATATCCATATGATAGGGATCCACTTGACATTATATTTTTTACTCTTGGAATGTAATCAAAGTATATTTACATTTATAGTGAATGAGAATAATTTTGCATTACATTATTTCAAATTTTATAATTGATTCAATAAATGGTGGTTATATACCTGTGATTGATAGTATTCACCATAATTTTGAGTGGTATAAAACAACACACTAAAACCATGTCTCGGATACCTCTTAATTTTCCAAAACAATAATTTTACCATGAGGGGGGGAGGGGTTAATCTTGGTTTTAAATAACATAAAAATAATTTGTTTTTTTATGATATTAACCTATATTTTATGATATATAATATTATATCCACATGAAAAGCTGTCATATAAAATGAAACTTGTAAATAAGAAACAAAAAACTTTTAACTTTGTTACCTAAAATAGGTTTTTCTACAGATCATTTATATAGATGTTCCTATGATCCTATGACACTAATCAAAATGTTTTATGTTTTATTATAAAATGGAGTGACCTAAATAACCCTCCAAATATATTGACCACCCATCTTTATAATAATACACTACTATTCTTAATGGTGAGGAACACACCACTTATACTGTGAACAACGTATCTTCTATGAAATGTGTATGATAAAATAAACCAATATTGGTGTATCCCATCAGTATAGATATGAATAATATCATTTGATTAAGAGAATTCATTGGGTAAATTCTTCCAAGTAACCAAAAATTCAATACACAAAACCTGATCATCCAAATTCCTCTTTATTATCAAATTAATAAAATGAATTTCCATCTTTTGTCCTCTTATATTTTTCAATTATTTTTTATGGGCACCCACATTTTTCTTAATTTTTTTTATTTATATAATATTCTTAAAAAATATTAGTATACATCAAAATATTTAATAATAGTAAAAATTGAAAAGTATATTAAACAAAGTATACTTTCGTTAATATTACCACCACAATTATTTACAAATATAATTTTTTTATCACATCATAGTGTTAATAAACAAAAAATCTCTTTTTCCATAAAAAATTTATATGAGTTTAATCATGAATAAAATACATCATTTAGAAATAATAAGAGTTGAAAATAAATACCCAAAATTTTGTTTTACGATTATCCATTGAAAATGGATTTTTTTAATTTCTAAATGATTTAGCATACATAATTTTTCATAAAAACCCATGCTATGTCATTTTAAATTTTTGAAATCATATCTCATCATATGAGAAATTCCGTATTATAATGGATTAATCTCTTCCCAATATATCATTACATTTTAGAACACTATCGATTAATAATTTGAATTTAAAATTTATATATTTTCCACATTGTTCTAGGGGAATTTTTCTATTTTATTATAATATGTAATTCAAAAATAAATATTAACAGATTGGTACTCTAATTCATATCATTATGCACAAATCTAATTTGAACTCGTGATGATAAAACACATGTGTAGAGCATAGTTAATGTATAATTAATCCAAAAATTTATATATATATATATATATATATATTTGTATTGAATACATCCATAATATAAAACTAGTGATAATATATTTTTATGGTTATCCAGATGTTCAAATGTGAAGTGTCAATTTTTCTTCATATTTCAAGGCACAAAATGTCATTCCATATTTTATTTATATGAACATAATGATAAATTAAATATGGTTCCAAATTTTCAATATATTTAAGGATGTATTGATATACATGTCCTTATTATACAATCCAACCAAATTTGAACAAAAAAAATGTTTCCTGCCCTTTCAAAAGGAGAGATCCAATTTGGATTTAGTGATTCTGGTGGATGAATATAAAATACACTTCCATTTAATCTCCACTAACCTCTGGTAGTAGAAATTAATTGGGATGAACTTATTTTATCATGGGTCAAAAATCTAATATATAAATATGATTTTATGGTAGTGGTGGTGCTGTAATTTGGGGTGTTATTATTTTGTTTCAATTATTATGTCATGTTTAATTTTTTCTTATGAAAATTTGATTTTCCCTTATAGTTGAAACAAATTACTCCATATTCTTAATAAATGAAAATATTCATTTAATATTTAATTATAATTTACAATTTTTATATCATTTACTCATGGTAGGAATATATTCACACAATAATGATGGTGTTCTCTCTATTTCAATGTATTATTTTATTCAATCCCACTTCGACTAGTCAACTTATCATCTTCCATTGAGAGCATTGAATCAATGGATTAATAAACAAGTTATGGGTTTTATTTATGTTATTACAAGGTCTATATTTGATGTTATATTATGTTATTTAACCCTTTAATTAATTCATTGATTTTGTATTTCTATTTGAAGACTAACTGTTTCTCCATATTTACTAAATTAAACAAAAAAATATTTTGTGTGCTAGTACAAACCTATTCCATAAACTAATCTTGAATGTCATAATATATGTTATGAGGTTATTATCCTTACAATTATGAACAAACTAATTAATGTTGTAGGGTAATGATATCCTTGATTGGTTACTTCATGAATTTGTGAAACTAAAATTCTCTATAAAAAATCATTCTACATATCACTAGAAAAAACTAGGATTGTATCATTTAGACAATTTTGTTAATGAATTTTATTATGCTTTTTATTTAAACCATTTCTAAAATAAATATCCACATAATATAATAATATCCTAATAAAAGGTTAAAGTTTATTTTTTAACATTTTAGGTCTAAATGGATTCAACCACCCCAGCTAGGCTATTTATGATCATCTCAACTAAAAGGATAATGTTTGGAAGTACTACATTTTAGTGTCCTTGTTAGGAACTCCGGAAGGTCATCAAAGAAACTTATAATATTTTAATCACGTTTCCCTATTCTAACCCATATTTTTCTTATCTTTTACTTCTCTATAATCTATTGTTTTATATATCTTATATCCATGACCAATCAAACTAATTTATTAGGGATGAATATTACAAGGTTAGGGAGTCATGTATCACTAGATTTCATCTTTATTTTGATCATAATCAAAAAAAGTTAAGATTATAAATGTGAGTTCGCTACAATAAATTATCTTCCTTGTAACTAAATAAAAAACCTAGATAGGAAAAAAATGAATTTCCATATGAGGCATCTACTAAATTGGGGAACCCAATATATAAAATCATGAATGACTTCTTCACAACTTTTAAGACTAATTCAATCCCATTAAAAATACATGATACCATAGTATATTTCTATTATGTATTCCAAAAGTATATTTTAAACCAACATCCAAAAATTCATGGATGGGTTGATTGATTACTTACCTTTATGTCAAAGGGTTAAATTATATTATGGATTCCATGTTCCCCTACCAACATAGGTAAGATAAGACATGCCGACTACTTTTTTGGAAGAAGGATCGTTCCATGAATTGATTAAAAAATTGAGATCATAAACCATTCACTTTTAGGGGAATTTTAAATAAATATAATTCTAGAAATACATTCCAATTATCAAAATTTATGAAATTAAAAAACACATCAATTGTTTTTGAAAAAAGACGTAGATCCATTTTATGAATCATAATAAATGATTAATGAAAGAGTAAAAAAGATACCACCCAATTGTTTTGCAATCATTGAAATTTTTTCACTATATTATGAAGTCTAAATTATTATAAATAAATTGTTCAGTGAAATGATCTATAATGGAAATTATAAAAATAAATCCATTACATATTCTTTTGAGTATTTGGACTGTGTTGCCGAATAAAACCCAACCCCCAAAACCACTCCCTACTATGCGAAAACTAATAAACCTTATGGTATTGACATCCATACGTATTATAATAACCTCAATGATAAAATAAAATATTTTTATAGAATTAAAGAAAATATGGATCATTTAAAATCCAAATAAGTTCATATTACTTACCAAATTTTCACAATATGTGAAAAACATAACTATGTGACTATTTATTTCTCAAAATTCCATAAAATAATGAACTGTGAAAAGTATAACCATATATGTTGGTCAATGAAAAAAATTTCTAATTCTTGTATCCCAAAAAAAATAAATCGATGATACAATGAAAATCTAGGCTTCCATTAGAGGGAATATCAATAACCAAATTAATCAAATATTCTAAATCCCTACCCTCCACAAAAATTCTATATCATTACAAGCTTATCTTTAAAAATACATATTCTAACATCAAAAAATATATTAAAAAAAACACATACACAATCTTAAATATCATATTGTGATAAACCATCCAACTCTTCCATTCCTCATTCTGGTCGACAAGAATTACTTGCTAAGAAATATAAGAAAATTGAGTTAAGGAATTTTGATATTTTGTCACTAAAATTCCAATTCAAAATCATTAATACAAGTTGAGTAAACATTTCTACTATGGTTATTCCCTAATAAAGAATAAAAATAGAATTTATTTTCAAATAAAACTATCCCAGGTAATATAATATCATTATTTTTCTAAGGAGTGGGAAAAAATGGAACACTAGGGCCCAATATTTCAAAATTACGTAAATATTCATTCGCTAATGATAACATTGATGAAAAACCTTCAGAATATGAAAATATTAATGGTATTTTTGTGAATCAAAAACCTCCCAAAACTTTTATTTAATTGGATCCTCTCCATATATCAATGAGATAAAATAAAAACATAAGAATAAAATATTATGGTTAATAGACCATCTTGGTAGGAATAACAACCATTTTGATGATCCAATACATACCATAAATTTATACTGAAAATAATTAATATAAATTTTGAAATTTTAACATAAATAAATAAATTTCATTTTACCTAATAAAGTGAGAACCAACATTCAATGAACCACTCTACCTATGTCGAATAACCCAACTTTTTTCCTTTCATCAGTATTGATGATAGATAGAATAATGTTTTTAAGGTTTTATTTTATCTAGGAGATTATGATAAAATATTTTCCATATGTCATTATATGAACTCTAAATTTCTCCTATCAATATCTGAAATGCCATATGTAGTTATCAGGTTCTTATGTGTATTTAGAAGGTTGTTTTGTTGAAATTTGAAATTTTCATTTATCATGTTTAATTAATTATTCATTGATAGTAATTGAATATTATTCAACATGGATAAAATTAAAATCGTTTTTGGTATCCCATTATATCCAAAAATAAACATAGTTATTCAAGGGAGGAATTAAAACACAATAAAAACCATTAGAATCATTAGTAATGATTTTAACATCTTTAATAAGAGCTCAAAAATCAGCAACAGTGAGAAGGTTTAGGAGGTGAATCTGATAGTTAGTTTTTAAAGCTGAATAAAGAAAAATAATGGAATTTTAAAATGATATTTATGTCAAAAAAATTATTACATTTTTTGACATGAGGTAAATTCATATTATTTCCCTGAATCCGTAGAATATAGCTCATTCAATTAATTTGTAGAATCCAAAATCATTTAATCTTTTAAATAAATCATAAAATTTAAGACTTTACTAATTAAAATGATTGATCCAAAACATTTTTAGGATATAAAAGAACGTATAATGGTGTATATTCTTCATGGAATTCTATATAATTCAACCTATTCAAATAACAACACCTAATCAAGTTTATTTTATTATGACAAACCAAAACATGAACTCAATGTATATCATTACACTCTTATGTATGTATTCACAATAAATAACTAAAACCAAATTAATTTAATTAATTATTCTATTGTATCAATAAAATATGGAATTATCCTTAATATATTAATCATGAATAAGAAAAAAATTGTATGGGAACTTTCTCATATTATAATTAATATCCCACACACTAGTACTCATTTAATTAACCTTAAATTCTATTTAAAATCATCCTACCAATACCTATAGATACAGAATACTAGTAAAATATATCTGTTGATATTTTAAATATTTAAGATTCTAAAATAGGTTATTTTACATGAGGGGGGAGGGGGTCCATGTCATGCTGATGATATTAAACTAGAGTTACTTCTAGGTTGAAACTCAGTTTTTCATCATGTTTTTTATTTGTTATTTTATTACTCAATTGATCCCCATGGGGATTCCATTATTATATAATTATATTAATGTATATCACATATGATTACAATAATTTTAGTTTCTCCATTTCATAAAATTACATCAAGAGTTTAAACCCATTACCTAATAATTTATAATAAGTTCACAAGTAATAGGGTTATGAAGTGGTCAATGTGTTGATGTTGGGTCTTCATCATCCACCATGTGAAATTTTAACAATTTGTTTCTAATAAAATTTAATATTTTAAATCCTATCATAAAATTATGCACCTCAATAGTTTATTGAAAAAATAATAAACATTTTATTATATAATTCAATGTTTGTAGTTGAAAATGAGTAAAAAAAATTATCAATATAAATGAATAGAAAATTATTATTTTCAAATCAATGGAAAAAAGAATTTAATTAATCATGTATAAGATAAGGTATTTTGTTAAACATTATAAATTAATTTCAAATGATTTTTCATTCATTAATTTTGTTCTTTCTAGAATTTTTAGTGAATGAGAATATATTTTTGCAAGCATCCACTGTATAATGTGATTTTACAAAATATATATTTTCATCTATTTTATTAGAAAGTCACAATGCATGTATATTATATTCTGAGGTGTGAGTTTGAGTCCTAGGCATCAATTAATTAAAGGATATGATTTTGGATTACATTATTTTTAAACAGAGTAATTAGAAAAACACAATGAAAAAAATTTAAAAAAAAATACAATAATATTGTTTTGAAATGTTTTGACATAATTCATGGAATTCAACACATTGTGATAGTGACTCTAAGGTTAAACATACGTAAAATCCTAGATCTTATGAAAAAATATCATAATTTATATACCTTAATTGACACAAAATTTTAATTACATGATTGTTCAGACATGATATAAAATTGAAATTCTAGTTACATTTTAGGGTTGGATTTTCATAGAGTTAGGTGAAATATTTAACTTATAGAAACGTTGTTTTTAAATAAAATGGATATATTTCCCACATATAGGAAACTAAAAAATCCATATAAATACTTAAATGTATTCCACAAATAATATACACTATATACACTTCATAAAACATTATATGTATTAATTTTCATCATAATCGGGGTAAATAAAATCCTATGAAAGGGGTGAGCTAAAATTACAAATACAGGAAAAGATAAGTGATATAAATCAAGGATCATAAGCGATTAATTGATGAGCATATGAGTTCAATCATTATACATAAAAAACAAATACCTAATAAATTGTAGATCATAAATCATTGAATAAGGATTGAAATAACATATTTCATGAACCAAAGTGTGTCAAAACATGATTTAGTAAACATGATCCCTAATTTCATTACCTAAGAATGATAATACAAATAAAACTACATGACAAACATAGAAATAGTAAAATATTTTATTTTGAATGTAGATTAACCCCAATTATGTCTACACACTATTCTCTAAGAATAGGCTGACCATAATTATAATCACGAAAAACCATGTTTTCATAGTGTAATCATAGTTAAATAAACACACACACACAACCTTGTGTATATAAAAAACCCAAAATGATACCCACACACAACCATTTTTGAATATATAATGTATAACTATACTAACAAAAAACCCTATGAGGTTATCTAAACTGCAATTATATCCATAGAAACCCTTATGAGCATTGCATAACCATGATTATACCCACATATAACCTTGTAATAATTACTAAAATAAAATTATAACCAATAATAAATCATTATTTAGTGAGATATAAAACCATATCCAATCCATTAAATTGAAATATAAATCCCCACTCATTAATCATCTATACATATGTGTGCCACGTGAAATCAACCATTCATTATATCTTAAGGAACCCAAAGAATAAAAAATTGGTCTCACAACATTTCTATATGGTATCACCAAAATTTACATCAAGAATGTAATGAAAAAATACTCAAAAAAATATATCACCCAAAAAGAGTAATTCAAAAGAACACTTAAAGGGTGGTTTTTGGAAAAATAACTATTAAGTAAAAAGTTTCCATATAACTTTTTCACTCTGTTATGTTTTGGAAATCACAATCATATTTTCTTTAACAATAATTTGTTTCTTCAGGAAAATTTATGTTTTCTATACTTATACTCATAAATGAATTTTTAATTTCTTTCCGATCAAATTCTAACATACTTTTCATTAAGACTGGCTAGACACTATAATAAATTATTTTATACATATTTTAATGAGATTAACTATTTCTTATAATCTAAATCATAATGTTTCATATATTCCAATTCTCCTACAATTTTCAATCAGAAACACTACATTTCATGGATTCCGAATTGCTAAAAGTTTTGGATCCACTATATTTCTTAAATTATAAAACAATACAGTTATTAGATATTGAATTGAAAAAATTGTATCTAAATCACTTTCTCAATACTGATTCACCATGTTCATTAGATTATGATTCCCAAATAATCACGAATCTAATTCATATTTCAAATCCAAATTGAGAAAAGTATCAAATACTATTTTTCAGGTTTATTAGAATCTGATTCTCCTTTTTTATAAGATTTTGATTATTAATATTTTTCAGATCTGATTTTCATAGTTCCGTGTATATTATTTTTCCTTATGGATCTGATTTTATAACTTTTTTTAATATACTATATTTCCTTAATGCAATGTTTCATATGTTTAAATTCTTTATTTTTTTTACAAATATTATTTTTCTTGTGAAACCTTTTTATTATCTAAATGATGTCATTGTTTCATTTATAATATGATAGTTACGAATGCCAATTTTCCATGTACCTCAAATATTTCAGGAAAAATTTTACTGTTGGAGAAAAATTAGACTATTGGACATCTCTCCAATAAATACCCGACCATTTGGAAGAGCAAATAACATTTGGATTTTGAGACAAACAAGAGATATACCAATACTTGTCTTTGGGAGAAATATTTGATGAAATGAAGTTTTGAATAACTTTTTTTTAAAATACATAATATGTTCAAAAAGATTTGTTATGCTTAGTGAAATTATGATTGTTTCTAATTATTATCGAGGGATTTTGTATCTAAGAAGACATTGATTCTTGATTACATGCTTCGTCTAGTGATTCCTAGTTGAAGGAAGACAGATGTTTTGATCACCTTATAGATCGAGGGATTGTGGGAATATCAACAAAAATATGGATCATCGTATCGAGGTATTACCCTGGTGTGGGTAAGAAAAAGTTTCAAAAAAGTATAAATCAAGGGACCTATATCCAAGCTGTTTTGGATACCCTACTCTTTGGGTAAAAATATTAGTATTATTTACATGTACTTTATATTTCCATATATTATTTAACAAATATAAAGTGTAACTTTCCTGCACTTTATCTTCTATTGTAACTTCAAGATATGATTATATACGCTTGAAGTAATAATTTTAGTTATGTATACTTATGTGATTTTTCCATTACATTATCTTTATATTTGGACCTTGGGCCCCTCCGATCTCTTTGTTAAATATAGTTGAGGATTTTTAAATCTTTTTTATATTAATTTGTGAAAAAAAGTTTCCTTAATGTTAAAAATTAAAATTTGTAAACTTATAATTCATCCCTATTGTATTTCCAAATCTACATAATCTTTTCGATCCTAAAATTGGTATCAGAGTAGGGCTCTGGGATATTGATACTTACACTTAGTATCAAAGTCACATTTTAATTTCATATTTTACTTACACTTTGAATATCCTTTTCATGTTGTTTATAATTTATTATACAAAATTATTGTTTATAAATATAAACTACACGAATGTTTATAGTGGGAATGTTTTGTTTTGTAAGATGGAATGAACGAATACTAGATCCTTATACAATCTGAAACATACAAGGCCACCAATTTTTTAAGTGAATGATTATGAATATTGGAGACACAAAATGATTAAATTTGTTACCAATACTAGTGTGGAAAATGTTTTCATTTTTACTAGTGATTAAAAGATACCTGAAAAGGAAGTTATAACTTTTACTAATCAAGAAAAACAATAATATCAACTAAACTATAAGGTAAATAACACATTTATTTTTATATGACAAGGAATATATTTTTTCAGATATCTTCTTGTGAAACATCTAACAACATATAGAAGAAACAAGAAGATACACATTTGGGTACTTCTAATGTTATTGAAACAAGAATTGTCGTGCTTTAGAAAAGATTAACATGGTTTTTGTTTTTCCTTATAGAGAGCCAATAATTAATCTTGAAAAGAGAATCATGAATATAGTAAAGATTCTATAGTAAATGGGAGAAAAAGGGCTAGACTATGTGATTCTCTTAGAGAAGATTATAGACATCATTCCTAATGAATGGGAATCGAAGAGAAACTATATTGATGAGTCTAGTGAAGAAAAAACTATTAATCATGATGAGTTATTTGGGACTGTCTTGAATTACGATAATAGATTAAATATACATGCTAAGAATATAATAAAAAAGTATGAGAGAGTTAATTTTACTACTACTTAAAATAAGATGAAATCCAAAACTCATGATAAAGTTTCAATTTGAACAATGTATAAGAATGTTGGTTTTTAGTCAGACTCATGTGAATATAAACAGTAAAAGAATGAGATATCCAATATGGATTAGATGATTAGAAAGCTTTTTAGGGAAGAAGTATTTTGAGTTCATATATCAAAAGAAATATATGAAAAAAACAATGATTTAGAAGTTACATGTAAGGAATTAACAAAGATGTACATATCACACATGATATTCCTAAGATGAAAATAAAGGACAAAAAAGATAGATATTACAAGCGGGGTTAAAATCTATATTATAAGACTAATGGGAATAATTTCATGAAGGAAAATGATTTTTGGAGTGCAAGTGGTGGATAATAATTTGATGAATATTTAGATATTGAATATTCTAGGGAAAACAATGTTAGACTTACTACTAAGATACCTATTAAATATCAATATCTTTTGGCTAAGGAACATATTACTAAATCTCTAACCAATATATCTTTAAGTGATAATTATCTTGATGAATAAAATTAGAGATCAGGGAATGAAGAATCTTCCTCATCAGAATTTAATTATTTACCTTATTTTGAAGTAGTATCTAGGTTTTCCATGTTTCTTGAAAATGAAAACAGTATGATCAGTAAGAAATGTGATAAAGAAAATTTTAGAATTATATTTTTTAAAAAATAACTATAAAATCATTCACAATATCCTGATGAAAAATCATTTGAAATTGATTATATTTCAAAAAACCATTAGGATGTTAATACTGATAAGGATAAATTTTCTAAGGATCTTGACAATGTTATTTTTAAGAAATACATTTTAGAGAAAATCTCTAATTCTAATACTAGTGACTATGAGGATATGAATTTAGTCATTGGAATAAAATCATAATTATTTTCCTTAAATAATGTTTTTTCAAACATTTATTATATTAGTGATAATTTTGATAAGATGTATTCACAATTTTTTCCTCATAGAAATAGTTCTAGATTTGGTTATTCTCAATCAAAACTAGTTTTCAATCATAAATATTTTGTTCCCCAAATGCCCCTTTTTGGACATAGTGTCAAAGTGGTTGACATTGGTATAAAAGTTTTTCTTTAAAAAAATAATATAAATAGGTTTTCATAAAGATAACTTATATAAGAAAATATATATACAAAATATTTTACGTTATAATAGTTTTGGATCCAAGAATGTTTGGATTCTAAAAATATATTTTTTTAGGAAAACAAAAGGATGCTCCAAAAAAAATACTTGGTACATGGATAGTGGATATTCCTGACACATGATTGTTAAAAAAAACATATTTGAAAATATTATTAAGATGAATTGTGGAAGAGTCACTTTTGGAGATAATGCTCAAGGGGAGATTGTTGGTATATGTAACATCATTTTCATGGAAATTCCATAATTTCAAATGTTTTGTTTTTTCTTGGTATTAATAAAAAACATATAATAATAATTCAATTATTTTTGGAAGGTTACCTTTTGAATTTTAATAATTATAAATGTTTTGAACACAATTCTGAGGATGAGTTCTTTCTTTCATCCAATTGGCATGAGAATATTTACAAACATAACTGAGAATACCTTAGTAGCCAAGAATTACCTTGTCTTAGTGAAATGGAAGACAAATATTGGTTATAGAATATAATATAAGGACATTGTAAACTTATGATCATATGTAAACTATTTAAGAAAATACTTGTTAAGGATATTTCAGATCTTTGATTAGATTCTACAAAAGTATGTGACCCTTGTCAATATATAAAGAAACATCAGTCAAGATTCAAGTCTAATAGTGAAGTATCAACATCTGATGCATTATAACTAGTGCACATGTACTTTTTTGGTTGTACACAAACTATTATTTTTTAGGGAGAATACTATTTATGTGGTTTAATATATGATTAAACAAGATTTTGATATGTCTATTTTCAAGCAAGTAAATATGAAGCCTTTTCTAATTTCAAATATTTTTCATCCAATGTAAAAAAAATGATAAAATAATTTCATAGATTATAATATTTAGTGATAATGGTAGAGAATTTAAAAATTAATATTTTGAAACTTTTTGTTGTATGAAATGCATTACTCCTAACTTCTCAGCTCCAAGAACTTCTTAGAAAAATTCTGTTGTTAAAAGAAGAAATCAAATTATTCTAGAGACAACAAAAACCAGGTTGAGTGAATACTCTATTGCAAAATTGTTTTGGGAATAACTTCTTGTTATAATATAAATTGAGTTTTAATAAGGCAATTTCTTAATAAAACACCATATGAATATGTACTGAATGAAAACCAAAAGAAGTAATACTTTAGAGTATTTGGATGGAAACTGTTCATTTGGAATAAAGAATATAAAACACTCAAATTCACTCCCAAATATAATGAATGAGTTTTCTTATGTTATTCCTCAAATTAATAATCTTATAGATTTTTTAATATAATCTTTTGTACTTTGGATGAAATAGTTCATTAGAAATTTGATGAAACAGATCATTTTATTTTTTAAAAACCCCAACCAACATCTCCAAAATTATTTTCAAAAACTAATTATCAAACTTTGATGGAAGATTATTTTAAATAGAATAATACTCAAGAAAATGTTTCTCAAGTATTCACACTAGAAGTCTTTATACCCAATGTTGATGAACATGTCTTACAAAACCAAAGTTATTTGTTTCTAAGGAACATTTCATGTGATAGTATCATTGGCAATGTAAATCAACATGCACGAACTATATCTTCTTTAATAAATGAGGTAGAGCATCTATAATTTCTTTTCCAATTAGAACATAAATGTACTGATGAAGATTGCAGTGATGAATATTGGATTAATGAATTGAATGATGAACAAAATGAATTCGAAAGGAATAAATTCTGGACCATGGTTGAAAGACCTAAAAAAACTTCTTTAATAGGAGTAAAGTAGTTATTTATAAAAATATGTGATGAATATGGATTCATAGTAACAAATAAAGAAATATTAGTTACTAATGGATATAATAAAAAAAATGGAATAGAATATGAAGAATCATATTCTCTAGTATATGTACATGAATCTATTTTGATTATCTTAGACTTTGCATCATTCATTAACATCAAATTTCATCAAATAGATGTAAAATGTTCATTCCTTAACAGATATGTTCAAAAGGAATTTTTTGTTGACCAACCTCCTGATTTTGAAGACATAAAAAATACTACACATGTTTTTAGACATACCAATTCATTATATTGTCTTAAACAATCCCTTATAGCATAGTATGATAGATTTTAATGATTTTTGTTACAATTTTTTTAAATGAACCACTTATCCAACCCTTTAATAAAGAAAGAAAAGAAAAATGTTTTTATTATTCACATTTATGTTTATGACAATATATTTGTATCAAATCAGCAATCCTTAATGGATTTATTTGTTAATCTTATGATAACTGAATTTGAGATGAGTATGATGGGTGAGTTAAAAAAATATATTGCTTTTAAAATTTCTCATAAAAAAGAATGAACGTATATATATCACAATATAATTTATTATATTTCTTCTTAATAATTATTGATATGGAAACACTAAAAGTATAAGTACTTCAATCGGTACCTTGAATAGTCTTGATATTGATGAAGATGGGGAACCAGTAGATCAAACATCTTTTAGAGGTATTATAAGAAGATTACTATATCTAATAGCTAGTCATCCAGACATAATGTTTTCAGTATAATTTTTTGAAAGATATCAACCTAATTCAAAATAATCCCATTTAAAAGTAGTGAAAATATATATTCTCTCCTGAAATAGAACTATGGGCTTATGAACTTTCTATTCTTATTGAAATGACATTATTTGAAATTTTTTTTCAGATACTGACTTTTGTAGATGTATAATAGACAAGAAAAGTATATTGGGAAATTGTCAAATTTTAGAATAATCCTTAGTTTCTTGGTCATGTATGAAACAAAATTCTATAGCACTCTCCACAGCTAATGCTGAATTTATAGCAGGTGGAAGTTGTTGTGCTAAAGTGTTGTGGATACAACATGCACTCATATATTATGACATGAGTTCTTCTAAAACTCAAATTAAATGTGATAACACTAGTTCCACATCATTATGAAAAAAACATGCATGTCACTCTTATGTAAAAAACTATTATATTAGGCATCAATTTTTAAGGGACTACACACCTAAAAGAGATATTGTTGTACAATTTATAATAAGAAATGAAAAACTTGTAGATATTTTTTCGAAAACCATTACCTTCAGATATATTTGAAAAAATAAACAAAATTTAGGAATGATAACTATAAGGTCATAATAAATATTAACATTTTGTTAAAACAATACCCTTACATTAAGATAATACTTATCATGAGGGGGGGTACGTTTTTTTCATAAAGAATTCTTTTTCAGAAACTTTTTTAGAACCATAACATAAATTTTCAGAACCATAAATTTTTTTGGAACTATAAGTTATTTTTCGTAACCTATAATATGTTTTCATTCTCTAACAAAACATTTCTAAATATAAGATGTCTTAGAGGAATCTTATATAATATTAACAAATCTTATGACCACTTCGAACGGTAAATATTCTTAAATATTTTTTTAATTACACTTATCATTGATTTTATTTGAAATATTTTATAAGAATATCCTCAATGGACTCATCTTTCCATAAATCAATTTTATTTAAAAAAAAAATCAAAATATCAGATCCTATAAATCTTCTTCAGCACAATTTAAAACATTGAATAAAATCAGATTTATACAACCTATTTGATCATGTTTGGAATATTAATCATCATCATGACAGCTATATAAATGTGGTCCCAATATATGTCCCCATCACCTTCCATATGAATTCTCACCAAAAATATCCTTCCCTTCAATGAATCCATTCGGCATTCCTTTATCTTCCATAAATATTTGAATGTTTCAATAGATATCTACTCAAACCACAATGCATGTGAAAAAATATCTTTAAGATTGGTCAATCATCAGAGAGAGGTTAGTTGATCAGATTTTCTTCCTTCAGTATGACTGCTTGATAAACAATATTATCAATTTTCATGAATGGGAAAATGTATTCTTTGGGAAGGATAAGGGATAGAAGGATTTGATATAGACAATCAGGGTAATTGAATTTTATTGGACAGTTTAATTCTTTATCGATGGTGGTGAGGACAAGGTTTAGTTCATTTCTTATGGAAAGACTTATTGAACCTCCTTTAATAAATTCACTATCATTCTAAAAATACATTACAGTGGAGAAGCGTATTACACTTCCCAGAGGATGCCAACTTTTTATGGATCTTTTGACAATGTCAAGGAAATTGAATCCTTAGGCTTTCAAGGAGTTAAGTCACCCAATATTTCTAATCTTTTATCCAACCATAGAATATTCCCCTTATGATTAATATGTTATTTGATACCTAGGAATGGATATAAGGATATATTTAAATTCACAAACATCTTCATAATGGTCATTCTAGTAAATATATAGAATATAAACTTGGTCAACATTTTTATTCTTACAATCAGAAAAATAAATGATGATTATATCATGTCACAAACACTTTTGTTTCTAGAAAAGTTGTAAAATTTCATAGTGAAATTCATTGACATATGTAATGTTTATTGCGATTTGAATCACAGTATGTTTAAGATTATTTTGTTAAGTAATGAAATAGTAAAGGGAATGAAATATTATTTCATTATAATATGAATGAACCTGTTGATCGTGTGGGAAATGCATGTAAAATTGAAGAAAATTCATTGTATGTACCGAAGAAAAGAACAGTTTCAAATCCAGAACCAGCTCAAGAATGATAACCTCCAAAGTAAAAGAAACAAAAAAATAACTGTAATAATGTTTTAGAAATAAGATAAAAGGAAATAAGGATAACCATTGATTGGTATTGATCAAGCTAATGGTATGTCTTTGAATGTTTAAGTTTCTGAAGAGATTTAAAAGCATTCTAATGGTAAGAAACATAAGATGAGGATTTCTAAAGAAGAAATAATTCAATCATTGTTAAAAGATACGGAAAGAACTTTAGAATAGATTCATGTTCAGAAATCGTTTCTCCAATAAACAAAACTTCATCAAACAAATAAAAAACAAGAAATAGAGGTAACCCCTTTAGTAATGGAAAAACTTTGTTCAAGTATCAACTCCATCTATTTAATAAAAAACTATTGAAGAACAACAAAAAGAAGAAAAAGAATAAGAAAGTGAATAGAAAGAATGTGAAGATGAGAATCGATAGATTGAATAATCTTAGAAGAAAATTCAGTCAGATAAGGTATCCATAGAAACCTCCCAAGCCACATATTCTAAGCTTGAATGAGTTTATAAATCTATTCATCAGGAAGAAAATGTTTCTAACAGCAAAGTTAATAAAATTCCATATGATGTTGATGATATTTAAAATGATGTTGATGTTGATGGTGATAATACTGGAAGTAATGATGAAAATGATGGTGATGATTACAGGGTTATTCGAATTACATAGCAAAGGAAAGAAACACTGAATTCTAAAAAGTCAAACTCTAAGAAAGAGAAAGAAAAAGAAATAGATGTTAGAAAATATAAGAAGAATGATTCAGAAATAGAAATATATACGTCATTATTAGTAGCTGACTTTGTCTTGTAGTCTTTAAAGAACATGGTTCCTTATATCCCCAACATTGATTCAATATTCGAAATTATTCAAGAGTTAGTGAATCAGAAGTCAAAATCCTAAACCGTTTTTATAGTGATGTTAATAATGCTGCAAGCGAGATTCATGTCTTTTGTGAGGAATTAAAATTCTCATAGAATGTCTTATAAATAAATAATAATGTGGTTAAAACTTGTCAATAGTGATCATATGTTTTTTATGACATGCTTGAGATAGTTAAGGGAGACTTCAATGAATCAGAATCCATAGGGAAAAATCCTTTAAGTAGGTTTTCTGAGAAGATGAAGGATGAACAAGGAATTTGGATGAAAGAAGATAAATAATCGAATGGAAAACTAAACTTCTATAATCATGAAATAAAAATTTTATGGAAAGAGGATATGATTTAGTGGATAAACACCACTCTCTTCAAGAAATTTTTTAATCTTAGAAAGAGAATATTCAAAGCCTCTAATAGAATTTTAAGAATCATGAGAAGAAAAATGAAGAGAAAGAAGTTATTCTAGAAAAGTTCCATAATAACCATTATAAATTAAAAAAGTTGAAATCCATAGTCAAGAATCTTGTTCCAATAATGGATTATTTTTTCTTATAATCTAATATTTTTGTATAAAAACCTTTTCCATATTAAAATGATGTTATCCATTATTTCAAACTGTATGTTTCCTATTTTTTTAGGTACCGTATACTTCCATCCATTCATTTTTTAAAATAAATGATGGGGATAAGGGAGAATATGTTATAAAAAGAATATAAATATAAAGAATATAATGTCTATATAATGGGTAGATTACCTAATGAATACGTCCTTATGAAAAGGGGGAGTTTTTTTCTTAATAAAATATGAAAATTTTATGATGACGAGAATACGATTATTAGAGGTATTCTATAACCTAAGGGGGAGTTAGTTGTATTCACTATAAGACATAAAATCAAGGCAATATAAGTATTTATTTTATGTTTTAATATTAGTGTTTTAGGTCAAAATATTATTTTTCTAATAAATGTTGTTTGTGATTTCCAAATGGGGGAAGATTGTTGAGTCAAAGGTTTCCTTATAATGTTTTCACTCCATTATGTTTTTGAAAGAACTAACATATTTTCCATAATGATAATTTATTTCACTAAGAAAAATTATATTTGTTGGACTTGTAATCATATATGAATTTTTTTTCTCTCTGGCCAGAGTTTGACATATTTTTCATTACGACTGACTAGACAATGTAATGCATTATTTCTTACACATTTTAATCAGATTAATTGTTTCCTAGAATCCAGATAACGCTATATTTTACATTCTGATCTATCATAATTTTTCTTCTAAAACACCACATATATTGGATTTGGAATAGCTCATAAATTTGGAACCACTATGTTTCTAAAATTCGGAAACATTGCATTTATTTAATACTGAAATCAAAAAAAATTTGTATATAATTCACATTCTTAATATCGATTCACTGTGGCCCTTAGAACATGATACTCATAGAATCGCAAATCCAATTCATGTTTCTCAGATAAAAATTTCACAAAATATATAATCTTATTTTCCATGTTTATTAGAATATGATTTTTTTTATTAAAATTCGATTCTTAAGATATTTCAGATTCGATTCTCATAGTTCCTTGCAAATGGTTTTTCATTTAGGATATAAATTTATATATTTCATAATGTTACTCTATTTACTTAATGTAATGTTTCTTACTTTCATATTCTTACATATTTTGAAAAAGCATAATGTTTCTTGTGATAAGATTTTGTTATCTAAACAATGTTGTTGTTTTAGTCACAATATGACTGTTTTGTATGCCACATTTTCAAGTCCCTCAGAAATTTCAGGAAAAATATGATTGTTGGTGGAAAATTTGACTACTGGAGATCTCTCTTACAAATAACCAGTCATTTGGAAGAGCTCATAAGTTTTTGATTTTGATAACCATGAGGGCTCTGCCAAAAATCTACTTTGTGTGAATCATTTGACGAAATTAAGTTGTGAACAACTTTTTTAACACACTTAATATCTAAAACTGACATTGTTTTAATTAGTGAAATTATGATAGTTGCTTATTATGATCAAGGGCTTCTGAGGTCGGGAAGATTGAGGTTCCGATTACTTGCTTAATCAAGGGCTTCCATATTGATGGAAGTTAGAGGTGATGGTTACCACGCATATTGAGGGGTTGTCGAGATATCAAGATGGATTCCATTACTTATATAGAGGTCTTACCCTAGTTTTAGTAAGAGATACTTTCTCTAATGTATAAATCAAGGGACCTTTATCAGAGGTGTTTTGGATACCATACTCTTTGGGTTAAAATATTTTTATTCTTTACATGTACATTAAATTTTCACTGCATCCGTAACTAATAAAAACTGTTACTTTCTTTCACTATATGTTTAGTTGTAACTCTGATATAAGATTACATTTTCTTTGAGGCAGAATCTTTGTTAATTATACATGTGTGCGTATTTCATTATATTATATTTATATTTGGACTTTGTTCCCCTCTAATCTCTTCATTAAAGATAGTATATGATTTTATATCATGTTTGTTCAATATTGTTAAACAAAGTCTCCTTAATGTTAAAAATGCATGTTTCTAAACGTACAATTCACCGCGTTGTGTATTTTCACATCTAAATATACATTTCTATATTACAATAACATCCATGTAAATAACTCTATAGTAGATAAATGAAAAAATGGATGTTAAATAATAAATAATTTTCTTAAAAAAATTTAACAATTATATCAAATGAATCATTATAGTTCATCTTGAAAAGTAATTCATAGAATGGTGAATATGGAAAAGGTATAGAGAATCCATTTTCAAAATAATTAATTCTAAAAACTCAAAATTAGGAAACCTTTAATGAGACATAAGTGTTTCAAAATGGAGAATTGATGATTTTTTTTGAAAACATTAACAATTTGAAAGAATATCATATAATGTATCATTGAAAAATTATGTAATGGTTGTCTAATAGAAATTTTTAGTTGAAGATTTATTATTCATTTTTTAATTGTTGCAAATCATTTTAAATATTTTAAAATACCATACTAAAAAACCATAATGTGAAAATTGTTAATTAAAGATAGTTTTGAAACTATGCAATTGGAATGGTGTTGGTCGCATGAGGTAACACATAATTAGGTTTCTAAATATAAAGGGGGTCATTGGTGGGAAGGGAAAACATTTATATGTAGAAGAAACCATCATTATTGTTTATATAAATAAGTTCTAACAATGATATACATTTCGAGATATAAATTAATTATTGAAAAACACATTAAATAAAAAGAAAATTTTCATTGATATACGAAGAGAACAAGAAATTAAAAAATATTATAGGGTAAAATAAAACAATCATGGAAGTAATAAGTTCAATATAAAAAACAATTATTCAATGCAGGTAGTTTAGTTAACCAAAAATATTTTGGTAATGGAATCCCAAGAATCCTAATATCATGAGATAATGAAATGATTAAATGGATATTAAAATATCATTAGTTTAAATATATTTAATATACATGAGGAAAATATCGAAATAAATAATCCAAAAAATAAAGTTATTATGTCCAATACCAAAACTTCCACACGAAATTAAAACACGAGACAAAGAAACCATTAAGTCCACATAAAAGTTCATTTCAAACCCCCCTCAAAGATATGATTCCAAATAAAACATTATAAATAATAAATAATGATAATATCATGGTATAAATATTAATTTGGTAGTAGATGGAACAACCTAAACATAACATGGTGTATAATAAGAAATATATCCAAAAAAGGTACATGTTTAGATAAGAAAAACATACATTGAATTCCTACATAGATGATCATTCTCTAACCTCATGTATTAAAAAAATATAAATATTAATAACATATTTAAAAACCATATTCATGTATAAAACGTTTTATAAAATTCATTTAAAATTATTACCTACCTTTAAATTAGATAATTATCATCTATTTTCAATATCGAGTGCGAGAAATCAAGATAGTTTTAAACTAGTTTCATGATAATTTTGTTATTACTCATCAAAAAACAAATAAAATCATTATAAATTCATTAAACATACAATAATTTACCTTTTTGATATTTAATTATTTTATAATTTCAATATATGAGTGTTTCAGTTCTGATCCTAGATGATGAACTCAGTGGTGAGGACGTTTCAGTGATTTTTTAATAGTCGAACAATTGTGTTATAATATACGTTTTCATTATAAATTTTACAAATAAATAACCAAACTAGAAAAATATTTAACTATTTATAGTATATATTATTAATATTAATTTATCATATTCATCCATGATATAAACATGTTTCATTGAAGAATTACGTGGTTCGATAAACCTAATAATGAATATACAATAATATTTAATGAATGATTTCGAAATGATTTTTTTGTAACATCATTATACCATAAGAAAAATTACATTATAATGTTTTTATTCATGTGATATAAAATAATTATAATGATTTATATTAATAATATGGATTTGAAAATTTTATTACATAGTATTGAGAGATCATGTTTTTTTACTTTGGTAACACTTCTATACGGATTAAATTAAAATGGTTGCTTATTTATTATATTGAAAAAATGATATCCATTCTACTTAATATATCCTTTATAATTTTAGAAACACCTTTTTTGTCATGTAAACCGAAACTTATGACTATCCATGAAAGGAGACAATGAAAGACCAAACACACCATTCTGTGGAGGTGGTAGTCCACTCTTACACATGGATGGTGATATCATTTCTAATGAATAAAAAAATGATTAAAATGGTTTATCATTTTAGTTTATAAAATATTTAAAAAACATCATCCTTATATTTTAAATTCCCAATTAGTACCATCCATTTATGGAAATGAAATAAAATTAGACATGGTGCATCATGGAGGCTGGAGTTCACATATTCACATTATTATCGTTTACTCTATTTTATAGGAAGATGGGAATGATAGGCAACATATATATGAAAAACATAAAAAATCATACATAGGACATAATAATTTTACCATTTCACATTAATTAATATATTTCTAATTGAAATTGAAAAATAAAGAAATATATTAGAGAATGAGAAGTGCTTACTTTGAGATATTGAACATTCTCTAGATGTACTTCTTGAAAACAGAATATGTTAGACAAACTATGTCATATAGGACATTAATAAGTAGAAATTTTATTAAAAGAGAAGGAATTAGGGCCATGTTTCATGAATTTTTTTGAGTTTAATTATATTGTTGATGAGAGGCCAAGCCACTTTTTTATGTGGTGAAAATGACATTTTTTGTACCTATAACAACATTGTAAATAGAGAGCACATGTTTCAAATATTAGGTCACTTAAAAATTCTCAATAATTAAGTAATTGTGATTTAATTTTGATAATATATTATACCCTAAACACCAAAAATATATTCACATATTTCAATAACATTACCCATGATTAATTAGTTTCACAATTTTATATTTTACTATGGTGACTAGTTTTTTCTGAGATAAATTAAAATTAATTCATAAATATATAGTGGTCCCTATTAAATGATTTTAACCTAATTATTAAAAATATTAAATCCATTTTATCATATAAAATATATAGGTGTACATAAAATTAATTTCATATTATCACATGTAATGTGTAAAAATTCATTTTTTGAAAAAGTGTGCTTTTAAGCCTAAAATTATTGTGTAGAATAAAATTATCATCAGATATGATTTTTAAGATATGAATTTGTTTATTACAAAAAGTAAATATTAATGGATTTAAAATCCAGAAAAAACATAATTAAAAAATATATTTATATAAATGAAATAACCAAAAGTATGGTTTATTATAAACTATTATATGAGATATCCAATTCAGTTTCCTAAATCATTATATTATTTTAAAATGTATAGTTTTTGTTCATTAATACCGAAATACTCATTAATAATATAATATATCTATTTTTATGTTATAATTACTTGTTGATATATTCATATATTCTACAATTTTATTAAAAAATTATATTATCAAACATTATTAAAAAATAAATTATTTCAAAAAGATAATGGCAATAAATCCATAACTAATTTTTAAATTATAAATTTAAAAAATAATTTATTTTAATCAAACGAAAATTATAAAACTTTTATATTTTTTATATAAAATAAAATATATTATTTAAGAAAATGTATTTATTTTTGAAAAAATATATTTTTAAACATAATGAGTATTTAATATTATTTCATATAAATTTCAATAAAATTTAATACTAGCATATTTGTTTTTAAATATAAATATATACAATTAATTATGTTTAATTTAATTTATTAAGGTAATATAAAATAGATTCTTTTATATGGTTTTTCAAAAAGAATATTTTTTAATGAAAACTAATAATATATAAATATTTAAATTTGTTATTATATATTTTTTACATATGATTTTAAAATTACTATAATTTGAATTGATTCTGTTGTATTTTAGTTTTCAGTTTCATTAGTTCAATGTTTCATGTGAGATAATCAATCAATGATATTATTAATTTAAAGGATAAAAATCATGGGTTGTTACATTATTCCCCTTTAAACCAACTGTTTCCATGAAATTTTAATTATTACACATAGTTTTAAATAGACAATGGTATTGTAAAGATAGTGTAACATTTAGGGTATGAAATATTTCTTACTCTACTAATCTATAGTATGCTACTTATAGTTCAACACAAATATAAATATATCATGAAATCATACACTCAAGTACGTGTATAACTTAGTCATATATTACTTATAATATACCATTCCCAAAACCATGCAAATCTATAAAAAATTATACCCCAACATAAACATAAATTATTACCGAATATAACATTAAGATTAAAAATCAATTGATATTACTGTCTAGAATATATAATTAGACACTATAGTATATTTAACACAACCAAAAAGATGTGATAAAATTCACCAAAAATATCATGTATCAATTATCAATCCTAATAAGAAATGTAGTTCCTAACTTACATTTCTATAATTAATTTACATTTTATTATCTAAACATTAAGAATATTTTAAAATGGTGAGTTATCCATCTTGTAATCATGTTTTCTTAAATAGTTACCCCCATAAATATAACATTTTCATTAAATCAATTTTTATTTTTATTAACCCAACATAATATGTGTTTGCAACCAAGTAAAGAAACATTATTGATGAAAAATAATTATACGATTCACATAGACCTCGTAACATTGAGAGAATGTTATGTTCATTGATAAATGTCAATCACAATAGAGAATAGGTAAGAGTATCATCATTTAATTTCTATTTTGATATCAACGGCATTATCTAGGTAATACTTAGAAACAATCATTTTCTATTATAAAAATAATATAATAAGATTCTAACACATTTTGGCATTCTCCATTTTTCAGTTATAAAACACAATTTTTTATATATACATACATTTATCACCTTCATTTCTATGATTTTGTTACATCTATATTCTAGATACAAAAATAATTATCAATTAAATATGAGTAAATGATCATATAAAAATGGACACAAAATCAAAATATGAATTATCTAATGAATCTATCATTTAAACCATTGATATTTTCAGTTTAATATACTCTCCCTTAATTTAGGTTCTTTTGTACTCATGTACAGATCCCTAAAAAATAGTATCCCCAAAAGTATCACGAACTCTATTGAAAATCAATGAAATAATTGATTTAAAAATATTAAATACCATTTCTCAAAGAAGGAACAAATTAATAAATATTTAACTTAACTTATGAATCTATATGTTTTAATAATTTTTTGTCAATTTTTAATTTTATATTAGTGTTTCTATCATAAATATATTCAAATCCATTATAATGGTCAATAAATGGAATATTAATTAACCAATGTATATAACCTGGGTGATTCAAACCAGGTGTGTAGTTTGAAATTATCTTTGAACTTTTTGAACATTGATTTAATTCAAAAAATACGATTATTAGAATTTTTACCGCTAGGTACATCCATTTCATAGCCTTATTCCACATGTAGTATCCAAACAGGGATGTTATTTCAAAGAGAAGCATACAATCACTACATTACCAAAATATCGACATGTTATTATATATATATATACATATTCATAAATTTTTACTAATGATATCTTATCATAATACTTAAACAACATAAAATACTTGGTATAACTTTTTTTAAGTATTATTAATACCACTGAAACTATGAAATAATTTATTTTATCAATCCATAATGACCTTTATAACTATAAATTTATCTTTAATAATAACATCTTATCCAAGAGGGTTATCTAAACCTACAACAAATGTCAATATAGTGGCCCCCAACCGTCACTATTTGATTTTATACTAATAAAATTATAAATTATATGCTATATTTGATAAACATTATTATTATGACATCCTTAAAAAATTATGCAACATTTACATTCCAATAGGATTTTTACATTTTATTTTTTATAAATTCATAGAAAATATATTAATTTTAGATCCCTTTTTCATTATATCAAATGGATTTTTTGACTATATAAGAGTCCACATAATACAATTATAGATAAATAATATATATTACAATTCATTATAGCATGGGAAATAGAAACTTAAGAACATGGTGAGATATAAAACGTAGTAATGTTAAACATAAGTGATAAGAATCTAAGATCATAGGGGAGCATTATATTAACACATATATATATTTTAAGATAAAATTGAAACATATACCTCAAAAATCATAGATACTAAATCAGGGATGATGTCTTGGCATAACATAATTAATGAATCAAAAGAGTGAGGGAACATGAGTCAACAAACATGATCCACTATATCATGACACAATAAAGAAAATAAGAATGAATCTATAGCAGAAACAGATGAATAAGAATACATGTATCATCCCAAGTAAGTAATTAATAATAGATATTTTTATCTATGTCTATTAATGATTAAGATTGTGTTTTAGAGGCTTAAAATGAAAATAAATACAATCTTATGCATGGAATACACTAATATTCTTAAAAGATTGTTATACTGCCTTTTGATGGAAAACCCTTTTTAAATATATCTTTTGACAATTTTATAAGCTATTTTTTTCAAAATAACCTTATTATTTATTATTGGGACATCAAAATTTACTTTGTGTGAATTTTTGGTATTTTTCCGATAAAGTTCATTTTTAATGAATAGTGAAAAATGTTGTATTTTAATTCAAAACCTCTTTTTAATCTAATTTATTTATATGATTAGATTATATTTTGAATTGTTTTTGAAGTGAAATTAGAATATATTTTTTCCATTTTATCCAATGGTGGTCATTGGAATCAATTTCACTTTGAAATTGGACTTAAACTAGTGTCAATCTTTTGATAATTATTGTTTCAAAAAAACACGCTATTTTTCATGACAACGGGAATTAGTTATTAAATTAATTAATTCAACTTACATGTTTCAAATTTATTAAAATATTCATCATTTTTGAATTTGGAATATCAAATATAGCTTAGGGTGAAGTTTTGCTATCTTTCTGAAAAACTTCAATTTTTGATGAATAGTGAAACCACTAAGTGGTAGTTAAAGAAACTGATTTTTCGTTTCAATGAAAGTTTTCCACTTATGTGATTTGATTTTCAAAAATCCGACATACATGGTTGTCATTAAGAAGTAAAATGTGGTTCAATGAGATTAAAATAATTTTTTTGGTGAATAGTAACTTTTATGTTCTTAATCGCGATTAGTGGTAATTAGTGTAGTTTAAGGTAAAAATAATGTTTTAATAATATGATATGAGATTGACACATGTACTACCCTCATTGGATGCGTCATGGCCGACCAATAAAATCCATGGGCCAACTTGGGGACCCCATGGAGCCACTTTGGTTGGGAAATGACATAAATAACTTTTTTATTTAATGTTAATGTAAAAATGACACAAACAAGAAATGTTTTACTAAAACAATTTTTATATGGGGATATACAAGTCAGATTTTTGACTATAAATATTCATTATAAATATAAAAAGCTTTCCTACATCATAGTATTTTTTTGTATAATTTTTAGACATTAAATAAATTAAATTATTTATGACATCATGATGATGCAACGATGACCTCATTATTTCACGATTTAAATAAAATGGAAAGATAATGTAAACTATAAAACCTACACATGGAAAAAACCAATTGGATGAGTTTATTTATAACCCTTATCACCTTATCCTTGAATTATATCAATGTGGAAACTTTTGAATCCGAAACTCTTTTTAAAATAAAGTAACTTATCTTTACTTTCCAAGAGTGCCCCTCCTCTCCTCTTATAAAAGGCCCCCACCTCTACCTCCTTACCCACACTCCCAAAGCCTTTGGCTCGGCCAAACCCTGCCCATTATGTCTCTCCACTTCCCTCTATTACTCCTTAAAGCCTCAATTTGGACAGAAGTCTTCCCAAGGAAGCCTTTGAGCTCAAACTAAAGGGAGTTACCCGATTTTAAGGTAATGTCTTCCTTTGAGTCCTTTTGTTTTATTTTTCTTCTCCAACCCCCTAAACTCTTTTTATTATTTTCTTTTGTAACAAATCCTGTATCCTCAATATACTATAATGTTTTTATAATATGGATTCGAGCTACACTTACACACACCTACATCTAATGGTTAACGAACATACTGTTTCCGTGGATGGTGAATTTATGCCTCCTGAAACGATGATTGTTCAACATTATTTTAACACCTTAAACGGTGGCCATTAAGATGTCACTATATTTATATATGATATATAATATGTTTATGTTTTCCTTAAGCTTCTTTATTTTTCTTTTTTGTCATACCTTTATGGTTTCCATTATGGGTAAACACGATATCTTCATTTAAGGAAGTGCGGACTACCGCCCCCTCAAAGTGATTTGATTCGTTAAATACCATATGTGGGACGTATAAAGGATGGAACTATGATATTATATATGATATTATACTGGAATTATAATATACCTTTATATCATTATGATTTCATTCTATAAAATACGAAATAGAAATGAACGTAGCGTTCATGCGTACGTACGGCTTACCGTCTTCATGATCGGTGCATTTCATTTCTTACCTCTAAATGATTATGTAATATTATAAATGCATTTATATACTAGATATATATGATATATACATAATGATTATAATTTTGGATATAATGGATACATGAACAACATGTAATTTTAAAGGGTTTATTTCTGACTCAAGTACCAATGATCATTAAAACGACCGTTATTTACATAAATAATTAAATAGTGTTCATGACATGGCAATAAGTGATATAAAAGGAATAATGAACTTGCAAAATGTTCTTAAAGAAGTAGAAATTAACTTAAGTTTATTATTCAGGACATTAAAGAACAATCGTGTCAAGTCGGACCTGAGGTATGGGACTTCGTCTCAATCTCCTTTCATTGAGGCATATTTTGTTTTATACACAACCTTCTTTTATACGGTGTATAAACCCCTTTGAATTTTATGTCTATCCAAAAGGAATCTTTTTTATATGAATAGTTTTACTAAACGACAAAAGGGAATGTTTTTGTCTTACGTATGCAGCGACAATGACTTCTCCGCCCCCGTGACCGTTATTTGAGTTTAGGCTTCCTCTACAAGCCATACTTTTTAAAAAAAAGAAAAATAAATACCATGTTTTACTTTTCTTTTATTTTGGTATTGAAAATTTTTTTCATAATGTTTTTATATCAATGTGTTGTATTGATATCTTGTGATTGAAAGGTGGAAATGTTACATTTCCTTTATGCATGTTTTATGTGATACGATTATGTTGAGGTTCTTGGGCATTATTATGAAGACGGGTGGTTCTGTGATAGACTAAGGGTGGGTGAGCCCGATATAGCTCTCCAATGCATTGGGTAACGCGAAGGAGTGAAAAGTTAAGGTTTCTATGAAGAGATTTAGGGAATATACTATGATGGGTATTCCAAACGTAACCAAGAGGGTTACTCCCTACGTAAGAATGTTATGAATGCCTCAAGTTACCTTTATGTCTTATGATTTCTATGATTTATTCATGATTTGATGAGGTATGTTAAAGTGCTTATGTATTATGGGTAAATTATGATTTCATTCTTATGTATATTTTAACCCATGTTTCCTTTCCATATTTTTATATCCCTTACTGAGCTTTCTATGCTCATACCACGTTTTTTTGAAATGTTTTTCACAGGTCAATGGAAAGGTACATGATATGATGATAGTGTCAAGGAAGTGTCAAGAAATAATCCATGTTTTATTTTAAATATGTTTCCATTGATGTAAAAGAAGAATACTATCATTATGTAACCACTTTGTTTATATGTGGAATGTAATGCAAGTTTTATGTTCTAATTCTCTAAAACTCTAAACCTGAAAAGATCCGCAAGGTGTAATCTTATAATAACTCAAGATTAAGTAAGGATTAAGGTTGGGGCCTTATAGTTGGCATCAGAGGTCGGTTTAGATAACTTTAGGAATTAGAATTATATTAAATTATTATCCAAAAATATTTTTTTTTGGTCAAATTGATGTGATATTGTATTCGAAGATTACCATGTTGCTTCATCTAAGACATGTTTGTTCAGAATGGTTTTCCGTAGAGGAAACAGGGAAGTACTGCTAGGAAGGCATGCAGAAGGAAGTAACCTTCCAAATCAGCATCCTGAGATGGTCAGAACTGGAACTGAACAGTTTGTTGCAGTAATGGCACAGTTGACTCAAGCGATAAATGGTGGTGGTATCCATGCACGAGATCAGCCAGATCAACCACAGAGAAACATGTCAGTGGTGGAACATTTCATGAGGCAACATCCCCCATCATTCAGAGGATCATCGGACCCTATGCAAGCTGAAGGGTGGATTAAAGCATTAGAGAAGATTTTTTATGTCATGGGGTTCTCAGACAATCAAAAGGTTAGTCTTTCTATTTACCGTTTGGAGGGTGAGGCAGATCAGTGGGGGTCGACGGTTAAAAATATCAGGGATGCTGATGAGATTGATTCTCATGACTGGGATGAATTCAAAGGTATGTTTCTTGATAAGTATTTTCGTAAGGCTGTTCGACTTAGGATGGAAAATCAATTCTTGGAATTGAGGCAAGAGGAAGACTCAGTGGCTACCTATGAAGAAAGGTTCACTCGATTGGCAAGGTATGCACGAAATTTTATCCGAGACCTTGATAGTAAAATCAATCGTTTTTACTCAGGATTAAAGCCAAAATATCGAAGGGCATTAGCTTCTCGTGAGTTTAAAAGTTATGAAAATCTTGTTCGATGTGCTGAGAAGGTGGAAATGGAGTTTGCCGATGACCAAGTGTTCTATAACAACCAGCAGAAGAAGTGACCGAGGTGGAAGGAGAAAGGTAAGAATTCTTCAAAAAAGTCTGATGGTAAGAAAACTAAGTCTCCAGTTTGTGATAAATGTGGAAAAAGGCATGCTGGGGAATGTCTTCTGAATTCTGGAAAGTGCTACCGATGTGGTAAGATGGGACATAAGGGTCGTGATTGCACTGAAAAGGATCAATGTGAAGGTAAGACCAAATTTGATTTACAGTTAGTGAAATGTTTTAAGTGCAATGAGATGGGTCACTATACAAATGAGTGTCTGATAAAGAGCTTGAGTGATGGGAAGTAGTTAGACTACAAGCATAAAGGGGTGGTGAAATCCTTTGCAACTACTTCAGCAGATGTCGGGCCATCAAATGAAGTTGTATCAGGTACTTTTTTTGTTTTTTCATATTATGCCAGTGTGTTGTTTGATTCGGGGTCTACACATTCTTTCATCTCTGATACCTTTTCTAGTAAAATGGGAATTCCATCTCAAGAAATTACACCTAAACATTTGGTAAAAACACCTGGGGGAAATGTTGAGGCAAAAAGAATTTATAAGAATCTTCCGATCCTTATCTGTGGAAAGAACCTACTTGCAAACCTTATTGTTCTACCTCTAGTAGAGTTTGATGTCATCCTAGGAATGGATTGTCTCTCTATTTACCATGCTATGATTGACTGTAGAGATAAAGAAGTTTCTTTTCAGAAATACTTTCAGTTTTTTAGAAGAATGAACCCTTACTTTTGATAACTTATCAAGAGGCCGAGAAACTTGTAAAAGATGGAAATGAATGTTACCTTGCACACATCATTGAAAATAAAGGAAGTGTTTAGATTAATGATGTGCTAGTGGTAAATGAGTATCCTGATGTTTTTCCTGATGAGTTGCCTGGAATAATACCAGATCGGGAAGTTGAATTTACTGTTGACTTAGTTCCTGATGCTAATCCAATTTCAAAACCCCCTTATCGAATGTCTCAAATTGAACTTTTAGAGTTGAAGGAGCAATTGGAAGATTTATTAGAGAAAGGTTTCATTCAACCTAGAACATCACCATGGGGTGCTCCTGTTTTCTTTGTTAAAAAGAAATATGGTTATATGAGACTTTTCATTGATTATAGAGCCTTGAATAACATCATTGTTAAGAACAAATATCCTTTGCCTCATATAGATGATTTGTTTGATCAGCTCCAGGGAGCTCAGTATTTTTCAAAGACTTACTTGAGATCGGGGTACCATCAGCTGAAGGTAAAGGAGGCAGATATTCCGAAGACCGCGTTCTGTACGAGATATGGCCATTATGAAATTTTAGTAATGCCTTTGGGGCTAACAAATGCACTTTATGTATTCATGGACTTAATGAATATAATTTTCCATGAGTTCTTGGATAAGTTTGTGGTGGTTTTCATTGATGATATTTTGGTGTTTTCTAAAAGTAAAGAGGAGCATGAAAGACATTTAAGGGTTATCCAGCAAAACTTAAAAGAAAAGAAATTGTATGGGAAATTCATCAAATGTGAGTTTTGGTTGCAACAAATTCCACTCCTTGGTCACATTGTTTCTAAAGATGGGATAACTGTTGATCCTGAAAAAACAAATGTTGTTGAAGAATGGCCAAGACCCACAAATGTAACTGAGATTCGTAGCTTCCTTGGTTTGGCAGGCTATTACCGAAGGTTTGTTAGAAATTTTTCACGGTTATCTAGTCCAATGACTAAGCTAACTCGGAAGGGTGTTAAGTTTATCTGGAAAAAAGAATTTGATGATTGTTTTCAGGAATTGAAAAGAAGATTGGTGAATACTCCAGTTTTGACACTACCTTCCAGGAATGGTGAGTTTGTTATATACAGTGATGCTTCATTGAAAGGAGTTGGTTGTGTCCTAATGCAGATTGATCAGGTAATTGATTATGCTTCATGACAGTTGAAAACTCATGATGTAAATTACCCTACACATGATTTGGAATTAGCTGCTGTTGTTTTCGCTTTAAAAATTTGGAGGCATCATTTGAATGGAGTAAAGTGTGAAATATTTACCGATCACAAAAGTTTAAAGTATATATTCACTCAGAAAGAATTAAACATGAGACAAAGGATATGGCTAGAATTAATCAAGGATTATGATTGTACAATTCATTACCATCCAAGAAAAGCAAATAAAGTGGCCGATGCTTTGAGTTGAAAAAGTAATGCTTCATTACAAAAGTTGCATTTGGAACGTGATCCTTTGGTTAAGGATTTGATGAACTTTGGCATTGAAGTTGTTGGTGCAGGAAGGTCTTCTGTTTTGTTTCAGGTATCAATGAGATCATCTCTATCAGATAGAATCAAGTAAGCACAGAAGAAAGACAGTGAGTTGCAGAAAAAGGTAGAGCTGGTTCAGAAAGGTAAGTTGCCTGAATTCAACATTGATAATGATTGCGTTTTGAGATTTGGGAAGAGATTGTGTGTGCCTTGTGATTCACAGTTGAAGAGAGAGTTGTTATGTGAAGCTCATAGTTCTCCATTTTCAGTTCATCCTGGCAGTATTAAGATGTACAGAGATCTGCGGGAGTATTACTGGTGGGATGGAATGTAAAGAGATATTTCTGATTTTACTGTGAAGTGTTTGACTTGTCAGCAGGTTAAAGCAGAGCAGTAGTTACCGAAAGGGATGCTTCAGCCTTTACCAGTGCCATATTGGAAATGGGAGAATATATCCATGGACTTTTTTGTAGGATTACCGAAGACATCTCGAGGTAATAATGCAATCTGGGTTATTGTTGATCACTTGACTAAATCTGCTCATTTCCTTTCTATACGAGATACTTTTTCCCTGGATCAACTTTACCGTTTGTATCTTAAAGAGATAGTCAGGTTACATGGAGTTCCTCTATCCATTGTATCTGATCATGATCTCAGGTTCACTTCTAACTTTTGTAAAGGCCTTCAGAAGTCATTGGGTACTGAATTAAATTTTAGTACAACATTTCATCCTCAATCAGATGGGTAGTCAGAATGAACAATTCAGACATTGGAGGATATGATACGTTCTTGCTCTATGGATTATCAGGGAAGTTGGGACCAACATCTTTCTTTGGTTGAATTTTCATATAATAACAGTTTTCATTCCAGTATATAGATGGAACCATTTCAGGCATTATATGGGAAGCGATGTCAAACTCCAGCTTTCTGGGATGAAGTGGGTGAAAGGAAGTTGATGGGACTAGAATTGATAGAAGAGATGGCAGAAAAAGTTTAGCTGATACAGAAACACATGAGAACAGCTCAGAGCAGGCAGAAGAGTTATGCGGACAACAGGAGGAAGGATCTCTCTTTTGAGGTAGGTGATCATTTTTTCTCAAAGTATCACCATGGAAAAGTGTGATGTGATTTGGTAAGGAAAGCTGAGTCCAAGGTTCATTGGACCATATGAAATTCTGGAGAGAGTTGGGTCAGTTTCATACCGAGTGGATTTACCTCTGAGTTTATCTCAAGTACACAATGTTTTTCACGTTTCGATGTTGAGAAAGTATATGCCAGATCCATCTCATGTTTTGAGTCCAGAGGTAGTTCAGCTGGAAGAGAACCTATCTTATGAGGAACAACCGGTCCAGATTCTTGACCACAGGGAGAAAGTGTTACGGAATAAGGTGCTTAATCAGGTAAAGGTTTTGTGGAAAAACCACATGATGGAAGAGGCAACATGGGAATCTGAAAATGCAATGAGGGATAAGTACCCGCATTTATTCGATAAGTAAATAAATTGCGGGGACACAATTTTCTAAAGGGGGGATGGATGTAACATCCCAAGTAAGTAATGAATAGTATATATTTTTATCTATGTCTATTAATGATTAATATTGTGTTTTAGAGGCTTAAAATAAAAATAAATACAATCTTATGCATGGAATACACTAATATTCATAAAAGATTGTTTTACTGCCTTTTGATGGAAAACCATTTTTAAATATATCTTTTGACAATTTTATAAGCTATGTTTGTCAAAATAAACTTATTATTTATGATTGGGACATCAAAATTTACTTTGTGTTAATTTTTGGTATTTTTCCGATAAAGTTCATTTTTTAATGAACAGTGAAAAATGTTGTATTTTAATTCAAAACCACTTTTTAATCTAATTTATTTATATGATTAAATTATCTTTTGAAATGGTTTTGAAGTGAAATTATAATATATTTTTACCATTTTATCCAATGGTGGTCATTGGAATCAATTTCACTTTGAAATTGGACTTAAACTAGTGTCAATCTTTTGATACTTATTGTTTCATAAAAACACGCTATTTTTCATTACATCGGGAATTAGTTATTAAATTAATTAATGCAACATACATGTTTCAAATTTTTTAAAATAGACATCATTTTTGAATTCGGAATATCAAATATAGCTTAGGGTGAAGTTTTGGTATCTTTCTGAAAAACTTCAATTTTTTTCTGAATAGTGAAACCACTAAGTGGTAGTTAAAGAAACTGATTTTTCGTTTCATTGAAAGTTTGCCACTTCTGTGATTTGATTTTCAAAAATCCTACATACATGGTTTTCATTAAGAAGTAAAATTTGGTTCGATGAGATTAAAATAATTTTTTTTGGTGAATAGTAACTTTTAAGTTCTTAATCGCGATTAGTGGTAATTAGTGTAGTTTAAGGTAAAAATAATGTTTTAATAATATGAGATGAGCTTGACACATGTCCTACCATCATTGGATGTGTCATGGCCGACCAATAAAATCCATGGGCCATCTTGGGGACCCCATGGAGCCACTTTGGTTGGGAAATGACATAAATAACATTTTATTTAATGTTAAAGTAAAAAATGACACAAACAAGAAATGTTTTACTAAAAAAAATTTTATATGGGGTTATACAAGTCATATTTTTGACTATAAATATTCATTATAAATCTAAAAAGACTTCCTACATCATAGTATTTTTTTTATAATTTTTATACATTAAATAAATTAAATTATTTATGACATCATGATGATGCAGCGATGACCTCATTATTTAACGATTTAAATAAAATGGAAATATAATGTAAACTCTAAAACCTACACATGGACAAAACCAATTGTATGAGTGGATTTCGAACCCTTATCTCCTTATCATTGAATTAGATCAATTTGGGACCTTTTTAATCCGAAACTCTTTTTAAAATAAAGTAACTTATCTTTACATTCCAAGAGTGCCCCTCCTCTACTCTTATAAAAGGCCCCCACCTCTAACTCCTTACCCACACTCCCAAAGCCATTGTCTCGGACAACCCATGCCCATTTTGTCTCTCCACTTCCCTCTCTTACTCCTTAAAGCCTCACTTTGGGAAGAAGTCTTCCCAAGGAAGCCTTTGAGCTCAAACCAAAGGGAGTTACCCGATTTTAAGGTAATGTCTTCCTTTGAGTCCTTTTGTTTTATTTTTCTTCTCCAACCCCCTAAACTCTTTTTATTCTTTTATTTTGTAACAACTATAGTATCCTCAATATAATAGGATGTTGTTATAATATGTATTCGAGCTACACTTACACACACCTACATGTAATGGTTAACGAACATACTGTTTCCGTGGATGGTGAATTTATGCCTCCCAAAACGATGATTGTTCAACATTCTTTTAACACCTTCAAAGGTGGCCATTAAAATGTCACTATATTTATATATGATATATAATATTTTTATGTTTTACTTAAGCTTCTGTATTTTTCTTTTTGGTCATACCTTTATGGTTTCTATTATGGGTAAACGCGATATCTTCATTTAAGGAAGTGCGGACTACCACCCCCTCAAAGTGATTTGATTCTTTAAATACCATATGTGGGACGTATAAAGGATGGAACTATGATATTATATATGATATTATTGGAATTATAATATACCTTTATATCATTATGATTACATTCTATAAAATACTAAATTGAAATGAAAGTAGCGTTCATGCGTACGTACGGCTTACCGTCTCCATGAACGGTGCAATTCATTTCTTACCTCTAAATGATTATGTAATATTATAAATTCTTGTATATACTGGATATATATGATATATACATAATGATTATAATTTTGGATATAATGGATACATGAACAACATGTAATTATAAAGGGTTTATTTCTGACTCAAGTACCAATGATCGTTAAAACGACCGTTATTAACATAAATAATTACATAGTGTTCATGACTTGGCAATAAGTGATATAAAAGGAATAATGAACTTGAAAAAGGTTATTAAAGAATTAGAAATTAACTCAAGTTTATTATTCGGGACATTAAAGAATGATCGAGTCAAGTTGGACCTGAGGTATGGGACTTCGTCTCAATCTCCTTTCATTGAGGCATATTTTGTTTTATTCACAACCTTCTTTTATACGGTGTTTAAACCCCTTTAAATTTTATGTTTATCCAAAAGGAATCTTTTTTATATGAAGAGTTTTACTAAACGACAAAAGGGAATGTTTTTGTCGTACGTATGCGGTGACAATGACTTCTCCGCCGTCGTGACCGTTATTTGAGTTTCGGCTTCCTCTACAAGCCATGCTTTTTTAAAAAAAAGAAAAATAAATACCGTGTTTTACTTTTCTTTTATTTTGGTATTGAAAATTGTTTTCATAGTGTTTTTATATCAATGTGTTGTATTGATATCTTGTGATTGAAAGGTGGAAATTTTATGTTTCCTTTATGCATGTTTTATGTGATACGATTATGTTGAGGTTCTTGGGCATTTTTATGAAGACGGGTGGTTCCGTGATAGAATAAGGGTGGGTGAGCCCGATATAGCTCTCCAATGCATTAGGTAACGCAAAGGAGTGAAATGTTAAGGTTTCTTCGAAGAGATTTAGGTAATATACTGTGATGGGTATTCCAAACATAACCAAGAGGGTTACTCCCTACGTAAAAATGTTATGAATGCCTCAAGTTACCTTTATGTCTTATGATTTCTATGATTTATTCATGATTTGATGAGGTAAGTTAAAGTGCTTATGTTTTATGGGTAAAGTATGATTTCATTCTTATGTATATATGTACCCATGTTTCCTTTCCATATTTTTATATCCCTTACTGAGCTTTTTTATGCTCATACCACGTTTTTTTGAAATGTTTTTGACTAGTCAATGGAAAGGTACATGATATGATGATAGTGTCAAGGAAGTGTCAAGAAAGAATCCATGTTTTATTTTAAATATGTTTCCATTGATGGGAAATAAGAATACTATCTTTATGTAACCACTTTGTTTATATGTGGAATGTAATGCATGTTTTATGTTCTAATTCTCTAAAACTCTAAACCTGAAAAGATCCTCAAGGTGTAATCTTGTAATAACTCAAGATTAAGCAAGGTTTATGGCTGGGGCCTTATAATACATATCATTTTAAACATAGTATATCCACCTATATATATCCATGTATAGTCCTGTGACCACATCTTAACCACATTTATACTCACACAACACCTGATGAGCATAATTTAACTGGTAACATCCTGACCTAGGTACCACCAGATGATTCCCCTAGATGGTCAGTCACGTGACCTCAAGTGCAACTCCTCATACACTAGAGGCAGCTGACCAGTATTGAAGGTCTAGTTAGTCATTCATGGGGATACTACACACCATTTTTTTTTTGAAAAAACACAGGTGGACGTAAATAAAAATAGTGGAATCATATTCAATCAAAAAAAATACTCAAGTCACAAGATAACCAAATATGGAATACAATAGACAACAGAAAAAGAAAAACATATTATTCTAATATGAGTGTCATGTTTCAATTATGTAACTAAAATTAAAGACACTATGAATACCCAAACAGGTCCTAAACCATTTCCAGTTCCCTCATCCATGCTCTATCCCCAATCATCCACCTATCCAAGTTCCATTTCCCAAATCTAGTCATGAAAAAATATAATCTATTTGGGTACCGTTATGGCAGCCCAAATAGGGTGTGTGTAAAAATCTGTAGTTCACCACTAATGGTGTCTAAATCAAGTCTAGTAAAAAACTAGAGCATGTAATTCTATAAGTAAATATATATAAATCAATAATAAACATTTTATCCCATTTTCATTTGTTCTTACAAAACTATATTAGCACTAGTGTTTCCAAAAATACCCATACCTCAACAATAACTTCATCTCATACCAGAACCCAATGTGTTCCCTAGGTAACACAATATCTTAATAATTTCTTCCAGCTAAAGCACTAAGTATTCAAGGTTATATGATATCTCATTACATGATTTTAATCACATTGGAGTTTGAATATTCTAGTGTGACACCATAACTTAGGGTTCCATTATTTCCACTTATTATTTTCACATTTATAAGTCACATTTCCAAAGTAACCAATTTTAGAAACATAAGTAAGATGACCATGTTTTCATGCTTACTCCTCAATAGAATGACCATTTACCGATTTTATTTACTCATAACTATAATGACCATATTACCATGTATACTTACCAATTTAAAATGACCATGTTCCCATTCTCTTTACTCATAAGTATGACAACCATGTTACAATTTGTAAATTTCAATTTGGAATGACCATGCTCCTATTCAGTATCACATAATTAATTTTCCAATTAACAATCCACCCCTATACCATTACTAATTCATTAATTAGATGAATACATTGATTCCATTAGTTAATTCAACAATTAAGAAAGTGATTCAAAAAATTAATAAATACATAAATTAAATAATTAATCTCAAAATTCATATTCCATAATTAATTTTCCAGAATTAATTATCTCATTATAATATCAACATTCTATAATTAATACCACAATTAATTATCTAGATCATATAATTGAAGGCACATAATTAATCTATAATTAATTATATAAACTTTTCCATTTCAATATATCACAATTAATCCCCAATTAATTATCTAGATTAGAACCCCTATATATTATAATAAATATTCCCCAAATTAATTATCTAATAGGGAATCCCCTTAGTCTCATGATTAATTCCCTAATAAATAACCTATTTCAACAAGACTTTGATAACTAAATGAGTCAATCTAATAAACCCAATTCAAGGTAATCAATTCAAAAATGATGTTACCAATTTTTCAATCATGAATATACATATCAATTTCAAGAATATGAGAATTATATTTTGGTCACCCACATCGATTCTTTGACGGATGATTTCCAAACAGAAATCCCCAAAATCCGAGTAGCACAATGATGTATAAAAAATTTAAAGATCAAAATCCATTAACCAAAATCAAGAATAAGACATCAATATCTCATAAATCTATATCTAGATCCAATATTCTAGTTCTATATATTACCACATACGATTATATCCAAGGAAACAGAGGCTACATTCAATGAAAAGATCAATGAATGATTAAAGAATGAATGAGTGAAGCATTGCAATGAAATCCACTTACCAGGAGACAATAAAATATTGAATTCAAGATTTCGATCTTGTAGAACATTTCTTGTAAGGCCTTGGAATCCATCTGGGTTGATGGGTGAACATTTCTTTACCATTAGAAAAGTAAAAACTACATTTAGGGATACAAAAAAGGTGAAACTAGTCATTAAAGGTTGAAAACAAATGAGATCCATAGTTTTAGGATCTCATTATCAGTGCTCACATGATTTAGTCACACAGTTAGAGAAGTCGTGCACTAGCCATGCGTTAGACACCCTTCAAGGGGGAGCTTCGCATGGACACATCACATGGCCTCTATAAATGTGATTTAACAGTGCCGAAACGACTGCCTCAAAATATGAGAGGGTGCACAATTTCTCCTCAGCGGCCGTATGGTTTGTTCAAATCGTACGCCCACCATATAAAACCTATTTTCCCCAAAAATATATTATATATCACCCCATATCACCCCAAGCCATAATTCCAATATAGTATACTTATGTAAAATCAAAAATTACATTGAAGTTCACTTGAGATCACTCTAGAAATGTTCGGGATCTTACAATCTCCCCACCATATAACTGGTCGTCCTCGAGTTATGCCTCCAAGCCTTTATAATATTCAAATCCAAAAATATCAGCCAATTGATCCCTTATATCTACTTCCCTTTCCCATGATTCCTATTATACACGTCCATGATTCCATAACACATGAACTATGGGCACAAACTTTCCACGCAACACTTTCTCACTGCTATTCAACACAAGTTTCAGATGCCTCTCAAAGGATGGATCTATTTTAAGATAATGCTCATCCACATCAATCACTTGATAAAGGAAGAGATGATACCTACAAATATATGATACATGGTAAAAATCATGTATATAATTGTATCTCTATGGAGGATACAATTTTTATGCCACTAGTCTGATTCTGTCCACTATCTCAAAGGGTCCAACAAACCTGAGCGCCAACATTCCAAACCACTGTATCATGATTGACCCAACCTAGGTGACACCTGATGGAACACATTATCACCCTATAAAAACTCTAGGGGTCATCTCTATCAGTCGACATACAAATTATATCAACTTTGAGCCATAGTCATACACCACTGAATCAACAGTACATTCTTAGATGACTCCTGAACGAGACTCGGTCCAAAGAAATCTAACTCACCAACCTCCATCCAGTATACTAGTGATAAATATAGCCTACCATAAATATCATCATATGGTTCCATCTATATAGTTTCATGACAACTGTTGTTATAGGGGAACTCCACTAAATCCAAGTTCCTTTCCCAAGATCCACTAAAGTTATGAACTCATGCACGTAGAATATCCTCAAGCACCTATATAGTATGTTCTAATTTCCCAATTGTATATGGGTGGAAATCCATACTAAATAATACATATATAATAATAACTTTCTACAATCCCTTACAGTAGCATAAAGTAATGTGTGAATCATGATATGAACATATTGTTTGTGCCCCTCCATGAAGATGTACTATCTCATGGACTTACAATTCTTCCAACTGCTCTCTATTTAAGGATTCCCTTATAGGTAGAAATGCACTACATTTGTTAGTTGATCCAAAATGAACCAAATAGCATAATTATTCCTAAGTGTCTTCAAAAGAACAACCAGAAGGACCATTGTCACATCGCCCCACTTCCATTCTGAAATAGATAATGGGTTTAGTAAACCTATACACCGTTGATGATCTGCCTTCACCTACTTACAGGCGAACCATCTTGTGTCAAATCTTGCTATCTCCTTTTTCATGCGTGGACACCAAAAATGTCATCATAGGTCATGGGAAATTATGGTTACACTTGGATGAACCACCCACTTTGAGGCATTAAATTTCCTTAGGAACTCCTCTTTCATGCTCATAGGTACAAAAACTAGATTCCTCACATAGTTGATATCATCCTCATATATAAAACATTTTGAAGATGTCTCCCTACATTCAAAACGTTACCTCAAGGATATGAAAACTATATCGTCATAATTTCTATCCCAGATCCATCTCAAAACATTATACTTTTGAAAAACTATAACCTAGGTCATCTTCTTCTGTCTCTTCTAAAACACCACATGCATTTTATCCAGCAAGGTCATCATAATACACTCTAGACTCAACTCCTATACCATCTAAGTATGAGTTTTCATTCTGAACTCATCATCCACACTACTTTCCTTCTCATGAATATATTCTATTTAAAAATCAATGGATTGAATATAGTCTACCCATCCCCAATTTTGATGATTCAAATAATGTTGTTAAAATACATACCTCATGCTCTTGTAATCTTTATAAACTATAATATTTTCTCCCAAAATATTGTTTCACCAACACATAAGAGCATAAACTAATGATTACAACTCGAGGTCGTGCATAGGGTAATTTTATTTATGAGGCCACAACTATCGAGACCCATATTCCAAAACACAATCTCCCTATATCAGTACAGCTGCAAGTTTGATCTCGAAAGCATCACAATAAACTATACACACCTCACCTAAATTAGGTGGGATCGAAATTGGTTCTGATGCAAAACAGTTCTTAAACTCCAAAAAATCACTCTAAAAATAATCTAAACATTCAAACATCACTCCCTCTTTGGTCAAGCATGAAATTGGCAGAACCAAAAGGAAAAATTCTTGGTCAAATTTCCTTTAATATGAAGTTAATACTAAAAATAATTAGATATAACAAACATTGATGGGATGATTTAAAGAAAAAAATTCCTGAAACTTCTCTAGTTCCAATGACAGTCCATTATCTGAGATGATGTTCCCCAGGTAGTGTAAATGATCAATCCAAAACTGACACTTAGATAGCTTGTTGTATAACCGATTCTCTCTAAGTATACCCAGGATGATGTCAAGATGTTGGGCATGATCTTAATGAGTATTGGTGTATATCAATATATTTTCCACAAACGCCTCCATGAACTAATCCTGGCACAAGTGAGATAACCACCTCATCATGTCCATAAAAAATAATTGTCCATTTTTTACCCAAACGGTATAATGAAAAACAAAAAAAAGCGCATACATTATTCTAAAATAAGTTCTCGGTATATCAGAAGCCCATACTCTCAACCGATGGTACCCTAATCTCAAATCATGTTTCAAGAATGAAAAATCTCCCTTCAATTGGTTAAACATATCATCAATGTATGGAAGAGGATATCCATTCTTCACAGTCATTTTTTTTCACCATCTGATAATTGACACACAAACATAAACTTCTATCATCCATCATTGCGAAAAAATGGGTGATCCCCAAGGCGATGCATGTGGATGGATAAATCCCTTATCATACAACTCCTATAATTGAGTCGCAAGCTCTTGAATCTCAATCAGTGTCATTCATTAAGGTGGAATAGATACTAACTCATCCACAAAATGACATCAATAGTGAATTACACAAATATCTCAAGTGGTGGCCCTGAGAAATATTCAGAAAAGACATCCTAAAACAATTCCACTACTGGTAGAATTCCATCATTCTTAACTCCCCCATCATCCAACATAATACTAGAAACGTGATCTATGAGCTCTACCATTTGCTTAGTAATTGGCCATACATGGATTTCTGGGATATCCCACTCACCATTATGAATATATTGGTCACCCTTAGGATGTGTAAATGTAAACCTTCTATGGTAATAGTCTATGTGTTCACAGTATGACACTAGTTAGTCCGTACCCATAATTATGTCGAAGTATGTCATATCAAGAACAAATTGAACCCATAAGAAATGATATTCCCCTATCTCTAGTAAGCATCCCTTGCATAGAAAAATATCTATAGACCGTACTCTCAATGGTGTATCTATACTCATAACCCCAATCACAAACTTCACCGCTAGGCTCAAAACATTAAAACATTTTTCCTACATAAAGAAATGAGAGGCAAAAATATAAAACAAGGCACTAGCTAAAGTAGAAGCCACTAAATAATTACTCTCACTATCGATGGTAAGGCCTTTTTATCCACAAGTATAGGTTATACTTCATGTAACAATGTTTCCCCTATTCTTTATAAATCTTTGTGACTCCCATGAGTTTCACCACTATGATGATGTGGGAAATCCTGCACAAAAGCACCATGCCCACTACCTATACTACCTTGGATAGAATAACTCCAACTTCCAACCGGATATAGTATAGAAGATAATATTCCCACACTATAAATCGTCCAAGATTCACATTTAATACCAGTCTATCATTGTGACATGTATAATTTTTGTAGACTAGAAACCTTGGAACAAGTTCGACACTCTACTAGTGGTCGGTAATAGTGTCGTTGATAGTGTCTTGGACTACCAAATTGATGACATATCAACCTTGTAATGTATATTCTAACTGATCCTCGTATCTGCATACACTTCGTCCCACAACCATGGGTAATGTTTTCAAAACAACGCTTCCTGCTCTCCAAAGTTTTACCTACAGATCATCATATGAAAACTAATTTTTTAGCATTGGAATACTCTTTCAAGTTCCCTTCAAATTAGAGATCCTAATCCACCACTTATGTAAACTTTATAATCCTGAAGATATTCACCTGGTATATAATCTCACACTTATGTCCATCATGAAAACGTTTTTCCATAGCTGCCTTATCTCCTTCTCACATTGGGGAGAAGAGTAATAGATCTGTATAGAGTCCATCATATTCCATTACCAAAATTCTCCCCTCTGTCATATTCTTGAACTCATCATCTTTCTCATGCCTTAATGTCTCTTGATAAAAGTGTTCCAAGAACTTAACCAAGATGTCTTACCATGAAATATTGTTATCCTATCCAGTTCGCACCTAAATGTCCCACCAGTGCTTAGCTGACCCCAATAGCATATCTGAAGCAAAATTTCCCCTCCTCTCAGCTGGAGACACTAGATGTTTATGTATTATATATATGGACTCAACCTTGAATTATGCTCTCTTAGTTCCACCCTCTCAAGTTAATGTTAGAGGGTGATTAACTAAAACTACTTAGTCAACTCAGACATACTTTTCATAACCGTACCTTAGACTCTTTCCATGAATTTAATGAATCACAAATTTTTCTCCTAAAAAACATCCCCTACATCTTCAGCTGGCATGATCGGTGCCTCAAATTCCACAACTAGAACGTCATTCCTAGGAACACCCCTTGGTCGTCCCCTCTACAAGCATCGTGGATGCATACTCTGTACATATCTAATCACACATCTTAGGTCTCATTACAAAACCTTATTAGTTTTATGTAAGGGTAAATAAGAACAACCATCATTTTACCTCCACCTCTCTACAGAGCCAAAATTGAGGCACTATCACTACCCTTGACTCTCATATACATATGTTTTGGTTAACATGGGTAGAAACACTATCATTATCATGTTTCTCATTTAGACTCCCAATTATTCTCATTTTCCATTATTTTACAATCTTTATCGATTCATGATAAGTACCACATTTCATTATAATATCATAACAGGGAAATTAGTTTATGTTCAATTACATACCCAAAACCTATTTCCCCATGTGTTCCTAATGTGATGCATGTCACAATAATTTTGAGTGCCAAGAATGATGCATGCAGACTCAACTCTTGATCCATTTTGATCCAAAAATTAATAGCCAAAATTCTCAGAAATAATAATCACATCATACCATAAGTGTTTCACCTAAGTTGAAATAATATGCACCTGTAATAGCTAGAAACAATAACACCAATCCAACCCAGAGTTCTTGGGGGTTTCCCATATTCAAGTGTTTGAAAATCCTATACACGAACTCAATACCAAGACCCAAATATTCATAGTATCCTTTCTACCATTCCCAAACTAGTAAGGAAAAATATGAAGAATGAAAACTGGACATCTGATACAACTTTGTAATGTCCCAACCCTGCTGCAACCCAATGGTGCCCTACGCTGGTCGGTCCCATGGCCTCAAGAATGGCTCCCTGTATAATAGAGGTTCATGACTTGTAGCAAGGGTTTGGTAAGTCATTCATGGGGAGAATATACCCTCTTTTATCAGATCAATACACCAGTGGAAGAAAATAAACAATAACAGATGCATATATAATCAAAAAAATACTCATTTCACAAGATATCTAAACAAGAAACACAATACTCAACTGAAAATGATATCATGATATGCCTATATGAGTGTCAAGTGTCTTGAATGAAAGTGAATGTAAAGATACTACGATTCCCCAAACGGTTCCAAAACCATGACAGGATCCATCCTCAAATATCCATCCAAAATCATCCACATATCCCAGGGACTTTTTCAATATCCAGTCATGCAACAATATAATCTATTTTGGTATCGATCAGGCTTCCCAAATAGGGTGTTAGTACAAGTCAATTGGCCACCACCAACGGTGTACAAAACATGTCCAGAAAAAAGATCATTCATGCAGTTATTTATAGAAAAACGTGCAATGCAATAATAAATAGTTAATCACATTATCATTAATTATTACTAATCTACATTGACTCCATGATTTCCTAAGATTCTAGTACTTCACTACTAACATTCTATTATATCGAATCCTAAATAATTCCCTAGGTAATACCATATCTTAATACCTAATTCTCATGTGAGGCCATAACTCAGAGTGCCATTAATTCTATTCTTCAATTTAACAATTTTATGACACATTTATAATGTTACAAATTTCAAAAATGTAAGTTAGGTGACCACATTACCATGGCTACAACTCAATAGAATGACCACGTTTTCATTCTCATTACACATAAATATAATGACAATGTTACCATGTATACTTCTCAATTTAGAATGACCATGTTCCTATTCTATTTGCATATAACTATGATGACCATGTTTCCACTTGTTCTTCTCAATTTAGAATGATCGTGTTCCCCTAATTTATAACATAATTAATTTTACAATTAATTATCCACCCAAATCCCATTACTAATTCCAAAATTAGATAAACACATAACTTTGATTAGATAATTCAACTATTAACTAAGTGATTCAAATAAATAATTAATTCATCAATTAATTAATTAATCTCACAATTCATATTCCATAATTAATTTTCTATAATTAATTAACTCACTATAATATCAACATTCCATAATTAATACCACAATTAAAAATCTATATCATATAATCAAAGGAATATAATTAATCCATAATTAATTAGCTCACCATAGACATTTAAATATATCATAATTAATACATCGATTAATTATCTAGATTAAAATCCATAACAATTGTAATCATTTATCCCAAATTAATTATCTAATAGGGAATTCCCTAAGCATCATGATTCATTTCACAATAAATCATGTATTTCAATCAGGCTTCGATAACAAAATGAGTCAATATAATCAACCTAATTTAAGGAAATAAATTGCTAAAGGATACTTGAAATTATAAGATCAATAATATAAATATCAAATTCCAAACTATGGGAATTATATATAGACCACCGTCCATAGTTTGTTGATGGATGTTTTCTTAATAAAACCCCCCAAAATATGAGTAGCAATATTACATAGAAATAACAATACAGATCTAAATCCCTAAACCAAAATCAAGATTAAAGGCATCATGATCTCATAAATTTATATCTAGATTTAAAATCATAGACCTATATCTTTCTACAATGGTTTTTATCCATAAAAAATTGGGTTCCTTTAATGAAAATATCATGTAATGATAGTATAAAGGTCATGAGATGCAATGAGATGAAATCCACATATTGCGAGAAGAGAGGATCCTCAATTAGGGCTTTTGATATCAAATAATGTCTTTTATAAGGACTTAGAATCTACTTAGGTTGATGGGAGAATGTTGATTTACAAATATGAAAGTAAAACCACAAGTTAGGGTTGCATAGGAGGTGAAATAGTCATTAAATGTTGAAAACGAGTGAGATCCACAATTTCAGGATCTCACTATCGGCCTACAAACGGTTTAGTCGCAAAGTTGGAAAAACCTTGCACTAGAGATGTGTAATCGACTGAATCAAGGGAGAACATCGCATAACTAAATCACATAGCCTCCCAAACTATTCTTTAACCGTGCTGAAGCTACTTCCCCAAGAGTTTAGAGGGTGAACGATTTCTCCTAGGCATCCACACGGTTTGTAAAAACCGTGCGCCAACCATGTACGGCCAATTTTTCTCCGAAATTATCTTAGACTTCACCAAAAAGAACCCCAAACCTAGTTAGAATCAATGTTAATTAAGTAAAATAAATTAAATGGAATCACACATGAGGTAAATCCAAAAAACCTCAGGATCATATATAACCCCAACTATATCCATACAAAACATTGTGAGTATATCTAAACTACAATTATACCCTCTCACAAAATTGTGATCATTCCTAAAATAAAATTATACCCACACATAAACTTTTGAGTATTGATAAACTGCATTTATCCCCTATAACATGCTTGGGATCACATCTTAATTGAAAATATACCATTATAAAAGCTTTTGTTCATAGCTGAACCAAAATTATATCAACAAAAAAAATAATTATGAGAGATATAAAACCTTAAAAAATATATCATAGGATGATATAGAACCCCAACCATAAATCATGCATAAAAGTTTTTCCAATTCAATTCAATGACTAATTATATTATAAATTACCCATGGAATGAAAAATGGGTTTCAAATTGTTTATATGTGGCTTTAAAAAAAGTTCCCTCTTGATTTTAAAATATCGATACCAAAAAACTCAATAAAAAAAAATTATTTAAAATAAAAATTTATATTTTTTTCAAGAAAAATAATATCCATGTAAACTAATACTTTAGAGATAAAGAGTAAAATAGAAGGTAAACCATAATTGATTTTAAACATTTATGAAATTTCTATAAAGGGATATGTTATTACATATCTTGAAAATTATTTTTTCAGAATGTTATGTTCTTATAAATTTCAATGTGTGCATTTCAAAATAAGTTATTTGAAATGATATTGAAATTATGAATCCTTCAATTAATTTTAAAGGATTCCGAAAGGTAACGTGAATTTTTTTGAAGACAGTTACATTTAAAAATGAAATTAAATAACGGAACCATTAAATAATGTATAAATTTTATAAAAATGAAATACATAGTGGAAGATAAATTATTATATTATTAAGTGATGGAATTTTTTTTTTAATATTTTCAATTTTTTTTTGAAAATGAAAATATAAACAAATTTTTATTAAATAATATTTTAAAAATTGGTGATGGTAAAGTTGAATGTAACATGATATTACATTTAAATAAGTTTCAAAATATAAATATGAACATTGATAGGAATATAGGACATAGACATGGAGGAAAAAACAACATTAAATTAGATGGGAATTATTCATAATTATGATATATATTTTGAGAATAAAATTCATAGAGGTAAAATAATGATATTAAAAGGAACCTTTTACACTAGATATTAAGTGATGGTTATGTTAAATAATATATTTGGGTGGAGGAATCCAATTATGTAATAAATAAGTTCAATAAGAATCATGTTCTCTTAGTTAAGTGAGTTGAGTTAACAAAAAACCATATGGTATTGGTAATATAAGAATAAAAAGAACATTAGTGTGCTTTGAAATTAAATGTAAATTAAAATATCATGAGATAAATTAATTACATATAATAGTAGGTTATAGGGTAATGGATACACTAAAAAAATTTGATGGACCTTACCTAACATGTCTCAAGAAATTTTAATTTGAGCTAAAGTATCCCATTCAACCATAAACACATTCGTGTAAAACCCCAGAAAAGGATTAAAAATGAAAAATTATATATCATGAATAATGATAAGATCATGAAAAAATAATAATAATGGGAATTTATATACAATATAATAATGATAACATGGTTTAGAATAAGAAAATTTTCTAAATGATTGAAAAAATGAGAAAACAAAACTCTTTCCTTGAATTCCATTTTAATTTATCACACTTAAACATTATATATAATAAAAATAAAATTCTAAATCACAAATTTTTCAAACATATTCATTCTATAAACATTTATGAAAATAATATACAATTAGTTTCTATATTTATAATTTTATCTATCATCAATTTTAAATATTATGTGTGAGTAATCTGGATCATTTTGATCTGGTATCATAATAGTGATGCATTGGATAAAATTTAACAAACAAATCACCATTAATAAACAATTTAATGTTGTTGAAAGTATTTTTTATTATATATTTTCATGATATAACTTCATTATATCATAATTTAATTTATTATTATTGAATATGAACAAAGATAGGAATTTTTTTTAATGATTGTTTTACATAAGAATTATTGTATTTTAATTAATGAGTGTAATAATAATTTTAAAAATAAAGAACCAAAATAATACCACTATTTATTTATATTTAGAATATATAATTTTTAATTACGAAATTTTATTCATCCATGACATAAATGTTTGTTATCTCTAAATTAGGTATTCAATCTAACCCCAACAAGAACAAACCGTAATTAATGGATGATTATGAAGTGTCTTAGTCATAATATAATTACACAAGATGAATAAAGAACTTATTTAGATTTTATTTGTGTGATGTATTATAATTTTAAATTAATAAATGAAAAATAAAATATATATTATTTTATTACTTTGTATGCACAATTCATGTTTCTTCTTTTGTAATTCTCTTTTAGACAGTTGAATTTGTAACGTTTGTTAAATGATCATATTTTTAAATGTAGTTATCATTGTAACTAAAAAATATATATTATTTCATAAAAATATATTTATCACTTAAAACCAATCTTATAACCATCATTTAAATGTTTTAATGAATGATAGAACACATTGTTCTATGTTAGCAGTTGTCTTCACATACATATGGTTGATGATTTCATTTTATATTAAATAGGGAAAAATAATAATTTGTTTTTTTATTTTTGAGTAAAAAAATATATCATAAATATCATTTTATTTGTTAAATTTATTATTAATAGCATCCTTTTATGGTGTTCAAGGAAAACTAAACATATTGTGTCATCGAGGTGTTTCACACATGCTATTTTTATTTTACCTTTTCTAAATAGAGGAGGGAAGGGGGAGATTATTTATATCCCATTAAAAGTTAGTAAATATTTAATACTGATGTTATAATTTCATAGTGGTTAACATATTTTTAATGTAAGAAGTTATATAATGAAAATTATTATAGAGTGAGAAGTAAATATATCAAAATTTTGTACTTTTTTTATGTACATCCGGAAAGTTAAATACATTAGAAAATATATTATGACTAGAATATTAAAATGGTTAATTTGGATTATTAATTAAGTAAGAATGAAATATTTTCTAGGGGAAAATAATATTTTTATATTATTGATGGGGTGGTGATATGCCACTTTTATAATTTTCACCAATTGAAATATTTGTAAATATAACCACATTATATAAGAAGAGAACATGTTTAAAATGTATTTCGGAAAAAATGGAAGATAATTTATTAGGGTATGATATAAGGTCAGAAATATCTAAACCCTTCGATTGGATAAATTTTTTTAAAAAGTCTTAATCCCTTCACCCCCATGATTTATTAGTTTTTTTATATTAGATTATACCAAGGTAATTAGTTTGTAGATAAGTAATTTACTTCTAATGCCAAAAAATATATAATGTCCCATATTAAATAAATGTTAACTATTTATTCCATATATGAAATGTTTTTTATTTATCAAGATATCTATGTTCTATAAAAATTAATTTCAATGTTAGCACATGTGATACGTAAAACTCCTATTTCAAATAAGATTACTTTTAATATTAATATTTATATGTTGAAAAAATATATTAATGTATTTTATTTTCAAGATATATATATATTATTATAAATTAAATAACTTTTAGGTGACATCCATCCTAATAAAAGTTTTACAAGATTAATATTTAATTAAAAGAATTGACATAAAACTAAATTTGTTGGAAAATATTAATAATGTTATTTACTTTGGTTTTTATAGATTCATATTGGTATTTTAAGGTTTTTATTTCTTCTCCTCTAATATTTCATTTATCATTAAAAATGATTTATATGGTTTTTATTTATATATGAATCTTCAAATAGTAATAATAATTATAATTTTATTAAAAAAATTTATATTTAAATATATAAATAGAAACATATTATTCGATAAAATTCTTGAAAAATAAATCTATATTAATTTTGAAAATGTAAATTTAAAAATTATTTTATTTTTAAATTATTCATATAATAAATAAATATATACTTATTTAAATGAAAATAGTAAATATTATGAAAAACAAGTTTCATTGGAAAATATTTTTTATGGATCAGGTGTCACAAATATTATTTAATATAAATTACTATGTAAGTTAATGTCAAAATTTTTTAAATATAAATTTAAAAATTTATGGTGATAAGTTTAATTTATCAATAAAATATTAAATAATTTTTGAAAAGGTTCCTTGAACTACATTTTTTTAAAGAAAAATAATATTATGAAAATATTTTAATTCACTATTTTTATTATTTTTATTAATGATTATAATATTACTATAACATTAAATACTTGAGTTTTTTTGGATAGTGTTGTGTTATACTAGTGTTTCACTTGACAAAAACTATAACTGAAAATTTTAATTAAAAATATAAAAAATCACAATTCATTACAGACTCCATGGTTAATTGTCCTCGATTTAATATTTAAATTACTATTATATAACATGTAATTAAGAGAATGGTTTTTATACAATGCTTGAGGATAGAGAAATAATACATTTCTTTCCCAATGTTACTCTTTACAACTTTATAATGATAAATAAATTAAAAAAATAGTTACTCATTTTAAGGATAAAATGTGACTTCCACGGAGAAATTCAATTTCCCCCTATAATGAAAATCAACCCCATATATTTTGTGATGAATAAAAAATAGTCATACTAAATTATAATTGGATGACGTGTAGTAGTGAATTTGAACAATGGAATGTGAATGATATTGGGATATTCCTATGTATTTTTATCGTGTTAAAAGATTTTAATGGGATTCATAATTGATTGATATAAGGTTATTGGGGTTAACAAGGTATGTTAAAATAACATTATAGAGGAGAAATAAATGATGATCATTATATGAAGTAATTCACTTGGATATTCAAAAAATATATTTGATGGGTGTGATTAGCCCCGATAAGTTGATAATTTATATCATATTTTGAAAATTATTCTTGAGAACCATTATTTATAAAAACAAAGGTTAATTCATTTTACAATTTGAATGTTATTTCACAGCACAAGGAAAATTAAATTTTAAAATGTATTAATCTCAAAAAAAATTTCATAGCCTTGTTAAAAATATCTACACTCTACTAGAATAAAATATTTTGTTTTTATTAATAGAAAATTAATGGGGATATTTTTTTTACTAATATATGGTCCACAATGTATGATTGAAATATTAGTCCTAAATTGCATAAATTTTTAGGAAAACTAAATTGGATCATAGGACAATAAAAAATATTTATATATGAAATTTAATATTCAATGAAGACGTAATTTATAATTAGGATAGAATAAGTAATTGGGAATATTTCATTAAACTACATGTGAGGATAATTATATATCTTGAAGGTGATTACAAAAGCATGGGTTGAAATATATGTTTTCCTCTAGATTTCAATACCCAAAAGTCATATCTCCATTTTGATCAAAATTCCCCAATGGTTAATTCAATAGGTATCAAATATTTCAAAAAATTAAATGAAATATATTTTCCTTCCATATGTTAGGTAAATTCATCTAGAATCAAGTTCGATCTACTATATCAAGAGGAGGGATATAATCTGAGTCTGATTTTTTGACTGAATGTTAAAAATTTTACATTATATTTAATTTCAAAACATCTGTGGTGACCCTTATTATTTATAATGATATTAAAAATGTTGGGATCAACCCAAGGGACCATTAAATCATATTTATGTTAGCGGTCAACAAGGATGTTGCAGGAGATATCGTTTTAATATTTGTGTTATGATATGCCATTGTTTATGTGAATGTTTTTTCATATTATATGATGAATCTATTCACACTAAATTCTTAATAAAAGTTATTTTTTCTTATATTATTTTATTAATTAACACATTGACAACATTTAATCCTAACACGAATCTATTTACAAAATTGTAGTGGAGTGTTCAATTTTTTAACATCTTTAACCAAAAATTTATTTGTAAACTTGTCTTCATTCATTGAGAAATTTACATCAATGGATGACCAACGATATATTGGGTTCATTTTATGGAGTATCATGAAATAAAAATAATTTTAGTATATTTCTTTTAACCCCTAAATTAGTTCATTTATTTTAGATTTTAATTAAATTATCTATCTTCCTCTATCACATTGTTGAATTTTCAAAATATATAATTAAACTGGATGTATATACCTATTCCTTAGAATTATCCTGAAAAATATCCAATATGTTATTAGGATATTATGTATTTAATTATGAAGAGATAAATTACTAAATTATGTTGGGATACAAATATCATTGTTTTCATATTTTCCTAATTACTAAGACTATAATTCAATAAAAAATCCTCTATCCAATTCATAGAAATAACCTAGGATTAACCCATTATCATCTATTATAATAATGCAATTATTTTTAAGTTTTTATTCAAATCCACTCATAACTAAGAGTTTTTAATTAAAAATCCAAATCCCTTCATAAGAAGTTTAAACTACCATTAGGATACTTCTTAGCTCATATGGATTGGTCAACTCCATTAGTGTTGAAAGAAATTTCTTAAAAAAACTTTTATAAATATAGAGGATACCATTATATTTTTGATTCAAAGCTACATTTATCTTTAAAATAATATCTCTATTGAATTCAAAATAATTTCACTGAAAATAAATTAGAATATCTCCATTTATAGTGGATTACATATGGGTGAAATTCTATATAAAATCCATAAATGGAATTTGTAGAGATCCATTATTTTCCTTGTAAGAAATTTAAAAATTTATACATATATTTTTAGAGGATGATGTTGAGACAACGTGTTATTATAAGGTTCGGTATTCATAATTTTCATTTTATTAAAATTTTAAAAATATTGTATATTACACTTGTGTAGTTTCTTATAGAAAATGGTATTACATATAAATGGGATCTCATATCAGATATACATGACAATGATTGAATGTAGATGTGATGTTTAACTAATGTGTGACATAAAGTGGTTTGTTTTAGGAAATTCAAATAAATAATCCTTTAGAGGGTTCATTTTAAATATAATTAATTAATTAATTTAATATTTTATTATTAAATGACCAAAATATAATCTTCTAAAAATTATCCATTATGAAAATTACCCATGGTTACCTTCACAGACCCTGAAATAATTGACTGTGTTTTCTTCCTCCTACCATTAGTGAGTCAAATTTGACAACAATGAACCATAAAATCAAAGAAGATCAATGTACATAGATCGTAATGAACCATCTCCATCATTGGAGAGAAGTTTCTTTTCGAAAATAATGATCCAAAATCTATGTGAGAATCATAATTTGTGGAATCTAACTCATTTTATTAAATTGATTGACCAGTATCATCCCTTTCATTTATATGTTCCAATTTCTTGTCTTTTCATGCTCTTGTGTATTGAAATTAAATTGATTATTTGGTTTATTTTACCTTAGATAACCAAATTGTATTCTTTGGAATTTAACTCTAGGAATGTTATTTTTGAAAACATTTTCAATTTCCTTTCTAGCATAAATCTTTTATTTTACTCATCATCGGACTACGAGGTCCAGATTCGACATTTTCGGGTGAGAATAAACCTAATCACACCCTTGGATTCATGATGGTTTTGAATGTGATAATGAGATCACAATTTAAGGAAGGATTTCAGGTTTAAATAATGGTATCATAATTTTTATGTGGATTTGATATTAATGATCGATGAAGGTAATGTGAGATGATATGAGGTGCGATAGTGCATGGTGGATCGGGCGACCTTCGTACGAATCCACAAATGATTGATTTCTTGACATCAGAGGGATGAAAAATAATAATAATGATCCATTTATTTTCACTAGACATAAAATTGATAATAAGGATGATATACTAAATCAAGAGCATACAGAACATATCTAACTATCTGAAAAAATCCTGACTACTTGTCGTGTAGTCTGAAGAACACTTGACATGTAGGTCATTAGATTCATCAAATAGTGTTTCATGGAATTATATGAATCTCATGCTGTGTGAGACCCCCACATAACATGTTACCTTGTTCAAGTGACTTGGTGTGTTATCTGAGAGTACACAGGCATGGGCCTGAACAAGAACTCACCATCTTCCAGAGTAAATGGACAAATGAAAATCACACAGACGTGACCAAAGAGCATGGTAAGGACATAATGTGTCTCAAAAACACCTCGTAAACGCTCTACATGTTGTGTATGTTTACATGGGTAATGATCAGTGCATCTTCAGGGACATTTCCATGCAATAGAGTGGTACCACAAGCCATGTGGTCCCAATAACATGTCTTGTACCATTTGAAACCATTTTTGGAATCATCAAACTATCATATCACCATCATTTGGAATCATATTTCTATTTTGAGTAGACTATCATGAATGTTTTTACATGTATAATGTGATGTTGTCCACTATAGTAGATTTTGTAATATGATTTCAGATATTTTGGGTGTGATTATTTTTTTGTGATTATCAATAATGGAAATAGTCATGCATGATCAATATAGTCTACAAGAGTGGAACCCTCCTACTGGGATAAAAAAGGGTCCCCTATATTAAAATTATGTGGAAACCACTTATTGGGAAGTCATGGGTCCTCAATCTACTATTGGAGTGCAACCCTCCTGTTGGGCTGGGAAACGGTCCTCTATCTACACGTCAAGTGGAAACCACCAACTAGGTAGGGCATTATTCCTCAAGTGACTATTTCATTGGAACCATCCATCTAGGTTTTTAATTGTTCCTCTATTTATTATTCAAGTGGAACACTTATATAGAGTTAATAAATGAGTCCCATAATACTAGAGTGGAACCCTATAACTTGGATGAGCATGGGTGCAATTCCAATTAATTGAGTACCACCCTATAGTAGAGACTATGCATGGGTCCTAAAACATATGAGTGTAACACTATTTCCGGGTCAGGGAATGGGTCCTCAAGATATCTACTGAGTGTAATACTCCATTTTTACAATATAATGGGTCCTCCACTTAGATTTTATCACCTAAACTATGGGGAATAGTTGTGAGGTGTGTCTTAAGATGGATGTTTTCTATTAGGAAGATGCATGAGATGTTGGGCATCATTGACAAATTTCTAGGACTGATGAAACTATTTTATAGGTTGGGTTGTGATATGATGATTACCTTTTCCATATCATTTTTTTCTTTTTAGTTTTAATATATATAAATATATATGTATTCATTTCATTAGATCTCTTAATCTCTTTCTGGGGTCGATATGTCTATTGTATATCCATTCCCACTGTTTTAGATATTTCTACCTGTTTAAATTTATGGGAGTCCTACTAGGAATGTATATACTCACCCCTAAATGATATTTACCTACATGTGTCTAGTCTTATACAGACTAAGGATGAGTCGGTGGTGACTACAGAGAAGCTTAAGGATACACGGTTTATAAGACCACATATGGTGGCCAGATCATGGATATTATGATCTAGACTTTATCAGAACTTTTCTGTCTAGTTTTTTAATATTTGGAAATATTTATGGTTGTGTAGAGAATTTTACCATTTTTATATTTCAAGATTATGTTTTCGTACTCTTGTATACCCTAGAGGTTTTGTATTCTTGACTTATATTCCAACTATTGCATATTTGTATTATTATTCATATTTAGTTATTCATTGAGAAGGTTTGGAGTGTGGATACAGGTATATTAAGAAAAGTAATCCTATTTAGGATATTCCATTCTATAATTATCCCTACCCCAGACCTATGGAGTTAGGTGCAGGTTTGTCACAACTTAATCCTTTGTTGAATAAGTTTGTGATAAAAATGGCGTAAGAATAATTTATTCCACGTAAAAATGTGTGGTATAGACCCATTATGAGTATTTGGTTGGGATTTAGGGAAACATTCTGATGTGTTTTGAGTGTTGATCCTTGGATAGGTAAACCAGTAATGGTACAATTGGTTAAAATATCCTTTCCCAAGGCCCTTGATTACCTTCTTGATTACTTAGAATACTGAGAAATTAGTTTCTGGTATCAATGGTATATGCATCATATAAAATTGAGTCATTGAATATGGATATTAATTCATATCCTCATTATATATATATGATCATCTGACTATGATGTGTCATGATTAATTTTTTAGGATGCCGATTTGATGCCATCCAACCTGTATATTAGTTATGGATCATAACAATGATCTGATGTGTGACAAGTCCTCACTTTAGGATCCATCCCATTGGAATATTCTTCCAGACAGATAGGTAGATTCATTACCACATGTTGAGAAGAATATTATACCATAATGTCATTCTGAGGATGTGTATATACTTAGAACACTCTGTCAGGTCAATAACTTGATACCATTGACATTTAATGATGATTAACATCCCCTAGAATTTTTTTATTAGCTATAGTCTATGATAAATTTAATCAAGATTGTACAGACACTGAAGAATTATGTTTTTTCACTAGAATTAATCCTTTTCAGTTGATTAGTTGAGAATTGGTGAAATATTTATACCCATATGTATGATGGGTCAACACTCTCATGGGCTCACAACAAGCAATTATTCCAGGTGGATTAATGCCCCTCCTAATTGAACTAAGATTGTATCCAATAGATTTTGGAGATGCGAAAAGGATGGATCAAAGTGGGTAAGTTAATTATGAGGTTCAAATACCCTACATGTTACATTGTTGACCTGATCAGGGATGGATACTTTTGAGCGTAGATGTTTTAGAAGGAACTATATAGAGAGATCTATGCCAATGTGGTACCATTGTTAATTCCCACCATTTATAAGGGTGTTGGAATGGGAACTAGTGTTGGATAATATCTCATCATAGGGAGTTTTGGTAGCTGGAGATGTTATGGGGATTCATAGGGATGCGTTTTTTGTAGTAGCTAGCAGACATAAGTTGATAGGATCTCCACAGGAGTTCTTACCAATATCTAGCTTAAGCATATGTTAAGGCACAACTTAGAGGAATATGGAATTTCAGAGTGGGGTGATGAAATGATTGTCATGGTGAGATCAAGTGGCATAAGATTTTGTATCCAAATTTGTGGAAGAGCAGAAGCATATAGAAGATGGACCTCCATTAAATAAGAAGTTCCATGATCAATGATCTCATAAGAGAGGGTAGAGAGGCCCCCAGGGAGAGGGAGATGGAAAATGAAGAGTTAGATCACCGTTATGAGTAGTTTTGTATGGTTCATATCACTAGGAGATCATTCCATCACCACCACTAGATGATCCTCATCAATCTGAAGAAGCTGGTAGTTGGGGCTGTGGAGTGCAGGAGGGCAAGTAAGCCTATGACCTAGGGGCATGTGAGATGAATATATGTTCGATTTGTGATTATTATTTTATTTAATCAATATTAGTGGAAATATTATACATTAATTCTCCCATATCTATACTCATGGGGTGAGAGGTGAAGCTCCCAATAGATACTCTGTCTAGAAGATTGACCTTTTTGGTTTTTATGGGGAAAAAGTCTCCAAATTGTTTTATATTTTGGTAGTATGAGCTATTTCTAGGTGGATATTGGTTTATGTGGGACCTTTTTTTCATCATGATGGAACCCTATGGCATCATCATGTGTATGGATTGGTTCTCTACAGTTCAAGGACAAAACTAAATATCATTAATGAAGAGTCATCTGCATTCATAGTACTAGGATGATGTTCACCTTTATTGGTGAGAGATATCTCATGAGTGGATGAGTGAGATTTTTGAGAAGGAGGATAAAATCCATCACCCATAAAATGGTTAGTTTATCCATTGGTGAAAAATGTTTATTAGAAATGTTTATTGATTTAGTTGTTCAGAATTTTTGTGATATCATTCATGAGGATATTCTGGGACAACCTCTAAGGCCAGAGATGGAGTTTTTATCGAAATTTATATCGATACCACTATAATATCATCATTGGAATACCATATATACCATACTATGATTTTGGAGTTAATATAATAGTTAAAGGACAATTTAAAGATGATTTTTATGAAGCACAATATGTCTCATGGGGTAACACCAGTGTCGTTCATGAAAAAGGAGGATTAGAGTGTATAGGTTTGCATGGATTATCATTTCATGAACTAGGATAAGATAAAGAATAAATACAACCTTCGAAATATTGATGACCTCTTTGACTAGTAGCGAGTCACGATGTGGATCTGGAAGATTGATCTAAGGTTCTTCTACCATTTGTTGGGGGTTTTCAAGGATGATATTGAAAATATGACATTCCAACTGTGGACACTATGTGTTATTGGTGATATAAATTGGCATGAAAAATTAGCCCTCTATGTTTATAGATAAGAGAACTAGATTTTCCATCCACACATGGACTATATTTTGGTTTTCTTAATAGAATTAATTCTTATATACATTGTGTTAAAGGATGATCATGTAGAGGAATTAAGGATAGAACAACATTTCCTTTGGGTGAAAAAGATTTATGGAATGTTCTCGAACTTCCAGCTCTGTATTCAAGAAGTTAACATTTTTGGGAATGTTATTTCTAATCATGGTATAGCCAGGGACCCATCAAAGATTGATTTAGTGCATCATTGGGATCCACCCCTGAGTGTGTCCAAGGTGTGGAGTTTTCTTGGTCAAGTGCGGTACTACTAGAGGTTTGTGGAAAAATTATCAACAATTGTGGCCCCTTTGACTCCCTTGATAGAGAAATGGTATCCTTTCAAATTGACTAATTAGTTCTAGAGGTCCTTTGAGGAGATGAGGCTAATGCTAATGAGTTCTCTTGTGTTGGGACTATCAGAGGAGGGTGTGGAGTATGTAGTCTATTGAGATGCCTTGAGAGATGGGATCAGCTGCATGTTGATGTAGTGGTAGGATGTAAACACATACGGGTCAATAAAGTTAATTCCCTGTGAGAAAAACTACATTACTCACAACTATAAGATGATAGCGGTTGTATTTTCCATGAGTATGTGGATACACTATCTTCTGGGAGAGCACATTGCTATTTACTCAGACCAGTAGTGCCCCTTGTATGAATTCATACTGTGAGACTTGAACCAGTGATGAATACATTAGTTTAGTTAATATAGTAATAAGTATTTGATATATTCAATGATTTATGTAAGGGAAAGGACATTTCATATTCACATTGAAGGAATTCCTAGTCTCATTTCATTCTATATGATTTAGAGAAGTTGGCTTCCTTGCAGCTGCACCTGGTGAAGTAGGACGGTGTATCTTTTCTTTAGTCGATTGGGTTGACTCCTCTATTTGTAGAGTGTGTGAGGGAGTCTCATATAGGATACATATTCAGTGAGGTCATGCATGACCGTATATGAAAAAGGGATTCACCATATATATATTTTTAAAGAGGGAATCAGATCATCCATTTCCTTGTATAGACGGTGGTCCAAGTCACGATGTTTGTGGAGGTGATGAGGGGGTTCCCCATGCATCCTTTGGCTATACATCCATATGTGGGGAAGATAAAAAGAGACCTTTAATGTCAGTTTGTTGATATGATATGGTATTAAGGGTGGATGAGTTCATCTGTCCATACCCCACCTATCAGCAGGTGATGCCTATGTGCCAGGTTCTGAATTGTTTATTGTATCACCATGAGATCCCAGAATGGAATTGGAGAATATCCATGGACTTTGTGATTAGGAATCCATGGTCATTTAAGGTCCATGATTCTATCTATTTAATAGTTTAATTACTTCAAAAATTATCAAACTTCGATACTATCAGGGAGCAAAGATTGGAGTGGAGAATGGGGAAGACGTAAGCATCTGATATTGTACACCATCATAAGGTGAGAATTAATATTGTACATTTTCAAGACTAGTTGTTTATGTCAGGATTGTCGATAAGCCTAGTAGATGAATTCATCAACTAGATTATTAATAATACATCATTCCACCCCCAGATAGATGGGAATACTATTACTACCCTGCTTTTTATTACACTATTAAACATGATTTATTACATAAAATCATCCCTTGATGCAACATAGATGGTTGAGAAGTCTAGTGTCATTATGGCTTAAGAACATTACATATTGTCTTAAAACATGAAATACAACATCTTTATTGAAAACATCTTTTACATGACCACTACATTCCCACGTACTTAGCATTTCATGGGATAATCTCAGGACATGAATAAGAAAATGTTGAGATTTAAAGCCCATTAAGGGAGTGAAAAAATCATAAAATGAAGAATAAAATACATTTTAGTAAATAGGCTTATCAATGGAGCATAAAATAAACATTAACATAAATTCCTGATAGAACATGATTAACATAACATAGAAATGCTTCAACAACACTTAACATGTTATTAGAATAATCCAAGACTCATTTCACATGGAGCATGAGTAAACACTCATTGTACTTGTATTAGATTGAGTAAACCCTCATTGTAGTTGATGTATCATGATACTAATCTTTACCCAATGCATTGGAGATCTATAAGGGCGCACCCTTCTTAAACATTTCATTTCATGTGTAAGTGTGCCACATAGATCGTACAACCTAAATTAATCAAACATCATTATATATATCCTGAAAAAGGAATATGGAATCCAAACATTAAAATCAAAAATAAATAAGTAAATGTTCATAAATGTGAATACCCTTGATGGAGAAATGGGAGTGGTATTCAATACACAATGACTTTGTCTTGGAAAATCATGGTGCAATTTCGGCTACATAATGGTGTGACATATGAATTTATAAAAATGGTTGATGGGAGATAAAGGGGTGTCTCATAATATGTATATTAAATGGAAGAAAGCGGGGACATATAGATACATGTACCAACATAAATAATGGAATTTGGATTCATAATACAAAAATTGCTTGTATGTAAATTTGGAGAGAGAAATTTCTTTTGGAATTTTGGCATGGTAACAGGTGTACATGGGAGGAATTAATGAGAGAGAAAAGGGGTCTTGAATCATTAAAACATTAATAGGGTATTATGGGGGAGGTTTTAAATCATACCAAAAAAAATTTAATTTAAAATAAAAGGTCATAACAACACAATTTTGAAAAAAATGAGAAATGACGAAATCCCTTACTTGAATGCATGACCCCAAAGGCTTGGGAGGGTCATGATAGAGGCCTATTGTGGAAATGGAGAACCTTTTGGAGGATTTTATAGAGTGGATGGAAGGGCATGGATGAACTCCAAATGATTTGAGTGAAGATGAAGTAGGAGCTGTGGAGAGATTATATCGAAAAGGAGAAGGAATTATTTATTATTTAGGTTTGGGTCACCACAAATTAAACTAATCGCAAACAGAAACCAGCCCATGGTGTTTTACCATGGTTTTTTCCAAAGGAGAGTTGAAAAAAATATTTTATTGAGTCCAATGTCCTTCTTAAAATAATGGGGCTGCTTATGTGGAGGTGATACACACTCTCAAAGATATCCACTTAAAAAGGTTAAATGTTTTATAAGTCATGAATGATCAATTATAGTATTTTAAAATAAATAAATAATAAATAAAATTACATTATATTAATGGTAAAATATATATTGGCAGAACATAGTGTTTATAGTTTTTTATTACATCACTATTGGGTCATTATGATGTCATAAAACAAATTATATATTTAAAAGATATTTAATTTTTACCCAAAAAAATCAGCTGTCTCAGAAAATTATGAAAAATTCAGCATTGGATAATATCAAAATCCTGATTCAAAAAATAATAGTCATTTTGTCTAAATAATTTTCTAAATATGTGAATTTTTACCTTTAATGTAAAAACTGATATTTATCGAAAAGTCATGGGTTATGACAAAAATGCCTTTTGAACCATAATAAATATTACAATTGTATTACTAAAAATTATACAAAAAATTATATTCAATAAAAAGTAATTTGGTAATAATATTTCATTCAAATATTATTTAATTCAAAAATCTATTAACTCATCAAAATATATTTCATAATTGAATATAAACTAAAAATAATATTTCTTAAAAAAATATTTTCAAAATAACAATAATAAAATGATTTTTTTATTTATTATATACAAAAATAATGCAAATAATAATACTGATAAGGTCTTGTTTCATCAATCATTGTAACACCCGCATATGATAGATGGGAAAGGTGTGCGATGGTGACACACTCTTTGGGTGGATCAGATAACATTGCTCGAGTGGTCATCTCTATCAACTTCCACTTCTCCCATAGGCAATTCCATTCGAGATTAACGTATTGAAGATCAGCTTATGCTTGGTCAAGATTGAAGCCCAATCACACCAAGTCCTTTTCGAGCACCGACAAAAGGTCTTCGTATGGGGAAAGTATATTAGATGAGGCCATGACATCCTTTTTCTATGTAAATTGGATTTGTTAAAGACCAATATTTACACTAATTTTGGGATCACTATTCAGAATCTATATTAGCAATAGTCACAATTCATAATGGTATTTGAAGATACAGAAACATAAAAATAAGGAAGTGCATACGTTATATAAACATCTTACATAATAATACATTTAATTAAAACAAGAATAATTTTCATTAAAAAAAGATAGGGTCGTTACAATCTTCCCCCTTAAGAAATTTTTCCCTTGATATTTTCTTTTCACCACACTAAAATAGATGTGGGTCACTCTGTTTCATCACTTCCTCTAATTCCCACATCGTTTCTTCAAACATGAGGTTTCACCACAACACCTTAATGAGGGGCATTGTCTTATTTCATAGAAATTTTTATCTAAGATCAAAGATATTCAATGGTTTATCCTTATAAGAATGATCATCCTCTAACTAAACTACCTCTGAAGAGAGTACATGTCAAGTGTATGGAATGTACTTTCTAAAGAGGGATACATGATGGACATCATTTACTTTGTCCATGGTGGTTGGAAGTGATAGCCGATAGGCCACAGCCCCGACACGATCAAGAATGTCGAAGGGGACGATGTACCAAGGTCTTAACTACCCTTTCTTTCTAAACCTCTTGAACTTCTTCCACAGAGATATGCCTAGAAATACCATGTCACTGTCATTGAAATCAAGGTATCATTGACAGTTATCTACAAAACTCTTATGTCGACATTGGGATACCTTGATATATTTCCGAATGGTTTTCACCTTCTATACCATTTCATCAACCATTTAAGGTCCTAGAAGCTTATGCTCACCGACTGCTTCCCAACACATTGGTGTTATATACCTTTTCCCATAAAGGACTTCATATAGTGCCATTTGGATGCTCGAGTAGAAACTGTTATTGTAAGAGAATTTAACTGGTGGAAGATGTTGGTCTCATCCTCCATTGAAGTCCATAGAACATTATCTTAACATATCTTCTAGTGATTGAATTTTTCACTAATATTGGCCATTAGTTTGAGGATGATAGGCCGTACTTATGTTCAGTTCAGTGCTTAATGCATTTTGGTGACTCTTCCAGAACATCGAGGTGAATCTCATATCACGATCAGATAAAATAGATAGTGGTACTCCATGAAGCCTTACATCTTCATTGATTTAAATCCGTGCACTTTGATCCAATGAGAAGTCCTCTTGGATCATGATAAAGTGAGTTATCTTCACATGACGATCCATAATGACCCATATAGCATTGTTTCCTCTGGATGTCCTTAGAAGTCCACAGATAAAGTCCATTGTAATTTTCTCCCACTCCAATTTTTGAATGGGTAGTGCTTGCATCATCTTGTTAGACTTTTCTCTCTCCTCCTTCACTTTCTGATATCCTAGAAAATTTTATTTATATTCAGCAATACCCCTTTTCATATTGTCCCACCAGTAGATTTTTTAGAGACCCCAAAACATTTTTGTGCTCTTAGGGGGAATAGAGAAGGTTGACCTATGTGAGTCATTTAGAATCACTTTCATTATATCTGGATCAAATAGTATATATAATTGTGAACCAAATCTCAAAATTCCATCCTTCTCAACAACAAACTCTGAGTATTTCCTATTTCTGATATCTTCCACCCTTTTCAAAATTTCTACATATGTTCTTTGAGCATCTCTATTTTATCCATGAGTGATGGTTGAGAAATTAATTGTGAAATGATTGATGATGTTACTCCCATAATGATTACCATTTCCATCCTCTAAAAATCTATGAATATTGGATTCTTTTCAATTCCATCATTGATAAATATGTCTTATCCTTTCTACATAGATCATTTGTCACCTATTTTACTTTCCTAGGGTGGTAATGGATTGAGTATTCATAGTCTTTAATCAGTTCTAACCATCTTCGTTGGCGTATGTCAACTATTTCTATGTGAATATATACGTGAGGATTTTTTGGTCATTATATATTTTACACTTCTCTCTAAAGAGGTAATTCCACCAAAATTTTAAAACGAAGATCACTACAACCAACTCCAGATCTTGTGTTGGATAGATTTGTTCATGAACATTCATTTTCCGTGAAGCATAGATAATGATGTTGTGATTCTGCGTCAACACACAACCCGAACCCTTCTTTTATGTATCACTATATACCACAAAATGTTCTCCACTTGTGGGTAATGTTAGTACAAGCGCAATAATAAACCTCCTTTCCAACTGCTTGATGCTCTCTTCACATTCATCACTCCATGAAAACATTACTCCCTTATGAGTTATCTTGGTAAGAGGTTTCGAAAATCAAGAGACATTACTCACAAATCGGCAATAATATCTAGTTATCCCTAGGAAGCTACAGATATCTGTTACCAATGTTGTCATCATAAATCCCACAATTGCAGCTGTCATGGATGGATCCACACATATCCCATTGATTGTGATGATATAGCCTAAGAATGAGATGTCCTTCAACTAGAACTCACACTTATTGTACTTCACTTAGAGCTTCTAATTTATAATGGTATCTAGTACAGTGCTTAGATGATCCTTATGCTCCTCTGTGGTTTTGGAGTATTTTAGAATATCATTTATAAAGACTGCCAAAAATTTGTCAAGGTAATCTCTATAGACTCTATTCATTATGTCCATGAATATTTCTGGAGAATTGGTGAGTATGAATGTAATTACTATGAATTCATAGTGCCTATACTTTTTACGAAAAGTAGAATTGGGTATATCCTTATTCACCCTTACTGGGGAATATCCCGACCACAGATCCACCTTGGAGGTGTATTGTTTCCCACATAACTAATCAAACAAGTCATCAATTCAAGGCAGAGGATACTTGTTTTTTATGGTGATTTTTTTGAGCTCACGATAATCAATGTAAAGGCCCATTAACCCACCCTTCTTCTTGATGAAGAGGATTGGACCACCCAATGGTGAAGCACTTGGGTGTATAAACCCTTTATCCAAATTCTCATGTAGTTGTTTCTTCATCTCCTTAGGATCCACAACAACTATTCTATAATGAGTCTTGGATATTAGAAATTCCCGAGGTATAAGGTCAATCGAGAATTCAATATCTCTTATAAGAGGAAGACCAAGAAATTCCTTGGGAAACACTTTAGCGAATTACCTCACAATATTCATGTCTTCAAGGGGTTTTTCCTCTTTAGACTCAATCATCTATGCCAGATACGTGTCCTCATAGGGCAGTAATATGCATGCTTGAGATGATGGTGCTAAAGGATATTTATTTTCTTCCTTGAACTTGTATCAAATCGTGGTCTGATTATCATTAGAGAGACTGATTTCCCTGTCACGACAATTTATTTTGGATCTATATAAGGAAAGAAACTCCATGTCAACAATTGCATCAAATTTCACCAGAGGGAGTATGGAGGGGTTCTCTAGGAAGTTCAATCCACAAATTATGATAGGGGAGAAGTTATATTAATGGGATGAAATGATTGTACCATTTTCCGTACTCATCAAAGTATTCACTCCCATGATTTGTGGTGGTGATGGGATTGTTCTACTAAACATTCGGGATACAGAAGAATGTGTAGAACAAGAATCCAAAATTAAATTTTCTATTATTGAGTGATTAACAATCATACGTTTCACCACTTCATTGTCAGGGTTTATTTCTGTGGTAGTGATGGTAAAATCTATCCCTTACTGACTTGGATGTTGTTGTTTTCCTTCAAAAACCCTTGGCCTAGGGAATTTATTTTCAAGGTGACACGGTTCTTTGTAGTTGAAGTAATGAACAATGCATTGAGATTCAAATTGAGCGTTCCACTCCTCTGTAGCTGCTATGGGTTTCTCTTGTAGGAAATTAACAGCTAAGAGCCCTTATTTTCCACACCTTATGCATTTCGTCGTCCCCTTCAAGAAATTTCTGGGGTGCTTCTTTATGCACCTTTGGCAAGTGGGGTGCTAGGTTTTCGTAGCACCATTGGATTTATCCATCGAACCACTAGAATTTAATTCCACCTTACGTTTCTTATCCCCATGATACATATTATATTCTCCATACTCCATTTCAACCTTGAGGGTATATCAGAAAATTTCCTAGTAGCTATCAAATTCAAGGATCACCAAGGCTTTCTATAGGCTAGGATTTAGCCCACCAAATAAGCATTCATCCTTGTATTTAGGGGAAACGACAAAGTCGTAGTCATATCATGCAATCATGGTGAGGTTTTCCTCATACACTCTGATGGATTACTCGTCTTTTTGCATGATGTTAAGGGAGTCCCTTTCCATTTTTTTTCAGTGGGTGCAAGGAAAATATTTATCAAAAAACATTTTATGGAAATTTTTCCAGTCCAATGCCTCGATCTCCTCCTCATGCTTCATATTTTGTGTCTATTTCCACTAGTGATTAGCTTCACCCATCATAAGATATGCATATAGAAGAATTTTCTCTTGTTTGGAACATTGAAGGATAGAGAAGATCTTTCAATGGAGTTGATCCATTGTTCATCAATTGAGGGATCGTATTATCCATTAAAAGAAGGAGGATATTTTCTCCTAAAGCTCTCGATTGGAACTTGTTAATTCTTAGGGGGGGTTGAAAGTTCCTCTTGAACCATGTTTCTATTTAAAGGTTGAGTTAGCTGAGAGAGTATAATGATAATGTTTGGGATTTTTACCCCCATTGGATTGGGAATCTCATTAGATCAATCATCACATTGATCTTTGTATCAGTTGTTATCCCGAGTCCTCCAAATACATGCCATTATCAGGAATAAAATGAATGTTTTTGGTAACACACTATGGGTAATCCAATGACCAAATAGATTATTTATAAATAACTTTTTTTTCCATAACTTATGAATTTATTGGATTCAATATAAGTTATCCATGATCTACTTTACAACATCTTAGGGGAATTTTTTATTCCATTAAGAGTGTCTAATACCAAGCCAATGATTTTACCAAAGCATATCCCCAAGAGTGTGGTAATCAAGAGTGTAGGAAGGCCTATTTTCATGTACCAGGATACCCCAGGTCATGCCCAAAACTCCTTTTTGGATTTTTCACTCCTATTTACATCTGTGCCAGAGGCACCTCTACCTACTCGTATCTTGATTGGGATGTATTTTCTTGATAACACAAATAAACAATACTAACAAAAAATTAGGGATATTTTTATTATACTGAGTCTTTTCCCTAATGCTTTCACTTGGGGTTTCTTATCCTAATCCTAAAAATAACTAAACGCATCCTCTTATACCAACTATAACAAGCCTAATTTTTATTAAACACTGAAACATGATTTAATACAGAAAATCTTCATTAGATACAACATATAAGATTGGGAGGTATAGTTTCTTTTGGGATTAGGAACATTACATAATGACTTAAAACATTAAACACAAAATCTTTATTGAAAACTTCCTTTACATGACCACTATTTTCAAACGTACTTAGCATTGCAAGGGATAACCTAAGGACATGCATAATAAAAGGGTGAGTTATAATGTCCAGTAAGGTAGTAAACAAATCATAACATGATGAATATAATACATGTTTGGAAACAGGAATATCAATGGATCATAAAAGGAAAACGAACATAAAGTAATGACATAACATGATTATCCCAACATGTAAATGTGATAACAACACATAACATGGTATTTGCATGAGCCAACACTAATTGCACATGGATCATGATTAAACCATAATTTCAAATTAATTAGCATGAGTAAACCCTCAATTCACTTTACGTATCCTGATAAAAATATTTACCCCATTCATTGGATCGCTAGCAGGGCACACCCTTCTAAAACATTTCATTTCTTGCGTAAGTCTTCCACATAGATCATACAACATGGATTCATCAAACATCAAAATTTATTATAATAAAAATGAATGTAAAATTTATACATGATAATTTATAATCAATAAGAAAATGTTAATATAAGTGAATACCCTTTATGGAGAAATGGTCATGGTATTTATTACCCAATGACTTTGGCTTAGAAAATCGTAGTGCAATTTCCGCAGCATAATGTCGTGACATAAGAATTCATAAAAGTGGTTGATGAGTGAGAAATGGGTGTATCTTCATATTTCAATGAAATGTAAAGTAAGGGGGTCATATAGATACATGTACCAATATAATTAATAATATTTTTGATCATAATACAAAATAATTTCTTGAATGTAAATGAGGAGAGAGAAATTTCTTTACGGAATTTCGGCATGGTAACAGGTGTACATGGGAGGCATTAATGAGAGAGAAAAGTGGTATATCATCTTTATGAATTTAATAGGGTTGTATGGGGGATGTTAAAAATTATACCCCAACATTTTTAATGGAAAATAAAAGGTCATAACAAAGTAATGAAATTTGGACAAAAATGAGAAAGGAATAAATCTCTTATATTTATGTGTGATCCCAAAGGCTTGGGTGGGGATTGAGAGAGACTTCATGAGATCTTAGGACGCCTTAGGAGGATTATATAGAGAAGATATTAGGTTTTGTATGAACTCCATAGGCTTTTATGGAAGACGAAGTGGGATCTTGGTTGGGTTAATATAGGAAAGTAGGGGGATTTGTTTATTATTTAGGTTTGGGTCACCACACATTAAACTAATCCAATCGAAAAACCATCCCATGTTTTTTTATTTTAGTTCTCTCCAAAGGGGAGTGAAAAAAATATTTTATAAATCCAATGGAAAAACAACTTTAAAATAATTGGGTCTTTTATGTGAAGGATAGTTACACTCTCAAGGAAATGAATTTAAAATGGTAAACTATTTATAAGACAAGAAGTGTCCACTAAAGCATTTTAAAATAACTTAAAAAAACTAAAATCAAATTATTTTAATGTTAAAACATATATTGGACGAACATTGTGTTTATAGTATTTTATTAAATCATTATTGGGTCATTATGATGTCCTAAAACACAAAATATACTTAAACAACATTTAATTTTTACCCAAAAATTCAATTGTCTAAGAAAATATTAAAAAATTCACCATTGGATAATTTCATCATCCTAATTCAAAAAGTAATATTCATTTTATCTAAATAATTTTATATTTATGTGTATTTTTACTTTTAAATTAAAGAACTGATATTTATAAAAAATTCATATGTTTTGACAAAAAAACTTTAAAACCTTAATAAATATTACAATTTTATTCCTAAAACTTATATGTTAATTTACATAAAATAAAAATTTATTTAGTAATAATATTTTTAAAAATATTATGTAATTCAAAATTCTATTAATTCATCAAAATAGATTTCATAATTGAATATTAACTAAAAATACTATTTGTGGTTTAGAAACTATTTACCATGTAAAAATAATAAAATGAATTTTCATTCATTATTATATACAAAAAATTCACATAGTCATAGTTATAATGTATTATTACATAACTCCTTATAAATTCTGCATAGAACTGAATTGTAATGTGGGAGATGGAGGCAGACTCTTGGGGTATCTTGTATAACATCGCTTGGGTGGTAATCTCAATCAACTCACACTTCTACCGTATATGGTTCCATTCGAGTTTAATGTGTTGAATCATGGCTTGGTATTCGTCAAGAGTGAATCACAATGATTCCACCTCCATTCCAAGGTCCGAAAAATGGTCTTCGTATGGGGAATGTCTAGTAGATGAGGCCATCACATCCTTAATCTGAGTAAATTGGATTTGTTAAAAGCCTATATTTAAACTAATCATGTGATCACTGTTCAACAAATATATAAAAAATGGTCACAATTCTTAAATGTATTTTAAAATATAAAAATATAAAACCAGGGAAGTTCATACGTTATATAACCATCTTGCATAATAAGAAATTTAATTAGATCAAGAGGAATTTTCATTAATAATAGTTTGTGTCATTATAAAAACTAAGGACACTATCTAGGTGTTGTAATATATACTAAGGTCTTTCATTTTATTCTTTTTAATGTGTTGGTAGGATCACATTACCTTAGTATAGTTTGTATAAAACAATATATTACACTCTTTAATTGACAAATATGCTTTAGATAACCCATATTGGAGATCCTAAGGTCCACCCTTGTTCTTGAAATAGATCTTCAAGACATCTCTTGTAGTTCAATAGATGGTGCAAGCAATGATGGAAAAGGTCCAAGTCATCCATGTGTGGATGAGTTCACTCTAGAGTAGGAAACATTCATACACAAATCACCATCATAGGACCATAGAGTATTAATGGGGAGACAGTGTTTACCAAAGTTTCATTGCATGATATGGATTTTGGTTATTTATCTAGGGAGTTAATCTATCCTTGAGGGTCATCGGGGCATTTGAGATCTTGTAGAGTGTTGGTGAGGTTGCTTACCATCGCACCCTACTCATACAATTAGAGTGGGTTCTCAACATCCCCCATATGTCTCAACTAAAGAGATATGTGTGTGACCCCATGCATGTCATTAAATGGTGTGAGAAGGAAATCGAGGATGAAGTCACATTTCTATAGCATTAGGTGGTGATTGATGGTTATTCGAAGAGGATCCAATATTAATGGGCCACCTCATTGGTTTGTGTGTTATGGAAGAAGATGAGCATGTATGAGATCTCTTAGGAGTGATAGATCTAGATACAAGATCAACATCCTATCCTTTTTTGGTATTTTTTTATTTAAATGAAAAAATAAAGGATGTAATAATGATTTAGAGATGCATTGTTTTCTTGTAAGACAGTAAGATATTTAAAAATGTTTTTTTGGATCTAGTTTCTAATACACAGTGTGATTCTATTGACCATTTTTCAAGAACCAACCCAGGTTAACCCTAAACTGGCCACATACGTCATCCCGCAACAAGTCCCAAAGGGCGTTCCAGATCCCCACGGGTTGGAAACAAGTGTCTGGCATCAAAACTAAAATGTGGGAATAGTTTGTCCCAAAATAAAAGAATAATAATTAGATATTAATGGTAAAAATAAAAACAAGTTGCTAAATAAAAATAAACTGCAATTAATTCCATGTGACATTCTTGGTCACCACCCAACTCGAAACCATGTTTTCTCTATGAGTGATCTAGTACTAACAGATCCCAAAACTGAAAGGATAATGTAGGGGTTATCACATAAATGATTAGCAGGAAATTAAAATAGAAGCTAAGTGTTTTCCTTTCCCATCATATTCTATTAACAGTAGTTTTAAATACAGTAACAAAAATGAGTTTTCTAAAATTTTAATAGACAACCATTAGCATTAAATTTTTGAAAACTGACACACGCACCATTCAACTTCAGAAATTATATTTTAGTTTATAAATAAAACCCAAACCAAAAGATACTAGGGTTGTGATGGAAATAAAGAGATATGGTAAAAAAACTAAGTGCTGTAAAATACCAACAATCAAACAATGAATGAAACAAAGAATCATATATAATAACCATGGGAAACCATAAACATCCCTAGAAGACCCCTGAATGTGTTTGGTTTGGAACCACCTGTCGGCGTATAGTGAAGCCCCAAATTCAATAACCGACTAGATTCCCTAACCTATCCTCACTAGTGGCACATCCCTCATAGCCTGTATATAACATTAAGGGGTACAAGCCCATCTAATTGGTGCTAGTAAGAAACCATCACTCGATCATTTATATGAACCTGAAGAACACAGGCTAGTAGTAATACGATTCATGTAGTAGTCTCCCACATAGATGACTCACCTAACCTACTATCACCGCGCTTTCCTACCCCAGACATGGACGTCACCATTACGAAAACCCAAAAAGGGAAATCCTAGATTGTTGTGCCCACGATATACATGTACATATATATAAATAAGTTTATCAGAAGTGTCAACCAGTATATCATGTCACATACCAAAATAATCATTTAAAAATAACATTTCAATATTCTAATGTGCCCTTCATTTTAACATAATCAAATGCATTTCCAAAAAAACATTCCCTAAACAATAGCCAACATAACACCGAATACCTCCTTTTATGTGTTAAATTTTAAACTGGACATTAGGATCCATCTTTCAAAAGAGTTGGCATAAATGTCTTTTATAACACTAGAGTAATTTACATTTTTTTAAAAACTACCAAATGTCCCCTTAAACCACATATTCAATAAAATGTTCACCAAAATAAAAAAAAAGTCATATTCTTAGGGATTTCATTTCAAACTATTTAAAATAGCCACGTGAAGGGACTAACAACATTTAGAAGAAAATAAACACGTAGAAGACTATTGTTTTGAAAAAAAATACAAATTCAAATCACCATATTTAATTGAGGGAACATCCATGCGTTGACCTAGCACACCTAGGGATGTGACAACATCCAATAACACATCAAACCTCAAAAGGGACACTGAAAGACATTTACAGAAAACACCAATTATTTTAAAACTAAATCCAACCCTCCAAATTATTTAGAAAACACAAAAACATCCTTTTTAATACACAAAACCCTTTTCGAAAACAATTTTACACAATTTCTAAGTTATTACCTTGTCAAATCGCACACACCAAACCAATTTCACAAACAAGAAATTACCAAACAAACATAATTAAAACTAACTAGTTAATAATAACCTCTTATTTCACTCTACAAGAACAATGGTATTTTATCATACTACATTACCATAAAATACCCCAGTAATGTTCCCATAAGAATTATCAAAATGTGAACCACATATAAAAATCTATTAAAACAAAATTGGGCATTAAGAAAACACCCTTCTCATTGATGCAAAAGAGTATATTCAATGAAAAAAATTATATACTATTTTTAACAAATAATAAATATTTTATAACACATTGGAAGAACAATTAATGGGATAAAAAAGTTTTTAATTGAGGAAATAAAGAAATTGGAAGGATAAATGTTCCAAAGGAATGTGTCAAAAAGGAAAAACACAGGTTCCCCTACCTAGATGGTGTGAATACACGATGAAACATAGAAGGGAGTATGAATCATTCTTGATGTATGATTCATACAATGTAGATTAGGATGAAAACAAACCAAGGCATTAACATCTATAATTAAGGATTGACTCCATTGAAAATGTTTCAAAGATAACCCCTCAAAAAAGGGATGCTTAACAGAGGAGGAAGAGGGAAGGCCAACCACATCTCATGGAGGGATTGATACTAGAGATGATGTCGGTAGAATAATTGTGCACTAGGTAGGAATGATGTCCAGAGTAGGATGGGTTGGCTGGAGGTGCATAGGCTAGAGCAGGGCAGGTTCCCCAGAGGCACTGCGTAGGGGGATGCTGATGTAGGGGTGGCTGGAAAAGCACTTTCATAACAAGGGAGTCCAAAATGGGGTGTTGAACAGGCATATGCCGAATCTATAAGGCATCAAAAAATGGAGTAGGCCCAAGTACATTGCTACATATGAGGTCAGATGTAAGAGGGTGGTTCAGTGAAGGGGATGACACCGAGGCTAGGTTCACACATGCATAGGGAAACACCTTGGGGGTGGAGGGGAAATGGGAAATGGTAGGATGGTTATTCATCTTGTTATAATAATAGTAATAATAATAATGATATACTTATAATAATAAAATATTTGGGTACTATTATTATTAGAAGAAACATATTATTAGTAAAAAATTCTTATTAATAATACAATTTTATTCTTAATACTAGTAAATAATTAATTAAAACACTCATATTATTATGATAAACATAATAATATTTATTTAATTTTTAACATTAATATTATAAATTACAATTTGAATAATAAAAATAATTGTAATTATAGAACTTCAAATAATAATAATTATAATATCTACACAATATTATTATTATTTTGAATCCATTTAACTTTATTTTAAAATTTAATTTATTTTAAACACTAGGAAACTTTACGGGAAACTGGTCCAATCACACGCTTACTGCCAACTTTGTGCTACTCGTACACTGGTCTGAAACCCATAAAAATTATTAAACATCATTGATTTTAGAGAAGTGCTGAACCGAAACCATGATAAGGCTAACCAAATCCATGAAATAATAAAATAAAATATTTTAATTGGATGTGGTGTTACAATTCTCCCCAAAAAAAATCATCCACCCCTAGAAAGTCCCCAGGCTGAATGTTAGTCCAGAATTGAGTCCATGCCTGAACAAAACCATAAGAAACAAGGAATTTCTGAGGTAACAATTTATTTTCAATGTCACACCCTAATGATTTCTAAAAAACCAAAATAATAAATAACGGATAAAGATGAGGGGTTCTCCTCACCACAAGTATTTTACTTGAATTGAAATGAAAAACCAAACATACCACCCCATGGTCTGGGGCCCCATGTAGGAATTCCCAACCAATCCAAACATACTTCTATAAAATAAGAAAAATAATTCAACTATTCAAACTAGGATCTTTTCTCACACCAAATGGAACCCCTATATTAGGTGGAAAACTAAAAAAAACTCTATCTAAAAAGGGACCATAAATAGCACTCACCTATCTAAAAAAACCCAATAATACTCAAATGAGTGCCAGTAAACTGAAATCATTCCACGTGAAGAGAAAACACAAGCTAGGAAAAAAATAACAGTTCTAAAAGCCACATTCAGACAAACAGGACAACTTTGGTCATAATATAATGAGGCAATCATAACTTCACAATGAAATAATGAACGTACAACAATGATAAAACTTTAACAGCAGAAAAAAAGAACAAAAAATTTATAAATGTTCCAGTCCGATCATGAAATTCATAACCTGGAACCAGGATTCCACCCCTAGTAACTCTTGAATATGGGGAGAATCACCCTGAGACCTGTGGATGAGGGATCTGATGGTTGAATTATCTCTTTCCTAAACTTCTAGCACTAAAATCTTCCGGTCACAACAACTTTTTCTTGTGATGCTTCCTACAAAACTTCTCTAGGTGACAAAGACATCCACAAGGTCAATACATCTTTAGTGGGATGTGAAAATATGGATTTGAATTCCATTAACGTCCACACTGATGACACACCACTGAACGATCCAATGAGATGGAATCCAGAACCACTACAAATAACTCTTTAGATATAGGTCCTTCTAGTATGCACTACTCCCCAGGTGGGGATCCTTCACAAGATCCAACCACCACTGACTGCAATGTAAGAACTATATGATCATAAAATTCCTCATCAACCAACTTTTCGAATCATGTTTCACTAGATGAGAGATTTTCATCAAAAATCTCAGAATGAAGGCTCCAAATGAAAAGAGGATCTTTCATTTGATCTTCTAACATGACCTCTAACGAAAAGGAAACCATCTATTTATTGTGGTCAATGTATGATTTTACTGGTCGTTGGTCTTACCAAAAATCATAAAACTCTTCTACCTTCTACAACTTCACCTCCTAAGGTTAGAACCCTTACATGAAGGTGCCAATAAAACCTTCCTATTTCATCTAAACATTCATAAAATCTCGGGAAACTAACATATGGTATTCCAAAGCTGGACCCTAACACAATCCCAAAACATCACAAACCCTGAGAGCGTTAGGAGTGCCCAACATCCCAAATATGTGCTCAAACTTTTCAAGCCACTCTACAATTTATAATTGACCTTGATCACCATGAATAATTGGAAACATCCAATAAGTACAAAATACTATGGTTGAATCATTGGAATCCTTGGAGTACATTCTATGATGCATTTTATGAACAACATATAGAACACAATTCCAACTAAAATATCAAGCCAAAGAAACAGCAATAATAGCACCTTCATCCAAAATCAACCAGGTCAAATACCAAACAAATAGAACCACATAAAAAACATACCTTTTTAATCCACTATTGGAATGCATGTTCAAGAAATTAGTGTCAAATAAACACCCAAGAAATCCACTCAACCATTGCACACATTTTCATCTGATTCCATTCATACATGCACACATTCACAATCCATACACATACCCTCAGATGTGAAAACATCACTGATGAATGTTAAGGTGTCCCCAATCCATTTAAAAGAATGCATCTTTATTTCAAAAACAACTTTTTATTTAAATTTTAAAACCCGCTTTATGACTGTAAAACCATTTGGATTTTGAATTTCCATTTCAAAACTATTTTCATTTTCAAAATGGATCTTATGCCAACCAAAACCAAGATAAGGCATAACTACCACCAAATTATAGGAATAAGGGATTATCAACTATGAATGACTCAACGACATTGTAGTGGGACATTCCCCCAGGCAATTCATAACACTAAGAGGGACTTGAACTATAGAATTGGACTCCACATGGGTTACTACTCCATGTGAGATCACAACATGACACCATTTCACCTCCACTGTTATCCCTCAATCTAAAATAAGGATAAAAGAATTGAATCTCGAACTACATATGTTAACTGGAGGATTAGTTAGACCAAGAGTTTGTGATGATCATCCAGAACATACATCATGAGTCCCAAAAAGTCATAATATCTCTCAACCAGAAACCCCAAATAATAAGGGCCTCCTCTGAAACCATTTTATCATGAACCATCCTAGGCCATCCCTGAACCGGTCACCTGAGTCAGCCCATGACAAGGTTTGAAGGGCATTCTGGATTCCCTCGTGCTAGAAAGTAGTGCTAGGAACCAAAACTAACAAGTGATAATGATTTTGCCCACAAAAAAAGATAAAAAATAACTAAAGACTAAAGGTAAAAAATAAAAAATAATAGAAACAATGATAATAAACAACCCATACCTTCCTTTGAACTTCTAGGTTAGCACCCAACTCAAAACCAAATTCGCTCTGAGAGTGATTCATCATAAAAGGTACCTGAAACTGAAATAATAAAGTATGGATGAGAACCATAATTCGTTGTAGAAAATTACTAGAAAATATATGTGATTTACCTTCCCATCATAGTCTATTTAAAATATTTTTAAATATAGTAATAAAAATGAGTATTCAAAAATTTTAATAAACAACCATTCGCTTTCCCTTTTTGAAAACTGGCACATGCCACCTTCTACAATAGAATCAATGTACCGTTTTATAAAAAAACAACCCAAAAGATACTCGAGTTGTTCTGGAAATAAAACAATAGGGTAAAAATAAAACTAAGTGCATTAAAATACCAACATTAAAATAATGAAATTGACCAAGAATCATAGACAATAACCATGGGCGATCCTAAACATCCCCAAAAGACCCCTACATGTACTCAGTTCAAAACGACATACTTGAATATGGTGAATCCCTTAAGATAATAACCAACTAGTGGCCCTAACCTGGACTCACTAGCTGCACATCCTTCCTGGTCTGTCTATAACTGTAGGTGGTACAAACCCATCTAATTGAGACTAGAAGGAAACTACCACCTTATCATCTAAAAGACAGCCAGGAAACCATGGTGGTAGTAATAAAGTGTAATTAGGAGAACCACCCTGCACACGTGACTCACCTTACCTGATGTCACCACACTTGCCTACCCTAAACAAATACTCCACCTATATGATAATCCAGACAGGGGAATCCTATATAGGTGTGACCACTATATCAATGTTCATACTAATAATTCCTTTTAATGAATGTTCCAACCGGGAAATCACATCACATACAATCAAAAAAATTTCTTAAAACATTTAAATAAGTAAAACAAGCCTTTAGTTTTATTTAATCAAATACATTTCCAAAAAACATCCCCCAAACTCTAGAAAAAACATTGAATCCCACTTTTATGTTTGAAGTGCCTAACATTACTTAAGGTTCTATGTTCACGATGCATTTGAATTAAAGTCTTTCATAACACTAGATTAACTTACAATTTTTTAAATACAACCAAATGACCCCTAATGCCACACATTCAACAAAACATACACCAAAGACAGACATGCATCTACTGAGGCACTTTATATCAAACTATTTTAAAATTCCACATAAAGATACTATCAATATTTAGTAAACAAGAACCACTTAGAAGACCAAGGTTTCAAGAAAAATACGAATTCATAGCACAATGATCATTTGAGGTCAGATAATTGTGTGCACCAAGTGAACCCATGGATGTGTCGACATCCAATGGAACATGAAACCTCCAATGATACACACAAAGACATTTCAACATAACACCAATTGTTGTACAACAAAATCCAACCCACCACATTATATAGAAAACAAAAGAGTATCCTCTTAAATCTATAAGACCATTTCCCATTCATTTTAACATAATTTCCATGTTATTAAGTTATCCAACCCTATACAACAACCAATGTTTACAAACAAGCTATTATAAACAAAACATAATTAAAACAATCCAGTTTATAAAAACCTCTAATTAAACTATAAAAGTACAATGGTATTTTTTGAAACTAAAACAGATAAAAAAACTAATAATATACCCATAAGAATTATCAAAATGTAAACCACATATAAATGTTTATTGAAAAAAATTGGGAATTAATCAAACACCCTTCACGTTGACATAGATGATCATATTCAAAGAAAAATAGTCATGACTATTTTTAAGAACACACAAAAATTTAAGATCACTATGGAAGACCATGTATGGTTATAATAAATCTATGCATCAAATAAATAAAGTCATCTCAAGGATGAAATTTCCAATAGAATGTGTTGGGTAGGATAATCGTGGGTTCTCCTACCTCAACATCGTGCATACCTGATGAAACATCGATGAGAGTAAGAATCGAGCCTGATATATGATTCACACACCCTAGAAAAAGTGGAAAAAATCCCAAGGAATTAACTTCTACCATTTGGGTTTGTCTGAAGAGGAAAATTGTTAAATGGAAACCCTCAAAATGAGGGATTCTTACTGAATGATGAATAGGGAAGGCCAACTGCGACACAAGAGGATAGGAAACCACCCATCGATGAGGTCTTAAGATGTAGTGCGTGCTAAGAATTAAAGTTGTCCAAATAAAGTTGGATTAGATGAAGGCGCATAGGAAGGAGTAGGTCAGGTTCACCGGAGTTACTGCATAGGGGTGTTTGGCGAGATGGGAGGTTGGATAGATTGTTGGCGCAAGGAGGGAGTCCGAACTAGGGGGTTGTGTGTGCATAGGTCAGAGTAGGAAGGCATCATGGGTGTAGTAGGCAAGAGCATGGTGCACCATCTGTAGAGAACCAAGTTTTTTTTAAATGTACATTACATTAATTTTTTAGAATACTTAATACATGACAAAAATTGATACCCAAAGACAGTACTAGTCTAGTGTCTTTGGAAACTCATAACATAATATTATAATCATGGTGAAAGATCTTAACCATCTCCCATAGCGAACATCCCATTTTGATTTCCTACCTAAAAAAATTATTTATATATTGGGGGAAATAAAAAATAAAAATGGTGACCTAGGATGCTCATTAAGGGGAAACATGAATAAAATAAAACAAACCTTATTAATTTTAACGTAAAAACATAAACATAAGGTATACACATCAAAATCGTGAGTTATGAAAAAAAATCTTGGTAGTATGTAATGTATAGATCATAAAGGAACATTAATGATGAATGAATAGATTTGTCCTGAAACATGTAATTGTGTAAAACTAATAAGAATATATTATGATTTCCATAGTACCCAAGGAATTTCTTCCAAGACCATCATAGTGGACAAAGTCCATTATTGAACCGGGTTTACTTGATGTTCCATCATTGTATTACTGAACCAAATTTACATGCCATTCCAGCCATGTCAATATGATGAGATAAAAATATTTACCAAATGAATTAGAGGTATATATAGGTTCCACCCGTCTTAAGAAGAAATAATTCTTACATGTGTGAAAAAATAAACATAAATCCTTCATCATAAGCCAATAAATAAAATGTTTCCATAAACATCATCTCATCTTAACATAATCTATACAAAACAAATGGATATTATTTCATCATAAAAAAATTCAAACAATGTAAACAATATGGACATTATACTTCAATCATAACCATATTAACGAATGTCATCTTATATGGAAAATAGTTTTGATAAAACACTTGAAATGAATTCTTGAGTAAAATATCCTTTCTTCTTCAAAATCATTTTCTTTTATCAAAAGGATGTGAAATTTTAAAAGAATATTTTTTTTACATAATCATGAAATATTGTAGAGTAATATTCTAGTATATATTTTTTTATGAAGCTATAAATATCTGTTTAGGACATATTACTTAAAATATCATTCTTCTCGTACATTTTCATAAAAAGTCAAAAAAAGTATCTTGTATTAAATAGAACAATGTATTCATTTTATATATTTTAATAAAAATAATAAAATGGATAAATTTGGATTTAAAGAATTGTAGGAAGATAGAAATAATATTAAATATTTAGGAAACATGGGTGTGAAACATAAATATGTTCCAGTAAATACTTAAGTATAAACAAACTTGGATAAAAATGAGATTGTGATATTTTCTGTTACGTTAGGTCTGATAAGGTTTGTACGTATCTCCACTTATATATAATGATTTAAATAATTTCATTTACTTATTCAAGAATTATTGTATTTTTTATGATATCATATATGGTTATATTCTTATCTGTTTATTAGGTACATTTCATTGTAACTCGTTTCTTGGGTGTTAACTCCTTTATGTTCTTATGCATGTTTTATCAAATAAATTCATATTCCTATTTTATGGTTATAGATTATTAATTTAGAGAATATTATTAGTTTAATATATATAATATTTATTCATTATATTCATTTATATAATCAGTCTTCAATGAAAATCATGTAGAACAAATCACATCACATCGTGGTGACGGTAGGCAGTATGTACACACGAGCGACGATATCATTACCATGATTGCAGAATTGTATTGATGTGTATGGTGTATAATATTTCATAATCAACATAATTTTAAAATAATCCTGTATAGTTATTTCTTCCATCATTATACCCATCTAAGTATATTGGTGATGAAGAAATAGATTACACCACAACATGGAGATGGTAGGTTGTACGTACGCACACATGGTGATTTCATTTTTCATAGGATGGATAGAAGATGGAATATGGTTGTTTCATATTCATAATAATATATCATTATACATGTGATACTTGAGTTATTAGTTAATAATGAAATAACTCATATAGATGATGTAGAAGAAGAAGGATGTTTCAAATAACCAGTTAATGATATTACCTCTTCTTCGACATTCTTCTTTTAAACATCATATTAGGGCACTAAAGATGGTCTTTAAAAAATACAATGACCTATAGTATGTTTTTTGGAAGAGGAGAAGTGAAATATACTAGGGTTTCCCGATTTTGAAGGCTCAAAATGTAGTGAATGGAAGTGGGAATAGGTTCTCTTTTATAATAGAGGAGAGGGGTACTTTTGGAAACCTGCAAAAAATAAATTTATAATAAAATCAAACCCAACATAAAAACCTCCAGAATGACTCAAAGTCAAATATGATATGAGATTGGGTTTTTAAAGCATCAAAAAACAAAATTTAGACATGTTTTGATTTTATTTTGAACCTTATCATTTTCATTTATGTTTATTTAATATATTTTATTTTAATTGTGGTAATAATATTGTAAATTTTAAATTTTTTTAAATACTTAATTATGTTTTGATAATTGTCCATAATTGGATAATTTATGAAATTTTCGACCATATAATTTTCCAATTTTAAATTTGTAAATATTTTTGTGATTTTTAAACAATTTAATAATATGATATTTTTATAAAATATCAATAGTGTCAATTTTGACACTATTAATATATTAGAATTCAAATAAAATACATAAAAAAGATAGATTTGAACAAAAATATTTAATAGATTCCTAACATTTCATATGCATCTAGAAAATTCTTGAAGCTCATTAATTAGATCATATAATATATATGTTAACATTTATAAAACCATTTATTTGATATTTCTCTTAATAAAATAATTACTACAAAATATTTGTACAATTATTTAATATATTTATTTGTTGCATAAAAATTAAAAAAAATAATATGATGAAGATAAATCTAATATCTTTCATAAGAATACTTTTAGTTGACTTTATCTTCTAAAAATCCCAAAATTTAAAATGATATATTAATTGAATAATAAAGGTCAAAACTAAAACATCATTTAAAATAAAATAATATAAGTGTCATAATCTATTTTATAAGGCTCAAAATGTTGAAAAAGTCAACCCTTGGATGCTTATTGTTTATCTATACTCAACAAATAAGTATTGATCATTTTTTTGGGCCTTTTGATGCTTATAATTATTTTATTAAAAACTATATTATCGATTTTTCATTAAATAAATAATTTATGCTTCGTTAATGTATAAGCTATTAAAATAATTATATATTTCATAAAAATTAAAAATAAATTACCATGCCAAAGAAAAAATATATACCTTAACAATGAGTTTTTATAATCGAATTTATATTATTTATAACATTATAATAAAAATAATTTAATTATTAATGTTTTAGTGACACATATTTAACTTTTCTTTAAATAAGATAAATTAAATGTATTAATCTCATCTAAATGGGTTCTAATAGATACCATTTAGACCCTCATATCATTTATGGAGAAATATAATCATCCAATTATATTAATATAACTGTAAGGGTAATTTTATAATATAATTTTTACCAATAATTACGTGATATATGTTTAACTATGGTAAATACAATTTACCATAGTTACTATTCAAAATGCATAAAAATAAAAGATAGCTATTTAAATATATTGGACATCATGATTCCAAATATAAAATCAATTTTTTCGAATTCAAAACATAGAAGTTTTAGTAATTAATTTAATATTAATCTCATTGTTGAAAAACATTTTTTAAAAGATAAAACACAGCAAAAGATTGAAATGATTTTACCTATGGATTCAATGTAAAATTATTTCTAATGACATAAATAATTTTAAATGATAAAAATATATTTTATTTAAACATTAAAACCATTCAATATTATAATTTAACCATATAAATTATCTTGATGGAAAAAGTTGTAAATAAGTAAAATGTAGCGAATTTTTACAATTCATCAAAATATGAAAGTTATCAAAAAATTATCCAATGAAAATTTTTTTATCCTAGTTCCAAAAAAAATTAATTTTGTCAAATTGAACTTATAAATTTTTCAAAAACTAGATTTAAAATTGGTGCGCCATCAAAAGGCGGAAAGAGTGCATATTTTCATAAAATAAATCATTTATCCGAAAAAATGGATTTTTTTTCATATAATGTGTAAGATGAATGATAGTGTTATATAAAATTCAAAAATGTGGTTAATACAATTCATAAATGTTAGTTTTTATCCCATTTAAATAATAATATAATTATATATCACAGTTTAGTGAAACTCAGTATCGCATAAAACGCAAGCTATCAAGGAAGGTCTCTCTTGCGTGTAACACAAGCAAAGTCGGTGTTGTGTATAGTGAAATCTTTTTTGGGGCTTCATATAACATAATCCAAATGTAGTTCATTTATACATAGAACAGAATCTATACTCAATTTTGCATAGAATAATTTCTACCAAATGAACCTGAAATTTAGTGTAGCACGAGCCAACAATAGTGTTCTGTATACTAGAATATAATAGGGTGTTTTGTATAATGCAACATAATCTTTGTGTAGAATACAACATAAGAAATCAAATAAATTTATAGAATCTGACCCATAAAATCTTATGGTGTCACATTGTACCCCGTATAAAATGAATTTCTCCCTCTAAATTCGTGAGGGTTATAAATGGTTTACCACATGACTATTTCTTTCATAGAACCCCACACCGTAAAAAGGAATACTAGAACATAATTTTAAAAAGAAAAGTAAGAAACGTAACGGTTAACCAAATTAACTCATCACTTTGTTTCCACATATGAGAACATAGGTGAAAACATGGACATTGAAGAGAAAACTAACCATCATGTTTGGATAGAGAGCTGTAGAGAACACGGGTATGAAAAATCTAATAATAAAAAAGCCATAAATTTGTGATGATATAAGGAACCATCTGATTCATCAGATATGAGGTTACTAGGATAACATTTTTGGTTTTCAAGATAATTTCCATAGAGTTTACTAATTTTTTTATATGGAGAAATTCATACATGATATTACTGTAAAATTTCTGTTGGTCATTCCCTGAACAATTTCAACTTTATCTCTGAATAAATTAAATGAAATTGAATGTTTTATTTGTGAAGTGTTAGTAGATCATGCAATAGAATGATATGACATTCAATCTATCTCAATAAAAATGTTAACACAAGTTATGCAACATACATAAGTTCATCTATGGTAAGATTAATCGTATATGGTTCCCAAAATGGACTTATATGTAATTTACAATGATGATTAAATAAAATAAAATTAACTTATATGAACTAGGGACTTCTCGTATGCCTGTGGTAGGTGATAAAGGCCTATCACACATCAGTTGTGGGTTCTATTCCCACATCCTTGTCTGACGCGATAGGTTTTCACCTATCATACAATTTATACTTTTTCTTAATCTATAAAACTATAGTACTTAAGAAATAATATAAAAAAGTTCTATAATACTATATGATGTCTAACTTAATCCATTTAAACCTTTAAGCTTATCCAAAATACTTCTGTTCAATCTCATAGTACAAAAAAATCAATTCCTAGAAAGGTTATATTACAAGAATGCGAATACCATCATTTATCCACCATATATCATAAGATAAATCTTGTTGGTCACATTATAAACATGGGAATACCTTAATAATGTATTCTATTGAAACATGAATTACCATAGAACCATAGTAAAAAAATGAATGCTGTCAAAAGAAAACTCTTTCTACATACCAAAATCCCAAAATTTCTATATACTCAAACCATGATATCACTTTCTCCTTTTATCACTCATGAGCTCATTAATACTATCAAATAATTTATTTTTCTTTTTATACCTTAATTAACACATATTATCTTCTTTCCAAAAATATTTCAATCACTTTTCATGGTTATTGATCGAATATACTTATGGAAAACCACAATAGACCAATACATAGATATTCAAATACACCATAAAAGTACCTTAACAACATTATTTTTGAATTCAAATTCATAAACTCTTTAATCCAACCCCTTTAATGATTGTCATGAAATATTTCCTTGCCTGATTTAGAAGTAACCTCTTAAGTTATAAAATTGAGATTGGTAATGCCCGCATTCTCCAATGATAAGACATTGAACTCCATGACAGTCTTTCACTCTATGACCCTTTTCCCACATAGATAACATATTACTATCCATTTGAGGTATTCTTCAAGATTCGTCTTCCCTTATTCTTGATATGTAGGAAGCTTAATCAACTTTTTTCTATGTTCCTCACTATGAGAACATGCATTAAATTCTATCTTCCTCTTATTCGATGACTTAGGAAAATCAATAAAGTTCACCTTGTTAATCATATACCATGATGAAATGTTCAGAATAATAAAAATATCTTTCAATTTGGTCATTATACAATTTTGTTGCTTATAGTCACCAATTTTATCATCATATTCATTGTTCACCTCATTCTTTCTGGTTCCCTCCATTGACAAAAACTCAAAAATAATAATATGAGAGGGCAAAATCATACTAGGAAAACAACATAATCAATGGGGGGTAATTTCAATCTCTAACATCATAGGTTTAATCCTAGGTTATTCATGATCATTGTCATCTTTATATGATTTTAACCTATACTTATATTTAACCTTAGGGTTATCCCATGACATACCTTAGAAATATCTCCAGGGATCACACTAAAGTTTTCACATCCTAGAATCCAAAGGTGGACTAAACCTTCACTCTGATACCAACTATAATGCCCCTAGATTGATGTATATGGACATTACATTACTTTTGAGGAATACTTAACACATGACAAAAATATTCACCCAAACACCCTATTAGTTTATTTTCTTAGGAATATTTGAACATAATCTTCTAATCACGATGAATGATCTTCAACATCTCTGATAAAAAACATCCCCTTTTTTCTACCTAAAAAAATTCGTTATATCCTGGGGTAAAGAAAACATAAAAATGGTGAGATCATATTCTTAGTAAGTGTAAACATGGAGAAAAAAAACCAACCATATACATTTGAATGTGAAAACATGAACAGAAAGTATCAAAGTCAATATCTCGAGTTATGAAATAAATCGTGGCAGTACATAAGGCATAGATAATAATGGATAATTAACCATGATATAATAGAACATTAATAAAACTTTTAATTATTGAAAACTAATAAGAACATATTACGATTTCCATAATAGCTAAGGCATTGCTTCCAAGACCATCATAGTGGACGAGGTCCCTTACTGAACTGATTTTACTTGACTTTCTGGCCCTATATTACTAAACCATATTTACTTGCCGTTCTAAAAATGTATATATCATGAGATATAAATATTTACCCAATTAATTGGATAGATATATCAGTCCCATCCATATCATAATTAAATAATTCTTTCGTGTGCCAAAAAATAAACATAAACCATTCCTCATAAACCAAAAAATACAATGGGTTTCATAAACATCATCCCATCATAACATAATCCACAAAAAACAAATGGATTTTATTTCATCAAAAAAAAAAATAAAACCATGTTAATAATAAGGACATTATAATATAAAAATAACCATATTAAAGGATGTCATCTTAGATTGATGTTTTTTCATAAAACAGTTGAAATGAATTTTTGAGGAAAATATTTTTTTCTTTTTCCAAATCATTTTATTTTCTGAAAATTATGTGAAATTTTAAAAGAATATATTTTATTTTAAAATAATCATGAAATATTATAGAGGAATCCTCGCTGAAATATGGTGTTATGAAATCGTAAAAATCAATTCATGTCGTATATGTTTAAGAAAATATTCTTCTCATACATTTGGTGAAAAAGTCAAAAAGTATCTCATACTGAAAACGACAAAATATTCCATTCATATATTTTTATAAAAATTCACCAATGGGTAAAATTTGATTTAGACAATTGTAGGAGGGTATATATAATATTATATATTTAGGATACATGTACGTGGATGATAAATATGCACTAGTAAATATTTATGTATAAAAAATCTCGGATAAAAATGATATTGCGAGATTTTCCCTTACCTTAGGTCCGATATGTTGTGTACGTATCCAAACCTCTAGTATAATGATTTAAATAATGTAATTGACTTATTCAAGAATCTTATTTCTTTTTATTATATCATATATGGTCATGTTATTATATATTTATTAGTAACATTTCATTGATACTCGTTATTTGGGTCTTAACTGCTTTATGTTTTAATGCATGTTTTGTCAAATAAATTCTTATTCCACTTTTTTAGGTTATAGTTATATAAATTACATATTGGTATTAGTTTAATATATATCATATTTATTCATTGAATTCATTTATATAATCATTCTTCAACTAATATCATGTGAAAAGGATCACATCACATAGTGGAGACGGTAGGTTGTACGTACGCACGAGTGACGATATCATTCCCATGATTTTGTAATTGTTAATGTGTACGGTGAATAATATTTCTGAATAAATATAATTTTACAATAATAATATATATTAATATATTCCATCATTATACACATCCTAGAATTTTGGTGATGAATAAATAGAGTACACCACGACATAGAGACGGTAGGCTGTACGTACACACGCGTGGTGATTTTATTTTTAATAGGATGAATATAATATGAAATATGGGTTTTTTATTTTCTTAATAACATATCAGTATACAATTGATAATGGAGTTATTACTTAATAAAGAAACAACTCATATAGATGAAGTAGAAGAAGGAAATTTTTTGAATGAATCGGTAAGGGATATTACTTCTTCTTCAACGTGCCTCTTGTAATCTTCTTCTTAGAGTGATAACGATGGTTTTTGAAGATTACCAGGTCCTATATAATGTTTTTAGGGAAGTTTATATGGGATATTTACAGTGTTTGGATGAGTTTGAAGGCTCAAAATGGAGTGAAAAGGAGAGGGAGGAAGTTCCCATTTATAAGAGAGGAGAGGGGAACTTTTGGAAACCTAAAAAATATTAATTTATAATAAAATAAAACCCACATTAAATCTTTTTAAATGACTCACCTTCTAAGAATAGATTATATAGGGTTTTACACTCATCAACCAATAAAATTTCGAAATGTTTTTATTTTATTTTAAACCTTATCATATTGATTTAACATTGTTTAATCTATTTAATTTTATCTGTGGTAATAATATTCTAAATTATAAATGGTTATAAATACTTACTTATGTGTTTTAAATTGTATATAATTTAATACTTTATGAAATTTCTGACCATGTAAGTTTATATTAGTGATTTTTAAATATTTTTGTTATTTTTGAACAATTTAATATTAGGTTATTTTTATAAAATATCAATAGTGTAAATTTTGACACTATTTACTAATTTGAATTAAAATAAAATACACAGAGAAGATAGTTTTAAAACAAAATATTTAATATATTCCTAACATATCTTATGAATATATAAAATTCGTTAATCACATTAATTATTTCATATAATATATATTTTAATATTTTTAAAACCAATTATTTGATATTTTTGTTAATTATATAATTACTACAACATTATTGTACACTTATTTAATATACATATTTTTTGTATAAAAATAAAAAATAAAATACCATGAGGAAGATAAATCTAAAATATTTCATAAGAATACTTTTAGTCTACTTTATCTTTTAAAAACCCTACATTTAAAATGTTATATTTATTGAACTATGAAGGTGAAAACATTGAGATCATTTAAAATAAAATAAAATAACTTTCATAATCTCTTTTATAAGCCTCAAAATGGTTAAACATCAACCCTTGGATGATTATGGTTTATCTATTCTCATACAATAAGGCTTGGTCATGTTTTTGGGCTTTTTATGGGGGTTATTATTTTAATAAAAACTATATTATCTAATTATCACTAACTAAATGTTTTCGCATCATTGATGTATAAGCTATTAAATTATTTATATATTTCTAAGAAATTATAAATAAATTACCATGATAAGAAAAATTATCTTTCAAATGATTATTTATAATCGAATTTATATTCTATATAACCTTATATTAAAAATAATTTAATTAATAAAGTTTGAGTAAGACATATTTCACTTATCATTAAATAAAATAAATTTAATGTTTTAATCTCATATAAATGGGTTCCAATAGATACCATTTTGACCCAAGTATGATTTAGGGAGAAATATAATCATCCAATTACTTTATGATAAGTGTTATGGTAATTTTAAAATATTATTTATACCATCAATTACCTGATTTACATTAAATTGTGGCAAAGTAAATTTACCGTAGTTACTATTCATAATGTATAAAAATAAAAGTTACCTATTTGCATCTTTTGGTCCTAATGATTCCAAATATGGAATCCATTTTTCCATATAAAAAACATAGAAGTTTATTAAGTAATTTAAAATTAATCCCGTGGTTGAGAAAATGGGTTTTGATTGAGAAAACATTGGAAAAGTTTGAAATGTTTTATCAATGAATTCAATGAAAAAATAATGATAACGACATAAATTATATAAGATGGTAAAAATATATTGTATTTATACTTTAATACCATTCAATATTTTAATTTAACAATATATATTATTTCGATGAAAAATGTTCTTTGCAAGTTAAATTTAGCATATTTTTACTATTCATCAAAATATGAATATTATTACAAAAATATCAAAACATTATCCAGCAAAAATTTTTATATCCTGATTCAAAATAAAAAATATATTTTTCAAATTGAACTTATAAACGTGTCTAAAACTATACTTAAAATGGGGGCGCCATCAAAAGGAAATAAAACTTCATATTATTGAAAAATATTTCATTTATCTGAAAAAAATGATTTTGTTTTCATATCATGTGTAAGATGAATGATAATGTTATATAAAATTAAAAATTGATTTAATAAAATTCATAATGGCTAGATTATATCCGATTGAAATAATAATATAATAATATATCATTGTTTAGTGAAACTCGGTATCGCGTACAATGCAACCTATCAAGGAAGGCCTCTCTTACGTGTAACGCAAGATAGGTCACTATTGCGTGTAGGGAAATCTTCCTTTGGTGCATAATATAACATAATCCAAACATTGATCATTTATGCATTGAACAAAATAAATATTCAAGGTTGCGTAAAATAATTTCTACCAAACGAACTTGAAATTGTGTGTAACACAAGCCATGATTAGTGTTGCGTATACTACAAGATAATACATTATTGTGTATTGAGCAAGATAATTTTGGTGTATTGTACAACACAAGACATCAAATAAACTAATATAATATATCTCATAAAATCTCGGAGTGTTACACCATCGTATTTTAGGCGGAAGAGGGTGGTGCTGTGAAGGAGGTGACACTAAGGTTGGGGTCGCGTAAGTGCATGGCATTGCATGGTGGGTGGGGGAACCATGGAAATAAAGGGGGAGGGGGAAAGTATTTTCAAGGGTTTCATCTTGTTTTTATAATAATAATAATAATATAAATTATATAATAATAATAATACATTATTAAGGTATTTTTATTATAATAAGACATTTCTTATTAATAAAAAATTCTTATTAATAAAAAATTATTATTCTTAATAATAATAAAACATTAATTAAAAAAATCTTGTTAATATCATAAACACAATAACATTTCTTTCATATTTCTTTATAAATAATAATATCAATAATAATTTTAATACAGAAGCAATAATAGCAGTTTCAATATAAATAATACTATTAGTATCAACACAATAATATTCTTATTATTATGGCACAAAAATTTATCTTAATTTATTTTTATAATATTCTATTTTTTTTAAACATTGAGAAACTGTATGAGCACCTGGCCCGACTACACAGTTATCGCTAACCGTACGGTGCCTGTACACTGATCTGAATCCCATAAAAATTATTAAACGTCAAATATTTTAGACCAAATCACAACTCACACCATGATGAGGCTAACCAAATCCAATAAATTGAAAAATAAAATAATTTTAATGGTTGGGGTATGACATTGGAGTTCCTAGAAATAATTTTATAAAAAAATAAATATAATTTTAATTATGTGCATGATGTTTTTTATATAAAATGTTATAAACATAAAATAAGATATCAAATCATAATTCTGAGACCATAGTGGAGTTTGAAACATGATGTATACCTTAGGACCTACGTAATGTTGGTCGGAAAAGGGTGTTCATATAAAACCAATATTAGAGGGTGATATTTAAATCAAATTAGTTTATTAATTTAGTTTTCTAAATTTTAATGAAATAAATAGAGTATTAAATAAATTATAAACCATAAATTTTATAAATTTTTAGCTACCTAAAAAATTGGATAATTGATAGTGTCATCTTCCTCATTGCGTTTGGGAGTCAAATCTGACAATGACGAACCTATGAATTGATGAAGAATATGGTTTAGTTAATGAAATGACCCATATCAATCATTGTAGAGTGTGTTCAATAAAAAATATATGAACTCTTTGTAGGACTTATCATTTGCGTAAAATTTCTCATTTTACTAAATTTATTGAGAATGATCATAAATTTCTTTTATCTTTAATAACTGATAAACTTTTCATGCACCATGTGTTGAAATTAAATTTAGTATTCAATTGTTTTATAACCCTATATCACCCCTATTATAATATTTGGAATACAATTATTGTTTAATTATTGTTAAATGCTTTTTCTTATTTTTTTCTTCCCAATTTCATCATTCAAGTCATCACTAGACTACAGGGTTGTGATTCAACATTTCTGAAGAGAACAAAGACCGCTTAGACTTCTGAATTTGTGATTCTTTTTCATGTGGTGTATAGATCAGAAATAAACGATGGATTATCAGGATAAATAACAGAAATAGATTCTTTTGTTCATTTGTGATATGAGATTTATGTGAGTTATGTGAGATGATCAGTGGTGTGACGGTGCGAGGTGGATCTTGAATCCTTTGTGTGGATCATTAGAAGTTTTATTTATGGCCATAAGAGGTGATGAGACATTTAAAAGTGTATTGATCATTTGATTTTGGGTGGTAAAACAACAGATCAAATGGGGGAATACTGGATCTAGATGATGGAGACAAGAATGAACTTTCTGAGAATATCTTGACTACACGCAGGGTACTAAAATGAACATATGGCATGCATGAACTTGACTGTGGTGGAAAGGGTTTTAGGTAATTATAAGAACCAAAGGCCATCTAGGACCCCCACACAATATATGAGTAGGATCTATTGGCTAAGCATGTACCCTTTCAGTACAAAATCACATGCATGGAAAGGTACATACAATGTTCCAAAGAACACATACATGAGAAAAGTACAAGGATGTTGTCATAGAGCACATGGATGACACCGAGTACCTCGGACATGCCATGTAGACCCTCTAGATATCATGTATGGTTACTTGGGAAGAGATAAATGTACCTATATGGAAATTTCCTTCTTATGGAGCAAGAACACATGCCATGTGGGTCCCCTCACATTTTGTGTACCCCTTGACTCCTTTTAGAGAATTTTCAACCTTTAATGTCTTTTTTGTTTGGACTTAGATTTTGGTCTATTAGTATCATGTATTGAGTTTTTTTCTGTGTAGAATAGGATAATAACTTCTACTTGGGATATTGAGATAAAAGCCAAGATACTGTGAGTGTGATAATGATTTATAGAATGATCAGTGAAAAAAGTGACCATACATGATCACCAGTGTCTAATAGAGTGTCCCCCTCCTGATGGGCTGAGCAAGGGTCCTCTATCTACTCATTGAGTGGAACCTTCCTTTAGGGAACGACATGGGTCCTTAGTTGAATTTTTCACTCTCCAATAGGTCTCGGCATGGGTCCTCTCTCTACTTTTCTAGTGGAAACCTCTTAATGGGCATCACATGGGTCCTCGATTGAATATTATACTTGTACCCAATAAATGTGCTATGCATGGGTCATGTATATCATATCTGGGAAGAATATCCATTTTGATTCAGGGAATGTGTCCTAAAATACAAGAGTGGAACCCTAATGTGGGGATGGGCATGATTGTGCAACCAATTACTTTAGTGTAACCTTCCTATGGTATTAGGTGTGAGACCTCAAAAATCAGAGCAGAACCCTCCTTTTATGATATGGTATGGGTCCTCTAATTATCCCTAAATTGGAACCTTACTATTTTACCAATTCATGGTTCTTTAACCTATAGACTTTTCTGCTCGAATGTGCATCACATTTGTGAGGTGTTTCTTAAATTGGATGTTTTCAACTGGTAATATGCACAAGATGGAGGGAATTTATAGTGAATTCTTATCCCACATGTCGTGTATTCTCTATATCATAAAAAGATTGTTGGTGACTACAAAAGAACTTAGGGATACATGGTACATTGAAACACTTTAAGTGGTTGGAGTTTGTAAATTAAGAGCTTGGTAATCTTGGGACTTTTAATTTACTGTTTTGTTTGGGTAGGGAAAGCATTCTTTCTGGGTGTGTATTTTTACCATTTCCACTATTCATGTTTACACTATCGTACTCTTGCACACCATAGAAGTTTTTCATGATTGATTTACATTCACGATATTTTATATTTTAATTATTATTCCCATACACTTCTATATTGATATGGTTGGGTGTCGACATACATGTTTATTAGGAAATGGCCTTCCATTTAGGAAATTCCTTTCAGTGCTTATTTCTACCCTAGCATATTAAGTCAATCTTGTGGTAGTAGCGGATTGAGCCCTAGTTGGTCCAGATCATTATAAAATCCCCATACATTTATGAAAACTTATACGTTGGTCTAGTCCTACATGGACCCTATAATTATCTATAAGTTGAGAATCCTTTCTCCAGGAACCCCAACATTTAGATCCCCCAAAATCAGGCACACATTTGTTAATGGAATTGACTCTTGTGTCTCCCATTCATTGAGAGATCACATTTACATTGTCCTCCAATATTCTTTTTCATAACTCAAATATTCCAAAATTTTAGACAACCCATACCCAAACCCACTCCATCCTGATAAATGAATTAAAAGTATTATAAAATAACTGGTTTAAAATTATTTTTATTAAATCATTCTAAACTCCCCCTAATCTATTCCATCCATCATGATAAAAACTATCCAAAATTAAATAAACTATTTTTATTTATAGATTTAACATTACTATCAATAAAAAACTCATAAACCACCTGTAATTTATTATTTTTTTAGAAATTTACCCACTTGGGAGTTTTGATAACATCAGGAAATATTTCTCAATATAAACATTAAAATACTAAAAAACCCACTATATAAAATAATAAACACAACTGTGTCCACTATCCTTATGAAACAATACCAAAAATTCACAAAAAAACAACTATATTCCAATTAGTTTCATGTTTCGTGTGAGATAAATTAGTTAAATTAAAATATTTCTATCAAAACACCACATGAAACAACCAAAATCATCAACAATTTTCGAATCTTATCCACTCCTTGATAATCTGTTCTTGAACTCTCCCCATTTATAGAACCAAATTTATCCCCTTTTTTCATTAAAATTTAATAATGTTATTAGAATATAGAATAAAATCTCACACTATGTCAGTAAACACAAGGATAACCTTCTTGAATGTTTATAGATAAAGTTTAAAAAACACTAGCATGTAATAAAATAGAGAAATCACACCATTCTATGAATAGAAATTCACTTGGAGGGAGAGGGTGTCCCTTTTCCATCTAATTTAGTATGAGATATTCTATTTGAATATAATCACAAACCGATGCCTGTCATGGTCTATGTTGTGTATTTATTTAGTCAAGATATCCAAAATTTGATTTTGAGTGGAAGAATAATCTCTTATTAAGACTTATTGCTCCAGCTTCTATATGATAACATGATAATTAGTTTTAAATATTATTCCCTGAATGATGAATGTAATTTCTTCTACCATTTATATCACTCGAGTTGTTGTACTTGATAGTAATAAGATATTCCAATTCCGACAAAATATCATTATTTTTTTCTCTTATCCGTATCAATTTTCTAAAATAATGAGTGGCTATTATATATTCAACATCTACGATTCTTAAAAAAAAAGTAATCGTGTTTCCTTATAATCTAGGAGATACATGATCTATTGATAAAAATTGAACCTCAAAATGTGTACTTTCGTTCATCCACTAAACCTTACCTACCAACAACCTTAAAACCTAAGTGTTTTTTTGTCACATTTTATAATAATATTTACAAATATCAGTGGTTTGGAATATATATCAGTGTATTGTTGTCACATATTTCATATTTAATTTATTTTTATAACTATGGGAATAATAATATTGTCATTTGATAAAAAACAATGAATGGTTATACTTCTATAAATTATAGAATGCTACAAAAAAATTCCTTATAATGTATTACATAAACCTATTATCCACCCTCAACATTTTATACTTCTATCTAAGTCACCATTTGATTATGCCTTGGAATCAAATCTTTTATTTGAAACATTTTTATTAAATACTTATAAAAATAATTTAATAGAAAAAATTTCATCCAATCTATATATAACCTCTAAGTCATGTAAAAATTGAAATTCATCAATAAATGAAATATTTAACTCAAACCCATTAATTATTATAACTATTATAATTTTGGAACATTCCAGATTCCATTATTTTTTTGGCCCAATAAATAATCAATGAAATACCATGAACTTTCACATTTTTCATATTTATTTTGAGATCAAATCTCCTCCATTATTTAATATTAATCCTTCGAAAGTGTGGATCTAATAATGAGAACTAAAACGTTGGTGCCCATTTTTCCCATACAAGGGTTTCTCCAATTGACACCCCATGTTTTCATCTCAATCATTTAGTAATCCCTCATGTTAATTAATTTTTATATATTCCACCAGCAATCAATTTAGGAATATTGAATTCCTATCTATTTAAAACACATTAAATCAATTTTTCATCAACAATGTTTTATAAATGTTATTTTCACAAATTATCAATGGGTGGGAAAAAATCATTCCCATCTATACACAACATTTTGGAACACCCTATAGACATAAACCATGATATGTTCTATTTTACATATCTATCTCTACTTATTTGATTTTGGAACTCCCACTTAGTAACAATGAAATTATTTTCTATAGACATTTGAGAAATACGCCTAGACTTTAATTTTTTCTTTGATCAATTTAATCATGTATAAATTTCTAATAATGATCATCATTTAAAAAATAATTATTTATTTTGGTTCTAAATATGATTAAATAGAGTATTTATATTAAGTTTTCATTTAATTAGTTTAAACCTGGGCTTACCAGTCCCTAACAATATTATTGTAAACAATTTATGATTTGATGGATTTTCTATTAATGATATTGTTTCAAATTAAATTTAAAAAAATTTAGAGTCTTCATATAAGGAATTTACAACCCATTATGATCAAAGGAATCTACTAAATTCCTAGTCATGGTACATATAAAAAATCATACTCTATCTCAAACAATTCTATTCACCGAATATTGAAATTTTATCCCTGGTTTTAAAAAAATCTTATTGTTTTATTGTAGATACATATTTATATTAAAATATCATCTATGTAAATCTATTATTTTATTTATTGTTTTTTACGTTGTATAAGTATCAAAGAAAAATTATATTATCTCCAAGGTCATTAAGTATCATATTTTTCACTATATCTGATAATAAAATATTGAATCCAAACCACCCAAAAGTAAAAGTATGATGGATTCATAACATTATAAATTTCATGAAAAGTTTTTTCCAAATTAAAAAAAAACAATTGGAAAAATACACTATGGAGTCCACCTCTTCCTTTTAATATGTATGAGTAGGGTTATTCTCACTAATAATTGTTGTATCTATATTATTTATTATTCCATTCCACCACTCAATGAACATATTTTATTATAGTTTCAAAATGTAAAACATGATAATGAATTAATTGTTTTTTCAAGAAATTACACTTCCTATAAATAGGTAAATTACATCCCATATTATGTATGTATCTTCTGAATATTTATCCCCAAAATATTTTTGGCTAGCCTCCAATACTGAGTAATGCATATCACTACATATTATTTGTCATATATCAACATAATCCAAGATAATATACTATAGAAATAAATAAATATCACAATATAATATTTAAAATCCAATGATTTAGGGTAGATATCACGTGACCTAACCACATGAACAAGATTAGGTATCCTAGATATATTTCCATTCTTTGACTTATATGTCTTCTATGCAGTCTTCCCATTTTGTGAAGCATCACCTATATGTGTGTGATGAACTGTGAGGTTGCGAATATCACAATTAACATTAATTTTTAACAAATTGGTGATATATTTTTTCTCAAATAGATAACAATGTTCTTCAACTTGGGTATTATTCCACTTTAGATAGCATGCACCTATCCTCAACTCTATCTATATGACAGAGGATCCCTTTCATGAGACTTCCTTATAAAATCAGTTCCATTTTTTGATAGTTCATTATATCTTATTAAATTTCACTTCATTAACTAAGTCACATAAATGAATTAAAATAAGTAATTTGTGATTAATATCATCAACCAATTATTAATCTACAGTCTAAAGTTATTTTCCACCAATCCTTTTCCCTACAAGAGAAAATAATTATTATCCCCCCATCATAATAAATGCTAAAAACTCCACTATTATAATATTTGATTCAATTTGTAAGGAATTTATTTATAAACATATGGGTTTTACATAAGTTATTGAGAATCCATTTTCTACACATATATTTAAATTTTAATCCAATTTAGAGAACATTCTTATTCTTAACATTTTTTTCCAGACCTAGCACTATCGATCGACCTAATATGATGAAGTAAACTACTTATAGACCCGTAGATCTATAAATTACTCATCATTTTGAAAAAGTAACAATATATTTACGGTTTTCATATTTTTTGTGACATATCTAACTATTTTTTTCTTGTTGTTGGAGTCTCATTCGAAACCCTTTTTTAGAACATAGATGCACAGTAACATTCCTTATGAAAAAACCATGTCACCATAAGTGGTATTCATTAAGCATATAATAAAAAATAATTACTAGAAATGTTATTTTTACATGTTTTTAGATGTTTCATTTATCTTTGGAGAAAAAATATTAGGTTTTCCCAATCTTTAATAAAATGTAACAAATATATATATGTGCCCTTTTTTCTATCAATGTTGCATTAGATGTTCCATAACTATAGCATATGGTACCACTATTCACCTCCTACCTTGAGTAAGATATATCATGTAAAGAATAATTACATTATTCTTGCCCAATATTGACCAGGACCATCTTGATCATTGACCACGTCCACAACAATTGGGAAATAAAACAATATCGATACCCCATATAATGATGTCATATTAGAATCCCCATGAAATTACATGGGTTTTCATTTAATTATTCATAATGATAATGAAAATCCATAATGAAATGAGATTTTACATAGAAATACTGAAATAACATATAACATTGCACCATCATTTATATTGGTCATACATTATGTTTGATCTATTAATGGCCAATCACTCTAAACAGATTCAATCATAGACCTACAGATTCAACACTAATACATTATTACATTAAACTAAATTTAGAGGAATTGATTGTCAATGAATAATTGTATATAAATATGAGGATATAACCTCAATATATATTAATAAACACACAAAATCCTCTCAGATCAATAGAGAAAGGAAGAGGGGGAGAAGCATGGGGAGTCATCTCCCCAATCAATTCAGCTAGATTCACCTACATACAATCATGATAGACTAAAATAATTTAGGGAAGAGTGAAATTATTTAATAAAAAGAATAAATATATCCAGGAAGTTCTCATTAACTATTCTAATAGAACCAAATAACTAATAAACCCATCTTGAACTATGTACCCCTAATCAACATTGAGTTACAAGTGTATTGAGATTGTATAGCCCTTAATAGTATCCAATTTCCATATCTCTAACACATAAACATCATAAACACAACCCAAACCTCTTCCACCTAAATTACCACATCTAAAAACATCATTTCCACCTTTTAAAATAGTTATGAATTGGTAATTATTTATTGGAATGGAAAAAATAAAAAATATTTAGTATTAACACAGCTTGGAACCACTCTTTTCTCCAAATCCTCCAAAACACTCCAATACAGGTACTTATAATGTCCCCATCATAAAAATTCTCACCCCAATGAATAATCCTAGTTAATATACCATGAACCTACTCATTTTTTAATACTAGTTACACAATTTAGCTACTGATTTCTTTTAGGCCATAACCATTCCATTACCCTACCCAAATAAGTGAATCTTCCTAAAAACAAGACACCTCTTATATCATTTCATAACTCAGATCAATAATTTCCAGAATGATATGGTTTAATAAATTACATAGTTAACACAGTTGACCAAATCATAAAAGTAATATATGGTACCCCATTAAACTGACTACCCCTAGAAATTACTCAACTTACGCACCATGGAATGAACTAATTTTTACAACATCACAAAATTTCCTCATACATTGTATAATTAATTAATTATTTAATTACTATTTTCATTCCCCAACTGTTGATGTAAATAGTTTTTAAATAACATTATCCCTTTGAATTATACATCCATGACTATTTAATAATCACTGAAATTAAACCAATAACCACGTACTCAAGACTCATTCGATCATATGATGCCTCACTTTGTTTTAATGGCCACTATAAATTCCAGAAAGAAATAATGTTTTACAACCCCAATGACCAAACAATCCCATTTCATGAAATTTATATGTCGATATTCCATCAAAATTTAACTCAAAACACGTTAATATTAGTCTTTGAACATACAAACTCAATTTATCCAAATCATGTGTTGATTATATGGAGGTATTTTAAATTTAAATAATATTACATGATCACTTTCATCCATGAACTGATATAAAACCATAAAAAACACCGGGGTTGGTTTATAAACCTTCCTCCCCCGTCATTTTTAAAAATAATTTCTAATGAAAATATCATTCTCAAACAACCTATAGCTTCCATCTCAATATAATGTTTCCTTTTTTCCTAACCAACTAGTACCAATATACCTAAATTCCCCTATTATAATAAACCTAACACTTTCTGTCCATTCTCATCATATCATGATAGACTTATACCATGAGCTGCACTATAGTGTCTTTTATAGCATGGTACTTTGTAACACTACTGAATGACACCATCAATGTTTTATCTTCATAGTGCCCAATCTCGAGGGATACATCCCAGTATTGGTGGACAAACCCACTGCCTCACGAATATCACATTACATCCAAGTAGGGACATCACATAATCCAAATAGTATAAGTATATATTATGAATATTAGTACCCATTCTCAATGAAATATTTCAATATCACAAAAATCATGTAATGAACTCAAATTATTGAGTTATCATAAAATAAAGAAACCATGAAACAACTGTATGACATATTCATTAATCGGTCACCTCCTATTCTTCATTAGAGCTGACTCCCTTAATATACATGACCATCAAGACCAATTTTTCGTTTCAAACCCATAATATGTACCACATTACTTTTAGCATATTCATTACCTTGTTCCCCTGGTTACCACTCTTCAATCCATATATGACTCTTCCAAAATCATCACATTTTAATACAAAAGAAATATATTTCATTATAATAGCTAGAATCCTATATAAATACTTTATCAATATAATGTATCACATCTATAAACAATCCTTTTCTAACTATTTCACTTTTTCAGGTTTGATTATCCACTGATTCATAATAAAATTCCTTGAACAATCATTAATAATTACGTGAACTATGGATTTTGAGACCCCATCACTATATATTAGAATCACACATAATTCACCAATCTATATGAGTACTGAGGAATCAGAACGTACATATTAAATAAAAATAACAATCTATGAAGTAACAATATATTAAAATGTTAATTAATTTAAAATTTTCATTATGGATTATCCCCCCAAGCCTTATCACTATCACATATGAATATCAATATTTTATAGATTTTCCAAATCATCTAAAATATAATGCTTCACTTTCAATCAATGGATGATAATAATAATCACTAATCTATATATCCATAGATAAGAAAATATTATAATACTCCACCTTCCACGTAGATTATATTGATATTACTATCATTACAATAAAATGGTCATAGAAAAATAACAATCACAATAATAAAAAAAATACAGCACTCTAATTCTAATCACATTAGCAAGGGGGTTCACACATCAATGATTCCTTACCATATTATATTAATCATGTTACCATGAATCACATCCCATCAATCTAAGTCTCAGATTCCAAAAAATTTATACATTCATCCAGACCATATCAATGGATTCTTACATAATCCACCAACCAAGACTCACTTTCCATATATATGTAAGGAAACCACCACAAACCTATTTAACAAACTCTATCACAACTTCAATAAAATTAACCAATAAGACGTGGAATATAGAAATCACTTTAATATAAGAATATATTTCTCTTACTAGGATTATACAGTTGTCTCTTGTGATACCCTCAATTGTTTTTACTCACCTCAAACATATGAAAGAAAATTATATTTCCACATAGCTAGTACTCGAATTACCATTATCTCGGTCCAAATTTCCTAATCATTATTCTCTCTAATATAGTCTATCGATAATACACTATATATATCACATCCAAAAAAATCCTCTTACATTCATCAAACTCAATTATCATCAAGAAATTCTATAGTAATCTCACTGTCCAAGACACAAAAATAAAATTGGGCAACCCTATACACATTCTACCTAGATTGATTTCGTTTCCATATATATAATAAAATCTATATTCTTATCCCTAATATAAAAATACCATTACACATCACATACAATATGACATAAGGGTCTTATAACACCCTAGAATTATTCATTCACAACGTACCCACTCTCCGGATAAACATCATATCCACATAGATCCACAAAACCTAATATACAATATAGAACATGATATATTAGTGATATACCATTTAAATATAATTCCTCAAAAAAGTTATATATGAAAAAATATATAAATAATTTATTTCACTTTAAGACTATAGATCCTGACTCATAACAAGATTAATCCAATAAAATCATTGAAATGTCTTCTTATTTTTCTATTTTCCTTTAATGTTTTATAAACGATTTCTATTTTCCACCATAAGATAAGAGATGTTCCATAAATGAATAAATAGAAATATAATTTTTAGAAATATCAAATGATATATAACAATGAAAAGTACTAAATGAAATTAAAAATACTTATAAAAATGAACTCTAGTTGTAGAATGTTATGCCCATGAGAAAAAATGGCATCCATTTCTTGGTTTAACCGAACATTACTCCATGTTCCATATTATAAAATGTTATGTTAAATATAAAATTTTTAATATCACTATGTAATACCCCAAACCAAATTAGCATGAATGACTCCGAGCATATTGGTTCCACATTATCCCATACAAACCTCCCCATAATCCATAGGTTTTTGACTTGTATCGCGGTTTTGAAGAAATATATTGGAAGAATATACTATATAGTATCATACAAATAACATGAAAAAATAATGATAACATATTAAATATGTATAAAATATACAGTATAAGTTAGAATATAAAAATGAAATGGAAACCACAATAATAACATAAGAAAATTCTAAAAATTGAAATTGATGTTGGTCATGCCCTTATAAAATTGAAACAAGATCATTCATCAGTAGACTCTAAATTTACATAATAAACTAAATCTAAGTAAAACAAAGATCTATAAAATATAATTTAAATCCTCTCAACACTATCTACATAAACCTATAGATATATCCCATCTCCTATTCATGTACTCTTTCCTCTACCTGACATATATGCTAAACAAAAGGTTTACATGAGCACCAATGGTCTAGCATAGAGTATTTTCATAAACGAACTAATCCACCACCAAGGGTATCCTCAACAAAAAGAAGTGTATATGTGATTGAATATAATGAATTAAATTATAGAGAAAACCCATAAACTCTTACATAAATTCCATTGATGGGTACCCATGAATCCACATCAATGGTCCACCAATAAAATCTTCAACCAATTCCAAAATTTTATTATATTCACATAGTGTGATCTTAACTTATGCGTGAAATATTTTTCATCTCTCTAAAAAAAGTTCATTGAAGAAGATATCGCATTAATATATATTTGAAAAACACAATATCACTGAGTGAATGAGGCATCACCACACTAATAATAAGTATGAATAAATAATTATCACTATGTGGTCAATATATCGTCATATCACAAGAAGGAAAACATGGAATCGTAAGGGGGAGAATATATCAAACAATGAATACAAGGTAAAATGATTCATCACAACGTTAATGAACTAAGTTCAATGAAACTTATCCAAGAGTGAATTATATACCACTAACCACAATTCTAAGTGAATGATATATACTCATTCCATCGCTTCCAGGTTGACAAAATATATTGATCACATGTCCTTTGGGTGGATAAAATATGACCATCACATCATATCTCCACTAAGGGTTAATTAGTCACCACCAAAACATAAATCCCAAATGTGAATGAAATAAAACCATCACACAACTATTAACATATCATCCAAGGTGAATGATACATCACTTACATTACACATGGGGTTAGTGATTTATCACCATAGGAAAAACAATATGAAGGATTTACTAATAACCACAACATAATCAATTCATTATATTAAGATTCTATAGTGGAATATGTATGAACCATTTAATTTGTCCCACTATCTAATGTCATCCTTATGATATCATTACCATGGAAGTTTAATTCTCAATACCCTTATATTATGACCAAATACTCCCCAGATTGAAATTTAAGAATATACCATCACATGACTCACTGAAGTTCCTTTTTATAAAAAACTATTGAAATAGAAGTCATATTCCTTGGAAAACTCACCTCATCCCCATAGTGTTATAACCATCAGAAACCATGAGATTGAAAAATATGGTATAGAGGGACTTTCATTATTATGATATTCCATTATCATTTTTATCAAGGTAACTAAATTTGGTTTCTGGATGGGTTTATAAAATTTTCTCACATATTCATGCACCATAATGAAAAATTCAATCTTCATCACATAAGATGACAAAAATCTATTTCCCTATGCGATCTTCACATATACCAAATGATATTTTGATAAATCCAATGATGAAATTTATTTTTAATGGACACTATCTAGGTGTTCTAACATATATTTTGTTAATACTATCACATCATTAATGTAGGGATTGATCACTGTAAACTTGATATATAATACATGAAGATATTTGTAATCCTATCATAGCTCACTAATGCTTCCCCTATAAGGGAAACAATTCATGTATAATATTTAGGATACAATATAACCTATTCACAAATAATATTAACACATACAAGAATACCCATATCAACCAATGGTATTAAGTACCATCTATCTCTTCCATGAAGTTATATCTTCATAAAATATCCCTTTACCCCTGAAGAAGCTCAATAAAAACCGAATTTTATATTAACTACTTCTATGAGGGATATATGATATATACACAATGTTACCTAATATAATGGGGTGTGATCGACTCCCTGGGAATTCTAAATCCCAATTCCAATAAAAATAATGATGAATCATATATTTGGCATTTAATTTATCCTTAAGTAGTTGAAAATTAAAAAAATATTGTCATTACTTACCCTCGATGAAATAGATTTATAATTAGAGATATCATTACTTGGACTCTTCATTTTGTTATAATAATTTAAGTCACCATAAAATTAAATAAATTTCACGTTTTCATAATGGAATTAAATTAAATAATTATTGTGATTTGGTCTCAAAATATAAATTTGAATTTATATGAAATGAAGAGCAGAGGATTGATCTAGGTTATCTCACAAAGAGGAAATCATATTCAGTGTTTCATTTCTATGATTGGATATTGGAATTTTTATCAATTGATATTGGAGTATTTTATTGTGATTTAGAGAAAATAATGAAGTGTGTAAATTAATTAGGAAATTGTGTCCACAAGATTAATATTCTCTATGTCAACCCACTAAGTAGTTACATTTTCAATGACCAACTCCCGTATTTTTTAACAAACTGGATATGATATCAACAAATAACTCCCCCTATATGTTTTTCTACCATATAAAGACATATAATTATCACTTTTTTAATTTTCAAATAACTCAAAAATGTTATCACAGTTTTATAATAACTATTTAAATAACCTCACCACACCCCACTATATGAGGGATGAAATAAAAAAAGTGTTTTTATGTGAATCTTTAAAAAATAAAAAGAAATTTTATTTAAAACACAAATATTAAGGTAAATCTTATTACATATCAAGCATTAAAATAATAAATCATCATATTCACATAATAGAGATGGAAATTAATTAATTTTTATTTATCATTGAGGGTATATGATATATCCTTATCTAGGACACAAGGGGAATATTTTTCCACCAATTGATAATTCAATAAGATATAATAGGAATAAAAATTTCAATATATAGAATAGTCTGTGATCATTGCCTATTACAAGGTATAGGTGAATGTTCTGGATTTTCCCTTATAGCTTGGATGAACACTAAATTATAATGATATTGGATTTCATCAACTATATGTTTCATGTCAAGCATTCCCTTTAACATTTCATCAACACATTCCCTTTATTCCAATAGTGTTATTATCCGACATGGACAATGTTAAACCTATCATTCAATTCCACATTTACTCTGTTAGTTTAGTATTCATGATGTATGTATACTATTTTCACTAAATATAGTTCATGTTGTCCATGCGGATATAATCATGATCAATGGCCAACTATAGTTGAATTTTACTTTATTGCTCACAATTGAATGATTTAGAGTATTTGAGAGTTATGTGAACTATTATACTGTAGTTATATTTTTGGATATATAGATATATGTAAAAATGATAAATTTATCATTAATAGTACATATGATCCCAAAAATACTTGATTCTGTCCTAAATTTCCGTTGGGATGGTGATATAATCTCTAGTAGATTTTCTAGTGATTAAATTAGAGTGTTGGTTGGTCATTACCATCCCATAATAATTGGATATGAGGGTGAACATGCCCTCAAGATTTATTATGGGATTTTTAGTAATACACATAGTCATAAAATGTAATGAAATATTTCATTCCTTGTTAAGGTATCAATATTTAGATTGTAATTTTATGTTATAAAATAAAGGGATCAAAATTTCAATTTTTTTCTTTTAATTTTTATCTATTTTTGGCTATTGACTTGATGTTAGATCATATTTCTATTCTTGGGTGTATCTGTTAAGTTACATTGATATTTAATAATCAAGGTATGAAAATAAATACAGTAACAAATAGATGTATCCCTAGGGTGATATTAATTTGATTTTATTATATATATCATAATCTCAAAGTCAATATAAAAAAATTACTTTTGCAAGAATAGATGAACAAGGGTCACTACAAGGTATGTTGGGAAATTGTCGAATTCCTATAATAGGATTAAATACAATTTTGGATCATGGATAAAATTTGTGGTAATAATATAAGATATCATTCATCTAGATAATCTATCCTCTAATCTCAATGTTGGGTTACACTATCCTATTGACGTAATATCTAGTATTGGCTAAAAATAATAAATTCCATGCTACCAATAGTTCACTATCTTCAAAAACAGTTTGAAAATAATTGTATTATATAGAGTCAAAAATTCATTTTTTCAAAGATATAATAAATTAAATGAATTTACATGTTGTCTTATTTATGAAATATTTAACAAATACATGAATATGGTGGGAAACTAGACACATATCAAAGAATAAGTATTCCAATATTATGTAAGGGGATAAATTTTTTTATCCAATGAAATAAGTTTAGTAATTCATATTAATCACTTACCAAGATCTTTTAATATTACATACCCCAAGTAATCACATTCAATATTTTCATAAGGGTATAACATCATATCATGTTCCGACCCTTGGTTATAGATTTTGTTTAACTGAGAGATCTGCTAACTCAAATTCCCAACAATCCCTACCTTCTAAAGTAACTATATCTCAATATACTCATCCAATACCATATTCCAAAATTACATGATAGATAATATAATAAATTCTTATAACTCATCTAACAACTATTTTATTTGTTTATAATTCACCCAATCTATTCATGCCACATTGATATATTGGAGGTTATTGAATTATTATAAAGCTCTAATTTTTGAAAAAACATATTTAAAATGGAAACTAAATTAAACCATACATATATTGAGGATGTTGTTATATTGTCCAGGTGTGATATATTGGATATATATATGTACCCCGAAATATTATTACTAAAAGGAATAATAAAATGGATTTACAAGGTTGATCCTAAAGAGAGGGGGGAACACATCGATGATTACATTTTGAGAAATTATGTGTCAGCCAGATTTTGATTAATTGTATTATATTAATGGAATTAATTTATTCAAATTAAATAATTATTATGAAGAATTATTGAAAGGAAATGGAATGAGAGAGGGAAAGTATCTTCCATGGATGGTTTCTATAAAAATTAATCTCAGTTTCCCTTTAAACATAATAATACTCACTGGTTTCACAATAAATTAATTTTATAAATAGATGAAATATACAATCCATATAAATCTACCATAGAACTCTATTTAATCATGGAAATTTTTATTAAAATTGGAATATTATTTTGGATCACATTTCTAATGGAGAAGAACAATAAAATCCAATGCTGGTGAATTAATTAACATTATCATGTTGGGTTTCATCTACTTCTAAACAAACATTTTCTACGATTTAATAATAGAAATTAGTATAGTAAATCAAAACATAACATAAATTGAATATAATAAATAAGAAAGTGTTGAATGAAATTGATCAATTTGGTACGCACCCAATTTGAGTGATTTTTACCACCCATTTGACTTAGCGGATCATTGTGGGGTAATCACCAAAGTTGAATAATGCATAACCCCTAAATAATATAATAGACAATAGATATTAAATATAATTTAATTTAATTAATCTATAAATCACAAAATATTTATATCAAAAAGAAAAAAACAATGCAGAATGAAAAACATATCTATAAACTACTATAGGTCAGAACCCTAGCGGAAGCCTCTTTGTGGTTAAACAACTTAACTCTAATGGATACCCCTATCTCTTTTCCGTAACCCATATATTTAATATTTTTTGCTTTCATATAATTTACATTGTTCCAAGATAGCATTTAATTGAAATTTTTATTAGAATAGATATGACGTCGAAAAAGATACATAAAAAACACCATTTTTTAGTTTGTCTGATGTTTATATGTTATGTAAAGATTAAAGAGAATGTAATGTTTGAGGTAGAATTTCTCACAACATGCAATAAATTTACAAATTATATATATTTAATGACATCTTATTTCTACATGATGTTTAATTTTCAGGGATGAACATCAGATTGTTTCCTTCAGTTGTATTTTTATAAATTTTAAACACCTTGTATATTTTACACACTATTTATATTATAGAAAATGTAAAACATGTATTTCCAGGTTTATATCCTATTTTTTCTATTATTATTTAGTTTTAAGCCTCAAAAACATCCCATCGACATCATATATAATGGGAAATATTATACTGATACCATGATTGGTCTTTTTAACTATTGGCATCAATACATACATCATCATAATTTGGCTGTCGCACAATGTATTCCTTAATTTTCAGGCTTCCCTAAATATTATTCCACCACTCATTCCTATAAAAATAATTTACCAAAAATTAATTATTTGGATGAATATCATATACAGTTAGTAAATATTCAATTAAAATGAATTTTCCCAAAAAATAATAACATATTAATGAAATTTAGTGATATAAAATACACCCACACTCAAATCATCTCTTATAACTATGAAAAAAATTTAACATCAAAAAAAGATTCCATAAATCAAAAAAGTGATTTTAAAATTACTAAGCTCATCAATATATGTTATAACTGAATGTAATAAAATTAAAAAAATACCACAAAATAAATTGGCAACCCAATATTCTTTTCTAATTTATAATTTTCCATGATTCCCCATTTTTACATGAATATTTATACATTTCATTTACACCTATAGTATTTATGATTTAACTCACATTAAATTTTTTATATCATCAATCAATGTATCAATTTTATTGAAGCTCAGATCCCACCAAAACTAAATGATCCAAACCACAGGCTTCCATTTATTATAGTTGTTTACCCCATAAAGTAAAATATCATAAATAATCGTGGGGGATATTTAATGAAGATAAAATGTATATGTGTTGAGAGTTGATAGATATTGATGATCAAAACATATAATACTAATAAATAAGAATAAAATATAATGCAAAATTCATGAAAATAAAAAATTAATCTCAATTAAAAGATCTTAAACAAAATAGTAATGTAATAATATAGACCTCCCATTGAAAAAAGTAAAGGATGAAGGACTATATAATCAAAATGATTGGATTCCTTAATTGTTGTTCTTTTTTTATTTTCATTTTTTAATATGTATTTGGGATAAGTCTCACATGCTCTACGTGACAACATATGTTTTTGAGATCATAAGACTGGAAGTTTTTATTCTTTACATTTCAAAGAAATAACCAATTTTTTGAAATCCATTACTGGAATAAACGACCCAACCACCACCTAACCCGTATATTATAAAAAAATAATTCATTTTCTAATGGTTATTTTTTATTCTCTAAAGCCACAATTGTATTTTTTTATTTTTTTATTTTTTTAAAACATGTGGAGAAAATAATTAAATAATGAACATACATACGATCATTCTGAGAAAATCACATGAAAAAACCCTATAGCATCTCCTCAAGATATGTCATCCCATATCCACTATATGAAACACCTCCTTCACAAAAATCTAGTTGAATATCATGAAAAATACCAATACATTGGAAGGAATGGAAAATAATGACTTGTAACACAAATAAATTCTAAAAGGTTATCCATTTATTTTATAACCTATGGAAATATCTATGTGTAGGTGGGTCTCAACGATAAATGGGACCATCAATAAAATTCCTCAATAATACGATTAGTGAATATCTGTATTCATATATTTGACAAGATAATAATGAATGTTATTTTAGGTTTACATGACCCAATTATCACTCAATAAAAATTATTAGAAAGAAAGATGAAATATTTGGTATAGAATTATCTCAAGAATGGGAACAAAATATTTGCTAATCTGGTCATGGCATGAACATCAATGATCATTTTACTCAAATAATTTTGTTAGGAATAAACATAATTAAAATAATTTATATTAGAAATAATATTCATGAAATCCAAAATTGAGGTAAGAAATTGAATCTTAAAATTCCCATTAAGAACTTTTTTATTTAGGGGTATTCTATTTCAAAATTTATAATTTGTGAAGATACTAATCTTAAGTGTTGATGTCTCCTAGATCAAAGAGAAGAAGAAAATAAATTGAAGGATTTTAATGGTGACTCTAATTCAAACAAATTTTTTCTACAATTTAATTCAATTTTTTCATTTCACATTTATTTTAAATAAAATTGAGGTAAAAAATAGAGGTAAAAAAAATAAAAAAATAAAATGTACTCCCCATCCATTGACATTTTTGAATGAGTTTCACTAGTTTTGTTTATCCCAGGTTCGTGAAATGGGATATGATATCATAATGTTCACTAAACTCAAAAAATTAACTATTCAATTATGCATCACATAATTTTCTTACTTCTTAATACATCAATGGTACTGAAAAATAAATGTTAATAGTGCAAATACATTTCTTTTTGAACATTAATTTTTTGGTCCAAATAAATAAATAGGTTAAAATGGGGAAATTCATTAAATTGATCAAATAAAATAAATCCATGTCTTAAAAAGATATTTTAGAAGTAAATGTTTTTTCATAGTAGATTCCATTTTTAATGTTCATCCAGCTCGACATGTAACCTTCATTAGCTGAATGGAAACATGATATAGATATAACCATCTTGATTTTAGAAAATTACAACAATGTGTGGAATCTAGGGTAGTACTTCCCTTTTTCAACTATTGTTCAATCATAACTAATACAGTTGGTCGGATGAAGATTGAGGATAAATTCTATAAAACTACAAGGAAACCAAAATGTAACTAGATATTGTAGTTCATTTTTCCACCCCAACTATTGTAGAATCGAAATAATGATGTAGATGCTCAATTTACAAGAGGGGGTGAATTTTAAACTTTTAAAATTCCTTTGGAACCTTTAAAGTTAGTTACAAATAACTATGTTTTCCTTGAGTAAAGGAAAGGGCTAAGTTTAACAAAGTTAATCTTAAGCAAATTCACAACACCTCTAATACCAAATGAAAACTTGGAAAGAGATTCCAAAAGTAGGTTCCGGAAATATGGTTCTGGAAATCGAAACTTAACAAAAGATTAAAATATGATATTATACCTTAAAGCGTATAGAATCTGAATGAAACAGAGTACAAGTAAGGTAGTATAAGAAAGATATGCTTTCCTTATAATACAAAATGCAGCGGAAATAAACAAGTAATAAAACTACAAGTAACAAGATATAAGTCTTTTAACCCAAAGAGAAGGGTATCCAACAACCTTGGATAAAGGTCCCTTGATTTATACTTTCATGAAAGTCTGTCGTACCCACACTAGGGTAAGCCCTCGATACAAAGATCGGAGTGTCTCTGTCTTGCTATCCCCGCAAGCCCTCAACTTCAAGGTAGTTGGTCACCTCTGTCTTCCTCAGCAAGGAAGCCCTCAACTTCAAGGTGTTGGAAACCTCTGTCTTCCTATCCCTGTAAGTCCTCGAATATAATCACCAACATTAGGATTCGCATGAAGCTTTGAGAGTTAATAAGATCCTCTCTCTCTAGAAATCACTTCAATCATGTAATCACATGAGTTGAAGATCAGTCAGCCTTTCAGCACTTCAGCACTGAGCTCTTTCAAATGAGCTCCTATTTATAGGTAAGGTCGGCCTCCTTTCCAATGGTCATATTTTCCTTAAAAATAGGAGGGACCAGTACATGTGTAACATAACCAACGGTTAGTTAATAACAGAATACACGACATCGTTTTATAACAGAACAAGTGTAACAGAGTGTACGACACCGTTTTAAATCTTAACTAAAAATATTCGGAGTGAAGGTTCAGAGTGAAAGTTCGGAGTGTAAAGAAAATAATAAAGAGTAGAAAATATATAAAGGCATAAGAAAAATGAATGTTTGGAGTGCAAATTCGGAGTCTGAATAAATTCAGAGTGTATAGAACAAAGATGATCAGTTTCTGTTTAATAGATGAACTCAAAATGAGAATTCAGAATGAGAATTCGTCATCAGAATTCGTAGCGTGAATTCCTCATCAGAATTCGTAATGGGAATTCATCATCAGAATTCGTAATGAGATTTCATCTTAATAATTCGTAATGAGGATTCGTATTCGGAATGAGAATTCATCATCAGAATTCGTAATGATAATTCGTCATCATAAATCTTAATGAAAATTCATTATCAGAATTCGTAATGAGAATTCGTCATTAGAATTCGTAATGAGAATTCAATGTCGAACTTCATAAGGATTCGTATCCTGAATCTAGAATAGAACTTAATCAGAGTTCGTATCCGAAATTCAGAATGATACTTTATTACAGTTCTCATCTGGAATTCAGAGTGAAACTTCCTTACAGTTCTTATCCAGAATTCAGATCCTAAAACAAAATACTTCACATCAAAGTTTCAAACAAATCCGAGAAAACAGAAATGTATCCGAATTTTATACTTAGGAAAAATATGAATGAAAATATGATAAGAATAATTTTTCTTACAAAATCTATTTTTCTTATAAAAGCGATTTTCCTTATAAAAGCAATTTTTCTTTATAAAAGCAATTTTTCTTATAAAAGCAATTTTCCTTATAAAAGAAATTTTCTTTATAAAAGAGATTTTCTTAAAGATAAGGTGTTTGTGATTTTCAAAACAAGAAGGAATGTAAATTTCATAAGAAAAATCTTATTGAATCAACAATCTCCCCCTTTTTGGAAAGTACAAACATCCTTGAAAAAAAAATTCTAAGAAGAAAGAAAAACATTAAGGCTTATCTCCCTTTGCTTTAAGGATATTGATGAATACGACTAAATCCCCCTTAGGCTTTGAAACTCTAAGGATCGTATTCTAGATTGCCGGAGTAAAACTTCATTACGAATAAGAAAGTATTCTTTAATGAAAAACTCCCCCTTAGATAAACTCTAATTAGAGTTTGTTTTCTTTCTCACCCTTTGTTAGGATTATTTTTCCCTTTCAATAGAGTTCTTTTCCTTCTCCCCTTTGTGATTTTCAAAAAGAATACAAGGGAATGGAAAATATAGCAAAGTACCTGAAAGATTAGTAGTAACAACAAAAAGAAATGAGCAAGTAGAAATTTTTCATTATGTTTGAAAATTTCAACAACAAAAAAGTTAAGGTACAACAAAAGATCGAATCTGTCTATTTGGGATCTTTCTCCTTCGCTATGAGACCCTTTAGAATAGTCTTTATCTTCTTTAAGTCTTTATGATCTTCTTCATCTTGCTTCTCTAATACCACTATTCTTGCAGATTGAGCTTCAATCTTTTCTTCCTGAGCTTTAATCATTTCTTCCTGGGCTTTATGCTTTTCTTCCTGAGCCTTCATCTTTTCTTGAAACTCAATCCGATGATCCCTTTCAAACTTCCAGTTTTGAGAGACAGAATTTAGCTTCCCATTCAGATCTCTGACTTCATGAATCTAAAAGTTCTTTTCATCGATCGGCTTCTCTTCAAAGGAAGAAGTCAGCTCATTTATCTTCATGTCCTTAGTCTCAAAAGCATCTTTAACATTGTCTTGAAATTCATCAAATAACCTCATTTCTTCTACAGTCTTACTCGACCAGTTTTTCATCCTCTTGCATGATTTTATATGGGCTTCGTATCCAACAAAGAACATTTTGAACTGAGCCTCTATTTCAACACACTTGTCCATAACCATAGATATGGAGTCTGATTTCTGATTTAAAGCATGTTGGAGCATCTGACATCTTGAGTCAATACTTGAGAAGGTCGGAATGGTTCCCACCAACTTCTTTAAAGACTGAACAACAAAGTCATGCCCCAACGAAGATGACTCCGATTCTGAGACTCTGCTAGGAGAATTTTCTTTTTCAATAAGGTAAATCTTTCTATTTGAAGAAATACCAACTTCCATTCTCTTCACCACTACTGAGCTCGGAGTATCTGCAAGAATTTTCTTTCCCTTGTCTTTTTTTGGAATAGAATCCTATTCTGGAGTTCTCTTTTCACTATCAGAAACATGGACAACATTGTCTTCCTCATCAGGAAATTTCTGAGCACCAACCTCTATATTCTCCATTTGAGCAATATCTTGTAGAAGTTGTTCTTCCTCTCCATGATAAGCTACTTCTTCTTCTCCTTTCTCTTCTTCCATTGCTGGAGTAACTAGCTTCGAAGATTCAGCTTCTGAAGTTCGAAGTGCTAAGTGTTCTGAAGGTGTCCCCTTATAATCATATACTTTCTTCAACACATCTCTGGTTTCACCAATTCCTTCAGAAACATATTCTTATTCTTCCACTTGCTCAACTTGCTCTACTTCCTCAGCAGTCTTGGCAACAGCTTCTTCCGGAGCAACAAAATTTCTTCCTAGAGTCTCAGGTAGAGATTCCAATGAAAAAGATCTCGGAACATGAATATTTTCTGAAACCATCTCATTAAATTTCAACAAAGCCTGAGCTACCTCTACTTCAGTCATCTTCTTCTTGAGTTTCTTTTGTTTTTCTTGTTTTTCTAGCTCATCCGTAGTTTTTTCCTTCAAGGCCTTAGCCTCCGCAGGGTCCAAGCCAAACTGAGGCTCTCCTTGCACTCTCTTCTCTTTTATCTCCCTCCATTTAGCAACAACCTAATCTGGGTAAGATTTCTTATTCTTTGGTTTTTTAGGTGCGGAATCAACTTCCTTAGACTTGGGATTCTCTACTTCTATGTCCATTTCTTTCAGCTTTCTGTTCCTTACCAGTTTAGAGGATTTCAGATCAGCAACTTTCGGAACTGTTTCTTCTTGAGCAGGAGAATCAACAAACTGACCAGTCTTCTTGTCAAAAGATACATCCATCCTCTTAAGAGTACCATCACTCACCAGCATAATCATTAAAACTCTTGGCTTAGACTTGAAAGCCTCCTTGAAAGACTCAAGACACCGAACCATCAACTTCGAGAGAATTGCTGGATACATTATAATCTGAGCTCTCAGATTTCATTTCTTTACATTCTCAAGATTGATAAGAATGTGCTTCATCAAATTAAACTTCCTCAGATTTATCAGAAAATCTAGGATGTAGATCTCACTCTTCTTTAAGCTATCTTTGTCACCCTTCCTCGGTACTAGAAGACCTTGTACCCATAACTCCAGAATCCAGAAATTTTTAGATAAACTAGCAATCTTTGGAGCCTTGTCATCTGCCAGTCTGACAGTTTCTAAAGCCTTTTCCTTGTCAAAACTACCTTTTGAATCCAACAACACAGGAGATATGAATTGTAGCGCCCCGACCCCAGCTACCCAGAGTCGGTGCATTACTTCGTAACATTGGCATGATCCCAAAAGATCAAGTCTCGAAAGACCGATTAGTTTAGTAGCCTTGGAAACACTAGATACATTCATAAATGTTACATTACATCACAATGTGAAAAACTATAATACCATAGTCTCCATAGTCCACACTTCAATCCTCTTCGGACTATCCCTGCAGGTCATTCATAAAATACTTCTTCACATCCTGGAAAATATTAAAACATTGAAAGGGGTTAGCTCAGATGCTCAGTAAGGATAACAATATTGCGGAAGCTTTCATAAATAAACATTAACATTTAAGGCAATGTATAACTAAAACAAAAGAATTTTAAACTTGAACTTCAACATACTATGGCAAAAGTAAAATGAGATAATTCCATTCACTTCTTCACATGGATATTCTACTGGTTGAATAATCACATGCAATATCAATAACCACTTTCATAATGATGGAATGCATAATGCCAGACTATCATAACCACGTAGTCAAGGCCTCGTGCCAAGACCACAAATAAGCTTTTGTCAAGGCCTCGTGCCAAGACACTAGTTTGTCTCATGAGACCTGCCGATGCATCGAGGAGCTATAGCGGGCTCCACCCGTCACTTATTAAGTCCAATGCATTCCTCATATGAATAGGTTTAAACATATCATAAACCATAACATAATCTTATCACATAAAACATGCATAAAGGAAACATAAAATTTCCACATTTCAATCACAAGATATAATTACAACACATTGATATAATAAAAATGCTTTCAAAACCATTTTCAAAACCAAAATAAAAGAAAGTTAAAACTTTGTATTTATTTTTCATTAAAATAAAGTGATGGCTTGTAGAGGAAGCCGAAACTCAAATAATGGTCACGGCAGCGGAGAAGTCGTTGTCGCCGCATAAGTACGGAAAGGAAAACATTCCCTTTTTGTCATTTAGTAAAACGCTTCGTATAAAAAAGATTCCTTTTGAATAAACGTAAAAGTCAAAGGGGTTTAAACACCGTATAAAAAAAATTTGTGTATAAAACCAAATATGCCTCAATGAAAGGATATTGAGACGAAGTCCTTACAAAGATCATTTTTAAATAAAATATATATATTATGTGTATTCACTATAGGTACACATAAAGAAAGTAAAAATACAAAATAAGACATAATAATATCATGACATAATTTGAAAGTAGGAGATTAACCCAAAGAATGGAAGTTGGGTTAAGAAGTTCCCTTACCTCGTGTCTGACTTGACTCAACCATTCTTTAACCTCCTGAATAATAAACTAGAGTTAATATATACCTTATTAAGAACCATTTTTAATTTCATTATCCTTTTTATATCACTTATTACAATGTTATGAACATTATGTAATTATTTAAGTTAATAACTGTCGTTTTGTCGATCTTTGGTACTTGAGTCAACAATAAACTTCTTATAATTACAAGTTGTTTATGTGGTAGAATATCCATTATCTACAGTATTATATTCATGATTTAGATGTCATATATATCATATATATACAGTATATACATTCATTCATAATATTACGTAACATTTAGAGGTAATAAATGAAATGCACCGTTCATGGAGACGGTAAGCCGTACGTACGCATGAACGCTACTTTCATTTCAATTTCATATTTAATGGAATGAAATCATAATGATATAAATGTATAATAAAATTCTAGTATAATATAGTGTATAATACCATTTACTCCATCCTTTATACATCCCACATATGGCATTAACGATTCAAATCACTTTGAGGGGGCGGTAGTCCGCACTTCCTAAAATGAAATTATCGCATTTTACCCATAATGGAAATCATAAAGTATGCAATAAATGAGAAATACAGAAGCATAAGTAAAACATAAACATATTATATATCATATATAAAAATAGTGACATCTTAATGGCCACCTTTGAAGGTGTTATATGAGTGTTGAACAATCATCGTTTCGTGAGGCAGAAATTCTCCATCCACAGAAACCGTATGTTATTTAACCATTAGATGTAGGTGTGTGTAAGTGTAGCTCGAATAATTCTTATAACAACATCCTAGTATATTGAGGATACTGGTTTTGTTACAAAAGAAATGAATAAAAAGAGTTTAGGGGGTTGGAGAAGAAAAATAAAACAAAACAACATTAGAGAAGACATTACCTCAAAATCGGGTAACTCTTTTTGATTTGAGCCAAAGGCTTCCTTGGGAAGCGTTCTGCCCAAAGTAAGGCTTCTAGGAGTAAGAGGGGGAAGTTGGGAGAGTATTTGGGCAGAGGTTGGCCGAGCCAAATGGCTTGAAGGTGTAAATAAGGTGGGAGAGGTGGGGGCCTTTTATAAGTGGAGAGGAGGGGCTCTTTTGGAATGATTGAAATGTTACATTATTACACAATGCTTTTCGGATTCTAAAGGTCCCAAACTTATATAATTCGAGGATAAGGTGATAAGGGTTCGAAATATCCTCATCCAATTGGCATTGGACAAGTGTATGCCTTGGATTTTTCATTATCTTCCCATTTTATTTAAATCGTTAAATAATGAGGTCATCGCTGCATCATAATGATGTCATAAATAATTTAATTTATTTAATGTTTAAAAAATTATAAAAAAACTACTATGATGTAGGAAATCTTTTTATCTTTCTAATGAATATTTATAATCAAAATTTGGACTTGTGTAACCCAACATAAAATTTTTTTTAGTAAAACATTTTAGGTTTGTGTCATTTTTTTACTTTAACATTAAATAAAAGGTCATTATGTCATTTTCTAACTAAAGTGGCTCCATGGGGTCCCCAAGTTTACCCATGGGTTGTCTTGGTCGGCCATGACTCATCCAATAGGAGTAGGACAAGTGTCATGCTCATCTCATATTATTAAAACACTATTTTTACCTTAAACTACACTAATTACCTCTAATCGCGATTAAGAACTTAAAAGTTACTATTCACCAAAAAATTATTTTAATCTCATTGAACCACATTTTACTTCTTAATGACAACCATTTATGTCGGATTTTTGAAAATCAAATCACAGAAGTGGTAATATTTCATTTAAACGAAAAATCAGTTATTTAACTACCACTTAGTGGTTTCACTATTCATCCAAAATTGAAGTTTTTCAGAACAATGCCAAAATTTCACCCTAAGCTATAATTGATATTCCGAATTCAAAAATGATGTCTATTTTACAAAATTCTAAACATATAAGTTGCATTAATTAATTTTATAATTAATTCCCGCTGTCACAATAAATAGCGTGTTTTAAGAAACAATTTATATCAAAAGATTGGCAATTGTTTATGTCCAATTTCAAAGTGAAATTAATTCTAATGAACACCATTGGATAAAATGGTAAAAATATATTCTAATTATACTTTAAAACCACTCAATAATATAACTTATCACTATAAATTATTTTGATTAAAAAAGTTGTTTTAATTATTTTTTACTATTCATAAAAATTCGGAAGTTCCCAGAAAATTACAAAAAATTCAACATAGGCCAATTTCAATATTAGGAATACAAAAATGAAGTCCATTTTGGAATATAAAATTTCTATAATTTTAAAAAGTCGTTATTACTATTTATAACGGCTACTATGATTAGTCATGGTGTTTTAGAACTCGAAGTTGCGTACAATGCAAGCTATTGCATTATTGAATGAGAAGCGTATCATGGAAGCTCGGGGTGTTACCTTCTCCCCTCCTTCAATAAATTGCGTCCTCGCAATTTGAAATTTTTTTTCTTTGAAAATAAGAGGTTGAAAATAGAAAATACCTTTGTGGAAAACCCACATCGGAAATAAGGTTAATAAAATTTAGCCTTAATAAGAGGGAAATGGAAATAATAAATTCACCACCAAATTATGATCTCGATAAGGAGAACATTGGTGGCAATTAGAGACATATAATTGGAGGAAAAACGTAAATATTTGTAGGGAGTGATTGAGGTCATCAATCACAATCAACTGTCAAATTGAGGGCCTCAAAGCCTTCAATCTATGTTGATTTAAAATATCATCAGTTCAACTAGAAATAAGGTATTAGTATAACACATTTTTTGTTTTAATATCCCTTTACTAAAGTTTAAGAATTAATTTATTCATTGAATAACAGATAGGTATATAAATATTTATTCCTGACAATTGGAATTTCAACCTTCAACTCACCTTTCACTCAAAAAGATAATAGAACCCAAAAATATTATACTTTTCCTAATTGTATAAGGTTCCAAATGTTAACACATACAATTTAGATTAGTAAAATTATTTTGTAACAACCAGGGACTTCCTGTAGGCTAGTGGTAGGAAATAAAGGCCTGTCGCACTATGGTTGTGGGTTCGATTCCTGCAGCTTTGTCCGACGCGATGGGTTATGCCCCACCCTGCAGGTTGTACTTTTCCTAAAAATATAGTACTATACTATTCCAAAAATAATCTTCATAAATGTTTTAACCTTAAACAATACTATCCAAAGTTCAACTTAATCCACTCCAACCTTTATAGTTATCCAAAATACCTCTGTCCAGACTTTCTCTAAAGGGTCGTTAAATTCCAAAATCAATTGTAACCTCAGATTCCCCAAACAAATTATAGTTTCTCTTATTGTCACATACTAAAAATATGATTACCTTCATCATATTAAATCCTTAATGAAAACAACATGTACTGCAGTACAATCCTTATATATCACATTATTCTTATAACCATAATCTAGTTCTTGAGTCCAAAAACAAAATACAATAATTATTCCGCTTCAACTGTAGTCACAACATAAGATTGTCCATGATCCCTTGGCCTTTTCTGAGGTAAGTTTCCTTGACGCTTAGGACATTCATTTGCATAATGCCCCATTTCCTTACAATTGTAGAATTCAACTTTGACAGCCTCTTTCTTTCCCTTGCAATCACGAGCCTGGTGACCCTTTTCTCCACATTTATAACAAACTCCCATTCCTTTTAGGCACGTACCAGGGTGATTCTTCCCACAATTATCACATAATGGAAAATCCTTCTTTCCCTTTTTCCCATTATCTGGCTCTTGTTCCACCATTCTCTTCTTCTCTTGATTTACTTTGTTGTCATAAGACTTAGAGAATTACTTTTCTGTCTTGATAGCACAGGAGACAATATCTTCGTATGATGAGAAGGATTGTGATACTAAAGCTCGATGGAGAAATGGTTTTAACCCATCAAATAAACGATCAATCTTACTCCTTGGGTTATCTATATAATCGGCATCATGCCTTGCTAACCTTGTAAAGTTGGCCACATACTTTGCGACATTCTCATCCTCCTTCTGCCTCAGACTCAGAAATTGCCTTTCCATATCTGCTCGATGGTCACGAGGAAAGTATTTTTCTAAGAAAAGCTCTTTGAACTCCCTCCATTCCATATTCGATACGTCATCATCTTCCTTTGTGTTTCGAATCAGCGACCACCACTGATCGGCATCTCCAGTGAGGCGGTAAACTGCCATGACAACCTTCTCCCTTTCACTACTCCCCAAGGTATGGAATATTTTCTCTAAGGAATTTATCCATTACTCAGCTACTATAGGATTTGTACTCCCATTGAAGGTTGGTGGTTGTTGCCTCATGAATTGATCTAGCATTGATCCTCCACGTTGCGGATCAGGGTGCTCCATACGAGTAAGGTTATTATTCATAACCTGAGTGAGTTGTCCCAGTATGGTAATAAGTTGATCAGCACAAGTTGTATCTCTATATCCACAATAATTATCTTGAGCAGGAGGGCAATCCCTACACGGAGTTCGTGCATTGATACGGTTTCCATTCCTTCCACTAGGCGCCATTTCTAAACAATGGCATAAACTAGATTAGTTTATGAATCAAAATACATAATTCCATACTTGTTAAACACTTTACATAAATTGAACTATTTATGGATATATTCCATAATCATAAAAAGAAATGTTTTCTTCGAGGAAGTATGTACTCATAACCCTTCATAGTGGTTTGTAAATAAAATGAGAATTATCTTACGCATATCCTCCGGGAGTGTCGTAACCAAGAGTGCAGCAAGGCCCGTTGTCATGCACCAGTTCCCGTTCGAGTCTAGCTCAAAGCGGTGTTTTCGGGTTTTACCCCTAGGTACATCTGTGCCAGAGCCGCCTCTACTTGATCGTATCCAGACATGGATGTATTGCTCGGAAAACTCATAACATCTCTATAATACCAAAATTCTAGGAAGTTCTTCTATACTAATCCTCAAAGTCTATCTTCGGGCTATGTTCTCTAATCAGAGTTTATCTAAATCTAGCTTCCAAGGTTAGTACTAAACTGCCTCTGATACCAACTGTAGCGCCCCGACCCCAGCTACCCAGAGTCGGTGCATTACTTCGTAACATTGGCATGATCACAAAAGATCAAGTCTCTAAAGACCGATTAGTTTAGTAGCCTTGGAAACACTAGATACATTCATAAATGTTACATTACATCACAAAGTGAAAAACTATAATAACATAGTCTCCATAGTCCACACTTCTATCCTCTTCGGACTATCCCTGCAGGTCATTCATAAAATACTTCTTCACATCCTGGAAAATATTAAAACATTGAAAGGGGTGAGCTCAGATGCTCAGTAAGGATAACAATATTGCGGAAGCTTTCATAAATAAAAATTAACATTTAAGGCAATGTATAACTAAAAAAAAGCCTTTTAAACTTGAACTTCAACATACTATGGAAAAAGTAAAATGAGATAATGCCATTCACTTCTTCACATGGATATTCTACTGGTCGAATAATCACATGCAATATCAATAATCACTTTCATAATGATGGAATGCATAATGCCAGACTATCATAACCATGTAGTCAAGGCCTCGTGCCAAGACCACAAATAAGCTTTTGTCAAGGCCTCGTGCCAAGACACTAGTTTGTCTAATGAGACCTGCCGATGCATCGAGGAGCTATAGCGGGCTCCACCCATCACTTATTAAGTCCAATGCATTCCTCATATGAATAGGTTTAAACATTTCATAAACCATAACATAATCTTATCACATAAAACATGCATAAAGGAAACATAACATTTCCACATTTAAATCACAAGATATAATTACAACACATTGATATAATAAAAATGCTTTCAAAACCATTTTCAAAACCAAAATAAAATAAAGTTAAAACTTTGTATTTATTTTTCATTAAAATAAAGTGATGGCTTGTAGAGGAAGCCGAAACTCAAATAATGGTCACGACAGCGGAGAAGTCGTTGTCACCGTATAAGTACGGAAAGGAAAACATTCCCTTTTTGTCGTTTAGTAAAACGCTTCGTATAAAAAGGATTCCTTTTGAATAAACGTAAAAGTCAAAGGGGTTTAAACACCGTATAAATGAAATTTGTGTATAAAACCAAATATGCCTCAATGAAAGGAGATTGAGACGAAGTCCTTACAAAGATCATTTTTAAATAAAATATATCTATTATGTGTATTCACTGTAGGTACACATAAAGAAAGTAAAAATACAAAATAAGACATAATAATATCATGACATAATTTGAAAGTAGGAGATTAACCCAAAGAATGGAAGTTGGGTTAAGAAGTTCCCTTACCCCGTGTCTGAATTGACTCAACCGTTCTTTAACCTCCTAAATAATAAACTAGAGTTAATATATACCTTATTAAGAACCATTTTTAATTTCATTGTCCTTTTTATATCACTTATTACATTGTTATGAACATTATGTAATTATTTAAGTTAATAACTGTCGTTTTGTCGATCTTTGGTACTTGAGTCAACAATAAACTTCTTATAATTACAAGTTGTTTATGTGGTAGAATATCCATTATCTACAGTATTATATTCATGATTTAGATGTCATATATATCATATATATACAATATATACATTCATTCATAATATTACGTAACATTTAGAGGTAAGAAATGAAATGCACCGTTCATGGAGACGGTAAGCCGTACGTACGCATGAACGCTACATTCATTTCAATTTCATATATAATGGAAAGAAATCATAATTATATAAATGTATAATATAATTCCAGTATAATATAGTGTATAATACCATTTACTCCATCCTTTATACATCCCACATATTGCATTAATGATTCAAATCACTTTGAGGGGGCGGTAGTCCACACTTCCTAAAATGAAATTATCGCATTTTACCCATAATGGAAATCATAAAGTATTCCATAAATGAGAAATAAAGAAGCATAAGTAAAACATAAACATATTATATATCATATATAAAAATAGTGACATCTTAATGGCCACCTTTGAAGGTGTTATATGAGTGTTGAACAATCATCGTTTCGTGAGGCAGAAATTCGCCATCCACAGAAACCGTATGTTCTTTAACCATTAGATGTAGGTGTATGTAAGTGTAGCTCGAATACTTCTTATAACAACATCCTAGTATATTGAGGATACTGGTGTTGTTACAAAAGAAATGAATAAAAAGAGTTTAGGGGGTTGGAGAAGAAAAATAAAACAAAACAACATTAGAGAAGAAATTACCTCAAAATCGGGTAACTCTTTTTGATTTGAGCCAAAGGCTTCCTTGGGAAGAGTTCTGCCCAAAGTAAGGCTTCTAGGAGTAAGAGGGGGAAGTTGGGAGAGTATTTGGGCAGAGTTTGGATGAGCCAAATGGCTTGATGGTGTGAATAAGGTGGGAGAGGTGGGGGCCTTTTACAAGTGGAGAGGAGGGGCTCTTTTGGAATGATCGAAATGTTACATTATTACACAATGGTTTTCGGATTCTAAAGGTCCCACACTTATATAATTCGAGTCTAAGGTGATAAGGGTTCGAAATATCCTCATCCAATTGGCTTTGGACAAGTGTAAGCCTTGGATTTTGCATTATCTTCCCATTTTATTTAAATCGTTAAATAATGAGGTCATCGCTGCATCATAATGATGTCATAAATAATTTAATATATTTAATGTCTAAAAATTATAAAAAAAATACTATGATGTAGGAAATCGTTTTAGATTTCTAATGAATATTTATAATCAAAATTTGGACTTGTGTAACCCCACATAAAAATTGTTTTAGTAAAACATTTTATGTTTGTGTCATTTTTTTACTTTAACATTAAATAAAAGGTGTTTATGTCATTTTCTAACTAAAGTGGCTCCATGGGGTCCCCAAGTTGACCCATCGGTTGTCTTGGTCGGCCATGACTCATCCAATAGGAGTAGGATAAGTTTCATGCTCATCTCATATTATTAAAACATTATTTTTACCTTAAACTACACTAATTACCTCTAATCGCGATTAAGAACTTAAAAGTTACTATTCACCAAAAAAATTATTTTACTCTCATTGAACCACATTTTACTTCATAATGACAACCATGTATGTCGGATTTTTTAAAATCAAATCACAGAAGTGGTAATATTTCATTTAAACGAAAAATCAGTTATTTAACTACCACTTAGTGGTTTCACTATTCATCAAAAATTGAAGTTTTTCAGAACAATGCCAAAATTTCACCCTAAGCTATAATTGATATTCCGAATTCAAAAATGATGTCTGTTTTACAAAATTCTAAACATATAAGTTGCATTAATTAATTTTATAATTAATTCCCGCTGTCACAACAAATAGCGTGTTTTAAGAAACAATTTATATCAAAAGATTGGCAATTGTTTATGTCCAATTTCAAAGTGAAATTAATTCTAATGAACACCATTGGATAAAATGGTAAAAATATATTCTAATTATAATTTAAAACCAGTCAATAATATAACTTATCACTATAAATTATTTTGATTAAAAAATTTGTTTTAATTATTTTTCACTATTCATAAAAATTCGGAAGTTCTCAGAAAATTACAAAAAATTCAACATAGGACAATTTCAATATTAGGAATACAAAAATGAAGTCCATTTTGAAATATAAAATTTCTATAATTTTAAAAAGTCGTTATTACTATTTATAACGGCTACTATGATTAGTCACGGTGTTTTAGAACTCGAAGTTGTGTACAATGCAAGCTATTGCATTATTTAATGAGAAGCGTATCATGGAAGCTCGGGGTGTTACATGAATTCAGATTCACCTTCATTATTCATCCCTACCAAGATGGCTGCCTTGGCATATGAAAGCTTATAAGTCTTACCATAAGACTTAAAAGACAACTTGTCCTTTCCATCTTCTTTAAGAAAAGAGACTGTTTCATAGAACTCTATAAGAAATTCTGAATATACTTCATCTTGATTCCCAGGTTTTGACACCGCAACATCTTCTCAACCATTTAGCTTGATATTCTTGGAAATAAGAAAATTGTACTTGTTGAAGAAATCTGTATGAACCATCCTCTCTCTATATACTTACAACTTTCAAATCTATATAGAAGAAGACATGTCTTGAGAAGCTGCTTCCACAGACATTCGGATTTGACGACCTCTGAGAAGTTCGGAATGGAAAAAGCTGAGGTTCGGAACGACTTTAAAACGGAGAGGCAGAGCTTCGGGACGCTAGAGCTTGAAAACCGATGTGGGACAACCATTTGGGGTCCCCTTTATATAGGCAACGAAAAAACGGTTCAACTTACATGGTTGATCGAACGGTTGTGATAAGCTGAGATCAGATCTGACGGTCAAAAACCAATTCTCTTGAATCCGATCTTTTGAGGTTTTTTTTAAAACATAGAATTATGAAAACTATAAACCGAAAACAAAATATAAGAAAATGCCAACAAGTAAAATATGATTACGAAAACTTGAGAAAGGAAATCATACCTTTCGGATTGGCTTAAGAGGATTATTCGTAATAGGTAATATTCTTACGAAAACTATGAAAAAAAACATTATTACGATAAGACAAAATTTTAAAAAATCACTACGAAAAATAAACTCAGTAAGGAAAACTCAGTACGAAAATTTTATTACAAAATTTGAAAATGAAAAACTTATTTTGAAAGATTCGGTACGAAAATCCCATTATGAAAATACCAGTACAAAATTTTCCATTCCGGATGTTTCCAATACGAACATTTCCATTTCAGAAGTTTTCTATATGAAAATATCCATTCTGGAAAGTTTTTGTTCCGGAAATTCCATTCCGGAATTGTAATTCTGAAAAGTTTGAAAACAGATTTTGAAAAACTTTGTTAAACTAACAATCAAATGTACTCCCCCTGTGAAAATGAGTTTATTACTGTATGGAGAGTTTTTGAACAAAAAGTTAATTAAGAAGGATTACCATATGGTTAACATTCCTAACTTCTGTTCAATATATTCAAATCTATCAGAAGGAAAAGATTTTGTGAAAATATTACCAAGTTGATCTTGTGTTCCGATAAATTGAAGAATAATATCTCCTTTAAGTGTGTGATCCCTAAGAAAGTGATGCCTAATATCTATGTGTTTTGCATGGGAGTGATGTGAAAGGTTCTTACTAAGGGAAATTGCACTAGTGTTATCACACAAAATTTGATTTTTAGTAAAACTCAAGCCATAGTCTGTGAGTGTGTGTTGCATCCACAACACTTGAGCACAACAACTTTTAGCTACTACATATTCAGCTTCAGCAGTGGAGAGTGCTACAGAATGTTTCTTCTTGCAGGACCAAGAATCTAATGAATCTCCTAAGAAATGACAAGTTCCGGATGTACTTTTTCTATCAATCCTACATCCACCAAAGTCAGCATCAGAAAAGCTTTTTAGGATAAAATCATTTCCAGAAGTATAAAATAATCCTAGATCCATGGTTCCCTTAAGTTAGCGAAAAATTCTTTTTACAGCCTTTATGTGAGATTCCTTAGGATTGGATTGATATCTTGCACATAAGCATACTAAAAACATTAAGTCTATTCGACTAGTTGTTAAGTAAATTAAACTTCCTATCATTCCTCTAAACGATGTTTGATCTACTAGTTTCCCCGCTTCATCAAGATCTAAAGAATTTGAGGTACCAATAGGAGTACTTATACTCTTAGTATTATCATAACCATACTTTTTAAGAAGATATTTAATTTACTTATGTTGAGATATGTAGGTTCCTTCTGGTTTTTGAGAAATTTGAAAACCAAGGAAAAATGTTAACTCACCCATCATACTCATTTCAAACTCAGATTTCATTAGACTTGAAAAAGAGCCGGTCAAAGATTGCTGAGTTGAACCAAATATGATGTCATCAACATAAATTTGAACAATCAAAACATTTTTCTTATCTTTCTTTATAAAAAGCGTTGGATCTGCATTTCCCTTAACAAAGTTATTTTGAAGCAAAAATATAGTGAGTCTATCATACCATGCTCGTGGGGCTTGTTTAAGGCCATACAGAGCTTTGGTAAGTCTAAATACATAATCAGGATGTTTTGTATCTTTAAAGCCAGGAGGTTGTTCAACAAAAACTTCCTCTTGAACATAACCTTTAAGAAAAGCACATTTCACATCCATTTGGAAAAGTTTGAAATTAAAGAATGCTGCAAAGGCAAGTAGAATACAGATAGATTCAAGTCTAGCTGCTGGAGCAAAGGTTTCTTTATATTCTATTCCCTCTTGTTGATTATAGCCTTTAGCAACAAGTCTAGCTTTATTTCTTACTATGATTCCATTTTCATCACATTTATTTCTGAAAACCCATTTTACTCCAATAACAGAAGTTTCCTTAGGTCTTTCAACCAAGGTCCAGACATTATTCCTTTCAAATTGATTTAGTTCATCTTGCATGGCTTTAATCCAATCATCATCACCTAAAGCTTTATCAGTGCTTTTAGGTTCTAATTGGGAAAGAAATGCTAGATGTTCTACTTCATTTCTTAAAGAAATTCTAGTCCTTACAGGTTGATTTACATCACCAATGATACTATCACTGGGATGATTCTTTAGAAACGCCTGATTTGGGTTTTGAAAAGCATGTTCATCAACATAGGGTAGAAAATATTCTGGGGTAAATGTTTCAGGAATATCTTCTTGAACATTATCTTTATCAGAAGTTTCTTCTATCAAATGTTGATAATCAGTTTTTGAAAACACATCCGAGGATGTATGCTGAGGTGTTTTAAAAACAAAAGGATCAGACTCATCAAATTTTACATGTACTGTTTCTTTAATAGTACAAGTGTTTTTATTGAAAACTCTAGAAGCCTTAGAAGTTGTGGAATAACCTAAGAAAATCCCTTCATCAGATTTTGGTGCGAATTTATGTAAGTTATCTTTAGTATTCAAAATGAATACTTTGCAACCAAAAACCTTGAAGTAGGATAGTCTTGGTTTTCTACCATTCCATAACTCATAAAGAGTTTTATTAAGAAAAGGTCTAATCAAAACTCGATTTATAGTATAGCAAGCAGTACTTAGAGCTTCATCCCAGAAATGTCTAGCTATAGAATATTCACTCAACATGGTTCTAGTTATTTATTGAAGAATTATATTTCTTCTTTCAACTAAACTATTTTGTTGAGGAGTTCTAGGTGCTGAAAAATTTTGAGTAATACCTTTTTTACTACAAAAAGTTTCAAAATCAGAATTTTGAAATTCTCCAACATGATCCTTATGAATAGTTTTCAATGGAAGGTTTTTCTCATTTTTAACTTGAGCTCTAAAACTTTTTAAATTATAAAAAGCTTCGGATTTATTTGCTAGAAAATAAACCCAAGTAAATCTAGTGTAATCATCAACTAGAAAAATAACATAGTATTTGCCTTCAATACTTCCAGTTTGTGTTGGGCCAAAATGATCCATGTGCACTAACTATAATGCATCGGTTTTTGAGACTTCACCGATTGATTTAAAACTAGATTTATGTTGCTTACCATATTGATAGGGATCACAATCTTTAGAAGAGTCAAATCTAAGCTCTGGTAGATCCTTAACTAGTTTCTTCTTAGAGAGTTTCATAGGTTCCTAAGGTTACAGTGACCTAGTCTTCTATTCCATAACCAGGAATATTCTTCCATTGCACTAAGGCAAGGAAAATCACAGATTCTAAGATCTTATAAGTTTAAGGTGTAAACATTCTCTAGCCTATTGGCTGAGAGAATAAATTCTTCCTTGTAATTGTGAACTAAGCACTTATCATTCCTAAAATTCACAAGGTAACCTTCATCACATAACTAACTTATTCGAATAAGGTTGTGCTTAAGACCCTTAACAAAAATAACATTTGAAATTAATGTTTTACCAAGAAAAACAATATTACCAATACCAACAATCTCACCCTTAGAATTATCTCCGAAAGTTACCTTTCCTCCTTTCGTTTTGATAATCTTCTCAAAATAGCTTTTGTTACCAGTCATGTGCCGGGAACATCCACTATCCATGTACCATGTATTGTTCCTGGTACTCTCTTTATTTTCCAGAAATCAAGAAGAAAATTAGACTTTCAGAATCCAAACTTGTTTGGATCTGAGATTTCAAGACATTAAAATTTTAGGTACCCACATCTTCTTAGAAAAGTAAGCTTTTTGAAATCCTAGAGATTGGGTTTTTTTTAAGGAACAATTCTTTGCCCAGTGACCACCACATTGAAACTTGGTACAAAATGGGGCACTTTTGGGAACAAAATAATTGTTACTGAAAATTGGTTTTGCATGGGTATAACCAAATCCGGATTTATTTCTTAAAGGTCGTATTTGGGAATATATTTTATCAAAACTTTCCTTACCATGGGTAAAGTTTGATAAACACTTCTTTAGGGAAAAAATTTCGGACTTGAGTTTTACAACCAAGTGTTTATCCTCAAAATAATTAGTTTTAGAACTAGATCCAGGCTCGAAAACATTTTTATTAGAAATTACTTCTTCTAATTCTTTAGAAAGTTTGTTCTTCTCAGAACTTACTTCCTCAAGATTTTTTGAAATACTTTCAAAATCATCATTTTTCTTATCAAGATCTTTAGAAACATCTGATATCTCTTTTGTAAGAATAGAATTCATAGAGTTTTCGTTATCATGTTTTTTATTGAGTTTAGAATTCTCAATTTCAAGATGTTCAGAAAACCTAGAGACTTCTTCATAAGTAGGTAAAGTATTTTCTTCATCAGAAGAATATTCTTCATTAGAAGAGTTATAATACTTACTATTATTAGAATTTAAAGAAACATTGGTCAATGATTCATCATTTCATACCTTAGATATAAAACAATGATTATCAATAGGTAATATGGCTATAAGACCAAGATTCTTCTGTCATGAAGATTCATAATCAGAAGATTTATCTGAAGAGTCACCACCACTGGCACTCCAGGTGTCATTAGATTTCATAAATTTCTTAGCTTTTGTTTTATAATACTTCATTCTGTTCCTGTCTGAATGTCTTTCTTTCCTTTCTTTCTTTTTGAGAATAGGGAAATCTGGTCTTATATGTCCCACTCTATTGCATTCATAACAAGTAACTTCTCCATCTTTCTTATATTTCCTTTCCTTTTTCTTATACATGGATTGGAAATTTCTCTGGCCAGCTATCTTGTTCATCCTTCGAGCATGATTTGTTAATTCATTTTCTGATATTTCACTCTCGCTAGAATCTGACTGAATTACCATCTTCTTAGACTTAGATCTGGTTACTCTCCCAGGAGTCTTAGATTTCATATGATTTGATGTTGTTGTAAAAGCAATAGTACCATTTCCATTTTTCTTTTTGATGTTGTTAGCATCTCTCTTCATTCTAGTTTCATGTTGGAGAAGAGTTCCAAAAAGCTCATCAACAGAAATCTGAGTCACTTTCTTGTTCTCATCTATAGCAGTTCTTTTGGATTCCCACTCATTAGGCATGATATCAATTATCTTATCCACAAGAGCTTCATCATCTAAACCTTTCTCTCCCATAGACTGTAGGCTGTTGAAGATAGTCATAAATCTCTGTTGTAATTTACATATTGGTTCACCATAAGGAAAGTTGAAGCCATGATATTCAGCTCTAACCATAGCTCTCTTAGTCTCAATTACTTTAGAAGTTCCAAAGTGTGTAACTTCTAACTTCTTCTAGATACAATTAGCTACTTCACAAGATGAACTTTGGATATATATATTTCTGGTCATTGAACAAAGTAGAGTATTGCATACCTTATAGTTGAGTTGATATTCTTGCTTTTCTTGGTTTTTAAAAGTTCTATCTTCCTTATCAGGAATTTTATAATCACCAGTAAGCATAACAAAGTTTTCTACTCCAGTATTGATAAAAAAAGTCTTCATTCAATCTCTCCTGTACTCATAATCATTACCATCAAAGATTGGTGGTCTTGTAGGATTTATATTATCGATAGAACCAACATTAATTCCTTCCATACTAAAAATAACCTTCGGCACACAAACATGTTAGTAGAAAAGATTCGTAATAACAATGTTCGGAATGAAAACGTTCGGAATGACAAAGTTAGCAAGAAAAACTTATACGTGAGAATAAGTATTTCAGATACCTCCTCTGATAACAATTTTAGGATTGAAATAATGATGTAGATGCTCAATTTACAAGAGGGGGGGTGAATTGTAAACTTTAAAAATTCCTTTGGAACCTTTAAAGTTAGTTACAAATAACTATGTTTTCCTTGAGTAAAGGAAAGCGCTAAGTTTAACAAAGTTAAACATAAGCAAATTCACAACACCTCTAATACAAAATGAAAACATGCAAAGAGATTCCAAAAGTAGGTTCCGGAAATATGGTTCCAGAAATTGACACTTAACAAAAGATTACAATATGAGATTCTACCTTAAAGCATATAGAATCTGAATGAAACAGAGTACAAGTAAGGTAGTATAAGAAAGTTATACTTTTCTTATAATACAAAATGCAGTGGAAATAAACAAGTAGTAAAACTACAAGTAACAAGATATAAGTCTTTTAACCCAAAGAGAAGGGTATCCAACAACCTTGGATAAATGTCCCTTGATTTATACTTTCAAGCAAGTCTTCCTTACCCACACCAGGCAAAGCCCTCGATACAAAGATCGGAGTGTCTCTGTCTTGCTATCCCCGCAAGCCCTCAAATTAAAGGTAGTTGGTCACCTCTGTCTTCCTCAGCAAGGAAGCCCTTAACTTCAAGGTGTTGGAAACCGTTGTCTTCCTATCCCCAGAAGTTCTCGAATGTAATCACCAACATTCGGAGTCGCACGAAGCTTTGAGAGTTAATAAGAGCCTCTCCCTCTCTAGAAATCACTTCAAGCATGTAATCACATGAGTCGAAGATCAGTCAGCCTTTCAGCACTTCAGCACTGAGCTCTTTCAAATGAGCTCCTATTTATAGGTAAGGTCGACCTCCTTTCCAATGGTCATATTTTCCTTAAAAATCAGAGGGACCTGTACACGTGTAACTTAACCAATGGTTAGTTCATAACAGAATACACGACATCGTTTTATAACAAAACAAGTGTAACAGAGTGTACGACACTGTTTTAAATCTTAACTAAAAAGATTCGGAGTGAAGGTTCAGAGTGAAAGTTCGGAGTGTAAGGAAAATAATAAAGAGTAGACAAAATATAAAGGCATAAGAAATATGAAATTTCGGAGTGCAAATTTGGAGTATGAATAAATTCAGAGTGTATAGAACAAAGATGATCAGTTTTTGTTTAATAGATGAACTCGTAATGAGAATTCAGAATGAGAATTCGTCATCAGAATTCGTAGTGATAATTCCTCATCATAATTCGTAATGGGAATTCATCATCTGAATTCGTAATGAGATTTCAACATAAGAATTTGTAATGAGAATTCGTATTCGGAATGAGAATTCATCATCAGAATTCGTAATGAGAATTCATCATCATAAATCTTAATGAAAATTCATTATCAGAATTCGTAATGAGAATTCATCATTAGAATTCGTAATGAGAATTCAATGTCAAACTTCATAAGGATTCGTATCTTGAATCCGGAATAGAACTTAATCAGAGTTCGTATCCGAAATTCGGAATGATAATTTATTACAGTTCTCATCTGGAATTCGGAGTGAAACATCCTTACAGTTCTTATCCAGAATTCAGATCCTAAAATAGAGTACTTTATATCAAAGTTTCATAAAAATCTGAGAAAACAGAAATGAATCTGAATTTTATACTTAGGAAAAATATGAATGAAAATATGATAAGAATAATTTTTCTTACAAAAGATATTTTCCATATAAAAGAGATTTTCCTTATAAAAGCAATTTTCTTTATAAAAGCAATTTTTCTTATAAAATCAATTTTCCTTATAAAAGAAATTTTCCTTATAAATGCGATTTTCTTAAAGATAAGGTGTTTTTGATTTTCAAAACAAGAAGGAATGTAAAAGTCATAAGAAAAACCTTATTGACTCAAAAAATTTTACCTTTACTTCTATATTTTAAAAAATTTTAATTACTATTTGAGAAAGATAATCATTTTCTACTATTTCTCTAGAAATTGTAGGAGGTAATCTCATTCCACATCGATCTATAATAGTCTACGGAGGTATATGAATATTTGATCAAAATACTATCCATTTATTTTTTTCTTCAATTCATTATAATGATTTGAAATTACCCCCCTTCAAATATTATTATTATTTGAGATATTCCACACACATATATATATATTATAAATTAATGTTAAACTATTCCCAATTAAATTTTAATTCGAAATGATTTGGGTTATAAAAGTAGTCAATTATCCATATTCTTTGAGTTGTGCCTCATGTATATCTATCTATTTAACCAACCCTAGAATATAATACTTTATAAACCAAGTTAGTATATCTTATGTTTTTTTATAATAATATTGATAGATATAGTTGTCTTCTTGAAAGTGATACTCTTGATGTTTCCAGTTGTCAACAACCATGTATTTTGGACAATTTTTATCCTTGTATTATTTAATCAAATCAATCCCTAAATTAGAAAATATTGGTATTCTACTAAAAAATTAAATTAAAAATGATTTGATATATTTGGGTTTGATTATTTTCCATATTCACTATGTTTATCCCCATTATAATCTGGCCCTTTGTCAATAACATCAACATATTATGTGATCAATCATGATAGTCTATCTTCTAAGTTCTTCTCAACCGAAGATCTTCCATGGTTGTTTTTCTAATTGATGTCTCATAAAAATTTTATATAGATGGATGCATTCCCCTAATAATGTTGGAATTCATTATATTCATTTGTATTTAGATAATATAATATAGTCTCTTGACATGACCACCCTTCTAATTTCAGTACTTCCTATGTAGTCAGATACTTCTAGAATGCATTATACCCTAGTGGCGGGGAATAATATTTTTATCAAAAAACTCAACCTTTACACAAAAAAATACTACTATTATACTAATATAATAATAATATATGTAACCCAATAAATACCTAAACTAAAATTTTTAAACAGAAATAGGATAAAAAATGGCTTCAACAAAAGAAATCACTATACAGTCATTTGGTACCCTCAATTTCTCCCTAGAAATGTTTTCAAAATTTCATGAATATAGAGGATGTAAATATATCCTACATACATGATCAAAACATAAATTTATATAAATTCAAACCACACATACAACAAATTAATATGAAAATGGATGTATTGGATTGATCCCAAAGAGAAAGGGGAATGCATTGATGAAATTTCTCAGGAAAAGGATGGTTCATACCATATTCAATTTATTTTATTTTATTATCCAATAAATGATGAAAAATATATTATTATATTTTAGATGGAATTAAGATAAAATTTATAAGAGAGGTAAGACAAAATCCATGAATTCTTTTTTGTCTAGAACAAAATGCAGACTTCACTTGGTGAAAATAATACACATTATTTTTGTATTAAATATATTTAATAGATAGAAGAAATTCTAAATCTATTTCAATCATCCATATAAAAATAATGATTCATTTCCATATGAATTATAATGCTAGGATGATTTAGGATAAGATTGAAATATAATAAGAATAATAAATTCCAATGTCCATGAATTACATGAATTTATCATATTTTTGTTCATTTTCTACAAAATTCACTTGGTATATGATTTTATAATGTATATGTATATAATGATTTAATACACAGAAAAAAATGAATATAATAATTATAAAAGTGAATATATAAATAGAAAAATTTGGTACACACCCATTTCAATTGATTTCCCTCTCCCCTATAGATTTAGCTAATCAACCTTAGATGATCCCCAAGGATGAATAAAACAAAACCCATAGTGAATATATTAGATGTAAGAGAATGAAAATAAGGTAATTAAATTAAAATATAAATCATAAAACATTTATATCAAAATAGATTACAAAAAAACAGAAAGAAAACCCTTTCTTTAAAGGAATTTGGGGAAAAGGCCATGGAGTAGACTCCTAGTGTTAAAACCTCTTTCCTTTAATGGATGTCCCTATCCCTGGGCCAGAACCCCCATAACCAAAAGGTTCGGAAGATAGGTAGAAACCTACTCCCAACAAATTTATTATAAAAAATAGTATACAGTACAAAACCACTCAAAAACCGAAGGCTTTACAAAGCCATGTATACAGAACACCATCCTTATCATTGCTAACCAAGTTGTCGCAATAAGATGGAAAAATAAAAGTCCAACTGGAACTAACATCCATTATATCCATTTTAGAGAGAGAATCATCCACCTGATTAGCCTCTCGATAGACATGAGACACATTAAGACATAAACCCTCCATAAGGATAATATAGGAGATCCAAGCAGGCATCATTCTCTAAGGAACATTCCATGAGATATCTTCGAGAATCTACACAGCAAGAGATGAGTCTGACTCCACCCATACCCTATGAAAACCATAACCCACTACATACCTGATAACTTTGATCATCTCCCACAATTCAGCCTCAATAGCATGTGCATATCCAATGTAGTGAAAAACAGCCTTTAACAAATCCCTGATGAGATCTGAAGACTCCACCACACCCAGCATGACCCGGTGCACCAGAGGCTACCCCATCCAGATTAACTTTTAGCCAATCTGAAATTGGTGGGATCCACCTGATGCATTTAGCCGTTATGGGCTTCCTTTCCCTTCCACTAATACCAAGATATCTCAAGAGTAAAAAATCAGAGTCATCATTATTCATAGATATAGTTTAGTTCATCGAAGAAGATTTTATTGCCCAGTGTATAAACAGAACAGAATCCCTAAAAGATGTCTTGACATTGTTAAATACAATGTTATTCCTAGATTTCCAGATATAGGAGAATACTGAAATGATAGCAGCAGTAAGCAGCGATTTCTATTGATCACTATAGTCAGTTTTGAAGGCCGATTTTATGACCGATTCAACAGAGTAACAATCCATGTAGCATTTGAATACAGATTGCACATAGTTCCATAATTATACAAAAAAAGAGCAGTGAATAAAAAAATGAGTGAGAGATTTATCACTCCTCATACAGAAGTAACATATCGATGCCAAGATGAACCCTTTTCGCTGTAGATCACACTGAATGGGCATTCTGTTTTTCCAGATTCTTCAGATCAAGAGAGTATCACTAGGGGATAAGAAAGGCCGATGAACAACTGCCAGCCATGAATGTATTCTAGAAAAATCACCACACTATATGTTATAATAATCCCTACTAGAAAATATTCCAATGAGAGAAGATTTCCAGATCAGTATGTCAATATCAAAAAAGACATATTTAACAATTTCCACATAAAGATTATTGGGAATAAAATCAAGAGCATCCAGATTTCCCTACATGTCAGAAATGGACAACATCCCAAATGAAGATAGAATATCAGTGCACTCCTTTATTGCGGAGGACAGCCATGGGGTATTCTAACAATTCGGATGAGAGTTAGAAAAAATTAACCATATTGATGGAGAAATTATATTTAATTACGTACTCTTAACCGAGGACCACAAAGAGGATTTCAGAAAAGAGCACTTATTGTTTTGAAGTCTTTAAACAAACCTTCCAACCAAAATTCAAGATAGAAATCAGGCTGGGAAAGAATCCTCCAGGTGAAGTTCAGAAGAAGAGAATTATTAAAGATTCTAATATCATTAATTCCCATTCCTCCCATATTTATTGTCTTTATACAGTCATTCAAGGAAACTGTAACAAGTTTCCTCTTATGGGATGATTCATTCCAAATGAAATTCCGAATCATAGCATCAAATTCCTTGAGAAGAAGTGTTGGCCATCAATACACAGAAAAGGAGTAAATAAACATGGATGTAATAATAGAGTTGGGAAGGAAAATTCTACCCGCTTGGTACATAGTCTTCAATTTCTAGATAGCCAAAAGATTTGAAATTTGTAGAGCAATACCTTCTAAATGAACATCTTTCACTCTTCCCCAAAACAAAGGAATCCCATGATAGTTAAATGGAAGTGTACCTCTATTAACACAAAGTCTACGAGCCACCCTCTTTTGCTTCAAGGTTCTAATTCCTTCCCCAAAGACAACAATGGATTTATTCCAGCTAATAACCTGGCCTGCAACCATCTCATAATGTGAGAATGTTCTCTTAATGCAAGAAATTGTTTTCCTGTCAGCCTTATAGAACAGAAGTATATAATCATCATATAATAAATGTGAGGGAGCAATTAAATTCCTACCTGCCCTTATTCTTTGGTATATACTTGTGTTGACAATATCATGGATACAGATGCTCACGTAATCCTCATCCATAGAAAATAAAAGCCCAGATAAATTATTACCTTGTCTAACCCCTTTGGTGCATTGAAAGAAACCCATGGTGGAGCCATTGATAAAGATAGATAAAGAAGAAAATTTTAATGTGGTGTAAATCAAACAAAAAAATTTCTATGAGAAGCCATGCATCTTAAGAATAGTGAAGATGAATTCCCACTTTATTATGTCAAAGGCCTTTGATATATGAAACTTCAGGGCTAGGATATGATGTGGAACATTTCTTTTGATGACATTAATGCATTTTGAGGCATTGAAAATACAATTCTGAATCGTCCTCCCATGTAAAAATCCAAATTGATTGACAGAGAAAATATTCTTAGTAACATCACCTAACTGAATTTCCAAAATTTTTCTAATTACCTTAGTAATGGAGTTCCCAATGGCAATAGGCATGGAATAATTGATGTCCAAGGAATTGTATTTCTAAAGAATTAGAGTAATGAAGATAGAGTTCATCCCCAATGGCATAAAGGAGTGATGAAAAAATTCTTTAACAGTACTGATAACATCATTCTGGATGATATCTCATTAAAACATGAAAAACATATTTGTGAATCCATCAGGACCCAATACACAGTCCACATTCAATGAAAAAAGTGCATAATATATTTCTTTTTTGTGTAGATGTCTCAATAAGATTTTTATGATGACTATCATCAACACTGGACTCAATACATCTAATGATATTACCAGAGTTGTTCTCACCAAATTCAGAATATATTTTCGAAAAGTAAGATGTCACACCATTGGAAATGTTATTTTAAGATGTCAGCATATTATCATCAATCAGTAGGACCCTAAGGTTCCTTATAACATTTATTTCTTTTTGAAAGAAATGAAAAAATATCGAGTTACTATCTCCATCCTTAACCAACATAACATTGAGTTGATTCTGGTCCATGTTCTCATTTAGAGTCAAGAGATTATAATGTTTTGAAGCAGCTTGTATTTACTCCTGAGATGGAATGTCTTGTTGCCTATTCCTCTGCCGACAACTTGAAAAATTCGATTCAGACTCTTTAATATCATTATCAATATTGGAGAATGATTTTTTACTCCACTCTTTGAGTTTAGCTTTAACAATTTTCATCATAGAAATTAGAATAAACAATGAGATACCTGTGACATCTCTTTTCCAAGCCTCCAGGATTCTTTCTCTGCACCCATTCACAACCAACCAAGCATTATTGAACGTGAAGGGTAGAGGTGCTGACCTCATGATACTAAATCATAGATCAACCGGTACGGTATTATGGTCCGAATGAAGCCAGGGAAGAGTCATTCCACAACCCCACATCATATCACTTCTGTCATCCATCTTAACCAGGCATCTGTCCAATTTACATGCATGCCTTCCATTTATAGTATATCTTCTCCAAGTAAAATCTTCACCTAAAATGGGGACTTCATCCAACCTGAAAAAATTAATATAGAAAGAGAAATCTTTAGCTGAAGCTCTACAAAAATTACTCCTAGTTTTCTCCTCCGGCTTGAGAATGGTATTGAAATCCCATATCATAATCCACCTAGTAGACATGTTATCTGATATATTGTTCATAGATTCCCATAATGGTCTTCTTCTAATATACTAATTAAAAGCATACACAAAGGTCACGCAAAGATGATTGGACTGAAAGCAGCAAAAAGGGTTACTAATTTCTGATCGTTCTGAAAGGAATCAATTGTAACACTATTGTGACTTAGCACCCTTAAAGTGTCATTCCCATTCACATACTGATTGGTTTTAGTAAGGGAATAACCCATGAAATTCCAATTAAAGGCCATCATTTTTTCAAAATTCATTCTTAGTTCAGAAATACCCAATAACATGGGTTTCTTGGTCATGATGATATGATTCATGGTTCTGGATGTGGGAGAGTTCCCAAGACCCTGACAGTTCTAGAAGACTATCTTCATTGATTGGAAGCCCTCTGTCTAGTGCAGGGGCCAACATATCATGGAGCAAGGCATTCCTCAGTACCTGACTTATTTGTATCCAGTGTTTCACTGGATTCACCTCCATCCTTGTGAGATCCAGATGCATCATTAGAAAGGGAGATAAATCTGTTCCCTGAATAAATTGGCATTGTTAAAGTTTTAGGTAGCTTCCTTATTGCAGCCTTAGATGAGGGTATTTGTGAGAAATTTCTCTTAGGGTCCTCAGTGTGCTATGCCAGCTTACATTATCCAAAGGGGGAGTCATGAATCACCTAGCCATTTGCTGCCCTATTACTAGAATCCTCAATCATGAGTGGAGTAAAGATCTCATGCCTTGATGTTCCCCCCCTCAACTGGGTTTTCATCAACAGAGTCATGAATTAGTACCTCCTCACCAGCATGCAAATCAGCCTCATGCATCTGACTACCCTTACTTATGCTCCCATCATTAACAGTTCAAGCCTCATCCAATATGACAACATCATTTCGTGGGTTTTCATCCACATCAGAAGGGATAACATCGGAATTTGATCCCATGACAATCATTTCTTGTTCATTTTCAATATTTAAATTTGGCGTTGGAGGACCCTGATCATTATCCTTCTTTCAGAAACTCTGAGCATCATTTCCTCTCAAGTTACAGGAGGAGCATATCTTGTTCCGATTGCATTCAGAAAGTAAATGCCCAAAAATTTTACAATTTAGACATAATTTTGGCTTCCACTCATACCCTATTTCATGGTTAATACTATCATCATTAGTGGTAAAGACCACCTCTTCTACCAGATTTTTTGACATATCAACGTCCACTAAAATCCTAGCATAGTGATTGAATCTAGGGTTATCAGTTTTCTTATCTAGTCTTACTGGATTCCCAACCGAGGAAGCAATACCACATAGGTTTTGTAGATGCCAATAAAGCCAACTTAATATAGGAATATGTATCCATAACTGAGCAAAGGTGTTCTTAACCAAGCTGGGATCAAAATTCTTATCCCACTCATGAATTCTATGGAATCCAGGATGCATGGGAACAGATCCCAGACTCTAGGCGCACCTTTTTTATTCATCCGAGGGGAAGACCACCTGATAGAAGCCTCACCCCATGTCTGTCATCTTCTAATCACTGAAGCCCCAGATCTCCACCAACATGCTTGTAAGATCCTGAAATCTCCAGGGCTGTAACCCTTTTGGAATCACAACCCGAGAAATAATTTCGAATTTTCACAATTTTACCCTTTCCTCAATAATAGCATGATTCTCCAAAACATGTGAAATTCATCCCTTATGTACGATTCTTCCCAAGCAACCTGATTCATAATCCATGAAAGAGAATATCCCCGCCTATTTGACCATGTCTGTGAAGCTCTTCCCATGTTCAGAGGCAGCCTTCAATGCCGATTTCTCACATCTTCGCTTCGTACAGAGGCTGAAGAAATCAGAGTGGGCAATACGATCTTCATCAATCACTGTAATTGCTTCCTTATCCATGGAAATTTCAACATCATCGCCCTGATTAGGGTTTTCCTTTTCACCCTCAAGAGCACCTTCAAGATCCGCCATCTAGAACCCCCATTATAAGCAATGAAATAATATTATGATACACATGAGTAAAAGAAATAATATAATGATTTTCATTATCAAAGGAGATACACCCCAATGAGGATACACAAAAGACACTCTTTTTTAGTCTTTTTGGGGTTTCCACATCATGAAATATTTACATGAAATGTAATGTGAAGGGGCCAATTCTTCGGAGCTTGTAATAGTTAAATGGCTTATAATTGTTTTTATAAAATCTCTTTTTAACATTATGTTTAGTGTGAGGGTCCAATCTAAAAACTATTTTCTACACATTATGTCCAATAAATTTTACATTCCTGGTATATTTTACACATCGTGTACATAATACATATTGTTGATCATGTATTTTTGGTGAAAAAAATTAGTTTCTCTAGTTCTTCATTTTCATGAGTCATAAACATCATTTCAACATCTTAAATTATAAAAATATTTTGTTGATTCAGAAAGTAATCTTATTGTCTCCAATCATCAATCTCAGCTTCATCATTGTTATTTTTCCATGCCTAGTGTTAATTAATATCCATGATTTCCTTTTTATTGTCACACATGTCATTCATGTAGTAAGAATATAAAAAATAATAACATTTGGCATGAGTCTCATATTCAATCAATTATTATTCAATTAAATTGAATATAACAACAACTGAATATATGGATGAAAATAGAGATATAAATATGGAATAATACTAAATAGAATGAAACCCCTAAGGCTATTTGAGATTTGTAGGTCTGGGTAAAATAGTGGGTAAATCGTGTCTTTGGTATATGTATAAATTATTGATGACATAAAATAAAGAACATATTTTTCCAAGTTATATTAGGAATATTTGTACATTTATTTTTAAAAATTATGGGGTTGAAGCCTCAATTTATTTTTAAAGGAAAGACCATATTTTTTCGAGGTAGAGGGAGACCCATTACATAGACTGAAGGCCAAAGGCTATGTGGCCTGAATACGAGGATTGAAATCCCATTTTTTTTACCAAAGACCCCTTGATGAATAGTACTACTACAGTAACCACACTGCTACAGTTCCTCCTATAGTACCACCACTAATGTAGTTTCTAATATAGTGCCTCCACCGTTACAGTTCCACCGCTGTTACTATTACACCGCTGCTAAAGTACTGTTATAGTGCACTACTGTAGTGTTGCTAAAGTACCCTGGAAATTCACCCCTTCTAGAATTCAGGAATTTTTCTACATTATATCCCATTAACTTTTTAAAATCATATTCATATAAGGTATCATAGTATTTTTTAGGAGGCTCTTTGAGGAGTTACTTTTTTATAGGAAGATGGCCACTCAATAATGAGTTAAAATTTCCATCCATTAAGGTCTTAATTTTCAAGGACTATAAATAATATAATTTAAACATGATAAATACTTTTATTAATAAGAGGATTCATTATTCCTAAAATTTCATATAATTCATGTTACATTATGAATTATCATCTAAGATAATTATTTTTCAAAAAAATGAAATAATATTAAATTATAGAATAGGATAAAAAAACAAAAAAAAGATAATATAAGAATATTATAATATGTAAGTATCTCCTACCACACATATAATTCACACTGACCAAAATGAATGAAATTATTAAATTATCCATATAGAAAAGATATTATATATAAGATTCAAAAACAAATCCAATGGAAGGAGACAAAAAAATGAGAATATTGTTAGGTTATTGGGAGGAGGCTTGAATCTACCAATGTTACATCTGAAAAATCACGATTGAACTTTTTTATATTGATTACCATTCCTCTTAAAGGACTTCTATTAATCTCTTTTATTATTTTATATATTACTAAATGGAATCAACTTATTATTACTATAAGTTCATGTGTATTTTTAATAGTTTGTACTCAACAAGTGATTCAATATTTTTTAGAAAAGAAAAAAATTATCATGAATGTGGAAATAAATTTTCTATATGTTTTAATTGGTTTTATATAATTTTCCTTATATAGTAAGAAATTTTCATAATATTATCTCCTCAACTCCTCGGGATTCACTATTTGATGCCTTATTTGTTATTCTCTAATCTATGATTCTCTTCTCCTCAACCATGTATTTATATTAATAGAACATAAAATAAAAATTACTTGGTTTGACAAAAAATTTATATACAGAGATAAACTGTAGGTGGGGGGTAATGTAGTTATATACTGAAAAATAATATTATCTAACTTCCTACTCTAGTTGTTCGGGGTAGGATGAAATCTATTATTAAAAATTCAATTAAATTCTTGATTTGTAACATTAACATTCCATATTATTGTGTAGCATAAGAGGATGAAATCATATTTCAACTCAGAAATTATTTAATAGTTATTCTACATTCTCATTGAAAAGATGTGTTCCTTGGTCACAAAGGGATACCCCACAATTTTTCAACATATAATACATTTTTAATAATTAAAAATCAATTAACACTCAAGGTTAATCGATTCTAGTATTTTGAGTATCAGCCCATTTATAAATATATATACCTTCCATGGGAAATTAAGTAAATCTAAAAGTTATAAACAAATTTCATGTAATTTATTTTAATCATAAATCGAAAATTTTATAAGGACTGAATGTTTATTTGGGATATTACATTATTTTGGAAATGAATTCTTTTAACATTCAATTATTAAATGAAATAACTTTTTTCAATTATTTAAATATTATAGTCTAATATTTTCTAGTATCTATGAACATTCAAGGAGTTAATTAGTTTCAAAAATATCCTAATGATTTTTTAAAATTATTTTATAGAATAATTTATCACATCATATGGAATTCACCATTATATCAGCTTGACTTTACAAAAACCACAATAATTAAGAATGATTCTATAAAAATTTGGATATGATTATAATTTTTAAAATTAATATCCAATGAGTAAGTATGGTGTATTTAATATTCACTTTTAATTCACCCTGTCAGTGTACCATGGTTCCTTACATGTGAAACAATAGTGATTTTCACTATAATGGGATATATTCAAATGTACTTTTATGAGAATTTGAACATCATTTTCATCAGTTATTCCTATTATATTGTTTTAAAAAATGTTATCACATAGTTATTTTCCTTAATTTAAACATCCAATTATTTGGAAGGAAGATTCCACTGAACTATATAGGTTATTGAATTTACATTTATCGTTATGTATCTGAATATTTCATGATTTGAAAATAATATCACATTACTGACCAAAAAATAAAGATGGATTTTATCAATTGAAATAATTTTATAATAATTACTAATTTATTGGATTATATTTTGACTATGATGATTCTATAGTATTTAATGAATAACCTATTACATTTGGTTGAATTCAAATATTCTAGTACATGACAACACTAACCACCTATTTTTAATTAGAACACATTTATTCCAAATTTTCATAGGAATATGGTCGCTTAATGATGTTTGATGCAGTTACATTCTTTTCTTACCGAATTCCTTCATAGATGGTTCATAAATCACAGTTTTAATGTTATTTTTATAAGAATTAGTTGAAGGTAGTTCATTTTTTTTGGTAAAATCTTAAATGAAATATTTATGTAATTCTAAATTGATGAATAATGATATATCATTTTATAGAGTGGAGGATTATGTACAATTATATATTAAATCAATAATATAATTATACAAATAAATTATACCATTAGAAATTATATTACACATAACAATACCTCGGGCCACTATAAAATGAAATTTCGTGAAATTAAATTGCAAAATCTTTTCAATGAACCATTTAAAAAATATACCCAGATTCTTAAGAAAACTATTAAATGATGATTCATATACTATAAGGGGTGTAAAAATAACTCACATCATTTTTTAATGTAATGTGAGAAGATGTCTACCACGAATTTTAGAAATACACTTGGGGTACAACTAAAATTAAATAGAATCCTTCAATAATAAAATATACTATAAGGGAATGTAACTTTGGTCTTCTCTTGATCTCAAGTATTTTCTCAAAAAATGGGATTGGGACATGTTTTTGACAAGAATAATTGTTGAATTTTCAATAATCAATGCTTGTTGACCATCTTCATTGAATATGAGTGGGTAACAAATAATTATTCTAAATTTTCACAATGGTTATTGTAATAATATTTAGAATAATTTGAATGGGGATCATCTTCTATGAATCAAACATTTAGAAAATGATGAAATATTCGAAAATATTATCGACAAATTCATTCCCAAAATCCATTAATTTATTGATTATACATATTTATAGTTTAATTAATATTTTTGTAATACAATTAAGAAAATTTAATTCATTAATATAGTGGAACATATTTTAGGAATATCCCCATGTGTCCATCTAATTGTGTTTGTGTTATCTTTAAAAATTTAAAACATTTCTTGTTCATTATTGTGAATCAATTTTTTTGGGAAATTATCACTAAGATCCCATCAATATATAAAATATAGATATAATTAAGATTTGATTATAAATGTATATGTTTTATAATGTGTGGTGTTTTCAATTCTTGTATCTTCTAGATTACACCCATGTTCCAAAAATGTATATGAATAGGAGTCATGTTAGTAAATGTAGTAAACCAAAAAAATGATACCATTAGACAATTAATGATCTAAATTCCTCCAAATGATCATTTTAGACATTTATTTCAATATTCTAACTATTTTCTAGAATATTTTCATTCATGGTTTTTTTTTACAATAAATTTCCTCCCAAATTTTGGATATAATTTGAATAAAAAATTCACTAACAAATACCATTTTTTATAAAATGATTGAGATTAAAAATAGGGTTCAAATCTTGATAAAAATTCATAGGGAACATGATATTGAATTTCACAGTTTCTTCATGAAATTCCATTAAAATTGTTCATTTATATATATTTATTATATTTCATATAGATTTGAAGAATGAATTTCATTGAATTTTATAAGAAAAAAAATGTTATTTTCATTATACTTATTGAGAAATTATAATTTATCAGGGAAATAAAATCATTTTACCATCCATGAAAAATATTCTAAGACACTAATAGGTTATGAAGTATATCAGTTGGGCAGTTTTACTATAACAATGGATAGTTTGAGTTCTCTCGCCTACAAGGATGAGTAAATGGAATGGTGAATCAAATTAATTAAAGATCATAAATTTCAAAAGTAATTAGTGGATATCAACACGCATATAGTAAAATGAAATAGGTGCGGTTTTAAGGTATTATGATTTCATTAGTTACTATGATGTGATTAGTGATGATATTTACCATCCAATTATTCTTATTTCATCCTCATGAAAATTTATAATCGTATAAAAATGAAATTTGTACAATTCCTCACATATTTTAACATGGTTGATTTGTTTAGGTAGAGTGATATTTATCTGAGTATTTTTAAATTATTAAAGAACACATTTATATAAGGATTATTTTCATGAATTATTTTGAGGGATCATCCCTAAAGCAAATGGTTTCATTAGATGAGGAATCTGTTCGAAATTATATTAACCATTCAACTAAATTTCCAATTTTATGTTGTCATGTGACTCAAATGGTTGTTCAAAAAGATATTTTTCTCACCCCAACCATGGTTTCCTTTAATTTTTTCTATTTCATTGATATCAATCTTTTGGTTGTGGTTTAGTTCTTGTTTCCGGAGAGATAATTTTATTTTTGTATATTTTGGGTTGTTTTTAGTCTTCTGTATGGTACGAGGATGGTTGGTCCCAAACCATATAATGAGAAGGATAAAAATTTCTATTTGATTTTAGTGATAGGTATAAAAAACAAGTCTTACACATGGTTATATGAAACTATGTGTGAAGAATGTGAGGAAGATCTCACATACGACATAAAAAATTTAATGGTTGATGAATGGTTTTTTAAACCATATTTCCAACATATTTGTGTCAACCATCCAGGTAGTATGTTGTGTACATTTGGAACATTTTAGAGATGACTTTGTATCCAAACCATGCAGTAATCCAAGTGATAAAAAATTTCAAAATATTATAAAATAAAACCGGGATATAAGAATAATAATGATATTATTATTATTATTATTATTGTTATTATTGAAAACCTAAATTAATAAAGTGTATCCCCTTCCCCTTTCCCATTTGGATACACATGCCCCACCCCTCCCATTTCTCTCTTGTGTGACAGCCTAGCTGATCAGGGTTCCCCTTCATATGCCACCACCTCCTCCCCTATTTTTTTAGTGTCCGATTCTTAAGCTATTTACTTGTCTGATATCCAATAGTAATTTATTTGTTCTATCTTCCATCTCTTTTGAAAGTTTTTATTTTTATTATATCTTTTACCTTGTACAGTAAGACATTATCATAAACATCTATCCTCAACTCCTCAAGATCCACTATTTAAAGCCTTTTTTGTTCTCATATTATTCTCAAATGAACATCTATCTTCTCCTCAACCATGTATTCCTTATGATAGAACATAAAATAAAAATTAATTGGTTTTATATAAAAAAATATATGGAGACAAAATGAGATGGTTTTTAGATTTATTTATATGGACCCAAATACCATTATCCAGATTCAGACTCTAGTCGTATGGGGTTGGATGAAATCTATTATTTAAATTTAGTTCAATTATAAATTTGAAACATTAGATTTATCTTTTGTTATGTATCATAAGAAGTTGAAGTCATATATTTAAATCAATTATTATTTACTAGTTCATTCATATTATGATTGAAAAATAGTGTACCCAGGTCACTAATGGATGCCACTAATATTCCAACCTATAATTCATGAGTAATGTGAAAAATCAAATTATACCTCAATGTATTCTAGTATCATGAGCCTGATTAAATTTATAAATATATTAACCATACAATGTAATTTAATTAAATCTATATGATATAGAAAAATTTAATGTAGTTTGTATTAAACATAAATAGAATATTTTATAGACACATGGGTTATTGGGGACAAAATTATGTTTTGAAAATACATTCTTTTAACAGCCAATTATTAAATGAAATATGTTTTTGGGAATATGTAAATCTGATCAGAAAATATATTATAAACTATAAGAACTTTTAATAAGTTCATTAGTATAAAAAATTTCTTCAATAATATTTAAAAAAAATAATTGATAGAAGAACTCATTCCATCGTATGGAATACACATTTCTATCAACTGATATCTATAGAAAATTGATAATTAAGGGTACTTCCAAAAAAAATGGACCATTTATATATATTATTAAAATTGATATCCATTGAGTAAGGATGTTTCTTCTAATATTAACATGTAATTCACCAATTTATTATACCATGGTTCCATACATGTGATACTATAGAGCATCTCACCAGAATGTGATGCATTCAAATTTACTTCTTTAGGAATTTTTTACACCATATATATGAGTATTTATTCTTATATTATCTTCATAAATGTTCTCACATGCTTATTTTCTATTATTTTATAATCCCATTTTTTGGAAAGAAGAATCCAACAAACCATTTAGGTCTTTGAATTTATTATGATCATTTAGTATCTTAGAGTTTCATGATTATAATATAATGTCACTGTAACCAAAAATTATTGATGTAACTTATCTAGTGAAAAAATTTGATAAAATTTACCTCTTTATTGTATTATATTTGGTATATATTGATTATAGAGTATGTAAAGGATAACATATCACATTTGGTAGACTTTAAACCTTCTATAACTTGACTACTCTGAGTAACTATTTTCATTCAAGGAATTGTTTTTCCAAAGGTGCATAATAATATAGTAGCCTAATGATGTTGAAGGTAGTTAGGTAATTTTTTCACAAAATTACTTCATGTATGGTTCATAAAGAACAATGTCAATATTCATTTTAGGAAAACTAGTCAATGAGAATTTATTTTCCGAAAAAATACAGAATTAAACAATTATATAATTCTATGTGGATAAATAATTATGTGACATATTATACAGGGGTCAATAATGGAATAATATAGATTAAATCTATAATATAATTATCCACATCAATTCCATATTTATAAATTATATTACCCTGAACAATTCCTCATTGCACAATACATATAAATTTCAATAAATTAAATTCCAAAATCCTTTCAATGAAACATTCGAAAAATATATATAGATTCAAACAAAAACTATTAAATGATGTTACATAAACTATAACGTTCTCAAAAAATATATCAAATAATTTTTGAATGAAATAAGAGATTATTCCTTATATAATAGTTTGAAATACATTTAGGGTACTGAAAAAATTAAATGGAATCCTTCGATATGAAAATATAATATTTGGGAATGTAAATGAAGTCTATTTGTGATATCAAGTATTTAATAAAAATATGGGATGTGGAAATAGTATTTTCAAGAAACATGGTATTGTTTTCTATAATAAATTCATACCAACCATAATTTTTTGAAAATTAGTGGGTAGAAATTAATTATTTTAGTTTTTTCACAACGGTTATGATAGTTATTTTATGGATGAATTTCATTGGAAATCCGCTGTGAATATAACATTTGGAAAATGATGAAGTTTTTAAATGTTTTTCAAAAACCTTTTTAAAAAAAGTTATTATTGTTTTTATCCATATTTATTGTTTTAGTAGAATTTTTGAATTAATTTATATTATATTTTATGTATGAAAATAGGTTTCCTTATTCTAGGTGTATAACCATGTGTCTATCCAATTGAATTTATGTTATTTTAAAAAATTCTTAACACTTAATTTTCTTTATTTTGTATAAGTTTTTTTATAAATTATCACTCAGATCCTATCATTATATAAAATATTAAAATATTTAAAATTTGATTGTAAATATTTATATTAAATCATATATGGTTGTTTCAATGCTTGTATCTTCTCGATTTCATAAATGTTAGCAAAAAGTATATGAACAGATGATGAGTTATTAAATATATTGAACAAAAAATTGAGACCATTAGGAAAGTATTCATCTTACTATCCTCCAAATGGAAATTTCACACATTTATTTCAAAATTATAACCATATTCATGAATAGTATCATCCATGGGGTTTTGTGATAATAAATTTCATCCAAAATTCAATATTTCATTTGGATCATAATTTTCTTTACTTTAAAATGAATTTTTTTATAAAATTATAGAGATTAAAAAATGATTTATCTTCATGAAGAGAATTCATAGGGTCAATGACATTAAATTACATTTTTTCCGCCTTAAATTCTATTGAGACCATTAATTTATATATAAATATTATAATCCATATTGTTTTGAAGAACAAAATTCATTGTCTTATTAGAGAAAGAAAAATGATTTTTCATTATCCATATTGAGAATGTTGCAGTAAATAATGAAATAAAACCCTTTCACACTCTCTATAATATAATGTAATACAATAATTGGTTATTAAGTGTCTTAGTTGTCTAGTAGTACTATAACTTATGATATATTTAGTTATCCCACATAAAAGAAATTATAAATGGAGTAGGGAGTCACCTTAATTAGTTCATCTAATTTCAAAACGAATTAGGGTTTTTCAACATTCATCTAGTACAATGAAATAGGGAAGTTATCAATATATTTAAATTTCACAGGGAACTACGGTGTGATTTGGAAAAAAAATTACCATTTTATGAATATTATTTCATCCTCATGGAAAATTATCATTTCAGTACATTGATGTTTGTAAAATTACTCATACATTTAAATTCGGTTTATTTTTTCAAGTAGATTAATATTTATCTTTATATTTTTCAATTATTGAAACAAAAATTTCTATAAGGCTTATTTAGTTGATTTATTTTATGGTATCATCCTAGAAGGGACATGTTTCTTTGGATTTGGAAACACTTCAATATTTGATTGACATTTCTACTCCTTTTCTATATGTATATTGAATTGAGACTCTAATGGATGTTCAAAAATATATATGTATCACCTTGATCATGTTTTCACTTAATTTATTAATATTCCATGGTGCTCATCCTTTTGGGTGAGGTTCAGGTCAAGTTTCCAGTGAGTGTTTTTGAGTTTTGGAGATATTGGGTGGTTTTTATCATGTGCATGGTCTGACCATGGCTTGGTCCAAACCATGTGAGGCTATGGAGAATCATTTCTACCATATTTTAGTTTCAAGGAAAACACATCTGGATTTTCCAAGGTCACAAGAAACTATGTGGGCAGAATGTGAGGAGGTATTATCATTTGAAAGAACTGCCATGTGTGTGGCCCTTCCCACTAGTAGGGTACGAAAAGTTCGCACAAAGTCTAGAAAACTATGCCACCCAACCATAGAGTCATCGCAGTGATAAAACAATTTAAAATATAATAAACAAACAAATTCTAAAAAAATAATAATAATTTAATTATTATTATTAGTTTTATAATTATTATTATTAAAAAACCTAAACTATAATTTGGTAACCACTTACCATTCCCATTTGGCCACACATGCTTTGCTCCTCCAATTTCTTTCTTGTATGACAACCCAGCAAATGGGAGATCCCCATTCACATCCCACCACCACCTCCCCTCTCTGTCTGATGTCTAATTCTCAAGATGAATACTTTTGTAATCTCGTACAGTGAGTTATTCCTCTTTTATTCATAATTTTTTACCTTGTTTATTGGTTTCTCTTTTCCATACTACCATACACAATCCATATCGAAACCCAATATCATGTTGGGTTGTTTCTTATGGTCAGTTTTTTATGTTAAGTGATATTGTGTCCCATGTATGACTATTCTTATTTGTGTTGTTAAAGAAAGTTGATACAACATATGTTTTATGTAAGGGATTTTCAGTTCATTCTCTTAGGATAATTTTTTAATTAGGTTTTTATGTTCTTTTTCAGTTTTTGGTATTTTTATACATATTTTTAGACCTTGCTATAGTGGTTTCGTGTTTCCATTGTCCAAGAGACTTATAGGCCTATGCATTAGTGGGAATATATATATATATATATTCTCCTCCATATATACATATACTCACTCAGGGAGGTATGAATATATATATATATTGGATATGTGTGAATATGTATATATATGTAAATTCATATAGGTGTAAGAAAAATGGGAAAATGTAACTGTAATTCTATATGTAAGGACCCCCTTGTATATTTTCACAGCCATGAGAAATATGTACAAAGGGGATATTTGTCATTATATATAACTGAAGGTGCATGTGCATGTAAGTTGGAAGGGGGCTTGTTCGGGTGATTATCAATGTCGGTATTGAGTGCTGAGTTGTTTCATCATGGTTCACACCTTATTTGAGGTATGTTCTCTATGTCTATTTCATTAATATTAATTCATTAATTTCTTTATTTTTTTGAAAATAATTTTTAATATTAAATTTTATGTATATTCTATGAATGGTTATAGTGATTTTTGGTCTTGGACATTCCTTTATTTTTCATTCAGACCTTAAATATTTGGCATGTGTTTTATTAATTAAAAAAATCATCCAAGCTTGCTTTATAATGATAAAAATTTTAAATGCATAAAATTTGTTTCCAAAATGGGTTTTCTTATGTGATGTGATATTCCTAATATTTTTTTGTGTTTAAAATAGTTGTGAAAGTTGTGTTGAATTAAAATGGCTTCATGTGTGAATTTAAAAATGAAAAATTTCATGTTTTTTTATTTGGAAAAGAGAATGGGTTTTTTACAATAATTCAAGGTTATATTGTGGTGTTATTTTTTAAATAGATTATTTTCTTGTGTTGATTCATGTGATGATTTGGTGTTTATATGAAATGTAATTTATTTTGATATTTATATTTAGATAAAAAAAATAGAAACCAGGGTCCCTAATAGGGTAGGCTATAAATAGTACACTAGGAGGATCGGTAGGGATGACAATTAGTTTCCCCAGGCTTGATTAATGCTACAACAATAACTAAAGATTTGATGATGATCAGTGAACATTAGAACTTGTTATGAATTCAACATTACTGGCTCATGCATGAGGATGATGTGGATTATGATTTCTGTATCATGTCACCAATATTTAAGGATACTATGACTCTAATAACCTGAGATACAGATGGATTTTCCATGGATAATGTGTTTTGATTTTCATTTCAGTTTATTTCATACTAGTTTCTACCTCTATGAAAATAGTTTATTAATCTAAATTAATTTCTGTTAATTTTAAAATGTTTATGCTTAATTGGAAGGTATTTTTTGGAAATGAGATGGAAAAAAATAGCTCATATATAAATGAAAACATATTACTTGAATTTGAAATTAATGTAAAATCATTTATTTATTTGCTATAATTATTAAATTGGAATGTTTTGGTTTTATTTTTCATGGAAGGTATAGGGAATAGTTTCTTTAAGCATGCATTCAAAATTTTAATACTCAATCCTACAATTTTTTTTTGTTTTTATATCCTAGTTATACAACATGATATTGTTCCCAATTGTGTGTTCGTGATTCTTAACATTAATTTCCATCCTATGAGGATTGGGAATTCTTATCGAGAATTATTCTGGATCGACTCAGTTAACCAGTTCGTGGTTGATTCTGGTTGGTGGGACAATATTTTTCTTCATTAAATAGTTTTTTAATTAATATTTATAATATATATTTATTTTTATGAAAAAACCAATATACTTTGAAATGAATTTTTTTAAATATTTATTTTCCATTGATAAATATTTTGAGATTCATGTTTATATATTCCACTTGTTTCCAATATATTCAATGATTAATATTCCAGACCAATCTATTTGTTCAATTCCATAAGTTAATAATATTATCATGTTAATATAATATATAGACTACCTTTGAAATAACCTAAATGTCATTATAATTCCTTTATTGAAGGCTTTTACTAGACACTTGTGGTAGGAGGCTTGTTCATGGTTGCGAATAATTCATCACATGTTAGAATAGTATAAGCAATTGTGTTTGTAGGAATGATGATTTTTTTCTTTTTTCCAAATAACTATATACTATATAATTATTAATGAAACATTGGTTTACTATATGTTATTATAACTATCTTTAGTAAAAGGAATCATACTACATTGTTTCTTTCAAAAGTGGATGATATTAAATATATTTTTCCAATGAATTTCCCACTTATTATACACAAGGGGATGTTAATTATGATTAAGATAATATATTCAGTTCTATTTATATCATAAAATATTCATTCTTTCCAATTTTAGATTAGGGTAAAATTCATTTTTTACTTTTTACCTCATGTATACATTTGATGGCATTCTTGTACCAAATTAGTTTGAGGTTTGAAAGGACCATTCAATCAATTCATTAGTTTTTTTGGAGGATTTTAAATTGGATATCATCTTGATTAATAATATAATTATTTTATGTCATTAACTGATATTATATAGTAAACTAATAATGGTAAATAGTGATCAACAATAGGTTAATGTGGAAAACCAGGACATAAATTCTTAAACATTTCATAGTACTTATTTGGATTTTTCAACAACCAATCTGTATACCACTTATATCATTCTTTAATGTCGTATTATTTTATATATTGAATAAAAATATGATGTAAATTTTTATGTGAACATCCCAAATTGTAACTTTTTATGATGGTAGACTGTACATCCACTGCGTTGCTTTAACATCAAAGAAAAATGGGAATATTTCCCACCAGATATGAGCCTCTAGAAATATACTTGGGTATAAGTGGATAAAAAAATAAAAAATTCCATTAGGTTCATGATTAAAACTTCTTAAAAAATCATATTTCTCAATTAGTTGTATTAGGTAATTCTATAACTCAAAACCCAATTACATATTTTTTAGATCAAATTTTTTGATATGATAAATGAAGTTATGTTCACCAAAAACTGTAAGTATTATATTCAATTTTTTCACATTTTCATCATTTTTATCATTATTAAATGAGTCTCTAGTATAATTAAAAATTGAGGATTGATAATTCTTTAATGGTATGTTGACATACTTATGATCATTGTGCTATATTATTAAGAGGAGTCTTCCTCCGGACTAAAAATTCATATGAACCACTAGATCAAATCCAATGAGGGGACAACAGCATGATTTGGTCCTCTAGTGGAGAATATCAAATAGATAAAGACGTAAGGAAAACCAAAGTATTACTGAATCCTAAGAAACGACTTAAATTTCATGTCTAAACTTTAACTGGTCGGTAAAAAAATATAAATTAGTTCGAATGAAGGAATTTCATGTATTAGTGTGACTTGTTTTTCCTTAATATGGATAAATATTATTACATTTTCCATTTATGTTATTGGGTTCATCTATTTGTAACAATAGGAAATAGAGTGCATGATTTATGTTAAAATAATTTAATGTTTTATTTATATAAATTTAAAAATAATGGTCTCTCTCTATACATTCCCTCAACCATCCCCCAAAATTATAATTCTATAAAATAAATAATTCGATTATTCCATAAAAAACTAGACAAGATATCAACTACTCACACTCCATAAACGTTTTTTGATAAATGATAGATATGTATTAATCACATTATGTTATTATCATACCTTTAAAATGTGTTCTAGGAACCCTAATAGCTCTTATAGAACCAAAACAATTTCCACTATATGAGTGATGAGGAATAAAAAAATTTTAGGTGTGCAAATCATAAAAATAAAAAAAATTAATTGAGACAAATATATCAATTAAAATCTCCCAGTGTTTCATATATTCACTTAAGAACCTATGATAATTGAATTATATTGAAGAACAACAATTAATTGGAATTAAATCATGGGGGAATGAGAAAAAACTAATTTTAATGAAATAATGGAGGCTTATTTTTCCATCCATGGAGGGAAAACATAATAATGGGATTAGAAAATGGCCAGTGAAAAAATTATAATGTTTCATTTTTTATTATTTGGTGATGGTGAATGATCAAGATCATCTACAATTTCCTTTATGAAACCCCTATATTAAGGTAAAAAGTTTTAATCTTCTTAAAAAGGATAATTTTACATTCTATTACAAATGTGATCAATGTTTTTCTTAGATTCCAAATGAATGATTCTCAAACTTGGACCACTTTATGTATGTCACCCTATTATAAATTTAATGAATTTGGTTAGTTATATTGAATGTAATATAATTTTGGTCCCAATGCATATTCATGTGATCCAAATATAATCTCAATCTTGAGATCAAAATATGTGATCCCATATTATTTGATTATAACTAACCATTTTATTATTATAATATGTAATCAAATAATTCTAATGTAATTATTATGGTGGGGAATTAGATCTACATGAAAATGTGTAGCATCACCGTTAGAGTACATTTTCAAAAATATTTGTTGGGTTTGGTCGTGACTAGTAATTATGATAGTGATGTAATTTTGAGGTGAATTCATCAAGAGTAAATTTGATTTCTTATGGATAATTCATTTTCAACTAATATAATATTAGGTTATTAATATATTCTCAACATGTATTACGGGGTTTTGTTTTCATGATTACATCCTTGGCATGTAATGTGAGATTCCATCGCTCGATAATCTATCTTAAATATATATAAGTTTTTCATTTTTAAAAAATCAGATTGAAATAGAGAAAATTATGGTTTTTTGTTCATAAAATGAATTTTAATTTTCTGGGATTTTATATCAAAAAATTATTCTTCGGTATCTCCCTCATGTTAGGTAGAGCCTAGTTTAGTCCCAATAATTTAATACATTTACCGATTAGATGCATAAATAGACTCATGGCGATGTTCATGAGATTCAATTATACATTGAATTTTATGAATCATTCATACACCTAATTATCTTTGATTCAATATATGAGTAGTATTCATCAATAGAAAATATTGATATTTAAAAAGAACTAGGTTTTAGAGTGTGTACAACACAGAACACTGAGATTAAAAATCAATGAAATATTTATATATTAAGTAGAATTTGTAACCTAGATGTAAAATTCATGGTTATTAATTTGTTTAACCAAATTATGAAATATATATTAACAACATACTATATACTAATTTTATAATAATTCTTTAGAAATATGCTCTCAATTTTTCAGTGAATTAATTTTATTGTTCACAAATATGTTATCTTAAGAGAAGAAAATTATATATTTTTATTACAAGATATTAAATTTAATTTCTATGTCTTTTAGAGATTTTATTTGATAAAAATGATATAATTTTTAAATTTATCTCATAAAAATTATCTTATCTTTAATTTTTTATAATTATTTGCAATGTTTTTTTCATTGAGTAATAAAAAATAATATTTTTAATGAAAATAATCTCCTTTTCAACTACATAAAAAGTGACGTTAAATATTTTAAAATTTAATTAGTTCCCTTTTATTTAAATAATTCTATTAATATTTATTGTAATCCGTATCATTCTCTAATTTCATATAAAAATAATTTTGTACTTAAAAATTTAGTTCTGTGGAAAATCTTCTTTCATCACATTATGCAGGTTTAATTTCAAAATAAATTAAAATTATTTTGTTTAATGAATTTGATAATATAGATTCATTATATTTAATCATAAAATATAATAATATGTAATATGTAAAAGTTCATTATTTGTCAATATGAATACTAACCATAGTAAATTTTGTTTTTCCATCAGCAAGGTAAAATGGGGTAGTTTGGTGTAAAAATATTTCGATACAGCTTAAAATTTATAAAAAACAATAATTAATACCATGTTAATAGTATATAAAATATATAATCTTATAAAACATCAAATATATAACATTTTTTATATTCATCTTTGATATTGACAATTCTGATATTTCTAATAAAGGATGATGTAAAAAATGTCCCACTCTCACATTTAATATTTCTAATATTCCATTAAATTGAATAAAAACTTATGAATTATTAGAAATTATTATCCAAAATATAAATTATGTATTTTACCTTAAATTTTATTTTAATTTATAATTGAAAAATAATTAAAATAATTTCTTACGTAAAGCTGGCATAGTGCTAGTGAAAGCTGTAGAACAATCAGCTACATGATATTTAAAACTCTAAAAGTAATATTGTTTAAACAATTTATAGTTTCTAATTAATCTTATAGATCAATATAATATATTATAGGATGTATGAAATTTACATAATCTAAATCTAGAAAATATTATTTTCTGTAATTTCGAACTAAATAAATAGTGACAAAAATGAAGTTAAATATATTTCATGTTAAATTTTTTTATAGAATAATTATAAAATCCTAATATTATTTGATTCACACTTGTTGGAGGGTGTGGAAAAAAAAATTTATATATTCCCGAGTTTAGTCTAGTGATTATCTCTAGGAAGTCTCCAGAAGAGGAGTGCACACCAAACAGTTTCTCACTTTAAAACAACGGTAAAAATGGTGTGTTTTAGTAATAAAATAATGAGAAAGTGATTGAAAGGAAATTTTAAATTCAAATGATTGAAAAACATTTATATTAAAAGGGCTATTAGGGTGGGGTAGGTTTCCCAATTATAATGCTATCATTGTTCACTTTAATTCGGACCTCTTCTTCTTAGTTTATTAAAGTGAGTTTCCACAATCGTTTCCTCTCACTTCCTTGGTGAAATTATGATGGTGAGAGAAAACCGTACCAAGATCTCAGTTTGGTCAAATATCCTTCCATGTGAATAATATTTTTATTGAATAACCTCAATTGACAAGGGTAATACCTGATCAGATCTTGTCTATCCCAAACAATCAAGAACATTCACTACACCTTTTACATGTTCTGGCGATTTTCGAGTACTTCACCACTAATCCCTCGTCTATTCTATCGTATATAAACCAGAAATTAGTGGAGGGAGATAATGATTATTTTAAAAAGGAAAAAATAAATAACAAAATTAAAATTCAAGAACAATCACACTTGCTAATAAAATTTACAGTATGAAATTGAAAACAACTTTGAAGAAGAAAGAAATTTCATTCAATTATGTGCAAGAACTCAAGCATTAAAAAATAGAAACACAACCCTTCACCAATTACTCCAATTTTTTACCCCAACATGGTAAGGGTAATTGAGATGAATGGGGATGAAAAAGGCATTACAAAACTATGAAAATGAAATGAAATAAAATAGACAAATCCAAGAATTTCTCATCCTTGGTGTCCCATAAGGAATTGGATGGAATGAGAAATTCTTTGAGAGGGAGGACCTCTCCTCCTTTTGTAGCAAGAATTTTCCCCCCGAATAGTGACTCATTTTAGCCCCATTAAATGGTATCTTAACACATTTCAACCTTCTTGAATGTTGTTCATAATTATCTGGGTCGTTTCCACTCAAAATATCATCGGATTTGGACAAGTATTCGAAGTGTTGTGCCTATTTTACTATGACCATTTATTCGGTTCAGTCATAATCTCCCAATCGCAAACCTCCAGATTAGGATTCATTAATGATCACATAAATGGCCAATTAACTGGTTATCACATCCATGAATTTTTTTCCAAAATTTCTTTTATGTCCACCAACCAAATTGCAGAGCATTCGGGCCTACCATGAACGACTTATGGTCCCCACACCAAAACATTTGTCGATTTGTAAACAGTTTTCTTAGTCCAAATTATGAGCTTGTTTAGAGCATTCATATGGTCGATTCAGCCATTGGTTCAAAAGGATGAAATAAATCCCTGGATTTTTGGAATCTTGAAAGGAAATAATATTTCAATTTGGATTTGTTTTGAAAATATTATGGCACAAATACAAAAACAATATAAAATAGTTAAAAATATGAAATGGGACATTTTATTGTTCATCTCAAAATTACTCCAATATCATAAAAATGCAGTAATTTATCTTAAAGTAACACTTTTGTGGGTTTAAAACAATGAAATTCAATTTAAATTTAATTGAAAAAATTTTCTTTATCAATTATGCAAAACTTAGCACTTGGACTCCTGGACAAGTAAACATCAAAATCCAATCAAATTAAATCGAAAACACATACCAATAAGATCTAAAAAATCAATAATAAGAAACAAAAAGATATCATTTCTCATCAAAAAAAATTATTTAAAGTTCTCCATTTTAGATTATTTAAAATATTTACACTTAATTTATTATCCTAGGCCTACAAAACACCTACGTCACATGGATTTTCTCTTATCTCACAAATGTAAATGTTCAACAAGGCTTTTCTCATCCAGACATACACAAGAGATACCATAGGCTTGATAAATTCCTAATTTCCACCCGATTTGAGTCATTGAAATGTGTTTCTCATGTAGAAATTTTAGGGTTGTTTTTTGGCTTTCAGTTCATAGGATTTATATGTTAAAAAATTATGAGGCCAAAAAAGGAGGGCTTGGATCTTTTTGATGAAAAATTACAAGATTCTAATTTTCACTCAAACATAGTCTCTTTCTCTACCTATTTCTAGAAAATATGATCTATCATCATGGGAACTGAAGGAATGTTCATTCCATTTAGCATTTCGCCAGCCAAAAATTATTCTCAAACATTTATTTGAAACCTTCAGATAGGAACAACTTTCTTTCAACCTTAAAAACTCCCAAAAGGCACAACTTCTTTTATCATGAATACTCCATAAAGGCATATCTCTTTTTATCAGGAAAGCTCCAAAAAGGTATATATTTTCAAAAAAAATGAAATATTCAACAAAAACATTGGTTATTCAAAATTTTATATTCCACAAAAAGTATCAATAAATGAGTTAGTACACTATAATCCATTTTCCCCCACACATAAGTTCAACTAGATCATGTAATATTACATAAAGAGCAGGTTGGATAGGGAAATTTTTCTTGTAATATGGATAATCTAAAAGGATGACCATGGATTCTTTGAGATACAAAGATTAATGTATAAGGTATTCCAAGATAAAAAAGGATTATTTTGAAAAGCGGGCTTAAAGATAAATAAATTAGTCAATCATTTAAAACACAAGTACCTCCAACCCTAATGTTTTGATAGAAATAAATCAAATTCTAGTTAATGAAAGAATGTTATAGTTCTATCAGGAAATGAGGTGAATGTAAATAATTGGAAAAAATGGTAATGAAGCCTCACAAGAAAGTGATTTAAAAATAAATACAATGAGATGTAGTACGGGATTCAAAAATTAGAGTACTTTTCCTGAAATTAAAAAAGATTTGAACATGAAACAAAGTCATTTTAGCATTAATTTAATCCTAGTTTCATGAAATGTAAGGATTCATTCATCGACCTGGGTATCAAAAATAGAAATTTTGATCATTTCTGTTCAAAATATTCAAAAACACACAAAAACTAAAAACAAACAGACAAAAATCTCAAAAAAGAACAAAATACAGTTTTAAAAAATCAAATGAAAATCCTAAACTACAAATGTTCCCTTCCCCAAACATAATTGATGCAGTGTCCATAGTGAATTTAAATGGATTTATCATGGAAGAAGGTTTTTCATTGGTTCAAAATAAAGAATTATGTATAAAAGATATGTAAAACCTAACTTATTCCCAGTGCAACATTGAGTTAATCTCTTAAGTGTTTCACTCTGAAAACCTAAAAATAAAATAACATAATAAAACATAAGATATTTATTGAAAGAAAAAAAGTATAAATAGGATGAGAATATAAGGATAGAACATGGTTTAATCCCATAAGTGGGCCCTGAGTTTTGACTACCTCGAGAGGGACAATTCTAATCAGTTATCCCCAATATGATGGTGGGTTATGTTTATTGCTTATGATCCAACATAAACTCTTTTTTCTAGGATGAACTTATTCATTTTATTTAGAATCCCATTAATATAGAATACCAAGTCCACCCCCAATATAATGAGATACAACATGCATGGTGGGGTTAGGACAATGAATGAGTCCCTCCCTTTCTTGGTTTCTTCTTTCATAACATCTTCTTTACTCTCCAATGGTTGCTGAAGGTATGATATATTAGTGAACAAATCAAAAGGATGGTCCGAATATAACACTATTTGAAAAAAATTAAAGCATGAAGTGTCAATATCAAATTATTCACTTTAAATTTCTAGAACTTTTGTCTCATATTATTTAGGAAACCCCACTTTGATCTCCTCTTGAACACCCTCTAATAAATTTTAAACAATGTTGGGGAGCTCCATATGTTTCTATTCATATGAATCCTATTTTTCATCATCTTCATCCAAGAAAATAGATGTATTGGCTGAATCTGAAAAATTTAAACAATGGGAGGTAATACATAATTCATTATCTATAAAATCAAAAGATAACAAGTTCATGAAATTATTATCTCCCCGATTTTATTCATCTTTAATATATGTTTCACTGGACAAAACCTCTTGGAGTTGAGTAGTAGAAGGTAGAGGTAGGTAGTTAGTCTCCACTATATCTTGTATCTCCATAGAAAATTTAGGGACAACTATGGGGGGTCTTATTGGACCTTGGAAACATCATAAAATTATGGAAATTATTAGGACAACTCAATTAGCTTTTGGGTCATCGCTTCAATAACATCTTTGTTAATGTCCTCCCTTAGTCCATCTATGAATTATTTGAATGTTTTCCCCTCATTATTAGTTTTCCAATATAACCACACCTGTCAAGCAATAGATGAAATACCATCCTCCGCAGAAAATGTTGAGTCAATAATAGGTTCATTTATCGGTGGGTAATTACTCTATTAATTAAAGAAATAGTCATTTAAAAACAACAAGAAAAGTGTTTTATTTTATTTTATTTTAATTTGAAAAAGGACATATATTTACAATTTGATTTTGTCACTACCTCCCCAACAATGACACTATGTTTGATACACGCCTATAGTAGGGCGTGTCAATTTTTTTTAAATATTCCTTAGTGTAGTATAGTGATTATCCCTAGGAAGTCTCCGGAAGAAGAGTGCCCAAAAATTTGTTTTCCACTTTAAATATATGGTAAAAATAGTGTGTTTTTAGAATAAATTAATGAGAAAGTGATTGAAAGGAAATTTGAAATTAAAATGATTGAAAAAATAATATAAATCGGTGATTAGGTCGGGGTCGGTTTCCTAATTGTAATTATTTCCTTATTCAATTTAATTCAAACCACTTCTTCTTAGTTGATTAAAGTGATTTTTCACAATCGTTTCCTCTCACTTCCAAGGTGAAATTAAGATGGTGAGTGAAAACCTTATCAAGATCACAGTTTGGTCAACTGTCCTTCCATGTGAAAAATAGTGGTATTGAGTATCCACAATTGTCATGGGAAATACCTAATCGGGTCTTGTTTATCCAATACAATGAATAACATTAACTACACCTTTTACACATACTGACGATCGTCAAGTAATTCACCATTTATCCCTTGCATATTCCATTTTATATAAACCAAAAATTAGTGGAGGGTGATAATGATTATGTTACCAAGGAAAAAATAAATAACGAAATTGAAAATCAAGAACAATTTCACTTGATAATAAAATCCGCTATATAACTTGAAAACTAATTTGAATAAGAAATAAATTCCATTCAATTTAGTCCATAAACTCATGTTTTATAAAATAAAAAACTAACCCTTCCCCAATCACTTCAAATGTTTACCGAACCATGGTAAGGTTAATAAAGATTAATGAGGAAGAATAAGGCATTACAAAATTATGAAAAATAAAAGAAATAAAATAGAGAGAGCCGAAACATTCTCCTCCATGGTGCCCCAGAAAGAAAGGGATCTAAATAGAGATTCTTTAAGAGGGAGGATCTCTCATCATTTTATAGACAGAATTTTCCCCCCGAATGGTGACCCATGGTAGCCCCATTAAATTACATATTGATGAATTTTACCATTTTTAAATGTTGTGAGTAATTATCTTGGAATTTTCCACTCAAAATATTAGTGGATTTGGCCAAATATTCGAAGAGTTATGCCCATTTTACTATGACCATTTATTCCATCCAGTCAGACTCTACAAATTGAAAACCTCTGGATTAGGAAGCTTCAATGACCACATAAACGGCCAATTAGTGCATTATCACTTACATGAATGTTGTTCCAAAATGTCTTTTTCATCCACCCAAAAAATGTAATTTCATTTAGGCCCTCCATAAACAACTTATGGACCCTACACCAAAACTCAAAAAATTTGTAATCAGTTTTATTGGTCCAAATTGTGATCTTATTTGGAGCTTCCATATGGTTGATTAAGATTTTGAAAAAAAGGGATCAAATATAGCCCTGAATGTGGTGAATCAGGAAAGACAATAATATTTCAATATGTATTAGTTTAGAAAATTTAGGGCCAAAATACAGAAATAATTTAAAACAGTTAAAAATCCTAAATGGGACATGTTTACTGTTCTGCTCAAAATAACACCAATATCATAAAAATGATGAAATTCATCATAAAGTAACAATTTTGTAGGTTTAAAACAATAAAATTCAATATAAATTTAATAGAAAATATTTGCTCTATCATTATTTATATAGTACAATAATAATGATAAATTGCATATAATTTCTTCAATTGGATATTTGTTATGCAATTTTCACATTATAATAAAAATTATAAACCATGAATATTGAAAAAGGCATTACATTGGTTATTGCTAAATTTTTTCCAATGATGTTAAACAAAAAATAATGTTTAAATTAATATTTAATACTATAAAAATATTAATGAAATTTAAAATTAAGACCTCAACCACATCATCTTCTAATACATGTCATTTTAGAACCATTATAAATGTTTTTGAGAAATATTATATTGTAATATTTCATGAATTTCAAAAAATGACCCTCCCCTCCATTTTAGAAGGACAACCCACCTTAATCTTATTTATACAACCTTTTCCCAGATATCTCGTTAAAAAACTCCCTAATTATCATTAAAACATCCATATACACATATTCTAGGTTCTTTTATTATAAAAATATCTGTATAATGGTCCTTAAAATGTTATCTAATGGAGGCCTACCGAATAAGGCATAATCGTCGATCATGACCTCATTCAAATTATATATTCTTACACCCTCAAAAAATAATATTAAAACATGATGATAAAAATATCATAAAATCCTGTAAATTTTCAATTTATTATAATTATGTTACAACCATTTTTATCTTCCGGTCTATCCAATGACGAATGAAAACATCATTCATGAATACATGTAAAAAAACCACCCAAATGATGCGATGAGTTTCATTATCCATCACTGCATCTCATAGATGTTTACAAAAATGGATTTAATATATATATATATTAATAAAATAAATATATTTCTAGAAATATAATATTTTATCTATTTTATTACAATTTACCTATTGAAAAAAATATAACATTATTCATTTGTATCAGTATATTTCCACGTCCATGAAGATATGTGATTCAAATTTTCACTATATCTCATTGTTAGTATGTTTAAATTATTTAAATAGAAAATAATAATTACCTCTATTTTCTCATGTTTATTAATAAATGGAAACGTTAATCAAGCATGTATATGACCAACGGTATCTATGATTATAACATAATTAATTTTTCCAAAATACCATTCATACATTTATCATAATGTAAAATTAATTTATATATATAATAATGACATAATTATTACTATTATGGTGATGATGTAATAATGACTTATTTTACCCCAATCAATATACCGATTTCATTTTGAAATTTGGAACCAAACGTCCTCCAAATAACTAAGATGATCTAAACTGATAATTTAATTGATTATTTAGTTGAAATAATTGAAAAAATAGTATAATTATAAATTAATAAAAATATAAAAATAGTTTTAAACAAGAAAATAATATATATAAATTCATTACACCTTAATTAATTTACATACATGGAATGTCTAGACTTGAGTTGAAGATTTTATATCAATTTTCCTTCATTGATTATTTTTTAGATATTGTACACCTAATTTCATTAGAATTGTTTATATACTACCATTATATATGAAATATATTGAATCAATCATACTTCATGGAATTATAATTTTAAGAAATATTATTTTATCCAAGGGAATATGTCATCGATGTTAATAAGTGGTAAAGTTTTTCGTTACTCAATTTTCATTCATTGGGTTATAACTATTTTTTCCATTGTGATGATATTATTATGTGTCAAATAATTTATGAATTATTGTATTCAACATTTAATATTTTTTATTTGGATTAAATTATGTTCACATAATTACTTCATGATTTAATAATCACTTCAACTGTTCTGATTATTTCAGCGTATTTATTTGTCTCAACCTCATTTTCAGAAGCTGTATCTCATTTTAAGAACCATGATTTACATTAATGGTAAAATTATTGAACCATGAATGAATTATGAAATATTAAATATTTTAATTTATTGAATTTATTGATCTATATCCTATTATTTCTTTTAGTAAATTATGACATAGAAATACACCAATGTAGTAAAAGATTTATGTTACAATGTCATTTATTTTTATGTTCATACTTCCTTAGGGGAAAATCATATGAATTTTGTTTCATGAAAAGTTTTTTATTCTCATCTGGTCAGAAATTTGGTTTATATGTTTAATTATATTTCATCACTTATTTACTAAATAACATCAGGATTGTTTTTTATAAGTGATAGTGATATTTTATTTTCATTTATATTTGGAATCAATATATTCTATATCCATATTTTCTCATATTTTCTTAATAAAATCCTTTAAAAATTTACCCATAATTATTTTACATGATATTTTAACTTATTTTAATGTTTTTAAAATGAATCTTCTTCAATTATTAATTAGGGGTCTCTTTTGTCTCTTCTTATTCTTTTTCCTTAAGTGTTTTTGGGAAAATTTAGAAAATGGGGAAAAATCACAAATTTTGTGACTACACGCCGTGTACTTTTCCAAACGTCGTGTACATTGGCTATGTGGGATGAGTACACAGGGCGTGTAGCCCTGTCATCGATGAAAGGTGTAAAAACCGACTACACGTCGTGTAGTGGGTATTCAAACACCATGTAGTCATTCGATAGGTGAATTGTAAGGCGGTGGAAGTAGCCGCCAGCTGAGCGACCGTACACACCATGTTTTAGGAAATACATGCTGTGTACTCATGTCAGCAAGTGAACAGTCTGGCGGTGAAAAGTGGATGCCATAGGAATAGTTAAATAATGAAAAGTTCATGTTGTGTACATGAGAGTACACACCGTGTAGTTTTTTTTCACTTAAAACAGGCAGTAGCCACATCTGTTCATAGAGGAATCTTATAATGTCATTTGGAGCTTAGGAGAATGACTGAACTGTGGAGGATCAACTAACTGCGCACGAAGAATCTACTTACGCTTCTATTGATCATGTTGGGACCCCACGGGTAAGCCCTCCCTTCTCCTAGATCCTTTCTTAACAATTATTTCTTGAGTGAAAGATATTTTAGTTTTAATGAGATTATGTTCACCTTAGGTATGCGACGCTTTCGAATGTTTCGGGATGCCTCATTCACGTATACCGATCAGGGGCGATCGAGGTAGGTGGTCTTATTTTAAATTCCAACTCCTATGTGTTTTTGTGTACAACTGTTCTATGAACCCACGTTGGGGAATCGTATGGCTACTGAATTTGCTGAAAAGATATTTAGAATTGGAAAGATAATTTAATGATATGTTTGAACTGCTGTTTGGGATCACTGGTTGGATCCAGGACCACCCTGGTGGTGTGTTCCTCTGATTAGCAATTTGGCCAGGACACCCGAGGGTATACCATGATTATATTGTGCATTGATTTTCTTAAGAGAAAGTGTATACGAATTTTTGGTTTTTGTTTTGGGCTCGGCCCAGTTCCTTTAGCCCGTGGGTGGTGTTAATTAACCTGTGTGTAGTGTTTTTCCTAGCTTGAGGGAAGTGTTTCATTTTTCCTGTGGGCCCCCTTTCTGTGCCCGTGGGTAGTAGATTATGTTCTTGTGGGAAACAATTCGTACACCTATGGGCAATATCAGTTATTGCTATGGGAAGACACCTGCGGGTTTTGATTCTATTTACCTGAGGGTAAGGTTTTGTTTGTCTGAGGACAGTGTTATCATGAATATTCACTGTAGTGATTCTTTATATGTTGTACAATGCAGGTTAAAGCACAGGCTTGGTATGGTTAAATAAAATTAAAATTCAATATGACTGGTAAGTTAGTAACTTTTGAGTACTTCTTAGTTTATTACTTTTACTACCGCACACTACTGTTGCACATTTTTCACTGTCACTTGGGAACTGGCCTTTGGTGGTTGCCTACTGTGATTTATTTCTCAAAACTTATTTGGTTCATGTCTTCGGCCCAAAAAAATTATATTTCTTCAGGTGTGGATTAGGGAAAGTGTCCATGTATAGGTACTTTATTGTAGCAGAAGAGTGGGAGAGCATGGGACCAAGCTTAGGCTTGCGATGTTGTGACATTCAATTACCCTACTTTGTTTTGTTTGGTTGTACCTTGTACGTTGTATTGTATTGTATTGGAGAGTATCATATTCTTGCTACATTAATAGAATTGGTGTCATGTTGCATCTTTATATACATATATGACTGCTGGTTCTCTTCTACTCATTTGTCCATTTCAGTTGTATATTGTTTACTACTGCTACTGTTGTATATTGTTTATCTTTTCCACTGTGCTACACATTGAAAAATGAGGGAATAGTTTCCCCACTATCAAACATGGGCCCTCGCTGCTAGTCGACAGCCTCTGGCATTTGGGGAGATGCGCATGAGGTCATGTGACCAACCTGGTTCGGGGCACCCATTGTGTGGCACCCAGATTCGGGACGTTACAAAGAGGTATTAGAGGGGTTCTTTTCTTTTACTTACTATTTTGATCCTTAGTCAGGGATAGGATGGAAATGGTAGTTGGTAATAATATGTTCCCGGGAGTATCTTACCTATGTACAGGGAAAATCCAGTCTACCATGGTTATTGCAATTTTTCCAATTTTGCAATTTTACAGTTTATTTGATTTTCACCATTGGGTGACGCACTTGTGGTGTGCTATTTATATGTTATACGTGGGTTCTATTTATTTTTTACATGATGAGATTAGTGTATGCCATCTCATTCATCATTTAGGAACATGCTAGAAATCACATGTCATGCATTATTTCCATGCCATGTAGGTGCATTAGAAATTTCATGTTGTTGTGATAGTTGATGTGTTAGAAGAGAATTCTGTTGTGATAACTACTTCGATAAATACAAATTTTTGTTAGGGTATTTTTGTGTGATATTTTGATAGAATGAATGAAAAACATTTGTTCTTAAAGAGTACGTACCCTCAATGACCATAATTTTGTGGGTCATTGATGTGTTTACTTTTTTATAACATGTGTAAGATGTCAATCATTGATTCGCAGGGAGTATGGGCCCTCACGGATCAGAATTTGGCACTAAGGTGTTAGTTGAAGTGTTTTTTTGGTTCCAGAGTAGTTTCTAAGGCTTACTATCTTTAAAAATCAAAATACATGCCGTGTAGTTCCTTAGACACCCGTCGTGTGTTCTTCTATTTGGGAAGAAAGGAAAACTTTTTAAGTAAACTCAGTGTACTCTCAGTACACGTAGTGTAGTCCCTTCCCATTTTGTAGACCATGTGGGTGGGGACATGGGGTAGGGAAGTGCTTGGGGGAAAACACACCGTATACCATTTACACACGCCGTGTAGTGTTGACCCGGTGTCTGCCCGTGTGACTAACAACGTGGATGGAAGAAAACCTTAAGACATACATGCCTTCTCAATGATGAAAATGTCATGAAGTATAAACTGGGGACCTAACAGTGTAGCTAACAAACATGAGATGATGTTACCTCTTCTTAAACACTCCATGTACCAGTGGGACATGCCATGTAGTCATGACTGAGGAAGAACGTGTGGACTTGGCCATGTGGTTGGGAAGATGGAGTTGTATACATGCCATTTTCGAGTGTAACATGACATGTAGTGTCAGACGAGTAGCTGGTCGTGTCACTAACGACACCGGCAGTTGGAATTTATGTCGTACATGCCGTGTCTCTGTGGAACACTCCATGTAGTCTGAGCTGTGTACCCAGATGTGTGAGGGAAAAAATTGGTCGGTGAAGCTCGTCCAGTACTCGCCATGTAGAACATACACAATCCATGTAGTATTATTTAAAGGAGGGTTGTGTGGCTAAGCCGTGTAGAAGGACTCGGGCAGGGAAGAAGGATTCAAGTACACGCCCTGTGATGGGACTACACACCGTGTAGTTGGGGTGTTACACAACCAGTTTTAGCGGTAGTACACGCCCATGTGGATGACCTATGACGACATTCCATGTAGTAATTATAAACGCCGTGTAGTCAAGTTTTGTGAATCTTGGATGATTTTCTTCTCGTATTCCTATCTTACAACCCTTGTTTTAGGTCTTTGATAATCTTGATCTATGGTGTACTTTTGACCTTGTAGATTCATTCCACTGAGACGACCTCGAGTTTTTATCTAGGAGAGTGGAAATTAGTATACTCAAGTGGTGGTAGGCCATGGGATACTAATGGAACCTCCAGTAGAGCCATATGCGGAGCCAACCATTTTACCAGACATAGGCACAGATGCGCAGTTCCGTGAAGGCTTCATGAGGCTCATAAAGACCTTGCAGGGAGCTCCACAGGCTGCCACATCTATGGTAGAGCGGAGGCGTATATTCCAGCTGCAACATCTGCCTACGTTATCAGGGGATGGCGGACCACAGGCTGCGGATTCTGGGCTAGATTTTATGTATAAAATATTCGAGAATCTGGAGACACCTCCTGGGAGGAGGGTCAAGCTCGCTACATACATGTTGCGTGATTCCACCAAGAGGTGGGGGGATGTTACCACCATATATGAGCATCACCGAGACATGGCGTGGGAATATTTTCATGTAGCGTTATATGACTTCTTATTCCCGGAGATGCTGAGAGAAAATCGAGCTCGAGAGTTCATGAATCTGCAGTATGGCGTCATGTGAGTGATGGATTATTCTGCTCGCTTCACCAAGCCTCAGCGTTTCGCACCCGTTCTGGTGGTTGATGAGGTGTTGAGGGCTATACACTTTGAGGATTGTCTTCCGAGTGACAGCCGAGCACTAGTGAATGTTTATAGGCTTCCTACGGTACATGCTATTGTGAACCAGGCACTGATTACTGAGCGGAACCTATGGGGTGCAAGTGGTGTGGGCCAGGGCAGTTCAACACCTGTTACAGGTTCTAGTTATACTGGAAATAGAAAGTGGTATATGAGTTTATCTCATGGTGGCATTGCTAGTCAGCAGAAAACTTCAACTGGATAGGTCATGTGCCACTAGTGTAGTAAGGAGGGGAACAAGAGACCACAATGTCTACGTGGCCCAGTGGAGTGCCGAGCTTGCGGCAGGATGGGTCATCTGCAACACTTTTGCAGGGTGTTTCCACTAGTGGCCAGTGAGAGGGGTTTTGTGCAGACTCCGGGTGTGGGAGAAGGACCAGCAGCTTCTTACCAGTCGGGGAACTGGAATACGTCAGGGCGTGCAAGCAAAGTGGGTGGTCGTGGCCATGGTAGCTAGACACCAGGATCTCAGAGGTAGGAGGGAGGGACCTCTCAAGGTAGCCAAGCTATGTCGTAGGGTCGCGACACAGGACATGCATATGTAGTGCAACAGAACCAACATGAGTAGGATCTCGGACCTTCTACTATCATAGGTACTATCCTAGTTGCTTCTGTTTTATCATCTGTAACTTTTAATACTTGTGCTACACATAGTTTTATATTTGTAGCCATTATGGAGATCATTGGGCTTTGTGTTTCTTCCTTTTCTGATATCATGACGCTAGACACTCCTTTGGGGTTTAGAACGACAGATGTGCGTCAGTTCAAGGAGTTCCCCTTAGGAGTTGGTGGGTGTGACTTTATATGGGACCTCTATGTCTTATAGATAACGAGATATGACATCATTCTCAGGATGGACAGGTTGGTACCCTTTCATGCCTTTTTAAATTTCTATCATTGTAGGGTGAGTTTCAAATCACTAGAGGGCGGAGAGATTCTATACAATGGAGAATGGGATGTCCAGGCAAGCCGACCTGGACCATAGATTCATGGGCGAGGTGGTGTTATAGCCCATATTGTGACCATAAATCTGGATGATCAGGGAATGTGTCAGAAGGATTTCCCTCTAGTAGTTGATCATTTTCAGGGATGTCTTCCCAAATGACTTTTCAGGACTTCCTCCAGAGTGGGTGGTGGATTTCACTATTGAGTTTTGCAAGGAGCACCAACAGTGTATATTCCTCCTTATAGGATGGCTACACCAGAGTTTCAGGAGCTCTAGAGGTAGTTAGAGGAGTTACATGCAAAGGGTTTCATCCAACCCAATACTTCTCCTTGTGGTTTTCCTACCCTGTTTGCTAAGAAGGCAGATGATACCCTCAGACATTGTGTGGATTATCGAAAGTTGAACCAGCTGACGGTTACGAACCGATATCCCTTACCAAGGATTGATGATCTTTTTGATCAACTTCTAGGATAATTAGTTTTCTCGAAGATTGATTTGAGATCCAGATATCATCAGTTATACATTAGAGCATCTGACATACCGCTAACAGCTTTTTGGAGCAGATATGGTCTATACGAGTACATGGTGGTACCATTTGGACTCACGAATGTGCCAGTGGTTTTCATGGCTATGATGAATCATGTATTCCATCCCTATCTAGATTCTTTCATGGTAGTCTCCATGTATGACATCTTGGTGTACTCTCACACTCATCATGACCATTCCACCCATCTTGAGATCATTTTGAGTACACTGAGAGAGCATCAGATATATGCTAAGCTCCCAAAGTTCCACTTTTGGATGGACCAGATTCACTTCCTGGTCTATATCATCTTAGAGGTAGGAGTTGAAGTAGACCTAGAGAAGGTGAGAGAAGTAGTTTACTGGGAGCATCTTATGAACACGTTTGAGATATGGAGTTTCATGGGGCTGGCTGGTTACTAGAGGTGTTTTATACAAGACTTCTCCTGCTTACCAGGGCCACCGACGGGTTTGACTGAGAAGGGTGTGAGGTTCCATTGGTCAGAAGCTAGCGAGACAGCCATTCAAGAGTTGAAGGGAATTTTGACGTCAGCACCAGTCCTGATACTTCCTGAGAAAGGGAAGATCTATACCATTTACTGTGATGCATCAGGTATTGGGCTGGGAGTAGTTTTGTTGCAGGGAATTGGAGTGGTTGCGTACAGCTCTCGGCTATTGAGGCCCCATGAGAGGAATTACCCGATACATGACCTCGAGATGGATGCAGTTGATCATGCGTTACGTTGTTGGAGATATTATATCTAAGAAGATCATTTTATGGTTTTAACAGACCAAAAAAGTCTCAAATACATTTTTACTTAGTGTGACATGAACCTGAGACATCAAAGGTGGGTCAAATACCTTCAGTACTTCGACTTTTAGCTTCTCTATACACCTGGTAAGGGTAATGTAGTAGCTGATGCACTAAGTAGAAAGACTCAGACACATGTTGTGTAGGAGGCCAGTAGTGAGTGGAATATTATGGCTTTGTTCTTTGAGATGATTTTGGAGGTGCACGACAATTAGGGCAAAAATATCTTTCCTCTTTAGCTGTGACTTATACCCTCTTGGATATAGTGAGGATGAGACGACTATCAGATTCCGAAGGCCTAGTTCTACGAAAGTCGGTGGAAAATGAGGACCCTCCTCCTAGATGGATGATAGGTGATGATGAGGTCTTGCATTTCCATGGACAAGAATGGGTTCCAATGGATATAACTGAGGAGCGGATGTGGGAGTTTCATGTTTCATCCAGGGCAGTACATCCTAGAGTTAAAAAAATTTACCGTGACATGAGACGTCAGTACTGGTGTCTGGGGATGAAATGAGAGGTAGCTAGTTTTGTTACGAGATGTTCAACCTATCAGCAAGTGAAGGCGGAGCATCAGAGGCCAGCCTAACTGGTAAAATAGTTACCCATTCTGGAGTGCAAATGGGATGATGTCTCGATGGATTTTGTGACATGATTTTCGAGGACACCTCAAGGCACAGATGATGTGTGGGTTGTTGTAGACATAATTATAAAGGTAGCTCACTTTTTTCCGATCAATGATACCTCCAGGGTGGATGAGCTCAGAAAGCTGTATATCCGAGAGGTATTAAATCTTCATGGGGTCCCATGTTCAATAATTTCTGATAGGGACACCCACTTTATGTCATGTTTCTGGCAGGGTTTTCATAGGGCATTGGGTACACAGGTGCTTTTGAGCACAACTTACCACCCTCAGACTGATGGCCAGTCACAGCGTACGATACAGGTGCTAGAGTACATGCTTCTTTCATGCGTCCTATACATTGGGGGATCATGGGAGAAGTATATAACCCTGATCAGGTTTTCCTATAATGACAGTTTTAAGGAAATTATTGAGATGGCACCTTACGAGGTGTTATATGGTAGGTCATGCCGATCACCTTTGTCCTGGTTGGAGGTAGGTGAGGCAGCTTTACTGGGACCACATCTCGTGCAGGATACTTCTAACCAGGTCTAGTTGATTCAGAAGCGGATGGCCACCGCACAGTCTTCCCATAAATCTTATGCTGATCGCCGTAGACGACCCTTGGGGTTTGTGGCCAGGGATCGTGTTTTTTTACGTGTTTCACCGAGGTTGGGACACAAATAGGATCAGGAGACAGGGTAAACATTCACTGAGGTATGTGGGGACATTTGAGATTATGGAGAGAGTCAGGTCGGTTGACTACCGGTTGTAGTTACCACAGAGGTACCAGGACATGCACGAAGTCTTCCATTTGTCTCAGCTACGACGCTATCATGCAGTCCTTGCTCATGTTTTTCAGCCCAAGGAGGTTGAGCTTTAGGTCGATGCATGCTTCTAGGAGCATCTGATTCTAATTGTTCATAGTAACATGATGGATCTCCAAGGCTGGTCAGATCCTCTCATATGGGTGATATGGCAGCATGGCCGAGTGGAGGAAGAAACATTGGAGCGGGAGACTGATGTACGTGCTCAGTGGAAAGAATTTTCTGAGCATTATCTTTTCCTCCCTTGGAAGGGAAATTCAGGGATGAATTGGTTTAAGGTGGGATGTTTGTAAGAACCCAGTTCTTCTTTTTTAGTTACGAGTATCTTCTTTTTCCTTTCCCTTTAGTGTTTTTGAGAAAATAAGGATAATGGGGAAAATCCAAAATTTTGTGACTACACACCATGTATCATTCCACACGCTGTGTACTTTTTCCATGTGGGATGAGTACACATGGCGTGTATCCCTGTCGGTGATGAAAGGTGTAAAAACTAACTACACATCGTGTAGTGGCTATTTACACGTTTTATAGTCAGTCAGAAGGTGAATAGTAAGGTGGTGGAAGATTATGCCAGCTGAGAGACCGTGCATGCCATGTATTAGGAATTACACGCCACGTACTCATTTTGGCAAGTGAATAGTTTGGCGGCAAAAATTAGCATCCAGAGGAAAAGTTAAATGATGAAAATTACACGCCATGTACTTGGGAGTACATGCTTTGTAGTTTGTTTTTTTGCTTAAAATTAGAATAAGACTCCTCTATTCATAGAGGAAGCTTATAACGTCATTTGGAGCTTATAAGGATGGCCGAAAATTGGAGGATTAGCTGACCATGCACCAGGAATCTGTTTCCGCTTCTGTCGATCATGTTGGGACCGCCCAGGTAATCCCTTCCTTCTCCTAGATAATTTCATAGAAATTCTTTCCCAAGGGAAAGTTATTTTAGTTTAAATGATATTATGTTCACCTTAGATCTGCGCCATTCTATTTTGTTTCAGGAGGCATCGTTCATGTAAACCGATCAGGGGTGATTGAGGTAGGTGTTCTAATGTTTAAATTCAAACAGCTGTGTGTTTTTGTGTACCTTTGTGCTACGAACCCATGTTGGGGTGTCGTATGGCTGTGTCCTTTTCTGAAAATATATTTAGTATTGTAATGATAATCTAATGATAAGTTTGAACTGATGTTTGGGATCACTTCTTGGATCCAGGACCACCCCAGGGGTGTGTTCCTCTGTTTAGCCATTTGGCCAAGATACCCAAGGGTATACCATGATTATATTATTCATTAATTTTCTTAAGAGAATGTGTATACAATTTTTTGGTTTGTGCTTTGGGCTCAGCACGCTTCCTTTAGCCTCTGGGCGGTGTAAATTAGCCCATGGGCAGTGTTTTTCTTTCCCTAGGGTTGTGTTTCATTTAGCTTGTGGGCACCCATTCTGTGCCCATGGGTAGTAGATTCTATGCCAGTGGGAGACACTTCGTACGCCTGTTGGCAATATCATTTATTCATATGGGAAGACACCTGCGGGGTTTTCTTCTATTTACTTGAGGGTAAGGTTTTGTATGAATTAGGATAGTGTAATCATGAATATTCACTGTTTTGATTCTTTATATATTGTACCTTCCAAGTTAATGCACATGCTTGTCATGGTTAAATAAAATTAAAATGGAAATATGACTGGTAAGTTAGATACTTTGGAGTTCTACTTAGTTTATTGCTTTTACTACTTCACACTACTGTTGCACATTTTTCACTGTCAGTTGGGCATAAGCCTATGGTGGTTGCCTACTGGGATTTATTTCTCACACCCTATTTGGGTCATGTCTTTGGCCCAAACAAATTATATTTCTGTAGGTGTGGATAAGGTCAAGGGTCCCTGCATAGGTACTTGGTTGTAGTAGAGGAGTGGGAGAGCATGGGACCGAGCTTAGGATTGTGATGCCGCGGCATTCTGTTACTCTTCTTTGTTTTGTTTGGATGTACCTTGTACCTTGTATTGTATTGTATTGTAGTGTATCTTGTTCTAGATGCTTTCATATAATTGGTTTCATGCTGCATCTTTATATACATATATGACCGATGGTTCTCTTTTACTTGGATGTCCATTTTAGTTGTATATTGTTTAATGCTTCTGCTGTTGTATGTTGTTTATCTTTTTTCTTGTGCTACACATTGACAAATGATGGCATATTTTCCCCACTATCAGATTTAAGCCTTCTCTTCTAGTCAGCAGCCTCTGGCATTTGGGGAGATGTGATTGAAGTCATTTGACCAATTGGGTTCGGGGCACCCGTTGAGTGGCACCCGGATCCGGGACGTTACAATATTCATGTCGGATGAATTGGGTTATGATTATGATATCTAGAAAATTATTTTGGGAGTTTACAGTATAGTTTATTCCACTTATAAGGGTTTTACAAAGATAATGTTCCTTGATATCGTACACATCTTCTCTCTTCTTGATATGAGTATTTAATGTTTTCAGTGATTAGTATTGACATCTTAAAGATCGTAATTATTGATTCCATAAACTATTTCCATTTTTATACTCATTACATGTATCATGTTTTATTATCTAGTTTTTTATGGGAGTGAATTCTCTCACATTATTCTTGAGATCTATGATTACATCATCATTCAGTTGTTCTCATCTTACGATAACTAATGATATTTAATTTTTTTTTATTATTTTTAATCATATGGATCATTCGATATCACCCATATTATAATTCAATTTACATAGGTTTTTAATAAAGTGTTTAAGTATGTTATGCATAAAAATATTATCATATGGGAAGAATTTTTTGGGACATGACCTATTTTTTAACATAGTTGTTTTTGTATACAAGGTGTTATGTAAGAGTTTTTATTAAATAATTAAAAATCAAATCCTAAATGTTCTATGGGTATTTATGTGATCTGATATTTACTTTTTTTGTTGTTCTATTTTTGTGGTTGAATCAGGTTTATATTTAGTGATATCAAAGAAAGAAATATTTGGATTAAATTTTAGCATATGATTCAAAACTATGGGTCTAGGGTTGTTATTTCAAGATGCTACTATATAAAATTGAAACATTCTAATGAAAAACGAATTTAGAAAATTGGAATGGGGAATAAAATGGGGAATATGTGGGTGTTTGGGTTCGTCTAGATGATTGCTAATATGGCCTTAATTGAGGGTTATGTACTTATGTTGATGTAATCTCATGTATTGTATATAGATCATAATGTATAGTCACCCAATGGATAAATATATATATAGTAATAAATAATTAATATTATTATATAGAATCTACCAATAATTGTAACATAAAAACATAACAATTTAGATACGTTAAAAAATTGGTGAATTTATTAAACATGTATCAATTCATATGAAATTCAGTGGTAATATGAACAGAAATCACATATTAATTATTCCTGTCATGTGTGAGGGGAAATATATTGTGTAGACAATGAAATATGAAGAATAAATCTATTGAATCATTGATTGAAATAATAAATCCGTATATATTTAAATTAGGGTGTAGGGGAAGATGAATAAAAATATGATGTAGTTTCGAGAAACTGTCCCTAATTTCTATAATTAATAGAATAAATCCACATAGATCAATGGAGTAAGGGAGAGGATAAAAAGAGGTATAAGGGGTCATATATCACCTATATTAACTAAAATAGTCCCAAACATTCTAGTGGGTGACTAGAATAAGGGTGGAAAGAATGAAAATTCATCCCTCTAAAAATATAATATGAATTAGGGTATCTTTGAGTATGTAGGTTTCTAGAACAGTCCATATGGGGGACTTATCCCAAGACCATTACTAATAAAACTATTCCAAGAACCCAATTTATTAGGACACATACTAACTAGCCTCTTTTTCTTATGGATTATTTCATTATAGCAAACGAACCTAGAATGTTCCTTAATAGACTCCTCCACCAAAGACACGACATTAAGAAAACCCATTTAAAATTAAAAGACCCATATTAATAATAAATTTTTTATATAAATTAGAATATTAAAAAAAGAATTCCATTCATTATCTATCAAACCATAATTTAATTTTATGCCATCATCACACTATGGTATAGGTAATTATAACTGATAATCGATTAAAATAAAATCTAGTACCATATACTAATAACATATCAAACTTCAATAAATATAAAATAATAGGTTACGTGGTACCCCTCCACTAGGTACTCTACTCTATTATAGAATTCACAAAAACCACTATATCCTTATTTTTTTAAACATTATAATACCTATTACCTTTACCATACTAATATGTGAAATTAATGAATAAAAATAATAAAATAATGGAATTTTAATACTATAAATATATGGTTCTTTAGAAAGACTCAAACAATAGGATTCAAACCCATGGGAATAATCCACATTCCTCTTTAGGAAAAAAAATTCTGTTGAGAATTTATTTCATCTCCAAACTTGAATTATATATTATGTTATTTTCTATGTTTCTATAGAATTTTTAAAAAATAAATATTCTTTTATGATACATAATTTTCATTATGATTAATGATATGGATATGTATTGTAATATATAAACCATTATCTTTTATCATAATACCATCGAACCAAATGTTGTGAAAATAATAAAATATAAATTTTTGTAATATTGACACATTTTACACATTATTGAACGTTTGGAGTTTAAGTGAAAAATCTTCTATGCAGTTTTTCCCTGATTTTAATTAAAATATCCAACAACTCAAAAAATATATATTTAATTTTCCCTATATTCGCATGTATTGGTGAATTAGTCTTAGAGAAACTCAAAGGATAACATAATAAGAAATATGTAATTTAAATTATATTCTTTTATGATCAACATAAATCATTTGGAATCATTTAGTATTTGTAAAAAAAATTACTCAGTTTCACCTACATTGTTTTAATTAAATAATATCCAGCCCAATATAGATTATTTTATAATTTTAGACAAATATATTGTCGAAGAAAATGAATTACAATAATTTTCCTCAAAATGAGTAATTTGAATATATAAAAACAAATGTTTCTAATCATTAATGTATGATAATTATACATGCCCCTTAAAAGAGACATCAGTTAGTCCTGGAAAAAAGCATGTAACATTAATTTAAGGATGTCAATGTTCTACTGGAAAAATTCATTGGTATGAGGGTGATAATACATAATCTATTCAAAATGAGTACCATGACCCTTGTTCATCCCATTTACAAACCAAGATGTAAACATTGGGTCATAATTATAGATTTTTGGCAACGGTACCCTATTATGCATTAAAAGGTCAGATAAAAATCCTAAAATTCATCTATGGATGAATTTTACTAGAGAAGTGTAAAAAGAACATTTTTTTATTAGTTGATAAATAATTACATATGTTTAATCAATATAAAAATTGGATTGGATTATTTATTTCATGAATTAATTTGTACATTTTTCAAATTTATATATATTTATATGTTCTGTTTTCATGACACTAAAATGTTGTGCATTCTCTACATTCACAAAATAACAAATGAAATTATCATAGGATAAAATGGTTATTTATCATTATATTTAACAGAAAACATTAATCAATATATAATATAATACATATTCAAAAATATTCTTTGTGAAACTGATCTAAATGAGTGATAATCCATCATCACATTCTCCCTCAGGTTTGTTGTGACTACCGACCACAAAAAAACATTGTGGAATAAATGTGATTTGTGTGGACATCAATGAAAGATAAAATCTCTATCTGATGACACTCTTGTGTTGATAAAATCATGTTCATGCATTTTGGATCCCTTAATTATTTCAATTATGGATGGTATAAATTAATTATAAAAAATATGCAAACCCTTATAATCTTTGAAGCATATAAATGTTGTTCATCTATAAGGGAAATAATCATTTTTTATACATTTATTATAATATTCTATAAGGTTAATCATTTAGGGTTAGTTTATAATAAAATATATTTCCCTTTGTTTATGAATACAATAATTTATACTCAATGGATTCTAAATATCAAACCCACTATTCTAGTCTCAGGTTTATATTTTAAAATGAGGAAATATACATGAGATATTTATGGTTAGTGAATACAATAAATTTGTCACTAAAAATGTGTTGTTTATAATATAGTAAAGAATAAATTAAAGTGAATAACTAAAAATTTATTAATATAGTGTTTATTTAGAGGATATTATTTTCTAGACCAATATTAAACCACAAAATGATATTATATAAGAGCACATCATAACACTTTAGAAGGGGAATCACATTAGATCTCATACCACTCACATGGATGAGTAATGATCAAGATAATCCATATGTTTAATCTCATTTTCATCTCTTATAAAAACAAGACAGTGTTATAGATATATATATTTGACTTCTTTTATAATTTTATTTACCATAGGAACTGTAATACTTGATAAATCCTTGGAAAATCCTAGATAATGTGATAGTGATATTTAGAATGATCTTGAAAACATTGAATCTCATGGACATTAGTAAAGATATTACTTCCAAATTCCCTATACCAACAACTATTCTCACTTTTAATATTATATGGACGTCTAATTTTACTTATCATTGAAAAATGATCAATTGAATGGCTCAGAATAAAATCAATGATTACAAATAGTAACTAAGAAAAGAAAAATAATTTTTCTATTCTCGTTAATAGAAATAATATATACCAATATCATTTTAACAAAAACTATAATAGTAGAGGGATCAAATGGACCAAATATAATGGTTCATGAATCTATAAACATATTAGTAGAATTATTCAATCCTAAAGTAAAGAGTTAATACTAATTGTGTTTATAATGTAAAAAATAGTTTTAAGAACATCCATTATAATTACATGAAGATATGGATACCCAAAGAATATATCAATCATTAAAAAAAATTCCACCATTAAATCAATCTATTCATTAACTAATTAATTTAAATTGATAGTGTTTTATGATATTCACTATGTTTAAACATCATGAATCTACACATAACCATATATTAAAATTTATTTTTTTATCTATGATAATTATCACACCCTAAAGAGAAGTTTTGAGTTTGAAAAATCCCTTGAACACAATCTCTGTATGTTTAAATTTTATCTCTCATAATTCATTAGAATATATATAAAATAGTTTGATATATATTATAATTTTTATAAAACTACACTCTTAATAATTACAGCTCTCATTATAGTGGAAGTCTTGGAAACTTAATAATGAATATATTAGGGGAAGGGTGAAAAATAAGACACATAATATTAAGATTTTAATTACTAGCTATAAAATTATCATGTTTACACTACTGGATATCCCATTTTTACCAACGATTATATCCCAATAGTATATCAAACCGTTGGGAATGGTTATGTATACCAACGGTTTTAGAAAACCGTTGGTATATAGGCTTTAATGAAGAATTTTACCAACGGTTTATAAAACCGTTGGTATAGGCCTCAATTAAGACACTTTTACCAACGGTTATACACTAACCGTTTGTATAGGCCTTTGGTAAACATACATTCCCAACGGTTCTTAATAACAGTTGGGAAAGTTTTCCCCTAAATCCAGTTCGGGTGTCCAGTAGCCCCACCGCTCGATTTCAGTCCCCCTACACTCGACTACATCCCTAAATTGAAGCTCTCCCAACGCACTCTGGTTACCAACTCTCTGAAACTCCATCCATCCTCTTCAATCAAACAATTTTTATGTTCTACACTTCAAATCTGTAAGTTCTAATGTTCTTCATATATTTTTTTTATTTTCTATTTTGATTTGATGTAAACATCTAGGATCTCTCTATACAAGGACACATAAACTCATTCCACTCATAGATCCATCTTAAATCAAACAATGTTTTAGTTCTATACTCTAAATATGTAAGTACTACCTTAGTTTTAATGTTTTGCATCTATTTTTTTTCTATTTTAATTTGGTAGAAACTAGGGTGTGTTGTTTATGGCATGCAAAGGTTAGTGATATTGAGGATGAATTGGATGTTAGTTGGGTGATGGATTGGAATTGTGATGTTTTTGGATTATGTTTAGTTAATATACAATGAATTATTTGGGGATTTCCTCCCTTTAACAGCGCCCCCACTCCTCATGGACCCTGGACGCCCCCCTCTTGGACCCTGGACTGTCCCCCCCTCCTGGACCTTGGACAACCCCCTCCACCCTCCTTCCTGGACCCTAGGAAGCCCCCCACCCTCCACCCTGGACCCTGGATAGCTTCCCTCCTCGATGGACCCTGGACATCCCCCTCCTTCCTGGACCATGGACAGCCCCTTCTCCCCTTCTCCTTGAACCTAGACAGCCCCCACCCCCCTTCCTAGACCCCGAACAGCCCCCCACCCCTCCTCCTAGACCTTGGACATCCCCCTCACCCCCTCCTCATTAACCAAATACCCCCCCACTTCAAAACATTTACACCAAACTTGGACATGCTAGATTTTCTCTAAAAAGATAGATTTATCCTCAAACCACCTCAATAATATCCTAAAAAATGCTTATAATGTAGTATTCACCACATAACATCCAATTGTATTCCAAGTCACCAGTCTATCCTCCCTTGGATAGATTTCACAAAAAGCGTTCAACCTTGAGGATCCAAATAAAAATAAATTGATATAATACATTTGATAATGGATTAAAATTTCAAATTGGGATCCAATGAAGAATATTTGAGATATTACGCATCATGTCCATGAGTAAATCAATTTTTATATATCCGATAAGTTATTTTTCACAATTTTCACACATTAATTGTTTGTGAAAATGGGACGAACATTTATAGAGGTTCTAATATATAAAAATGAATGTATTTGTGGATGCAGCTTAACCAATAATGTCTAGCTTGTCTGCCACTTCCATGATCATCGATGGGCATGTCCCATCTTCATTTGACCTCGCACAATGGGTGACTCAGTGTCTGGCTGATGACGAGTGCTATATTCCCTTACTTACACACCAGATTCACGCCCACTACGCTCCTGAAGTGATCAATCCCACTAAGCGTCCCTGTGAGCTTGATGACACGACCACCAGTTCTTGTAAGAGGCAGTGGAGTTCTGAGATGATGGACCAAGACGATTGACCAGTGTCCATAAATATAGCTGAAGACGTAAAACATAGCGCATCCTCGGAGGAAACCCGTATTCTAGAGTCTCACCATTTTTCTTTTTTTTTACTTTGTTTTATGATATAAACATGGAATGTATGCAACACTTTTTTACCTGCTTCTGATCTGTATGTGCACTTGTCATTACTCTGCATGACTACTTCTATTTTGTCTGATCCTTGGTGTTATTTTTTATGACATGATGCGGCTATGTTCTTTCTATGTGTATATTTTACAGGTACATAAGTATGTGCACTTTTCATTATTCCATTCTTTTAGTGCTTAGGCTGACGGTACGAGGGAGGTTCGTACTAGAGGTAGAAGAGCATCTCCGTGTACCCGACTAGACCCTTCCCCTCCGACCAAACACATTTTGATTCTATTGAAACTTAAGTGAAAAGATCCATGGGTCAAATGTGACATGTATAAGTCAACCCCACCTCAATAAAAGGCACAGTGTGGCCAGGATCACTCAAACCGCCTCTCTTTTGGTCAAAATTGACTTATTTTTAAGTGAAATCAACAACTGACATACGGGAAACTGACCAAACGCCTTTGGATTGTGTTGAAACTTTAGGAAAACGATACATGGGTCATATGTGACATGTAAAAGTCAACTCCGCCTCAATACGATGCACGGTGTGGCCGGTATCACTCAAAGTGTATGTATTTTGTTTAAAATGGACAATATTTTATGTACATACACCAATCCAATCAAACAGATTTTGATTCGGTTGATACTTTTTCACAATGTTCAATGACACATATGTGACATGTACGAGTCAACCCCTCTTCAATTCGAGGCCCGGTGTGGCCGATACCACTCAAAGTGCCTCTGTTTTGTTAAAAATGGACTTAATTTTAAGTGAAATCAACAACTAACAAACGGAAAACCAACCAAACTCGTTCGTATTCTATTCAAACTTAAGGAAAACGATCCATGAGTCAAATGTGATGTGTATGATTCAACTTATCCTCAATACGAGCCTCGGTGTGGCTGACACCACTCAAAATGCCTCTATTTTGTTAAAAATGGACTTAATTTTAAGTGAAATCAACAACTGACATACGGTAAACCGACCAAACGCATTTGGATTCTATTGATACTATAGGAAAAATATCCATGGGTCATATGTGATGTGTAAGAGTCAACCCCGCCTCAATCCAAGGCACGTTGTGGACGGTACCACTCAAAATGTATCTTTTTTGTTCAATATGACTTTAATTTTATGTGAAAACAAAAACTGGCATACGAAAAACCACCCAAATGCATTCCAAATCTGTTGAAACTTTAGGAAAATGATACATTGGTCATATGTGATGTGTAAAAGTCAACCCCGCCTCAATACAAGGCACGGTGTGGCCGGAACCACCCAAAATGTCCCTCTTTTGTTTAAAATGGACAATATTTTACGTACATACGCCAAATAGATCAAACGGATTCTGATTGTGTTGATACTTTTTCCACAACGATACATGACTGATTTGTGATGTGTACGAGTCAACCCCGCCTCAATTCGAGGCCCGGTGTGGCCGACACCACTCTAAGTGCCTCTGTTTTGTTAAAAATGGACTTAATTTTAAGTGAAATCAACAACTGAATTTCAGCAAACCGACCAAACGCATTTGGATTATATTGAAACTTAAGGAAAACAATCCATGAGTCAAATGTGATGTGTAAGAGTAAACCCCTTCTCAATAAGAAGCCCGGTGTGACCGACACCACTCAAAGTGCCTATTTTTTTAAATCCACTTAATTTTAAGTGAAAACAAAAACTATCATACGTAAAACTGACCAAATGCCTACAGATTCTATTGAAACTTTTGGACAACGATCCATGGGTCATATGTGACATGAACGAGTCAATCCCACCTCAATCCGAGGCACTGTGGGGCCGGGACCACCCAAATTGCCTCTGTTTTGTTTAAAATGGACTAAATTGTAAGTGAAAACAACAACTGTCACATGGGAAACTGACCAAATGCATTCCGAATCTATTTAATCTTTAGGAAAACGATCCATGGGTCATATGTGATGTATAAGAGTCAATTGCGCCTCGATCCGAGGTGCGGTGTGGCCGAAACCACCCAAACTGTCTCTCTTATGTTTAAAATGGACAATATTTTACGTACATACGTCAAACCAATCAAACAGATTCTGATTGTGTTGATAATTTTGGAAAATGATCCATGACTCATATGTGACATGTAAGAGTCAACTCCGCCTCCCTCTGAGGCCCGTTGTGACCGACACCACTCAAAGTACCACTATTTTGTTAAAAATGGACTTAATTTTAAGTGAAAACAACAGCTGGCATATGCCAAACCAACCAAACACCTTCGGATTCTATTTAAACATTAGTAAAACGATCCATGGGTCATATTTTATGTCTACGAGTCAACCCCGCCTCAATCTGAGCTACGGTGTGGCCGGGACAACTCAAACTATCTCTCTTTTGTTCAAAATGGACTATATTGTAAGTGATATCAACAAATGACATACGACAAACCTACCAAATGCCTTATGATTCTGTTTACACTTTAGAAAAACGATCCATGGGTCATATGTGATGTGTACAAGTCAACCCCACCTCAATCCAAAGTGTCGTGTGGTCGGGACCACCCAAACTGCATCTCTTTTGTTCAAAATGGACAATATTTTACGTACATATGCCAAACCGATCAAACAGATTTTGATTATGTTGAAACTTTAGGAAAATGATCCATGGCTCACATGTGACGTGTACGAGTCAACCCCGCCTCAATCCAAGGCCCGGGGTGGCTGACACCACTCAAAGTGCCTCTCTTTTGTTTAAAATGAACTTAATTTTTAGTGAAAACAACAACTGACAGAAGCCAAACCGACCAAACACCTTCGGATTCTGTTGAAACATTAAGAAAACGATCCATGGGTCATATGTGACATGTATGAGTCAACTCCTCCTCAATCCGAGCCGCGGTGTGCCTGAGACCACTCAAACTGTCTCTCTTTTGTTGAAAATGGACTAAATTGTAAGTGAAATCAACAACTGTCATACGGGAAATCAACCAAATGGCTTCGGATTCTATTTACACTTTAGGAAAATTATACATGGGTCATATGATATGTGTATGAGTCAATCCCGCCTCAATCTGAGGCACGGTGTGGCCGACACCACCCAAACTGTCTCTCTTATGTTAAAAATGGACAATATTTTACGTACATATGCTAAACCGATCAAACGGATTCTGATTGAATTGAAACTTTAGGAAAATGATACATGGATCATATGTGATGTGTACAAGTAAACCCCACCTCAATACTAGGCCCGGTGTGGCCGAAACCACTCAAAGTTCCTATCTTTTTTTAAAAAAGACTTAATTTTAAGTGAAAACAACAACTGACATAAGCCAAACCTACCAAACGCCTTCAGATTCAGTAGAAACTTTTGGAAAACTATACATGGGACATATGTGACATTTAGGAGTAAACCCTGCCTAAATCCGAGCTGCGGTGTGGCTGGGACCACTCAAACTGTCTCTCTTTTGTTGAAAATGGATATAATTTTAAGTGAAAACAACAACTGACATACGCCAAACCAACCAAACGACTTCTGATTCTATTGAAACTTTAGGAAAACGATCCATGGATCATATGTGACGTGTACGAGTCAACCCCACCTCATTCTGAGCCGTGGTGTGACCGGTACCACTCAAACTGTATCTCTTTTGTTCAAAATGGACTAAATTGTAAGTGAAATCAACAACTGACATACGAGAAACCAACCAAATGCCTTCAGATTCTGTTGACACTTTAGTAAAATGATCCATGGGTCATATGTGATGTGTAAAATTCAACCCCGCCTCAATCCGAGATGTCGTGTGGCCGGGACCACCCAAACTGTCTCTCTTTTGTTCAAAATGGACAATATTTTACGTACATACGCCAAACCGATCAAATGGATTATGATTGTGTTGTAACTTTATGAAAATTATCCATGGCTCATATGTGATGTGTAAGAGTCAACCCCACCTCAATCCGAGGTCCGGTGTGGCCGACACCACTCAAAGTGCCTCTATTTTGTTTAAAATGGACTTAATTTTAAGTGAAAACAACAACTGAGATACGCCAAACCAACCAAACGCCTACGGATTCTGTTGAAACTTTAGGAAAACGAATCATGGGTCATATGTGATGGGTATGAGTCAACCCCACATCAATACGATCTGCGGTGTGACCGGGACCACTTAAACTGTCTCTCTTTTGTTTAAAATGGACTAAATTGTAAGTGAAATCAACAACTGACATATGAGAAACCAACCAAACGCCATTGGATTCTATTTACACATTAGGAAAACGATCCATGGGTCATATGAGACGTGTAATAGTCAACCCCACCTCTATCTGAGGCACCATAGGGCTGGGACCACCCAAACTGCCTCTCTTTTGTTCCAAATGGACAATATTTTATGTACATATGCCAAACTGATCACACAGATTCTAATTGTGTTGAAACATTAGGAAAATGATCCATGGATCATATGTGACGTGTATGAGTCAACCTCGCCTCAATCCGAGGCCTAGTGTGGCCGACACCACTCAAAGTGCCACTTTTTTTTAAAATGGACTTAATTTTAAGTGAAAACAACAACTGTCATACATGAAACTAACCAAACGCCTACGTATTCTATTGAAACTTTAGGAAAATGATCCATGGTTCATATGTGACGTGTATGAGTCAACCCCGCCTCAATTCGAGCCACGGTGTGGCTGGAACCACTACATGTGTCTCTCTTTTGTTGAAAATGGACTAAATTTTAAGTGAAATCAACAACTGTCATACGGGAAACTGACCAAACGCCTTCTGATTCTATTGACACTTTAGGACAATGATACATGGGTCATATGTGATGTGTATGAGTCAATCCTGCCTCAATCAGAGGGGCGGTGTGACCGAAACAACCCAAACTGTCTCTCTTATGTTAAAAATGGACAATATTTTATGTACATATGCCAAACCAATCAAACGGATTCTGATTGTGTTGAAACAATAGGAAAATGATCCATGGATAATATGTGACGTGTACGAGTCAACCCTGCCTCAATACGAGGTCTGGTGTGGCTGTCACCACTCAAAGTGTCTCTCTTTTGTTTAAAATGGACTTAATTTTAAGTGAAAACAACAACTGACATACGCCAAACCAACAAAATGCCTTCGGATTCTATTGAAACTATAGGAAAACGATCCATGGGTGATATTTGACATGTAAGAGTCAACTCCACCTCAATCTGAGCCGCAGTGTGGCCGGGACCACTCAAACTGTCTCTCTTTTGTTCAAAATGGACTAAATTGTAAGTGATATCAACAACTGACATATGGGAAACGGACCAAACGCTTTCGGATTCTGTTTAAACTTTAGGAAAACGATCCATGGGTCATATGCGATGTGTACGAGTTAACCCCGCCTCAATTAGAGTCGCCGTGGGGCCGGGACCACCCAAAATGCCTCTCTTTTGTTCAAAATGGACAATATTTTACGTACATACGCCAAACCGATCAAACAGATTCTGATTGTGTTGAAACTTTAGGAAAATGATTCATGGATCATATGTGACATGTACCAGTCAATCCCACGTCAATCCGAGGACCAGTGTGGCACTTATGGAGTCACAAGTGATGAGACTCCTAAGAAAATTTTCACCATATATTAGAAAAGTGGTTGTCATATGAAGATTGAAATGGGTGTAAATAATATATATTTGAGATATTGAAACTCTTATTCAACTATACTAGATGATTGTTGTCATATGAGGATTAAAATGGGGAATTATTCACCATGTCTCTAATCAAAGAGGTGGTGTTTTTTGTTGTTTTAAGTTTTTCACTGTTTTAAGTGTTGTTTTGTATGCAGGTTTCTGCACTAGAGGGGCTACTGGAGGGGCTGCTGTGCAACAATTCTGGAAATACACAATACCAACGGTTTACAACCGTTGGTATACTTTGAGAAATAATTATACCAACGGTTCAATAAACCGCTGGTAAAAAAACAATCCCAACGGTTACAAACCATTGTTATAGTATTTTTTATTGAACATATGCCAACAGTTTCATTGAAACCGTTGGGAAAAAAACTTTACCAACGGTTGTAAACTGTTGGTATAATATCAAAATCATAGAATTCTCAACGGTTTAGAACTGTTGGGTAAAACTATACCAATGGTTCAATAAGAACCATTGGCAAATCAATACACATAGTGGGCTATTTCAATGGTTTAGTTCAAACCATTGGTATAGATCTTTCCCCACGCCTTAATTCCCTATGGTTCGGAAAACTGTTGGTATAGAATATACCAACAGTTTTACAGCCTATACCAACGGTTTAGAACCATTGGTATATCCTCCATTTCCAGCAGTGTTAATGTATGACATACTCTTTCTTATGGGGTGTTTAAAATCAATTTTTATCCTATAAATAATTCATGGGTAAAACAAATGTAGTCTCTAGTAGTGAAGCTCAATAGAAAACATATTTTTCACATCTCTTTTTTTTGAGAAATTGTATTTATTATTTATGTATTTAATTTCAAAAAATAGAAATCATAGAAAATGGATGTTTTTAAAATGTTTATGAAAACTATTACAAGGTAAGTCATGGATAAACCTAATTCAATGATATCATGTTTTATAATTTTTACAAATTATTATTATACATTTTATTAAGAAAGATAATCCTTTATTGATTCATTCATGTCCTTTGGTTAGATGGTAATAAAGATAATATCCCGAATTGAATATTCTAGTAGGTTTGTCATCCATTTTATGTGTGTGGAGTTTCTGTGACCCCTATTAATTAATTATAGAAATTACTTATCAACTATATTTATTCCTTAATTAATAATAGCTTCAGTCATAATTCCACACATGAGCAGGTGGTTACCGATCACTCACCACCGAACCCTAACATGTTTTAATATATAAATTATAGAATTTGGAGGAGGGAGATTTTGGTTCAATTATTAAGGAAAATGAAACAAATAGAATCTAACCCTAATGAAATCACATTCAGTATTTAAAATGAAAATTAATAATTGAAACTATATTCCACAAGATATAAATGGTTTTATTTAATTAATCCAAAAAATCTGAAGCAAAAAAAATTTGGTCAAGACTCTCACATTCATGATCACTATAAAAAATTAACCCAGCATAGATAAGGTATTTGATTTGTTGTGGGAGTGGGCAGGATTTCTACAATTAGAAGAAAATAAAACAAATGAAACTGGAAAATAATGATTCAGTATCCCTTTTTCTAGAGCTTACACTCTTCGAGTAATATCTATGAATCCTACCCAGTGCCTTATATTTATACACATCCATCAAGATTAGTGTCATCCTTTATCATCATTTTTTCTTTTAATCTATAATTTATGGTCAATATTTTATATTTTCAGGGGCGTTGGGTCATAAATTATAGAATCTTCTATTTAATATGTAAAAAAATCAACGATTCTGGTCCTTCTAACAAGTTCATTAGGGGAATGAAATTTTGATATCTTGAATACTCTAAGGCTGAGAACCCATATATTATTAAAGTGGTTTTTTAGATTATGAAAATGTTGAGTGTTTTTAATTTTGTGATGTAAGTGTTTCACACCGTGATTCATGTTATTGTTCTCCTAAGGTCCTTTTTCCACAAGTTGTATGTTCAGATCTTGAATTCACTATTCATGACATGTAAAAGTGTTTTCTATAAGATTCCACTATGTTTCATCTTGGTTTATCATTTTCAAGATTGAGACATTGTCCTCGAGTCATCCTTTCTCACTATTCATGTTTTATACGTTGAATTCATCTCCTTTTATCCCATATTAATTCAATCACTATATCCCACCATAATATTAAAAAAATGATAAATAAAAATACGATTGACAAATTAAACATGAAAACTAATATAATTATTTTTAAAATAATGATGTTAAATTTTGTTTTGTCAATATCCTTATATATAGAGACATATTTTACTAAATTATATTATCTCAACATAAATAAAAAACAACAGAATGTTGCCAATATTAAAATTTCATGTAGTAAAATAAAATGATTATCAATAAGGAATTAAACATTCACGTTTCAAATAAACCATAAATTAATCTTAAAACTCTTAAAATAAACTAAACAACCTATGTATATAATATTATTCTATAAATAAATGGAGGATCATCTCATTTCATTCATTCATATATTATAATTCATCATTATCAACCAGTCAGTTTCATGATTTACTTACCAATGAATTCATTTATCTCATTGATAATGATACCAATTCCCGTAGTGTTATTATCTTACCAAGAATAAATTGTCCTTTTCCCCATGATTTCAAAGTATCTACATTATATAATTTGTAAATAAAAGGTTCACCGAACAAAATGCGTCTTTTTAAAATAATGTTTTGATGACTCTGGGGATTATGGTTAATAGAGTTTGATATTTAAAACATTAATTATAAAAAAAGGATTTTATGTATAATTCATACTTCATGATATATAAATATAACTTCAATGAATATATCCCTTGTGAAAAGAAAACCCCCACTTCCTAGAACTAAATACAGGGTCCTGATTAATGTAAGCATAATGAAATATTTGTAAATCCTTATTTTTTCCTTTATAAATATATGTGTGTGTTTATTTTGAATTTTAGAAAGTTATGGTTAGAAATAATATCACATTCCTCACCTAACCACAAATGATAACATCATAAGTATGGTAATATTGATTTCTAATTTTCCCAAAACAGAACCCTTTATTTTTCATTACATTTTTAATGAACAGAGAGAAATTGAAATAAAACGAATGTAACATTATCAAATAAAAATACCCAAAATAATATCCTTATATGATTCCCACACAATTTAACTCATCTTTTATTCAAATAATTCCCTCCCCTGCAAAATTAATAATAATAGTTACAGGAAATATAAATAGATAATGGATTGCATGGATATAAATATATTATAATTTTACTTATTCAATGAGAGTTTATCAATATATTCTCTTAGATAAAAATTTATTGATGTATGGTGGGTCCAAAAATTAGGGAATATCAATAAAAACACCACAACCATATTAATTTTTATTTAAAAATTCATATCCTTTTTAATATCCAATGGAAGTTATAGCTTCGGAAATGCCCTAGAAACCCCTAAAATATTATCAACATATAAATGAAAAGTATTTTTCATGAAATCTTCTCTGAAATGTGTCATATGAATTCTGGACAATCATAATGGAAAATATTAATAATAAAAAACAATAATTTTTTCTAGAAATTCAACATGAGAAAATGGTAAGGAAATATCATGCACTTAAATTATATAATTACATTAAATCATGACCCATTAGAATTGATATATTCTGCATTATTATAGTCATTTAATTATCTATTTCTCATATTTAATCTCATTAACATATAAATTTGAATGATATTATCGTATTATTCAAAATAAATTCTTGTCTTATATAACATTCAAGTAGGGAAAAAATGTTAAATATAGGAATGAGGTCTTCTTTTAGAGATTAAGATATATTTTAAAACTAAAATACATGGATTTAGAATGATAATGAATTAAAAAAACTCTACTTAGTAATAAATATTAAATTGGGCCTCCAATGTCTTATTTTCACATGTTATTTTCTGAAACATTTCAGGACACAAATTATTTATAGATTCTTCTTGTTTCCATTATGAAATTTTAAAGGATCAGTAAATAGGGATTAAAACAAAAAATATTTCTTAAATATTAAATTATGATTAAATAGGAAGAATGATAATAATATACTAATGAGAAAATAAGGTTGCCTCCCAAGTGTAATTTATTTTAACCTTGTCGGATTAAATCAATTTTTTTAAAATAAATCCTAAAAAAGAATATTTCCCCCACCCTACTTAATTGATGTAATTCCTAAAATTCATTCATATTTATTATTTATGTATTTGATTTAAAATAGATTTTGTTTTCATTGAATACAATATTATGGTGAAGAAAAACCAGGTGGTTTTTTATGATAATCTGGTTGAAGGATTGTAATATCCTCTATTGGTTCTTGGAACATTCTTAGTAAATACATGTTATACCAATAAGAATATAATGTGTTTCTATGTGCATAAATACGGCAGAAAAACACATGAAATATTTTTCATCATATTTGGGGAATTATCAATATATATTTATATTTTATTGTCTAATTGAAATCCAATCATCTATTTTTTAAGGAATTGTGGACTCTTTGGAATATTCTTTATTTCCTTATTATGAAATATTTCCCCCCAATTTTCATAGATAATATTTTCTGAAATTTTTCATATTTATATTATTATATAAAACTTTCCAATTTTTAAATTTATATGATAACAATTTATGTTGTTCTCACGATCCTTTTTTATTCTTGGTCAAATAATATTCTCTCCCTACCTCTATTGATCTAGTGATGTATTCCATATACATGTTCAATATAGGTTGTACTATTATACCTATTGAATGATTCTAGGCTAGCTATTCGTCCTTCATATCTATTTATTTTTTAATATTTGTGAAAATCGTTTCATGTTAATATTCATTTAGTCCGTAATTCATAATCTCATCATCTGATCTTGATTATTATTCATCATACTCCTCTAGTTTACTATCAAAAAATCTGATGTAAATATTTATTCCATTATGAAATCATAATATATTGATATTTAGTCACATAACTATTCTATATTATTATTAACTTAAATTTTTCCTCCAAAGGATGGTAATTTATGAAAATAAAGTATTCCTAACATACCTTTTTTACATTATTTGTTTGAGAGTATGAAAATTTAATGGATTTTTGGTATATATTTCATGGAATCAAGTATGTTTAATTGAATCTTGATATCTACAACATCCTTGAAATTTTTCCTTCATTAATGTTGATTATCTATTATTCTTTCATAATGAAGTCCCTCCCCAAAATAATGAGTGAGTGTGGTGAATTATTATATTCACCTATGTTTAGTATTTTGATGTCATATAGGAATAGAGGACCATTGACCTTTTCAAGGGTATCTTCTTGAACTCCAGCTAGAAATACTGTATATTTATTTCTAGACCACCACTCAAGTGGGTTTCATGTATTATATTTTAAAAAATATAAAAATTGAGTAATATAAGATATTTAACTATGCCCCAATATCACAGAAATCATTAGTAACATTTAAATAAAAAATAGTGCAGCGAATAGATAATTTCCCTAGATCATGACATTTTTGTGGATTTAATAGTGAGATCAATTGTGAGATGCTCCTTCCTAATCTAAATCACTAATTTTGATCTAGTCTCATTCATTGTGTGCATAAATCATTGAGAAATTTATTAAGAATTTATATTTATTGGATTTTATTGAGAATGGAATGTTGATTGTGATTTTTTAGATGTTTTCTAGAATCTCTTGATAATGTTTATATTCTTCATTCAAATTCACATTAACTAATTCATAAGTTCATGGTGAAAAATTTCCTTCTTTTCCTCATATTTTCTTTATATGGGTAGCTTTGGTTGTTATTTTATGATCATATTTTTTATTTATTCTTGGGTTTTTCCTCTTCTCTTAGATATCTAGGTTAAGCATCATAAAACTAATAAGAATATTTAACCACTTTTTTTAGGTTTAAATGTAATTTTCTCATGTGGATAACTATACATTATGCACCATGTTTTTCTTACAATGACAGTATCCTTTATATGTAATATTTATTTAGTTGAATAGTTTTTTATATTATTACACAGAATGTCAATGAGACATTCAAATATATATAAAAATTCCTTAACCATGTTCTCTATCCTTACAATATCTACTTCATTGTGGGTTTTCTAAAAAACATAATGTTGATTCTTAAGGTTTCTCTTAGAGAGGGGTGGTTGAAAGGATTTATATTAGTACAATGGATTATAGGGTGGTTGAAATAGTGGTGGGTTATGATACTGTTATTTTTAAAACATTGGTTTAGTTGAGCAATGGTCTATATATAATGATTTTTCTTGGTTCAATTTTTTTGTATTCCTGTTAGGGATAATGATTATCTTTCAATGGCCGATTCTATTAGTGTTTTGATATGAATGGTTCTTAAAATTATTTTTGTCAATTATACATTAGAACATTTTTAAGTGAAATATTTAGGTGGGGAACACAAACCACACAATAGAAATATGGTTTGTGTTCCACTTGGATTAATTATAAATACTTATCTAAATAAAATAGTTATATCTGTATTGGTGTTGTTAATTACAGTTGGGGATAAATCACATGTCCTTGCATCATGGATACCTTTGGTTCTCATACCAATATTTCCAAATTTTCGGGACTTATTTGAAAACATATCTATTAGAAATCTAGGTTATCTTATTGGTTTTTCTAAAAGGGATATTCTATATGAGGCATCATGATTTTTGTGGTCATTATTGACTATGTCATGGTATAAGAAAATGAGGAAGTGATATTTCTTAACAATTAGATGTTGGAAGTTGGATAAGAGCTTATCTAACATATCATAGTAGGTTTATAATGTATCTCTATTTATTGGTGGATGAAATATATATGTTTGTGATTATATTCACCATGAGTTAGGAAATAACCTCTTTATGAAGCGATGTTTTAGATTGTATTAGTGATAGGTTTTTCAATCTTTCTTTTTCATAGCCCTCAAGTGAAAAGGTGAATTAACTCAACATTAATTACAATTCCATGAATCCTTATTGCTGGAGGATGAAAAATATTGCGATAAACTCTTGGTTGTGAGGATTTGGATCTTCAACATCATGTACATGAAAATTTGGAATCCCCAATATGATTGTAATTCATAATTAAAAGTAATTTATTACTATGGGAACTACAAGTCTATTTTTTTAGTTAGAGAATGAAGTATAAAAAATGTATCTCGTGGTTTGAATGGGATTACCAAACATTATGTGAAGTCTATAGCGAATATTGATATTGTTAGTTGAATATGAATTTTATACTTCTTCAAGGTTTTCCTATTGGTTTATTTTCTTAAACCAGGTTACTGTTATTCCAATTTCATTTTTAAAATCATTTATTTTTTATTTAAGAAATTGGTTATTCAATACTAACATAACTTTTTTGTTTCTTTGTGGCACTGTCTCCATGTAATGGACCAAAATTTGATACATTCCTTATCCTAGGTTGAAGAAAATCATTTTATTACATATGAATAGTGTAGTTGAAAAACATATGTAGTCTCTGGAATAGAATCACTAAAAAATGAAATGTAAATTTTTTATTTTTATTTAGGATTATTATTTCTCTATTTGGGTTGTGAATTTAGAAATTAAAAAGAAGATAAAAATGGTTGGTTTAAAATAGTCGATGAAAACATTAAGTAGTTTAATCTGGGATTCACCTAATGTAATAGTATTAATATTTCAATTTTTTACTATTATTATTTTTCTGACCAGTAAAAGGGATAATTATATATTTATTCCTTTCACCCCTTCATCAAAATAATGATTTTGAATTTATCTATAATTGAAATCTCAATATGGTACATCCAATTTGGAATGTGTGTGGCATTACAGTGGTTCCTCTTGAATAATAATGGAAATCCACATTGGGGTAATATTATTCCCTAATTAATAAAACAATTTTCCATAATTTCACAAACGTAATGATGATCATTAATTACTCATCACACAATTCGAACCTTTTTTAGCATAAATTGACCATAATTTGGTGGTGGGAGTTTTGGTTTCTTTGAATGAAAAAATTAAGCATAATAGAATCTGGCACTGATGCAATCACATTGGTTATTAAAAATAAAAATTATGAATTATTACTAGATATTATAAGGAATAAATAGATTTCTTCAATCATGTATATATAATCAATAATAAAAAATATTTCTATTATCCCCCTTTATTGACCGCTTAGAAAATTTAACCCACAATAGTTATGGTAAAATATATTATATAAGAGAAGTAATACATCACAATTGTAACATCCCGGATCTGGATGCCACTCAACTAGTGGCCCGTACTGGTTGACCACATGGACTCAAGAACATTTTACCAAATTCCGGAGGATGTTGACTGGAAGTGAGGGTCTAGGTTGTGAGAGTGGGGAAACTATGATCTCATTGGAAGAGTGTAAAATAGAGGAATCAAGAATAATAAAATAATAGAAGCAGTAAACAATATACAACTGAAATAAATAGCAAAAGACTGATAAGATAAATAACCAAGCATCATTCCATATAAAAGATGATGTGACATATTTTGTTCTATGAAAACAGAGAAACATATAAACTATAGAAATCCATAATATATACACCAAAATCAAAAAACAAACAAAGGAATAAAAGAAGAATTGCAAGTATTGGCTCAATCCCAAGATCTCATACTCCTAAATAGCATATCAAGAACCCGCATAAGGGTGCTTTCCTGGATCAATGCATGCAATCATATACTCTTTTTAGGCTAAAAAACATGACCCAATGTGGGTGTGAGAAAAAATCACCCTAGGAAACCAGCCATGATCTTTTCCGATCAATAAGTGAATATATATATATAACAGGTAGTGTAGTGTATTGAAAGTAGTAACGGGAAGATACTCAAAAGTAATCTGTTTACATGTAAGCACAAAAGATGTCTCAGGAGACCATCTAATCATGTATAACTAAAGACCAAATCCGAGCTTGTGATTTGTATTGGATGACACATCATATATCTTTTCATTTAAATATTCAGTTTATAGATATACTAAGACCATCCATTACATCATAGCATACTCACGACATAGTAACATTTAGCGAAGCCTCTCCCTTAGGCATAGAAAAACCCTCCCCCTCATGAATAGAAAAACCCTCACCCATAGGAACAAAAAAAACACACCCATAGGCATAGAATATCCTTTTCCATAGGCATAGGAAAACTTTTCCAGAAGGTATAAAAAAACCTCACCCGAAGGTGTAGCAAAACCAAACCAAAGAGAATCCAATATAAACAAGCAAGGAAAACCCTCATAAGGCATGGCCTTTCAAATACTCACATGGGATAGATTTATAACATGAAACAAGTAAATTTAATTATGTAACAAATTCTACAATAATAACTCATAAGGGATCAATTGTTTTCACAATCCATTTATGTAATCTTAATATATACAAGTCATAAACAATTATACTCATAGGGAAAATTTATACAGCAAGCCAAACATGTGAATTACACAATTACAATGCTTTACTATCAACTATATAAAATTGGAAATTCATTCAATTAACCAATTCCATTTTAAAAAATCCCTTAATGGAAATAAAATAAAACCATAGGCATCCTAGGAAAAAAAGATAAACATTGGTCTTCAAAGGGAAAATCACCCACATGGTTTCCCTTAACTAGGGTGATTAAATCTAAACCTAGTTTCAAACATCTATCCAATTACCTAATCAACAATAGGGAATAATAATAGAAAAATATAAATCAATTGACACCCTAAAAGTGGGAACCTGACACTCCTACAATATATATTCAACTCTACATCTAGTGAAAGGCACAAGACCACCTACCTCATATGTGTATGGCTATCCTTGTCCAAAATTGGGATTAAATTTGACATAGAAAATAGTTGATCTAAACAACAAGAATAAAACAAAACCCTCCAATAACTAGCTCAATGGAAGAATTCTAGAAGAAAGACTAAAGAGGAATATAACACTCACCAGGGGGATTTGAATAGATCTGATGGTGCACAAATCAGAGTTCATACAATGAATCATGAGCAAAACCCTCATTCGGATATTCTGGGTGTACCATACATAAAAAAGGAGTCATTTCTATCCGTTTGATAAAAGGATGTTACTTCGTGATTTAATGAAAAAAATAAATGTACATGAAATATACTAGAAACTATATTCCATGTCCATACAAATCCTGGACAAGTTATTACATGGTCGTGTACTGTGATTATACAGTGTGCAACCCTCATTACACAATGGGTTTTTGGAAATAAACAGTCTGTAACACCTAGTCACACCACATGACATACTTGCAGCCGACCTTTGATCTATTTTCCCTCCATTTTCTTATGTAAAAACCGAAAAGAAGATATTGTGCCTTAAGGGAAGAACAAAGTTCATAAAAAAATCTCCCTTTAAACATATTCATCCCCAAATTTCTCTTCCAGGTGTGGTGAAGAAACATCAATGAGTAACTCTGGTCAATGTGTTTGAATGTCGACCTCCCTCTCCCATGTCTCATCCTGCACTCAGACGTGTTTCCATAGCACCCATACTAAATTAACATATCAACCATGAAGAACGATCATGCTACAATCCACAATATGAATAGAGTGCTCCTCAAAGGATGCATCTTCCTTCAATGCCACCTCAAGGGGCTGAAAATCATTATATGTGTCCATGATGTAACATCCCCACTGATAGATATGGAAGACGTTGTGAATATCCATGTACCTCTAAAGTAACTTCAATCAATAAGAAATATTCCCAACTCTCTCCAAAATTTCAAATGTCCTGCCATATCTTGGTGAAAATTTACAATGTATCCTGATCCTCTTGTGTCACAACCTCGATACGAAACATAAAAACCTTGTTCCCCAACCTCCAGTGTCACGACACGTCCCCCGGGGCCCGTGCTGTAACTACACCAAGCCCGCCTTAGATAGGCCTGGGGCTGGCGACTACCACCAAAAGGCGTATTCCATATAACCGATAAGGTATTTCCTTTATAACCTGTAAACACATGCAAAAAAAACACACAACAAGACACAAACAGAAGTTAACTATAGAGAAAAAAGAGTGCATAAAGTAAAAATGTGCCAGAATACAAGCCCAACGGTAATAGTACAAGTGAAACTGAAATAAAATAAAACTGAAGAAGATGAAAGGAAGCTACTGGGTCGTCCTCCGAGGTTCCTACCTGAAGGGTAGGTACTGATTGTCTCCTCAGTACCCTATGTCTGCCCTTATCCTCTGCATACCATCACACCATATGGTCCACCTCCGAGCCCTGTCTAGCCCTGGTACCCTTAGCCTCGATCAGTGTTGTCCATCGTCTGCACCAAACACAACAAGGTACGGGCATAACTCGTGAAGGGGTGAGTATAACGATACTCAGTAGGGACCCTAAGACCCTCAAGATCTCAAAAAATCCAATAAGGATAAACCACAATGCATGAAATCAACTGAGAACCCTACTTAGGTTTATAACCATACATATACCTAAGTTATCAAGTATAGCCATCTCAATCATGATAAAAACAAAGAGTCCAACTCAAATCCAAAAGCTCAACTATTCCACAAAGGAAGGAATACCACGAATGTCAGTACCACACTGGTACGCCACACAGAAGAATGCCACTAAGGTATTACCACAAAGGAATACACCACATAGGTACAGACTCATCTCCCACCAGGTTTAACATAAGTACAGTTGTATAGAAGATTTGATGTAACTACTGAATCATCTGACTCTGTTAAGAGGCTGTTTCCGATGCTTTCCACAGGGGCGTGCGTGCATCCGTCACACAGGGGAGGATGCGTGGCTTGTTTCCCCGCATTCCCACATTCCAAAGGTGGGCGAAATTCGTTCCTTCTTCAGGGACATTTTCCCCTTGATCGAAACCGGGATGATTGGATGTCAGTTCTTCCTTGCGTGGATTCCTCCTCGGAGCTCGTCACCTAGTCTGGGTCTCCCTCATAGATTTAAGAAGTATTCATGAAACTCATTCCCAGTGCTATATCTGCATGGATTCCAGTTAATTATGCTGCTTCCGTCGAGACGCTCCAAGGGGTCTGATCGGTGCAGCAAACTTCGGTGGGGAGAATGGTCACACTGGGGTGTCATTGGCGTGCCTTGACGCTGGGGGATTGGCCTGTATGTCTTCTGTCCCTTATTATAGGGATTCTCGAGGGCACAGAAGCCTAAGGAATCCCACATCGAATGTGGGGAATTATGTACCATCTGAGGTTTTCTTCAGCTTCCCATGTTAAACATGCTGTATGACGCGAATTTAACGTCTGGCGGAGACAGATCAGACTGATCGGTACACTGAGAGTGGATCATATTAAAGGACCCCCTAGGGGGAACACCAATATTGGGGCCAACACGTGGGCGGCTTCCCGGATACTATGGAGTGGAATGAGATGGCATAATCCCACCGGGATGTGGCGGCCCGAGTAAGGATTAGGATGGGTGATGGGGTGAAGAGGGGATTGAACTTTGTGGAGGATTCCTACGTATCCCCATGGCAGGGAATCAAAGTCCGCATAGTTTAGTGATATGGTGGGACACCAAAAGAGGTGACCCGTGAGAACGGACACATGGATTGGATTCTGGAGGAAGTAAGTCCTCCGGGCTAGGGCATGAGCTTCCCGTGGCACGTGGGCTTGAGGGAGAGGTCAGGATGAGATGTGGGTGTGAGGTATGGGACTTACGCTCTGAGACAACCCATAATAGTGGGTATGGGGATTACACTCTAAGGTGGCCCATAATAGTGGGTATGGGGATTACGCTCTGAGGCGGCCCATGATAGTGGGTATGGGGCTTACGCTCTGAGGTGGCCCATCATAGTGGGTATGGGGCTTACGCTCTGAGGCGTCCCATTATAGTTGGTTGTGAAACGATGCAGAGGGGATGAAACAACTGAGTGATGGGATTGAACCTCATGGAGGCTTCTTACGTACCATGAGTTAGCACAGATCAAAGTCCACGTAGTTCGGTGCATACAGTTTAACATCATGCGGGATGAGGGCATACAGTTTAACGTCATGCGAGACGAGGGCATACAGTTTATCATCAGGCGGGATGAAGGAATACTGTTTAACATCATGCAGGACGAGCAATTTGGGGCTTACGCTCTGAGGCAGCCCAAAATGTTTGGAGAACTGATGTGAAGAAGTCAGAACGACCAGGTGGTGGGCTTGAACCTCATGAAGGCTTCCTACGTACCATGTGTTAGCACGGATCAAAGTCCCCATAGTTCGCTGGGATGGGGCTTATGCTCAGAGGCGGCCCATAATAGGATGTTGTGGTCGATGCTCACATGAAGCTCACGTGAGTCATGCTTGGTGTGAGAAACAAGAGACAGCATGAACCAGATGATCATGTCGTGAAGGGTGCGTCTGTGAGAAGCGGAAAGGGGCTTACGCGTTGAGCGGCCCAAAGAGGAAACATGGGCTTACACGTGGATAGCGGCCCTTAGTGCTGGGGCTTACTCTAGGATGGTGGCCCGTGGTGCGACAAAGCACAGAGGGAGAGGGATTTGGGACCGAACAGAGGGGATGCCTCATTCCCTATCACGCCCACCACTGGCCTTGGCAGTGGGGAAGTACGGAGGTGCACGGGTGCAACCTTCTGCAAGAGAGGCTAGGGGCTTACGCTCTAAGGCAGCCCTTCCCGCATGGACAAACGCCACTCCGAGAGGGAGGATATCATTCCATGGGAGAAAGCATCCATTCCCGTGGAGATGAGAGGCATAATGAATATCCGAGCCAGGGGGACCCAGCGTGTGAGGAACGGGGTTAGATCATAGTTTAACACCATGTGTTGAGGATGAGGTGCTCGGCAGTTTAACGTCCTGCAGCTCGGATGAGGCGGATTATCTCCACACCCCTAGGGATTACATTCCCAACACCCTCTACCCCTTGTGGGAGGGAAGGCATCGGCAAGGCCATGGTGAAGGGGGGTTGCAGGGTGAACCATTAAGGGGTCCACATTAGAGTGGTTATGCGAAGAAGCAGTAGCCATTAGTGTGCCTGCGAAGAATCATAAGGCAAATCAACGCAAGGGGAAACACCGCCCAAGGGACCTTGAGGTTACTTAGTATGAGCCTGGAAGGCCGTACGGGAAAACAACGCATGGCGGGAATGCTCGGTATGGAGGAAATTGGACACTGACGTAAAGAGGTACCCGGGGGCATCAAGGTGAGGGATCCTGGGTTTTTCACGCAAAGAGGAGGTTTGTGCGCAAAACTCTGGGATGGCGCGCAATTGGGGTAGGATAATTGCACGCGACTAGGGGATTGCACGCAAAGGGCATGGAGGGCGCGCGGGGGGGGGGGATGTCTGATCCCTAATTCATGGTGAAAACTAACAGAGGTATTGCACGCAATTTGGAAGGGATTGCGTGCAATTGGAGGGGAATATGTGCAAAGGGAAAGGATTGCATGCAAAGGAAGAACCCGGAAGAGTTTAACAAATTCACTTAAGCCAATGGGGTTGCACGTAAAGGCGAACCCCAGGGCAAGGTTGCGCGAAAAGGAGGATTACCTGGAAGACATCTTGCACGCGCGAGAGTCCGAATTGCGCGCACAGGAGTTGGTCCGAATTCCTCAACTCCAATACAGTTGAGGTCACCTTCTATTTATAGGCATTCGTCGTAGCGGAAATAGGGAGGCACGCGAAATCTTTCGCGCCAGGACCCGTCGGAGTGCAAGGATTCCCCGCATGGAACTGGGCACGCAAAATTGCACGCCACGCCAGTTCGATTTCACGAATCCAGGTAACCCTTCGCGCAAACAACAGTTTTTGGCACGGGTTCCCTGTAATTTCACGCACCACTTCCAGGTCCTCCGAACTGGGCCTCTGAGTCTGAATATGACTTTGCTCCATCCGTTCGAAACGTCCTCTAGGAGTTACGGACTTCTTCAGTGTCTAAAAATGACCCCATTATAATTGGATCGGTGAGAGGTCACAACGATCGGATTCTGAGGGAATCGCCGAAGCAACGTATCTCCTGGGCATTTTGCGCGCAAAAATCCGATGGGCGCACAAAACTACAGCTCATCGCGGGATTCTCTTTACGCGTGGGGAGGAACCCTGGAATTGCCTATAAAAAGGGGCACTGGGTCCTACATTCCATACTCAAGCTTTTCAGCGTGATAGTCTCAATGCTCTCGTGCGTGAAATTGCTTCCGCGGCTGCGCGCAAAAACGATTTGGCAGGGTGCAAATCCTTCCAAATTTCGGCCGTATTTAAATGCCAACTCGGGATATTATGTGCCTAGTGTGATGATTGTGCGCCCAACTCCGGGATTTCGCACCGCAGCTACAGATTTCGTGCAACTCTCCCCGATTCCGCGCACTCCATCCTGATTTCGCCCAACTCGCGAAATATTCGAGATGGCTGAAAACCAAGTTGATGAGGGGGAGCTGCCTCTCGTAGAGCCGAAATGGAGGAAAATGGAGAGGTTTATGGAACCAAGGTGGTCGTTTCCAAAAACGTAACCTTGTTCATCCTACTAAACCCAGCCCAGAAGGAGTATCCTCTGTCTGACAACCTCTCGCTCTGGATCTTTGGCATCCTGGAGGAGGTTCCTCTACCGGGATTCGAGGTGGACACACCGCGGTCATGGGTCACCCGGGAGGATGAGATTCCTCTCTACAACATCACCAACAACGGTCATCCTACCAGGGAAACCAGGCACATGGATGTATATGTCCTGAACCCAAGGACCAGGACCATTACCGGGAATGAGCCAGTCACGAAAAATTCACCGGCCCTCTACGCGAGCACGTTCCGTCAGAGCATCACGGATGGAACTAAGGGATGTCTGAATGATTGGGACCTACGGTCCGGGGGAAAATTTACCAGTGAGTGGCCCTAGGCATTCTAGGATCGCCATACTTGCGACCAGTTTGGGGATGAGCTGCGGTATATTGGCCTGTTCGAGGCGGTATGGATGTCGCAGTTCCACTTCCACCGTCAACCTGAGCTCGGGCCAGAACTATTCACCCAGTGGTCCCCTGATACAAACACATTCCACCTTCACCGTGGGGAAGTTGGCATCAGCCTCTGGGACGTTCACTGCAGTGGAGGTATCCCACTGGAGGGCTACCAATATGATGAATTTGTTCCTCCAAATAACACCTAGGAAGACAGGTCACATACCCCCATGCTGACGTGGTATTTATTGGAGATGGCCAAAGAGAGGCTGGGGGTGAAGGAGTTCATGAGGGACATTGCCTACTAGGGCTGGTTCAGCCAGTTCCTAGAGAAGGATCAGGCAATCAAGATGCCGGGACGGGGTAAACGGTGCCCAACTGCGTCTCAGATGAGCAAGGATGGGTCGTATTGGAGGACCCAGGAGGCACAGAAATACCAATCGTGGGGCTAACGCCTCATTGAGTCCCGGGACCCGAACATCTTTTGCGCCAGGTTCCCTGCCACCTTCCGGAGCGGGTGGCTCCTGCCGGTGCGGGACACGAGGATGGGCGTTCGTCCAACAACACTGGTGATCGCGGGCACCATGGCCACCAAAAAAAGGTTCAACTTAGGGGTCCCCATTCTAGACAAGGTGTATGCCATTCATGGACACATCTATTTAGGGGGGTCGCCTCAGAGGTTATGTGGCCCCTTCCAGATCTTTCACAGCTTGGTGGCGGCTTATCTCGGCATGTATACTTTCCCGAATGCCTTCAGTCCTCCAGGCAACTGCCTGCGACCATCTCTGCTGAACATTGCCGGGGTGGCGCTGATGACACTCAATGAGGAGGGCATAAGGATCCGAATTGGTAACCACAATAATTTAAACTTCATCTCATTCCCGACCCCGGTCGGCCAGATGATGGACAATGGGCGAGGCTCAATAGAGTAGCAAGAGTATTTTCAGAGCATCCGGGGCAGGGTGCTCGTGGCTCGGATTGACGGGAAGGGGATTTGTGAGCCTTATGTGCCATCCCGATTCTCCAGGCAATTCGGGTGCCTCCAAAAAATGCCGAAGAAAGTTGTTACATATATCCGGGAGGAGAAGAATCCCTACGTCCAACGCCAGATGTGGTTGATGTTCACCAATTTTGGCTCTGACGACGTCATTACCATTCCGCCCACTGGGGTTGACGCTGGCCTAGCAACCGAGTATGCCGTGCACTGGACCATTGTGTACCCTGAGGGTCCTTTACGCAAGCGAGTCCGGCAACTCAAGACTACCCGCATGGAAACCGGATGACGAGGGAGTAGGCAAGGTGCTGCTAGAAGGGGGAAACCAGGGGTGCGTCAGGAAGCGAGGCCTGCGCGGGCTGGGACCTCAGTAGTGGGAACATCACACAGTGTCGCCGCGACTTTGTTGCCCGTAGGGGGTTCACATGAGGTGGCCAAGGAACTGCCTAGGAAGCAGATAAGATACTTGCTCAAACCTTCCCAAAATGCAATTTTCCCGGCACTGTGGTGGGCCTGGATGACCCTGCGGCAATCAATGGGCATTGAAGTCATCTAGAAGAAGATAATGCATAATGGGATCCAGCTTCCAGAGATCGGGCTCATTCGAGTGTCCGACAGAGTGAACATCCATCGGTGTCATGCTTATCTGACGAACATGGACACATACGCGCACCAAAGGGGTCGGCGTGCGGATCCACCTTTTATAGTGAAAGTGATGCTCAGCCAAGAGCATGATCCGTATGTTATGTCGCTGGTAGAAGGCGACAGTGATGATGAATTAGAGGGGGAGGAGGAAACCAGAGAAGATGAAGGAGAAGAAGAAGATGATGGAGAGGGTGATGGATAAAGATAACCCGAAGGTGAGGGGTCGCAGGGGGCGGCCTACCAAGGGAACTCACTGGAGAGCGGTGAGATTGTCGGCTCTGACATGGAGATAACCGAACTGCTCGAGGTCCGTCTCTACCCTTATCCATCTTCCTTATTCGTCCATTCTCTTCTACAACTTCTAACCCATATCTATATCTCACTCAGGAGAACCTAGATGCTGATCAGGCGTCCCCAATAGAGGGAGGAGAGGACCCGGTGGGACCAGATGGGGCTCCGACGCCCATCATTGAATTGACAAGAACAGAGGAGTCTCCTATCATGGATGCTCCTCTAGCGTCCAGAACACTAGAGTCCGACGCCATGGGTTCCTGTAAGTCCCATGTTTCTCTACTGGTTCTTACTATCAAAATATCCCAACTAATCAGGGTACGCCTTGTACAATGATCTCAACATTGGAGGCTCGTCGGGCTGCTGAGCCCAGGCCGTCTGTGAACGGACCAGTGGCAGACATACCACCTCATCCAGAACATGCTCCCTGCACTGAGTCGGCCCCGAAAATTGGTGAGCAGGGGGCGGCGGACATCAGCGGTGATGTCCTTGAGGCGAGGTCGGAAGATGATATAGGCATCGTCGCTATCGAGGCAAGATAGGAAGGTTTCCCAGATTTCAAGGATCCTATTCCTCATGAACACATCCCTGAGCCAGATCCTGCTGCTGACCTACTGGCTACCTTTCCTACTTATCGGCCTGCTGATCCCGAGTTGGTAGATGACTCAGACTTAGAGGCGGCCGAGGAGAGCCGGAGGACATGGCACAAAGGGTGGAAGTGTATCCAGTGCTTTCTCAGGCAGCCCCAGTCAGATTGGCTAAGGCGGATGGGATCACTTCATATCTGGCTGCGCTTCTTGTGTGCCGGAGGGGCTGACACTCAGCGCCTTCAACTGACGGTCCGTGGATACATGGCTGAGAAGATACGAGAGAGCAGCTGGCGCACCGATGTTGCCCTGTGTCGGGAATGATCGGCGAGCACCCAAGCTTTTCTGATGGCGGAACAAGAGGTCTGGAGCCTCGAAGGGTAGGCGGCAGAGAAGGAGGCCTTCATTGCAATTTGCTCTGAGCTCGTGGAACTTCTGACGGCCCAGCTGGTTGACGCCCAAGAACAACTAATGGAGTTGAGTCACCAGATGACTGTACTTCAAACCGAGTAGGCGTATGAAAAAACTAGGATTAGCGAGCTGCACTCTGCGGCTACTGATGAAGAGAGAGTATTCAAGGAGCGAGAAGTAGTCCTGGAGGCTACTAGCCAATGGGTAGCTTCGTTGGAAAGATCAATCCAACACGCTGATCCATGGGGACTCTGTTTTAGCCATCTCATGACCTTTTTTCTTCCACTTATTAATATTTTGATCTGATGTATGGACCAATCTATTTATCTATACTTTTGTTTTAATTTTCTCTCCATAATTCCAAAATGAATAACAAATCACCCCTAAGCTCATGTGGGCCGCACCCAATGTGAGGAATAAAGGGTGCTCGTGTTATCATTCCATCCAACTGTGGGTCGTTAACCAGGCTTCAGGCATCCAAAATCGGTCCTGTATTTCTGAGGAGAAGAGGGAGGTCCAGCCGACCAGAGGGGAACTTAGACCGATCGATGTATCATCTCCTCAACGTGACCTAACACACGAGTGGGGAAATGCCAGGGACATTGTAATCTATCTGAACATAGGGAGTTGAAAAAAAAGGTGAGTCACGTTACCCGAATTTGGAAATTTGGAACACTAGGAAGGTGGTGTGGTGATGGAGGATAACTGTTGACCATAACAGAAATGCAGCATCCATATCACGTTGGATTGAAATGGGGAAAATAAATGAGGGCTGACCGCTGACCATGTTCAAAACACGGGGTCTAACTCAAATATCGCCGATCAGTCTTCCGGAACGTTGGCCCATGACAGCAGGCGGACTATATGTCAATCATCCATATTGCTACAATAGGCAGACCAAAGTTCTATCATCCATATTTTCGTAGCATGCAGACCAAAGTCCATCATCCATACTATTAGCGGGTCCCATCAAACATGACCAGTCCTCCGAGACGTTTGCCCAGGACAGTAGGCGGACTGTAGATCAATCATCCATATTGCTACAATATGCGGATAAAGGTCTATCATCCATATTGTCGTAGAAGGATGACCAAAGTCTATCATCCATACTGTTAGGGGGTCCCATCAAACATGAATGTGGATGAGGATCCGAATAAATGGGCACTTAAATCGTGGACTGTAGAGTGGTGGTTTTTTGGAACAGAGTCCAACACTCCCAAAATTGCGCCACCGTGGCAGAGGCGCAATAGGCGGACATATTATCCTGGTCACGAATCGTCCCAATTATCAGACAGGGCCTCTCTAACGAGATAAATTCCACTTCCCATCATTTCTATGGGGAATCTAGAACTTATTCGGGTTAGATGTCGCAATTACACCACTCCCCCAAAAGCCAGGTCGAGGGGTCGACAGCATGGAGGGCAGGATTTGGTAAACCCTAGGGTCGGACCCAAGACGAAATGTCCCGACATTCCTACGTATCTCATAAGGATGAGAATAAATCCACAGGTAGATCTTGAAACACAGTTTAACGTTGTGTAGGGTGATAATACAAGAATTCTAATTCTTTGAACAGGGTGTGCGGGGTGCAGCTGTTGTAAACCTGATGTGAGTGAGGACCTAATCTGGCACTACGCCACGCAGTTCCGTAGTTGGGGTCCCAAAAGCGGGGCCAAAGAGACAACTAGCTGAAATCTAGCTGAACTCTACGAAAAATGGTATGGGCGTTCCAACATATCCCAATAGGACGGGAATCAAGCCAGACGTTGTTATTATGAGATCTTATTTTATGGTCTTAGAGCTTGGACCAGCGGGGCCCAGATGCAGGGAAAAAAGCAGTTTAGGGTCATGTAGGACCATGAAAGGATCTTAGTTTTAGGTCTTAGAACTCGGACCCATGGATTAGGGGAATGGGAGACACACGGTAAAGCGGTTGTGAAACCCAACGTGAATGAGGGCAAGGCCCTGCTTACTATGTGCTCATGGGGATGTGTTTAGGCCGAGGGACCAGACACAAAAAGTTAGGCTGGGCCTGTGGGGAAGTGCTCAGGCGCTCCTACGTATCTCATAAGGATGAGAATCAATTCATATGTAGTTCTTGAGAGCTATCATGGCATGACATGGCACTTGTGCAAAGGACGAAGGAGACGTGTGGGTCTAGACCTCACGCTAAAAGAATCAGAATTTGATATATCTTGTTTTTCTATGAAGGTGAATGAGTTTTCATTTGTGGAGCGACTGGCCTATGTTAGAAATCCCTAGCATCTCCACAACAATCAAGCCATAACAGGCATTGACAAATGGTATGGAAATTGACCAATACCTGACGTGATGTCCCCTATGGGGGGGATCACCACAATGTAGTGCCATTTTCCGTCGTGTGAGCAGGAAGATATCATCACAGTTTATGGTCTTGTGGTAGGAAAAAACAGCACCGTTTAAGGTCGTATGGCTTGGACTTGGGGAATACACATGATGCGATGAGGCATACCCGATGTGAATGAGGACATAATCCCATTCCATCTCTAAATGCGACTCCGAGAGATGTGCCTCAGGCCAAGGGGCCGGTGAGGGTTCAACAATCAGGGGGGCAGGAGGTGCAAGCTCCCAGCTAAGCTGGGCTCGAAATGAATTGTCTGGGAGACTTCATAATCCCTCATGGGGATGAGGGTCATGCTGCACACATTCCTTAGAGAAAACCCAAGCACATACTCTAGCGCTCAGATTGCGGGAGCCCAGAGAGACACCGTGACGTAGCTTTGTCCGTATGATGTGTGGGGGTACACTGAGGGTTAGTGCAAGGAGTGTCGAGATTCCACCTTGACATAGTGGGGTGGAACATAATGTGAATCATGCAACCAACATTCAGGGCCCGAAGGAGCCGGCCTGACGACTGAGGATTACTGCTGACCATGTTCGTAACACAGCATCCTGTCGCATTAGCCTAATGATAGGGGCAACCAAATGAGCATCAACTGCTGACCATATTCCGAACGTGGGATTTGTATCAATTTGGTGCCCAAAACCCCTTGGGGCTTTGGCCCATAATGGTAGGATAGCCCTTAGGCGTTGTATCCGTGCCGTTTTTAAGGGGTCCCTTCGGGTGTGAGAGATAACGGGGGATCGAATGAATGGGAGCATGATCCTTGACAAGTGGACGAAAACATGCCTAAGTTGAATATGACACTCCAAGTCCAAGACCAGAGTACAATGAACACATTAGCAGACCATTGGAAAGGGTCGAAGGGCTTGGTTTAAGAGCGGCCAAAAGATGGTGGATTCCCAGGAGGAGGGGGGCATGGTGGCAAAGGCACTGTATCACACCTATATATCCCCCCCACGGGGAGGGATAGGCCAAAATACCAAGGTGACCAGGAGATCGTGGGATATCTCAAGAGATAGTGCTGGACCTAAAATATAAGTGTTTAGGAGGTCCTACATATCCCTTAAGTATGGGAATCAAGCCGTACGTAGTTCTTGAAGTACAATTTAACATCATGTAGGGCGATAAGAAGTATTTATTCCAGGGAGTGTGCATGGAATGGCGGGTAACCCGTCGTGAGTGAGGGCATAATCCCGCACCACACGCTCTGCGTGAAAGTTGGGGTTGAGAGGCCCTAGAAGGCCAAGGGGCCTGAGGCTAGGCCTCGGTCAGGGATGCCTAACCAGCCTGCAGTTTAACATCTTTCAGTGAGGATGGGCATGCAGTTTAAGGACATGCAAGACCAAAAGGGTCTTATTTGAAGGTCTTAGAACTCGGACCAAAGGGGCCCAAGTATGGGGCCAAGTGTAGTTTAAGGTCGTGCAGGACCGCAATCTAGTTTAAGGTCATGGGGGACCGTGGTTTCATTTTAGGGTCATGCAAGACCAGGTGTAGTTTAGGGTCATGAGGTACCGCGAAAGGATCATATTTTTAGGTCTCATAACTTGGACCCAATGATTTAGGCAAAATACTATTTGAGGAACCTGGCAGTGGTGGGAGGAGTGACACACTCACCATCCATAGTCACCGGGGAATACACGCCATTGTGATATACCTTATGGACGATGAAAGGCCCCTCCCATTTGGGCTCCAATTTGGGTGGCTTCCTTCCGAGAATCATTGGTGCTCTGAGAGCCAGTACCAGGTCACCTTACAGGAAAGAGAAAAGGAAAACCTTCTTGTTGAAATCTTGAGCCATCCTGCTCTGATGCCTTTCCAGGTTATGTAAAGCGTGAAGCCTATTCTCATCCAGCACTTCCAATTCAGCTAGGCGGAATTCGACAACACTATCTGGCGCTTGCTGGTCGTAGACCGCCGTGTGTAATGAGGGAAACATAATATCGATAGGTAGGACAACCTCAGCTCTGTACACTAGGGAATACAGTGTCACCTGGGTGGAATTGAGAGTCATCATCCGATAAGCCCAGAGAGCGTTGGGGAGATTTTTCGGTCAACTTTTCTTATTCTGACCAACCAATTTTTGAAGAATGTTATAGAGGGTTTTGTTAAACACCTCTATTTGTCTATTCACTTGCGCATGATAGAGGGAGGTGTGGTTAAAGAAAATGTTGTACTTGGCATACAATTTCTTCAGTTCAGCCACTCGGAAGTTGGTTCCGTTATCTGTGAGGATAACGTGAGGTACTCCAAATCAATAGATGATGTTGGAGCTCATGAATTCAGCAATAGAACGAGCTTTGATTTCCTTGAGCGGAATTTCCTCTACCCACTTGGAAAAGAAATCCAAAGCGGTCAGAATAAACTGGAAATGGCGGGCCGTCGCTGGCGGGTTTGGTCCTACGACATCCAACCCCCAGACTACAAAGGGCCAAGAATACTTGGTAGTGTGGAGAGGCTCTGGTGGCCGATTCACAATGTTAGTGTGAACTTTCCACCCATGAAACCACTTGGCAAACTTGATGCAGTCATAGATTATGGAGGGCCAGAAGTACCCCAGCCTCCGAATCTGGTGGGACAACTTCGACCCAGCCTGGTGGGCGCCACACGAACCAGCATGAACTTCATGCATAACCTATGGGATCTATACTCATTGAAGGAAATGGAGGAGAACACCATCAAATCCGCACCTGAAAGGATCTGCACAAGGCTGGGACCGCTCTGAAAGGTAAACTGCAGTGCACGGTGTCAGATTCGTTCGCGCTCGGCTTGGTCCGACAGAAGACTATCATGTTGGAGGTATTCAACCAAGGGAATCCTCCAGTCAAGAACCATTTCGATTACCACATCTGAAGTCCCTGGGGATCCTGATGTAGGGGCCCCAACGGTGAGATGGTTCACCCACGGGCCACGATCATCCTCCAGAATAATGGGAGCAATGACTCTCCGGTGTGCCACGTGGATAATCAGGTTGTCCTGTTCGGGCTCTGTGAGTGACCCGACTAGGCTGCCCAAATCATTTGCTCGACTGTTTTGCGACCGAGGGAAATGAATGACCTCTAGCCAAGAAGTGAACTTATCCATTAGTCGGATGGTGAACTCTAGAAATGGCACGAGTTCCAGCATTCTGACAACATAGTCACCATTGACCTACTTGACGACCAGCTCGGAGTCCCCTTTCACATGTAGATGGGGCGTGTCAATCTCGAGAGCCATCTCGATTCCAGTGATGAGGGCATGATATTCTGCCTCATTGTTGGTGCAGCCTTCTGACAACAGGAATGAATACAGAAGAACGACATGCTCTGGGGTGATGAAGACAACACTCATGCCCACTCTGTTGAGCCTAGGATCATTGAACCTTCTACTAGTGGGGCTCCGGGAGGCACTGTCAAAGTGAATCTTCCAGCATGGGATGGCAAGAACGACTGAGGGGATTACCTCATCAGGAAAGCCTAGATCCAGTGGCTGATCCGCGGTGGTTGGGTGGGCAGATAAGAAGTCTGCCAACGCCTTTCCTTTGATAGCCTTCTAAGGTACGAACCTGATGTCGAACTGTTGTAGGATCACTGCCCACTGCGCTAGTCATCCAGTCAACATAGGTCATTTTAGGAGGTATTTCAGCGGGTCTACCCGAGATACCAGTTGTACCTCATGGTTCTGCAAGTGGTTCCACAATTTTAGTATGGAAAATACGAGCGCCATGCAGCTCTTCTCAATGGGATAAAACCTAATTTCTTTAGCAAGGAGCATGCAGATGGGTTGTAGTGGCTATTCTATGTTCCCTTTTTGTTCTTCTGGGTGAGAAGTGCGCTAAGGGATCGTTCCAGGGCGGCCACGCAAAGGACCAGCTGCTTCCTGAAAATGGGTGGAATCAAGACCGGAGGTTGGAGCAGATGCTTCTTGATTTCCTCAAAGGCGATCTGACACTCTTCATCCCAATCATAGGTGGCACATTTCTTCCTGAGCCGGGAAAAGGGCTTACACTTGCCAGAAAGATTCACAATGAATCGGCGTATATAGGCTAAGTTGCCTTGGAGGCCTCTGAGCTCCCGAATATTACTCGGGGGAGGCATCTGGCTGATGGCTTTGATCTTATTTTTGTTGATCTCGATGCCTCGGTATTTGACAATGAAGCCAAGAAACTTTCCAGAGGTGACCCCGAAGGCACACTTCAACGGGTCCATCTTCAGGTGGCGAGAACGGAGGAATCCAAACACTTTCTCAAGGTCTTTGAGATGGTCCTGTTACTAGTGAGATTTAACCACCGGTTCGTCTACGTAGCATTCCACTAGTGTGCCGAGGAATGGCATGAATATGCGATGCATGGCCCGTTGATAGGTGGCACCTTCATTTATCAGGCCAAAGGGCATAACCTGGTAACAGAATGTTCCTTGGGGGGCCATGAAGGCAGTTAACTCTTCATCATTGGGGGCCATCCAGATCTAGTTGTACCTATAATACCCATCCATGAAGGAGAGGGCTTGAACCCGGTCGTGGCATCGATCAATAACTCTATCACTGGAAGGGGAAAATCATCCTTCAGACAGTGGCGATTGAGATCGCGGAAGTTGATACAGACCATGATTTGTCTGTTCTTCTTCCTGACGGGCACAATGTTGTCTAGCCACCGGGGGTACTGAACTTATTTGAAGAAGTTGGATTTGACGAGCATATCAACTTCGGCCTCAACTAGGGCACCGTGAGAGGGGTGCATATTTCTGGGAGGCTGTTTGACCCCGCGATGGTTTGGCGGAAGGCCAAGGCGGTGGACGGATACCTGAGGATCTAATCCTGGCATCTCATCATAACTCCAAGTGAACACATCACGGTGTTGTCTAAGAAAGTCTATGTAATGTTTCCACGCTTCGGGGGGTATAGAAGCGCTAGCCAGTGTGGGTCTTGGGTCTGCCTTGCTACCGAGGTTCACCTGCACTAACTCGTCGACTACGGTGGAGACCACCTCCTTAATGGAAGGGGGAGAATCTTCCATGTCCTCTCCACTTGTGGTGGGATCATCCTTGTGAGGATATTATTTGGGGCTTCCATACCCTGATGGGAACCTGGTGCCAGCTTGGGTGGCAGTGGTTGTCAAACCAAGAAAATTACACACTACGGAGACCATGGAGACAAAGGTGGTTGATCTAATACCATCTGGTATTCGGCCCAAGGGGCCACGCTCTATGAAATCAAAGAAGTAGTGGCACGTTGGCTTGAGCCGGATGATTCCAGCCCAATGAAACAGACACATATGACGTACCATTGATTCCATGAGCCTGATGTCTCGATATCGTACATGGGTAGGAGGTTCGGGAATTACCTGGGCCTGGTTGGTGTAGGAGTATGAGGTGATTTTCAACCGTCACTTGGACCCGAAAATATGTATTCCTCTGGTACTCTAAACAACAAAGAACTGCCCCATGTCGGGGGTTGTGGCCTCCAACCAATGGATTGGGAAGACATAAGCATCATCCAAACCTGCCCAGGGATCACTTGTAACAGTGGAGGGCTCGACCTCACCCACCACGATCTGCTTGCCCTTGCTCTTGTAATAGTCGGAGTCTAGATAATGGGCTTAGCAAGATGAAAAATAAGACGCATCTCCTTGGAGCATGCCTACTCGACCATTAAGGGAGTATTTGAGGCATTGGTGATACGATAAGGGGACCACTACATGAATGTGGATCCACGACCTTCCCATAAACGCATTGTAGGCGGTGTCCTGAGAGACAACCATGAATTCAATGATGAAAATTAGTCCACCGAACTTGGTCTTCAAGAAAATCTTGTCGAGTAGAGTTTTATCGGTCCTGTCATAACCTTGGATCCTGAGGTCAGGGGGAGTTAGATCATCCTCAGACAACCCCAGCTTCCGCAGTGTTCGAGTTGGGATTAGGTTAATCCCGGAACCTCTGTCAACAAGACAGCGTCAGAACTCCACTCCATTGAATTGTCCGGTGATGTACAATGGGAGAATGTTCCCTTTTTGGGGGGGGGGGGTCTTCATCATCACCAGAGAATGAGATAACCACCTGATAGTCGGCGTTCTCAATCACCTCGGCGTGGAAGGATTCTACAGCCGCTACCTCCGTCTCAAACTGAAGGGGGCTCCTTAGGGCCTCGGCGAGTGTCTCACACATTTTGGATGACAGGAGAAGAGACTAAAAGATAGAGATCCTTGCTGGAATACTGGCTAGGTACATCATACTTTTGGGCCAAACGCGAGATTCTTCTTACAGGAGGCCGCTCTGCGATTGGGGGCATGACGGGCTCCGCTGGCTGGACCGGCGACTGACGGGTACTAGGAACGTCTCGTTGATCACTAGTCGAGGTCCGAATATTAGGACTGGATGTCTGGGGTCGGCCGGCGGCAGGGCAGAGCTGGTCGCTGCATGGCCGAGGAGGTTCTGCCCGATACAGCAACACAAACGGTTGTATAGGCGAACCTGTCGACACCAGATGAAAGGGCCGCATGTGCTGAGCTCTGTACTGTGGTTGCTGCCTGGTCCCAGTGGCGTGCACGGCCTAGCTAGAGGTTCCATCTACCTTTACCCAACGATTCACGTGGTTGTGGCTCCGCCGATGTTGGCGACGGTTGGGGACATTGGGAAGGTCCACCTTACGTTCCTCATCGTCGAGACTCAAAATGTGATTTACCAACTCTATGGTGTAGACCAAATCGTACCCTAAACTGTCACTCGAGGCATCATCCACTACTGGACGGAGTGTTGGAGGGATCCCCATTTCTGGGGGTATAAAATCTCTAAGAGTGCGGGATGATGACGACATTGATAGGGCGTGTTCTTTCTTCTTGCGCTGCCACTTGCTCTTCTGGGAAGAGGTAGGCTGGGACGACGATACCGAGGTAGCGCTCGTAGATTCTGAGGGCTCTGGCTAATTCAGGCAGGCACGGAGGATGCCATGGGCATGGGCAACCGTCTTGCGGGCCATCCAATCGTTATACTTCTGGGACCCACAATCGGAAACCTGCTGCCACTCATCCTCATTGCCACTACCCCCCTCTGGTCTCACAAAGACACCTACTACTTGCGCCGAGGTTGGGCCCAACCTGACTATATTGTTGTCAATATAGTCTTGGAGCCATTCATTGAAAACATAACATCGCTGGATGGTGTTCCCCGGGGTCCGGTGATAAGGGCAGTAGTTAGGGTGATCAGTGAGACGCGCCTTTCTGGCTTCTGGCACTCGGGCAGCCGCACGATTTTCTGCTCCAAGGCATTACGGAAATAACCGGGAACCTGGGCCTTGTCAAATGAGTAATTATGATTCCTTCTGTCTGGAAAGGGGGCTCTATGAGGTTGGCCCTGACGAGGGACCGGAGGAGAATGATGAGAAGGCGGAGCCTGATTATCTCGCCTAGGTGGTGGCGGTGCATTACGCAGAGGCGCCAACCGATTTTGAGGCGGTCGTTGCTGGGTCGGAGGCTGTGCCTGTGGGTGTGGACCCCTATAGGGCTGTGCAACTGGCCTCAATAGAAGTAACTCTAGCTGCCTGGGGGCCTCTATCTGGGCCACAACAACGGGATCAACACTAGAGGCTCTCCTTGCAGGGATTACAGGAGGCAGCGAGCGTGCTGGACCGACCTGTTGCAGGGGTTTTTTGTGGCACTGAGCCTTATCTGAGAAGTCCCAGAACCCTCCGGGTTAATTATGAGTGATCAGAGAAGGAACAAACTTTTCCTTGATGTTCCTTACGCACATTGTCAGTAATTTCTCCTGAGTTAGTGGAATGTCATGGGAGAATGTGAGCCCCTTCCACCTGGCGACGAAGTCCACGACTCGCTCATCGGGCCTTTGTTATCACCTGAAGAGGTCTGCGATGTTCATCTTCCGAGTTGCGAAACTGAACTGGTAGAGGAATTGTGTGCAAAGGTCCTCCCATCTAGTCACGAATCCGATAGAGAGCTAGCTATACCAGACGAATGTTGGTCCTTCCAGTGTCTGAATGAAGCAACAGAGCTTGGCGGCCTCCTACTGCACCGGAGATCCTAACATAGGCCCACATCTCGAGTTAAAGTGGGCCAAGTGCTGTGGTAGGTCTCCAGTACCGTTAAAGGGGGCGAAATTGGGGTTCACTAATCCCGGTGGGGCCGGCATATCATCCACCCATGGTGGGTATGGCTTACCGTCCGGTGGGATTTCCACATGCCGAGTCTCCAAAGCATCTAAGTGGGAAATAAGTGCTTCCATTGGATCGTCCGGATGTAGGTTCATGTCCTTACGGGTATCCCTAACCACAAGCGCATTTCCATGATCTTCAACCAGGTATTCAAGCTTAGCAGCTCGCGGAGCAGCTGGCAGAGCGACTCTCAGGGCAGCGGGAGGAAACTGAGCATGGTCCCTTGGGTGATCACACCGCTCGGGAGGGTTCGAAAAAATTTATTGCGCCCTCTTTCAATGAGCCTCTACCTATCCTATTTCGGCAAACAATCCATGTTCACGGTTGCCCACGATAATCTTGTCAGGGGGTAGTTGCTCCTGCCCCTGCTGTCCTGGCCTAGGATCACCGTAGTCAGGCCGCCGCTCTGCAATGCACTCGGCCAGGAGCTCATCGACCAGCCTCTTTTTCTCAACAATATATTTTCGTAGTGTGGCCTTCTAGAGATCTTCTTCTGCCTTCTATACCAAGGCAGATGGGTTAGCGAGCTTGACAGCCCTGACATGCTCTTTACCCTTGCCGACAGTTCGGCTTAATGTTAAGGCTTCGGTGGGTGTGGGGAGGCCCAGGAGGTTCCTCTGCTGGTGAGTAATTCTCCCGGATGGATCCAGTAGTGGCTTGTCCTCGGGGGTTGAGGCCCTATCGAGAAGTTCTACTCCGTTTCCCTCACCCGAAAGGTCGGCCATGTCGAAATCCATTTCCCTTGCCATCATTCCTTCAAAGACGCCTAGTGAGTCGGGATGTCAGTGAATCACATTGAAAAGAAGGGAAACATACTGCCCCCATACACGGACGTGCTCATGGGGGGTGTCCTCTTCAATAACATTGCGGAGTACTTGAAAACTCTAGACACATTTTTGCTGGAGGGACCTGTGTTGGCCGAGTGACTCGGGGTTCCAAACCTTGGGGAGCGCGACCAGGTCGACCAGACGACATTGCTCACCGATATCCTTGAGATATGCTTGACTACCAGGATAAGGCACTAGCTGATGGTAAAGACGGGAGTGAGTCACTCAGAGAGTCTAGTGGAAACATTCAAACTATCCCGGGGTGAGCGACTCTTGCATATCACATTCAGATCCTGCGACTGACCAAAACTTCTCGAGGAAGTGGCCTACTTCAAGGATGGCCCAGAAGGTCCATGAATCCAATTCAGGATCCAGCCCTTGCCTCCCCTGATCATCAACTTCGAATAGCCGGGGAAATGGAAATGGTGTCGAGGCAGGCTGCATGGCCATTGGGCTTGCTGGCGGAGAATACGGCGAGCAGGCCGATTGGCCGCCGAATCCTAAGTCATCCTCTAAGGGTTGAAATTTCCTGGCTGCCACGTCGTGATAGGATGGACCGGCGAATGGGCCTCCAGTCACAGTGTCGGTGCTTGCCGAGGGTGTGTCATGTCTTGACTCTTCCGTTGGTCCCTTGAAAATTTTGTCCCCCTCTATGTCCAAGGTGGAAGGTGCTTCTGGGGAGGCCAGCGGTAACTGCAAGTTTGACCCCTAGGAGTACGCCAAGTCATCATCCTCATGGATATACCTACAGAGGGAGGCAGGGATTATACGGATCTCGCATTCGGGGAGTATGAAGCAGACGCGCCGTGTTCCCACCCTTTCCCTTGACTCATAGGACTGGGGGAGGGCTACATCGCCGAGTCGTACTCCGCCTCAGAGTCTGACAAATAGACTGGTTTGATTGCCGTCCGGACATCCCTAACATTCATCTTATGGTGACGACGTCCCACCTTCCTGCCCCTGGGTGGCTCCTTGGGGCAGTGATGATCTCCATCAAGTCCTCTGGCTACAATGGTGCTGGGGCAGAGAGGACTGAAGGCCGAGGTGTGAGAAGCACTGGGACAGATATCGAAAGGGACATGGGGAGGACCTCCATGTGGGTGAGTGATTCTGGCATATCAAAATATGATCCTACGACCGGCCAAAACATCTCAGGGAATTGGCCTACTGCGAGGACAGTCCAAAAGCTCCACGACTCTGGTTCGGGATCCAGCCCTTACCGCCCATGCTCATCAACCGAGAATGGCCGTGGAAATTGCAATAGTGCCGAGGCAGGCCACGGGGCCAGTGGGCTAGCTAGCCGAGAATACGACGAGCAGGCTGGTTGGCCCCCAAATCCTAAGTCGTCCTCCAAGTGTTGCAGTGTCCTGGCTGCCACGTCGTGATAGGATGGGCCGACGAATGGTCCTCTAGTCACTGTGTCGGTGCTTTCCGAGGGTGTGTCATGTCGCGACTCTTCCGTCGGCCCCCAAAAAAGTTTTCCCCCTCTATGAAAGAGGTGGAAGGTGATTCTAGGGAGGCCAGTAGTAACTACATGTTTGACCCCTTGGAGTATGGAAAGTCTCCGTCCTCCTAGATATACCTTCGGAGGGAGGCGGGGATCATACGGATCTCGGATTCAGGGAGTACGAGGCTGACACGCCGTGTTCCCACCCTTTCCCCTGACTCATAGGACTGGGGGGAGGGCTAAATCTTCGAGTTGTACCCCACCTTATAGTCCGAGAAACGGATTGTTCTGATTTCCATCAGGACTTCCCTAACATTTCTCTTACGGCGACGACGTCCGACCTTCCTTCCCCTGGGTGGCTCCTCAGGGAAAGGTAGATTTCTGTCATGGAGTCCTCTAGCCGCAATAGTGCTGGGGCAGAGAGGACTGAAGGAAGGGGTGCGAGAAGCACTAAGACAGATATTGAAAGTGACATGGGGAGGACATCTATGTGGGCGAGTGACCAGATATGCAATGGCTTCATAATTGTGGCCAGCGATAGGGGAAGTGACCCCATACCCCATGCAGTGGGCGCTGGAAAGAGCCATAACCAGAGCGTAGCTGTCACAGGGAAGTCATTTCCTTTCCAGATTAGTGGAACGGAGTGGGCCTTCACGCTGGATGGAACTACCGCAAATTGGTCCGCGGGGGCCATTTCCTGTGCCAACTACTGAGAGAGTCGACCCAACCTGCCTATGGGGCGGTCGGGTCCTCAATCCGGGTCAAGCATGTAACTGCCCCTACTCAGCGTATGTAGGGGTCTGATAACAGGATTCAGCAGTGGCTCGGGTCATAGTGGTTGCTGATGTTGGTGCCCCAGGGTGGGCATTCTCTTCTGCTCGCACCCGACGCTGGCGTCGGGTCAGATGGGTTGGAGCCAGTGGTGCAGGCATAGAGATTTCCTGATCCTCGGTCCGGGGAGTTAGGCGGCGGTGTCGACGCAGCCTGGCGGTGACCCTTGTCGCGAACCCCTAGAACGGGTCTCTGATCGGGCGAACCCGGACATCCCCTACCTCATTGTCTTAGGGAAGGGAGGGGTCAAGGCGCTCCGGGGATAGGCTCCCGAAACGGTTGAACGTTGGTGTGGGAAGAAATGGCTCCTGGCGCAGCCCTTGGGGGCGGCGATGGTGGTGAGGCATAGCTGGATCTATGTCCAAACGGTCCATGCCCCCGGTGGGGACGACCCCTTCCTCTTTGTACCTACGAACCAAGTCATTGATCACCATTCGTTGGATGATCTATGACGGTGAGCGGGGGCGTGAGCGCCCGGCTGTCGCGGTAGTTGGAGTCGGAGCAGCTGTGGAAATGGCGAGGCCACACGGTGTGGCCACGTCAGTACTGCCCCTGCCCTTGCGCAGGTGGGCAGGTGGCGATCGAGCTCCAAATGCAGTGATCTGATTCCTGGAAGAAGGGTGATGAAACGATTAGCGCTAATAGAAAAATAAACCGACAACCCATTTCCCAGCGTCATTCCATCTTCCGTGGTCGGTGAGAGACATCCACGCTGATGACGTCGCAGAACGGAGTGCTCAACATCCTGACTGCCTCATCCCCCGGTAGGTTTCACGTCCCGGCGCAAGGTTCCCAGACCTGGTGACATGCTAATCTTCTGATAACCCAAACACTACCAGTCCCCATATTGAGGAGAATAGATTCACGTCGGGTTCACCGTTTTCATTTTCCGACGCTTTCCAATGGGGCATGCGCACATCCATCACAAAGGGGAGGACACGCAGCTTGTTGCCCCACATTCCTGCTTTCCAAAGGCAGGCGGCATTCGTTCCTTGTTCAGGGATGTCTGCTCCTTGATCGAAACCGGGATGATGGGATGTCGGTTCTTCCTTACTTGGATACCTCCTCAGAGCTCGTCACCTAGTTCGGGTCTTCCCCATAGATTTAAGAAATATTCGTGAACCTCGTTCCTAGCGCCATATCTGCATGGACGCCAGTTAATTACGCTGCTTCCGTTGAGATGCTCCATTGGGTCTGGTCGGGGAAGCAACCTTCGGTGAGGAGAATGGTCATGCTGGGGTGTCATTGGTGCACCTTGACGCTGGGTGATTGGCATGTCTGTATTCTGGCCCTTATTATAGGGCTTCTTGAGGGCGTGGAACCCTGAGGCATCCCACATCGAACACGGGGAATTGTGTACCATATGAGGTTTTCCTCAGCTTCCCATGTTTAACACAAGGTACGCCGCAAGTTTAACGTCTGGAGGAGATGTATCAGACTGATCGGAACACTGAGAGTGGATTAGATTGAAGGACCCCCTTGGGGGAACACCGATATTGCGGCCAACACATGGGCGGCTTCACGGATACTATGGAGTGGAATGATATGGCATAATCCCACCGGGATGTGGCAGCCCGGGTAAGGATCAGGATGGGTGACGGGGTGAAGAGGGGCGTGAACCTTGTGGAGGATTCCTACGCATCCCCATGGTAGGGAATCAAAGTCCGCATAGTTCCGTGATATGGTGGGACACCAAAAGAGGCGACCCGTGAGAATGAACTTATGGATTGGATCCTAGACGAAGTAAGACCTTCGGGCTAGGGAATGAGCTTCCCGAGGCACGTGAGCTCGAGGGAGAGGTCCGGATGAGACGTGGGTGTAAGGTATGGGGCTTACGCTCTGAGATGGCCCATAATAGTGGGTATGGGGCTTACGCTCTGAGGTGGCCCATAATAGTGGGCATGGGGCTTACGCTCTAAGGCGGCCCATGATAGTGGGTATGGGGCTTACGCTCTGAGGCGACCCATCATAGTGGGTATGGGGCTTATGCTCTGAGGCAACCCATTATAGTGGGTATGGGGCGTACGCTCTGAGGCGGCCCATAATAGTGGGTTGTGAACCGATGTGGAGGGGCCGAAACAATTGAGTGACAGGCTTGAACCTCATGGAGGCTTCCTACGCACTATGCGTTTGCACAGATCAAAGTCCACGTAGTTAGGTGCATACAGTTTGATGTCATGCAGGACGAGGGCATATAGTTTAAGGTCATGAGGGACGAGGGCATACCATTTATCATCATGCAGGATGAGGTAATACAGTTTAACGTCATGAGGGATGAGAAATTTTGTGCTTATGCTTTGAGGCATCCCAAAATGTTTGGCAAACCGACGTGAATAAGTCGGAACAACTGGGTGGTGGGATTGAACCTCATGGAGGCCTCCTATGTACCATGCGTTAGCACAGATCAAAGTCCCCGTAGTTCGTTGGGATGGGGCTTATGCTATGAGGCATCCCATATTAGGATGTCATGGTCGATGCTAACTCGAAGATCACGTGGGTCATTCTTGGTGTGAGAAACAAGAGAGAGCAGGGGCTAGATGATCACGTCCCGAAGGGTGCGTCCGTGAGAAGCAGAAAGGGGCTTACGCGTTGAGCAGACCAAAGAGGAAACATGGGCTTACACGTGGTTAGCGGCCCTTAGTGATGAGGCTTACACTAGGATGGAGACCCATGGTGCAACAAAGAACAGAGGGAGAGGGATTTGGGGATGAACAGAGGGGATGCCTCATTCCCTATGATGCCCTCCACTGGCCTTGGAAGTGGGGAAGTACAGAGGTGCACGGGTGTAACCTTCCACAAGAGAGGCTAGGGGCATATGCTCTGAGGCAGCCCTTCCCCCGTGGATAAATTCCACTCCAAGAGGGAGGATACCATTCCATGTGAGGAAGAATCCATTACCGTGGTGACGAGAGGCTTAAAGAATGTCTGAGCCGGGGGGACCCTCCGTGTGAGGCACGGAGTCATATCACAGTTTAACGTCATGTGTTGAGGATGAGGTGCTCGGAAGTTTAACGTCCTATAGCTCAGACGAGGTGGGTTTGCTCCACACCCCTAGGGGTTACATTCCCAACACCCTCTACCCCTTGTGGGAGGGAAGGCATTGGAAAGGCCATAGTGAAGGGGGGACTCAGGGCGAACCATCGAGGGGTCCACGTTAGCGTGGCTATGCGAATAAGAAATAGCCGTTAGTGTGCCTATGTGAAGAAGCATAAGGCAAAGCAACGCAATGGGAAACACCACCCAAGGGACCTTGAGGTTACTTCATACAAGCCTGGAAGGCCGTACGAGAAAACAACATGTGGCGGGCATGCCCGGTATGGAATACATCGGGCGCCAATGCTACGAGGCACCCAGGGGCTTCAAGGTGAGAGATCCTAGGTTTTGCGCGCAAAGAGGAGGTTTGAGCGCAAAACTCCGGGATGCCCCACAATTGGGGAAGGAGAATTTCGCACGGCTAGGGGATTGCATGAACAAGGCTTGGAGTGCACGCGGGGGGGTGGGGGGGGGCAACGGCCGATCCCTAAGTCATGGTGAAACCTAACAGAGGTATTGTCTGCAATTTGGAAGTGATTGCGTGCAATTGGAGGGTAATGCACGCAAAGGGAAAGAATTGAGCGCAAAGTAAGAACCCGGAGGATTTTAGCAAATTCACTTAAGCTAGTGGGGTTGCGGGCAAAGGAAAACCACGGGGAAAGGTTTCGCGAAAAGGGGGATTACCTGGAAGATATCTTGCACGCGCTGGAGTCTGAATTGCATGCATGGGAGATGGTCCGAATTCCTCAACCTTGAAAAGGTTGAGGTCGCCTTCTATTTATAGGCATTCTCTATCGCAGAAACAGGGCGGCACACGAAATCATTCGCACCAGGACCTGTCGGCATGCAAGGCTTCCCCGTGCGGAACCGGGCTAAGAAAATTGCATGCATCGCCGGATCCTTTTCGCGAATCCCGGGAGCCCTTTGAGCGAAAAACATTTTTTTCACGCGGGTGCCCTGTAATTCCACGCACCACTTCCAGGTCCTCCGGACCGGGCCTTTGAGTCCGAATATGACTTTGCTCTGTCCATTCAAAACATCCTCTAGGAGTTATGGACTTTTTTGGCGTCTATAGAGGTATACCCACAAAGGATCTCTAGGTGTTGACCCACACATGATCGTTCGGTTCTGACCCACACCAGATCGCTCAGTGATGAACCACACAGGAACACTAGGTGTTGACCCACACAAGATCTCTATGGTTGTCCCACGTGTTAACCAAGAGTGGTTCCATGGGGGTCCCTCAATCATAGACACACAAAGGTTCTCTTTCTCACATCACATCCATCTAAAATGTTCCCAAACTAGGCTTGTGCATCTCTTGGAGGGTCTGCTCCTCAAGCCACTGGTCGATACTTCAACTACTATGAAGTCTCATGAAGAAGTAACCCAATTGGCTGCCACGTCTTAGGGGTCTCAATGCAATAGACAGTGCATCAATCGGATGCCCTGTCTGTAAGTTATTAGCCTTTTAGTCCCGTGGTCCTGGTTGGATTCATGCTTGATCTAACCCGACCATATACCAACGATATCCAAATCTCAAGTGGGGTATATGAAAGGGACCATCTCGCTCCAGGGTTTCCGTTGCCGTAGAGGGTTCATCAAACGGACGTCCTGTGCTAATGTTATGGCCAAAAGAGCGTATATGGGTCGATGTGGGTATGGTTTTGGTCCGACCCGGCCCGACCAGCTGGGTCCAGGCCATGCTGGGTGGCCTGTCCTGTGTAGCGAGGTGAGGCCGAGGGGTGGTACGAGGCAGCGTAGGGTGGCGCGAATGCCGCCTGGGGGCCGTAGAGGCCGTGGGTGGCCGAGGTAGGGGGTGGCGGGGGGGGGGGGGGGGTCGAAGAGGCCGCAGGGGTTGCGAGAGGTGAGGCCGCGGGGCAGAGGAGGCCCCGAGAGGCATGGCCGTGAGGCGGCATGAAGAGGCTGAGGGGCAGTGGTCCATAATGGCTGGCTGTACGACGCGGTCGCACAAAGTACCTTCGCAGGCAGCCGGCTTTACCGGCTTCCCTCTATTTTCCACCTTCATCACGGCTGGAGATGGTGATGTCTTCTGTTCTCGTGCCCCACCGTGGTTGGTTTCCATCCTCAACCATCGCGAAGAACACTAATATTTATCACAAATATTGCGGAGAGGTCATGCCATGTTTGTTTTTCCTGCACCCTCTGCGTTGGTGCAGTAGAAATCAGCTATAGTATCTCTTATTTACGATGAATCATATAGAATGGATAAGGGGAAGAAATTAAAACAACCACCCTACCTTTATTGCTTGTTTGCATTGGAATGGGTGAAGTCGGTGACGTCAGTGTTTCACCGATCATTGGATCGTTCGTCATTGGAGATCCTTCGACGGCGTTCTTTGTTTTTAGAAATATTTGTCGAAGGAGAAGTGTTCTTCATTGAAGAATGTTTTTCTAAAGTTCTCCCCAAGATTCTACCTTTGCCAATGAATGCTCTCAAAATAATAGCCAACCACAATAAAAAGTGTTTGTCCAATTTTAAATTATTGGATGAAAATAAGTTGGAAGCCTTAATCAATTGACGAGGCATAATTAATTAATGGGAGGAAGTCCTGGGGTTAACTCTTCATTAACGAGGGAGTTCAAGGGTTTTTCCCATTAGGAGGGGAGTTGAAGGTGTTTTAGTCGTGGGTGATCCCCACAATTAAACTGTCTACATGAGAGGTTTCAACAAAATGAAAAATAATATAAAAGTTTATTTTATTTTATTTATATTTCCATGAAAAAGCCAAATTATATCTTTCACCGTCGACCAACTGTAGTCGAGGTGAAGGTCCCCTTAAGTGAATCCCGACACTGTGAGGTCAACGATGCCCTGATATTTCAATTCCGAGTACCAGTTCAAAAGTTACAAAAACTTGCTCGCACGATTACTGAACGTACCGAAAAAAGGTTCAAAAATTCATTCTTGGCACACCAGGCCTCGGAATCACGTGCCATCAATTTTCACAGACTCATAAAATTACTATTTAATTAATAACAGTTAAATTGAAATTACAGGTCTTTACATTCTCCCCACCTCTGGGCTTTTCCACCCCGTAAGCCACAACTAAAACTAAGGGAACAAGTGGTGGTATTGAGCATGAATCTGAGCCTCCCGCTGCCTTGTGCTCTCCTGGAGGTTCCTGTGCTGCCAACGAATGAATACCATAGGTATCGACCTCCCATAATGGACCTGCTCTTGTCGATCCTCAATCTCCACTAGAACCTCTGTAAATTCTCCCCATCGTCGACGTCCAGCTCGTAGTGGTCGATGATGTGAGAAGGGTCGTGCACATATATCCTTAGTTGGATATGTGGAAGACGTCGTGAAACTAGTGCAACTGAGGAGGAAGATCTAAGCAGTAATCCACCTCACCAACTCGGCTAAGGACCGGAATGGGTCTAATGAACCTCCGAGATAACTTTCCACCTAGGCCAAATCTCCACAAACCTCGTCGAGGTGAGACTCGTAGAAAGATGTGGTCACCATGCTCAAACTCCAGAGGTCTATATCTCCTGTCGGCATATAAATATTGCCTACTCTGTGCAATCTTCATCTGCTCCTGGATGATCTGCACCTTCTCTGTGGTATCTTGTAGAATCTCTGGTCCCACTAGTGCTGACTCCCCTGGGTCAGTCCATCACAAAGGTGATCTGCAAGGCCTCCCATACAATGTCTCAAAATGTTCCATCCCAATGGTGGAGTGATAAATGTTGTTGTATGAAAAATCCAACAAAGGAAAGTGATCATATCAGCTGTGACTAAAGTCGAGGATGAAAGCACACAACATGTACTCAAGGGTCTGAATGGTCCGCTTAGTCTGGCCATCCGTCTGAGGATGGAAGGTGGTGCTCAAACTAAGCTGTGTCCCAAAAACATCCTGCAACCCCTTCAATAGATGGGAAGTAAAACATGTGTCATGATTGGAGACAATCCTCAAGGGTACCTCATGTAACCTCACAATTTAATGCACATAGAGGTGTCCCATTCTCTATTCTGTACCTTCCTCTCTGATCAGTAGGAAGTGAGCCGACTTGATGAGTTGGTTGACGATCACCCAAATTGAGTCATGAACCCTGGATGTTTGTGGAATTCATGTCACTAAGTCCATGGATATCCCATCCCACTTCCACTCTAGGACCTCCAATGACTAAACCAAGACTGCTGGTAACTGATTCTCTGCCTTCACTTACTGACAAGTGAGGCACCGAGAGACAAACTCTACTAGCGCTTTCATCATTCCTCAACAACCATTGTTGTCATCGGAGGTCCTGGTACATCTTCTCCACTCCTGGATATACCGCTAGAGGGGATGTGTGGAACTCCCTAAATACTTCCTCATGATGTGATACTGGTACCATGGTACATCCTCGGAATAGGATGACGTGATCTCCACCTTCAGAAAATCAATCAGGTACTAGTCCTATAGATATCTGAGCACATCATATCTCGCAGTCAGGGTCCCCATGCTGCGCCTCCCTGGCTCACTGAAGAAGTGGGGGAGTGACTGTAAGAGACTAAAGAAAAGCTACTCTAACCCTATCCACAAAGGATATCAGCAAAGAGGCTAGCTGGTCTGTCACCTCGCCTAACAGCTATATACCGGATCTCTGGATGAGTGCATCTTCTACAACGTTCTCTTTACAAGGAGTATAGACTATCTCAAAGTCATATTCCTGGTGGATCTCAAGCCAACGTCATTGCCTCAGGTTCAGGTCCTTCGGAGAGAAGATATACCTAAGACTCTTTTGATCAGAGTACACTATAAAATACTCTCCCATATAGTAATTTCACCAAATCTTCAAGCTGAAGAACAATGATGCTAACTCCAGGTAATGGGTAGAGTAGTTATGCTCATGTTGTCTCAGTTGTCGAGAAACATATGTGATAATTGCTTGCTTTAGAATCAGGACACATCCGAGTCTGGTCGCTGATGCGACACAGTAGACTACGTTCCCTACGTCCTCCTTTGGAAGCCTCAAGATGGGGGCACTAGTCAACCTCTGTCTCAGCTTCTGAAAACTCTCCTATAATCTCTCTGACCACATGAAGGGTTTCCCACAATTCATCAACGCTGTTAAAGGTGCTTCAAATCTAGAGAAATCTGGAACAAAATTCCAGTAGTATCCAACCACACCCAGGAAAATCCATATCTATATCACACTTATGGGTGGCTCCCAAGAAAGTACCGTCTCAGTCTTCCCTGGATCCACTACAACTCCAACCTCTGAGATGATATGTCCCAGAAAGTGAACATCTGATCCAAAAATGGTACTCTGAGAGCATACCATAAAGCTGGTTCTCTCGGAGTGTTTCCAGTACTACCTACAAATGCTAGTCATGCTCCTACTCAGTAGCTGAGTAAATCAGAATGTCGTAGATGAAGACTACTACAAAGCGATCAAGTTATGGATAAAAGATCTTGTTCATGAGTCCAATGAACATTGTTGGAGCATTAGTCCTACCGAATGGCATAACCAAGAACTCGTAATGGTCATAACGACATTTGAACGTCGTTTTATGCACATCCTCATCTCGTACTCTGAGCTGGTGATAGCCTGATCTGAGGTCTATCTTTGAGAAACACTGTGCTTCCATCAGCTAATCAATGATGTCATCAATCCTCGGAAGTGGGTACTTTTTCTTCATGGTCACCTGGTTCAATCGTCTATAGTGAACACAATATCTCAAGCTACCATATTCCTTAATGTCTAACAAAATCGGGGCTGCCCAAGAAGAAACATTGGGCTATTTGAATCTCTTCCCCTGCAAGTCTTCTACCTATAACCGCAGCTCACGAAGCTTTATGGGAGCCATGTGATAAGCTCGTGTAGATATCGGTGTCATCCCTCGGTACAAGTCAATGTAAAATTCCACCTATCTATGAGGAGGAAGACCTAGAACATCATCATGGAAGAAATCTGCGTACAGGTTCACCACTACAGGATAACTTGGACTCTCCACATCAACTGCTCCAAGGGAAAGGCTAGCCAACTGATGAGTGATCGGATGTAGTCTCCTCCGTGTAAGTCGATCATGTGTGGAAAAGCCTCAATTCTTTCTGTTGATGGTAGACTAGGTCCCATCCTTGTGGAAACAGAAAACGTTGTGCCTAATACATTCTATCTAAGCATGGACTGTTGATAACCAGTCCATACCTACGATGGCGTCATAAGGCCTCGATGCTGTTACTAGGAGATCCCAGACGAAGCTGTCACCTTCTAGAGTAAGCTCACACTACTAGCACCAGTACTTAATCCTCGAATCCTTTCGTGTAGGAGTCTCTAGCCATAAGGATCGTTCCATCAACTCTGTCAGAATCTCTGAGCTCCGAATGAGGGTAGTGGCAACAAAAGAATGACTAGAACCTATGTCTATAAGTACTGCAACTACGGTGGAGTAAACATAGATCATACATCGTATCATATCCTGAGCACCATGATCATAGTCCTCAGATGCCTGAAGCTAAGCTCTACCATGTCCTCCTGCTCCCTATGGTCAGGGTGGACCACATGGTGGTGGTGGCGGTAACATCTGGAATCGTCGTCGACTGCCAGCTACATGGCCAGCTCCTCTGCCACATATACTTTCTCTTTGTGGACATCCTCGGTCAAATATTTGTCTTTTCCTGGGTAGTCCTTCAACCATCTGCTGATCATCCATATGGAGGTTCGGACAGTCACAAGCCATGTGACCATGCCCGCCACATTCGTAACACTGCCCGCTACTAGAATGAATGGATATGCCTCGGTTGCCCCCACACAACCATCCCTGGATCCTACGGTCATCCACTAGTAGGTCTGGTCCTTTTGGACCTCTGTGAAATCTGTCTGCTCCCAGCCGAAGAAGGCTCCGCTACATGATGACTGGTTGTTGGTCTCACTACTCCTAATAGCTCAACAAGGAAACACTCCACTAAAAGGGCTCTCTCTAACACAACCGCCTACGTCGGGAAGCTAAGTGAGATCATCAAAGCCCTGATCTCCCACCCGAGTCCCTGATCAAAGGTACAGGTCCTAAAGAATGAGTCCCACAACATATCTGTTGAGTATTCTGAGAGGTCATTGAACCTCGCTGAGTACTGATCCACAATCATGCTGCCCTACTGCAGATGAAGTAGCTCTTGAATGTGCACTGTGCGAGTAGTCACTGGGAAAAACTCTGCTCGAAATAGGCTCTCAATGTCTACCCAGAGCAGTGTCACCTCATCGTGATCCTAGAGCATCAATATCCACCACATGCATGTTGCTTCGTGTAGAATACTGGTGAAAAAAATCAACATGATATTGGTTGGTGTCCCTACCAGTCGAAAGTCTCTCACCACAGCCTCCAGCCAATCCTCAGCCGCTTGTGGGTCTGTCTCTCCCCTACACCTTGGTGGCCTCTGGTGCTGGAACCCATGCAATGCACACAATTAGTGTGCACCATCTACTCCTGGGGCTAGTGGAATCAGTGGCCCAATGGGTAATGGTACCGCTGGTGCCTATACTAGTGCCTCTACTAGAAGAGGGCCCTGCACCGAGGCCTCATCGCTCAGTGGGCTATCAGTAAGTACTATATCTGGCACCCTAGCTGGCTGTCTACATGGACGAATCCAAAAACGGAAGAGGTGCTCCATGGTCAATAAGTTATAACCGGTGAGAGGACTAAAAAATTTCACAATGAAAACTCTTCAAAACACCCACACAATCCGTGTTTTCGTGCACTGAGTTAGAAATCAAAAGATAAGGTCCTTGTTTATGGATACATCAGCCACCACACCAACACTGGATTCCCAAAAATGATAACCACACCCACTACACATAACACTATTGTCATTAAAAAGAAATATCAGAGTCATACATTCTACGGTAGAACTGACTCCTCTGATACTAATTTGTCACGACCCGTCCCCCAGGGCCAATGTCGTGACTACCCCAAGCCCACCCTCCATAGGCCAGGAGCTGGAGACTAGCACAGAAAGGTGTATTCCCTATAACCGGGAAGGCATTGCCTTTATAACCTATATACACACATAACCAAACACATAGAAAGATACGAACTCAAGTCAACTGTATAGAAAAAAGAGTGATGAAAGTAAAAAGGGTCCGAAATTCAAGTCCAACAGTAATAGTACAAGTACAAATGAAATACAATACAACTGAATAAGAAGATAGGTAGCTAATGGGTTGTCCTATGTGGTTCCTACCTAATGGGTAGGTACATATTTCCTCCTCATCACCCCATGTCTGCCCGTCTCATCTACGTACCGTCACGCCATATGGTCCACCTCAGGGCCCCATCTTGCCCTGGTACCCTCAGCCTACATCACAATTGTCCATCATCTGCACCAAACACAGCAAGGTGTGTGCATTTCCCATGCAAGGGTGAGTATAATGATACTCAGTAGGGTCCCTAGACCCTCAACATCTCACAAAATCTACCAAGGATGAACCAAAAGGAATGAAATCAACTGACAACCCCGCATAGGTATATGACCATACATATACTTAATTTATCAAGTATACATGTCTCAATCATAAGGAAAACATAGAGTCAATATCAAAGCCCAAATCTCAACTCTTCCAAAAAGGAATGAATACCATGATGGTAAGTACCACACATGTACTCCACACAGAAGAATACCACCAAGGTATTACCACAAAGGATGGTACCACATAGATACAGACTCATCTCACACCAGATATAACAGAAGCATAGTAGTATAGATGATTAGATGTAACAACAAAATCATCTTACCCCGTTAAGAGGCAGACACATGAAGGATCTCTAGGTGCTGACCCACAAAGGATCCCTCGGTAGTGACCCACATAGGATAGCTCGTTGCTGACCAACATAGGATCGCTCGGTGCTAACCCCCACAAGATCGCTTGGTGTTGACCCACACATGATCGCTAGGTACTGATCCACATAGTATAGCTAGGGTAGTCCCGCATGGAATCCTAGAGTGGTTCCATCTGGGACCCCCAATCACAGACCCACAAAAGGATCTATTTCTGATGTTATACCTTGGTTTAGGGTTCTCACACCATGCTTTCTTATCTATGGGAGGGTAATATCCTCAAGCCACTGGTCGATATGAATCCCCACAAAGAAGTAACCCAATGGATCGCCATGTCTTAGGTGTCTCAACACAAAAGCTGATGCGTCAATCGGACACCTGGTCTGTACTGTATTTTCCTTTTAGTTCGGAGGGCCCGATTCGATTCGTTCTCGATCCAACTCAACCTTATGAAAACTCTATTCAAATATCAAGTGGGGTATACCAAATGGATCATCTCACTCTAGGGTTTCTGGCTCCGCAGACAGTTTATCAAAGAGACATCAGGTTCCAATGTTATGGTCAAAAGAGTGTAAATGGGATGAAGTGGGTCCGGGTCCAGGCTGACCGGGTCGGACCGACCAGGCCTAACCCAGCCTAGACTGACCCGGTTTGGGTCGACCGGGCCCGACCTGCTAGGTCCAGCCCGGTCCGCGCTGGGCGGCCCACCTGGGTGATACGGTGTGTCCGCGGGGTGGCATGAGGCGGCGCAGGGTGGTGTAGAGTCTGTGAGGGCCGCGAGGGGGCTGCGGAGGTCGCTGGTGGCCGCGAGGCCATGAAGGGCCACGAGGGGGCCACAAAGGGCATGGGTGGCCGCGAGGACTTGGAGTGTTGTAGAGTGCCGCTATACCATTGGGAGGTGAAGGCCATGAGGTGGCGGTCCGCAGTGGATGGTTGGGCGGCGTGGTCGCCTATCGTACCTTCGCCGACGGTCGGCTTGACTGTCCGCCCACCGTTTTTCACCTTCGTCATGGCCAGCGGTGGTTCCGACTTCCATTCTCGTACTCCACCGTGGTTGGTTATTGTCCTCCTCCATCACAAAGAACACAACGATTTATCACAAGAATTGCAGAGAGGTCGGGACAAGTTGGTTTAGCCCTCACCCTCTCCGTTAGAGCGGTAGAATGAAACTATAATCTCTTCCTGATTTATGTTGAATCATCAAGAATGGGTAAGGGGAAGAAATTAAAACAACCACCCTACCTTGATTTCTTGTTGACATTGGAAGGAGTGATGTCGGTGACATTGGTGTTTCCCTGATCATTGGTTCATTGGACATTGGAGATCCTTCGACGATGTTCTTCGTTGGAGAAATATTCGTCGAAGGAGAAGAGTTCTTCGTGAGAGAATGTTTCTCCAAAGTTCTCCTCAAGCATCTAACTTTTTCAATGAATTCTCCCCACAAAATATCCAACCAAAATAAAAATGGTTTTTCAAATTTTAAATTGATGGCACAAAACATGTTGGAAACAGTAATCAATTGATGAGGCCTAATTAATTAATGGGGGGGGGAGTCCATGGGATAAATCTTCATTAATGAGGAGTTCAAGGAGTTTCTCCCATTAAGAGGGGAGTTCAAGGTGGTATTAGCCTTGGGTGGTCCCCACCACCATAACCCATGTGGGAGGTTTTCGTTCAGGTGGTCCCTACATTTAAACCATCCACATGGAGGTTTTCAAGAAAAAGAAAAATAAAATAAAAGTTAATTATATTATATTTCTTTTTCCATGAAAACCACGAATTCTATCGTTCACCCTCGACCTACTGTGGTCGAGGTGAAGGTCCCCTTAAGCGATTATTGGGGCATTAAGTTTAGCAGTACCATCATATTTCAATTCCAAGAACCGGTTCAAAAGTTACAAAAACCTACTCACGCGTTTACTGATTGTACCTGAAAAAATGTTCAGAAATTCATTCTGGGCACAATCGGCCTCAGAATCACGTGCCGTTAATTTTTTAAGACTCGTATAATTCCCATTTAATGAAAAAAAATTACATGGATATTATAGGTCATTAAATCCAACTCAAAGGGTCATCTGGTATGATCGACGTATGATTTCTGAAAATACTATACAATATTCATCTTCTTATGAATCTACTGGACCTACTCAATGGTATCTTGTACAAGATATGTTCCAAACATAGCTACCTCTCCAACATTTAGACAACACACGAGAGATCATCATGGCCTATTGTAAAAATTCTCATACTGAACAATCTAAATATTTTTATGGAAGCTATTTTTGTAGGAGGACATAACAAGGAGAATGTGTATCTCCCAGGAACCCCCGAAATCTAGGATGCATGCCCAAAGCATGTCCTCTAGCACCAGAATCATGTACTCTAACAAGCCATCTGTCTAAGGATGGTATTCTATGCTTAGAAGCACCGTTATACCCATCAACCTCTATAAAACTGTTCAAAAATGAGAAGTAAACAATGAGTCAATATCTGAAATGATGGAATATGGGACCCCATACCATCTTAAAATCCCACGGATGTACAACCTCCCATGTCTATCGACCCTGAAGGTATCCCCGATCAGTAGGAAGAGTGAAACCTTCAAGATTATGGTAAGAACAATGCAAATGACAATGATATGAAAATACATCCACCATTAGAAATCTCCACCATGCATTCCCCTAAAAATTATAGCAATTCTACCATAATGATTTTCATTTAGATGGGTTAATGTGAACATAGATGAAGACTTATCAGCGACCTCATACAAATGAATAGTCAACCCCTGATTGTCCTCACCAAAACCAATCAAACATTCTTTCACCTAAATACATTGAGGACATTAACATCACATCCACCTTATATTGGTGGATTGTTTAAACAGGTTCACTCAAACAATACATGAGGGACCTGAAGGATAACACGTTTAACTTGCACTCAATGACTTATATCTAAAACGTCCAGCTTAGGAGGCTGGCGTGTTGTAATAAAACACAACTATGTTTCCCAAAGAAGCACGTGTCCACAACGAACTTGTTCAATGAATCCCATACCTATCTCTCGATGAAAATCCTTTGTCAAACCATCCACTTATCATTAAAAATGATCATTCTATAGAATGAATAACGTCAAAAATCAGATCCAACCCACTGGAATCATTAACCCATATTAATGTATCACATCTGAGCATGACTATATGTCTTGGATAACCTCATATTCATCATCTCAGAGTCCAAGAAACTCAAAAAGTTAGTTCATACTCCCTGTTACAAGTGAGACTTTGGTACAAGGCTAGAAGTCCATATGAGAACACTTACTAACCCTATAAAACCATCCACATAGAGGTTATGTCAAGGAAAAAAGTAGCAATCTAGAGTCTTACTGAGGTTTTACTACATATGATCCTAGATATCACTCAGGATTAACCGAGACTCATTTAATACCATGCATCTAGTGCAAAACACTGAAAAAGGTTTTAAACCATCCCAACAGATTTCAACTGTAGCGTGACGTATAACTAACACTCTTTTAGTGCATCTAGGATGATGTTAAGATAAGGGAAGTGATAATATCATAAGAAATATCACACTAAGAGGATTCCAAGGATCACCATAATAGGATAGACGAATAGCTACTAGTTAACCTACTAAAAAAATCATAGCTTCACTAGCTGACACATCATCATTTAACTGACTGCAATGCCAGTATCTCAAGGAATTTCTGTGATAGTTCATGATTAACAATATAGGTCTATTCATGATCATCGGTGACTCACAAGGACTTCAGACATAGCCAAACCTTAACAACAACATGTTGTTAAAAAAATAACTCAGAACTGGACTAAAAAGACTCAAATGCATTTATACAAAATTAACAATTTACAAATAGTCCTTAATGATGATCCTTCTATATATAAGGACACCCATAAACTAAACCGACGTGACGTTACCTGCCAAGGAGTTACCTAAATATTAAGAATAATAACTTTATGATCTCAAACACACATATTCAGAACAAATTTAACCCATGAGTTTTGTTCCACCAACCACGATCACCACGTCATATCATTTGGCATGAAAGACAAAATTAAACCGACCAGCAGGTCAAAAAACATCATTTTCCCAAAAATTCATATCGGTATGTGGGAAGAACCTAGTTCCAAAAATCTATGGTAACATTACAATAGTGATAACTTGAGAACATACCCAACAGCTCAACACTCAACAATTTAGCCAACTCAATGGATTGTTTTAGCATTTAACACATGAAGAATACCTCATATGTAAACATATACTACCCCTAGTTTACAAGATAAAATGGAAAATTATTGGGTCTATTCATAGGTTATACACCTTATAAATACTTGTACATGGTGGATGACGAGTAAACTAGCTCAAAATCACATCATATGCACAACCATTTATTTAGATGAAGATTTACTAAATCGCCAATCATTTAAGGAAATAGAGGTTCACATGACCTCATAAGTAGCTCTACTTCCCTAAGGGATGTCTAAACTGTTATACCGAGAATTACATAATGATCATTCCCACATTTAAGCTGAAAATAAAAAATATCTCATTGCTTAAAAGCAGATATCTCAAAATAGGATAGTTCAACACCTTCCTCTAAGCTCTCAACACTATTCCTACCCCATGGGTAAGGGCTAGTTGTCAAAAAAACAAGGGATACTACCAAAATACTACTACGAAGGATAGGTTTGGTTATGTCAAACACTAATATGACTCCTACATGCGATCCTCCAATAAAAAATCTAAGGGAGGAATCCTAAGGAGGATCCTCAAATGATAAAAAACAAGGGAATGCTACAATAGGGATCCTCACAAATGGCACACATGAGATGGATCCTATAATGGACTCCGTAGATCCGCATATAAGGGAAGGCATCCCTTATGGGATCCTTAAAAAAATAGGTCTCATGGCCTCATTGGCTTTAAGGGCATGTCTACACATGGGAAATGTCCTCAAAAGAATATTTGAGGAGAGGTGGATCACTACTCATCTTAGATCAAAGGACTCAACGAGGATGATCCGAACACCCAATAGATAATTCACACTTTGGTCTAACTCTCAAGAGACACCTCAAAATGAAATCTAGAAGAAGAACCTCTAAATTTATATAGAAGCCCCAAAATAGCCATTAAGAGTCTCATAATGATCTATGGGTTTCACCATTGCAATATTTATGGAAAACAACTCAAAAATAATTACTCATAGGTCCAACAAAATAATGGGGAACAAAATAGAATAAGACAATCAAAGGGTATAAAAATTGGTATACAATGCGTGTAAAAACTATACACAGTGTGCACCTTCATGCTCTCACATGGTTGTGTACCACCACCAGCTTGGGAATGTAAACGCCCTAGGTACATGGTGTGAAAGTATGGTACCATGTGATGTTCAAGGTGTGGTAGAAGAGAATATATTTTCTCAAAGGGTGAAAAATGATCATCTGGTATATAAATATTCATGAATTTAACATGTTTTACTTCTTATGATACCAAAAATGACAAAGGGAGATAATAATGTTACCTATAGAACAGAATATAGATCCCATATAAAGTAGATTGAAACATTAGTTTTTGCGAGTCGATCTCAATAGAGATATGGTAAATATAGTATTAATAATTTAACTATATGATAGGTAAATATAAAGACACTATTCTTTTTAATGGTGTGTTCATTATATACCATTCATTATGAGAGAAATTTATTTTTGTTTATTTATAAAAATTAATGATTTATTTTGAAGGGGAATTCATTTAATATTTTTTTGATTACTTGATAATTTATTATTTGGAATCCATATAAAGTTGAGATGAAGAAACATAATAATGATTTTCTAGGTTATAAGAAGTCAGAAAGTGAATAGTGTCATTGTGAAATGATTGGATAATTTAAAAGAGTATTATCCTCTGAAATAGACACACCTTGACAGATTCTCAATTATTTAAATGATTACATTTCAAATTCATGGGGTCATGATTAATTTGAAATTAAATTCAATGAGTTTTTATTTAGGGTATATCTATAGTAAATGAAGTGAATCTTGTTATACGTCGACACCAAAATTTACTGATGGTTTTCCTAACAAAATGTGTCATTCTATATGAATTTCATATTTGAATGATTGGTTGAGAAATTACAATCACATCACAAGTCCTTAGTTCCACGATGATAATAGAATAAAAAATAAAGGAGATTACATAAAACTCATTCCATAATTACAAATGTCACATAGTAATGGGGGGTGAAATAATTTTTTTAATATATGTAAACAAAAAATTATAGCTCTAATGACTACACTACCAACAGGGTGTGATTTAATGATGTATGTGCGGTTTATAAAAAATTTGTGAATCAACTATAAAATTTTTTAAGAAAAATTTATATAAATGACCATATAATATAGTGATTATTCAAAGTCATATTTATTAGGTACTGATAATAAGAACAATGATTCACAATTTACCTGAATTAAAAAGGTACTGGACGTGGGAGGTGAATTGTGATAAACTTAATAATGTTATGATTATTATCATCAATGTTCATCATCATCTTCATTATTATTCTTTTTTACTTGTCTATAAAAATATAATATCATAGATAGATGGATGAAAACTACTATACACCATGGGTAAGTCATTTTATAACAAGAGTGAGAAACTGCTGTAAAGTCCCTTTTTTAAATTGTCTTTGATCTCTATTTTTCTATTTTATTTAATTTGTATCACTAAAAACACTTTATAATTTCTGGAGATGAAAAGAACACAAGATGGATTGTGTTTTGGTAACTGTATATTCTCCCCTAATAAATGGGATTTACTATCACCTAGACAAATCATATTTTTAGTAGAATATAACTACACACTATGGGATTAATAATAATATAATACACATCCATGATAAATTTTATAGACAGGATAAATTGAAATGATATATATATAACATAAGATAAAGGAATTTGTGATATTTTAATAAAAATTTTCATGAATACATATTTGATGAATTTTTTGAATATTTATTAGGGAAAATGAATATATTGTATGAATTCCCATGCATCTTCCTCAGACTAATATTGAAAAATCCCTAGTATACCCCATTAACATGATCTACAATGAACTGGATTTTTTGATGATCCATCGACTAGTTGTGGTTTTGGGATTATTTACTTAGATTTTCATTGTCTTATAATAATAATTATCTACAAAAGACCATGAAAAAATAATTAATCTCGTATCTTCATTTTAATGATATTATAGTTTGTTTAAGATTATTTTTATAATTTTGAAAATCTATTCTGACATTTGGTTTTCTAGAAATAAAAAACAATATTATTTTTTTGGCTAGAATATGTTCCATCATTGGATGAAAATGTTTTATTGAGATATAATTATTATCATATGGTGTTTGATCATAAAATATTTTAGTTGGTGATTAATTATGTCTATAAAAAATTTTATAGATAATTTATGGATATCATTAAGAGATTATTATTGACATATTTTTTCAGTTAATGCAGATAAATGATAAGAATAATTTTTGATTTTTTATAGATACATTTATACACTCTATGTTGATTATGAATGAGTATTTAATTTTTAATTAGGGTAGAGTAGAGAATAATGTTTACTGATTCAACATAATATCAGTGGGATATTTATATATATTTTTGCTACATTGAAACACAATTATAGAACTGATGATGATATACGATGAAGTCACATTTTCTAGTATTATATTATATTAAGTTCTTATTATTTTAAGAGGGAGAGACATTTAATATTAAAGTAATATGATAAATTAATCTAATCAGTGGATACAAATTTGTATTGAGTATCATTTTTTTATTATTTTCATTGAAGTTATATTTTTACATTATCTATTTGGGAAATGATATTTTAGTACAGTAATGTAACAAATTATGGAGTTTTCATTAAAATAAATTCAATGTTATTAATTTCAGGCCAATAAAAGTGTTTTAATATTTACTACGAGTTTAATCTTGATAGCGTATTTCATAATTGAGATATCCTTAAGTGGGTTTTCAGGATAAAATATTTAGGTTTTTGAATTTTTATGTTTTAATTTATGTTTTTTTCATAAATGGAATTTTTTTATATACAAAAACTAAAACGACCCCCTTTATTGATGGAATAATAAAAAGAGACCTAGAAAGAAAACCATGAATATTATATAGTGTTCTAACTATTAAAAATTGAATGAAATTTATTTTCCATTGAATTAGTCTATGAAATTTAATATACCCACACACCAACAAATTAAATGTAACCCAATGTGAGAAAATGTAATATATATCATCATAAAGACCATACTAATGAGAAGAATCTTCAGATAGCCTCAAGTACAGTCCATGTTTATTAGTGGATTTTGAATTTTCCAAGGTTTTATGAGAAAGGATAAGTGATTAATTTTCATAAAAATGGTTTATTTTAAATTTTGTGTAAATAAAAAATGCATACTGTAATACTTGATATATTTGGGTAAACAACATCACTATAAATGGTAATACAATTCCTTTTAATTTATAATGATAAAGTGTATCTAATGTTTTATATACTATAAATGAATTTTAAAAATTTATATATATTAATATATATATTTATCAATTTATATTTTTCAAAAACAAAATACATATTTCCAGAACTATATGTCTCTTAAAAGAATATATAAATAAAACTAAGAACATTTCCCTCCCAACATCTGCATATATTGGGATGAATATGCTACTTAAATTATCATGTATACTATTTATACATAATCCATGTGTGTACAGATATGCTATGGAATAAAATATATGTAGAACCACTATATCACCAAACACTATAGAGAACTTAACATTTTTGTTTTTTAGTGGGGTAACATTATATAATAATATTAAATTATAGAAAACTTGTAACACCCCAAGCTTCTACGGTATGCTTCTCTTTGAATAATGTGATAGCGTGTGTTGTACGCAACACCGAGTTGTAACACACCATAACTAATCAAACTAGCCATTATGAATAGTAATACCTACTTTTTGAAATTATATATATTTTATATTTGAAAATGGACTTCATTTTTGGATTCGGAATATCGAATTTAGCCTAAGGTGAAATTTTGGTACATTTCGGATAACTTTCATATTTTGATGAATAGTGAAAATTACTAAGTTTTAATTAAAAACAACTTTTTTAATCAAAATAATTAATAGTGATAAATTATGAATTTGAGTGGTTTTAAAGTATATTTAGAATATATTTTTACCATTTAATATAATGTTGGTCATTGGACATAATTTTACAATTAAACCAAACATAAACGAGTGTCAATCTTTTGATAGTTATTATCTCTTAAAAACACGCTTTTTGTTTTGACAGCGGGAATTAATTTTAAATTAATTTCTGCCACTTATGTGTTTTGAATTTAGGAAAATGGATTCCATATTTGGAATCAGGATGTTCAAATTGTGTAAATAGGTAACTTTTATTTTTAGACATTTTGAATAATTACTGCGGTAAATATTTTATTTACCATGGTTAAGGGTAAATCCGATAAATAAGGGTTAAAAAATAATATTATAATAATACTAAATTACCCTAAAACGTGTCTTAACCCTATTGGTTGATACATGGTCGACCATGGGAATCTTTGGGTCTATTTTGGGACTCCATGGATCCACTTGTAAGTCATAATGACACTTTATTTTAATTAAGTTAAAATGAATACAAAAATGACACAAGCATAGATATTTTAGAAAACAAATCGTTACATAGGGTTATATATGTTGGATTTTAGATTATAAATATTCATTAGAAATATAAGAAGATTTCATACATAATGATATTTTATTTATAATTTTTAGACATTAAATAATGTATTTTATTTATGACACAATGATGATGCAGTAATTACTATAATAGTGAAAAATTAAAATAATTGATATTATAAATACCCAAATAAATATAATATGAAACATTTAATGAATTAAACTAATTTTCTAGGATAATATTATATATTAGGATTGATTTAATTGACTTTGTTCGAAGTAATCAATCTGTTATGAGTTTCACAAAAATCAACTATTGAATAGTGTCAAAATTGACATAAAAGAGTTCCTAAAACAAATATTATATTCTTAATTGATATTAAATTTCTAAAAATCTAAGGTTCGGACAAGAGACTTATATCATGATAGGTTAATCATTAATGGACCACTTGGGGGTCGCTTGGATGTATATAGTATGTTTATTAACCATATTATATAAAAATACAAAGAGACATTGTAAAAGTGAAACTAATTAACTTAGAGTTAATACTTAAAGATAAGGTTAATATATGTACCCAAACCTGTATAAATTCTATTGGTTGAGTGGTTTTCGACCTATCCCCACCTTAACCTTTGAATAATAAGCTTTGGAGCCATTAGAAAGCGAATATGAATTTATTATAAATTAATATTTCTAGCTTTTCCCAAGGTGCCCCTCACCCCTCTTATAAAAGGGCACTCCTCCTTATCATTTCTTCACACCTTAAAAGCCTTTTGGTTCGGCCAAAATCTGCCCAAATACTCTCCCAACATCCCTCACTACAACCTAGAGGCCTTAGTTTGATCAGAAAGCCAAGCTAAGGATCCTTGTTGATCAAATCAAAAGGAAGAACCCGAAGAAGAGGTAATGATTTCACCACCCTTCTCCAAGTTCATTTCTTCTTCCACTTCTTCTTCCTTTGTTCTTACCATTCTAAAATAATAAATCCAGTATCTCACATATACTGTGATGTTATTATAAATATGGTACAATCATATTCAGTATTCTATCCACCCTTTGAATAACATGTCACCATACGTGCGTACGTACGGCTTACCGTCTCCACGTCGTGGTGTAATTGTTATTCAATATAATATTATTTGGATGGGTATAATAATGATGTGTAACTAATGTAAATAATAAATATAACATGTTAATGATTCTGTATATATGATATACCATCCATTTATATATTATTTTAATATCAAAAGAATGATATTGTCGCTCGTGCATACGTACGGACTACCGTCTCCACGAACGCGATGAGATTCATTCTCCATCGTATCCATTCATGTATAATTATCATTTGATTATTTAAAAATGATGTTTAATGACTGGATATCATTCTGGATATGAATAAGATACAACAACCGTGGCTTATGTAACAAAACATATAAAAGAAAATGAGTAAGTTAACTCCCGAAACGACGATAATTCTAAGATATTATTAACAAATCAATGTTAAAAGATCATATATGATATCATATTAATATATATGATTCTTGTATAATTTAATAACAACTATTTCACCATTATACAGGAGTTTAACCTACCCCAACCAAGGAAAAGTACAAGGTAAGGGTTTACTTTACAATCTCTTCATTATCCGAGGTTGTTTATACGTAATAATCTACTGAGATCTCTTTATCATCCACATCCATGTTTCTTAAAAATGTATTTCAAAACATTTTTACTATTTACTAGAATATGAGTTAAAGTCATTTATACCCTTTTTGACTTTTATAAGTGGTTTATAAAGGAATCTTTCCGTCGTTTTCAAAACAAGGTCCCTTTTAACCTTTTCGACAGAATTAAGGTTAGAATGTTTTTTTAACTTATACGGCGGGTGCGGCTATTTTCCGCCGCTATAAAATCTTCAAAGCTTCCCTTACAATCTTATAAGAATATTTTCAAAGAAAATGTTTTATTTTATATGGATCTTAAATTATTTCAAAATAAAAGTAGATATTTCTTTAAAAATAATTTTGATTTCATCTATGTCCACATCCTTTGATAGATTTTAAGATTATTTGAAGTTGATTTATTATGATACAAAACTTCTATATTGTATTGAAGGTTTTGTGATATGTTTGACTGTGGATGTGCTATTTTTATACCATTCATAGTTTATGGTGAAAGTATTGACATTTCATATGCTAGTTTTAATATGAATGTTTATGTTATGTTTAAACCTTTTCATATGGGAATGCATTGGACTTAATATGTGACGGGTGGAGCCCGCTATAGCTCCTCGATGCATCGGTAGGTCTCATGAGACAAACTAGTGTCTTGGAACAAGGCCTTGACAAAATCTTATTTGTAGTCTTGGCACGAGGCCTTGGCTATGTGGTTATGATAGTCTGGCATTATGCATTCCAACATTATGAAAGTGGTTATTGATTTTTGCATGTGATTATTCGATTAGTAGAATATCCTTGTGAATAAGTAAATGGCATTATTTCATTTTATTTATGCCATACCATGTTAAAAGTTCATATTTAAAAGGCTTTTGTTTTAGTTATACATTGCCTAAAATGTTTAATCTTATTTATGAAAGTTTCCGCTATATTGTTATCCTTACTGTGCATTTGAGCTCACCCCTTTTCTATGTTTTATTTTTCCCAGGAAGTGAAGATGTAAGTTATGAATGACCTGCAGGGATATTATGAGGGTATTATAGTGTGGACTGTGGAAACATTATGTTGTTGTAGTAGTTTTTCATTTTATGATGTAATGTAAAACTTATGAATATATCTAGTGTTTCCAAGGCTACTAAACCAATCGGTCTTTCGAGATTTTATCTTTCTTGTGATCATGCCAATGTTACGAAGTAATGCACCGACTCTGGGTAACTGGGGTCGGGGCGTTACAGTTGGTATCAGAGTATGTTTAGTACAAACCTTGGAAGCTAGATTTAGATAAACTCTGATTAGAGCACGTAGACCTAAGATGAACTTTGAGGATTAGTATCGAAGAACTTCCTAGAATTTTGGTATTGTAGAGATTTTGTGAGTTTTCCAAGCAATACATCCCTGTCTGGATACGAGCAGGTAGAGGCGGCTCTGGCACAGATGTACCTAGGGGTAAAACCCGAAAACACCGCTTTGAGCTAGACTCGAACGGGAACTGGTGCACGACAACGGGCCTTGCTGCACTCTTGGTTACGACACTCCCGGGGGATATGCTTAGGATAAATCTCATTTTCTTTACAAATCATTTTGAAGGGATTATGAGTATATACTTACTCAAAGAAAACATTCTTATGATTATGGATTATATCCATAAATAGTTCAATTTATGTTAAGTGTTTTATAAGTATGGGATTATGTATTTTGATTCATAAACTGATCTAGTTTATGCCATTGTTTAGAAATGGCGCCTAGTGGAAGAAATGGAAACCGTATCAATGCACGCACTCCATGTAGGGATTGCCCTCCTGCTCAAGATAATTATAGTGGGGCTGGTGATGCAACTGGTGCTGATCAGCTAATCACCATACTGGGACAACTTACTCAGGTTATGAATAATAACCTTACCCGTATGGAGCACCCTGATCCGCAGCATGCAGGATCAATGTTAGATCGATTCATGAGGCAACAACCACCAACGTTCAATGGGAATACAAATCCCTTAGTAGCTGAGCAATGGATATTTTCCCTAGAGAAAATATTTCAGGCTTTGGGGAGCAGTGAAAGGGAAAAAGTTATCATGGCAGTTTACCGCCTCACTGGAGATGCTGATCAATGGTGGTAATTGATTCAAAATACGAAGGAAGATGATGAAGTATCAAATATGGAATGGATGGAGTTCAAAGATCTGTTTTTAGAAAAATACTTCCCTCGCGACCATCGAGCAGATATGGAAAGGCAATTTCTGAGTCTGAGACAAAAGGAGGATGAGAATGTCACGAAGTATGAGGCTAACTTTACAAGGTTAGCGAGGTACACTGGTGATTATATTCGTAACCCAAGAAGTAAAATTGATCGTTTCTTTGATGGGTTAAAACCATTTCTCCGTCGAGCGTTAGTCTCACAATCCTTTTCATCGTACGAAGACATTGTCTCATGTGCTATCAAGACCGAAAAGGAATTCTCTAAGTCTTATGACTTTAAAGCAAAGAAAGAGAAGAAGAGACCTGCTGATCAATCTGGGAATGGAAATAAGGGGAAGAAGGGAAAGGTTGAATATCCATCTTGTGGTAAATGAGGGAAGAAACATCCTGGTACATGCTTGAAGGGAATGGGAGTCTGTTACAAGTGTGGTGAAAAAGGCCACCAAGATCATGATTGCAAGGGGAAGAAGAAAGCTACCAACGTTTAGTGCTATAATTGCAGGGAGATGGGGTATTATGCAAATGCATGTCCTAAGCGTCAGGAGAACTTACCTCAGAAAAGGCCAAGGGATCAAGGCCAGGCTTATGCTATCACTACTGCTGAGGTAGAAGCTCCGAAAGACGTGGTGGCAGGTAATTTAATGGTTTCCTCAAGTTTAGCAAATGCATTATTTGATTCTAGATCATCGCATTGTTTCATATCTTCCCAGTTTGCTAAGAAAATTAGATATTTCCAATTTGATTTAATAAGGGAGTTGTCAGTTAAAACTCCAAAGGGAAGTATCGTTGCAACAAAGTTTTGTGAATCAGTCCCCATTAGAGCACATAAATTTTCTTTATCTGCTGATTTCACCGTCATACCTATGATTGAGTTTGATATAATCCTCGGTATGGACTGGCTTTCAGACTATGATGCGAAGATTTATTGTAAGAAGAAAGAGGTTACGATTCTTGATGATAATGATAAGGAGCACCTTATATTTAGAGCAGAATCGTCACCACCTAATTCTTATTTAGATCCACCCCCAGTAGCTCAACTTAATTCAATTGTTGGGGAGGAAGAGAATGAAATAACTGTCGGTGAGGAAAGGAATGTTCAAATAGAGGATGTACCTGTTGTGAAAGAATTTGTAGATGTATTTCCGGAAGATTTACCTGGACATCCTCCAGAACGAGAAGTTGAGTTTTCTATTGATTTGATTCCTGGATCAAGGCCTATATCGAAGACCCCTTATAGAATGGCCACTATAGAGTCAGTCGAACTAAAGAAACAACTAGAGGAATTGAGTAATAAGGGATTTATTCGCCCTAGTGTTTCTCCATGGGGAGCCCCTGTTCTTTTTGTTAAAAAGAAAGATGGATCTATGAGGTTATGTATCGACTACAGGGAGATCAATGCTATAACGATAAAGAACAAGTATCCCCTACCTCGTATTGATGATTTATTTGAGCAACTGCATGGAGCTCAATACTTTTCAAAGATTGAACTTCGATCTGGATACCATCAGTTGTGTGTGAAGAAGGAAGGCATTCCGAAAACAGCATTTCGAACCAGATACGGGCATTACGAGTTTACTGTAATGCCGTTTGGATTGACTAATGCACCCTCTGTATTCATGGATCTGATGAATAGAGTTTTCAAGGAGTATCTCGATGAATTTGTGGTGGTATTTATTGATGATATTCTGGTATACTCCAAAACCTACGAAGATCATGAAAATCACTTGCGCATTATCTTGAAGACTCTGAGGAGGCATGAATTATATGGGAAGTTTAGCAAGTGTGAATTCTGGCTTCAGGAGATTTCTTTTCTTGGCCATATTGTCTCTAAATATGGAATCTCTGTTGATCCTTCTAATACCAAGGCAATCCAAGAATGGCCAGCACCTACGAGTATAACTGAGGTATGTAGTTTTATTGGTTTGGCAGGTTATTATCGACGTTTCGTCCAGAATTTTGCCCGATTGGCTAACCCATTAATGAAGCTCACACGTAAAGGGGTTAAATTTGTTTGGACAAAAGAGTGTGAAGAATGTTTCGAAGAACTGAAGAGAAGATTAGTCAATGATCCTATATTGACTCTACCATCGGGGAATGATGGGTTCGTTATTTATAGTGATGCATCGAAGAAAGGACTTGGCTGTGTCCTTATGCAGAACGATAGAGTTATTGCCTATGCATCACGACAGTTGAAAATTCATGAACAAAACTATCCTACTCATGATCTCGAGTTAGCAGAAGTGATCTTTGCTTTGAAGATATGGAGGCACTACCTCTATGGTGAAAAATGTGAGATTTATACTGATCACAAGAGTTTGAAGTATATTTTCTCACAAAAAGAACTCAACATGAGGCAAAGGAGATGGCTTGAATTACTCAAGGATTATGATTGTACGATACACTACCACCCAGGAAAGGCAAACAAGGTGGAAGATGCTTTGAGTAGAAAAGACCATGGAGTTTTGAACAATATGAGAATTGAAAGGGATCCAATTTTCATGGATCTAGTGAAGATGGACATGGGAATAACCAGGGAAGGTGAAACATCAATGCTTTTTCAAATGGTTTCCAAACCATCTTTACTAGAAAGGATTAAGAGTTCTCAGACCGATGATGAAGAATTCCAAAAGAAGACTAAAGCTGTGAATGATGGGAGATTGAGAGACTTTGTGTATGAAGATGGAATTTTGAAATTCGGGAAGAGACTTTGTGTTCCCAATATACCTGATCTAAAAAGGGAATTGCTGGATGATGCTCATAGTTCCAATTTCTCTATACACCCTGGGAGCACCAAAATGTATAGAGATTTGAAGGAACATTTTTGGTGGGACAACATGAAAAGGGAGATTGCTGATTTTGTGTCAAGATGTATGGTTTGTCAACAAGTGAAAGCTGGAAGGCAACAGCCTGGAGGAGTCATGCAACCTCTTCCCATACCAGAGTGGAAATGGGACAATGTTACGATGGACTTTGTCATGGGGCTACCAAAGACTCCTAGAAGGAACGATGAAATATGGGTTATTGTTGATCATCTTACCAAGACATCACATTTTCTTGCTATAAGAGAAGATCTACCCCTGGAACGTCTAGCAAGACTATATATTAATGAAGTTGTGAGACTTCATGGATTACCCCTATCGATTGTTTCTGATCGTGATCCCCATTTTACTTCAAGATTTTGGAAAAGTCTTCAGAAATCCCTGGATACTGAACTTCATTTGAGCACTGCTTACCACCCTCAGACAGACGGACAATCAGAACGGACTATTCAAACCTTAGAAGACATGTTGAGATCTTGCTCACTTGACTTTCAGGTTATGTGGGATCAATATTTACCTTTGGTAGAATTTTCCTATAACAATAGCTTCCATTCGAGTATTCAGATGGCACCATATGAAGCGTTATATGGAAAGAGATGTCGTACACCAACCTGTTGGGATGACGTTGTTGAAAGAAAACGTGTAGGCCCAGAACTGGTGGAGGAAACGGTGGAAAAGGTGAAAGTAATCCAAAATCACATCAAAGCATCTCAAAGTAGGCAGAAGAGCTATACCGATAATCGAAGGAAGGATTTGGAATTTCAAGTCGGTGATCATGTTTTTCTGAAGGTATCTCCGTGGAAGGGAGTCATACGTTTTGGTAAGAAATGTAAATTGAGTCCCAGGTACATCGGACCTTTCGAAATTCTAGAACGAATTGGGGTTGTAGCTTACCGATTGGCAATGCCGCCAAGTCTCTCCAAAGTTCACGATGTGTTCCACGTATCTCTATTGAGGAAATACATGCCTGATCCGACGCGTGTACTCACCTATGAGGAATTAGAACTGGAACCCGATCTGTCTTATTGCGAAGATCCCGTCAAGATTCTCGATACGAGAGAACAAGTGCTGAGAAACCGGACGACGCGTCTGGTAAAAGTTTTGTGGAGAAACCATAAGATGGAAGAGGCAACGTGGGAACCCGAGGAACTTATGATGAAGAACCACCCGAGTCTTTTTATGCAGTAATACCCTAGAAATTGCGAGGACACAATTATTTGAAGGAGGGGAGAATGTAACACCCCAAGCTTCTACGGTACACTTCTCTTTGAATAATGTGATAGCGTGTGTTGTACGCAACACCGAGTTCTAACACACCATAACTAATCAAACTAGCCGTTATGAATAGTAATACCTACTTTTTGAAATTATATATATTTTATATTTGAAAATGGACTTCATTTTTGGATTCGGAATATCGAATTTAGCCTAAGGTGAAATTTTGGTACATTTCGGATAACTTTCATATTTTGATGAATAGTGAAAATTACTATGTTTTAATTAAAAACAACTTTTTTAATCTAAATAATTAATAGTGATAAATTATGAATTTGAGTGGTTTTAAAGTATATTTAGAATATATTTTTACCATTTAATATAATTTTGGTCATTGGACATAATTTTACAATTAATCCCAACATAAACGAGTGTCAATCTTTTGATAGTTATTATCTCTTAAAAACACGCTTTTTGTTTTGACAGCGGGAATTAATTTTAAATTAATTTCTGCCACTTATGTGTTTTGAATTTAGGAAAATCAATTCCATATTTGGAATCAGGATGTTCAAATTGTGTAAATAGGTAACTTTTATTTTTAGACATTTTGAATAATTACTGCGGTAAATATTATATTTACCATGGTTAAGGGTAAATTCGGTAAATAAGGGTTAAAAAATAATATTATAATAATACTAAATTACCCTAAAACGTGTCTTAACCCTATTTGTTGATACATGGTCGACCATGGGAATCTTTGGGTCTATTTTTGGACCCCATGGATCCACTTGTAAGTGATAATGACACTTTATTTTAATTAAGTTAAAATGAATAAAAAAATGACACAAGCATATATCTTTTAGAAAAAAAATTGTTACATAGGGTTATATATGTTGGATTTTAGATTATAAATATTCATTAGAAATATAAAAAGATTTCCTACATAATGATATTTTATTTATAATTTTTAGACATTAAATATTGTATTTTATTTATGACACAATGATGATGCAGTAATTACTATAATAGTGAAAAATTAAAATAATTGATATTATAAATACCCAAATAAATATAATATGAAACTTTTAATGAATTAAACTAATTTTCTAGGATAATATGATATATTAGGATTGATTTAATTGACTTTTTGCGAAGTAATCAATCTGTTATGAGTTTCACAAAAATCAACTATTGAATAGTGTCAAAATTGACATAAAAGAGTTCTTAAAAACAATATTATATTCTTAATTGATATTAAATTCATAAAAATCTAAGGTTCGGCCAAGAGACTTATATCATGATAGGTTAATCATTAATGGACCACTTGGGGGTCTCTTGGATGTATATAGTAAGTTTATTAACCATATTATATAAAAATACAAAGAGACATTGTAAAAGTGAAACTAATTAACTTAGAGTTAATACTTAAAGATAAGGTTAATATAAGTACCCAAAACTGTCTAAATTCTATTGGTTGAGTGGTTTTCGACCTATCCCCACCTTAACCTTTGAATAATAAGCTTTGGAGCCATTAGAAACCGAATTTGAATTTATTATAAATTAATATTTCTAACTTTTCCAAAGGTGCCCCTCACCCCTCTTATAAAAGGGCACTCCTCCTTCTCATTTCTTCACACCTTAAAAGCCTTTTGGTTCGGCAAAACTCTGCCCAAATACTCTCCCAACATCCCTCACTACAACCTAGAGGCTTTAGTTTGATCAGAAATCCAACCTAAGGATCCTTTTTGAACAAATCAAAAGGAAGAACCCGAAGAAGAGGTAATGATTTCACCACCCTTCTCCAAGTTCATTTCTTCTTCCACTTCTTCTTCCTTTGTTCTTACAATTCTAAAATAATAACTCCAGTATGTCACATATAATGTGATGTTATTATAAATATGGTACAATCATATTCATTATTCTATCCACCCTTTGAATAACATGTCACCATACGTGCGTACGTACGGCTTACCGTCTCCACGTCGTGGTGTAATTGTTATTCAATATAATATTATTTGGATGGCTATAATAATGATGTGTAACTCATGTAAATAATAAATATAACATGTTAATGATTCTGTATATATGATATACCATCCATTTATATATTATTTTGATATCAAAAGAATGATATTGTCGCTCGTGCGTACGTACGGACTACCGTCTCCACGAACGTGATGAGATTCATTCTCCATCGTATCCATTCAAGTATAATTATCATTTGATGATTTAAAAATGATGTTTAAGGACTAGATATCATTCTGGATATGAATAAGATACAACAACCATGGCTTATGTAACAAAACATATAAAATAAAATGAGTAAGTTAACTCCTGAAACGACGATAATTCTAAGATATTATTAACAAATCAATGTTAAAAGATCATATTTGATATCATATTAATATATATGATTCTTGTATAATTTAATAACAACTATTTCACCATTATACAGGATGTTAACCTACCCCAACCAAGGAAAAGTACAAGGTAAGGGTTTACTTTAAATCTCTTCATTATCCGAGGTTGTTTACACGTAATAATCTACTGGGATCTCTTTATCATCCACATCCACGTTTCTTAAAAATGTATTTCAAAACATTTGTACTATTTACTAGAATATGAGTTAAATTCATTTATACCCTTTTTGACTTTTATAAGTGGTTTATAAAGGAATCTTTCCGTTGTTTTCAAAACAAGGTCCCTTTTAACCTTTTCGACAGAATTAAGGTAAGAATGTTTTTTTAACTTATACGGTGGGTGCAGCTATTTTCCGCTGCTATAAAATCTTCAAAGATTCCCTTACAAGCTTATAAGAATATTTTCAAAGAAAATGTTCTATTTTATATGGATCTTAAATTATTTCAAAATAAAAGTAGATATTTCTTAAAAAAGAATTTTGATTTCATCTATGTCAACATCCTTTGATGGATTTTAAGATTATTTGAAGTTGATTTCTTATGATACAAAACATCTATATTGTATTGAAGGTTTTGTGATATGTTTGACTGTGGATGTGCTATTTTTATACCATTCATAGTTTATGGTGAAAGTATTGACATTTCATATGCTAGTTTTAATATGAATGTTTATGTTATGTTTAAACCTTTTCATATGGGAATGCATTGGACTTAATATGTGACGGGTGGAGCCCGCTATAGCTCCTCGATGCATCGGTAGGTCTCATGAGACAAACTAGTGTCTTGGCACAAGGCCTTGACAAAATCTTATTTGTAGTCTTGGCACGAGGCCTTGGCTATGTGGTTATGATAGTCTGGCATTATGCATTCCAACATTATGAAAGTGGTTATTGATTTTTGCATGTGATTATTCGATTAGTAGAATATCCTTGTGAATAAGTAAATGGCATTATTTCATTTTATTTATGCCATACCATGTTAAAAGTTCATATTTAAAAGGCTTTTGTTTTAGTTATACATTGCCTAAAATGTTTAATCTTATTTATGAAAGTTTCCGCTATATTGTTATCCTTACTGTGCATTTGAGCTCACCCCTTTTCTATGTTTTATTTTTCCCAGGAAGTGAAGATGTAAGTTATGAATGACCTGCAGGGATATTATGAGGGGATTATAGTGTGGACTGTGGAAACATTATGTTGTTGTAGTAGTTTTTCATTTTATGATGTAATGTAAAACTTATGAATATATCTAGTGTTTCCAAGGCTACTAAACCAATCGGTCTTTCGAGATTTTATCTTTCTTGTGATCATGCCAATGTTACGAAGTAATGCACCGACTCTAGGTAACTGGGGTCGGGGCGTTACAAAACTACACCAAATTAATTATTTTAATTGATAAAAAATGAAAACTAAAAAATAATATACATATTATATTTAATAATATTAGATACTCAACAATTCTTTCATGGGATGATATAGAAACGAACATGGTTTGTGTAAAATAAATTCCGAATACAGGGAATCCCTATAATATTACAACTAATGAAATTTTTAAACCCATAGAATGTCAAATATATTTGGTCATAACCTCAATCCTTGAAAAAACAATATATTAATTCCAGAAAAATAACAATTCATAGATTTCATATATTCTAAACATACTTAAGGAATTTAATGTACAATATTTGATAATGATGTTTACTATAAACCAGATAATTTAATTTAGAAAATAAACTATGGAATAATAATTCATCATATAATTTAATATCATCCAACACGTAATTATAAATTAACTACCAAATTTTTTACATCAATTATTCTGGTTAATCCATAGAATAGCCTAAAATATTTTTTTAAAATGAAAATACATATTCATTATCAAACAAAAAGATTAAATTTCCTATTTTTATATAACTAATTATTTTAATTTTAATTTTTCGAAGAATTTGGTTATCAAAACATTAACACCTCATTGGTCAGAAAGAGTTTCATAGGTACTAAATATAAGATAATAATAATTTTGTTAAGTTATATTATATTCCATATAATGTAAAAAGACCAATAAAAATGAGAGATCCGTGAATTGAATTTAAAATAAAAAATATTAATATTTATAAATTATATACAAACATATATATCATAATTGACAAGTGTAAAATAATCCACTTTAAATAAAACATGTATTATTTTACCTCCCAATCACATTAAATGATGAAGGAACAATTAATTCACCAAATTAGTAAGGTTACAAGTGTAATGGAGTCATCATCAATTTATAAATATGGCTGAAAGCTATTCGAGGAGCCAAATAAATTGTTTATAATTACAAATTATTGTTTGAATATGTTTTTACTATATGATTACATTAAAGTGAATATGGGTTACTGTACCATAATAACACTATGTAATGCATCATTTTTGTAAGGAGACTATTTTTGACTTGAATATTAAATTGTTTATTTTTAGGGAGAAAATGTTTAATATAAGTGGTTTTCATTATGTCCCCTATGATAAATGGGGAAATAATGGGAATCACCTACACTTGAATTTATCAATATAAATTTATAAAAACATTATAGTGGATTAAAACATTAGGGTTATTTATTATATCAAATTATATATATATTTTATTCTCTTGTAGAAGAAAAATTGGGTTTCCACCATAACAACATAAAAAAAGTACTCAAAATTCATCCTAATATTCATTTAAGTAAGAAGAAATTTCCGTTTTGATTTCCTATTGTGCGTCACAAGAGGTCATAATGTACATTGTATAAATATTGCTGAACTTATACCACTATAAAAATTGTTTGACTAGATGTATAGGTTGTTAGTCCCATTAATGTATTGTTATTTTTTCCACACCATATTTACTTAATTGAGAGTGTTCTATTATATTGTAAACAACAATGTTTGGAAAAAACATCTCCTTGAAAAGGATCTAATTATAATATATTAATTTGACAGATTATAATGAATTTTCATTATATGGATATATTGACATTCACTGTCACCTAAAATGGAATGAAAAGAAATAATAAATAAAAAACCAGTCAATATATTAAAAACTAAAATATTCTCATCATTCACCTATATAAAACATGGTTATATATACAATGGAAATTAATAAACAATATCCCCTTAACAATCTCTTAAAATATTAATATCTATCACGTTCTTTCTATTACAAGATCTACTCATCCAATAGAAGCCTCTTCCTCAAATTCAACGTACTCTCAACTTCGACCATTGACCTTCACTGGATCCTTATGTGACTAGATTATTTATTTATTTATTATTATTACATTATTAATTTGGTTTTCAATGATAATCTCATATTCACTTTGTCATTAAAATCTCATCCACATGGTGACCGCATATATTAAATCAATATGGTTATCAATATCATTTCCATATTCAAGACATCAAAAAAATCACAATTCCCCATACTCCTAAGATCATGATAATACCATGTCAATATACAATGGTCCCTCTATATGATTCCATGAAAGACATCATTCATCAACCATTTCTCTTGAGGCATGTTATGTCAATGGAGATTACATGACCTGAATAACACTTCATCAACTAATTAACCATTATAAATTATTCTACAATGATAATAAATACGATATTAGATGATTCAATAAAAATGTTTCAATGTAAGAATCATTTTTTCAAGAATCGATAAAATTATAACGTATGGATATATCATAAAATATGATTTCAAAATATGATAACACAACATTGAATGATTGCTCAATTTGAAGAAAATGATATTTAATGATAGGGGTATACCAAATGGGTGAATGAAAGCACATATTCCCATTAGGGAATCATTCATGTTGGTAGAAATACAAGTGTGAAACCACACGATAGTATATAATAGGCTATTTAATGGTGAATATAAATATGTATTAATTGAAAATAATTGGGGAGATATAAGCATATATCAACCCAATGAAAACACATATATCCAATTTAATAAATAAAAAAACTATAATTGTAAATATATATATACTTTAATTATATAAAATGGAATACATTGAAATAAAATACATGAAAAACTCCACATTGGAAAATACCAAATGGATTGTATATCAAAAAAGCATTTAAATTGGAAAAAACCATGATAGATGAGTTCTCTTTCTCACATGAGGTACTCATGGATTGATCTTAAGGACAAATTTTCACACCCACCATCATGAACAACCATTCTCTACTATGTATCACCAAGTCTCAATAAAAATTACCTTTGTACAATCCACACAATCTAATCATTCGAAAATACCCTCTTCGAACCCTATATCATCTATAAAGGAAGAAAATGCATGGGTATTATAAGGACCCAACCATAAACATTACATAATCTTGAATTAAATGAATAATTCACATTGCAGATATTTTCAGGTGTATATTTTTAACGAATTGGTTCATATCTATTACATTACATGTCAAAAAATAAAAGGTAGACACTTTTTCTTAGTTTTAATTTTTTCCATAAAATAAAAATTCTTGAAAAAAAGAGTCAAGTCTAGTCCCATGTTGTAGACAGCATGACTTTTCCTTGATCCCATCCTTGATCCTATTCATCATTAGGTCCTTTGAAAAACATTTCAAAACATGGGATGAGTATAAAAAGTTCATTAAGGGTTATAAAACAAATAATGAAAACATTATTCCATCAATACATACATAACATAAGCTCTTTAACATACCTCATGAATTCATATGATTTATGAATAACGCATAGAAAAAATAAATAATAAAAGAAACACTGTGCATCAATATCATACTTACATTGTATCTATCACATCTATTTAAGGAGTAAAATTTAAAATAACCATCAGAGTATATTCCCTAAATGTCTTAGGAGGAACATTCTCCTTTATCTCTGTCACATTACCCAATGCATTGGAGAGCTATCTCAGGCTCACCCGCCCAAGGATTATCACGGAACCACCCTTATATATAAATAATTCCCAAGAACCATAACACATTTGTAACACATAAAACAAACATAAAGGAAAGATAAACTTTACACATTTCAATCACAATTTATCATTTAAATATATTGACATAACAAATACATTATCAAAACCATTTTAAATACAAAAATTCCTAAAACAGTATATGGTATTTATTTTCCATTAAAAATCCTTATGACTCTTTAAGGAAGCCAATGTTCAAATAATACTCATGGTGAAAGAAAGGTCAATGTCCCTGGTTACGTTAAAAAGAAACATTTTTTTCATTTAGTAATAAACCTCACAAAAAAATATTCCATTTTAATTAAAATGAAAAGTAAATGTTGTTTATACACCATATAAAATAAAGTCATATATAAAACAAAATATGCCTCAATTAAAGGAGATTGAGACGAAGTCCCTTACCTCATGTCTGACTTGACCCGTTCGTTCTTTAATCTCCTGAATAATAAAATAAAAGTAATTTTTACATTCTTAAGAACCTTTTTCAAGTTTATTATACCTTTTATGCAACTTATTACCTTGTTATAAACATTATGTAATCATTTATGTTAATAATGGTTGTTTTATCGAAATTTGGTACTTGAGTCAAAATTAGACTACTCATAATTACAAGATGTTCACGCGGTCAGAGGGTTTTTATATAAATAATGACATTAATGATTTAGATATCATATATATCATATATATCCAGAATATACATGTATATATAATAGTACATAACATTTGGAAGTATGAAATGAAATGCACCATTCATGGATACGGTATGCTGTTCGTACGCATGAACGCTACTTTCATTTATATATGTTATTTTAATGGAAATAAAACATAATGATAAATAGGTATATTATAATTCCATTATAATATAATATATAATATCATTAACTCCATCCTTTATACATCCCACATATGGAATTAATGAGTCATATCACTTTGAGGGGGAGGTAGTCCACAATTCCTCAAACGAAATTATCGCGTTTACCTATAATGGAAACTATAAGGGTATGGTATAAATGAAAAATACAGAAGAAGAAATATTACATAAACATATCATATATCATATATAAATAATGTGAAAAATTAATGGCCACCATGAGAGGCGATAGGAGATAATCGATCAATCATCGTTTCGTGAGACGTTAGTTTTCCATCCACCGAAACACTAGGTTCTTTACCCATTAGATGGAGGTGTGTATGTGTAGTTCAAATCCATATTATAACAACATAATAGTATATTTAGGATTGTGGTGTAGTTATAAATGAAAATAATAAAAATAGTTTATGGGTTGGAGTAGAAAAATAAAACAAATGATGTTAAGAGAAACAGTTAGCTTTAATTCGGGTAAATCCCTTTGGTTTGAATCAAAATGACTTCTTGAAGTTCTTTATGCCTATGTTAAGGAATATTTGTGGAGGAGAGGGATCTTGAGAGATTATTTGGATAGGGGTTCGGTGAGCCAATGAGCTTGAGAGGTGTGAGAAATGGGTATGAAGTGGTGACTTTTATAAGGGGGAGGATGTGCTCTTTAGGAAAGTGCGAAAATATTATTTTGTTGTATAATGATTTTCAATTTCTAAAGGTCCAAAACTAAATAAATGACTAATGGTAGAAATAAAATCATCCAATAAGATTTCTATAGGTTTTGGATATTATTTTAATCTTCCTAATATTATTTATTTAAATCATTTATTAATGAGGAAAACATTGGATCATTATTGTGCCATTAATAATTTTATTTATCTGATGTCTAAAAATTATAAAAAAAATATGATGATATAGGAAATATGTTTTGATGTCCAATTATTATTTATATTAAAAAATATAACTTATTGAAACCCTTGTAAAAATTAAATAACTAAAATATATTTGTTTATGTCATTTTTGTCATTACTTTAAGTTAATTAAAATAAAGTTTCATTGTCATCCATAAGTGGCACCATGGGGTCCCAAAATAAACCCAAAGATACCCATGGTCAGATATGTATCAACCAATAGGAGTAGGACACCTTTTAGTTTAATTTAATATTATTATAGTAATATTTGTTTACCCTTATTTACTAAATATACCCTTTAACCATGGTTAATAAAATATTTACTAAAGTAAATATTCATAATGTCTAAAAAGTAAAGTTACCTATTTACAAAACTTTACCTCCATATTCCAAATATGGAATCTCTTTTTTCAAATTATAATCACAGCTGTGGAAGAAATTAATTTTAAATTAATTACCGTTGTCAAAATAAAAGGCGTGTTTTTAAGAAATAATAACTATCAAAATGTTGACACTAGTTTATGTCCAATTTGAAAGTGAATTTAATTCCAATAACTAATGTTCGATTAAATGGTAAAAATATAAGTTAATTAAACTTTTCAACCAATTAAAAATATAATCTAACCATAAATAAAATTAATTAAAAGAATGTTTTGAATTTAAATACAACATTTTTAACATTTTAAAAAAAATTAAATTTTATCAAAAAAATACTAAAAATTTACACAAAGTAAATTTTGATGTCTTTATTATAAAGAAAAAATTTATTTGGTCAAATAGAAAATATAAATGTGACAAATACTAGATTTAATGTGGGTACACTATTAAAAGGCGGTAAATCAACCTTTTAAAGTAAATTATGCTTAAATTTAGATTCATTAACTTTTTAAGCCTCTAAATTTTACTGGATAAATGTAAAAACATTTAACAAACTAGTATAATGATATTGTATTTATTTCTATTCATTGCCACTAATACAACGTCTAAACATTAACATAATTTAAAATAATAATATTATATTATTAGTGTGCAATGTAAGATTTCCAAGAAACCCATTATTGAATATCAGGTACACCATCGAGTATATCAACCCCTTTAATGTAAAATAAATATTTAATTCACAAATATGAATAATTATGAAAATGTATTATTTATTTATTTACCTAGGATTTTACATCCTTCCCCTCTTTTGGAAATTACATCCTCTCAATTTTATTCAAATATTAAATAAATGGGGGTATATATCCCTCATAACATTTTTAGATTACCAAATTTCCTCTTCAACAATACAGTTTTTCCACAAAACCATTACCTAGTGAATTACCATATTCTGCAACACATGCTCTCTTCGATCAAGAATCTGGACTGGTTGTTCCCCATAGGAGATATTCTCTTCCATCTGAACTACCTATGGACTTAAAACATGCGATGGATTTGGCATATACATTCTCAACATTAAAACATAAAAAACATTGTGTACCTTGGATAAACATGGTGGTAAAGACACTTTTTATGAAACTGATCCAATTTTCACCACAATTTCATAAGGTCCAATGAACCTCAGAATCAACATTCCCTTCATTCCAAAATGCATCACACATTTCCATGGAGAAACATTGAGAAAGACATGATCACTAACCTCAAAAAAATAGATCGTTCCACCGGTTACCTGAATAAAGTTTCTTCCTAATCTGATATGTTCTAATGTTATTCTGAATCAACTAATCCTTTTCTTCCATCTCTTCTACCAATTTCAGGTCCCATCAGCTTCCTTTTACTTACTTCATCCCAAAAAGCTGGAGATCGACAACGCTTTCTATATAATCCCTCAAATTGAGCCATATGTATACTGGAATGAAAACTGTTATTAAATAAAAATTCATCTAAAGAAATACATTGGTCCCAACTTCCCGGGTAATCTAGTGAACAAGAATGTAGCATATCCTCTGAGGTTTGAATTGTTCATTCTGAATCCCCATCCAATTGAGGATGAAATGATGTACTAAAATTTAATTCAGTACCCAAAGACATCTGAAGGCTCTTCCAAAATTTAGAAGTAAACCTGGGATCACAATAAGATACAATGTAGAGGGAAACTCCATCAAACATGTCTATCTCTTTATCATACAACCAAGAAAGTTGATCTAGATACAATTTTCTCGAATAGGAAGTAAATGAGAAGATTTAGTCAATCGATCAACAATAACCAAGATTGCATTATTACCTCATGATTTCTTCAGTAATCCCACAATTAAGTCCATGGATATATTTTCCCATTTCCACTCGGGCACCGGTAAAGAATAAATTTTCCCATTCAGTAACTGCAACTATTCTTTAACCTGGAGACATGTCAAACACTTAACAGTAAAATTAGTAATATCTCATTCCATTCCATCCCCCCTGTAATACTCCCAATGATCATTGTACATGTTAGTATTACTAGGATGAACTAAATACAGAGAACTATGAGCTTCACATAACAACTCATTCTTCAAATCTGAATCACACGACACACATAATATCTTCACAAACCTCAAAATACCATAATTATCTATATTAAATGCAGGAAACTTACCATTCTGAACCAGCTCTACCTTTTTATGCTACTCACTATCTTCCTACTACACATGAATTATTCTGTCTGATAAATAATGATTTCACTGACACCTGAAACAAAACAGAATAATTTCTTACACCAACAACTTCTATGCCAATGTTCATCAAATAAAAAACCAAAGGATTTTGTTCCAAATGTAGCATGGTCAATGAAACATTATTTTTTCGACTCTCAGCATCAGCCAATTTATTTTCCTTTCCTGGGTGATAATGAATTGTGAAATCATAACATTTGATTAATTCCAAGCATCTACTCTGTCTCATGTTCAATTATTTATGAGTGAATATATACATCAAACATTTGTGGTCAGTATATATTTCACATTTTAATACATACAAATGATGCCTCTGAATTTTTAAAGAAAAAACAATGGCAGCTAATTCCAAATCCTATGTAGGGTAATTTAACTCATGAGGTTTCAACTGACGTTAAGCATAATAAATTACCTAATCATTCTGCATAAGGACACAACAATTTCCTTTCAACGACGAATCACTGTAAATAACAAACTCACCATTTTTGGAAGGTAGTGCCAAAACTAGAGCATTCACCAATCTTCTTTTCAATTCCTGAAAACAATCATCACATTTTTTCTAAATAAACTGAACACCTTTCGAGTTAACAAAGTCATTAGAGTAGATAACTGTGAAAAATTATCAACAAACCTTTGGTAATAACCTGCCAAACGAAGAAAAATATAAATCCCAGTTATATTTGTGGATCTTGGACATTCTTTAACAACTTTTGTTTTAGAAGGATCAATAGTAATGCCAAATTTTGAAATAATGTGACCAAGGAATGAAATTTTTTGTAACTAAAGATCACAATTTCTAAATTTTTCATATAGTTTCATTTTTTATGGTTTGCAAGAAAACCCCTAAAAGACTTACATGCTACTCTTTACTTTTAGAATAAACAATAATATCATTAATGACCACAACCACAAACATATCCATGAACTCACAGAAAATTGTATTCATAAGATCCATGAATAAAGCTGGTGAATTGGTTTATCTAAATTCCATAACTGCAACTCATAATGGCCATATCTAGTATGAAACATAGTCTTTAGAATGATTTCTTTCTTTAATTTCAACTAATGGTACACCGTCATCAAGTGAATCTTCAAAAAATACTGAGCTCCCATGAGCTGATCAAACAAATCATCAATATGGGAAAATGATACTTGTTCATAATTGTTATGTTATTCAATGCTCTATAATCAATGCAAAGTCTCATTGAACAATCATTATTTTAAACAAACAAGATGGGATCACCCCATGTTGATGTGCTAGGTCAACTAAAACCTTTATCTAATAACTCCTGCAATTGATTATTTAACTCTAAATGTTCAATTTTCACCATTTGATAATGGGGTTTTGAAATTGGATAAGCATCAAGAACTAAGGCAACAGTAAATTCAACTTCGTGATCAGGTATAATACCAAGAAGCTCATTTGATAAAACATCAAGGTACTCATTTACCACTGTTACATCATTAATTTCAATAGTTCCTTTATTTTCAACAATATATTAAAGGTTACATTCATTTCCATCTTTTACTAGTTTTCTAGCTTCCTGATATGTTATAAGAATAAAGGGTTCATTCTTGTACACAAACTGAAATTCATCTTGAATGAAACCTCTTTATCTCTGAAGTCAATCTTAGCATGATAAAAAGAAATCCAATCCATACCCATAAAAACATCAAACTCTAGTAGAGGAAAATCAATAAGGTTTGTAGGTAGATTATTTCTACACACAAGGACATGAAGGTTCTTATTATTTCATTTTATTTCAATATTTCCTCCATGTGTTTTTACAATAAGTTCAGGATTCATATCTTGAGATGGAATTCCTTATTTACTAGAAAACATCTCAGAAATGAATGAATGTGTAAACCCCGAATCAAACAACACATTTTCATAATCTGAAAAAAAATGTACTTGATACTAATTCATTTGATGGCCTAACATCTGCTGATGTAGTTTCAAAGGACTTCTCCACCCCTTTCTGCTTGGAGTCTGGTGGCTATCCCTCAGTTGAGTTCTTTATTGGGAACTCACTTTCGTAATGACTCATTTTATTGCACTTAAAACATTTTGATGATTGTAAATCATATTTTGTCTTACCATTACCATGCTCTTTTTCAGTTCAATTACAATCCTTATGTCCCATTTTACCACATCGGTAGCACTTACTCAAATTCAAAAGACATTCCCCAGCTTGGGTTTTACAACAATTTTCACAAACTAAAAAAAAAGTTTCTTACCATCAGACTTTTTAAAAGAGTTATTAAATTTTCCCTGCCTCTTCAACATCTTATTATGTTGTTTGTTAAAGAACACCTTATCATCGAAAAACTCCATTTCCACCTTCTCTGCACATTGAACAAGTTTTGCATAACTTTTGAACACATGAGAAGCCATATACCTTTGATAATTTGTCTTATATCCGGAGTAAAAATGATTGGTTTTACTATCAAGATCTTGTATGAAATTTGAAGCAATCCTTGTCAGTCGAGTAAATTTTTCTTCATAAGAAGCCACTATGTCATCCTCCTACCTCAAATCCAGGAACTGTTTTTCTATCCTAAGACGAACGATCATAGGAAAATATTTCTCAAGAAACATACCTTTGAATTAATTCCAATCAATAAAAGCAATCATCTCACTAACCGTACTATTTTTTACCATCGACCACGACTGATCAACTTCACCTTCAAAACTATAAATAGCTATACTAACCTTTTGATGTTTTTAACACCCCATGACATCCAAAATTTTCTCCAACTCTTTAATACACCCTTCTGCTAGAACATGGTCCGATGATCCTCTGAATGATGGGGGATTTTGCCTCATGAAATGCTCCTCCATTGACAAGTTCCTCTGTGGTTGATATGGATGATCTCATGCATGGATACCACAAACATTTAAAGGGTGATTCAACTATTCCATCACAATAAAAAACTGTTCATTTTCGATTCTGACCATCTCAGGTTGCTGATTTGGAAGGTTGTCTTCCTCCTGTTGTCATCCCAAAATAGAATCCCTGTTTCCTCCGAGGAAATCCATTCTGAACATGGAGATATCTTAGTCCAAACAACATGGAAATATGTAAATGCTATATCATTTCAATATTAACAAAAAAATAATTTATGGATATTGATTTAACAATACCCTAAATCCTAAATTTATATAAACTGACCTATGATACCGACTATAAGGACCGAGCCTTAAACATTAAATAATCCATAATTAAATGAATACTTCACTTTGAGGATGTTTTCAGGGTTATAGTTTTAGACAATTAGGCCATATCTATTACATTACATCTCAAAAATTACAAGGTAGACAACTCTACTCAATTTTATATTTGTTCATAAAATAAAAACTCTTGAAAAAAAGATTCATGTCTAGTCTCTTTTTTTTAGAGCATGACATTTCCTTGATCCCAACCTTGACCATATTCATATTTAGGTCCTGTGAAAAACATTTCAATACTTAGGATGAGCATAACAAGCCCAGTAAGGATTATAAAAAAAATAAATAGAACATTATTCCATCATTACATACATAACATAAGCTCTTTAAAATACCTCATTAAATCATTAGATTTTTGAATAACACATAGAAAACATAAATCATAAAAGAAACATATGGCATCCATATCACAAATAAATTGTAGCTATAACAGGTATGTAGGGAGTTACATTTGAAATACACATCACAGTATATTCCCTAAATCTCTTAGGAGGAACATTCAAATTTACCTTTGTCACATTACCCAATGCATTGGAGGGCTATCTCGGGCTCACCCAGCCTAGGATTATCATGGAACAACCCGTATATGTAAACAATTCCCATGAACCATAACATATTCATAAGACATAAAACAAACATAAAAGAAAGATAAAATTTCCACATTTCAATCACATTATATCATTTAAATATATTGACATAAAAAATCAATTATCAAAACAATTTTCAATAAATGAATACATAAAAGAGTATATTGTATTTATTTACCTTCTAAAAACATTATGGATTGTTATGGAAGCCAAAGATCAAATAATACTCACGGCGGCGGAAAGGTAGTTGTCACCTCTTACATTAAAAAGATACATTATTTTTTGTCATTTAGTAAAATTACTCATAGAAAAAAAATTCCATTTGAATTAAATGAATACTCAATGTTTTTTATACACTATATAAAATTATGTCTTGTATAAAACAAAATATGCCTTAATAAAGGGAGATTGAGACAAATTCCCTTACCTCATGTCTGACTTGACTCATTCATTCTTTAATCTCTAGAATAATAAACTAAAGTTAATTTATAATTTCTTAAGAACCTTTTTCATTTTTATTATTTAGTTTATTTCAATTATTACCATGTAATAAACATGATGTAATCATTATGTTAATAATGGTCATTTTGTCGGTATTTGGTACTTGAGTCAAAAATGGACTTCTTATATTTAGAAGTTGTTCATCTGGTCAAAATTTCATTACATCCAGAAGGATATTCATGATTTAGATATCATATATATAATATATATCCATTAAATACATGTATTTATAATAGTACATAACATTTGGAGATAAGAAATGAAATGCACCATTCATGAAGACGGTAAGCCGTACGTAGGCATTAATGCTACTTTCATTTCTATTTCTTAATTTAATGGAACTAAAACATAATGATACATAATTATTTTATAAGTCTAGTATAATATCTTATATAATATCATTAAATCCATAATTTATACATCCCACATATGGCATTAACGAGTCATATCACATTGAGTGGGAGGTAGTGCACACTTCCTCAACTGAAATTATCGTATTTACCCATTATGGAAACCATAAAGGTATGATATAAATGAAAAATACTGAAGCATAAAGAAAACATAATCATAATATATATTATATATAAATATAGTTCCATATTAATGGCCACCAATTGAGGCGGTAATAGATTATCGAACAATCATTGTTTTGTGAGGCGTTAGTTTTCCATCCACAGAAATAGTATGTTCTTTACCCATCAGATGGAGGTGTGTGTATGTGTAGTTCAAATTCTTATCATAAAAACGTCCTAGTATATTGAGGATAATAGAGTTGTTGTAAAAGAAAATAATAAAAATATTTTAGGGGTTGGAGCAGTAAAATAAATGAAATCAAATTAAGAGAAACTGTTATCTTAAATTCAGGTAACTCCCTTCGATTGGAATCAAAATGACTTCTTGAAGTGCCTTCTGCCTGTGTTAAGGAATATCTATGGAAAAGATGGATATTTAAAGATTATTTGGGCAGGTTTTGGATGGTCCAAGGGGATTTAGAGGTATGAAAAATGGATTAGAAGTGGGGTTCATTAATAAGGGGGAGGAGGGGCTCTTTAGGAAAGTGCGAAAATACTATTTTTTTATATAACGATTTTCAGTTTCTAAAGGTCAAAAACATAATAAAGTCCAAGATAATATGACTCATGGTAGAAATAAAATAATCCAATAATAAGTTTATAGGTTTTGAATATTATTTGAATCTTAATAATTTTATTTATTTAAATCATTTATTAGTGAGGTAAACACAACATCATTATTGTGTCATAAATAATTTTATTTATGTGATGTCTAAAAATTATAAAAAAATACCATGATGTATGGTAACTTTTTTTGTTTCAAATTAATATTTATAGTTTAAAACATAACTTACATTACCCCTTGTAATAATCAATTTTCTCAAAGAAATATGCTTCTTTTATTTATTTCTTTGCTTTCAGTTAATTAAAATATAGTATCATTATCACACTTAAGTGGCTCCATGGGGTTACAAAATCGACCCAAAAATTACCATGGTAGGATACGTATATAAAAATAGTATTAGGATACCTGTTAGGGAATGTTTATATTTTTATCGTAATATTTGTTTACCCTTATTTACCAGATTTACCCATTAACCATGGTAAGTAAAATATTTACTGAAGTAAATATTCATAATGTCTAAAAATTAAAGATACCTACATAAAAAATTTGGACATCCGGATTCCACATATGGAATCCATTTTTCCAAATTCAAATCCATGAAGTGGCAGAAAATAATTTTAAATTAATTCCCACTGTCAAAATAAAGGGCGTTTTTTAAGAAATAATAAATATCAAAAGATTAACACTTGTTTATGTCCAATTTCAGTGAAATTAATTCCAATAACCAACATTAGAATAAATGCTAAAAATATAATATTATTACACTTTAAAAAAATTTAAAAAGATAATATATCCATATAAATTAATTATATTAAAAGAAAGTTTTGAATTAAAATATAGCATTTTTCACTTTTCATTAATATTAGATTTTTATCTGAAAAATACTAAACATTTACCCAAAGTAAATTTTGATGTCCCAATTATAAAAAAGAATTTTATTTGATCAAATAGAACATATAAATGTTACCAAAACAATATTTAAGGAGGTTTATCCATTAAAAGATGGTAAATCACCTTTTTAAAGTAAATTATGCTTAAAATTCAGTTCATTATCATTTTAAGCCTCTAAATTTTATTTCATAAATGTAAAAACATTTAACAAACATGTATAATCATATTTTAGTTTGTTCTATTCATTCGTACCAATACCATGGATAGGTGGTAACCACATTTAATATAATATTATTATATTATTAGTGTGCAACATAAGATTTCAAGGAAACCCGTTGTTGAGTATCATGTACACCATCGAGCATATAAACCTCTTTAAAGTAAAATTATAATTTAATTCACAAATATGAATAATTATGAAAATATATTATTTCATTATTTAGCCTGGATATTACACGTGTAATAATTTTTCAAGGGTTAGTATAAACAAATTTTCTATGAAACCTATAATCCATAGATAATTTCATGAAACCATTTAGATAGAACTATAACAAATGGAATTTTTGCAAGTAAGACATTTGGAGAATAATATATGCTCTTATTCAACATGTATCACAGATATATAAAGTCATAGTCATCTAAAATCCCTTTTAAAAAGGTCATATATCATGAGAAAATTATTAAGAAAAATATAGTAATATAATCATGATGTTTTAGGTTGTTATCCCTAATTTAAGCCTCATCTCAAATGAAACCATGGGGTGAATGACAAGTCACATTCTTCAAGTAATTTCATAATATGATCCTCTCTAAATTCAAAATTTACACTCAAAACCAATAGGTTGATACATAACTAACAATATAATGAAAAAAATAGTTGATATAATAGGAACCCATAATAGAATAAATATCAAATTGTGAGAAATATCACGTCACCTCTCACAAAATATAGTCGTGATCCATTACCTCATCTAGTCTGAAAATGAAGATAAACTAGAAACCATCATTGGTGGCATACCCATGCCATGTATATGATCTTATATGTTTTTTGGGTATAAAATATATTTATACCTGATATATTACTCATATATATGGGAGGGTGGGTGTATAAAATCTTAACTGTGATGTTAGGGACCCACTCCCTTACATAAAATCTCCACTCTTTGTGTAATAAGATAGATAATAATTTGATTTCTAGGCCCGACAAATATCTCAATCCCCACAAAGAAACATATATCGAACTACATTCATCAAAAAAAGTCTAACCTATTACACTAAATTCATGTGAAAATCTCATTGGATAAAAAAATGAATCGACGACTTCCTAGAAAAGACACCATAATGGTGTGGTAAAATTTGTCACATTATAGTGGGGAAATTTTATTGGGGATTGATTTTAAGAACCAATACCTTATTTCCTATGATACATTGTGTTATTAAGTTATAAAATGTTGAACAAAATTTCTATATCAGGTCCTCCCATCACTCAAATCACTACTGGAAAAATACCATATACCAACGGTTTGTAACCGTTGGTATAGGCTATACCAACGGTTTAGAGGACCGTTGCCATGTAATACATGACAATAGGTCTATACGAACGGTTTTGGGAAAACCGTTGGTATAGGGTCTATACCAACGGTTCTGAAAACCGTTGGTATAAATAATTAGAAAATCTATACCAAAGGTTCTCAAAACTGTTGGTATACGTATTTGAAAAAAGAAACATCCGATGGGATTTGATCCCAGGACCTCTAGTTTATAACGGAATGAATTAACCACTAACCTAACATGACTTTTGTTAACATAATTTCATAAATATATATATGTATTGTTCTAATTATTGTAAATTTTGATTTATATAATGTTACCCATAGGTAGATTCCAAAAAAAATCAAAGGACCTTTCCCAACGGTTTGGGAAAACCGTTGGGATAGGCTACCCTTTCAAGGTGGTCCACAATTCATCCTATCCCAACAGTTTGGCCAAACCATTGGGAAAGGGTGTCCAGAATTCATCCTTTCCCAACGGTTTGGCCAAACCATTGGGAAAGGTGGCCAAAAAATGGGATTTCCCAACGGTTTTTACAAACCATTGGTATAGAAGCGTTGGGAAATATCATTTTTCCAGTAGTGAATAGACTTCACACAAAATAATCCTTGATCAGGCTATGATAAAAAAGGGTAATTCCAATCATGGGTCACCAATACCAAGGGACACTTAATAGCCTTGGAGCCTTCATCAAACAATCATTTTGTGGAATACTTCCTCAAACCAGGACAAAACCCACAATGTCATGGGCTCTAAATTAATCAATGAGTAAGAATAATAAACTAATCTAGTTTCATATAACCCATTTTATGATATGTTTACCTTTTTATGAAACACAATTAAATAATGGGAAAGAATCTAATATAATTAAAGGTTGTGAAAAAATGTTCACCGTTTGAATGAATCTTTGACTGTGAATGTGATTTTGAGCCCACTATTCTCTATGATGTTAGTAATGCCTTGCAAACATCAATATCGCCCTTAATCAGGAACCAATCATTTCTAAACTCCTATATAAAATATTTTGTTCCTATATTAAAAAATTTATAGGTATTCCTTACATAGAATGTAATTCCAAATAGTTTTTATGTTTTCCCTGGAAAATACACGGTTCATTTCCTAGACAATCTCAAATCATTGTTCTTTCCCTTGATCAATTATCACTCTAAAGTGAGCATTCACTCCCATATCCACTCCACTAATTAAATACTCATCTATAACATAACCTAAATCTCAATAACTCACTAATTAAATCCTAATCCATTCAAATTTTGGCCATCAAAATGGATGGTTTTCAATCCAAACTAAAAATAGTGAAATGATGAAGAATAATCCTGAATTGATTGGTCGTTGTCATAAATGTAGGCTAGGAAACTATGGATTGGGTGAAAATACTAAATTGATAAAGAATAGAAGGGAAACATAATTGAATATGAAATATGATTTCAAAATGAAATAAAAATAATTTTTAAGTCCTTGGAAGAGAAATATAATTTTATCCATGAAGAATCCATACTAAAAATCTTGAATAATTGATCAAGTTCGAAAAAAAAGACTTAGATCATGGAACCCCATATTTGTATGAAAAATTTCTCACCCTCCATGGATATATTATTATTAATTTCATGAAATCGGTATTAATTAGATTTTAATCCACACCCATCACAAAAGGGTCTTTATCCATCAATTTATTTCATGTTTATATTGAGAAATTGTGGCCAAACCTATAGATAAAAAATAATTTGAGTTTTATCAATGGAAATTAGGTTACTACCACTAAGGAATACGTAAATTAAATATTATTTAATAAATTGAACTTGGGATAGCCCATCCCAGGGGCCTTATGTGAAAAATGAAATTACACCAACCATAATGTATTTCTCTCTTTCCGTATACAATTGTTGAATAAATATTCTCATAAAATTCTATATTTAGGAGATATAATTGATTGATCCAAAATTCATATAAGGGGACTAAAAATTATATATTTATTAAAAAAAAATTATGATATCCATGGTGTGGAAAAGAATAAAATTACATTATTTCTAACCTAAAATATCATATATGAGAATTATAAATGTTATATATCAAAATATAAAGGTATATATGATATCAACATTTATACTCATATGATAAATATTTTATTAATTGATAAATTTTATAAATACTTAAAAAAAGAGCATATATATAATTTCTCCAAGGCTCAATCTATGGGTAGAGACTTCCCCTCCTTATTCAAATGAAAAATAAATTTTATTTATAAGGATGTCTGCTATGGTTATATTATCTTTTTTCCATTTTGGGTTGTTAAGGGAATCAAAAAACTCAAAATCATGGAAAATTTTAATATGAGAATGAGGATACCCAATAATAACATATATAAATATATACTAATTTTAGATAAATATAAAAACATTCAGATTAATACATTATTGATTACTTTAGTAATGTAGTGTCTTTTGTGACTAGATACATAATAATCTTATTTCATAAAATATGTTCAACATCTACCACAATGATCTACTCTAGTAGTTCATTTATAATATATTTCATTGTTTATACCTTTCTCTATAACTTGGGGAAAATAGACACTTATGAAACGATTATATTAGATGCATAAAAATGATAAAAATAGGAAATATCAATCAATGATTTTAAGTGAGAATATGTAGAAGGGAATGCAAACAAGATAGTAACATAATAAATTCATACACAATCAATAAAAGATCTTTAATAATGAATCATGGAATAATGTTTTTTCATTAAAAAGTATATAGTTAATAAGTGTTTGAATCATCAATATTCAATCATAATATTTGATAACATGTGTTAATCATTATACAAAAGTTTTTTGGGATGAAAATAAGTATAAAAAATGTTCCTTAGTAAATTCTAAAATCCATGTTTATTATAGTGGATTGGGCTCACTCCCCATTACATCATTTCCCTGGTCAATATTTACTCTAGGGACATTAAAAATTGATAGAATATCATATTGAATAGGGTTTACTCCTAATTATAGTCCATATTATATCCTAATATATCCTTGTTTACACAATGAATTGTATGGAAATATAATTTCAAGCGCACCCATTATATAAAAAACATATATATATATATATATATTAAAATATAAAAAAACATTCAACATATTATAAATCCTGGAAAATAAATTAGCTTCCTAATATTTCCATCATGTCACACAACATAAACCATGGAAGATAAATTGTTTTCATAATTATTTCACCATACCTTAATTAACCCTTTATAAAAAATCTGGTTTCATTAAACCATCCATAAATAATCATCATATAAGTTATCCAAATATATAAAGTTTATTATATCCTTAGAATATATCATATGTGAATCATAAAAATCAACATGGTTTGATTATATAGATGGAATGTACATCTAAAATATCTGTTTATTAGATCATTCAAAAAAAGAAAGTAACATCTTCTATGGGTATCCATAAAAACAAAAAATTCTCATAATTTTGAGAAAATTATTTTCTCTGAAAATATGACTTTATATATTTAAGGGAACATATAATTAGATAAATAAGAATGTTTTTAGGAATATCTATAAATAGAACAAGACATTAAAATATAATCTTAATTTCACATATTTTTTAAAGCCAAAAATTGTTTTTTTATTGTTCATTTTTTAAAAAGAATACTTTTAAACCAAATTATTTAATGATAATGTTCGTGAAATTTTTATTTTAAAAAATAATTCATGTTTACATTAAATCACCCATAAATAAATTTTTATGTAACTAAACAAGAAAAAAATCTGTTATTAGACAAAGAGGTAATAAGGTCTAATTTTATTTAAAATAATTTTCATGATAATTTTATATACCAAGGATGGGAAAAAAATAAGATTACAATGAAATTATATGAATAAATAGATATGACGAAATATTTCATATAATATCATGAAATTAAATGAAATTTTAATATGAACCATTTCTTTATGTCTAATATTTCATCATAAATGTTCAAAATTATTAGATAATAAATATTAATTTATTTAAAATATATTAATAATTCTATATTTATACATAACACATAATCTAAAATTAATTTATAATTTATAATTAATAATTTATTAAAAATTAAAATTTTTAAATGATCATTTGGGTGGAAAATGGTATGTTTTCGATGCATATCCAAGTTCAACGGTTCTGGTCTTGTAATATAGTCATCATTGCAATGTCTCAAAAATATTAATTTGGAAATAATTATAATTATTATATATTATATATAAAATTTATAAAAATTCAATAAAACCATCAATGTAAAATGAATAACATCACTTCATGTTGTTAGTAGTCCACACATACTCATGGGTGACGATTTTAGTTTTTGATGGATGGATAAAAAACAATTATATAATAATTAACTATTCTATAATCATAATAATACAATATTAGGAATGTTGGGGGAGAACCCCTTTATTAAAAATAAAATAAAATAACACACAAACCCTTTTAAGGGAAGAGGGAGAACCCAAAGCCCATATCAAACCCGTAGGTTTGAAACAAAGACATAAAATACAGTGGCACGAGAGCCCAATGGGACATAACCCATTACAAGACCAAAGTCGGATCCAAATCTAAATCCTACACAAAAAATCCAAGAAAAAAACAGCGACCACCAAAGGCCCCACTGAAGTGTCGCCTGCGAACCAAGATTCGCCAAATCCAGATCTACAATGTGACCATGATCACCTGGTTGACAGAATGCCGCGTGAGGGCCCCCACCCCATTGTAACTGTACACCCACGTAGGACACACCTGCAGTATGCTGGGGATGCCGCAATAGATGCAGAGGAATCATATGCGTTTAAACCCAAGATCCCGAGAGCCATCCGCCGAAGCGGAGGCTACATCCTGAGCAATCATGCGGACCTAAGCAGCATCCCGCACTGTTCGTGGCACTGACCAAAGAAATCACCACAGAAAAAACAGATCTGCATCTGCTACTCGAGACGAAGATGAAATTGAGGGACCAGATCACATTGCTTTGTGGTGGTGGTAGTCCACACATAGGCATATTGGACATTATAATTTCCAAATGGATAAGAAGGAGATATTGAAATGTCATAAAAGTAACTTTAAAATATCATATAATAGTGATGATATTTATTACACTATTTCACCATGGTTATAAGAAATTTGGATGGGGTTTATGAAGAATAACACATGAAAAATATGGTTAAGAATATATCCCTCTTCTTTTGGGTTTTTTTTTGAAAAACACCTTAATGATTCCCTGATGATTCTCTAGGGAACATCAAAATGTCGTGAATTAATGTAAGGAAGCTCGAATGTATTCAATGTATGGAGTTATAGATCTAGAGTGCAATATTTTATTGAATAAGTGAAGATAATATGAGACCTTTTTAAGTGAATGGAGGGACACACATGATGTTACCAAATTGATTTAAATAATATAAATTCACTTTATTATATAAGTTTCACAAAAATTTAATTAAAAAAACCTTTTTTATAACATAAATTTAAATTAATATCAAATTATAAGATTTATACATGATTCATTGTCATTTTTACCATTATATCTTTTTATAAACAATATTAAATAAATTTCAACCCTAACTTGGTTATTTTTTGGATTTGTACATTTTATTCTAAAAATAAATAAATGCAGACTCATCAAAAAATTGAAATTATGACTGAAAATATATATTCAATTATATAAATCTCAATTAAAAAATTGGATAAAAAAAATTTTAATATAATAATTCAAAATGAAATGAAATAAGTTTTTCGGAAAATGAATTTGTTAAAAAAATAGTATTTATTATTATTTTTTGAATATTTAAAAGAATTAGATGAATGTTAATTTTTTTTGAATATACTATACCTCAATTTAATTAAATCTACTCATAAATATTTCATAATTTTTTTATTATGGTAGGAAAATATTACATATATTAAAATGGTTATTCTAATAAATGAAATTTTATGCATTAATTGATTTTATTTTCATTTATAAAGAACTGATAACCAATGAATTCATTGTCTAAATGTGCTGAAAATATATTTATTTGTTTAACACTCTATAATTTTCTAAAAATAATAGAATGTAACCATTGATAAAACATACATGATAAGAAAATTATTATAAAAAATATTTCAATTTTTTGGGGATCAATTGTATTTTTGATGAGAATTTGAAATTAATTTCAAGAATTATATTTCATTTAAATACAATATACTATTAATAACTTTATAATATATTAATAGCATCAAGTATGTTTATATTTGTATATATATAATTTATCAAACACACAATGATTGTAACATAAAATCTCTAGGTGTTATTGAGAAATCCTCATGCCCCAAATCCTTCCAACATTTAATTTTTTTTACCGTTAACAATGAAATAAATGGAACAGATAAATAATTTAGTTTTTAAAACAACAACATGTTTAAAAAAAACCTCTACATGATCATCCATCATCTTCAGTGGGCCATCCCAAAGAATTATCAGTGTATAATCTTCCAATAAAAAAACAACCTTTAACATTAATATTAATATCAACTATATATCGTCTTATAACAAGATCATTGGAGGAACATAATAATTATCATACAAGATTATTTTATGTCCATTATATTCGATGGCCTCCAAACTTTTATGGATTAATTTAATCCATTGACCACTATTATCCAACCTAGATTGTTTTATTTCTATATTTATCTTTGGAAAAAGAACATTACTCTAAATATTTAATGAGATTTCATGAGGGTTTTCATATGGGAAAAACTAATTTAAACCAATATTCACAACTAAGTGATTCAATAAAATTTCAAACTAACAATGATTGAGTTTTACGACCTCATAATTCTCTAAAATAATTTTCTTTTCCTTGTCAACTTCTGTCTGTAAGGCATATACACATATGATTATAAATCATAACACAAAGACAACATGGGTCTTATTTCATATCCTCTTCACAAAAATTCCCAATAAATCCCCAAATGTATCCATATTTCCTATAGTTTTCATCAACTATTAGAGATATCATATTTATTTTTTCATATTTTTTAATAAAAACTCTTGAATATATCATATAAACAACATCAACACTATAAATAAAATCTTTATCAAAACAAATAAGGTTATATGGAATAACATTACATAATATGATGTATATATTCTTAAATATTAATGATAACCGTATTATTTGGTTTATTCCTTAAGAAAATAGTTTCCAAAATTAGGGGGATGAAAATCACAACCTCTAGAGAAAAAATCTCCTCCACCACATATTTGGAGTGACCATGTGATTCGTACATCCATAATTATATACATAAATTATAACATAAAAGGTAATTCTTCCCTGGGGTGTTTTATACCCCGGATATCCATCTAGATAGTAAATAAAAGCACTAATAGAATATTATTCTCAAATTAAGGACATGTTGTATGTACATATTTAAAAAACAACCTTTATGTCTATATTAATTTAATGACTGGTCACATAGTAAAATTAATTATTCATTTCAACCATAGGAATATTTTAGAAAGGGAAAGATTGTGAGGTTACCATTTTCAGTAAATGTTGAGAAACATATCCCTCTCATTGCATGAATAAACTTATCTAAATATAGCTACTAAGGAACAAACCCCATCATCCTAACCCTATGTCCTCTAGCTTAATAATAAATCACCATTACACTACTACAACACTCTTATATCATCATTCACCATAGTTTGAACATCTTTAAAACTAACTAGTACTCTATAAATATGAAACCCATAATGTTTGAGGTTATTAAAGAAGTGGAACTCTTGTAGAATGAATTGGACAACTCACCAGATCACTAATATGTATGTCCCTTAACATATAAATACGGATTAGGTACATATATTTCATAAACACCACATGGGTGTTCATCCTTCCACCATGTAACACATGAAATATCTCTTCTGACTATAAGTTTATGCTTATGTCAATCTTCATACATGTTAAAATGATGGGTTTCCCTCTTAATTAATTCATGAATTCTTCATCATTCACTTGAATTGAATACTCAAAAATGTATAAAGAACATAAATCATATCCTTCTATTATATTTGTAGTTGATATCACGTTAAATATGGTTTTATCCATCAATAAAAATTGTACATGTGGTGTCTCAATCACTACTAAAGGAGAAATAAATATCAATTAATAAATAACCAAATCCTCTTGATATTGGAAATAGATTTATAATTCATACCTAGTAAGTTACCAATTGATCACATATTTTTAGTGCTATAATCTTTATAAAGAGATCTTCTCCCAAAATGGGTAAAGTCACATTACCTGATGTTTTAGAAATTGATATAAATCAGTAATAGAAACATACAATATTGAAAGGTTTTGTATAAGTGTTCCTCTAGAATCCTTAACTCATAATCAATGATGTAAAATTAATAACTCAAAACTGCACCATCTACTTTGATATTCTATAAATGGAGTAGATAGATCAAACTTTGAACTATTTTTTTATATATCTGAATGTGTCAATCCATCACATGAATTTTCCCTAATGTTGAACTATCAACATTCAATAATTTGATATAACTAACTAAAGGTGAAAATGACATAATATTTTTATAGTTCTATCTATCTCTATCAACTCTAACCCCACCCACTCCCTTACTCAAATCCATTCCCTTGTAGTCCACAGCCTCTAAAAGGAATGTTTATTATTTTACTAATTTTATATTTTATATATCCATAAAAATCATATTTATGGATGTCCTTGGGATATGTGTAATCCTAATTCAAAATCAAGGTTGTATCCCAGTAAGGAATTATTCGTCTCATAATTTCCTCTCACGAGTCTATATAATTGGTGGGGCTATAAGAGAACACAACTCTGAGTTTCTAACACATCAAACAAATGGTTTTCCTAAACTGAACATATTGAACAATTTCCCAGGAATCATATATTGGAATTCATTATGAGGTCTGTGGGACCTATTATATATGAAGAATTAGTCTCACATACCAATTGTATAGGGGTGTGCTAGTATAATTTTATAATACTCTATCCAAAATCTGGTTCAAAAGACTCACCCAGTTGGAGTAGTTTCATCATGAGTTTGATAAAAAAACATTTCCCTAATGACTAACAATACGATGTGGGGAGTTCAATGCATGAATCCCTATCTAGAATGTGCATGTTAAAATGAAATAAAAATGAGAGTCTTGTACTTTGGAAAATCTATTTTATCATAAGTATTAGGCTTCAAACTTAACCCTTTCAGCTACTAAAGTAATAACCCATAGAACATAACTAGTATAAGGGATTTAATGTACAAATTATAAGGTAATATCATTTTATATACATTGATTATAAACACTAATCACAATTCTAATTAAAATATCATTTGATTATGTGGAAATATAATATTTATAATTAATTCTCTAAAATAATTCCTCATTGATAATTGTCAAGAATTAAGAGGCCTAATTATTATTATGGTCTCATCTAGACCCTAACACTAAACACAAGATTGATATTACCATTTATCACCATACATTGGATTCCGTAGACCCATACCAATTATTACATATTTAGATTAGATTACATTGGAAGTAAATGAGAGATCATTAAAAAACCACTATATGATTCATGTACCAACATTATTGTATCCCAAAATTAATATCGTATATACAGATTTAACTAACATGTTATCAGAGGCTTCACTAACTAAAATTCTATCCACACATCGATGCTAGTCAATTTGATCATATAACTCAAATCAAACCATGTTATCACTATTTCATTGACATACCACATCCAATCGAAAAATCAATTATAACTCCAATCTCCTTCCATATGACATAACTATTATTATATCACTCTGACATAGCCGAAACTGGTTCAACACCACTTAGGATGAATGTAATCTGAGTGTTACACTACATTACCACCACTAACACTAATGGGAATTATTATTCAAACTATGTATAATACCCAAAAATATTGGAGATCTTTGACTATATAATTTTTTCATACACATATCTCTAATGAATAAAATATATGGAAACATAAGAATCATATATTTTTCGATATAAAAAATTGAATTGTATACAATTTATTTACGAGAGATTAAATATGGAAACAAAACCGCAATGAAAAATTCAAAAGCAAATGTAAATATGAAACTCCTATGAATCCATGACAAAAAAACATTGTAAATATCCTCATTATTTTGTGTACTCATGGATATATCTCAATCATAAATGATCATCGCTACAATAATAAACCTCCATGTGTCAAAAATAATAACATGGAACCATCTCTAGAAAACTCATTACTTCTATAGGTCTACCTATACTATCTTCAAATAATTTATTGTTTACAAAGACACAATATATGTGATAGTATATCCATTTTATTTTTTACTATAATCATAAATAACAGGGTTCCTGAGAGACATTAAGTATATATAATAAATAAGTTTATATAAACTCTATAATAATAAGGTAGTTTAGTCTAAGAAATATAACGCGCTTTATTTTTTATGCCACTACAAGTCTTAGGGAAGAAATTAAATCCTAGTAATTTCATCTTGTACCCATTAATATCATATCAGAAAGAAATCAATGTATTCTATAGTGCTGATAAGTTTTAAATGTTTTTTATTGATAGACCAGTGTTATGTCACATCTCAATAGAATCCATGGGATGACTTATGAGTCATAGTGAATGAGGAACCTAATCTACTACGACTCCCTACCTTCCACATCCCCATAATCATAAAGGAGGAACAAATCCTCAATGATGAATTCCCACATTAATCGATGGAGTAACAAACCCCACTACCGTAACAAACTTATATGAGTATTCTCACCTCACATAATAAAAATAATATATATGGACTCATTACTTGGGGATTAGTGGAATATAAATGATGGGCTCACCAACCCTATTGGTGGAACCATGCTCTATTTATGAACAGAAATGGTTGAGGGGGAGGGGGGAGGGGGTACCAATTTCCTATATATTAGAATCATGCCTCTAGTATATGTTTGAGTATGGAAACCTATATATGAGGTGTATGGACGAAAATCAAAATTAAAATCACCCTTATTGGATACCAATACATATATTTCTCCACTATCCTTGTTGGAAACCTTCTGTCATACTAATTGAGAGAAAGATAAAAAACAATGTACTGCCTCACCCATCACCATTCATGATGAAGAGAGGATTACTATAAAATTACATGTGAAAAACACCTTTATTTCCTTTTAATTACATCATCATGACACCCCTATGTTGTCATCACCTTGATGGGATAGTGTAACTTTCATTTCATAGTGAAAATTCTTTCCACAGAATGCACGAGCCACCAGGTTTTGAGGAAAGCATTCACTAGAACCCATTTTTCATAGGATTTCCATATAATCATCACCCATAATTCATATAATGACATATGTTTCCATCCAAATATCATATATAATGGTGGTTTCTTATGTAGATGACCATTATGCATGGAAAATAACTTTTTCATTTCCCAAAACAATAATACTGTGGTGTCCCTTGTTCACAATCTGAACCCCATCGATTATACACATCATCACACCATTCTAGAACTATGCTCTTAATGTCCCCTAACATTACCCATGATGTAATTTGAATCCTATCTACCATTTCATAGGGTCCTTGATATTATATAAAGACAATACAATGACACCCCCTTTTATGAAGGGATAACTCCAAAAAACATAATTCCAGAAGCTTTTTCACTCCCCAAAATCAGCGTTCGTTATTTAAATTTTTTTTAATTTAACTATAACATTTATGATGAGTTGTAGTTAAAATTCAACAAAATTTTCCAAAAAATTAGTTTCTGTGCATGTGTAAGATTGTGACATAGTTATAGATAATCATTCATCTAGTCATACAAAACCTACAATCAGTTATCAATGGTAATTTTCATTGTTAGTGAATGGTTTTTCCATCCTTAGGGAAAAAAATATATATTTAGGTGTCTCTAATAAAGGAATTTTTTTTCTAAACTATCTTTTCAATCCATGGAACATAAATTGTATCATTAAATAAATAAAAAATCCAACCTCTTATTATATAATACCACCTTGGGTATCACATCCCCTCACTCAACCAAACCATTTGACGGAGATCCTTAAGAATACCCATCATACCTCTTCCTACATTTTTTGGATTTTCTTATATTATTTAATGAGGTTTTACTTGATTTATTCTATTATTATAATTGTTGTCCTTTCCCTCGACCATTCTGCCTTTTTTCTTTTAATTTGTGTAATTTGAGACAACTCGAATGATGGGGTTAACCCCATAGTCTACTATTTCACGTGATTAATGTGTGTGGAATATAAATTGAGTTCTTATACCACTTTAATTGATGTATTTTCATCATCTCCACACAATTGAGGTAGTAGTTCCTTCGATTTTTATTTTCTAGAAAAACTAATCGTTCTTAGTGAAATTGAAATGTGTTTACCTTAATGTAATATTTATTTTTGATATTTGTGGTGAGTTTATATGATGGTTATGAAAATATGTTATTGTTTTTAAGAGATTAATCATTTATTTATTTGTGATGAAATTATTATTTTTTCTTATGTGTTTTGGTTCATTAATTGAAATTGGTCCTTCATATGATTCATTGTTATTTTTTTAAAGGCTTGGGGATATTGTTTTTTTATACATGTTAAAGATTGTTGTGGACTATCTTGAAGAATCATATTATTCTCATATATTTTTTATGTTTGTGACTTCTTATTGGTTACAAATTAATACGTGGTTGATATTAATGGTATATAAGTTATGTTTTGAGATAAATTTTATTTAACAATAATTAAATTTCTTGAAATGGTTATTTTTTATTTTTAAAAAATAGATGTTAAAATATATTTAAATTGAATATATAAAGTACTTTTTGACACATTATAAATATATTTTCATGTTATATTTATTTGTAAAATTTTATTTAAAATTAGTTTGAAAAAATAACAGTTATTTTAAAATTTAGGGTCTGGCTGCAAAATTCCATTTGACGTTTTCAAAATTATCTTCATACACAATTGATTTCCCACATTCTTATTGATTGTGATGTTTCAATTGTTACCTTAAATCTTATTTTCATTACAATGTGTATTGAGGTGGGATGAGGAGATGATAATTTATTTTTGATTGATATACTTTTGATACAAGATATATATTACCTCAATATCTGTCGGTATTCTCTTAGAAAACATATGATTCATACATAGAAGCTTAGTGAGGGTTACTATATAGTCTTGAAGGGAAAACCTAAACATACCTTTTTATATAACATTCCTTGGCCTTAGGAGTTTGACATCAATGAAACTAGTTAAAAAATGAAAAATTATTATACATTAACGATGAATTTACAAATCAATAGATGGTGTCACCCAAGTTCATATATGTTTTTATCAAAGAGATTCGTGCATTGTCTAATGAATATGAACAACATATTTATTTCATGTTCACTACTATTCAATTTATGTAAATAATTATTTTTTGTTGTAATTATATTATGCTAACATTCTCAAGAGGTCATTAATTTATTCGATTATTCTAATGAATATTTTGATTCTATGTTATTTATTAGTATATCTCATAGAAAATATTTTCTATTTAATAACCACTTTTTTCAATTTCAATTGTATATCTTGCTATTTTTTCATTTACACAGTTGAGATCACATTCAGATGATTCGAAAAATATATTTGATGAAATATTTAGAGATAATTTACACAAATATAGGTCCCCAAAAATGGTCCATTAATGAATGGATTTATATGTTATTTAAAATCATTTTTTTGAGTTTAAGTAAAAAATTTCATGAAAACAGATTGTTTCATTTATATAATAAAATCATAATTCTCCTGATATTTCTAACTATAAATTTTTTATTTTTTAAAATGGTAATTCATAGACTCTTTTTGGTTTCCTATTATATTGTTATTACTATACCATTATTTTCCCAATCAATGTTTTTAGATCAAGTTGGTTTCTAAATATGTAGGATTAAATTTTGGATCTGTCATAGGTAGAACTTATTTATATGATATTTGGTGACCATGATGTCACATGGAGGTCCCATTGAGTATTTTTTGTGTTTTATTCTGTATCATTTCAATATTATCCATGTTGGAAATCCTGTAATTTCAATCTTGTTTCATATCCAATATAGGTGTATATTTAATTTGAATTGTATATTTATGTTTTGTAATACCTTTTTTGGTTTTTAAATATTTTTGTATCTTCTTATCCTATTTTGTGTGGACATAAAATATTTCGGGTGATCATAATTGAATTATTTTTTGAATGTTTTTTTAAATTATTTTTTTTAATTATGTCATATTTTTCATGTTTTAATTCTATAGAACTGGTTTCAAACCTATGGGGATGGGAAACTCCATTTATAACATTCAATAAGCTATCTCAGATTCTTAGATTAGTGGTGGACTAGAATCATTGTTGAAACAATTATGTCATATAACCTTATTTGATTTGATTGTATATGGTATTTTGGAGTTTGGACTATCTTAAATCTAGTGTTTGGTGCTTTACTAGTCTATGAAACTCTTAATCTTAATGTGTCCTAGGTTTTCATTAGGTGTTAGGTTTTATGTTTAATTTTTAATATTCTCTACTTATATATAACTTTTGATTTATATCGATGGTATTATGAATTGTTTTGATATTTTATTGGACAATTAAACTTTTTAATGTTTTTTTGGTTTAAATGGAATTAAAAAGAGAGGCACAAAATAATCCTTCATGGTCTATAAAACAATACATAGCCTATAATTGTGGTTCTTTTGAGAATTCCATTTAATTTTTCACATTTGGTGCATGGTGTTTTAATCAATGTGTCTGAAATTAGTATAGACACTACCTAATTTTATTTTTATTATTTGTTTTCATAATTTTTATTGGTCATATATTATTATTATTATTTTGGATTAGTTATACTGGAATATTATGGTGTGTTGGAAATATAAGATTTTATATTGATTAGACTTTGAATTAATTTTAAAAATTTAAGAGGTAATGGTTAGTTGTAAACCAATAAAATATTAAAGGATAATTAATATATACTTAGATATATGAGATTAGGAAATGTTTTTGAGTACGAGACCATGGGATTTTAATGTTGACTCTAAGTAAGGTTTCAATATTTATGAAATAATGTGCGGGTATTTGAATGGTTTTTAAAATAAACCCTTTGAATAATTTTTGTGTTTTAATATATGTTATGTAATGGATGTGGTTTTCCACTTTACTGTGTTATTTATAATTTTTTTAATTCTCATATGGGTATAATTAATATTTAAGTTGTTATTAATTGAGTCTTATATTACCATTTCTATTTGGAGCATGCCTTCACGAAATGATTGATTCAATATTATGAGTTTGAGTGTGGTTCATAAAGGTGAAAACTCATCCAAGACTAATGATATAATGGTGGATCCGGTATACACTAATATATTGACTACAAATCAAATTGATCACAGTATCATTAAGTCAATGTAGTTTAAGGAGAGGATATAAGGGATTTTAGAATCTTTGGGAACTCCTATATTATAGATGGTGATACCATTCTTTCATTTTTCGATGGTAATATTTTCGATCATGGCCTATTCATTGCTCTATCATTTTTAAACAATGACATGATATAGGTGTTCATTAAGACCATTTCTTAAGTGTTACTTATTCTAAAGAAGTGAAGGTACAAAATTTGAATGAAATTATTAGTCTCAAATAGGGTCACCTAAAAGAGATGGGGTATGTTGACTAAATAATTGATTTCTTTCATTTAGTCATAATTTTGAGTTGGAGATTAACTTAAAGAATATCCATTCATGAATGTTCACTGTTGAGACCTCGGTTGAAGAGTTCCTTCAACAAGTCAATTTTTATAAAAGTAATAGTAAGCCATGCTATGATGGAAGATTATAGTTATATAAGGGAGCCCTTTATAGATGAAAACATTATTGAACAATATTATAATGAAGGATACTTATATGGTGAGAGTTGGATGATTAATATCATGATTTTTAAACCTAGATTATTCAGTTAAGTCACCTCTATCAACTTATGCTCCATAGAAAAGAAATGATCTCTTGAATGCTTCAGATGTGGTGAGTTCATCAATTTAATCCCCTCAAGCTAAAATATTCCAATGAACTATCATTTTTGTGGTTTACAAGGACATCTATATAAATTATACATATTATTGTATCTTTAGAAAATGAAATCTATTCTATATTCTAGGTACTAATGATAATTTATGAAGGATTTGAGGTTTTCATTTTTATTCACTTTTTCTCATCTTTTTTCAGATTTGAATTTTCTCTTTTCTAGCTACGATTTATGGAATATATATTGGGATATATGTTGATCATTTAGTAAGAATTTTTATTATTTTTTATGATTTATGGATATTCATTCATTGGGTTGTTTACTCATTATACACTTTAGTTTTAAAATTGGGTTGTGATCTACAATATCTCTTAAATATTCCATTCTGCCTCCATACTAGGAGGATTATTAAATTGCGTAGAGATTCACTTTGGGTTTAAATATAAAAATATTTTTTTTGGATGGAAGAGTCTAATTACTGTTTTGGAGATATATTTATTTGTGATGAGGTTAGATTATTTGTGCTAAAAATCATGAGCTGTTTTCCATTATCTTTTTAATAGTCTCTTTATATGTGGAGAATGTGTTATATTGGGTAGAATTGTCACAACCTAACCATCAAATTTCATATTATTTTTATTAATTATTGACTTTTTATATTGATATTTTTATTGTTTAAAAGTAACTGAATGTTAATTTATTTATTTTTCACAGTAGGCACATGGTATGCACATAGACATTGTTAACCGTGTGTCTTAAGATGGAAATATTACATTATATTTAAATTGACATTTTTCAAAGATGATTCATATTTTTTACGTAAATATAACTATTCATTTGTGTCCATTAATATAAAAATTTTTGTGGTATAGTTTGGTACACTATAAATCCAAACCATGTGATACATCCAGTTTTCTTAAATAATTATATTTCTCTTCTTTCCTACTTTGAAATGATATCATTTTACTTGTATTATTAAAACTCAAGTAAATTTTTTTAGGAATCCTAAGTTGAAAACAAATTTAATATTTCCCAAAATTTTGGTCATCTCTTCATCTAATTCACAATATTCAAATTGTATTAATAAATTTTTATTATATTTTATCACTTCTATATTTATTTTTCATCTGGTACCCTTCTTTGGTGACCTATTGGGATCACATCATGGTCGGTGTTGACCATTTTTTCTACGATTTAGTATGCTTATGGTACATGGATTTTCATTCTGATACACTTATTTTAGAGGTGAATGGATTTCATCATCTCCACTCTATTCAAGAGGTGTATCCATGAAATTTTCTTTTATATAAAATCTATAAATTCATGGGATTTTTAAAATCAGATTTACTAAAGGGTATTATTGTTTTTGAAATATATTAAGAGTTTATATGATGTTGATAACCTATGGTTATTGTTTTTAAGAGTGTATGAGCATGAAGCCCCAACATCATGTTCCTAAAAACACCATAACTAAAAGTGTATATCTTTTCCAAGAATCAAGATACATCATTCCAAAAATATAATAACACACATGTCGTTCAAAACATTTAATCTTGATTAGTATTATGTATATTTTATTAAATTTAAAAATTGCTTTTTCAAAAAATATGTGACAAATTTTTTTAAGTTTTTTAAACATTATTTCCCTTTCATCTTTTTGAAAACACACCTTTTTCAAAATTATTAACTTCAAACACTATCTCTAAAATATAGATTGAATAATTAGAAATTGAATTAAGTGATTCACTACACATTTTATATTTGAAAAAATGAATCATTACATAAAATTCAAATAATACTTTTATTAAAAATTTAACAATGAAACCCATGGATCATTTATTTCTTTAAAGCTGCAACTCAATACTGCATTCTAAAATATTTGTTGAAACCGGTTTTTATTTTCAAAATTCATTATCCACTAGATATAACAAGTATCATTTCAAAGGAATCCGAAATGACACCACTTAATACAAATGAATGAATGATGAACTTCATATCCACCTAATATTTTAATGATGTAGTCCTCCTGACACATTTCTAAATGATAAAATTTCTCATTTTCAATATTAAAAATTAAACCCATTTATCATCATCAATTGAAAATCCCAATAAAATTCATATAATAAACTACCATATCAATCAATTTTATTAATACTTGATATATATCCCCCACCCATTTTCTATGAACCCAAAGAAAACAACCTTTAAGAATCAAAAAATAAGAATAATAACTCAAAATATTAGACCATGATGGAAAAAAAAACCATTATATGAACCAGTTATTTATGATACCAGCTATTAAGTCGAATAACTAAATATAAAATATTTAAAGATAATCACCTTAGGGGATTTTGTGTTATTTTAAAAAAACTATAATTACATTGGAGACTTTTTAACTCAAAGAAAGAACTATTTATTTTTATGTGCATCCTCACATTGTATTTTTGATAAAATGTAAAAAATAATTGACTGTGTTGAAATATATTCAATTAAAACTAAAATATTCTCAATATTTAAATTATAATGTGACATTTTATTTTTTTATTTTTTTACTCAAATTGTGGGACTGTTTTTCAATGATTACTAATATTCAATTTATAACAATTGAATGTTATTAGAGAATTTATTTTTGTTTTCGTCTAATCCATTTTTATTAACTCATAAGATTTGTGTACATTCATTACTAGGAACAACAAATTAATCATCTATATTTCTCCATGATAAAAGTCATGATTATTTCATAGATAAGAAATAAAAAACCAAAATTCTTAAAATTCATCACCTCATATTAACATCGTATCATCAAATAAATATTATAAATCTTAAATTTTATTTCTCAATAACTCTTAAAGATATATTACATTCTAAAAAACAATAGTTATATATTCATTTGACATTCTATGGAATTATTTTTCAACGTTGAATATGAATATATTTAAGAAGTATGTTGACTTCCTATTTTCTAACATGCATATTTTTTCTAGACTTCCTATTGTTAAATATAAATGGGTCCTATTGTGAACGTATTTTGTATAATAAGAATTATAAATAAAATAACCTCTTCAAACATATATATCCTAAAAATAAATTATATATATAACAGTTCACTGATCATCAAAATTTTAATCTCACTCTTTAATAATTCATTAAATTAATTTCATTAGAAATTATTTGATCCCACATAGATAACATAATCATCATATATACGAACCAAAAACCTTCAATAATTCCCCTTTTATTGATAGGTATTATCATTATATCCCCGTCATTGAAAACTATGTTGTATGAAGTGTTGATTGAGCATATAATACTATTCTATAGATAACACATTCAACCAATAATATGTATTTATCCAACATAAAACTTTTTTCATCTCCTAATTATTATGAAATCAGTAGGTTTTCTAAATATATAATTTTTCTCAAGAAGTAAATTTTTAATATTGATTTCATATCCATTTTAAAACATTAAACTGTTTTTAATCTACTATTTTAAATAATAATATAATAACTTCTTACCAATCTATATGATAATACATCTAATTAAAATCAATTCATTCAATCTTGGTGTAACCATTCAATGAAATTCCTATATACTATTGAATCACCTTTACTAAATCATTGATATTTTTATATGAAACCCATTCAGTAATAATAATTTTCCTACACACTATCCTGAAAATACAAACTATTTTTTTCACGATCTAGTCTAGATCTTCAATCATATCTTGAACAAATATTCATCTTTAGAATACTAATAAAAACTAATTGGCTCTATATATGATAAGATAAATGATTAAAATATATAATTAAACATATTTTCATTGTTGAACCAAATTAATCCCTACATATTATATTTTATCCATATGATAATATTCTTAACTACCATTATATGGGAAGTGCATCTATAATAAATAATATATACACTATATCAGTTCATTTCATCAGAGAGATATCCACAAAACAACCTTATCAATGATTTTATTCTTATTAATATAATTGTTCTACACATCCAATGATAATTTATGTAAATGTTATTAATTCAAACATTATGGGTCATCCCCATCTTTGAAATATGAACAAATCGTTTATGTCTACAATATAATTGTTAACTCCTTGAAATAATTTACTGAACTACATCGATTCTCCCATTTCATCCTCCCTCATACCAATGTTGAATTTTTATTATTTTTGTTTCATATAATACACACAAAAAAGAGTAAAATTTAATAATACACTAAATATATTGAATAATTTTAATCATTATTCATTTATGTTTTTCTCTCAAAACACTCTTGGATATAAAATAAAAATATTGTATATTCCCAATCCTTCCAAATGAGTAACACCTTATAGTTTATATAATCTCTTATTTGTACATTTCTTATATTTTTTGATTTTTTATTTTCCCCAAACCAATGTTCTTTATAGGGATAAGTCCTTCAGGCAAATCATCCCCCCAAAAAAACATTTTCTTATAAGGAGCCCTAAAATTATTTTTTCATTCTATACGTATAATTTTCATTGAATAGATCCTTGAAAATTTGTAATTTAGATTCTCTAATTTCATAAACATTATAAATATACATGATAATGTAATATCCAAATATTATCTTGTTATTTCTAGTTGTTTCCTAATATTTGAGATTTCACCGATAAAACATCCCCTATTATCTCCTCCATAAGCTTAACCCATTACATAGTATTATTAGTCAGTCCATTAATGAAATTGGACTGATAATTCAAATTAGGATTTTGATTAATGAATTTACCCATGTTTTCTATATTTTTATATTTCAAATTTTCAATATTTGAATTCAATTCGTCATTCTTCTATTCTTCCTACCACAAATATGAGATTTTATTCATAAGTCACACCATTAGATTTAATCCACATTTCTCTCCGATCATTTATATTATTATACACTTATTTCATGTCAACATTTAGTTCTACCACTACCTCAACTTCATCTTTAGCACTATCACATTTATCTTAGGTTTTATGTTTTTATATATTGGTCAGAAAAAATTGTAATTGAGGTATTTGAAATCCTCAGTCACATACACATTTGATTTAACTATTTTATTTTATTTATATTAGAGAGAGTTATTAATTATAAATAATTATTATGTTGAACTCATCTTTCTATCACTCTGATTTATATAGTGACCCATTCTTAACATCCATCGATAGTACATAATTTTAGATGAATATTTTGTACATTAAAAAATACTTGCTTGAAGACCATAATTTTTTAGTGTCTTTGAAGAATTGAAAACAAAATATTCTATCCTAGTGAAAGATTCTCAACATCTCCCATGAAGATCTCCACCTTGAGTACTTATACCTAAAATCATTTTTCATAACCTTGTGAAAGGAAACATAAGAAGGGGGTGATCTCAAATACATATTAAGGGTAAATAAAGGAATTGTGTATGTATAACAAAAAAAAATTGTGTGGAACATGAGGAAAATGTGTTAAGATCATACAAGGTATATTAGATATCATAATAAAGATTGGATGTTTTGAATATATAGATCATGTCATAAACCCAAATGGGATGTCTTATGATCTGACACTCGACCCAATCCAAGACATGGACCAAAGGGTGTTCCGGATCCCCACATGCTAACAACTAGTACCAGGATCAAATATATAGGTATTTTGAATGATTTCATCCGATATAATTTAAGGACCCCAAAACCACCTGATAGGGGAGGGGTGAATCAAGGTTTCCACTTTTTTCTTTTAAACAATCAATCTTGTTTCAATGTTGGTAGGATACTGTTAAACTAGTTTGATGGTAATTTGAAATAATTAAAACATTCATATGTATCAAGACAACACAAATTTTTTTAATTGGTTCTACCACTAAGGTCTAGTCTAAGGAGTAGACATCGACATATATTCAGTCATACCAAAATACAGTAATCTCAAATTTTTTTTGAATAAAAATGTTTTTACAATGTAACCCTAAGATAGGTGCACTACATTTACAAGGTTTTAGGGACAACACCTTGCTTCCCTCTGACACTTCCATCTAATACCCATAGCTCACTACTATTGGAGAATTCTAACTCAGTTTATCGACATAAAGGTCACTTAAATGGATTGTAATTAATGTTTTTATCTCATTATTATAATGAGACTCTAAATTCATCAAATAACTTAGTTGATGCTCTTTTAAGGCCCTTCTCAATGATGACACTCTCCCCACTTCACATGTTGACTTCTTCTCCCTTCTCTTGATTCTCTCTTCTTCTGCCCACCAGTTGGATGTGGTTTGCTAGTGTGGGTATCGTGTGGCATTTACCATCCCACATTCAGTCATTTCTGGTGTATCAAACCACCATTTAGTTCTGTGTTATAGAGACTCAGACAGATTGGGTTGGCATTGGTGGCAGTGCCTTGTGCCATTCTTATACACATCCCTTACTGGCCTACCCATCGTTTTCGACATCACATTAGTGGGTCTTGATTTGCAATCTTGTTTAACATGGGATGGTTCTGGATGAGGGTTGGAAGTAGTCTCATATCAGGTTCTTCATCGGCGCAGATCTGGACTAGTGATATTGGTTCAATTTCTTTAATGGATGTTCGATTATCCGATATGGTCGACATTATGTCTTCTGATGTGGTCCCCTACCCTAGTATCTATATACTCAAATCTACTCTGGAATCTTGGTTCTACACTCTTTTCTGAGTATATGGGGCATGCGGTTCCTCAAAAGTCATATGGAGGTGTGGTTTGAGTAGCATGTGGTCTCCAGGTTAGCGTCTGTCTCTTCGACAATGGTTCGAATTAGCTGACCTTTCTATGGGATATTTTATTGCGGCGATGTCTACGTACTTGGTGTAGATTGGAATACCGAGACGTTTTTTCAGACGTTATGTTTTTTCTCTCTTGTGATTGACTCTGGCTATGATGGTTGATGATGATCGCCCTGAAGGATGCTAGTGGTGAAGAAAATGGTATTATTGTAAATGATGACTATGTTTCCTAACAATGATAAATGATGTGGTGTGGGAGTGATCTTTGGGGAGGTACTCTCCAGCGTGGTGACCTAGGAAGAGTTGAATGATGGCGTTGAGGTTATTGCTGGCATGGTGTGATCTACAATGTGATTCTATAGTGATGATGATGGTGATATAATGATGACGGCGACACATGTTTCCCTAGTGGAAGTGTGATTTGTGGGATTTATTGCTAGCGTGATAGATCCCACGAAGACACTATTGTTTTCTGTATTTTGAATTGGGATCTAGTTTCAATTTTGAAACTGTATAGCGTAATATATCTGTCTCCCACATTTCCCTCAATGAGGGTTTTCCATGAAAATAAAAAAATTATATGGAGGAATACTACCATTGCTGAAGCTCATTCTCAAAGCATAATGCTGTATTGAAACTAATTTATTTTATAAGCTCACAACATTTACTCGGATTACACAATCATCATGAAGCACCCTTGAATCAAAACCATTTGCATCAGTTAGGACTCGGAAATTATTATCAAAATGCTCAAGCTCACATTGAATGTTAGTTTTTTGGAGCTCCCATGTATTTTCCAAATTAGATAGATTCCATATTTTCCTTGGAAAATTAATTTTGAGTGAAGTGGGTAGGCCTCTTATTTATAGGATTATCTATTAAGAATTCTCCAGCACATCCAGTGCATTTTATAGATATCTTAATAACAACATCATGGAGCTCATCCCTTCGCAATTATCTAATGAAATCCATTGTTCGTGATGTTTATCATAGTCACAAATACATCCTTCAAAACATTTCTTATACACGATTCTACTCTTCTAGTAATCAAATACAAACACCATCTCTATTTGAAATGCTCATCATATTTAGAAACATTATCCCCGTCCTCACGAAATCTATTCCATTACCATATTTATGGAATTTTGATTTAATAAAACCCCTTTAACAATGCTCATCCTAATCACATAGCACACCGTTAGAATTCATAACTCTTTTACAAAACACAAATCATGTAACCCTTCTTTATGAAACTCATGCATTTCCCATATTTTCCTAATGTCATCAATGAAATCCACTTTTCAAAATAAAAACAAACATTCAAATATTTGACCCATAAAGATTGAAAACATTTGGAAGCGATGCCACCTTCAATACAGTTATCATCTTGAACTGCAAAATCCATTTTCATTCAAACTCCCTAATATTTCATAAACTCTAAGATCATTCTCATGAGGATTGGAAAGAAAAAACATTCCATAAATAATTTCCAACATTGAACAGGATTCATTATGTTAATCTACCCCTTTGGGATTCTTTTAAATCTATTTATTAATTGAATAAATTACTAACCTCTATCTAAACCTGATACTTAAGAAACAACTTAAAAAAATCTATATGTATACGAGAGCAATGATCGATGTAGAAAATAAGAGGGGTAGAAGGAATTGGATTCTCATATATTGGAATAATTAAATATGTCCAATTTATTTTATGAACGGGTCACCAATGCTTTACATGCCAACAAATGTTTCCTCATAACACCAAAATATCATTTTCACCCATTTCAACTAATTTAATATCTCAAATATCATATCTTTATTTTCCATTCACTTATAAACAAAAACTATTGCAACAAAAAACAATAAAAAAATTTCATCCATCTAGTTGGTGCCATTGCTCCACGTAAAACTAGAATACTAGAAATTCCAACCGGAAACACCAAAAAAACATTTCGTCCACCTCCATTATACAATAGAATTTATCCATTCTCCCCCATTAGTAATAAATCCAAACACCATTAATTGTACATTATAGATCTCAAAACACATTACCCCCAAATCGTATCTCCCTATAAACCAACATCACATTATACAATAGATTGAAAAAGTTAACACACCTATGGAGAGGGGATCAGTGGTAACCTCCTCATGCACTAGGAGGTGGTTGAAAACCATGTTTCAACGGATGATTCTCAAATTCCTATGATGAAAATCGATTGGTCAGTATGTCATCCACATTATCATTAGTTCTATCATGATTAATTTTAATCACAGGTTGTTCATCTGTTTCCTTGATAATGTTATTTATGATTTCAATGTGTTTTGTATAAGAATTATGAACATGATTATACGTAATATCAATTTCACTATTCGTTACACAGTGAATGAACATAGAATATTTTACCTAATCCAAAATATTAGGTTGTTTCTTCTTCATCTAACGTAGTTACGTACACACTTTTTTAAAAGATATATGCATAGCCTCAAAAATACTAAGAGAATTACTTTCTAATTTCGTACTTAACCAGTCCACAAATTTTGTTCCAATAATTAATTATCTGCCAGTTTTGTAATTTCTATCAACAAAAACTCTAGCCCAGGAAGCATTAGAAAACACAAGTAGTTAAATATCCCTTCATGAAATAATCTATAAACAATAATTATCCATACATTTAATGTACCTCAAGATAATTTTTACCTTAGACATTCTTTCTTCTTTTGTATTACTTTGAAAGTGATACACTAAGCATCTTGCAAAGAAAATATATGGCATTATCCCGGTCAAGTATAGTAATATTCTACTGATTCTCCAACACATCATGAGATTTATTGATGTCACATTCTAATGCTTTCCTAGTTTTATCCCAACCATAATCAGAGTCAATTTATTTGGAATCATTCATATTTCATTTCAATTGAAAATCCCTTGCATTATTTTCCATAAAAATAATTTTGAGGTATTTCCTCTAAATCACTTGTATATCTAACAAATTGGTGAGTTCCCCTATCATAGAAAATTCAAATTATAATTTAAAATGAATGGTTAATTCATCAACCGATCTCTATCTATTTCCAAAAAATATAATATCATCTACATACACTAGCACCATGAACTGATATTTGTGAGAAATTTTAATTTAAAGATTATTATCCAAATCTACTCATTGAAACTCAAGCTTCCTTGGAGAAGGATCCAATCAAAAATACCACTCTCACGGGTCCTGTTTTAATCTATATAGAGCCTTATTTATTATGTAAACCTTTATTTCACCATTACCAAATAGAAACCCCACTTGTTGATCTATGTTTAATTCATCATCAAGAAGATCATTCATGAATGATCTTTTAACATCCATATGATAAAATTTTTATCCTATTATAATTTTGATGGCATGGGACAATTTATTTAACTCCAGTCTCACTACGGGAAATTTTTTTTCATCCACATCAAAACCTTCAATCTGTTAATATCCATTACACACTAATGTCACATTTTTTTTAGAACATTACCATACTCATAAAATTTATTCTTTAATATCTAATTTGTACCAGTAACATTGTGATTTTTGGGTCTCTTAATAAGATCATATGTTTAGTTCTTGTTGATCTGATCTAACTCTTTATTCTTGGCTTTAACCCATGATTAATCATTTGCAGCTTCTTTAATTTAGGATGGTTCCACAACTGATATAAAGTAATATTTTTCATTATCCATCATTATCAATTTTGTGTTGGTGACACTTAATCCCCCATGGAATTGGATTGTTCAATTAATATTATTTCAATTCTTCTATGTGGTTTAGATAAAGATTCTTCAGCCATGGTTTTGACATCAAATTCTTCTTCTGAATCAACATTTTTTTATGGTCACAGAAAGTTTTCCAATATTTCCTATATTTCTATATTTGAATCTGTTCTATGTCCACTATATTCTTTATCATTAAACACATCATCATATAATCCTCCCATGGTATTTGTGGTCTTATATTCTACTATCTTAATATCACTGCTTTCCAATATTTTTCCAAGATTCTTATTGAAGACATTTTAGGATTTTCTATTCATTAAATATGCCATGAATATTCCTCTAACTTCTGTATCACTATGTTTGAATTTAATTTTTCTCATTTTAATTGAATAATTTGATTTTTCAACATCACAACTAATTACATTGTTTTACATGAATACAATTCTTTGACCAATCAGAACATTTTCAACTCCAAGGAAACCACACTTAGCTCTCCCCAACAATTCTAAATTTTAGAATTGTATAAACATTTTTTCTCCTTTTATTTTTTGAATTCGACTCACTTATGAGTTTAATATTAAGATTAAGAACTTTTTTTAGATTCCCTTAATATTTTTGGACATCCCCTCCAATATGGATGTATGGTCATTGATGACAACTTTCGATAATTCAATTGTGATCATTTGTTCCACAACATCTTCTATGTTTTGAATAGTTGATGACTGTTCTTTCACTTCTTATTATAGTTGTTAAAATTCAGTTTCATGCTGATCAACATTTTAAGAAGATTCCTCTTCAACTCCTTTACAATTTTAACATCTGTTAAATTGAATGACAATCATTCCCAGAGTATCCATTTTTTAAAACATGAGATCGTCATTAGTGGTCAACTGATTATCTCAATATTTTTATCTTGGTGGTTTTGACATTTCAATGGTATCAATCATGGAAGAATGTGTTCTAGATTTAAATTCTACTTCTTCTTCCTCTACGAATTCTTTATTATCATCTCCATATTCGTAGAAAAAAATCATCCTCTATTATTTTTCTATATTTGAAGTCTAATTTTTGGAAAAACATTCTATGAGGCTTATCTATATTTCCAAAATTAGTTTATTTATCATTGAACATTCATGGGGAAAGATGGGAAATGCGACCAACTATTCCCCATAGAAAAAAATTCCAATGGTAACATTCCGTCAAATTCCCCTTTTCCCTTCTTTAATTTCGTAGAAACGAGGGAAAGAATATCATTTTCTCTATTTTCATCATCAACACTATCACATAACATTTCCATTTTGTCCATGGATTTGAATAACTTTTTTTCATACTCGAGTATTTTCATCTTCTGGTTTTACTCTTATATCATATGTCACCAGACTATTTAGTAGATCAACCAAATAATAATTATACATACCCCATTCATAAAAGTCTATAAATTTTGGTTTAGATGGAGTTAGACGCCTTATCAAAATTTTATTGACAATGTCAATGTCTTCGAGTTATTCTCTAATCCCTCAAATTTCTTCTACAACTTCAGTAATTCGATTGAAGAAGGAATCATCAGTTTCATTTGAATTCATATTCAGATCAGCAAACCTATTTTACAGAACATAATATTTTTATTCCTTTACATTATTTTCAACTTCATATATATTCTATTGTTTTCCCCACATAGAATTTGATAATGTAAAACTGATCAAATTTAGATATATGTGATTTGAAAGATATATGGTGAGGGAATTCTGTGGATTAACATCTTTATCATGAATTTTTCGGTCTATTTCTATCATAGAAAACCTTGTTGGATCAGTGACTTGAATTCATTGTGTAGTGGAAAAAAGAACATAAAATATGAGGGATCATAGATGGGAACTTATCATGATCTTCCAAATATGAATGTTTCTTCCATCGAAGAGGATGGCTCCTCTAAAGAGTAATGAATTCTATGACTGTAAAGAAGGGATTTAATAAAAGTAACCTCTACACTCTAGAAACACGTGAAGGACCTTGGGAAACCATGAGAGGTGATGGGAGAACCAGGTTATCAAATTTTTCCTTTAAAAATAATATAACTTGTACCCACATTGGCTGGAACCTAATAAACCATTTTGATTGTAAATTTTAATAATTAAATAATTCACACGTAGAAAGGAAACACAACAATTTCTACATTGTAAACCAATAATGTCTAGTCCAAGGAGAACACACCAAAATATTGTTTATCATACCTAAATATATTAATAATCACTAGATGTGTGATACATATGCTCTGACACGTTAGCATTTTATAAGGAACACTTCATTTACAATGTTTTTGGGATAACACACTGCCTCCCTCAGAACACTTCTGTTGACTCCCCTTAGTTCACTTCTATGAGAGGATTATTACTTAGTTTTTTGATTTTATGGTCACATAAATGAATTTTAATTAATTTATTTGTACCTATAATAGCATGTGATTCTTATTTCATTGAACGAATAGGTCGATGCTCTTTTAAATCCCTATCCAGTTAAACCTGATAGACAATAATGCCTTTTGGGAAGCTCCTTCTTGAAGCACACTCTCGTATTGAAAAAAATCATTTGAAAATATAAAAAATTCAATGAGGATTACCTTATCATATTGAAGAACCCTTTGATCAAAATAATTACCATCAATCAAGACATATAATGAATTTTTCACAATGCTTATGGTCGCATTGAATTTTAATTTCATGGATCTCCCCTTTCTTCGAGAAATAAGAGAAATTTCATATTTTCCATGGAAAAATAATTTTGAGTGGAGAGGGGTAGCCTATTATTAATATTATAATCCATTAACAATGCTCATATTCCTCTATTTTCTTTTTAAAATCAATAAAAAATAACTTTACAACACTCTTCCCTTTACAATGCTCTAATGAAAGTCACTATTGGTAATGCTCATCGTTTCGCAAATTCCTTTCATAAAAACATTGCACAATCATGATGATTCTCTTGCCATAATCATGTAGAAACAATGTCTCTATTATTTAGTCTTCTTACCTTCACAAAAATAATCACAATATTTTAAAAAATCATCCCTTTGACATATTTATCAAATGTTCAATCTAAAAAACTACCTTTCACAATGCTCATCGTAATCATGGATCACACCATCAGAATTCATAAATCCTTTTTGAAAAAAACAACTCATATATACCTTATTCAGGAAACTATTTCCATTTATATATTTTCATAAGGCCTTCATGGAAATAAAATTTACAAAATGCAAGAAAAATTCCAATTTTTGGACCCAAAATGTTGGAAAACACTGAGAAACGGGGCCACCTTCGATATTGTTTTTACATTGAACAATAAGAGGAATTTTTTTCAAAATCCCTCATCATCCTTATGCTCCCTAATATTTCTTTGTGTGAATTGAAGAAAAAACACAAACCATACTCCATTTATAGAATTGAACACCCTTGGGTACAACAAGAATAACCCGGATAAAATAAAAAAACTAAAAAGGGGATTAACTAACCACAACTGAGTCTCAAAGTATATATTAGACATATCTAGTAACTAAAATAAGACCAGATAGAATCTATATAAAATCTTTTAACAAAAATTTCAAATGATCCATGCTACCATGATCTCAATGTGACCCCAAAGTTACAACCTTCCACCAACCAACATGGTCAAAAACTGTTCCCATGAACTAAGAATATGATCAAGAAAGAGGGCATACAAAATAGCTCGGTTCTACTAATACTGAATTACAAAAATAGGGTGTCAACTAAATAGATTATTTAGAAACTACCAAAGAATACATCCATTTCCTTTCCTGAAATAATACAATAACACTATCTTGAAATACATATATAAAAATTGGTTTTTATCTTTTGTGTAATCAACAACACTGTTTTTTTAAGCAACACACACCACATTTCAATTTTCAAAATATGATTTTACCACATTAAAACCAAATTTCAAAAGAAGGGACACTTGTCTTTGTTGAAAATAAATTAGTTTTATAAGTTGATAATATAAAGAGAAAAATAAAAACAATGAATTATATAAAGTAACCATGGGCTTTTCCCAAACATCCCTAGAGAGACCTATACACTTACTCAGGTCAGAACAACCTATTGGCATACGAGGAATCCCCATGGGAAACAACCACTAGACACCCTAATCTGATTGATCTAGTGAAACAACCCACCTATCCTATCACCAAATCCATGGGGTACCAACCCCTCTAATTGGGGATGAAAAACAAACCATAACTCGATCATCAAAAAGATTCTTAGGAACCCATGGAAGTAATACACTATGTAAGTAGGAGTCCCTCGCATGCATGACACATCTTAGCTTCCATCAGCAAACATTCCTAACATATACATGGACCCACTTATACAATAACACATTTATGATAATACCCAATATGGGTTCTAACTTTATATTTATCACATAATCAAAGGTGACTACTGGTTAATCACATCACATGGTATTATAAAACATTGTTGAAAACATTCCAAAATATTAACCGTACATTTACACATTCAAAATCACATTTCATTCCCTTGATGAAATTAGGTTCCAAAATGTGTTTATGTCGATTCAATCTCGAATAAGCGGTCAAAACATTTCTCAAATATTCTGAAAATTTATACAAACATCCACATTCAAGAGCATATTTCCAATCATGGATTTATTCCTAAATAAATATTTATTTCAAGACCAATATGAAAATACAAAATGCATTTAATTCTTCCAAATGGGATTCTATATCATTTAGAAACCAATAATCCTTTATAAAACACTAAATAGTCTCTAACATTAAACAAAATTTTGAAACCCCATTATGCCACTTAAGAAATCATGGAACCTTGTCAGAAAAATAACGAGATTGAAATGATTAGTAACCTTGATAGAAAACAAAATTTATTAGAGGGAATAACATTCAATGACATCATCATTTGAAATACCATCCATTTGTGAACTCTATAAAAGAATGAATGTTCCCACATCTAATGGTGAAAGACAAATAGTTTATAACTAAACAATATTCAAAGAAATAACATGTGCTTTCCCACTAGTACAACAAACAATTTTATAAAAATCACTAACTTTTACATAGAAATCCGAAAAATACTTTAATCAATTTAGTAAATCATTTTAATTGGAAAATTCCACCCAAATAATCTAATTCTACACTTAATGTAACAATAAACATTTTATAAAAAATATTTATGTGCATACACATAAGAATAAAAAATGTTTCACATAAAAACCTATTTTTATCAAAATAAACTACCTTGAAGACACCACAATTAGTTTTCCAAGTTTGTTATAAAGGAGTGATTCATGTATAAAAATTAATTGAAAACACCCAAGAAACATATGGATTGAATCATAATGGAAAGGGATAGAAACACATACCTCAACAGTGTCTGGAAGTGATGAAATAGTTAGAGAAGAGTGATCAAATCCCAAAGGACCACTCTCACAACATATAATAGAATGAAACAAAACCCACAAACAAACCCTAGGCATTAGGATTCATACAATAGAGAAAACTAAAAATAAAATCCCAAAGATCAAAATAGGAGAAGAGAAAGGGGAGAAAAATGACCCAAACCCTTAAAACTCGTTGTGGATTCAATGTTGAGGCATCATGGAGGGAGGGGATCCATGGAGAAGTGTTTATTTGTACCCTTAGTGTAGTAAAACATTCAAAGAGGGTGGGAGGATCGAGTTAAGGTAAAATAAAAGGAGGGTAAAATATGGTTTTTAATATTTTCAAATTAGGGGATGATAACATGGTTTTGTTAGACAATTTTACAAACAATGCATGAACCATGCAGTTGTAAATTCCCTAAAAGGAACCGACCTCACGACCACCCTAAATGGGTAGTTTAATGGTGTTCAAACCATGTGGTAGCTTATTCCAGAAAAACAAGACCAACCACATGACCAGGCCACAGAGTTTTTTGAGAATATGCCAAAATCTTGCGGTAGCTTCTATACACTTCCTGGACTGTAAGCATAGGTACTTAGGCGGATATATTAGGGTTATAATAACTGTTTGGTGCCCGTGCATAAGATGAAAACACATCCCATATTCCTAAACAAAAAAATTATCAACTAGGTCTCAACTCAAACCTCATCCAAAAAGATCTAATACTATGAAAATAATAAAATCACGAAGTATCTAAGGTAAGGGTGGGGAAATTATCCCCCCCCAATAAAAATGTATTCCCCCATAATTCTACTCAGTCTAATGATGATTAGAAGATGATTCAATTCCCAACCAAAACCAGGAAAAACCATGAACCTTGGTGTAACCTATTACCTCACATGTCACGCCCAACCAATCAAAATGAGGCGGCATCTTAATAATCAGGGGAGAATAAGAGAGTGTTTTACCAACCACAATAACATAGCTGATAAGGAATATTTATAACCCAAACAGCACCACTAGAGCTTAAATAGGAACACACTAGAAGGATAATCCACAATATGATGCCCCAGAAACCAACCCTACATCACCACCCCAATAAAACTATACCCTCAGTGCAATTGGGAACTCAACGACATCCAACAAGATAAAATCCAACTTCCATAGTAGAGAGAAATAACACCACCCCCAGAACTAGTAATTTCACCACACAAGATTAACCCCCCACTACAAAGGGAACTATGGAATTGAAATTCAACCAAAATAGTGAAAAAATACCACTGTTCATCGATTCCATAGACTCAACAACCTAAAAAACACACTGAGCTAAAATCAAGACCAGTCTACATAAGGGAAAAACACATACGAATAGGAACAAACTATTTAAATATCCACATTGATATTAATATAACCACTCAAGTAAAAAAATAACGACTTCATCACACTATTAAAATGAAAATAAGAACTTACATAAACATGAATACATTAATTGGAAAACATCAAACCATTACATCCAAACATAGGAGGTAAGAACTGGACTAAGTGGCTCTCACACACAACCACAAATATTTATTACTATACACAAGATTCACTCTATGTCCTATGACTAAATCCATGGGGGATGAAGCATTTTCTTCATCACAATTATGCACTGATATCCACCAACCAAGGATTCTTCTTCTTTGAAAATTTCTTCCTAGAAAACAAATCCAAATGACTCAAATGGACACAATGATTGTAGGTCCTCTAGGGATGCTACAAGATGGTTTTGAATGGAAGAACTGGCCACACTAGTGACTCAGACGTGAATAGTCTAAAATTCTAGATGATAGTACCTTTGGTGGAGACTCTTCAGAAATGGGTTCCTCTCGAACACCTTTCTCTCTAGTTGGGGAACCCTTGTAAGCAATAAGAGACATATTATTGCGTACTTGTAGTGCTAAGAAAACTTAATTATCTAGAAATTCATCATCCACCATATTTTTAGAAGGGTGAAACTTAGAGGATAGAACTCACCACTTAAAATCTGTATGAAGAACCTTAATGATAAGAGAAGACTTAAACAGATCCAATAATGTCACCTCCAGAGAAAAATGAAACTAGCCCATTGATGTGTTAAACATTGGACTTCATTGTTTACTAGACTTACTGAATACCCATGTGATCATACCTTCTCATCATCTTTAGATTATTAGGTATTAACCCTTGGATGAAGATGAAATAAAAAACTTCCCAGGTCACCAAACTTGCATCACAGGTGGGTAAATCATCTCTCAGTATTTTGAAGCTGGAGCATCAAATAAAATGAGAACAATATGAACTCTAATCATTTCTAGATTTCCCAACAATCTTATGATGCACTCAACCTCCGCAATCCACTCAACTACCTCAAAAAAACCTTGATCAACTCGATGTTTAGTCAACAGTTGAGAAGAACCCAAAACATGGTCTGAACCATTAGAAATGTTTTGGACTTCTCCAGGAAGAATATTCTAAATAACATAATGAAAAACAATTCAAAACCATCATCTATCAGAGGAACAATAAAAAATAAAATCTCGATCCAATGAAAAGGCTCAAAAACCAAACCCATACTGACAAAACCAAAAAACAACTTTTCAAGAGTCCAATTTCCATTTCAATATTCAAAACCACCTCACTTCAAATATGCATTCCAAGCACGAAATCCAGTTTTTAAAAAACATAATCCACATTATAAAAAACCATATTTTTGGATTCATTTTCCCATTTTAAAATCACTTTGGAAAATAATATGGCCAAGACTTTTACCTCAAATACACACCCATGGAATCCCATGAAATACCACATATGTGTTCATCCATTTTAATCCATATAATCCAACATACATTTTCCATACATACCCACACATGTTAGAATATTCTTAAGAAATAATGATTTCCATTCTCACATTTTCATTATCAAAACCCAAGAATTCACCAAATCACCAATCTATAAAACCTTTTTCATAAAACCAATTTAAATAAGTTCAAAATACTTTTAATGAAAAAATATAATTTTCACAAACTAAAATCATTTTAAAAGCATACTCACACCAACAATAACCAAAAATAAACGTAACTCATGAAAAAACATAAGGCAGAATAAGTGGGAATACTTAACATGGATACAGAGTAGTGGGCCATTCCAGAAGTAGGAATCAACAACTAAGACTACCTTGAACTATAAAAATGGATTCGACATGGTATACTACTCCATATGAGATCACTAGATGACATAGGATTTCCTCCATTGTCATCCCTCAATTCATAAAATGATGAAAGACTCAAATCCTAAACTACCCCTGGTAACTGGAGGATCAGACCAAGAAAGTGTTCAGAACACTCTTCCCGTACCTACCACCAATGTCTAGTTAGTCCTAATATCCATCTACCTGACACCCCAAATAACAAATAACCTCTTTTGATTGCATTTTATCACAAAACAGGCTGGGATATCATCCGATACGACACTCGACATGGTCCACAACATGACCAAAATAACATTGCAGATCTTCACAGGCTAAAGACTAGTTTCAGGAATCAAATATTAACTGAGTGGGAGAAATTTTATCCAAATGAATAAAATCGATCAAATTAAAAAAAATGGAAATAACTCGAAATAGATGAGTCTCAAATAAATATATAAAACATATTTAGTTACAACTATGGATCATGATAGAAACTAAACAGAAAATGTGTATAAAATCTAAAACTGATCGACTTACCACGATCTTTATGGGACCCCAAGGTCACCACAATCCACTAACCAACAAGCTCCGTCAACGAGCTCATAGATGAAGAACATAAACAAGAAAGAGGACCCTCAAAACAGATTAGGTCTACCAACATTGAATAATACAAGTATGATGTGAGCTATACATATATTTTAAAAACAACCAAATAATCCATGTGTTTTTTTCTGAGAACAATGCAATAAAACTATATTGAAATACATGTAAGAAATTATGGTTTTCTCATTTTTGTAAACAAACCCTCATTTCCTTGTAAAACAACATTTCCCATATTTCTATTTTCAAAAGATAATTTTACCACTTTGAAAATGAAACTCAGAAAAAGGGTTATAGTGCTATGCTGAAAATAAATTAGAGGTATAAAATAGAAAGTATGTTCAGAAAAATACAAACAGTATATTATAGAACGTACCCTTGTGCATATCGCAATCATTACTTTATTTAAACCTAGATGTACTTGGTTTGGAACAACCCGTCAACATATGGTGAAGCCCCATAGTCAGTAACCTCTAGCTGCCCTAAACTTTCCGATATAGTGACATAACCCACCAGGACTATCATCAAATACAGGTGTACGAACCCATATAATCGGATCTAGAAAAAACTATCACTCTATACTCTAAAATATTCATAGGAACCCCTGGTATTTATATACTGTGTATGTAGGAGGTCCTCACATGCATAAATCATCTTACCTACTTTCACATTGCTTGGATACCTCAAAAACATACACAACCTAAACAATAACCCATATTAGGTAATCCCCAATATGATTGACCATTATATATGTATCACTTCATCCAAAGTTTCAATAGGTCCATCACATCACTTGGTCTTATAATACATTGTTCAAAATATTCAAATATTCTATGTACACATTAAAACATTCAAAATCATATTTAATTTCCAAATAAAATAAGGTACCAAATGGGCGTTATATCGACTCCTTTTCACAAACACTTTCCAAAAATTTCTCTACTATTCTAAAATATTATACAAAAATCCTATTTTAATAACATAAATTCAAAAATGCGTTTACTTCAAACCCAATATTATTTCTAGAACAATTATTAAACACATAGTCCATTTAAAGATTCCAAACGACCTTCTATATCATTTAGAAACGAATACACCTTTATAAAACACAAAACATGCCATAACATTCAATTCAATATTGATGTCACATTATGTCATTTTGGAAATCATAGAACTATTTTATAAAAATAAAGATAAAGAGAAGATGGGGAACCTTCTTTGGAAACCAAATTTCATGTTGGGAATCAATATTAATTCCATCATCAATTTAATGCTCATAAATGTTTGAACTCCATGTACCCATGGATGTTCCCACATCTAATGGAATACCATAACTAATTTTTCTCTAAATAGTTTTTAAAGATACAACATATGATTTCAAAATAGTAAAACAAACCATTTTATAAAAACCCCCACCCTATACATAACAATACCAAACACAATCCAATCAATTTAATGAAACATTTAAATTGGAAAAAACCATCCAAATAATCTAATTATGTAGTTTAAGGCTCAAATAACATTTTACCAAAAACGTTAGATGGGAATACACATAAAAATAATTACATATTCACTTCTAAATCTATTGTTAACAAATTAAAATATGACGAAAACATAATAATTAGATAACAATGTATGTTATAAAGGTGTGAATTATTTCTAAATATTCATTAAAAACACCCAAGCATCATATGGGTTGAATCAGAAGGGAAAGGGATAGAAAAACCAACAAAAATGGTGTTTGGAAGTGAAAAAACGTTTTAAGAAGAGAGATCCAAGCTCCACGGACCACCCGTAAACCCTAGAATCCAACAAAACACAACACACACACAAAATCAATCTATTTGGGTTCTTTTAATTGTGGAAACACTAAAGAAACTGAAGAGATCAATATAAAAGAAGGAAATGGTGAGAAAAATGTTTAAATACCATTAACACTCACCTATAATTCGAATGAAAAGCACCTTGTAGGGAGGAAACCAAATAGAGGGGGTTTTGTTTCCAACCATCCCAATGCCAAAATAGACTAGGAGGGAGGGGGATCAGGATAGGGTAAAATTGGTGGAGGGTAGAATAGGTTTTTTTTACGATTTAGGTCAATCACAAAATTTTTCTTCACATTTTTCCAAATTGTGGGCCAACCATGCGGTATCCACATACCATGAAGGAACCCACCACATGACCAACATTTACACTTTTTCTACAATAAAAAATCATGCGGTAGCTTCTATCAAAATCCCAAACCTACCAAAAAACTATTCTACATGTTTTGTGAGACTTTGTGAATAGGGTATCTTCTGTCCACTTCCTAGACTTTCATCACATGTACTTGGGCCGATCATCTCAGTTTCTACTAATAGTTTAGTTTCTGTGAACAAGGAGAAAACCCACCCATAATTCCGAAACATAGAAAATTTCAGTATGGAAAAAAGTTTATCCTCAACCAAAAATATCCAAGACCACAAAAAGAATAAAATTAATGAGTATCAGATGTCGGTGTGTGACATATTAAAATTTAATTAAGAGAATAGGTCATGAAATCATAACATAGTAATAAGACATGAGATTTATGCCATTCTCATTAGTTTGTATGGTTGTAAAATTTACAAGAAGAAATAGGTTCACTCATTATGTTATGGTCATGAAATCAAGCCCCCACATCAACTTATGGATATGAAACTATATCCATAAATAAAATTATTACCATGTGATCAGGTTCATGAATAAACATATGGACATGAAACCAGTTATATTTGTAACATTGGGATCATGTTATCAGGTTCACACATAACATTGTGAATGTGTAATCTTGTTCATGTATAATCTTATGAACACGAAACTAGGTCCATGCATAAAATTGTTAAGTTGTAATTGGGTTCATGCATAATATTTTGTACATGAAACATGGTCCGTGCATAAAATTGTTAACTTGTAAGAAGGATCATTTATAACATTTTAAAAATGTAATTAGGTTCTTTCATAACCTTATGTGCATGCAACAAGTTACATGAATATCATCGTGAATAGGTAATGAAGATCAAGAATAAAATTTATACTTATGATTCATCAATTATTTCCCATGTCATTGGAGGGAGATATAGATCACTAGCAACAGATAATAGAACTATTCCAACAAGTTCTATAAAATAATAAAAAATTCAACATATAGTGACCAAAAAAATAAACTTGTTTTATAAACATTAAATCATATTCAATGAAATAAAATGTGTATTATTATCATTTAATAACATCATAACCTATGGAAAAGGGATATTCATCATAATAATTTCATCAAATTATAACCACTGAAATGAAGTGGGATTCAATAGAATGCAACCCAAGGAAGAGAACCAAGATTCATAATAATAATTCCAACAAAATAAAAGACCATTGATGATAGAATATTAATAGAACCTTTGGAACTTTTCATATAATAACTTGAGTAACATTAATAGATTTCATCTTATATGGAAAATAACTTATTAGGAGATTATGAATAAAAGTTTTTGTGGTAAATATCATTTCTTATTTTAAAGTCCGCTTTAATACATAAACACTTTTGAAAACAATTTTATTTAAAATAAACACGAAATCATATAAATAATTCCTTGAAAACCATTATGAACCATTTTTCATTAGAAACTTATAAATAGATCTTGAAAACATTTTGAAAACCATTTTACATAAAAACATATAAAAATAGATTTAAATTTTTCTGAAAACCATTTAATTATAATTATTTTTTAAAAACATTCTCTTAAAAATTATCCTTTAATGATGAAAATAAATCTTCAATGGATTAATGGTGGATAAATCTTTAAATGTAGTATGACATAAATAGGGAATTCCTTGTGAATTATAAAAAGGATGAAAAAATTCTTCATTTCGAAAGTTACATGAATATTCATTTGAATGAATTGGTGAAAGTGAAAATTTTAATATTTTATTTTAAATATCATTGGATATTAGTAAAATATACTTGGAAAACCTTTTGAGAAAACATGGTTTTCTGACAGAAGAAGAGGTTTAGTGGGACTTTCTTAATAACACATTCTAAACTATATTTTTAACTAATGAGTAGAAAAATGTTACCAATATATGACTATAGTATGAATAAATGGTGGGGAATAAAATTGTTGAATTTCAGGAGATATGGGTTGTATTATTTCATCAAAGGAAGCATAAATATAAATAATCATGAAAAGTGGTGAGATTTTTTCAATAATCTCATATCACCTAGTAACGTCGGATATTGACATACATGTAAGAAAATGAAATTAAATGAATCTTAGAATATCATGAAATTTTGGATATTCAATATATATCGGGGAAATGGATGTATACACACCTGAATATCAATTTATCCACCTAACAGAATTTGTGTCTCAATTAAGGAAAATTGAGACAATAATATTTTATAGATTGGGTAAATTTGGAAACCTAAAACCCATGACATAAAAGAAATAGAATGGATATGTAAATACCCTTAAATTTAATTATTATTAAAATTTATTACATCCATGTGTAGTGTATACACCACATAAATGGAATGGGGGTGGATAAAGCATGTATCTCACAGAAATAAAAATTGATAAGAAATCACCATACCATGTGTATTGACTCTCATCTTACTCATTCAAACCACCTGTATAATGAATATAAAAACATTTTATGTATTTTAATGAATAAAATTCTTATATATAATACTATATATGGTTTATTAAAACCTTATATTACCCAATTTTTATCAATCTTATGATACGGTTTCAATTCAGGTAATATTTTCTTTATTCTTTTCCAGTGTCTTAATTTGGTATATCATTGGTCCTTACAACAATATCAGGAATCCATAATCTAAAAAATTATTCAAATATAATTAATATTAACTATATATATATTTTAATCTATAGAATATATAATTGTGAAATGGAACACACATTTCATGGAGACTGTATGCCCTACGTATTCCTAAATGATATTTTGGTATAACTATCATATTGAAAGAAATATAGTAAAATACGTATATGAACATATCTTTATTTATATTATTATTACATTATACATATGATATCACATATTTTATATATATTCACTAAAAACATCCTTAATACAATCCATTTTTTTTATTAATGAATCATATCACATCGAGGGGGCGGTTTCATCAAACAGAATTATACTATTAACACAAAATGAAAAATAAAATGACATGTTCTGTAAAAAAATAAGATTAATGAAATAATAATTAAAATATATTAGATATATATATATATATATATATGTTTTAACTTGTAATTTATATCATGAGAGGCATTAATGGAAAAAATATATCATCAATTTGTGAGGTGGTAGTTCCATTTACAAATAAACTATAATCTTGTTACCCATTATATTGAGGTGTGTGTGAGTATAGGTATAAACCTTATAAAAACAATATAATATTATATTTTTCATATTTAATTTTTATATGATCATGGATAATTTATATGTGAGGGTGAGGATAAGGAATATATAATGAATGAGTTTGGGAGAATGTGTTACCTCTTAATCTAGAAACCCCTTTTGGTTTCTACGAAAACAGATCCTTGGAAGAATTTCATCCCAATGGAAGTGTTCATAGTGGAAGGTAGGGTTGTTGGTATGTTTATTAGGAAGATTTTTTGTGATCTTAATAGGTTCTATGTTTGTTAATAACATGTATATGTTATGGCATTTTATAGGGAAGGAGGAGTGGAACTCTTGAATTGTTTTAAAGAGATAATTCCACCCACATATTTCAGGTCGAATGTGGTTCCAATAATGAAGAAAATATGATAAAATGGAATATGGTGTTGAAAAATGAAAAAAAAATTTCTATTTTAAATTTTTATTGGATGTTTTGGGATTTATGGTTTTTAGTCCCTTATTAAGAAAAATTTTATCTTAAACGATGTAATTAATTTTAATTACATTCCCAATTTTTTTGGTGAAAATTTATTTTAACCTTATTTGACATTATAAATTATGATTATTCAAAATATGGAATCAAATTTTAAAAATTTAAACAACATAAGTGGTATAAGTTAATTTAAAATTAAACTAAAAGTAGGGTTATCAATGTATGGTAATAAAGTAAAAACATTCATAATAAAAAAAGTTTTTATATCTGATTTCAATGTGAAATGGGTTTCAATTATCAAAATTTTATTAATAGATATATATTTTATCAAATCAATCATTTAAACCCATTTATAATATATTTTTTCCTTATAAATTAATTAGAAGAAAAAATAGTTTTGAATTAAAATCTATTATTTATAACTATTAATTTAAAAATAAATCCATATAGAAAAGTAAAAAAAAAATTATCCTAACAAAATATTTATGTTTCTATCCAAAATATAATGTGTATTTTGAAATATTATGTATATAAATTTTCCAAAAATTGTATTTAAAATGGGTTCACTATTAAAATTATTTGAAACTACCTTTATAAAAAATATTTGTTTTAATGCAAACAATTTGGTTTTTTCATATCTTATGTCTATAAAATATATTGTATGGATAAAAATATTTTATTGAATATATAACATATATATTACATTCTTATCAGTTAATACTTTTTATTAATTTAATTTATCAGGGAAACACAGCTTTGTGACCATAGAAATATGAATATTTTCTTTTATATTGAATCTATTTTAGTATTAATTTCTAATGAAAATTAGACATATGAATTCATATTATATTTTTGTAAAGAATTTATTTTTAAAAAATAGATAATAATGTTAATAATGGAAAATTAATTAATACGTTATAATTTTATCATTTAAATAATTACAACAATGAAATGACATTTCGTAGAAAAAGCAGTGTTGCCTATAACATATGCCAAGTAAGTACTCCGTGTAATATATGACATTTTGATGTTCTGTGGAATGTATTCTATGTTCATTTGTTTGTAACATATTTAAGTTCAATTCTATGTTAAATGAATTTTTTACATAGTTAGTTACATGACATAAATGAAAATTTAATTTATTTGAATAAATGCCCATAAAAACTCATTATGTTACATTATACCCTATTACAATGAGTTTTCCCCTCGAAATTCATTTGGGTTATCAAAGGTTCAATAAATTAATGCATCATTCATAGAATATAACATCGTAAAAATGAATACCAAAGGATAATTTAAAAAGGGAATGTTGAAAACATACTGATTACCTGATGTGACTTATAACAAGGTTTCCACATAGTAGAAAATAGGTGGAAAGTGAAAACATGGAATGGAGGGAAAATATTTAAATCATGTTAGGATAGAAAGTTATAAAAAATAATGTTAGAATAATGTTAACAATATCAAATCAATAAATCTATCATAAACTAAGGGACCATCTATTTCATCGAAAACAAATGTACATGGATACTTTTTTTGTAGAAAGTTATTTTCTTCCAAAAAATATTTAATTTCATGAAATTATATACTTTTATGATTTCATGAAAACATCCCCAATATTTTTTTGATCCACTTCACCTATATCACCCAAAAGGAAGGTGAATTTTCCTTTATTTTATCCCAAAAAGATCATGACATCCCTGAAATTCCACCCCATATATTATTAATGACCATCAACATAAATAGGTTATCCAATATGCATAAGTCCTCTTCTGGTGAGATAACATAGTAATGTCAAACGAAGATTACATGAATATTGACGTAAGCATTTAATAAATTGGTAACCTTATAAACCTTACAAAATATATTTCACCCATACTTCCATAAATATTTTATTATCTTATGCATAAAACATTTTTATTGAATACATGGGTTCTTCTATGCATCGATAGAACATTATATGCATTTTTATCATTCCAAAAATCATAAAAATTGAAATAATCATATGAAACATTAGTAAAAGATTAAAAATAATATTATCATTGAGATAATTCATACACAAACAAACATGAACATACCAACCAAGGGTGCTAAGGTTTCACTAATTTTCATTATTTAATTAATACAATGTCATTTCATAGGATTTCACTTTATATATTTTCATCAGTGGTTGTTGTGATTTTTTATACATATTATCCCTTATGTTGGGCATAGACTCACATAGTTCCCAAACTCCATGCACATTAAACACATAAGTGTCAGTGGTTTTTTCTATTGATCATTCTCATAACTCGGTTCATTGAGTTTCCCATTATCATCACTTATAAGTTCTTTTTGATAGTGGCAAGGATTTCCACAAATAAAACACCTTCATGTTCCTTTAATTATGTATATTATGTTATCTTTTCTATAGTTTTAGAATGTAGGTGTTTGAAAAATTTTATTCTCTCCATGGTTTTTATATTCCCCTTTAAACTCCATCATCCTCTTTTTGTAAAACCCATGAGTTTGATATGTTTTTCTAACCAACATTTCAACATTTATTTCATAATGAAAAATCTATTCATAAATAATAATGTCTCTTGTGGAAAACACCAATTTGAGAAATAATTTTTTGCACTTAAATTACCTATCAACTTTTCTTTCAGGTTAGATGTTAATTGTAGAAGCATACATCTTATGTCTTGGGAAATTATCCTCATAGGTACCGATGGATTCATCATACTTTTTCCTCAACTCAATTAAAATATTTTGTATATTCACTTGAAGAAAATGGGGAATGTAATAATTATATAATAATTTCTTGAACTCATCCCCATCCATGGATTCAGTTTTATCTTTCTTCATTGTATTCTTAATTTGAGTCCACCACTAATATGCTTCACCTTCTAACTGATAAACAACCCAAAATGACATTATCATGATATGAACACTTTTTAATAGAGAATATAATTCTAGTGGTAATAATCCAATGATTATTAATAAGTGGATCATATAACCTGATGATAGATGGTGGATGATTCCTCACGGAGGACTGAAGATAATTTTTTTCCTCCTTTTCTTCTTTGGTAACTCATAATAATTCATTGATTGAAAAAGCTATTCGTGTATAGAAATTTGGTTTTGTATTCCACCCCCTTAGAATTCGGATCATCAAGAGGAAATTGTTTTCATTGTCCATTGAAATCACTATTAACACAGTTCCTTCAGGTTCTAGACAATGTCTAAAACCAAAAGCATAAAGTAAGTAACCGTTATAATAATGAGGAACCACATAATCATGAGAAGTAATTTATATGATGCCTAAACTATGGCACCTTCAGTTTATCCTGGGTTATTTATATACATATTCTATTTAAATTCTTCATGATTGTTTATGAAGAGATTTTGAATATTAAAATTATATCCCTCGGGAGTGTCAAACTAGGTGTTCAACAAGGCCAGTTGTCATGTATGAGATTACCCCGTGTCAGGTACAATACATCTTGTCAGAGTTATTACCCTCAAGTACATGTATTCTTAATACACATAACCATGTAGTATCTAGATAGGGATGCATTTATATGGAACCCATCAATCTATCCTTTTCCCAAATTATCAGAAATTTTCAAATATATTAACTTATCCTTATATTTATCCTTATATAAACCCCCACACATATCCTTATAAATATACCAGTGGATCTCAATAAATATTTCTCATACTATTCTACAATGGTTGACTAATATTTTCTTTTTATTCCAATTATAGAAACCCAGGCCTAACATACATGGACATTACATCATTTTAGTTGAATATTAATTAAATATATAAAATACATTCTAGAGGACCATAATAGTTTAACGTATTTGGAAACATGGAAAGAAAATATTATATTCTGGTGAAGATAATAAATATATCCCATTAATATCTCCACCACAAGTAATTATACATAAAAGATTTTATCATAACATTGTGAAAGGAAACATAAGAAATGGGTGTGATCAAATTCTCAATAAGGGTAAATAAAGAAAATCTGTAAGCATAACATGAAAAAAGGATACAGAACATGAGAACAATGTTTGATGATCATTCCTAATATATTATATATCAAAATATGTTTTTGTATTTTATAATAAATAGGTCATAATATAATTAAGATCATAAGTCATGAAATCATGGAATTGGAATACGATATGGTATTTGTGGCATAAATGCTGTATTATAAAATGTAAAATCTGTATATATAAAATCATGTTCAATCATTAAGATCTAGACATAAAATCAAGCCCCCACATCAACTTATCAACATGAAACTAGGTCCATGAAGAATATTTTCAATGTGTAGTTAGGTTCATGAGTAAACTTATAGACATGAAACCATGTCCATGAAAAACATTGTGAATATTTTATTAGGTTAATGCATAATATTTTAAATATTTAATTGGGATTTTACATAAAATTATCGATAGGAAACTAGGTCCATGCATAACATGGTGAACATGTAATAAGGTACCTTATAGAATGGAAACCATGTCTATGAATTACATTATGGAAAAGTAATAAGGTTCACTCATTACATTGTGAACATATAATAAGGTTCAATCATAAACACATGGAAATGAAAGTCGGTATATGAATAACATTGTGAACATGTAACAATGATCACACATGCCATTTATACTCCCAAGTCATACATTATTACACAATTCATTGAATATAGATATAGGTCCCACCCATCTCCAAATAAAATCATCCATATTTGTTCCATAAGATAATAAAAAATTCATCATATGATGTCCAAAAAAAGAAATAAGTTTTATATACATCAAATCATAACCCATGAAATGAAATGGTTATAATTAACATTTCATCACATCATATCCTATGGAAAATATATAGGTTTCATAATCATTTCATCAAAGAATAACCCATAAAAATAAGAGGGTTTCCAAATAATATAACCCATGAAAGAGAAATTTGTTTCATAATCATAATTAGATCAAAACACCAAACCATTCCATATATATTATGAATGGAACCATTGGATCAGTTCCTTGAAGGGATTGAGTAACATCAATAGTTGTCATACTATATGAAAAATAACTTCGAATGTGATTTTGAAAAAATTTCATGAGGTAAATATCATTTCATATTTGGAAAGAATTTTTAAAACATAAAACCTTTTTGAAACCATTTTCATTAAATGAAATGTGATATCTTATAAATAATTTTATGAAAACCATTAGAAATACATTCTATTTGGAAATATATAGAGAGAATAAAAATTCTGTTAAACCCAATTTAAGTTAAAACATAAATAAAAAGCATTATAATGTTTAGAAAACAATTTCATTTAAAACATATTTTAAAAATATTTTCCTAAAAATTATCCTTTAATTATGTAAACAAATATTTAAAGGTTTGATGGAAAAAATCTATATGTGTCATTCAAGGTAAAAAGAACATTAGTTTTGCATGGTAAAAAGGGAAAAATTATTCCTTGTATAGAATTTGTGAAATAAAAAATGGGTAAACATGTATTTCAATTATCATGAAAGATTAGTATAACATTCTTGGATTATTTTTTTGAGATATGGTTTTCTGACCAATGTGGGGGTAATGTCAGGATTTCTTAAAATCAATTTATCAACTATCTTATGTAAAAAGATTATTAATATTTTACCAATATATTAATATAACATTAATAACCATATGGGAGGAAAATTCATGAATCTATTAAGATATGGGTTGTATTATTTCATTAAAGGAAGCATAAACATAAACAAACAAGAAAATTCTGAGGATGTTTCAATGAACTCTCACATCTTGGAAACATGGGATAATGATCTCCACGAAAAAAATAAAATTATATAAAGCATATAATATCATTGAAAATTATATATTCATGTTATATAATGTAAAATGGATGTATAAACACATCAAAATGAATTTAGGTTCATAACAATTCATGAGTCTTAGAGAAGACAAATTGGGACCAACCTATTTTACAGATTTTGTATCATTCGAAACATAAACCACATGAGACAAATGTCATAGAATATTTATGTAAATACCAATAAATATAAAAATAAGAATAATTGATTAAATCCAAGTGTTTTATACACACATCATAAAATTAATGGGTAAAAAATAAATCATGTATCTTGTGAGAATAAAAAATGAGAAAAAATCTCGTTACCTTGTGTCTGGATTCTCATCGCACTCATTCAAACCACTAGTATAATAAATATAAATTTATTTTAAATAATTAATAGAAACATATTTTTATATCTAATACAATATATGGTATTATTAAGACCATATATTACCCACTTGTTTACAATCATATGTTAAGGTTTCAATTCATGTATTACGGAATTATTCATCGCATGTGCATTAATTTGTTATATCATTGGTCCTTATACTTAAATATTGATTCCAGAATATAAACCATGATATAATTATAGTTTATATTCATTATACGTATATTATAATAATATATATAATATATTATTATGAAATAGAATACACCATTTCTGGATATGGTAGGTCATATTTACACAAGAACACTATTTCTATTTTATTGTCCTATTGAAGGAAAGTAAATGACACACACAAACAGATATATATATATTAGAATAATTATTATATAATATATTTCATATATATTCTCTATATTCATCTTTAATACAATCCATGTATTGTATGAATGAATGATATCACTTTGAGTGGGTAATTGTCCACACTTCCTGAAACGAAATTATCGTATTAACAGAAAATAGAATGTAAAAAATATATGTCTTAAAAATGAATAAATAAGATTAAATAAATAATAAATATAATATAAGATAAAAAAACATATATTTTTCCATATTAATGTCTAACATGATAGGTGGTAAAGAAAAAGTTATAAATCATCGTTTAGTGAGGAGGTAGTTCACCGCACACATAAACATTATGTTCGCTACCAATTTGTCAGTGGTGTGTGTGAGTATAAATATAAAAAAAATATTATTGAAACATAATAGTATATTTTGGATACTAGTGTTGTTATATTATCATGGGATAAATATATTTGATGGGTGGAGAGTTAAAATAATATAAACAAGCTTGGGAGAAGGTGTTAACTCTAAATTGGGTAACTCCTTTTGGTTCGTGCCAAAAGTTTTCCTTGGAATACTTTATGATCAAATGGGGGATTCATGGAGGAAGGGAGGAATGTTTTTATGGGTATTGGTAATATTTTGGCCTCACTTAATAGGTTTTAGAGGTTTGAAGAAGATGGATAAGTGGTGGCCTTTTATAGTGAAGGGATAGTGACACACCGGTACATATTTGAAGAGAGAATTCCACCCACATTATTTATGTTGAATGCAGATCCAATAATGATAAAAATATGATTAAAGGTAGTATATGGTAGATATTTGGCCATCCAATGGCTTTCTGAAAATTTTATCTGTCATTTTGGGCCTTATGGTTTTGGTGTTGTCTCTTATTATGTTTGATTTCACCTTAATCGATGTAATTAATCTTAATTACATTCATATATATTTTTGGTAAAAACATAGTTGATATTATTAGAAATTATAAATTATTCTGATTCCAAAAATGGAATCATTTTTTTGAAATTCAAATCATTGAATTTTCATAAATTAATTTTAAATTATTACTGTTGTTGTGTCAACAATGCCATTTTTAATGTAAAAACATTTAAAAGTTTGATAAGGTTTTAGAAAAACATTCAATAAAAAATTTGTTCTAATTACCAAAATTGGATTAATTTATTAAATTTATATATAAATAAAATTTTAAACGAAAATAAAATATAATTTATCCTTATAATAAAATTCAATAAAAAAGTTGTTTTGAATTAATATCCTGTATTTTTCACTATTGATTTAGAAATGAAACATTACAAATAAATAAAAAAACTCCAAGACTATTTTTTATTTTTCACTTTAAAATATAATGTTTATTTTGACATATTTAATGTATAAAATTTCTAAAATTGAATTTAAAATGGGGTTTTTATTGAAAGATGTTAACACTACCTATACAAAAAATTTAAGTTTTATACATAAAATTATGTTTGTTCTTATGTTATATCTATCAAATCTATTGGATGAAAAAAATATATATGTTTGAATATATAACATTAATATTACAGTGATTTCACAATTTTTTTAATTAATTCTGTTTACTTGTGTAAAAATGATTTGTGACCAAAAAAAATATCAATATTTTTCTTGTATATTGAATAAGTCTTTATATTCTTTTATAATTAAATTATAACATATGAATTAATATTATATTTTTGTAAAAAATATATTTTCATAAATTAGTTTATAATATTCATAATGACTAATTTAACTTCTTGTTTATAATTACCCCATTTAATTAATAATAATAATAATAGGATGTTTCGTAGAAACATCAGTGTCGTGTGTAATGTATGCCAAGTCGATGTTTTATGTAATGTATGCCAAGTAAATGTTCCATGTAACATAAATCATGTTCATGTTCTTTGTAATTTATACCAATTCCATTCCATATAAAATGATTTCTTGACATAGGGTATTTTAAGACATAAATGAAAATTTATTTTATTCCAAAAAGGTCTAAAAATGGATTGTTACACTATAAATATTTATTTTAGGAGGTATTATCATCTTCATCATCTTTGAATTTCTTTGGACATGTATCAGTATTTTCAATAAAATTTAAACACCTAAATTAAGGGAGTCACAGTTTCAAATTATAAAATATATTTCATATTTCATATTTTAGGAAATTAATGACATGTATTCATCAACACCATTTTAATATATGTCACACTTCTACAAAAACATTTTCATTACACTATACTCTACTTCATGGAATTTATATTTTCCAATTATATCATCATCATTAGTCCAAATATAATATCCAATAAGATTATGATGACTAATATCTTATATTAATTCATTTTGATGCATTTCACCAATCACTGAATCCATCATAATGAAATGAGGAGTAAACCTTCTTAGGTTAAAACTCACAATCAAGACTCCATTAAGGTCTTTTATGATTCTACAGATCTCATCAAAATAACATTAAGCATATCAAAGAATATATGGACTATTTCATTCAAGTGTATCATTATGTACATTAACATAATCCATGTAACACCCCAAGATTCCACGGTATGTTTCCCTTTGAGTAATGCAATAGCTTGCATTGTATGCAACTTCGAAATTCTAACACACCGTGATCAATCAAAGTAGCCGTTATGAATAGTAATACCCAATTTTTGAAATTTTATACATTTTATCTTTCAAAATGATCTTCATTTTTTGATTCATTATATCTAAATTATCCTAGGGTGAAATATTGGTACCTTTTGGATAACTTTTATATTTTGACGAATAGTGAAAATTACTAAATTTTAATTAAAAACAACTTTTTTAATCAAAATAATTAATAGTGATACATTATTAATTTGATTAGTTTTAAATTATATTTAGAATATATTTTTACCATTTAATACAATGTTGGTCATTGGACATAATTTCACAATTATACCGGACATAAAGAATTGTCAATATTTCGATAGTTATTATATTTTAAAAACACGCTTTTTGTTTTGACTGCGGGAATTAATATTAAATTAATTTCTGCCACTTATGTGTTTTGAATTTGGAAAAATGGATTCCATGTTTTTAATCAGGATTTCCAAATTATGTAAATAGGTTACTTATATTTTTAGACATTTTGAATAATTACTTCGGTAAATATTTTTTTTACCATGTTTAAAGGGTAAATCCGATAAATAAGAGTAAAAAAATAATATTATAATAATAATAAATTACCATCAAACGTGTCCTAAACTTAATGGGCGATACATATCTGACCATGGGAATCTTTGGGTCGATTTTGGGACCTGATGTAGCCACTTGTAGGTGATAGGGACACTTTATATTAATTAAGTTTAAGTAAATAAAAAAATGACATAAGCTTATATCTTTTAGAAAAACAATTTTTACATAAAGTTATATATGTTATATTTTCAATTATAAATATTTATTATAAAGATAAAAATATTTCCTATATAATTGTATTTTATTTATAATTTTTTTACATTTGAAAAGTAAAAATATATATGACACAATAATGATGCAGTATTTTCCTTTTTAATGAATGAATCAAATACTTGGTATAATAAATGTTAAAATAAATATAATTTGAAAATTTTGATGACATAAACGAATTTTATTGGTTAATATGATATGTTATGATTTATTATATTAATTGTTTCCGAATTAATAAAGTTTTTATGAATTTAACAAAAATCAATTATTGAGTAGTGTCAAAATTGACATAAATGAGTTTTTAAAACAAATATTGTATTATTAATTTATATTCTATTCCTAAAAACCTGAGGATCTAAAAAAGAACTTATATAATTATTTTTGTATCATTAGTGGACCACTTGGGGGTCTCTTGGATGTATATAGTATGTTTATTAACTATATATTATAAAAATACAACGTTTCATGGTAAGTGTTAAACTAATTAACCAAGAGTTAAAACTAAAACATAAGGTTAATATATTTACCGAAACCTATCTAAAATCTATTGGTTGAAAGGATTTAGAACCATACCAGCCTTATACTTTGAATTATAAACTTTTGATACATTATAAACAGAATATTATTTTATTATAAAATAATACTTTATGTTTTTTCTTAAGAGCCCCTCACCCCTCTTATAGAAGGGCACTCCCCCTTCTCATTAATTCAAACCTTCAAAGCTATTTGTCTCAGCCAAACCCTGCCCAAATATCCTCCCAACTTCAAATAATTCATCCTACAGGCCTTATTTTGGTCATAAATCCAACCTAAGGAGACCTTTTGATCAAATCAAAATGAAGAAGCCGAAGAAGAGGTAACCTCTTCACCACCCTCTCTAAAGTTTCTTTCTTCTTCAACTTCATCATTCATTGTTATTTCCATTATAAAATAATAACTCCAGTACCATCTATATACTTTGATGTTATTATAATTATGGAACAAACAAATTTATTATTCTATTCATCCCATGAATGACATGTCAACATACGTGCGTACGTACGACCTACCGTCTCCACGTTGTGGTGTAATTGTTATTCAATATACCATTATATAGATGGGTATAATAATGATGTATAATTCATGTAAATAATAAATATAACATGATAATGATTCTTTCTATATGATATACCATCCAATTATATATTATTTTAATATCAAAAGAATGATATTGTCCCTCGTGCGTACGTACGGATTACCGTCTACACGAACGCGATGAGATTCATTCTCCATCATATCCTTTCAAGACTAAATTTTATTGGATGATTAAAAATAATATTTAAGGAATTAATATAATTTTGGATATGAGTATGATACAACCTATCCAAAACAAACACGGTTTATATAAAAGAAAACGAGTAAGTTAACACCCAAAATGACGATAATACTAATATTTTATTAAAAAAAATGTTAAAAGATCTTATATGATATCATATTAATATATATGATTATTGTATAATTAATTAACAATTATTTCATCATTATAAAGGAGGATAACCTACCATAAACCAAGGAAAAGTACAAGGTAAGGGGTTTTCATCTCACTCCTTATTCACGTGGGATTCATGTCATATTGCCACTATTACCTTTTGTGTGGTGTATTTACTGCCCATAACTGTATTCTTTATGTAATAAACAATAATTTATATAAATTTACATATTCATTGTATGGTTCATCTTTCATGGGGTGCATGTTTCATAAGTTACCAAATTGGTAAGGGTTAATTTCACAATCTCTTTATTATCCGAGGTTGTTTTTACGTAAGTATCTATTGGGACATATTTATTATCCATGTCCATGTTTTATGAAAGTGTTTTCAATGTAATTATTCTAAGGGACTTTTTACTAAAACATTATTTCAAATGTTTTAAATATTTATTCTTCTAAATCTTTCTTATTAATGTCCATGTCTTCAAATTGGTTTTAAGGATTTATTTATATGGACATGAATGTTTTTAAAATGTTAATTCCTTTCAAAATTTTCAAAGTGGAATGGGACACTTTGAGTCAAAAATGACTTTAAATGACTCCTTTTTCAAATTGTGTGAATTTTAAAAGTTTTCATGAAAAAGGAGTATTTCTTTCAAAGAGTTTTAGAAATCATTTTCATAAATGTCAAAATACTTTAATGGATTTTAAACTTGTTTTGAAGTTGATTTGTTATGAAAAAAACCTCCATATTGAATTTAAGGTTTTGTGATATGTTTGACTGTGGATGTGTTATTTTCATACCATTCATGGTTCATGGTGAAAGTATTGACATTTAGTATGTTAGTTTTAATACGAATGTTTATGTTATGTTTAAACCTGTTCATATGAGAAATGCATTGGACTTAATAAGTGATGGGTGGAGCCTGATATAGCTCCTCGATGAATTGGTAGGTCTCATGAGACAATTAGATGTGGAATTGGCTGAGGCCCTTTCCAAATTTGATTTATTGTTTTGGTCGCGGCCTTAATCATTTAAGACATCTTGGACGAGGCCTTGACAAAATGTTTCAGAATGTCCGGCATTATACATTTCCTCATTATGGAAATAATATTGATGGTTCATGTGGTCATTCGACTAGTAGATTACCCATGATTATTTTTTATTATGACATTATTTACTCAGCTCATAAGCTTTCCATAAAATTAATCATGTTTATTATTTGTAAAGGAACTTGGTTTTCAATTATTTACCATACTTAATATTTATGTCATTTTCCACGGTATTACTTACCCTTACTGAGCGTTTAACATCACCTCTTACATATGTTTCATTTTACCAGGATATGAAGAATTTAGTTATGAGGGACCTGTAGGCATAATATAGGAGGCATGGATGCCTCTAATGAAATATATTATTGTTGTATTTCCCTTCAAGATGTAAAGTGGATCATATGTATGAATACTTTTTCCAATAATACTAAACTGATCGGTCTTTCGAGGCATGATTTCCTTGTACTCATGCCATTGTTATGTTGTAGAGACCCGAAGCTTATCGTACATGGACATTACATTACTTTTGCGGAATACTTAGTACATAACGAAAACACACACACAAGGATCGTAATAGTTTAGTGTCTTTGGAAACTCGGAATATAATCTTCTAATCGTGGTGAAAGATCTTCAACATCTCCCATAAAGATCTTCTTTTTTTTACCTAAACCCTTTCTTTATATCCTGGGGAAAAGAAAACATAAAAGGGTGAGCTCAAATGCTCAGCAAGGGAAAATAAAGGAAATAAAAATCATATCATATCTTTTTGAAAATCAAATTCTGGAAAAGAGATCATAATATCCTAACATGGAACAAATCATAGAAGTGAAAATGAGATCCCCATAATCATAACATAAAACTTGAAACTTTGTGGCATGCACACATAATCATGGAAAATCATTTCTTGTTAGTCATGACTCATTTCCAAGACTATCTTAGTGGACAAAGTCCCTTTCTAAACCGAGTTCACTCCTCGTTTCAGTCCTATATCACTGAACCGAAATAACCTTCCGTTCCAGCCATGTCTATCTCATGAGATATAAAATCATTACCCAATGCATTGGAGGGAGATATAGGTCCCACCCATCTTATAATAAATCCTTTCTTATCTGTGCCACATAATCATAAAACATACATCATCGCATAACACATGTAACAAAAATGGGATTCTTGAAACATCATGACATCATAAATCAATTCATATAAGATAAAGGAATTCATAAACATAATTCCATCACAACATAGTCAAATCAATGTAAAAATATGGATAGAAATAGAACCCTTTATTATCTTATATGGAAAATAATTTTGATAAAACACTTGAATTGAATTCTTGAGGAAAATATCCTTTCTTCTTCAAAATCAATTTCTTTTCACAAAACATCATGAAATTTTAAAAGAAAGAGATTTTATTGAAAATAGTCATGAAATCTTCTAGAGGAAGCTTCATGAAAATAAGGCTTTATAAAATAGTAGAAATCTGTTCGTTCCGTATAAGTTAAAAAAAACATTCTTCGTACTTTTGTCGGAAAAGTCAAAAAGTACCTCGTACGAAAAACGACAAAAGATTCCTTTCATACGTATTACTAAAAACTCACCGAAGGGTAAAAATGGATTTAAAAAATTTTAGGTGGATGGAAATAATATTACATATTGAGTAAACATGGATGTGGATGATAAAATACACCCCAGTAAATACTTACGAATAAACAATCTCGGATAAAAATGAGATTGTGATATTTCCCTTACCTTAGGTCGGATTTGCTTTGTTCGTGTCCGAAGCTCCTGTATAATGGTTTAAATAATGTTATTGACTTATTCCAGAATCATACATATTGATATGAGATCATATATGGTCATATTATTAGCTTCTTGTTAGTAATATTTCATTGTTACTTGTTACTCGGGTCTTTATAACTTTTTGTTCTTATGCGTGTTTTGTCGAATAAATCCTTATTATTATCTTTAGGTTATAGATAATTCATTTCCAGAATGGTATTAGTGTAGTATATTCCATATTAATTCATTCAATTCATTTATATAATCATTATGAAATGAAGATCATGTAGAACGAGTCGCATCACATCGTGGAGACGGTATTCCGTACGTACGCACGAGTGATGATATCGTTCCTATGATCGTGGAATTGTATTGGAGTATATATATATTATTTAAGTATCAATATTACTTCATAATAATCATATATAGTTACTCATTACACCATTATACCCATCCTTGTAAGGTGATGGTGGAAAATAGATTACACCACGGCGTGGAGACGGTATTCCGTACGTACGCACGCGCGGTGATTTCATTTTTCCGTAGGATGGATAGAAGGTGAAATAGGGTTGTTTCATACTTATAATAATATATCAGTATATGAGTGATACTGATGTTATTACTTCATAATGAAACAACCTATGAAAAAGAAGTGGAAGAAGAAATAAAGATGAAAGAATTGGTAACGGTAATTACCTCTTCTTTGAAGTGCCTCTTTGAGACCTCCTCTTAGGGCACTAAAATTGGTCTTTGAGGAAGACCAGAACCTCTAGGATGTTTTTAGGGAAGTGGAGAAGAGATTTTGGCAGGGGTTGGCCGAGCTTGAGTGCTCAAATTGGTGTGAAGAGGAGGGACAGGAGGTGTCCTTTTATAAGGGAGGAGAGGGGCACCTTAGGAATATCTCAAAATATTATTTTATATTAAAGTCAAAATCGGTTTATAATGGTTCCAAAGGGTCTTATTTTGAAGATAAAGTGGGGAAGGGTCGAAATCCTATCAACCAATAGGATTTATACAAGTTTAGGGTATTATTTTAACCTTATCAATTAGATTTAACTCTAAGTTAATTAATTTAACTTTTACCATGTCTTTTTGTTTTCTTTCACTATATGGTTAATACACTTACTATAACATGCCAAACGAACCCCAAATTGTTTATTATTAATATATATATCCTTATCTAAGTCATTTGGCCGAACCTTATATTTTTAGGAATAAAATAACAATTAATAATATAATATTTGATTTAAAAACTATTTTGTGTCAATTTTGACACTATTTGATATATGATTTTTGTGAAAGTCATAACAGAATTATATGTTCGAACCAAGTTGATTAAATCAACACTAATATATCATACTAACCTAGAAAATTAGTGGAATTCATAAAAAGTCTCAAATTATATTTATTTTGGTGTTTATAACATCAATTATGTCAATATTTCATTAATAAGATAATTACTGCATCATCATTGTGTCATAAATAAATTAAATTATTTGATGTCTAAAAATTACAAATAAAATACCATAATGTATTAAAGCTTTTTAGCTTTCTAATGAATATTTACAATCGAATTTATCTTATGTATAACACCATATGAAAAATTATTTACTTATTAAACTTTGATTTTAACTATTTTAACCCTTCTTTAAATAAATTAATAATAAATGTCCTAATCTAATCCAAGTGGGCCTAAATGGTCATATTTTATTCCTAAGTTTGTTTTTGGTCGAATTACAGTTTTCCAATAGAATTAGGACATGTGTTAGGGTAATATTAATATCATATTTACCCTTAGTTACCCTATTTACTATTAACCGCGGTAAAAAAAAAGTAAAAAGTTACTATTCACCAAAAATTATTTTCATCTCATTGAACCACATTTTACTTACTGACATCAACCGTGTCTCTCGGATTTTTGAAATTACATTCACAGAAGCGGTAAAATTAAGTTTTATGAAAAATTCAGTTTTTTAACTACCACTTAGTAGTTTCACTATTCATCAAAAATTGATGTTTTTCAGAACAGTGCCAAAATTTCATCCCAAGCTATATTTCATATTCCGAATTCAAAAATGAAGTCTATTTTACCAAATTCATTACATAAAAGTTGAATTAATTAATTTTATAATTAAATCCCGCTGTTAAAACAAATAGCGTGTTTTTAAGAAAACAATATCTATCAAAAGATTGACACTTGTTTATGTCTAGTTTAAATGTGAAATTACATCCAATTTCCAACATTGTATTAAATTGTAATAATATATTCTAAATAAACTTTAAATCCACTCAAATTAATTATATATCACTATTAATTATTTTGATTAAAAAAGTTGTTTTTAATTATAATTTAGTAATTTTCACTATTCATCATAAAATAAAAGTTATCCGAAAAGTACCAAAATTTCACCTTAGGATAAATTCGATGCTCCGAATCCAAAAATGAAGTCCATTTTAAAATTTATAAAATTTAAAAAGTGGTTATTACTATTCATAACGGCTAGTTTTAATAATATTTTAATAGCATATCATTGTTTCGTGAAACTCAGTATTACGTACCACACACGCTATCGAGGAAGGTTGCGATTGCGTGTAATGCAAGGCAAGTCAGGGATGCGTGTTGTGCAAGATCCTTTTGGTGTAGCGTACAACACAAGACATTAGTGAAATAAAAAAGAATATTTTTCATAAAATCTCGGGCTGTTACATTCTACCCCCCTTAAAATGAATTTCGCCCTCGAAATTCGTCGGGGTTATAAATGGTTTACTATTCGAAAGTTTCTTTAATAGAAACCCACATCGTAAAAAGAAATACCAAAACTTGGATTTAAAAACTAAAGTATGAAATGTAACGATTACCCAAATAAACTAATCACTGGGTTTCCACATAGGTGAAAATATGGATATGGAAGAGAAATCTAACAATCATGTTCTGATGGAGAGTGGTAGAGAACATGGCTATGGAAAATCCAATAATCACAAATCCATAAATTTGTGACGATCTAAGGTACCATCCGATTCATCAGGTATAAGATCACTAGGACAACATTTTTGGTTTTCAAGATCATTTCCCTAAAGTTGAAAATTTGAATTGGAATAAATACTTTCTTTATTTTGGTACAATCTCACTATTGTTCGTGCCTAGAACAATTTCCACTTCATCTCTTAAATGAAGTTGAATTTGTTATTCGTGAAGTGTTAGCAGATCATGTGATAGAATGACGGGTCATTCCATCTGTCTCAAACAAAAGGTTAGCAAAAATTATATACATAAGTCGATCTATAGTGAGATTAATCATATATAGTTCCTAAAATGGGCTTATACTTCATATATCATACTGCTTAATATAATAACACTAGTTTCTACTAAACAAGGACTTCCTGTAGGTCAGTGGTAGGCGATAAAGGCCAGTCGCACTTCGGTTGTGGGTTTGATTCCTACAGCCTTGTCCGAAGCGATGGGTTTTCGCCCGTCCTGCAGGTTGTCCTTTTTCTAAAACTACGTTACTATAACATCCCATCAATAATATCGAAAATCTTCTATCCTTAAACAATACTAACTTATGTCCAACATAATCCAGTCTAATATTTAGGCTTATACATAATACAGCAGTCCACTCTCATAATATAGTGACAACGATTACCAGAGATTTAATACTGTCGTTGATCCCCACATATCATAAGATATGTCTTGTTGGTCACATTCCAAACATTCAAAGTCCTTAATCGTGTATTCTCTTGAATACCTTAGTGAAAACATGAGTGCAGTTAAATGTTAACACTTTCCACATACCAAAATCCTCAAAATTCTATATACTCAAACCATGATATCACTTAGTCTTTATATCAATCATGAGCTCATGAATACAATCAAACATCTCATTATCTTCTTATCCCTTCATTATGCTCATATCATCTGTTTACCAAAAATGTCTCAATCACTTTTCATGGTTACCGGTACCATAAAATTATTGAAAACCACAATATACCAAAACATAAATATTTCAGTACACCATAAAAGTACCTCAACAACATTATTCTTGAATACCAATACATACACACTTCTGTCCATCCACTTCAATGATTGTCCTGGAGTAAGTCCTTCCTTGGTTTAGAAGTAACTTTTTAGGTCAGGGCATTGAGTTGGGTAATGCCCATGTTCTCCACAAATAAGACATTGAACTCCATAACAATCTGTCACTCTCTGACCCTTTTCTCCACACAGATAACATCGATCCCTCCATTTGAGGTATTCCTCAAGGTTCTTCTTCCCTTCTTTAGAAATCTCAATCTTCCTTTCTTTATGCTCCTCAACATGCGAACATGCATAATAGTTTATCTTCCTCTTCTTTGATGAATTAGTCATACCACTAAATTTCACCTTGTTAATCATATATCGCGATGACTGATTCGGCATAATCACAGTATCTTTATCTCTAGGTATTACACAATTTTATTGCTCATAGTCAACAATTTGTTCATTGGATTCAATGTTAACCGAATTCCTTCTGGTTCCCTCCATTAACTAAAACACAAAAAGAATTTTGTGAGAGGCGAAATCATGCTAGGGAAGACAACATAGTAAAGGGAAAACACCCTCAATATCTAACATCTTAGGTTAAATTCTAAGATCGTTAGCGCAATTCTAGGAATATAACCTATACGTATACTTAACCTTAGGGACATCCCTAGACATACCTCAGAAATATCTCTAGAGATCTCACTAACGTTCTCACATCCTAGTTTCCAAAGGTTGACTAAACCTTTCCTCTGATACCAACTGTAGAGAACCGAAGCTTATCGTACATGTACATTACATTACTTTTGTGGAATACTTAGTACATAACGAAAACACACACACAAGGATCGTAATAGTTTAGTGTCTTTGGAAACTCGGAATATAATCTTCTAATCGTGGTGAAAGATCTTCAACATCTCCCATAAAGATCTTCTTTTTTTTACCTAAACCCTTTCTTTATATCCTAGGGAAAAGAAAACATAAAAGGGTGAGCTCAAATGCTCAGCAAGGGCAAATAAAGGAAATAAAAATCATATCATATCTTCTTGAAAGTCAAATTCTGCAAAAGAGATCATAATATCCTAACATGGAACAAATCATAGAAGTGAAAATGAGATCCCCATAATCATAACATAAAACTTGAAACCTTGTGGCATGCACACATAATCATGGAAAATCATTTCTTGTTAGTCATGACTCATTGCCAAGACTATCTTAGTGGACAAAGTCCCTTTCTGAACCGAGTTCACTCCTCGTTTCAGTCCTGTATCACTGAACCGAAATAACCTTCCGTTCCAGCCATGTCTATCTCATGAGATATAAAATCATTACCCAATGCATTTTAGGGAGATATAGGTCCCACCCATCTTATAATGAATCCTTTCTTATGTGTGCCACATAATCATAAAACATACATCATCGCATAACACATGTAACAAAAATGGGATTCTTGAAACATCATGACATCATAAATCAATTCATATAAGATAAAGGAATTCATAAACATAATTCCATCACAACATAGTCAAATCAATGTAAAAATATGGATATAAATAGAACCCTTTATTATCTTAGATGGAAAATAATTTTGATAAAACACATGAATTGAATTCTTGAGGAAAATATCCTTTCTTCTTCAAAATCAATTTCTTTTCACAAAACATCATGAAATTTTAAAAGAAAGAGATTTTATTGAAAATAGTCATGAAATATTTTAGAGTAAGCTTCATGAAAATAAGGCTTTATAAAACAGTAGAAATCCGTTCGTGCCGTATAAGTTAAAAAAAACATTCTTCGTACTTTTGTCGGAAAAGTCAAAAAGTACCTCGTACGAAAAACGACAAAAGATTCCTTTCATACGTATTACTAAAAACTCCCCGAAAGGGAAAAAATGGATTTAAACAATTTTAGGTGGATGGAAATAATATTACATATTGAGTAAACATGGATGTGGATGATAAAATACACCCCAATAAATACTTACGAATAAACAATCTCGGATAAAAATGAGATTGTGATATTTCTCTTACCTTAGGTCCGATTTGCTTTGTTCATGTCCGAAGCTCCTATATAATGGTTTAAATAATGTTATTGACTTATTCCAGAATCATACATAATGATATGAGATCATATATGGTCATATTATTAGCTTCTTGTTAGTAATATTTCATTGTTACTTGTTACTCGGGTCTTTATAACTTTTTGTTCTTATGCGTGTTTTGTCGAATAAATCCTTATTCTTACCATTAGGTTATAGATAATTCATTTCCAGAATGGTATTAGTGTAGTATATTCCATATTAATTCATTAAATTCATTTATATAATCATTATGAAATGAAGATCATGTAGAACGAGTCGCATCACATCGTGGAGACGGTATTCCGTACGTACGCACGAGTGATGATATCGTTCCTATGATCGTGGAATTGTATTGGAGTATATATATATTATTTCAGTATCAATATTACTTCATAATAATCATATATAGTTACTCATTACACCATTATACCCATCCTTGTAAGGTGATGGTGGAAAATAGATTACACCACGGCGTGGAGACGGTATTCCGTACGTACGCACGCGCGGTGATTTCATTTTTCCGTAGGATGGATAGATGGTGAAATAGGGTTGTTTAATACTTATAATAACATATCAGTATATGAGTGATACTGATGTTATTACTTCATAATGAAACAACCTAAGAAGAAGAAGTGGAAGAAGAAATAAAGATGAAAGAATTGGTAACGGTAATTACCTCTTCTTTGAAGTGCCTCTTTGAGACCTCCTCTTAGGGCACTAAAATTGGTCTTTGAGGAAGACCAGAACCTCTAGGATGTTTTTAGGGAAGTGGATAAGAGATTTTGGCAGGGGTTGGCCGAGCTTGAGTGCTCAAATTGGTGTGAAGAGGAGGGAGAGGAGGTGTCCTTTTATAAGGGAGGAGAGGGGCACCTTAGGAATATCTCAAAATATTATTTTATATTAAAGTCAAAATCGGTTTATAATGGTTCCAAAGGGTCTTATTTTGAAGATAAAGTGGGGAAGGGTCGAAATCCCATCAACCAATAGGATTTAGACAAGTTTAGGGTATTATTTTAACCTTATCAATTAGATTTAACTCTAAGTTAATTAATTTAACTTTTACCATGTCTTTTTGTTTTCTTTCACTATATGGTTAATACACTTACTATAACATGCCAAAATAACCCCAAATTGGTTATTATTAATATATATATCCTTATCTAAGTCATTTGGCCGAACCTTATATTTTTAGGAATAAAATAACAATTAATAATATAATATTTGATTTAAAAACTATTTTGTGTCAATTTTGACACTATTTGATATATGATTTTTGTGAAAGTCATAACAGAACTATATGTTCGAACCAAGTTGATTAAATCGACACTAATATATCATAGTAACCTAGGAAATTAGTGGAATTCATAAAAAGTCTCAAATTATATTTATTTTGGTGTTTATAACATCAATTATGTCAATATTTCATTAATAAGATAATTACTGCATCATCATTGTGTCATAAATAAATTAAATTATTTGATGTCTAAAAATTACAAATAAAATACCATCATGTATTAAATCTTTTTATCTTTCTAATGAATATTTAAAATCGAATTTATCTTATGTATAACACCAAATTAAAAATTATTTACTTATTAAACTTTGATTTTAACTATTTTAACCCTTCTTTAAATAAATTAGTAATAAATGTCCTAATCTAATCCAAGTGGGCCTAAATGGTCATATTTTATTCCTAAGTTTGTTTTTGGTCGAATTACACTTTTCCAATAGAATTAGGACATGTGTTAGGGTAATATTAATATCATATTTACCCTTAGTTACCCTATTTACTATTAACCGCGGTAAAAAAAAAGTAAAAAGTTACTATTCACCAAAAATTATTTTCATCTCATTGAACCACATTTTACTTACTGACATCAACCGTGTCTCTCGGATTTTTGAAATTCCATTCACAGAAGCGGTAAAATTAAGTTTTATGAAAAATTCAGTTTTTTTAACTACCACTTAGTAGTTTCACTATTCATCAAAAATTGATGTTTTTCAGAACATTGCCAAAATTTCATCCCAAGCTATATTTCATATTCCGAATTCAAAAATGAAGTCTATTTTACCAAATTCATTACATAAAAGTTGCATTAATTAATTTTATAATTAAATCCCGCTGTTAAAACAAATAGCGTGTTTTTAAGAAAACAATATCTATCAAAAGATTGACACTTGTTTATGTCTAGTTTAAATGTGAAATTACATCCAATGACCAAAATTGTATTAAATTGTAAAAATATATTCTAAATAAACTTTAAAACCACTCAAATTAATTATTTATCACTATTAATTATTTCGATTAAAAAAGTTGTTTTTAATTATAATTTAGTAATTTTCACTATTCATCATAAAATAAAAGTTATCCGAAAAGTACCAAAATTTCACCTTAGGATAAATTCGATGCTCCAAATCCAAAAATGAAGTCCATTATAAAATTTATAAAATTTAAAAAGTGTTTATTACTATTCATAACGGCTAGTTTTAATAATATTTTAATAGCATATCATTGTTTCGTGAAACTCAGTATTACGTACCACACACGCTATCGAGGAAGGTTGCGATTGCGTGTAATGCAAGGCAAGTCAGGGATGCATGTTGTGCAAGCTCCTTTTGGTGTAGCGTACAACACAAGACATTAGTGAAATAAAAAAGAATATTTTTCATAAAATCTCGGGCTGTTACATATGTAATAATGAACCGACTCTAGGTAACTGGGGTCGGGGCGTTACAGTTGGTATCAGAGAAAGTTTAGTACAAAACATGGAAACTATATTTAGATAAAATCTGATTCAAGAACATAGCCCTATGATAGAATTTGAGGATTAGTATAGAAGAACTTCCTAGAATTTTGGTATTTTAGATATCTTGTGAGTTTTCCGAGCAATACATCCCTGTCTGGATACGAGTATGTAGAGGCAGCTCTTGCACAAATGTACCTAGGGGTAAACCTTGAAAGCACCGCTTTGAGCTTGACTCGAATGGGAACTGGTGCACGACAATGGGCCTTACTGCACTCTTGGTTACGACACTCCCGGGGATATTCTTATGATAAATATCATTTTCTTTACCAACCATTATGAAGGGTTATGATTATATACTTCACAAAGAAAACTATTTTATGATTATGGATTATATACATAAACTGTTAAATTTATGTTAAGTGTTTTAGAAGTTTGGAATTATATATTTCAATTCATGAGCTAATCTAGTTTATGCCATTGTTTAGAAATGGTGCCTAGTGGAAGGAATGGAAACTGTATCAACGCACTCACTCCATGTAGGGATTTCCCTCCAGATCAAGATAATTATTGTGGATCTAGTGATGTAACTTGTGGTGACCAACTTATCACAATACTGGGACAACTCACTCATGTTATGAATAATAACCTAACCCATATGGAGCACCCAGATCCACAACATGGAGGATCAATGTTAGATCGCTTCATGAGGCAAAAACCACCGACATTAAATGAGAGTACAAATCCCTTATTAGCTGATCAATAAATAAATTCCTTAGAGAAAATATTCCATGCCTTGGGGTGTAGTGAAAGGGAAAAAGTTGTCGTGGCAGTTTATCGCCTCACTGGAGATGCTGATCAATGGTGGTAATTGATTCAAAACACGAAGGAAGATGATGAAGTATCATATATGGAATGGAGGGAGTTCAAATAGCTGTTCTTAGAAAAATACATTCCTTAAGACCATCGAGCAGATATGGAAGGGCAATTTCTGAGTCTAAGGTAGAAAGAGGAAGATAATGTCGCAAAGTATGAGGCTAACTTTACAGGGTTAGCGAGCCATGCTACTGATTATTTACGTAACCCAAGTTGTATGATTGATCATTTCTTTTATGGGTTAAAACCATTTCTCCGTCGATCATTAGTCTCACAAACCTTCTCATCATATGAAGATATTGTCTCATGTGCTATCAAGACAGAAAAAGAAATTCTCGAAGTCACATGACTTTAAATCGAATCAAGAGAAGAAGATATCTTTGAAACAATTTAGGAATGGAAATAAAAAAACAAAGAAGAAGGGTAGAATTGAATTTCCACCCTGTGATAATTGTGGAAGGAAGAACCCTAGTTCCTGTTTAAATGGAAAAGGAGTATGCTACAAATGTGGACAGAAAGGCCATCTAGCAGGTGATTGTAAAGGAAAGAAAGATGCTACTGATGTTGAATGGTACAATTGCAGGGAGATGGGACATTATGTAAATGAATTTCCTAAGCATCAAGGAAACATACCTCAGAAAAGGCCAAGGGATCAAGGCCAGATTATGCAATCACTACTGTTGAGGTTGAAGCCCTGAAAGACGCGGTGGTAGGTAATTCAATGGTTTCCTCAAGTTTAGAAAATGCATTATTCGATTCTAGATCATCACATTGTTTCATATCTTCCCAGTTTCCTAAGAAAATTAGATATTTCCAATTTTATTTAACAACAGAGTTGTTAGTTAAATTAGACAAGGTGTTATTTATCAGCTGATCTCATCATCATACCTATGATTAAATTTTATATAATCCGCGGTATGGATTGCCTTTCAGACCATGATGAAAATATTTATTGTAAGAAGAAGGAGGTTAGTATTCTTGATGATGATGATAAAGAACACCTTATCTTTAGAGCCAAATCCTCGCCACCTAATTCTTATCTAGATCCACCCCCAGTAGCTCAACTAAATTCAATTATCGGGGAGGAAGAGAATGAAATAACTATGCGTAAGGAAATGAATGTTCAAATAGAGGATGTACCTATTGTGAGAGAATATGTTGATGTGTTTCCAGAATATTTACCTGGACATCCTAAAGAACGAGAAGTTGAGTTTTCCATTGATTTAATTCTTGGTTCAAGGCCCATATCGAAATCCCCTAATAGAATGGCCATTGTGGAATAGGTTGAACTAAAGAATTAGCTGGAGGAATTGAGTAATAAGGGATTTATTATCCCTAGTGTTTCTCCATGGGGAGACCCGATCCTTTTTGTTAAGAAGAAAGATGGTTCTATGAGGTTGGGCATTGACTATAAGGAGATCAATGCTATAACAATAAAGAACATGTATCCCCTACCTCGCATTGATGATTTATTTGACCAACTGCATGGAGCTCAATTATTTTCAAAGATTGAACATCGATCTGGATATCATTAGTTGTGTTTGAATAAGGAAGACATTCCGAATACAGTATTTCGAACCAGGTACGGGCATTACAAGTTTACAATAATGCCTTTTGGGATGACTAATGCACCCTCTGTATTCATGGATCTAATGAACATAGTTTTCAAGGAATACCTTGATGACTTTGTAGTGGTATATATTGATGATATCATGGTATACTCCAAAAGCTACAAAGATCATTAAAATCACTTGATCATTATATTGAAGACTCTGAGAATACATAAATTATATGGGAACTTTAGCAAGTGTGAATTCTGGCTTCAAGAGATTTCTTTTCTTGGCCATATTTTCTCTAAGGATGGAATCTATGTTGATCCTTCTAAGACAAATGAAATCCAAGAATGGAAATCACCGATGAGTATAACTGAGGTACACAGTTTTATTGGTTTGGCAGGTTATTATCGACGTTTCATCCATAATTTTTCCCGATTGGCTAACCCATTAACAAAGCTCACACGTAAATGGGTTAAATTTGTATGGACAAAAGAGTGTGAAAAGTGTTTTAAATAACTAAATATAAGATTAGTCAATGCTCTTATTTTGACTCTACCATCGGGAAATGATGGGTTCATTATTTATAGTGATGCATTGAATAAAGGTCTTGGTTGTGTTCTTATTCCAAATGATAGAGTTATTTCCTATGCATCACGACAGCTGAAAATTCATGAGCAAAACTATCCTACTCATGATCTTGAGTTAGCTGCTGTAATATTTGCTTTGTAGATTTGGAGACACTATCTCTATGGTGAAAAATTTGAGATTTATACTAATCAAAATAGTTTGAAATATATTTTCTCACAGAAAGTGCTCAACATAAGGTAAAGGATATGGCTTGAACTACTCAAGGAATATGATTGCACGATACACTACCACCCGGGGAAGGCATATAAGGTGGTAGATGCTTTAAGTAGAAAGGTTCATGGAATTTTGAACAAGATGAGAGAAGAAAAGGATGAGATATACATGGATCTAGTAAATATGGATATGTGAATCACCATGGAAGGTGAAACATCAAGACTTTTTCAAATGTTTGCCAAACAATCTTTACTAGAAAGGATAAAGAGTTCTTAGACTAGTGATGAAGATTTACAAAGAAATATTAAAGCTGTGAATGAAGGAAAATTGAGTGACTTTGTGTATGAAGATGGAATTTTGAAGTTTGGGAAGTGACTTTGTATTCCCAATATACCTGATCTAAAAAGAGAATTGTTGGATGATGCTCATTGTTCAAATTTCTCTATACACCATGGGAACACCAAAATGTATAGATATTTGAAGGAACATTTTTTGTGGGACAACATGAAGAGGGAGATTGTTGATTTTGTTTCAAGATGTATGGTTTGTCAACAAGTGAAAGCTGGAAGGCAACAACCTGGAGGAGTCATGCAACCTCTTCCCATACCTGAGTGGAAATGGGATAATATTACAATGGACTTCGTCATGGGGCTACCAAAGACTCCTAGAAGGAATGATACAACATGGGTCATTGTTGATCATCTTACCAAGTCAGCATATTTTCTTGCTATAAGAGAAGATCTACCACTTGAACATCTAGAAAGACTATATATTAATGATGTTGTGATACTTCATGGATTTCCCCTATAGATTGTCTTGGATCGTGATCCCCGTTTTACATCAAGATTCTGAAAAAGTCTTCAGAATGCCTTGGATACTGAACATCGTTTAATCACTGCTTACCACCCTCAAATATATGGACAATCAGAACGGACTATTCAAACCTTAGAAGACATGTTGAGATCATGCTCACTTGACTTTCAGGGTATGCGGGATCAATATTTACCTCTGGTGGAATTTTCCTATAACTATAGCTTCAATTTAAGTATTCGGATGGCACCATATGAAGAATTGTATGGAAAGAGATGTCGCACACCAACCTGTTGGGATGATGTTGGTGAATGAAAACTTGTTGGCCTGAAACTAGTGGAGGAAATGATGGAAATGGGAAAGGTAATTCAAAACCACATCAAAGAAGCTCAAAGTAGGCAGAATAGCTATGCCGATAATCTAAGGAAGGATTTGGAATGTCATGTAGGAAATCATGTTTTCTTGAAGGTATCTATATGGAAGTGAGTTATACGTTTCGGTAAGAAAGGTAAATTGAGACCCAGGTACATCAGACTATTTGAAATTCTAGAACAAATTGGGGATGAATCTTACCGATTGGAAATGCCGCCAAGTCTCTCCAAAGTTCACGATGTGTTCCACGTATCACTGTTGAGAAAATACATGCCTGACCCAATGCATGTACTCACCTATGAGGAATTAGAACTGTAACCCGATCTATCTTATTGCGAAGATCCCGTTAGGATTCTTGATATGAGAGAACAAGTTCTGAGAAACCAGACGACACGTCGGGTAAAAGTTATATGGAGAAACCACAAGATAGAAGAGGAAACGCGGGAACACGGAGAAACTTATGATGAAGAACCACCCGAGTATTTTTATACAGTATTTTTCTAGAAATTTCGAGGAAAACATTATTTGAAGGATGGGAGAATGTAACACCCCAAGCTTCCACGGTATGTTTCCCTTTGATTAATGGAATAGCTTTCATTTTACACAACTTCCTGATTCGAACACACCGCGATCAATCAAAGTAACCGTTATGAATAGTAATACCCACTTTTTAAAATTTTATACATTTTATATTTCAAAATGGACATCATTTTTGGATTCGTAATATCGAAATTATCCTAGGGTAAAATTTTGGTACCTTTTGGATAACTTTTATAATTTCATGAATAGTGAAAATTACTAAATTTTAATTAAAAACAACTTTTTAAATAAAAATAATTAATAGTGATACATTATTAATTTGGGTTGTTTAAAAGTATATTTATAATATATTTTTACCATTTAATACAATTTTTGTCATTGGAAATAATTTCACAATTAAACTGGACATAAAGAAGTGTCAATCTTTTGATAGTTATTATATCTTAAAAACACGCTTTTTGTTTTGACAGCGGGAATTAATTTTAAATTAATTTGTGCCACTTCTGTGTTTTGAATTTTGAAAAATGTATTCCATATTTGGAATCAGGATGTAAAAATTATTTAAATCAATAACTTATATTTTTAGACATTTTGAATAATTACTTTGGTAAATATTTTATTTACCATGGTTAAAAGGTAAATCCGGTAAATAGGGGTAAAACAAATAATATTATAATAATAATAAATTACCTTAAAATGTGTCCTAACCATATTGGTGGATACATATCCGACCATGGGCATATTTGGGTTGATTTTGGGACCCCATGGATCCACGTTTAGGTGAGAGGGATACTTTATATTAAATAAGTTTAAGTAAATACAAAAATGACATAATCTTATATCTTTTAGAAAAACAATTTTTACATAAGGATATATATGTTATATTTTCGATTATAAATATTAATTAGAAATATAAAAATATTTCATACATAATTGTATTTTATTTATAATTTTTATACATTTAAAAAGTAAAAATATAAATGACACAATAATGATGCAGTATTTTCTTTATTAATGAAAGAATCAAATAATTGGTATTATAAATGATAAAATAAATATAATTTGAAAATTTTGATGACATAAACTAATTTTATTGGTTAATATGAAATGTTTGAATTTCTTAAATGAATTTGGTTCGAATTAATAACGTTATTAAAACTTTAACAAAAATCAATTATTGAGTAGTGTCAAAGTTGACATAAATGAGTTTTTAAAACAAATATTTTGTTATTAATTTATATTCCATTTTTGAAAATCTAATGCTCGGATAAAGGACTTATATCATTATTGGTGTATCATTAATGGAGCACTTGGGAGTATCTTGGATTTATATAGTATGTTTATTAACTATATATTATAAAAATACAACGTGACATGGTAAGTGTTAAACTAATTAACCAAGAGTTAAAACTAAAAGATATGGTTAATATAATGACCCAAACTAGTTTAAAATCTATTGGTTGAAATGATTTCGACCCATCCCCACCTTATACTTTTAATAATCCACTTTGGATCCATTATAAACCGAATATTATTTTATTATAAAATAATACTTTATGTTTTTTCTAAAGAGCCACTCACCCCTCTTATAAAAAGGAACTCCCCCTTCTCATTAATTCACACCTTCAAAGCCATTTGTCTCAGCCAAACCCTACCCAAATATCCTCCCAAATTCCCTCACTTAATTCTAGAGGCCTTAGTTTGATCAGAAAGCCATCCTAAGGATACCTTTTGATCAAATCAAAAGGAAGAACCCAAATAAGAGGTAACGTCTTCACCACCCTCTTCAAAGTTCCTCTCTTCTTCAACTTCTTCTTTCTTTATTATTTAAATTCTAAAATAATAAATCCAGTACCTTATATATGAATTGATGTTATTATAATTATGGGACAAACAAATTCATTATTCTATTGATCCCTTGATTGACATGTCACCATACGTGCGTATGTACGGCCTACCGTCTCCACGTTGTTGTGTAATTGTTATTCAATATACCATTATTTAGACGGGTATAATAATGATGTATAATTCATGTAAATAATACATATATCATGATAATTATTCTTTCTATATGATATAACATCCAATTATATAATATTTTAATATCAAAAGAATGATATTGTCGCTCATGCGTATATACGGATTACCGTGTCCACGAACGCGATGAGATTCATTCCCCATCATATCTATTCAAGACTAAATTTTATTGCATGATTAAAAATAATATTCAAGGACATAATATCATTCTGGATATGAGTATGATACAACCTATCCATAACAAACACGTTTTATATAAAATAAAACGAGTAAGTTAACACCCAAAACGATGATAATACTAAGATTTTATTAACAAAGCGATGTTAAATGATCATATATGATATCATATTAATATATATAATTATTGTATAATTAAATTACAATTATTTCACAATTATACAGGAGGTTAACCTACCATCAACCAAGGAAAATTACAAGGTAAGGGGTTTTCATCTCACTCTTTATTCCCGTGAGATTCATGCCATATTGCCACTATTACCTTTTGTGTGGTGTATTTACTGCCTATAATTGTATTATTTATGTAATACACTTTAATTTATGTGTATTTACATATTCATTGTATGATACCTCTTTCATGGGGTGTATGTTTTGTATGTTACCAAATTGGTAAGGGTTAATTTCACAATCTCTTTTTTATCTGAGGTTGTTTTTACGTAAGTATCTACTGGGACATATTTATTATCCATGTCCATGTTTTATGAAAGATTTTTCAATGTAATTCTTCTAAGGGAATTTTTACTAAAACATATTTTCAGATTTTTCAAATATTTATTCTTCGAAATCTTTCTCATTAATGTACATGTCTTCAAAATGGTTTTTAAGGATTTATTTATATAGATATGAATGTTTTTAAAATGTTAATTCCTTTCAAAAGTTTCATAGTGGTGTGTCACAATTTGATTAAAAAATGTCTTTAAATGACTTCTCCTCCAAATTGTGCAACATCTAAATGTTTTCATGAAAAAGGATTATTTCTCTCAATGAATTTTACAAATCATTTTCATCAATGTTAAAAATCCTTTAATGAATTTTAAACCTGTTTTGATGTTAATTTATTATGAAACAAAACTTCCATATTGAATTTAAGGTTTTGTGATATGTTTAACTGTGGATGTGTTCTTTTTCTACCATTCCTGGTTCATGGTGAAAGTATTGACATTTCGTATGCTAGTTTAAATACGAATGTTTATGTTATGTTTAAACCTATTCATATGAGGAATGCATTGGACATAATAAGTGATGGGTGGAGCCCGCTATAGCTCCTCAACACATCGGTAGGTCTCATGAGACAACTAGTCGTGGAATTGGACAAGGCCTTTTCAAAATTTGATTTATGGTTTTGGCCGAGGCCTTAAATATTTTAGATTTCTTGGTTGAGGCCTTGACAAAATGTTTCAGAATGTCCGAGATTATACATTCCCACATTATGGAAATAATATTCATGGTTCATGTGGTCATTATACTATTAGAATACCCATGATTATGTTTTATTATGGAATTATTTACTCAGCTCATAATCATTCCATAAAAGTATTCATGTTTATTATTGGTAATGGTATGTGGTTTTAAATTATTTACCATGCTTAATATTTATTTCATTTTCCACTGTATTACTTACCCTTACAGAGCCTTTGAGCTCACCCCTTTCTTATGTTTCATTTCCCCAGGATATGAAGAAGTTAGTTATGAGGGACATGAAAGCATAATCTAGGAGGCTTGGATGCTTCTAATGAAATATATTATTGTGGTATTTCCCTTAAAGCTGTAAATTGGATCATATGTATCAATCTTGTTTCCAATAATACAAAACTGATCGGTCTTTTGAGACATGATTTTCTTGTAATCATGCCAATGTTATATAATAATGCACCAACTCTGGGTAACTGAGGTAGGGGCGTTACATTCCATATGACCTATAATTTTTATTAATATACCCTTATAAGAACTACATAGACATTTAACAATTTATACCACATTGAATGATAGGATTTACCCAATAAAAAATTACTAATATTTCCTTTAGAAAAGATCAAACAAATTCATTCATCCCTCTAGTATTATCATAAATTTCAATATGTCAAAATTTTGAGAAATCTCTAATTTTTATGTCAATCATAATCCCATATAAAATGGGCCCTTACACAACCATTATAATTTAATAGAATTAGTGTTTTATCTAATTTTTCCAATGATGAATGTTTTTATGATCAGTTATTAGAATAACATTGTGATTAAACATAACCTACATGAATTATAGAAAATAACTATTTCAAGGCCAACATTTCCAGTTGACACTACTTGTTAGTCCCATAGAATGAATAAATCCTAATAGGGTTGTCAATTTGGATATTTGAAATTAAAATGAACATTCCCAATGATCTTATTCCTAGATTAAGATAAACTATATTCTCTCCCTTATATTAAATACTGATTCAAAAAAAGTATTCAAACTAGATTTTACATGGTCTCCCTATAATTGTTTATTCCTAGTGAGAATACTCTCATCAATGTCCCAGTCTTAAAAAATCCACTAGAAGTTCACAAAATTGTTTGTATGTTTTTAGAGTGGACTATATTTCCATATTGGTTTATAACCTTCATTAAAATAGATATATCACATGTTATCTATGAAAATAAATTGATTATCCTTGATCCAATAATATGGGTTTACACAATGAACATTTTAGTACAGTCCCCTTTTTGTATCTAAAAAATAAACACTATTTATTTTATTGAACAAACACTATGAATTCTATTCAGTTTATTTTTAGTGAACATTATCTATTATATACTTTTTTATATTCATAATTTTTCTAGTAGGAATCCTTCTTAATTATTTTATATTTTTAGATATGATTCCATTAAAATCCAAATATAATCTCCATGATACCCATATTTGAAGTCATCAACTATTTTTGAATATATTAGGATGATATGTTGATTTATATTCTCCTTATACGAGTCAAACACATTCAACATTAATAAAAATATATATCTCATATTATTGGAAAATAGAAAAAAATATTTTTTCTGTAATATGGTCTATCAAAATAGAGAAGAAACTATCATAAAATGGTGAAATCCATATCAATTATTTACCACTTTGTCTCATGGATGAAATTTATTAAAACTCCCATGATCAAAACCTATTTAGAATATAGAAACAACTTTATTTGGAACCCTAAACATATAATATTTATTTTGAACAATAAATACATAAACTTATGAAAAAATAATTATTTCATAGAAGTTTAAAAAATAATTTTCCCTTTTTTAGTTCAAATGAAATTTTTTTACACCAAAATATTTTTTACTACAACGTTTCCAATAATGAACATCATATTATTACATACCAATTGAAATGTTGATGACTTACAAAAATCTCATTTCGTGGATCTTCATTTTATAAATTTTTTTATTTATGGGACATTAAATGAACTCTTATCTCCTCCCCAAACATCACATATTTTATTCTTAAGGAAATTTATTATCATGGACCATGAGTAGTGTAATACATAGTGTAACATACACTACCTCGTTAACATTTCTATCATTATCTATACCTTGATAGTTCTTCACTTACTCATTGTAGATATAGATTTTTCAATCTAAAATTATATCCTCAAGGACATAACAGAACATATTTTTCACACTTCTTCAACTATTTTGAAGACCATTTAGAAAATTTCCATTACTCAATCAATTAAGAATATTTGTGACACCCCATGTCAGGTTTATCACTATCGTATGATATTTGAACTCTTTTCATGTCATAATTTAACAAAAATTATCAAAATCCACATTCAAAATATCAACCTATCTAAATGATGTCTATTCATTGATATTATAAACCTTTTATATGTTATTCTATAAAACCCTATTAATTTAATATATATTCTACATTAAATAAAACTAGTACGATTTATAGCATATGATACACGCAACAAAAAAATAAACTAAATGGGGATATATTATAATGAAAAATTTAAATAATTTACCATAAAATGAAATGATACATATTTTAATGAAAAATATTTTCTTTTAAATTAAAAGTGTACAATTTGACTGAGGGAAATACCATTAATTCTGGAGAAAATGATTCTATGAATTTATTTTTTTGAAAATTTTTCATATATTTAAAGAAATGGTATCAACATAATTTATTGATAAAAACATAATATTTTTACAAAAAATAATTATTAACATAAAATAAATAATTAGGTAAAAAGGAATATTTTTTTAATTATATATAGAAAAATTGTTCTTAAAAACGATGTATTTGCATTAGTTTTTTTCAAATAAAATTTTTTCATCTTTAGAATTTTTTAAATATAATTAGATAAAATGATAAAAAAGTTTGTATTAATCATATAAAAATTATATTTGATATTTTTTTTTATTTTAATAAAATTGTTTTTTCAGTGAATTGTGATAAATACTACTTTTTTTAATTACTATATCATTTATGAAAATATAAGTATCTAACATAATATGAAACTTAAAAAGAACTTTGGATCCACAAAATATATATTTATGGAGTAAAATAAACCATTTAAAAATATTATGTTTTATTTTGAAACTCTAGGTTGTATTTATTAGCCTATGTGGTATTTTTTAAAAATATAAATATATTTTTCTCCCTTTTCAAATTAATTATTTAAATGGTTCAATTCATTAATGGATTTCATTTAAAAAAAATTAATTTTATGTCATAAACCAATAAATTTAGTGGTATTCAATAATATATATAATTTTGTTGTACATTAAATTTTATGTCTAAAGAAGCATTTTTATAAAGATCTTTTTATTGCGCTATGAAAACATTTATTAAAATTATCTTATAACACATAATGAAATGGAATAATATAATGTTTTTTTAAAAAATAGAAACATTATATAAAATTTTGGCAATTATTCTAATTTTATTTTTATAGAAAATGAATAGTTGATAAGGTAAATGTTAATCAACATGGTAAAGAGTAAACATGATAGAAAATGGTGTAAAACTAAGGGTTAATGATCAAAAAATCCCAAAACATATCCCCATATTATTGGTGGATATTAATATTTGGATACATTATGCTATCATTTAAATTTTTCTAAATTATTTCAATACCCTTTATAGATGACATTTATTTATTTTAATGACATAAGTATTTTTAAAAGTGCCACCCCTATCAAATATAAAAGATCACATTCCACACCCCACATATCTAAACAACACGAGCACCAAATATCACGAACACTAGAAACAATCCTTCCAAAAAAATATCATTTTCACAACGTATATGTAATTTTCTTCCTGAAATATAAATTTATACCGGATTAATGAGATATCCTAATAATGATATCCAATGATGATAAAATTATTTAAACTATGTTATTTCATGTTTCCTTATTCATAACTCTATTATAAATATTCTATAATCATATTAACATAATTAAATAACAATAATTAGTTTATTGTGTTTTTATTATGTTGGTTGAACAAACATTATCTACCACCGACACATCAACTAGAAAATGAAGACATCACCTAAGTTACATGAATACCACTACATTAATTAAAAATGTATTTCAATTTTGTATTTTTCATACATGGATTGTGTCACCCCAAGGATCAATATTAGGTTTGGTATTTTTTTGGAGGTTTAACCCCTTGGGTTAGAGTATTACAGGGATTAAAATGGAGAGGTTTGAGGACATTTTCCAGGTTTCTCTATAAATGTTCTTGGTTAGTTTAACCAAGTAGCATAATTGTGCATAGGTCACCAAATTATGGTGCATGTTTAAAATAACCATACGACCTTTTTTCTGTAACACGTTCAACTCTTGATAGTGTGGAATTTTTTAATTTACCAACTGTATGGTTAACCATGTAATATAAACATGAATCCGAACCAAAGAGTTGTATTTTTATATTTATTCCTCCTTTATAAGTGGGATTTCTTCCCTTGTTCATATAACTCAGTTTCCCCAGATATGGATTCCTCCCATGGTCAGTTTTCCCACTCCAAATATCATCCAAATATATTTTAAAGGGTTTCTTCACGATTCCTCAAATGGATTGAATGGTTAATAATCCCCTTTTCTTCTCCATCGGTGTTATTAAATTTTACCATTCTCCTAAAACACTATTGGATATATTTGGATGATTTGGAAACCTCATGTGGGTAAAAATTGGGGTGGGGGTTTCATAGGGTTATGATCTATATTATGAGTACCTTTCTAGAGTATTTTGTTGATGATGACTTGATTCCACCAATTGAGGTAGGTGTTTCTAATTTATTTCCATTTATTTTAGAGTTAGTACATTTCCTTATGACGTAATAGTGTTTTAAATTTAATATATTGATATATGTGATAGATAGTGTGGATTTCATGAAGTTATTCTATTCATTAATTAGTATTCCCTTTGGAAGTAGTGAGAGAATTCTTTTGTATAGTTGAACATGGTGTCGAAAAGGGTTTTTATATATTTTTAATGTTTGATAAAATTTAAATGATTGTTTTCTGGTCATGTGAACTTGGTACATTGAATTTTTTTTATCTGGGTTTTTTAATAGAGAGTTTCCATTTATGTTAAAAGGGTTTCCTATTTTCAAATCCATGGGTTTTCCATATAATGTGGAAAATGGATTTTCCCTTATACTGATTTTTTTTATTATTGATTATAATATTCTCTCTTGGATTAGTTTTTGAATCATAATTTTTATTTAAATGTGGAATTTCCAAATGAAAGTGATATGAGTGAAATGAATAGTTGACATCATTAAAATTGGTTCATTTAAATGAATGTAATTAGGCCTTATTTTGGGTTTTCCATAGTATAAACCATGGGTTATTGGTAGTTTACATTTTTTTGTATGATTTTATGATTTCTATGATGTTTGATAAAAAAATTAAATAGTTTTCATGAAGGGTGGTGTTTGTCCTTGGCACCCCAATCCATGTATGGGTATTAAACAACCAGTTTAGTGTTTATATTTTCGTATGTGTTTCCAAAAAAGGATGTCGATTTTTTTCACATTGAATGCTTTATGTAATGGATAAAGGGGGCTTATTTGTTTAAAATGGATTTCTTTAATGATTTTGATATGGGTTTTCCATGTTTTTAATATTCATTAAATAGAAAATTTGTTTGTGAAAAATGGATAGAAATATGACTAATGTAATGTTACTGTGATATTGAACTGATGCTTCACTCCTTTTGGTAGTCCTAGCTACTAATCGAGAACCCGTGAAAATAATAGTTATTCAGGGGAAGGAATGATGATCCCAAACCCAAGTGTATAGAAATAGAGTTCCATAACAAGGATGGGATGGAAAGATAAGGAGTTCCATTTCCCAAATAGATTGATGGAATAACACTCTATTTTTTCCTACTAGTGACCCCCTTTTATATATGGTACGGGTTCCTAGGATGATGCTTTATGGTACAATGGATTAATGTGATGGATAAATTGACACCCTTGAGATGTTTATTTTTTGGATGGGATTTCATAATTTCTAGATGTAATTTTTTATTTTCATATTTGTTATGATGAAATTAGATATGTTATTCCCTTTTATGTTCATTTATTGAATAATAATGTTTTCTTTCTTCTATTAGATAATGTATATGGATAATTGGGCATGTTGGCCTTCGATGTTTAACTAAGACATAATTATTTTTTTAATGTGGTTGTTTTTCATTCAAGTAATTACTGTCAATTTCTCTGAGATATGATGATCATGTGTTTGTTTTTTGGTAAGGCATTTTACTATGGATTTATTTTCAAATAAAATTTTTTAGTTTTTAGAAGGGAAATGATGATATTTTTATCATGGTTGGATTATTTGGAGTCATTATTTTAAAATTCATGAAACAATGTGTGGGTTAATTATTCCAAAATATGGTATTTTAAAGAGACATAGTTATCACAGGAATTTATATGTCTATTATTTATTTATTGGATGAAAAACATCATGTTTCATTTTAATGATGGGTTTGTTTAATTTAAAAATCAATATACTTGAAGGAAAAAGTTTATTTATTTATATAGTTGTCTTATTTGTAATAAAAACAATTTATGATAGGTTTTTATAAAATGATACTATCAGGTAATTTATATTAAAATAACAATATTACACCAGGTTTTGGAAATTGTTTATATTTTGAGAATGGTATCATCAATATTTTTTCATATATTATGAAAATTAGAATGACATCCTATTTTAAAAGGTTTTGTGGTTTAGTGTTTCATTTCATCTTCTAAGGGTGCTAACTTCGACTATTTGTTTTTGTTTTATGAGATTTTGGGTTACTCTATGAGTTTATGGTGGGTTGTTTCAAAAAATAAAATTTTTATTTGAGTAATTATTACATGAATGGTTTCAATGTTTGTCTTATATTAATAATTACACGGTTTTTATTTCCTAAAATATCATTTTAATATAGATTATTAATTGATTAAGAAATTGATATTATAGGAATGTTTATATATGGTTTCACCAATTTGTATCACTTTGATAAAGATAGACGTTGAGGGATACAATGTAATTTCAGCATGATTAAGATTATAAAAAATTTTATATCACATGGGATAGTATTAGGTGTGTAATCATGAGAATGCATGACTAGGTATGTTTATCCTCCTTAATATTGGATAAATTTGTATATATATATATATTTATTTATTTATGAAAACATTAAATAAACAAAGCTAAGGTAGGGAGGGACATAAATGTTATATGTAGTGTTTTTTTATCCATTAGTTTTATTTTCATTGGTTTCATGAGGTGTTACGATCTTTTGTAGCTCTAACTTTACATCTATATGAAAACTTATCATGGTGATACTTTATTTTAAGGGGTCTCATTTATGTATTTATTTTTGATTAATTTTAAAATTAATTTTTCATATATAATTTTAAAACTGTTATGAAGTTGATGATTACCATGTTCTTCATTAATATTCTGAAAAGATTCTTATTTATCACTTTTTTTATAAGTATTGTAATGTTGTTTTTCTTCTTTTTATGAACTAAATATAAAGGATTTAATCCTATTGATTAATTTCTATAAACTGATCATAATTTATTTATTTAATTATATATTCTTATGGAACACTTGATGGGACCATATTATGATGTTTACCTCATATCCTACATATGTCAAATGGTTTTATGGAAACTTTATCATATATAATCATGGAATTTGAAAGACACTTCTTGGTTATAGAGGATATTTGAGTTACATGGTGTTCATTTCAGGGTGGTGAAATGGTTGGATTCTAACACACATGTCACATCGAGATGTGTTACAATCTTCATTTTTTTCTTTTACTCCCAGTATAATATTATTATTTTCTTAATGGATTATATTTATTTTCATTATTTATAGATGGAAATGCATTTTTATGTTGGGTTCTTGGAAATTATTTTTTCATTTTATATGAAGTAATGTTTTTTATTTCTCTAATTTCATTATGGTTCATAATTTTAACATATTATTTATTGGATAAATCATTTACAATAGTTTTTCTTAGATTCCCAACCACATTCTATATACCCTATATATTGGGAACTACCATCGTGCCATGACATGACTCGACTGGACTATCCTATTTAAGGACAACAGAAGGTTAGTTCATGAAAAATTGGAAAAAATAGTGTTTTCTAGTCTATGTTATTTGCGATTTCATAGTATATGTGAATTACAATAATCATGATTTGAAGGTTATGTTGTGAGTCATTTTTTAGAAATCTCTCATTGTTTAGAACCTACAGTTTTGATGTGATATATTGGAATTTCTATTCATTTTTTCGTTATCCTCCTATTTGGGATAATTTAATAATGTAAATATAAAATTAATATGTTTTCTATAATTTGTCTAGTGTTTTATAGTACCATGCCACCTATAATAATTCCATTGAATCCTCAAGAGATTTCTACATATAACATAGTATTGGAAAATACCCAAGTTTACTTGAATATTTTCAAGACTGTTATGAGAACGATTAATGATACAAACCAAGGTGGAGAAACAATTCCAGCAAAAGATATAGTGGTGAATACAAATTGGATTTGGATAGGAATCATGCACAATATATTTTCTCAGATAAATCCTTATTCCCCTAGGGGATGAATAGCCTATATGAAGTGGAGGATATGATGGGGAATATGGGAAAGAAATATTTCATTTTGGATACTCAAGATTAAATTAATGTAAAGTTTTCCATATTAAATTTCTAATGAAACAGTTGAATGTTATGGGACTCAATGATTATATCATAGAATAATGATGTATGGAAATGGAATGGATTCAGATCCATCATTACCCATAATTTTTAAACATATTTTATTATTTTGGAAAATTCGAAGGATTTCATAAAATATCTATATGGCCATTGGTCATTAATGGTGTGTGTCAATTATTTTTCTAAACATACCTGATGATAAAAAAAATTATATGAAAATAAAATATAATGGATCATAGTTTTATGATATGATTTATATCAGCTCTCTATTTGTATGTATTTATAAAACACCATTACACCTTTGTAGAGGTTATAGATTGAGTGGTGATGGTGGAAATTGATAACGTAGGTGTTGTAGTGTAACATCCTGACCCGGCTCACTAACAAGACTATGGTCAGACCGATCGCCACATGACTTCAAGAATGCCTCCCCATATACCAGATGTTGCTGAGTAGCTTCGAGGGTTTAAGGATAGTCATAGCAGGGACTAAACCATCTTATTAGAGTTGTGTAGTGGTATAACAGAGTAAATAACATTCATAAGTGGAAGCTATAATACATAATTGGAAAAGCAACGGAAGGAATATTTCATATAAATTTATATATAACTGAACAATAGTGACCAACACCAGTTTATACCACAAATGAATGTAATACATGGTATTGATACCCATTTGAAGTTATTAAACAGTACAACATGCTTTTCAATACAGAATAAAAATAAGGAAAAGAAAGGAAAGCCCCATGAGAGATCTCCTGGAGCATCCTGAGTTCCATCTCACTCCTTTGCTCTTAACCCATGTAAATGCAATACAAAAACCAATAATGGTCCAAATTCCTATAAACTTGAAAGGTCTACTTGGGTACCCCTGTGAAATGGCGACTCGAGTAGGGTGTGAGATATAAATATTTGTTGTTCGGTACCACCAGTGTCTAGTCAATTCCAGACAGTGTAATATACATTAAACAGTGTGTAGGAATGGATAAATAACTAAGAAGAACAATGTATCCAAATACTCATGCACCTTCTCCATCCCTCAGCTGGTGTCTAAACATGTAACCAATTCATTAAATATGTAATTACAAGTTTACGTTAATAGGTTTAATGAGGAATAGTCAGTAGTGACATCACCTCGTGATAATATAAATAGTGAAGGTTCCATGATGTTACAACGCAACCAAACAAATGATAATCGGTAAGGGAGTCCCAGGGTAATAACCAAGGTAACATAGATCTCACGGAATGCTAAATCAGTAGTATACATGCCTAGATAAGGGATAAAAGCATACTCTAAAGAGTGTAACCCAAGGTATTCAACAAAAAATCTCTTATTGAGTCCATGGTGATAGATAAAGGTAAAACAGGGCTATGAAATGATTGGGACCGATGGTCCATAACCATGCCACCTACATGTCAATGCTGGAACCAAGGAGAGTATCCAAGGAATCATGGGTTCTTTATGAATAGTCAAGGACCATAGGCTATGTGGGTATCAACCTAAGAAACCACATCATTGAATCATAATTGGGTAACCAAGTCCCAATATATTCTCATCTCAAAATACAAGGCGAGGCCAGGTTAACCCATTCCTTTTGATATAGAAATCATATAGTAATTTTTTTGGTCTTTTTAATTCCTTACATTAGTGAGGATAAGTCAAGTAAAGTTGATAACATTTATTTATTGTTCCAATCCATGTATTCCATTTGTGTGGATATGCCAAGTAGCATTGCAACCATTTAGTAAAATCTATTAAGTTATTTTCAAAAGTCAATGACCAGACCACTACATTCCCTTAAAATGGTAGGGATTCCCATTGACATGGAACCAATTATTATATAATTAACCCAGGTCCATCCATGGAATTCCTACATGGGAATCCATCTACCTCCAATGGTATGAGTATGAAAACCCATTGAGTCAATCCATTACAATCCTACTTGGGAACCCACGTGTTACCGAAGTTGTATTATCATTAAAATCATTTGTTATTTTATTAGGTTCAATCATTAAGCATTAACCATTCATTTATTTCAAATTATTCTATTTACAAAGACATGTAAATTGAATTTATAAGGCTCTATGTATCCATGGAAATCGGAAAATACCTACACGGTTAATTCCAATTGAAAAACTTGGTCAAACACATAGACAGTTCTATGGTCCATTAATCATTTAAAAAGGGAAACATAGGGTTTCTAGTTCCATTAGGGCCATATCCGTGTATGGTAATATTTAATAATATTAACAAGGAATAAGAATTGTAAACCCAAAAATTCAAGAAAGCAATGTATATCCACTACATTGTAGCTTTAAGTCAGCACTCCTCCAATTGAGGGGTTTTATTATCATGATATTACTTCTCAAAAAATAATTTATAAACTTTATCATTTTTAATATGAAATATGTTAAGTAAAATTTAGATAAATTTAATATAGATACTTCACTACCCAAATTTAATTTTTTATAAATTTGAAGTAATCCATTTATTTAAGAATTTATAATAATTAATGGATTTGAAAGGGACCCTACCACAGGGTGGAACAAAGCTATGCAGTTCAGCTCTTGGAGCATTCTAACTAAAAAAAGATACTCCCCCACAGAGTATATTCACTTCAACACATGTGAAAGGAAACCAATCCCCTATGAACACACCCACAAGGCCATGGACATGAGGAAGGGGATCCTTACACATATAATTATATGCATATACAGGTCTCCACTCTCCCACAAATGAATATATATATATATATATATATGAACACCTAGACCTATATGTGTGTAAACACTACTATGTATATTTACACATGTAATGGGGGAACCCACATATATATATATTTACTTAACTATGAATTCGAATGAATGTCACCCTTGACACCGAGACTCGAACCCAACAAGAAGGGGCCAACACACAACAAATGTAACACTAATGACATTAAAATAATTAAAGAAAGAAATTTAAATGGATTGGGACCATGAAACAAAGGAAAAACCTCACCTAAGGTGTCGATGGTGAACCAAATCAATGAAAAACCACCCTGAACAGCTCAATGACATACCAATTAAAAAAATCAAAGACAGATAAAGATCTTAATTAATGAAGTCTGAAACAATGAAGAAGCTATAAAACATACCCCGAAACAAGGAGAAAAAACCAAAACAGTCCAACCTTCCTCACCTTTGGCAGTGTTTCTAGGAATACACCCCCTTGGTTCCTAGGAGACCAATTTCAAAACCAAGAAATGAAGGAAATATTGTGAATGGGTTATACCAAAACCCTAGGGTTTGATGAAATTACATCGAGCGACGATTAGGTCAGAAACAACTAGAATCAGAGACAAGGGGGATGAGAGAATCCTACGTCCTATATTTGGACGTTGAATATGTGGAAACATGGTAAGAATCAATGAAGGATTGGAGGCCTTAGGTGATCAAGCTATGTGGGATGAATGGGGGAACCCCACTTTGGGTGCACTGTGTCTAATGAGAGGGGATATGGGAGTGTTTAAGATTTAATTTTAATTTATTTTTATTTTTGAAATAATTTAATTTTTTAAAATAACGATACATCACATTTTAACCCACACAGTATTCCAAAATGTGCACTAAATGTGTGGTGTCTTCTACATCTAAGACACACCACATGTGTGCTAGGCCCACTATTTAGGAATCCATGCATAATCAATGTGCAAAGCCACTTCCCCTTTTTAAACAGGGCCACAATGTTACCTGCAGTGGGCTGCATGGATTAGCAAGCCGTGAACAAGCCTTTGACGCTTTTCTATCTGTAAAAACCTAAATTTGTTCGAGTATTACATTCTTGACACATCCCGAGGAACTTGGGAGACTTTTTTTCCTTCACCCATGTCCAAAAAAAGCACATATAAGTGTTCCAAAATTTGAAATTATGTTTTGAAGATAAGTTTTAAAAATGAACCATCTAGTAAATGGGAAAGTTCATAAACATTCCTATTTTAGTACATTTCAAAAAACACGAGATTCTATATTTTACCAAATTTAAAAACTTATCATCCCCATAAAGATTGGGGAAACAATGTAAACATCACCTGACCTACAAGGATTGTGAAGTTTCATATAAATATTTTCACTACATTAGCAATGCCTTTTGCACCTCAATAATATCTTATGTATTCTACACTTCTTCCTTTTCAACCTAAGACAATTCTCAAAGATAAACATAGATAGGAAAATTGAGCTTAATTGAGCCCATTTAAGTAGCGACATTATCATGCTAAAGTCTCGATAAACACATGACCAATGGTGCTTCCTACCATAGGTCTTAACATAATGAAGGGGTATTTCAAAGACACAGTAACTCAATCATTGGAATTGTTGTACAAGGCACAACTCTAAGTGTAATTACGACACTCCTAAAATGATTTAATTCAAATTAAATATTCAAATTCCAGTTGACCAAACTGAACTGTTCGAGCAAGTTTTCTCAGAAGATACTTCCGATCTTCAAACCACAATTACCTTTACCCAAAAATGTGTTTTAAAAAATATTCATCGCAAATGGAAAACATAAAACAAAAAATAGAGAGAATGAGGTATTCTATTTGGCTATCATATATTGAAGAAGTTCGACATTGGTGACCGATACAAAACCAAAGGAAACACTATAGTCTGTTAGTCTGACCATGGTGTTCCTACTTGAGAACCTAGGATTTACTCAGGACCAACCTATCACATACATAAAAAAACAACTGCAATCCTCAATTAATTCAAGATAACCCATCCATTTCCCAATGGTCCCCTTAAGTTGTTCTCCTTCTACATGGGAGGAAATGTTAACTAGGTTCAACACAAGACTGGCATGTCAAAAAAAACAAGTCTTTTGGAAAGCATCCTGAGTATTAGGATATAACTGATTGTTTACCTCTAAATTCACCCAACATGGATATGACTTGTCACGACCCTTCCCAGTGGGGCCTGCGCTACGACTCACCTAGCCCACCTCCAATAGGCTAGGGGCTGGTGACTAGCACTGAGTAGGCATATCAATATACTGGGAGGCATTGCCTAAGAACCTGTACATATGCACACATCTCCAAGCCCACAATTGCTGAAAAGTAAAAACCACTAAGGAACAAAATGCACACATATAACTAAACCAAACCAACAGAGTATGGAAAAAATAAATGTGATGAAAGAAAACTTTTCCAGAATACAATCCCACCAAAAAAAGAGTCTAAAAAGTTCAAAGTTGAACCTATAAACACAAAGAGGTACTGGGACTGCTGCATGTAGTCGAAGAATGCCTCATCCTATAGGGAACTCAAAAAGCTCAGCCATGTCTAAGTCTGACCCTGGACCCTATCAAAAGGCTTCTCATCTGCACATGACATGACATGTGTGGGGATAGCCCATGTATGGGTGAGTATAACAATACTCAGTAGAGGACCCAGAAAAACCCCAATGAAATACCCGAAGTAAAGGTATAGTCAACTATACAAATTATATGTCTACAGAACATGTAGCTGAGAAACACAATCCACATATACTAAAAACCCAGACCCGTAGTCTAGAGTCATGTCACACAACCGCATACCCCCATCTAGGGCTTTAGTTCGAAGATTCCACAAAGGACTCGTTATGGGAGAACACGCTCCATGAGTCTGGTAGCTCTGATGACGTCTGTCTGAGAAATACTATTCATCGAGAAATGTCACAAGAGGTAGTTACACTGCTTATGGGAGACACACTCTTGTGTGGGAAGATCATGATAGATAGATACACTAATCACGTGAGACACACTCCTATGTGGGAAAGATCACGATACACAAATGAGGATCACTGCTAGGGCCATGCTGGATATCACAACTCATCCGGATTAACTAGATAGGTATAGGATCAATGCCCGGTAGAGTTGTTCACGTCGATGCCTAACTCTTCCTAGGATCTAGAATGGATATAGGATCTCGCTTGGGACCTCTCGGAGGGATGCATGACTCTATTACAGAAATTCCTGCTGAAGGGATTATACTCATGTAAAAGGAAACAATGCCCAACCTTAGGGGAATGAGAAGAAGGTGCACTAACCCAAAAAAAACATGTCCAAGACACGGTGGACAAGAGGACCAATCGATCTTCCAAATAGTACACTACGTGTTGAAAAATCACATGTCGTGTCTTTTGACCCCGGGTACTACCCATGTACAATAGCCCGTGTCATAAGACTAGTAGTGCAGTAAAAATCAGTACACATCATGTGGTATGGATTAAACATTGAGTAAGATATCTAGGGTCAGTTCTGTGTACACTGGGTATGTGCTCATACACGGACTCAACCCATGTAATCGGTATATGGGGTGACCCGCGCTACTGGCCTCACTTGGCTGTGTGGTTTAGTACACGGCCGGGTACTACACCCTATGTCCATGTATCCCTTGGATATATGCTGATCTTCGGGGAAAGGACAACATTCCATGTGACCAAGTTCACATGCAGTGTGATTCCTCTCTGATCCCCAAACCCTAGCCGCTGTCGTCGGTATTACAAAACGTGTTCTTCAGAAGTACATGTCGTGTATCGCAGAATTTTCCAGAAATGAATCTCTTCGCCGGTGCGCCTACCATGCTACCCCATTCGATGATCCGTCCATCTGATCGCCATGAATGTCCAAAATCACGGTCTCACCATTTTCATGAAGTCATTTCCATAGTTTTCGGGCCTCCGATCGAGCCGAAAACACATTTTGAACCACCCGCGTGAAGAACGATTGAAGAACGGTAATTTCTGAACCATGTCGATTCATCTAGTGACATCACCATCGCTCCTCCTCTAGGTCATCGTGATGACATATCTCTAATTTGGGATCGTTGTATCGGAAAACGAACGTGCGATGTTCCGTTGTTCATAGCCCCAAAAAGAACGTGAAAAACGCGAAGAACGCGCGAGAGAAGAAAGGGGGAGGAAATCCAGAAAATAAATTGAAGAACAAACCTCTACCATTGTTCATCACAGCATTGATCCGCTCCTATTAGTAGGATGAAATGGAGAAGGATCAAAATGATAAAAAATAATCATGGATCAATCCAAAAAAACATCCCAACAGAAACCCTTCCGCAAGAACACAAGAATCCGCATATCAACCTATTCATGGTCGATCCACATTCGTCGTTTAAATCAAAAAATGGGGAAAGAAAACTTAAATAACAACCCCTACCTCAAAATGGATCGATCACTAATAAATAGGTTGTACTTCCATCGTCATCAAGATCCTTTAACTCTTTGGCACATCGATTCTCATTTTTTATTCATTGTTGTTCGTTGCCGAGAGTATTCTCCAAGGCTCTATAGATTCTATAAAGTTTTGTCTCAATTTTCCATCAATGACTATCGTTCTATTAACCCATTAAAAAGGGGAAGCGTGTTTTGGAATTCCATCACTCTGTGGCATTAATGAGTCATGATGTCGTTTCTAATTCATTATGACATTGCATTAACTATTAAAAAGCTTCCCCATCGTTGTGCTGCAGCAAATGTTTCCAAAAAAAAATAAACTTTTCCATTTATTTTATATTATTTTACTAAAAATATCAGAAAATTAACTTTTTCCCTCAACCTGTGTCGAGTGAGGATAGACCCATTAAAAGTTAATGTCGTCGTCCTAGACGCAACAGGGCCCTCATATTTTTAATCCGGGCATCCGTTAGGAATCTACCACAACCGTACACAAGTGCTGAATCAGTTAACATAAAAAAAGTTCAAACCACCATTCCAGGATCATGATGCCTTAGAATGATGTGATGTATCTATGTATGGTCTCGTAATTATACCATATAATATTTAAAAATAATACACAGAATATCAAATACATTACATTCTTCCCACCTTGGGGATTTTCATCCCCTAAAATCCAAAATAAGACTACCCAAAAAGATGTGGGTACTGGGCATGGATTTGAGCATCCTACTCCCACGTGCTCTCTTGAAGATTCACATGCTACCACCAAACGCGCACCAAGGGAATATATCACCCACAAAGGATCCTCTCCTACTGATCCTCGATCTCCACTGGGTACTCAACAAAGGTCACTCCATCCTTGATGTCGAACTCGCCCCAATCGATGTCATGTGATGGGTCAGGCTCATACCTCCTCAGTAGCGACACGTGAAAGACATCATATACCCAATGCAGCTGTGGTGGTAGATCTAGTCGATACACAACCTCGACAACTCTACACTGCATCTGGAAAGGTCCGATAAACATCTAAGATAGCTTACCACCTTGGCCAAATCTCTGTAACCCTCATCGAGATGAGACATGAATAAAGACGTGGTCTCCCTCCAAAACCTCCAAGGGTCTCCATTTCCTATTAGAATATTACTTCTGCCACCTTTGTGCAGTCTTCATCCACTCCTGGATGATCTGCACCTTCTTGGTTGTAGATTGCACCAACTCTGGACCCATGAGTATAGACTCTACGGGGTCGGTCATCAAAGTGCTGACCGATAGGGTCTCTCATATAAAGCCTCTAAAGGTGCCATACCAATGGTGGACTGGTATCTATTATTGTACAAAAATTCCACCAGTGGTTGGTGGTCCTCCCAATTACAACCAAATTACATTATATAGGCCCACAACATATCCTCCAGAACCTGAATGGTCCTCTCCATCTGACCATCGGTCTGGGAATAGAATGCAGTGCTCAAACATAGCTGAGTCCCAAAAGCCTCCTACAATCCCTTCCACAAACGAGATGTCAAGCGGGAATATCTGTCCAAGACTATCGTCGAAGGGATTCCATGATGCTGAACTATCTCCTACATGTAGAGGTGTCCCATTCTCTCTATAAAACCTTATTCCCTGATAGCAAGGAAGTGGGACAACATGATGATTTAGACAAAGATCACCCATATGAAATCATTCCCCTTGGACATAAATGGTATGAATATCACAAAGTACATCGATATTCCATTCCACTTACACTCTGGAACTTCCAGGGGATGAGCTAATCCCGCTGGAACATGGTGCTCAACATTCACCTTCTGGCATGTAAGGCATCGAGAAATGAACTCTGCTACTGCCTTCTTCATGCCTGACCACCAGAACTATTGTCAGAGATCCTGGTAAATATTTTCCACTCTAGGATGTACTGCCATGGGGGATGTATGAAACACCATAAGGAACTCTTCGTGCAATGATACTGGAACAACTGTGCGTCCTCTGAAATGTAGTACACGCTCCCACTTTGTGAATATCCATCAGGATAATGTTTTGTGGATAACTGAGCGTATAAAGTCTCACAGTAGACATCCCCAAGCTGTGCTTTCCTAACTCATTATAAGAGTGTAGGGGTGACAACCATCGACAGAAGGCAAGCTTCATCCTCTCCATCCACAAAGGATAACTACAACGTGGCTAACTACTCGTTTGCATCACTCAACAGCTGTGATCTCGACCTTTTTTTAAGAGAATCCTCCACCTTTTTACCTTCACGGGAGTATAGATGATCTCGAAATCATAATCCTGGAGGAACTCTAGAAAATTCCTCTGCCTCAGATTCAGATCCTTCTGTGAGAAGATGTACTTGAGGCACTTGTGGTCAGAGTAGATGATGAACCGCTCACTCATAAGTTAATGTCGCCACATCATATATGTAAATACTACCGCTTCCAACTCAAGATCATGGGTCGCATAGTTCTACTCATGTGGTCTAAGCTAGGGCGAACCATAACCAATCACTACCTACCTCCGCATTAAGACACAACCACTCCTGGCCCCTGATGCATCATATGAAAACTATGTACTCGACACCCTCTACTAGCAATATCAAGATTGGGGCACTCTTCAAACTCTGTCTCAACTGCTCGAAAGCCTGCTTGCACTTCTCTGTCCATATAAAGGGTTACCCCTTCTTGGTCAAGGCTATCATCGGTGCTGATATTCGAGAGAAATCAGTAATGAATCTATGGTAATATCCTTCCATCCCAAGGATGCTCCACACCTCTATCATTTTTCGAGGTGGATCCCATGCTAACACTGCCTCCACCTTGGCTGGGTCCATATCCACTCTAACTTTTTAGATGACATGCCCAAAAAAGTGGACCTCCGGAATCCTGAACTAGAACATTGGGTGCTTTCAATAATTTTGGTGCTCTCAGTGTACATCTAGAACTATTCGCCAGTGTCTCGCGTGCTCCACCTATGACACCGAGTACACAAGGATGTCGTCGATGAAGACCAATAAGAACCAGTCCAAGTATGTCTAGAAGATCTAGTTCCTCAGTCCCCTGAACACTGTGGGGGAGTTTGTCATTCCAAAACGCATCACCAAGTACTCATAGTGACCATAGCGGCATCTGAAAGCCGCCTTTGGTATATCCTCATCCTGTACTCGTAACTGGTGATAACCTGATCAAAGGTCAACATTTGAGAACCACAGTGCCCCTCTTAGTTGATAGAAGAGGTCACCGATTCTCGGCATTTGATACTTGTTCTTCACTTTCATCTGGTTCAGGTGACGGTAATCCATCAGAAACTCAATCTTTTATCTTCGTTCTTGGAAAACAAGACTTGGCCTGCCCAGGGTGAATCACTGGGCCTCACGAAACCCTTAATTTGCACATCCCCCAACTATACCCTCAGATCACGAATCTATGAGGGATCCATACAACATGCTAATGAAAAAATCGACATCGTCATGGGTTTTAAGTTGATGTAGAAGTCCCTTTCCTGGTAATGAGGTAGTCGTGGAACATCTTAAGAAAAGACGTCCTCGTACAGCACCACTACTACGGGGAAATAAGAGCTCATCACATCTACTACTCTGAGGGAAAGGCTAGCTAGCTCATGAGTGACCGGTTGCACCCTCCTATGCATGAGCTCATTCTGTTCTGCATGGGTCTCCTTTTCATTGACAAATGAAAACCTCATCACATCACTATGGACGCACCACGTTCTTCACCTAAAACAGTCAATATGTACATTTACCATATATAACTAATCCACACCAAGAATGATGTTGTAAGGCTTCGACGATAACACCAAGTGGTTACAACCGAAACTCTCACCTCTAATTGTATGATCACATAGCCTACAATGGTGCGTGATTATCGAGTCTCCTCCCATAGCTATCTCCAAGCATAAATATCAAGTTAACAGTTCTACCAGAATCTCAATGTTTCACACAAGACATGTGGCTATGAAGGAATGGTTGGAACATGTATCTATATGTTTGGAAGATAAGATTGAGAAGACACAGATCGTACCTTATGTCATCCCTAGAGCCCATCGGTTGTACACCTCGACCGCATGCAGCTGTCCTCACCCCTTTCCCCTAGCTCCCTGCGCATAGTGCAGAGCTCCTGGGGGGTGGAAGTAAGTCGAAGCGTCTACCACCACCTGTAGATCTCCCTGCTCCTCTGCCACATCCGCCGCTTGGTGGGACTTTCTGCTTCACTATCTGCCTCTACCTCGGTGGTCCATCCACCGCTTCCCTATCAGCAGCTCGACGGGTCGGACAGTCTCTAACGAGATGTCCCCTACCATCGCAGGTGAAGAACCAATTCTCCCAAGGATGACTGGATCCATCCTAAGATCCCTGGACTATAGATCCCTTGTCCTGGGTCCTCCTCTGACATATCTCACATTCTGATCCCTATGTATGACATAGGCTCCCTACTGCTGAGGTCTCCGGACTTGTCTACCTGCTGCTGACTATCATCAGTTGTCATTGCTCCGCCAAGAAGCTCTCGATCTCCATGTCATGCTCGAGCAGTCCAACATAAGTCGAAATTCCTATAGGCATGTCACTTGCTCATATGTCTCATCCTAAACCTTCCTCGAAGGTCTGATCTCTGAAGTACTGGTCTCTGACGACATCCATCGAGTACCTGGAGAGGTTGGTGAACCTCAATGAATAGTCAGATAATATCATACAACCGAGCTGTAGCTGAAGATGCTACTAGATGTGTACCGCTATCAGCTTAACCAGACACAAATCCTCCCTAAATAGTCGCTCAAACTCCATCCACAAAAGTGTCTCCTCGTCATGAGTCTATGTGGTCAGACTCCACCATCATCCCGCCGAACCTTGAATAAGGCTCGCTCCTAGGATCACCATCTGGTCTTCTGGTGTCCTCAGTAGGTGGAAAACTCTATTCACTGCCTCAAGCCAATCCTCAGTCTCATGAGGGTCAGGCTCACCTTAGAACCTGAGGGGTCTCTATATCTAGAACCAATAGAGTGCGCTATGCTTGTGCATCTCATCGGTCGGCACTGCAGGTACCATAGGCTGCTCCCCTGGTGATGGTATAACAAGTGCACCACCTCGTGGAAACACCTGGGGAACTAGTCCCTGTATCGAATCCTTGTCACTTAGGGGGTCATCCTCTTGATTGTGCTTCTAAATCCTAGTGGGTATGCATCGCAGAGGCATCCTGTAAAGAAACAAGATGTACCAATAGTATATCTGGATAGCTGACTCAATGGACATGGAATACACAACCTATTCCTATATGGTGTATGTACATTTATTTTATTTCCCCGCAACCAGTGTTTTTGTGTACCAATTCGAAAATCAGGTTATCAGAGTCCTGTTGTACAGATACATCGGACGCCTACACCAACACTAGAGTCTCTGGCCTGGAAGACGAGCTCGAAACACTTAACAGGTTTTTCCCAAACCAATCTCAGAGATTCGTGGTCCTATGGCAGAACTGACCACCTCTGATACCACTATGTCATAACCCATCCCAGTGGGGCCCATGCTGCGACTCCCCAATCCCGCCTCCAATAGGCCAGGGGCTAGTGACTAGAAACGAGTAGGCATATTACACACATGGTAGGCATTGCGTAAGAACCTGTAAAAATGCACACATCTCCAAGCCCACAAATACTGAAATATAAAACCACTAAGGAAAAAAAATGCACGCATACAACTAAACCAAACCAACGGAGAATGACAGAATGTTAAGTGCTGAATGTAAACTAGGCCAGAATACAGGCCCACCGAAACAATATTCTAAAAAGTGAAAAGTCCAACCTGTAAAGACAAAGAGGTACTGGGATTGTTGCTCATAGCCGCAGGAATGACTCGACCTGTAGGGAACACAGAAAGCTCGGTCATGTCCTGGTCTGCCCTAGACCCTATCAAAAGGCAACCCGACTGCACAAGTCACAACACGTGTGGGAAAAGCCCATGTAGGGGTGAGAATAACAATACTCAGTAAACAACCCCCAAAAACCACAATTCAATACATGAAGTAATGGTACAGTCAGCTCTACACAGTATATTCATAAAGATTATATAGTGTAGAAACCCAAACCAGATATACTCAAAACCCAGACATGTAGTCTAGAGTCATGTAACACTACCACATACCCACCGTCTAGGGATTTATTTTGAAGATTCCCTGAAGGACTCATTCTAGGAGAACACAATCCACGAGTCTAGAAGCTCTGATGATGTCCATCCGAGAAGTACTATTCATAGTGAAACATCACGAGATGTATTTACACTCATTATGGGAGACACACTCTTGAGTGGGAAGATCGAGATAGATAGATACACTCATTACAGGAGATACATTCATGAGTGGGAATGATCAAAATACATAGATGAGGATCACAGCTAGGGCTATGGAGGATACTATGAATAATCAAGATTCACCATCTAGGTAGTGTATCAACGCCTGGTAAAGGTTTTCATGCTGATGCCTGACTCTACCTAGGTTCAGGAATGGAGAGAGGATCTCGATCTGGGATTCTTGGAGGGATACCTGACTCTATCAAAGAAAGGCCTACAGAAGGGATCATACTCCTATAAAAGTAAATGATATCTAACCTTTAGGGGAAGAAGAAGTAGGGGCACTAACCAAACGAAACATTTCCTGGACAAGGTGGAATAACGTCCAATCCATCTTCCAAAAAGTACACGGCGTGTAGAAATGTCACACCCTGTGTCTTCTGTCCCCGAGTACTGCCCGTGTACAATGGCCCATGTCTTAAGGCTGGTTGTGTAGAAAAAGTTAGTACCCAGCGTGTGGTACTGATTACACACAGTTTCTGAGTATCTAGGGTTGGTTCAATGTATGCTGGCTATATGCCCGTACATGGCCTCATCCCATGTATTCCAACACGTATAATCGGTAAACAGGGTGACCCATGCTACTGGCCTCACCTAGCCGTGTGGTGTAGTAAATAGTCTGGTACTACACCCTGTGTCCATTTATCCCTTGGATTCACACTAATCTTTGAGGAAAGTCCAACACGCCATGTGACCAGGGTCACACGCAGTGTGATTCCTCTATGACCCCTTAAACCCTAGAAACTTTCACCGGTACTACACGGCGTGTTCTTCAAAATTACATGTTGTGTATCCTGTAGTTTTCCAGAAACGACGCTCTTCACCGGTACGCCTCTCATGCATCCCTATTCATCAATCCAGCCATCAGATTTCCAAGAAAATCCATAATAATGGTCTCCTCGAAGTCCCAAAGTCAGTTCTATTGTTTTAGGTTCTCTTATTGGCCCCAAATAAACCTTTTTGATCCACCAGCATGAAGAACGATCGAAGAATGGTAATTCCCGAACCGTGTCGATTCATCTGCCGCTGTCACCGTCGCACCTCTACTAGGAAGTTGTGATGTCGGATCTCCAATTTTGGATTGTTGCATCACAAAACGGACGTGCGACAATCCATTATTCATCACCCCATGAAGAATATGAAGAATTTTGAGAATGCGCCAATGAAGAAAGGGGGAGGAAATCCAGAAAATAAATTTAGGAATGAACATCCACTATTATTCGTCACGGCGTTGATCCGCTCCTGTTAGTGGGTCAAATGGGGAAGCATCAAAATGATAAACAATAATCATTGATCAATCCTTAAAAACATCCCAATAGAAAACCTTCCGCAAGAATGCATGAATCCATAGATCAACTTGTTCTTGTTCGATCTACGTTCGTTGTTTAAATCAAAAATGGGGAAAATTAATTTAAATAACAACCCAAACCTCAAAATGGATCGATCACTGATGATGAGGTCATGCTGCCGTCGTCATTTGGATCCTTCAAATCATTGGAACAACGATTCTCATCTTTGATTCATCGTCATTCATCATCGAGAGTTTTCTCCAAGTCTCCATAGACTCTCCATAGTTTTCCCTAAATTTTCTGTCAAAGACCTAGTTTCCATCATCCCATTAAAAAGGGGATGTGTGTTTTGGAATTCCATCACATTGAAGCATTATTGAGTCATGTTGTTGTTTCTGAGTCATTATGACTTGGAATTAACTATTAAAAAGTTTCCCCATCGTTTGTGCTACTGTGAATGTGTCCAAATAAAAATAAAATAAAGGCTACCGTTTATTTTATATTATTTTACTGAAAACATCCAAAAATTAACTTTTTCCATTGACCCACGCCGGTCAAGGTTTGCCCCGTTCTAGGGTAAAGTCGTCGTCCCAGACGCAATAGTGCCCTCATATTTTTAATCCGAGTCATTATGACATGGAATTAACTATTAATAAGTTTTCCAATCATTGCGCTACACCAAATGTTTCCAAATAATAATTAAATAAACTTTTCCCTTTATTTTATTTTATTTTACTGAAAACGTCAAAAAATTAATGTTTTCCATCAACCTGTGCCAGTCGAGGTTAGACCCGTTCTAGGGTAAATTCATCATCCTGAACGCAACAGTGGCCTCAAATTTTTAATCTGGGAATATATTTAGAATCTTCCACAACCGTGTACCAATTTCCCCACCCACCAATTGCCTCACAGACTTGTGGTCCCCAACCTAGGGCACACCAATGTGACTGAATGTGTCATATAACTAATGATTTTCCCCACAGACCAAAACATGTCCTTTCTAGTGTGCTTTGTCCTCACTCACACACACCCTGGGAAACTTCCCAGAAGTTCACCCATCCTGACCACTAATCTAGGACAATCATACTTAACCATGGATTTTTAATCAGGTAGGCTACCAAAAAGGAAGGTGCACCTTGTTTACACGATTCATATCATGTAGTCATTTAAACCTTTATCATTTTGGGGTGTTATAATCACCCCCATAGAGTACAACATATTCATTGTCGGCCCTACATGACGATTTATTTCGGAGACGTATTTCCTCATATGATTATTTTCTAGGACAACACCATACTAAGTCATCCATCACAATAAAGAAGAGAGGGTCAAACAATCGATGAAGCTGCCAACAATTAACTAAGAACATCTAACCTATAGTAAATGAGAATTACACAATGCTCAAAATCGAATAAAGTGGAATAAAAAAAATGAACTCCCATCCGAATAGGTTTGTCACTTTAAAAATAAAATTCATACTAAGGAAAATGGCACCCAAGCAGACCAAAAGTTAGGGAAATATCTTGGAATGAGAAAGGCATAGAATCTCTAAGGGTCCCACCTACCATGGGTTATCCCAATATAAAGAAAAAATGTCAACCATAACATGAGGTGACACTAACTGAAAATACTAAACTTAAAATCCAATCATACAAGTCATTTATAAAAGAATTAATTCCTTCATAAAACCCTCAAGCTTCCGTTCCGTGGAAAATCAAGGGAGAAACTCAACCAAGCCTTACACGAGGGTCATATGCAAGAGACACCCCCAGTAGTTCTATTTCTAAATCTCTTATATTTAATCACATTTAATATTTAATCAACAAAATAATTAATCAAAACCTAAATTTACCATTTCTCAAAACAAATCACAAGGTACGTGATTTTAACCAACGTGCCAAAAGAAAATACATGAATGTTTTATAAAACAACCTGTTTAAAAAATTACATTTTCAGACATAGAATCATTACCAAGAAAGTGAGGAAAAAATATTTTTAACAACAAAGGTGACCAAAAAGGTTACCAAAAGTCAAACTGTGTTCACTATAATTAAACCCAATAGTAGAATCTATTATTATTAAAAAAAACTTCCAAACTGGTCATATCATAAAAAAATCCCCAACTAATATACATGGGTCCAGCTTCATTTTAAAATCTAACAGTTTTTAATTTAGATTAAAACTATGAATCCTTCACATTTATAAGAATTTCATAGGGCATCATGTCATCACAATTAAAATGGGATACCATTTACAAATTCATGAGGTGCCCAGACAGTTCATGGATTGGATGTTGTCTCCCATTAATCGATAACAATGTTGATTCAAAAATTACCATGGTCAAACATAATGGTCCAATTATATGAGTGGAAAGCTACCAACTTATAAAGCACCCATACACATTAGATTTTTCATTTGGATCCCATTAGTGAAAACCGACATCACCTAACAATTGAATTTAGCAACATTTTTACAATGGTTCAATTACATGGTTAACCTTTTTCCTAATACAAGGTGCCTGTACACCTTAAAAATGAAAACATTCTCCTGTTACAACCTTAACAAATAACTTACCCATGAAACAATTTACATTTATCAGTGTAATCTAGAATATCACTATAAGAAGATAACATAGTTCAGTAAGATGAATTCAAAGAAGAATGGAATTTTAATTATAGAAGTATGTGATAACAAGAAACCAGATCAGAAGGCATTCTATTTTATTACCTAAATAGGTATAAATATAAGCATCGAATAAAAATATGTCCCATAATCATTCTTATTAGGCAACCTACTAATGAAACTACATGTAATTCCATATATGCATGGCATTTTGATTTCAAAGTGGCTAATATGATGCATTTATAATTCATCCATGCCATAATAGAACAAATGTAATATTCATAATTATATAAATCATAAGCATTGGAATGTACACCAATCACTCTATGAGAATTCATATCAGTTGTTATAGAGAACAACATAAATAGTAATCCCAGCCCTGACCACTTGGTTATTCCCCGTACATGGGGTGATCCGTACCAAGAACATCTATTAACCAATCTCTAAAACTTTCCTAGTCTACTGTCTAACCACTGAAAACATTAAAACAAAAGGAAAAAACCACTTTTGATACCACATTATAATATCTCAACCCATCTCACCACTAAGATGGTTGTCAGAATGCTCACCACATGACCTCAAGCATGCCTCCTCGTAAGCTAGAGACTTACGACTAGTTGTGAAGGTGTAATGATGGTCAGTGGGGAGACTGTACCCTCTTATTAGAGTTTATTAAGAGTATAAAAGAGTAAATAACAATCAACAATAGATGTGGTAAGACATAATTGACAATGTAGTGGAAGGAATGATTCATAAAATTATATATATAATTGAACAATACTTTCTTACTCTTATTTATACAACAAATAAATGCAAGACTTGGTATTGATACATGTTTAACTGTAGTAAACAATAAAAAATGATTTTTAATACATTAAAAAATAAGGGAAGGAAATAAAATCCCCATGTGATATCTTTTTCAGCATCCTGAGCTCCATTTCGGTCCTCTGATCCTACTCTAGGTATAAGAAATACAAAAATCAATCACGGTCGATAATCGTACAAAAAAGAAAGGTCCACTCGGATACCCCAGTGCAATGGAATCCTAAGCATGGTGTGAGATATAAATCTCAGTAGACTAGAACCACCGATGTATATCCCATCCTGATAGTGTAATATATATTAAATAGGGGGAAGGAATGCATAAATAAACTAAGCAGTACAATGTAACCAAATACTCAAGTACCTGATTCAGCCTTCAGCTGGGGTATGAACATGTTACTAGTTCATTAATTAAGAAATTACGATTTCATGTTGATAGGTAAAGTGAGTCACAGTTAGCACTTACATCACCTCGTGATAGTATAAATAGTGAAGCTAACAAGATGTAAAAAAAGAAACAAGAAAATGATATCCGGTGTTGGAGTTCTGAGGTAATAACTAAGGTAACATATATCTCACAAAATTATAACTTAGTAGTATATGAGTCTAGAAAAGAGATAAGAGTGTATTCCAAGGAGCATAATCTAGGTAATTCCACAATAAGGTGCCTATAGAGTCTAAGCTGATCAATCAAGGTAAGACTGGGCTATGTAATGATAGGGCCCGATGGGCTATAACCATGGCACTTACATGTCAATGATGGAATGGAGGATTGCATCCAAGGCATCCTGCAATAATGTAATTATAGAAAAGGACAGGATAATAGGTGGGTATCAACCTAAGAAACTCACATCCGTGAAATGGAATGGGGATCCCGAGTCCAACGGTATTCTGCTATTATATTCCAAGGCGAGCCTTGGTCAAACCATTTTTTTTGTATGGAAATTATGTTGTAATTCATTTGGTCAATCCTTTTCCTTGCAATAGAGTGTATATGTAGAGTAGCATTGCAACCATTTAACAATATATATTAAGGCATTTTCAAAATTCATGGTCCACACTGCTACGTTCCCCTCACATGGTAATGGAATCCATGGATGTGGAAATAATTATTCCCTCATGAAAAGAGGTCCATCCATATAATTATTACATGGGAATCCATGTAACTCCCAACGTATGAGTATGAAAACCCCTTGATTCTATCCAAGGTAGTCCTACTTGGGAACCCACATGTCACCTATGTTTTTATTAGCATTCAAAACATTTGGAAACAATTTGGAAATTTATTTTTTGGGTAAATAATTAAGCATTAACCATTGATATAACTCAACTCAATTTATTTCCCAATACATTTCAGTTGCATTTATAAGGATTCAATATCCATGGAAAGGGAAAATACCTACATGGGTAATTCTAATCTTAAAACTAGACGAAACACATTCCTGGTGACTTGGTCCTTTAGTCATTTAAAAAGGGAAACATTGTATTTCTAATTCCATAAGGACCGTGTCCTAAAAATTCCATATTTCAACATAATATCAAGGTATAATAATTATAAACACAACAAGTCTAAAAAACATGGTATACCATGTCTCTTTTCCTGAAGTCAGCACCCCTCCATTAGAGGGGTTTTATGATAAATACATGATATTACTTATCATAGAAATCATTTATCTCCTTTTGCATTTAAAGATTAATACATGCTAAATTGAATTTTAAAGGATTCAATATAGATACTTCTGTACCTGAATTTATATCCTAAATAAATTGTAGTATGAAATTTATTGAATCATTTATAATATTTAATGGCATGGAATTAGACCCAATCTCATGGTGGAACCTAGCCGCCCACATTAGCTCTTAAATATTTCTAACTAAAACTTTCTACTCCCCCACAGAGTATATGCAATTCCACACATGTGCAAGGACACCTAACCCCTATGCACAAACACACATTGCCATTGGTATGTGATAGGGTCTCCATACAAATATTGTTATATGAATATTCCAGTCACCACTCCCATACACATGCATTTTTATATATATACGTGAGAACACTAGGCCCCATATGTATGTATCCACTTCCATGGATATTTGCACACGTAACGGGGGAACCCACATACATATATTTAATTACCTATACATATACAAGAGAGTCTCCATTGAAATGGAAACTCAAAACAAATAATAAGGGGCCAACAAAACACACATTTAAAACTAAAACGCATAAAATATTTAATGAATGAAACATAAATGGCGAGGGACCAATAAACAATGGAAACCCTCTCCTCGGGTGTTGATGAAGAAAAAAATCCAAGAGAAACCAATTAAAATATCTCAATGACCAACCGATTAACAAAAAGAGAGTCAAAGATACATAAATATCATATTTCAGGAGGTTTGAAACAATGAAGAATGATTAAAGATTACCTCAAAATGAATGTGGTGGACTAAAACTAGCTGAACTGCCTCACCTTTGGCATAAATTTTCAGAACATTCCCCCTTATGTCCTAATAGACCAATTGCACAACCTAGAACTATAAGGAAATATGAATTTGGGTCATCCCAAAAGCCTAGTCTTTAGCCAAACTACACCGGATGATGATTAGGTTGGAAAAGGCTGAAATTTTGGAGAAGTAGGAAGAGAGACGACTACCTCGGAGATTCAAATGTCAAACATGTGAAAATATGGTGAGAATCGAAAATGGAGGGGAGGACGAATGAGAGGGGGCAACACGCGGCAATGGGGGAACCCCCATGGGGTGATCTACGTCGAATGAGAGAGGAGGGAAGAGTGTTTTGGTTTTAATTTTAAATTTTTTTTAAATAATTTAATTCTGTAAAATAACACGACCACACGGTTTGACCTGAATGGTTTTCCGAATCGTGTGAAAACGGTGTAGCATCTAATACCTCCAAGACACACCACATGAAATCTAGTAACCCTATATAGGAAACCATTCACAACCCATGCACATATACACTACCCATTTTTAAATGTGGACACACTTTTACTTGTAGTGTGGCATACAGTTTAGTAGGGTTTGCAAAAACCATGCACCCTTTGCGTTCTTTAAAAACATGATGTTTTTTTCAACCTGACACATCTGAAACTTCTCTATCCACTAGGGAGACATCTTGGGCCTTCAACCATGTTGAAAAACAACAACTAAAAGTGTTCCAACAGTACGAATTATGTTCTAAATCCCATTTATAAAAATAACCCATCCATTAAATGAAAAAGTACAAAAAAAATTATTTCAGTTCAGTTAAAAAAAAGGATTCTACCGTCATGGTGGTTTTCAATTTCTCCCACTTATGTATGTATTTATATTTCGCCTTTTTTAGGAAGTGTATATGGAATGAGTTTCTAAAAAAATTGGAATTTTATTCCCACATTAGACTAATTAAATCCCCCCATTCTTGTATGTGTATACCCTTATGAACTAATATGAGTGGGAAAGTCCAAGGCATAAATATTGTTATTTTACAAATTCACCAATGTATTTCATCATTTTTGGATTTGTAGGCCATATAAAATTTTATAGCTAGGATTTATACCCCAATAAATGTGTATCATGATCTTTATAAGAAAGAGTGTATGTAGAAAAGTATGGTATCTCTAGGGAAATAATTTATTAGGCATAAAAATATAGCTGAAGGACTAAGTCATATTATTTGGATAAACCATTTCATTTAGTGGAATGATTCCTAGTAGAGTTTCAGGCCCATCCTTTTTCTGAGAGAGGTACAATTTTATGTGAATTGTCTATAGTGAATTTTTTATTTGAGAACAATTATACTCATTTTTATATAACAACAAACTTTTTGAATCATTTGAAATTTCTAATGAAACACTTTCAATATTTCTTGGAGATATAAAAACATCCCAAAAAGAAAAAGAATAAGGGTTTCTGAATCCAACATATCCCATTTAATTTATATGTGGTTGGGTTAACATTTTAATTCATGGTTCTTGATGTAGATCTCTTTGATATTATAATTGGAACATATAGGATGATTAACCGTAGTGTTCATAGTAATTGATATCATTATTATGTTAGAATTAAAACCCATTATGAGATATAAGTGATATTTTATAAAGAATGGTATCTGATCCTTAGTCAAGGAAGCCATCTCTTTTAGATATTGGTAAATAGTATTCCTCCTTGAATGTTGATATTCATATATAAAACTCAAGGTGTGAACTTCCTCCAATGGTTGAAGTGGTTACTAAGTCATTAGAACCAACATTCCCATTCGAGATAATTATAATGATGTAGATTTATCAGTTGATTTAGTATTAATAGCGTAATTGGCATCTATACACTATTAATTTATTAAACTAGTATATTTTAAGTATTTGATAATTTATTTGGGTAATTTTGATCCAATTTCATTATCCATCATAGTGTATCACCATTGAAATCCAAGTTATTTATTCCAATAATGATGATAGAACTCTTCATTTAATCCTTGATTAATGGATGATAAAATGGATACATGATTATGAATAATGACCCACTTTCTTTCATTGGATACATATATAGAATATTAAAATTTATAAGATCATTTTAAATAATTATCCTTATGTCTAAAAAATCCTAAATTAGGGTTACATAGTCTAATATTCTAAATACACCCTTTAATATAAGGTGAAATCATGTTAATTTTTTATGATCCCATTTTTCCATACTAAATACCCTAAAGACTTTATGAAACCTATGCATATGATATTTCATCAACACCTTGATTCCACCATTGTGGATTTCATGGATTATGGTTGGTTCATTTTAGAATATATGAAGAACATGAATTTCATTTTAGAACTATACTTGGAGCATTGTGAAATCACATAAATTCATCGATGTTATTGATTATACACATTTTTCATTAATAATTCCCATTATTAGGACATTTGGTATTGGAATATGTCATTTATTCTTACCCAAAATATGTGAATATTTTGATTTCGTAAGAATATGTAATAAATGTTTTTGAAATATAAAGAATTTATGGTCATTTTGTGAATATTTTTCTATGTATAAAAGATTTTTAATGCATTCATTGTTGTTGATAGTTCATAATAGGATTAGAGTGAAATTATCATGGAATTGAAGATGTTAGGAGTATTTTAATTATTTTTTTATAATTTACCTCAATATTTCTCAATATTTTTTTATAGTATGGATATGTGATATTGTATTAAATGTTTCTTGATGCAAAGTCTCAGGTTGTATTGTTATAATAAAATATCTCTTGTTGGTTGTAGAACATGTCAGTTTCACTCACATAAGAAGAACTAACCCAAAAACTATCTATAAATTGTAGTATTTATTCATTAGAATAAGAGTTCTAAACATTACCTATTTGAGATATGATCATATTCATTTATGAATAGAATAATTATACTATATTTTCTCATATAATGACCAAAACTGCATGAAACTGAAGGGGGTGGAGTAACTTTTAACACTAGATTTTGACATCACTTACACCTATGGAAATGAGATTATTATTCCAAATCCTTTAGTTAATTTTTTTACTCTATGGATGTGATAATTTTGAAGGAGGAATAATTTTTTTGGGATATTCCTTTGGATACACCATTATATAGTGGATGAATGGAGTAACATTTTTCTACTGATTATACAATTGGCACAATCTCTACATGAGTTCATTTTATAAAAAAATATTCAGGATGGTGATTTATAATCTATCATAAATTATTAATATGTTGGGGATACAATAAATTAGTGTTCATTCTCCCCACAAGGTGTTGTTTTTCTCTAGAACTATTCCGTTGTTCCTTCACCCAATAGAAGTTTTGTGATGGATTCAAGTCGTTTAATTTAATCGATAATTCCCATAGGCACTACTAAAATTTATTACAAAATGGAATGTCTATTTTTTGGCATAGATTGAACAAATACATACTGTAATGTGTTTCCCCTTTTTATTTAGATATTATGGTTAATGATGAGGACCAATATAATCAAAGAATTATTCATCCACTCCCTGTAGAGATAAAGAATTGGGATGATATTTCCATGGATTTAATGATTTTATTATGATGGAATCCTAGTGTGAATAATTATAAATGAGTAGTAATCAACTTATTAACCAAGTGAAGTAATTTTATTTTGATATGGGATAACAGTACAATTTTATTATATTCAAGATTGTTTAGGTAAATGGTATTATCATTGGGGATGGTTAAAATTTTATAGAGTAACAGTAACCAATCATCCACCAGAAATGGTTCTATTGAAAAAATAAATGGATGGACTTATAGATTACTTTCTATATAGTCTAAAGTTTTTGAATCATTTTAGGATGGACCCAATTTTATTTAAATGATGATGGATATGATCCAAAGTATTCATCAAGATTTAGAGATGACTTGGAGTACAATGATATCTTATGTGGATCAATGATTCCATCCTCTTTGGGTTTTAGAGAAAATGGATTCTTGAATTTTTAACCTATGATGAGTAATCTTTGTCTCAAGAATCAGAAATGTTATTGTTAAGAAATTTTCACTATTATTAGATTATTGAGATGATTATAATTTTTTAATATTTTTTTGGAATTCTCACCATTGATCATTTTGATGAAAAATTTTGTTCTAGTTTCTCAACTCCAGAAGTATCCTGACCCATACTATATCCTAAATTGGGAGGAACATGAAATGGATTTGGATGTGTAGTCAGTCAAACAAATTTATATGATTTTTAAATCATAGGAAAATATCATACATGGAATATAATTTATGTTACACAGTTTTATATGTTAGTACTCTTTATATTCTCCTGAATCATGGGTGTGATATCATTTATGAAAGAGTAGTTGTATCACCACAGTTTGGACCAATTTTTTATTGTATTTTTTATGAAAAAAACTAATATGGTTTGGATTTTTGTAACATACTAACTTTTTATTTATGTATAATGTGTCCTTTATTTTTATTTTCTCTCATATCATGGCCTTGGTGACCATTAGGGAGTATAGGATATTTGAAGCTGAAGAAACCTTCTACTTCAGTGTTTAAGGGTGTGACACATATTTTCATGACATGATGTTTTTTTGGAATATGTTAGGAATCTTAGTTGGGTATCCAATGTTACATAACTCATTGATGGAATCCTGGATAATATCTTCATGTTGTGATCCAATAAAACTTAAATAATTTATATTATGAACAATGTGTCATGAAATGATCATATCTTTTGTTTTTTTTAATGGTTTATTCTTTTTCCCATGGTACTGTATTAATATATTTTTAACATTGATTTCTCAAAAACCAAATCAAGTAGTATTACTCTCATAATAACTCATTGCTTCTTTCAACCATGGGGGAACTTCAGTATAGATTCACCCTATATCATTAAGGTTCATCACATTATATATTCAATATCATCTTATCCAATCTTTTCAATTATTATTTTTTTCAAATTGATGTGGGTATATAGTAGACTATGGTTTATTTTCTCATAAATTTTGATGTGGGTTTCAGTTTTCAGATTCCTTTCATATTCTAAGGGTCATCTATTTCATTGGTTTTTATATTTAAAATAATTCATATTTATTCTTTCTACCCAATATAGTTCATTTTATATAAATTTAATATAATATTTATATTTCATTAAACTTTTTTTCAAAATATATATTAAATTGATAATGTCATGATTTTGATTTTTGGAATTTTTCATAAAATTATATAATAATTTTGTGATAAAAACAATATTATAGGAATGTTAATGTATGGTTTTGGGGTTTTTATTATTGTTTTTTTAAAGATAGGTATTAATGGACAAATCACCCATATGAAATAATTTTAATTTTGTGAATGGATCAAACCAATAGGAGACTGGGTATTAGATGCGTAGTCTTAGGAAAACATGAAAATGTATAGTTAGCTTCCCAAGAATAGGATATATATATATAAACCATGTAATCAGTTTTGAATCATGTAGATTCAATATTTTGATTTTTAAGAAGTGTGCTCCAATTTTTTTCATTGGTGAATTTGGATGTGTGGATCTATGATAGTTCTAACCTAATTTACCATATAAAAAAAATCAAAGTGGTAAATAAATATAATTTTTTAAACTTTGGTTATTTAAAATGTTTTTTAAATGATTAATTCAAATATTCCAAGATTTTTTTTGAAATGGTTTATTACCCTAGTTTCCCTTAAAACTTTGAAAATATATTTTTCAATCAATTATTTTAGAACAGTTTCAATATATATATATATATATAGTATATTATGAAACAATTTAAAAATGATTACAATTTATAGTTCATGTTTGTAAATTAATAATAATTTATTTCATTAATTATGTCTTCTTATAGAACATTTGGTCAAAGCATATAGCATTGATGATCCCATGTGACGCATATATCCAATTGGTGTATATATAAAAGATTAAGTTTATTGTGGGAATATGAAATAATTTTATTATAGAAGAAGGTTATTGATGATAAATCCTATTTAGGTAATGGTTATTACATGTAGGATGTTTATCCACATTCCATGCGGAGATGTATTACAATATTCTATTTTACTTAATTTTAAACACATAACAATATTAGTATATAAATTTTAGGACCACTTTTTTTATTTCTTAATATCAAAATCTGTATTTTTATGTTGTGTATGTATTCAATACATCATTAATTTATTTTATATGTTGGTCTATTGTTTATTTCCCATTCTTCTTTATGTATCTAGGATTTTTCATTTCATAGTGAGTGAATTACTTTGCAATTATTTCTCATGGATTCCTTTTCACCTATTTCCTAGATTTTATAGGTTTGGTTATTGTTTATTTTATATGTTAGGTTTTGTTAATTATATTTTAATATACATTAAAATCCTTTGTAAATATTTCAACCATTTAAATTATAGGATAAGTTATTGTTTATTCATTCTTCTTCATTACGTATCCAATATTTTACATTTCCTTGTGGGTGAAATTGTTTGGTATGATTTTTCTTGGATAAATATTCACTTGTTTCCCACCCATGGGGGTTGGAAATTCACCATGATATTCTCTATTTGAAAAATTAGTTGCCCTATTCCAGGAATAACCTTGGTTTCATTAGGAATGGTTATGTAGAAATTATAATGGATAAAATAATATATTTTCGTCATTAGAGATATTTAATGGGAAAAGGATTGGAAGGATAAGTTTTCATTTATTTCAAAACCTCTAGAATTAATTTAATTTGTTTGTTTGTGAAAAAATTATATTAATGATAAAAAGATGTTTCTAATTTCCAATTTTTAACATATCATTTAATTATAATCTCTGCATCTTTAATGTGTTGTTGAATAGATTGAGATTTATCTTCCACATATTATAGACGATCTTATCCTAGTATCTTTTATTCACCAATGTTATCCCATCATTATTGTGTTTTACATATACTCATATATAGATATTTGTATCTTGACATCTAAATTCATTAATTAAAATTATTTTTGTACGATAATTAAACCAAGGGAAGAAATTTATCACAAACCACTATATATTATATCAAAAACTCCCTTTTCATGAATATAAATGTATTAATATTTCTTTTAGGGTTACCATTAATCTGGGATTGATAAATCATACTGAGATTCTACATAGAATTCCTGGAATGTTAAATATTCCAAAATACCATAGTAGATAACTTTGGATATTGATTGGAAATTTTGAAATTAGTCCCCCAAGCAACATATCCCAATCCAGGATATAACCTTTTGTGAGACAATAAAGTGATAATTTTTGATAAAGGGAGTAGTCATATAGATTTGATCTATAAAAACTAATATATTATTGTTTTCAATATAAATTTTAGATTACCTATGACAATGCACATGGTCGTGTTCTTGTCTATTAAAAGCTTTTATAGGCAATGGATGCATCATGATTCTAGATTTATATCACATTGACATAACTTACCATCATACTAGAAACATTTAGGTGTACTCATCGATATCCGAAATTTTTTTATTCCACTAGATGTGATATCGAATGTAATAATAAATTTTTTCAACATATAGGTTTGAGGGAGAAAGAGGATCTTTATTCATTATACAATAAATATTAACAATCGCTTGTTATGACTGAGCACATTATATAGTCCCGAAAAAAATAATCCTTTCATTTCCAATATTTATTGCATGATTATCAACTTTTGTTCTTTCTCTCATTATCTTTTAATGCATAAAATTATCCCTTTATGCCTCCTTTTTTGTGGATAAATTGATGGGTAATAAAGTGACAATTTTTGGATGTATTCTTTTTAAATTATGATTTATATATCCATGTTTCATTGTCCATTAATATGGGGACATTCTCAATTCTCATTATTAATTGAGTACTACATTATATTATTCTATGATCATCATCTTCCAAGAAATTAATTCAATGATGGTAGTGAATTGAGAAATAATAATCCACCATTATCTCTAACCATATTCATATATGAATGTTCACATATTTTTATATTAATATGAACCTTTAACCCTTGTGACCAATATATATGTATCAATTATCACTTTAGAATAATTTTCTACAAATCATCTTGATAAATTTTTTGATTCTATTTAATTGATCATGAATTTGGTGGTTTTCCCATTGTTCATTAATTTTAATGATACATATGCTACACCATTATAATTTTTCATTAGTATAAAATCCATTAAAATATAAAATTAATTCATTTCAATTAGAATCAATTTTACACTATGGGATTTGTAACACACATATAGTGATAAGACTATTATTGAGGTCATAAAGATATTCTCAAAATTTTATACCGAGATAGAGCTTACCCCCATCAATATTAAATTAATAAATGGTTTGGAAAATCATGATAAATGTCTCCAAACTTTTCATTAGTACTCACTAATCTATAAAAGAAACAAATATATTTGATAATTAGGGGATATGGGAATTTTCCAATATCTGTTTTCATTGTATGTTCCTTATAATTTCCTTATCCATGGACTGAAATCCCCATTAATGTGAATTTATATGTCCAAATACTGTAAATTCTATACAATTTATTCATCTTTTCCATCCATAAATCCATTAACACAATACATAGATTCTCATAATGTTTTTCTTGTATCTTAATGTGCAAGATAATATAATCCATAGAATCAACCAAAAAATTATTAAGGTATTCTTAAATGACACAATTTTCATGTCTGTTAGTACTGATGTGTAATTTATGAGTCTGAATGGAATCAATATGAACGCATAGTTTTCAAATAATGTATGGATAGATATCAATTAAGTATATTCTCTCATTACCATCAAATGATGATATCCAATATAAGTATTTACATTTAATATGTATTTAGATTACTTATATTGATCAAACAACACATAAATATAATGTAATGGTTACATTTTTATTATAGTGATATTGTTTAGTTATTGATGAGTTTTTCATTCAATAGTGACCCTTACTTATTCTTAAAAAAGAGACCCCGGGCACCCCATACCATTTTAGTATGTCATATAATAAAATTTTCTAAACTGATATTCAATTTATCCATGGGTTCCTATAATTATATTATTTAAATTCTATATACTCACTATTATATTAGTGGAACAATAGTTTTATCTTCTATTAATAACTATATTTCATGTTCTAATGGAAGGAAATAAATTTTATTAGAGAAATACATTTCTATACTCCCTTTAGATGAGAATGTAATTAATTTGAATTCATTCTATTATAACCACCATTTAACTATGATATTTATATTCTTTGGGAATGAACACATATATATTGTAAATACATTCCCATATATATTCTTAATAATTTAATTTAAAAGATTTATGGTATAGTTTTTTTTATATAAATATAATTGGTTTTTTTACTTTAGTTGATGTGAAATAAATAAAATTATAACCACTATAATCATTATATATAATAATATTAAATAAAATGTTGAATAATGAGATTTTCTAGATGAATCATCCTACAGATGGAAAATAGTTAAGAGTTAACCATTAGGGTAGAAATAATTAAACCATTATATTTTTAACAGATATCTCTATTTTAATTTATTGTGGATGTAATAATATAGTTCTATAAATCATTTAGATGGAAAATATATTTTATTATATTGATATATATGTATATTAAATTATCCATTAATTATTGAAAAGTATGGGGAACTTTCACTACATAATTTTGTTTCTACACTGTGATAGCAGTAAAAGCATATGATTTCACGTTATCTAATTAAATTGGTGTTTAATAACTTTGAATACAATTAGGGACCCTTAGTTTGGTATACTATATAGGAATGTACCAATATTCCCATTGTTGAAACATTTGACAATTGGTCGTTCATTGGATGGTTCCTCCTTTACTTCTATTATATTGTGTGTCTTCTTCAGGTACCTCAGTCATACATGTTCATGATTCCTTATTTTCTACACTTTAACAATATTTATTCCCTTTTTAGTCAATTTCTTCAATGATTCCGTAAAAATATTTGACATATGGGAAATCAAATATTTTTTCTCCATTATTATTTGATCTTATATCAGGAAAATACATCCTTTTATTTCTGAATCCATTTCTATGAGACCAGTCTGTATGATCCATTTCAAAATAATGAATATACCAAAAACAATATTAATAACACAATGAATATTAGATATTGAATCAATTTTAGAGAATAATATTTAAATAAGTATATATATATATGATTTTAACAAAATAAGAGTCATTGATTGAAATCCTTTGATGTTTTACTCAAAATTTGAAATGGTTTCACTAATATTTTCTTAATCTATTTGAATTCACTATTTTTGTTAGTTTGAAGAGCAGCATAGATGTACTTGTTAAAAATATTTAAATAATTTAATTTTATTTAATTATGGGAAATATTTAAGAATCCCCTATATATATGGTTCAATATGTCTATAATTAATATTACCCCATTACTATAGGGTTGATTTAACAGACTTATAACCATGAGTTATGCCACCCATGAATGCAAACCCTTAAGGTCAAGTTATAATTCCATTGGTGACATGGCCCATTAGAATAGGTATTTGGGTGAATGAGAATTTTATCTAGTGATGTGAATGGAAATAGACACATTCAATGGGCCTAGTGTCTATTGGCCATTTTCATTTTCTCATCAACATAATTTTATATTCCATGTATCCCAGATAGATAAGTCCACACGGGTTGGTGTTATCCCCATGGGTGACAAGTCATGGGGTTGTGAAACGTTGTGTTAGGTGATTTCAACTACCGATGGTGTGGCCTAGGTTGAGTTTACAACATGGTTCTACCCTATAGCCACATGACATAAGGCATGTGGTGATAGAGCATGACTATTTCCATGGCCCATGAAATATATGGTCATATATCCCATCCACATGGAATTTTAATAATAATAATAATAATAATAATCTATTTATTATATATTTACTATATATTTATATCGATATAACATTATGTTGAAGATTGGTTAAGTATTATATATAATAATGATGTTGTTTCATGATCAAAGCATGAAGTAATAAAATTTTCATAATATTACACATGATATGGATAGATATAGTAAACATGGTCATATAACTATTAGAATGTGATATAGATTTTGTTGTATGCCTATTTCCCCTGGTACTTCCTATGTCCATAGGTTACCCATGGGGTTTCTATATAAATGTCTATATAGATAACATAACATACTCGTGGATATAGTCTCATGGTCTATAGTTACAATAATAGTTCCCATGGATTATATAGCCATTTTCATCACCGACAACGATTTATTACTAAACATAAGAATCATGATTTTTTCCTATGAATATAGATCATTCATTATATTGAAGATTAAACACCATCATTTAGATTTGTATTCCTGAAAAATGTACACTATTTGCCATCATATCTTTCTAAATTTTTAAGATCAATATAATATTCTAGTTATCATAAAATAAGTAACGTAAAATATAAGTTTCATATAGGTGAGAAAATGTTTATAAATAAGTATATTAGATGATCCTTTAAACGAATTTGGTCTTCCCATAAGAATAATTCAATGGGTAGTTATACTATATACAATGAGGGTGGGAATTCCATATGGTTTGGATTATAGTTAATCGATTGTCCATCAATTTGATGGTTATATTTTTTATCACATTAACATATTGTTATTTTAATTGTAATTATATAATCATAATTATCTAATTGATGGAATTGAGTATCCCCAAAATAAATATAAAATAAGATACCCATGAATTATGGGTAAATATTATTGGACTTATATACTATATAAATTTCCCTGTCTATTCATATGTTGGAAATGGAATATAGTATGATTTGATACTACATTATTACCCAAATGTATAGATTCATACAACATCATTAACATCTTATAGTTGAACTATCCAATATCCATTGATACATTTGTAATGTGGTTAGTAAGGAGTTCCATTACATTCAAAAATATGTTTCAATATAAGAATGAATTCATACAACAAAAACATAAAGAGAAGTCATAATTAGTGTTGAAAATCTACAAAACTTGAGATTATAAAAATATAAATTTGAATAAACAAATCCCAGTCTTCTAAAAATAGTACCCATGTTTGATAATAATTATTAGATGTGTTTACAATAATAGATATTTAATAAAAATATTACAAAGATGGAATAAAAAGTGAATTTTTTAATAATTCTGGAATCATTCAATTGGAAAACCCTCTACATGGTCATGTGATCAATATGTAGTGTTGAATATGACCCAACAACCACAATCATGACTTGTCATAATGCATATAAATTAATTCATGTGATCGATCTAAAAATTCTTGTGTGGAATCCACTAAGTCATTATCAAATGAAATTATTATGTTCGGTTGATTTACTATGTCATGAAGTAGATCAAAATCTTTGATATCAATTTGAAATAATTATTGTTATATAATCTAGAAATTTATTATTGGAATATGTTTGATGGAAAACAATAAAAAAATATACAATTTATCATCAAGTCATTCTTTATGTCATTTAAACAATCTGAGTGATTCTGGGAGTCGATCACTAAGTCATTCGGTTGATCTAATGACAACATGTTGTTAATATAATGGTCATGAAGATAATGCATAGATATATTCTTGTATACCACAATTTACTGTCATTCTGACAAATAGATAAATGTTTGAAGATAATGTACAATGGGAAAATGATATTTAAATAAAATAGAAGTGAAGATAAAATTTAATTGTATGATTATTTAGATATTAATCAATTATTAAAATATCACAAAGTATGTGTGATAAAATCCTAGAAATATTGGGTGTTATAAATAATTGTAATTCAAGGATATCAAAAAAATTGGAGTTGAAGAATACTTAAATTCATATTTAATAATGATATTCCAAAATATTGGATGAAACATATTTTTTCATTCATGAAACATTATAACAAGATTCAAAAATCTTGATGTTATTATCTAACTCGATTGATGATGGTTTGAAGAGATTCACGATGCATGATGAATTAGAAATTAATTAATCCTTAAGTTATTATTCCATTATTATTAAAACAAGAGAAAAAAATAAATATGATGATTCTTATGTTGTGAATGAATATTAAAAACGTAATAATTTGTAATTATTTAGGCTAAATATAAAGAATAGAATTCATGCTAATCTGGTTTCTGATTATTCATATCACACTTATGTATTCATTGAATTTATTGATGCACTCATTCTAGAGGATGCGATTATACACCTCATATTCAAAAATCATATTATATGGATATATATCAGGTGGAGTGATATATATTGAATATTGAAGATTATGAATTAGATAAGATATTAAAAATAATTATTTTCTATTAACAATTGTTAATATTAGTCAATCCACATATCTATTAGTCGTACGTAATATCTAAAATCTAAATAAAATTAATTATATAGTTTTAAATTTAAATTTTTTGAGTTTTGAAGAAGAAATGATGAGAACACATGTAGGATTTCTAGATAATATATATAAGTGGAATGATTTTTTCATGGATTTCATCATTTTATTATGATGCAACCATAAGTGAATAATTATAAATGAGTATTAATAAACTTATTAATGAAGTGAACTCATTTTAGTTTGATATGGGAGAACACTAACATTTAATAATTAATTACATTTCAAATCTATAAAATTATCATGTTGTATGGGGTTTTGTAATCTATAGTATCATATATAGAACCCATGTTTTCGTCACTATTTGAGAAGGGACTCTCAGAATTAGTGGGTTCTCATGTTAGTATGAACATGACCTAGCACACATTTATTGATGGTAAAAATTATACTGTGAATCATATATTTTAAAATTTTATGATATTCAAGAATGTTTAGGTAGATCTAATTATCATTGGGGATGGTTAAATTTTTATAGAGTAATAGTGACCAATCATCCATCAGAAATGGTTCCTCTGAAAAATTAAAAGTATGGACTTATAGATATCTTTCTATGTGGTCTAATGTTTTTGAATATTTTTAGAATGACCCCAATAATTTTTCAAGGATGATGGCTCTGATCAAAACTATTATTCAAGAGTTAGATATGAATTGGAGTACAATGATATCTTCTGTGGTTCACCGATTCCATCCTCTTTGGAGTTTTTTGATAATGGATTCATGAATTTTTAACCTATGATGAGTAATCTTTGTCTCAAGAATCAGGGAAGTCATATTTAATATATGTTCACAATTATCACATGATTGAGATGATTATAATGGTGTAATATTGTTTGTAATTTGCACCATTGACCATTTTGATGAAAAATGTTGTTCTAGTTTCTCAACTCAAGAAGTATCATCCAGACCCATACCGTATCCTAAATTGGGAGGAGCTTGAAATGGATCTAGACGTGTAGACGGTAAAACAACATTTTATGAAATTTAAATTGTAGGAAAATATCAAACATAATATATCATTTATGTTACACAGTGTTCCATGGTAGTAATATTTAGATTCTCAGGAAACATGGGTGTTATATCATTCCTGAAAGAGTAGTAGTCTCGCAACATTTTGGACCAAACTTTTTTTTTGATGACAAAAACTAATACGGTTGAGATTATTGTAACATCCTTTTTTCATTCATATATTATGTGTTTTTGATTCTTATTTTTTTCATATCTTGGCCTTAGTGACCCTTAGGGAGTTAAAGATATTTGAAGTAGATGAAACATTAATACTATAGTGTTTAAGGGTATGACACATATTTTCATGACATGATGTTTTTTGGAATATGTTGGGAATCTAAGTTCGGTATTCAATGTTTACTAACCCATTAATGGAATCCTAAATAATAAATTCATGTTGTGATCCAAAAAAACTTAAATAATTTATATTGTTAACAATGTATAATGAAATGATCTTATCTAGATATGTTTTTAAATGGTTTATTCTTTTTCCCATGGTTCTTTATAAATATATTTTTACCTTTGATTTCTCAAAAACCAAACCAAGAAGTATTACTCTCGTACTAACTCCTTTCTTCCTTCAATCGTGGTGGAACTTCATTGTAGATTCAACTTATATCATTAAGGTACATCAGAGTATATATTCAATATCATTTTATCCAATATTTTGAATTATATTTTTTCATTCAAATATATTTGTTTATATGGTAGACTATGGTTTGTTTTCTCATACTTTTTGATATGGGTTTCAGTTTTAGGATTCCTTTCATCTTTTAAGGGTGAACTATTTCATTTGTTCTCCTATTTAATATAATTTATATTGATTCTATCTACATAATATATATCATTTTATATAAATTTATTAAATTTTTTATATTTCATAATACTCATTTTCAAAAGATATATTAAATTTTTTATGTTATGATTTTGATTTCTGTGAATTTTCTCCTAAAATTATAGAATTAATTTGTGATAAAAAATATTTTATAGGAATGTTAATGTACGTTGTTAGGGGTTTTATTATTGATTTTATAAAGATAGATATTAATGGATGAATCACACATATGAAATAATTTTAGTTGTGTGAATTGTTCAAACCCATAGGAGCCTGGGTATTAGTTGTGTAGTCTTTGGAAAACATGAAAATGTATAGTTATCTTCACAAGAATGGGATATATAAATATACCTTGTAATCATTAGTGAATTAAGTATATTGATTATTTTGATATTTAGTATGTGTACTCCCATTTTTTTCTTTGGTGAATTTGGATGTGTGGATCTATGATAGTTCTGGCCAAATTAACATTAAAAAAATATTACAATAGTAAATAAATATAAATTTTTGATATTTCGTTATTTAAAATGTTTTTAAAATGATATATTTAAATATTCCATGAATTATTTTTTGAAATCATTTATTACCTTTTTTCCCTAAAAACAATTAAAAAATATTTTTCATTCAATTAATTTAGAACTTTTTCAAAATTTATATACATATTATATTATGAAATAATATAAAAATAATAACACTTACAGGTTCATGTTTGTAACCTAAAAATAATTTATTTATTATTAATTTCTTCTTATAGAATAGTTGGTCAAACCATATATGGTTGATGATCACATGTGATTCATATATCCAATAGGTGTATATAGAGTAGATTCAGTTTAATGTGGAAATATGAAATGCTTTTATTTTGGAATAAGGTTATTAAGGATACCTGCTCTTTAGGTTATGGTTGTTACATGTAGGATGTTGATCCACATGTCATGTAAAGATGTATTATTGTATTCTATTTTGCTTAATTTTACCCCTATAACATTACTAGTATTTCAATTATAGGACCACTTTTTTATTTCTTAATATCAAAATCCGTATTTTCATATTGTGTATGAATTCAATACATCATAAATTTATTTTATATGTAGCCCTATTTTTAACTTCCCTGTCTTCCTTATGTATCCTTGATTTTTAATTTCTTTGTGAGTGCAATAATTTGCCAATATATTTCATGTATTCATTTCCCCTGGTTTCCTGGATTTTATATGGTTGGATGTTGTTTATTTTATATGGTAGGTATTGTTTATTTTTTTTAAAATAAATTAAAATCCTTTGTAAATATTTCATCAATTTATTTTATCGGTTAGCTTATTGTTTATTCATTCCTCTTCCTTACGTATCCTATATTTTACATTTCCTTGTGGGTGAAATCTTTTGGTATGATTTTTTAAGGATTCCTATTCACTTTTTTCCCACCCATGGTGGTTGGAAATTCACCTTGAAATTCTTTATTTGACAAATTAGGTGTCCTATTCAAGGAATAACCTAGGTTTCATTATGAAAGGTTTTGATGAAATTATAATTTATAAAATAATATATTTTCTTCGTTGCTGATATTTAATGGGAAAATTATTGGAAAGATAAGTTTTTATTTCTTTCAAAAAATCAGGAATTAATTTAATCTGATGTTTGGAGGAAAAAATTATATTAATGGTAATAATATGTTTCTAATGCCCAATTTTCAACATATCATTAATTTATAATCTCCACATATTTAATGGGTTGTTAAATAAATTGTGATTTCTCTTCCACCTATTATAGAAGATCTTATCATTGTATCTTATATTCACTAATGTTATCCCATAATTTTGGAGTTCTATATATACTCATATATGGAGATTTGTATCATGACGTTTGAATTCATTAGTAAAACCTATTGCTGTATGAGAATTAAACCATGGGAAGTAATTCATCACAACCCACTATATAGTATACCAACCATTCCCTTTTTATGTATATAAATGTATTAATTATCCATGTAGGGATTCCATTAATCTTTGTTTGATAAATCCTAATAAGATTCAACTTAGAATTCGTGGAATGTTAAATATTCCAAAATACCATAGTAGTTAACTTTGGATTATGATTAGAAATTTTGTAACTAGTTCCCCCATGAAACATAACCACATCTAGGATATAACTTTTTGTGAGATAATCATGTGATAAGTATTGATAAAGGGAGTATTTATAGAGATTTGATTCATGAAAACCAATAAAATATTGTTTTCAATATAAATTTTGGAAGGACTATGACAATGTTCATGGTCATGTTCTAGTACATTAAATTACTTTATAGGAAATGGATGCATAATGATTTTGGACTTATATCACATTGACATAACGTACCATCATACTAGAAACATTTAAGTGTACTCATCAATCTCCCGATTTGTTTTATTCCACTAGATGAGATATCAAATGCCATAATGAATTTTTTAAACATATTGATTTGAGGCAGAAAAAGGATATTTGTGCATTATATGGTAAATATTCATTATCACTTATTATGAATGAACACCTTATATAGTCCTGAACAAAATAATCCTTTCAAACTCAATATTTATTGCTAGATGATCCACTTTACTTATTTCTCTCATCTTCTTTTAAAGCATAAAATAATCCTTTATGCCATGTTTTTTTCATGGACAAATTAATGGGTAATAATGTGAGAATTTTTTGATGAATTCCTTTACATTATTATTTATAAATATATGTTTCATTGTCCAATAATATAGGTATATTCTTAATTCTCATGATGCATTGAGTATTACATTCTATTATTCTATGATCTTCATCTACCATGAAATTAATTCAATGAAGGTAGTGAATTGAGAAATAATAACACATCATTATCTCTAACAATATTGATATATTAATGTTCATATCTATTTATATTAATATGAGCCATTAACCCTTGTGAATAATATATATGTATCAGTTCTCTCTTTAGAATAATTTTCTCCAAATCATCATTGATAATTTTGATGATTCCATTTAATTGATCATGAATTGTGTTGTTTTCCCATTGTTCATTAATATTTAATGATACATATGCCACAACATTATCATTTTTCATTATTATGAAATCCTTTTAATTTTATAAATAATTTCATTCGATTAAAAACTATCTCACACTATGGGGAGTTTTAGAACACATATAGTGATAAGACTATTGTTGAGTTCATTAAAGATATTATCAAAAAAAATTAACGAGGTATAGCTTACCCCAATCAATGTTAACTTAATAATTTGTTTTTAAAACCCTGATAAATATGTCAAATATTTTCATTTTCTTCAACTAATCTATAAAAACAATAAATCTCTTCGATAATTAGGGGATTTGAGAATTTCCCAATATCTATTTTCACTGTATATTCCTTATAATTTCCTTATCCGTGGATTTAATTAACCATTAATTTGAATTTATATGTCCAAATATAATACATTCTATTCATTTTATTCGTCTTCTCCATCCATAAATACATTAACACAATACATAGATTCTCATAATGTTTTTCATTGATCTTAATGTGCGTGATAATATAATACATAAAATCAACCAAAATATTATTAAGGTATTCTTAAATGACTCTATTTTTCATGTTCGTTAGTATTAATGTGTAATTTATTAGTCTAAATGGAATCACTATGAACTCATAGTTTTAAAATCATGTACAGATAAATATCATTTAAGTATATTCTCTCATTACCTTCAAATGATGATATCCAGTATAAGGATGTAATTTTAATATGTACTTAGATTCCTAATATTGATCAAAAAACACATAAATCTAATGTAATGGATAAATTTTTATTATAGTGATATTGTTTAGTTCTTGATAATTTATGCATTCAATAGTTACCCTTTCTTCATGAAAAAGTTCACGAGTGCACCCCATACAATTTCACTATGTCATGTAATGAATTTTTCTAAACTCAAATTCAATTTATCCATGGGTTCATCTAATTATATTATTGTAATTCTATATAGTTTCTTTTATATTAGTGGAAGACAAGTTTAATATTTTATTAAAAACTATATTTCATCTTCTAATGGAAGGATATGCATTTTATCATAGGAAAACATTTCTATCCTCCATTTAAATGGGAATGTCATTAATTTTACTTAATTCTATTATATCCACCATTTATGTTTGATAGTTTTATTCTTTGGTAATGAAAACATATATATTTTATATAAATTCATATATATTCTTAATAATTTGATTTAAATGATTTATGGTATAGTTTTTTATATACAATAAGAATTGGTTTTTCACTTTAGTTGATATGAAATCAATAAAATTATAAGCACTATAAACCTATTATATCATCATATTTAATAAAATGTTGAATAATAAGATTTTCTAGATGAATCCCCCTAAAGATGGAAAATAGTGAATAGTTAACCATTGGGGTTGAAATACTTAAACCATTATGTTTTGAACAGATATATCTATATTAATTTATTAAGGATGTAATTATATAGTTCTATAAAATATTTCAATGGATAATATATTTTTAAATATTGATATATATATATGTACTGAATTCACCATTAATGATTGAAAAGTATGTGGAACATTTACTACATTATTTCGTTTCTACACTTTGATAGCAGTCAAAGTGTATGATTACACGTTATCTAATTGAATTGGTGTTTAATAACATTGGATATGATTAGGTACACATAGTTTGGTATACTAGATAGGAATTTACCCATATTACCTTTGTTGAAACATTTGACTATTGGTCTGTCATTGTGTGGTGCCTCCTTTTCTTCTATTATATTGGGCGTCTTCTTCAGGTACTTCCGTCATAAATGTTCATGATTCCTTATTTTCCACACATTAATAATATTTATTCTCTGTTGAGTCAATTTCTTCAGTGATTCCATAAAAATATTTGACATGTGGAAAGTCAGATATTTTTTCTCCGTTATTATTCGATCCTCTATCATGAAAATTTATTCTTTGATTTCTGAATTAATTTCTATGAGACCAGTCCATATGATCCATTTAAAAGTAATTATTATTACACAAAAAATATTCATAACACAAAAAATATTAGATATTTAATCAATTTTGGAGAATAATTTTAAAATAACCACATATATATAAATATATCTAGATGATTTTCACAAAATAAATTTCATTCATTGAAATCTTTGGTGTTTTACTAAAAATTTGAAATGGTTTCTCTAATATTTTCATAATCTCTTAAAATTCCCTCTTTATGTTTATTTGATGAGTTAAATCAATGTACTTGTTAAAAATAATTACATAATGTATTTTAATTTAATTATGTGAAAAAATCAGGAATCCCCTGGAAATATGGTGCAATATGGATATAGTTAATATTACCCCATTACTATAGAGTTAATTTAATAGACTTATCACCATGAGTTATGCCACACATGAAAACTACCCTTTATGGTCAACATATATTTCCATTGGTGACCTGGACCATTTGAATAGGTATTTGGAAAAATGAAAATTTCATCCAGTGATGTGAATGGAAATAGACACATTCTAGGTGCCTAGTGTCCATTGGCCATTTTCATTTTCTCATCGATATAAATTTATATGTCATGTATCCCAGATAGATAAGACCGCATGAGTTGGTGTTATCCTCATGGGTGACAAGGAATGGGATTATGAAACCATGTGTATGGTGATTGCAACTGTCGATGGTGTGGCATAAGAGGAGTTTACAACATGGTTAACCCTATAGCCACATAACAAAAGGAATGTCGAGATAGTGCATGATTATTTCCAGAGCCCACGAAATATATGGTCATAGATCCCAACCACATGGAATTGTAATAAGAATAAGAATAATACTAATATATTTATTATATATATATATATAACATTATTTTAGATATTGGTTAAGTATTATATATTATAATGATGTTGTTTCAAGATCAAACCATGAAGCAATAAAATTATCAAAGTATTACATATGATATGGGTAGATATTGTTAACATGGTCTTACAACATTTAGAATGGGATATAGATTTGGTTCTAATCATATCTCCCCTGGTACTTCTTATGTCAATAGGTTACCCATGGGTTTTAAATGTGAATATCTATCTAGATATCATAACATACTTGTGGATATAGTCTCAGGGTCTTTAGTTACAATAATAGTTCCCATGGATGATATAGCCATGGTCATCACCTACAACCATTATCATTGAACAAAAAACCCTGATTTTTTCTTATGAATATAGAGCATTAATTAAGTAGAACATTCAACACCATCCTTCAGCTTTGTATTCTGGATAAATGTACTCTTTTTTCCATCATATCATTCTAAATTTTAGAATATCAATGTACCATTCTACTTCTCATAAAATTACAAACTTAAAATATAAGTTTCATATAGGTGAGAAATTTTTTATTAATAATTATATTAGATGATCCTTTAAATGAATTTTGTTTTCCCAAAAGAATTATTCAACAGGTAGTTAAACAATATACAATGAGGGTGGGAATTCCATATGGTTTGGATTATAGTTAACTCATGTTCCATTAATTTGATGGTTGAATATTTTATAACATTAACATATTGATATTTTAATTATAATTATATAATAATAATTATCTAATTGATGGACTTGAGTATCCCCAAAATAATTAGAAAAGTGGATACCCATGAAATATTAGTAACGATGACTGAACTTGGATACTATATAAATTACCATGTCTATTCATATGTTGGTAATGGAATATAGTATGAGTTGATACATCTTTAAAACCCAGATGCATAAATTCATGCAACATCATGAACATCATATAATTTAACTATCCAATATTCATTGACCAATTTGTAATGTGGTTAATAAGGAGTTCCAATACATTCTAAAATATTTCTCAATATAAGAGTAAATTCATATAAAATAAACGTTAAGATATGTAATAATTAGTGTTGAATATCTACAAGATTTGATAGTTTAACAAATGAATTGGAATAAATAAAACCGAATCTTCTAAAACTAATTTCAATGTTTGATAATGATTATTGGATGTGTATATAATAAGAGATATTAAATAAAAATGTTACAATGATGGAATAAAAAGTGATTTTTTTAATAATTCTGGAATCATTCTATTGATGAACCCTCTATATGGTAATACGTTCAATATTTAGTTCTGAATATGATCCAACAACCACATGATTGACTAGTCATGATGCTGATCAATTAATTCATGTTGTCGATCTAAAAATTCTGGTGTGGAATCCACTGAGTCACTATGAAATGAAATTTTTATGTTTGGTTGATTTACTATGTCATGAAGTAGATCAAAATTTTCATTATCAATTTGAAAAAATTATTAATATATAATATAGTCAGTCATCATAGTAATATGTTTGATGTAAATTGTTGAAAAAATATACAATTTATCATCATGTCATTCATTAAGTCATTTATTCAATCTGATTGATTATGGGAGTTGATCACTAAGTCATTCGATTGATATAATGACAACATATGCTTAATATAATGGTCATGAAGATAATTTAAATATAGATTTTTGTCTACCACAATGTACTATCCTTCTGACATATAGTTAAAAGGTTAATGATAATGTACAATTGAAAAATTTATATTTAAATAAAATATAGGTGAAGATAAAATTTAATTTAATGATTCTTTAGATATTCATCAATTATTAAAATATCACAAAGTATGTGTGATGAAATACAAGAAATAGTAAATGTTATAAATCAATGTAATTCAAGGATTTCAATAAAATTGTAGTTATAGAATAGTTAAATTAATATCTAACAATGATATTCCAAAATATTGGATGAAAACTATTTTTTCTTTCATGAAACATTATTTCAAGATTCCAATATCATGATGTTATTATATAACATTATCCATGATTATTTGAAGAGATTCACTATACATGATTAATTAATAATAAATTAATTAACCCTTATTTTGTTATTCGATTATTATTAAAAAAATAGATGAAAATAAATATGGTGATTCTTATGTACTGAATTAATATTAAGAACATAATAATTTGTTATTATTTTGGCTTATGTTAAAGAATATAATTCATGCTAAGATAGTTTCTGATTGTACATATCATTCTTATGTATTCATTGAATTTATTGATGCACTCATTCTAGAGGATGCGATTATACACCTCATATTCAAAATTCATATTATATGGATATATATTAGGTGAAGTGATATATATGGAATATTTAAGGTGATGAATAAGATGAGATATTATAAAGAATTATTTTCTATTAACAAATAGTTAATATTAGTCAATCATCATATCTATTAGTTGTATGAAATATCTAAAAGCTAAATAAGATTAATTTAATAATATTAAAATGATATTTTGGGTTTTGAAGAAGAAATTATGAGGACACATCAAGGATTCCTGGATACTCTATAATTTATTCTCTTATGAAAGGTAAATATGATATAGAAATGAAAATATGAAAAATTAATGGAACGCCTAAAATTAAATATTAGCTAATATTCATGAGAAAAATGAATATAATGATCATGTAGTACCCATATATAAAAATGATGTGGATTTTAATGGGATCAGGTTATCTAATTTCATAGAGATAATAATAAATAATTCATTGCTATAATACTATTTCATGAAGAATATATATTCCAAAATATAATAAATATATACGTAGTGAGCGAGAAAAAAATGGAAAATTATGGGAAAATACAAAGTAATTCATGTATAGAGAAAACTGTATTTGCATTATTATGAGATAAAATGAATAAATCTCTAGAAGAATAAAATTAATATGTATCTGAACCTATTCTGATGTTAGGATCATTTAGTTATCAATGATAAATAAAGAATAAGATATTCCTACAACATCCTTTCTTACAAAATTTTTTGACGAAGAAAAATAGACTGTAAAGATGAACAACTAGGTATAAATTAATTTAATGATGTTGATCTTATAGTAAATGAGGTTTTTTGGATTTGATGACTAAATATTCTTAGTGAGTGATGATTCTAGTGAAGATGAGATTTGTGTATTCACCGAGTTACCGAGTTATCATAATGATATTTTGGTATCTGAACAATCATATATTTTGTTCAAATAGATATATAAATAATTTAAATGTTTCATGTTAATAGATATATATCTACTTTTGGGTAATAAATTATTATAAACACTTCTATATATATTGTTTTACTCCATTGATCATGTGTTAATAAAGGAATAATACGGGATCTGAAGAGGACTATGTGAATACAATAAGAATTTTTTTAATGAACTATAATGGGCTATATACATTATTAAATATTGTGACTCTTTAGTAGTGTATTTATCGGGAACACCACCCATTGTAATAAACATCCTATTATAGTGGATAATACTTGATAGTTTAAAATAACTAATCATGAAAAAGAGTATTTTATAACACTAATTCTCATAAGAAAATAGTGTGCTTCTTTATGCGGTTACTCACATTGTAGGAAATTGATGGGGTCTCGGTTGTATTGAAAATAAATTAAAATTCAATGATCAATAATAGTGGAAAAATTATATTTGGGTTTTAAAGTAGATTTCAATTTTGAAATAATATGAAACCTTTGATCAATACCATCTGAGGTGTCTATATCAACCATGTTTCAAAAAAAGTAGTTTCAAAGGTCATGTAACCTATGATTGAATATGTTTTAATGACCGACAAAATTTCATTTTGTTTAATGATATGACGATTTAAATATTTTCTTGAATATTAGATGGTTTAGAAGGATAATCGTTTTTATATTATAATTAATGAAATATTAAATGTATATTTTAATACATTGAAAAAAAATTCCAAAAAAGGAAGGAGAAAATGTGATGAAAAAGGATAAACCCCAACATGATGCTACCTGACATTATAAATCCTTATCAGGTGAATCTATTGAATGAGATACTTTTAATGAATATAGTTTTGTCTATAATTAATATACAGAGATAAATACTATTCAAGTCCATTATTATCATATGAAGTATTAATTAAATCATTCTTGTGGTAACTTTATTACATATATATTTATATTATCATAGAACCGTTGAAATAAATAACACTTATAAAAAGAAGATGAGGTCATGAAAAATGCATTGGCTAAGTTGGTTGGACAATGAAATAGCATAAAAAATATAATGATATAAATTGATGAAAATATATTATATTTAAATGAATGATATTATTAATTAATTTATTATTTTAAATTCATATTCGTTGAGAAGGATTTTTTTGATGTTTAAATTAATGAATAAGTTCATACATTAGAGATGGTAGGTAATGTCAGTGTAATTTTTAATGAAACAAAACATTTTGTGATGGAAAAACTAATTAATGATCATTATAGATTACTAAAAAAACCCCAATATGTATGAATATCAAGATCATAAGCTAAAGATATATTTATAAGAAAGATTAATTTCTCTTGAGGTTGAGAAACTTTCACTCAACCTTAAATTTTGGATGATGGAAATCATATTTAAGAGTCTAGTCTAATGAAAAACTGGACGGTCATAATGAATTAAGAATATTTATATTTTAACTCAATATTTGTTAGTGAATTTAATGAAATAATATAGTAATAATTGATGAAATGATAAAATAAAAACTACTCTTGAGTTATATGTCTACTTCACAAGGAAAAAAGTAACTAACGACACTAAATGATTCGTTTGTGCTAAATTTGAAGGAACCGAATGTTCAAAAAAAACTATAAAATTATGGTAAAAACCTAGGAAACCCACCAACATATCAAGGGTCTAGGTATGTATTATCTAGATTATAATCTCACAATAAAAACCTCAAAATGCATGTGAAAATGTAATAAATCATCATGATTTTTACTCCTGGTTGATTTTTCCTATAAGAAACAAATGAAATTTATTGTATATTAATGGTTATTATATAGGTATGGGAATATTAAAATTATATTTTTGAATAAAATTTGACTAATATACATTTTATAAGGCCATAATATTGGAGTAGAATATTTGATAGTGAAAATATTCATACTGTGCAAAAGAAGAAGAATTCTTATAATTGAATGAATTTCACAATGAAGAATGAATTTCAAAGAATGGATTGTTTTTATGATTATTTTAGTATTTAACTAAATATAAATGATGAATTATGGTATGTTACAACCAACCAAATAAGTAATACTAATTATAGAATTTGGGAACACCAATAGACGTCTAAGAAGAATCTAATGATGGAAAATTCTATGGTTAGAAATAATTTTATTCCCATGAAGTCAACAATTGCAGATAGTGATGTTCAATACTTTATGTGATTGGTATAAAAGAATTAATAAAAAAATACTATGAGTATTTTTAACCAGTTTTGACACTAATTTGAATAATATACTACTAAAATTTTAATAGAGGATAAACAATATATTACTACAAATAAGACATAAAATGTAAAAAAAATATAAGAAAGGTAAAATCTATACATAATTCAATATTATTTAGGAAAAATATAATTGGAATACTGTTGGATATCACTGATGATGAGAATATGATGATTCCAAAATGTGTATGGAAAATGAATAATGATGTTCTACATAGAAGGAATTATAGGGAATCACATATACCCAACAATTACACGTATTAGATTCCTAGTAAAAATATATTTAAGAATATGAGATAAATATCACCATTAGTCGTTGCTAAAAAGATATGTCTCTAATTAACCAGTTTAATAAAAATCAGAATGGGGTTCATGATGGAAGTGATATTTTAATCTAATGGCCCCATCTATAGGATTAACTAATGATATTTTTTTTAAAATCATAACATGAAACTAATATATTGGATCATGAAAATAAGCCTATTCTAGATGAAGAAAGAATAAATTGGTGAATATTAAAATGTTTTACAAAGGTGTATATACTTTAAAATCTAAACCTTATAGAATCAACTAGTCTAGTTATGAATGTAATTGGTTGAAAATTCTATCTCACATGCCATGCTCATGCTGATTATCAATTAAGAGAACCAATATATTATCATATCAATCATTAATGATTCTGAATATTGGGGGATTAAATGCGAAGCTATATGGAAATCATCCCTTGAGGGGGAACAACTAATACAATCCAACATCACATAGAAATATTTATTTCTTATAAATTTATAATTATAGAATGGATTTTAGTAAAATATCATTTATTTTGTGATCATCATAATCATAACCCTATTATCCTTAATATTGACCATTACATCAAGGGGTGATTATATAGAAATAGAGTGGAAAATGTACTTTCAGTTGAAACCCCGGGATTGTGGTTCTTTTGACAGGTAGGATCCTAAATCTTTTATGAAGTCTATTTTTATGCCCCATTGAACAAAACATATGAATTGGCATCACGCAGTGAGTAGTTATAGAAAACTATGACGTCATAATTAGTCAGTCATATTTTCCTCATGGGGTTTTCCCATGCTGATTTTTTGTTTCTAGGTTTAAGAAATATAGATTTAGAATATTTTCTAGCATGATAACTTAGTTGATGTGTATAATGAAATTAATTTTTGATATTCACCTGAAATCGGTGAGTTTGAATAGAAGTCAGATTCTATATTTCATTGAATTGATGGATATTTCCAAAAAAAAGGAATTGAATACAATTTGTGTGATGTTTTCATTATACACATATTATAATGGGAAATTAAAATTTAAATTGGTAACTAATAATTCATCTATTTCCTCAATTTGAGTTTTATATGAGTCACATAGAGATAAGATGATTTATTTCGATGAGATTTGAGATAATCGTTACATTGATGTGGAGATATATTTTACCTCCCGTTTCATTAATTTTAAATTTGGTGATAAATAATTACATTTAGTTACGTTGTGTTTTTCACTAAAATTTTAATTTATAATAAATCAATGGGTTCTATAGTTCCATTGATATAATCATTTTATTTATTCTCAATTTTTATAGTTGTAATAATAATTGTTATTATGAAATTGTAATGATCTCAGTGATGTATTGAAGTATGAACACAATATCTAAAAAAAATTTCTCATGAATTATGGGTAAATAATATTGATTATGGATGCCTTTTGAATTTAAAAATGTATTTATATTTTTTAATTTAAAAATGGATTGAGTTTATGACCCATAATGAAATGGATTTAAGGAATTTTTTTAGACGCATATACTTCATATCAATGAAAGAAATGATTTCAAAGGATATATATTAAATGTTCTAAATAAGGATGGATATATATGAACAAAAATGAATAAGGATATCCAGTATGATATATAACTTCTAGGAAAAATGTAATATGTGTCTTGAAAACGTCACTTTATTATTTGTATTAATTTGGTTTGAAAGGACATCTTGTTATAGAGTTTCAAGACCCATGAATTAGGAGAAATACTACATATAGCTCCAATTCATGGGTGGATGATTTATAATGAATGTAGGATTTTGATAACATGATATACAAAGAAAATAATTAGGATGTGTTAGGACTCATGTGGTTGATTGTCCTCCAACAAGGTCATCTGATTAAAAGTTAGTTGTTCAGTCGATACACTAGGTCAATAGTTTATTACACCTGTTTTTGATCAACTATGTAATGTTGTTGAACCACTGACTAATGGTTAGAATGAGTTTCTATATATGGTAGATCTAAAGAGTTATATATTCAATCTAATTCTACCTAATCACTTATCAAAATAGTTTTTTAAGAGTTTGATCAATATTTTCATGATCTATTATACTGTTATATAAATAAGTTATACATTCAGTCATCAAATTCATACAGTCAATCTGATTTTTTTTGGAAAATTGAATAGGGGTCATGAATGTGATCATTGTTTCATCAAACCAATCTATGTTCTTCATGTGGTATATCATTAATTCATGTGATCAGTTAGATTGGTTCATGTGGTTGATTGGTTGGTTATGAGGTCAATGAACCCACAATATCTCATCTACCACAATGTGCTGTCATGCAATCACATAGATAAAATTTTAATTATTATCATACAAAAATGTGATATTTTTGGATTACATGTCAGAATAATAAATTGAAATACATATTAGTTGAGATATTACTCAATAGAAAGAATATCATAAGACAATTGTTATATAAGATTAAATAAATTCAAGTGATTATCTATAATGTGATTAAATTGTGATCAATGAAATTTGAGTTATGTAACATTTAAATGTGTTTTTTTTATTTTATTATGGAATTATGGGTAAATTTTAAAATTTTAATTCTGGAAATGATCTAAAAATAGTAAAATATCATGATGAAATTACGATAATTTGTCCTGGATAATTTAAATATTATCAATGTAAAAAATTCAATTTTAAGAAGTAAATTAATTGGTAAGTTGTTTTTTATATGTTTATTGATAAATAAATAATGATTAAAATAATTATAAATATAATTATTATTTTAAATATCCTTAACATTTATAAAAATCAAAAGTTGTACTGATTGATGATTATGTTGATGATGAGATGTCAAGATGAACTATTTTATGAATATGATGATCACTATAATCTCTACAATCTATTTACCAATTCACGGATATAAGAGGAAGTGATTTTATTCCATATATTTTTTTTGTTTTGATACAGTTGAGTTGAAATTTATATTTTTTTAATTTAGATTAAGAATACTTAATATGCAACATTATTTCGACTGTATTTTTTACAATTTTTTTTCATAAATTTATATTATTTTATTATTGTAAATATGTAATTAATATTCTAAAGATGAATTTAGAATAAAATGTTGGATGACTTTGTATAATATGTTAATGAAAATGATAATTATTTCATGTGAAATAATGATTATGAATTTGGATTAATAAATGTTCATTGAAGAGGAAAAAAGATCAAATGTATTCTAATTTTGGAAGATGAAAAATTGTGTTCATTCCATCAGATAATTTGTAATATATTTATAACTAGATGTTGGAAGATATTTTGAAGTTGACGATTACTTATGAAAACTGATGAGATGATCCTAATATCTCAAACCTATTATTTGATATTCAAAGAATCACATTTCCAAAAAAAAATATAAACATTGGATCAACTATTTAATGTCCACAAATAGAAAATTCTAGAGATAGATGTATAGAATTAGAAGAGGAGAAATTTGATATGAACATTCAATGGAAAATATAATATTTTTCTTCAAATAAAATATGACGGAGGTTATAAAATAGAGGGATGAAATCTACTGAATATTTTTATAAAGAATGTAGAGACAAATGTCTATATAATAGTTCTCATAGGGACATCATACTCAGTTTTTGGAAGAAAAAATAATTTCATTAAATTTTTTGGTGATGCATTTTTCATTTATCAAACATCACAATTCCTTTTGTCCATGTTTCAAGATTAATATTGGAAATATAAAAGATAGTAATAATTTTAGGTAAATCAAATAATGTGATTTTGTTACTAATATTATGGAACAAAGTCATTTACAAAGATAATCATGATTCTAGCTAATTATGGAAGAATAATAAAGTTGGTGGATCATGGGTGGAACTATATTTTCCTATAATATATTTTCTGAAAACGTTTACTAGATAGATAAATGTTTGTAAACCTTTTAGAAGAAGTATCAAAAATATGTAATCATACAGAGGAAACTAAGTAAATTAATCAGATAAATATTGGAGAATGATTAGAAAAAGTAATCACGATAAAGTTATAAGATAGAAGACTGTGATCATTATAATGGGGAAAATATTTTCATAAAAAGAAAATCACATGAAGAAGAACCATATGGAAGAAGACTAAAAATATTATAGATGGAAATTTTTATAAAATAGTTAAACAAAGTTATTGAATAATGTGATATAACATGTTCAAAAAAGATCACATTGTATAAAATAACGAGAATTCACAAAATAAAAGAACCATAAGAGATCATTGACTGTGAATCATGCATAAAATACTATATGATTGTTCATAATTTCACTAGACAAATAGAACTAGATGATGATTTTGATACCATAAAAAGAGGGATGGTTGCAAAGTATAAATGAAACATTTTTTTTTTGTGAAAATGGATAATATGTAAGGTTTAAAAACATATAAACCCACGTGTTTTTAATATCTATACATTATTATGTTTATAAGATGTAAATTTAACACATTTATAATCATGAATTATTTATTTTTATTTTACAAAATATTTGATGAATTTTTGGAGAACATTATGTAGAGGTTTGATCAACGATCGTATGATGTATTTTTAACTCCAATTGTTTCTGTGGATAAAAGTTATTCATCTGAAGTATGTTTTGATTGGGGAAATAAAAATTAGAAATGATAAATTTATATTTTAATACATGATTCCTATTATATTTTCCTAGAAAAACATCGTATATTATGGATTAAAAGTGAGGCAATGAAATGTTTCATTAGGTGTTTTGGTAATGACTATTGTTATAGAAATAAATGGAATGAGTTAGGTGCCCACCATGAATTTTCATAGAATTTTTATTGTGTAAAATTAGTGAGATTCCAACTGATGAGATTGAGAGGTCTTTTTCTATAGATTCCAATATAGAGGTACCAAATATAGTATATCAGACAAAGATAAATTAGAACGATTAGTAAGGCATCTGATAAATAAGTCAGGCACCAAAAGATAAAGATATTTGATTAAAAATATAATGTTATTACAGAAGAATTAGGGATCATAAAAATAGGTATCTGATGAAGTTGTATGGTAATATAGTATTAGGAAGAAAGTATTAAATATAGATATTTTATATGAACATTTACTAGAAATAGAAGTGAATATTAAATCTTATAGGTTCCTGATGAATGAACAGGGGTGGAGAGTGTTTTTTATATCCATCATCCAAGATGAAAATAAAGAATAAGTAACATTTATATTTTATTTTTCCATGAATTGACCCACCAGGTCCTATATAGTCAGCGGTAGGTTTAGTGTGACACTCCAAGACCATATCAAATAAGAAAGGGGATGAAGTCCACAACTGTATAGTAATATCATTCATATGGGAAAAAAATATCCTATGGTTACATTGAAAAATGTGCACATTTCCATCCATGTATTCAATATTGAATGGAATGATATATATGCTTTCATGATTAAAGGATACAAATATACCCCATATTATAGTATGAAAATATTATGAGAATGAATAAAATCTAAAATACATTCCCACCAAATATATAATGAGTCAAAACCATTTGAATGGATGAAATGGAAGTAAAATGAATCTCCTAGAACCAACCATTGTCTTTATAGGTCCACTGTGCTATGCCTACTCTTGATCCTTTGATGACTCCATTGAAAGGCTTGTTTTTTCATAATACATGAGATGTGTTGGAATATCTCATCTATGGGTAATTTTAACAAACATAGTAGGACACCCCAAAATACCAAAACATAATGAATAAAGAGAGGGGGAGAGTCATCTTGTAAGAAAGGATAACATCAACCAATGAAATATATAATCCAGATACACACCAGGTCTCATGGTAAGGTAAAACCCTACAATTATACTATGTTTTAGACTATGGAATGAAAATAATACTCTACATGGAGAACCCACTCCCTGAAACCTTCAAACACTAGTTACAATCATCCAAGAGGTCATACATATTTGGGATCTACAAAATATGTATACAATAATTCCTAAAAGATGTCAATACACATATTGGGGATCTCACCCATGTCTTATTGTGGATAAAGAAACCTACATGGAGTAAACCAATATGTTGGGGATCACATTCCATTTAATATAGTAACATGATTATTGATCCAACATAGTGAAGAATAATTGAGGATCTCACCCCGTAATATGTGGTGGGATAATTGAGACTATCTTTTTAAAATCTATAGCGGAGGGTTAATTTTCATTTGGTTAGGATTGAATACATCATAATACCCTGATTAGGACAGACATAGGTGATATACAATATTGATACATATATAGGCTGATGAAATCAAAGTCCATAACCTAGTTATTTAAAAGTACATGTTGTTGAATTGGATTACATGGAATATATTAGATAGTCCATGTCTACCCATGTACTCAATCACATTCATGTTAACACTATCCCGTGATTATGTACTCAAGATGTGCATGTGAACATGGTCGTGTCCAGGTATATTATTCATGCATGTTCCCATGTACCTAGTCATGCCATTATATTATAACTATTCACATTTACCTTGTTTTTCTACACTCATGTACTCATAGGCTACAAACTAGGTCACTATAACCATGTAAATATTTTTGTATGGGGTATACATCACATATGATATTTTAATTTTCCAGAAAATACTAGCATTGGTAAAAAGGTAATAAATGGTGTGTTTCCATCTAAATTACATGCCATGTAACTCTAGATCTTCTACAATCTTATTGCTTCCATGTATTTTCATAAATTCTACATACTCCTTCAAATACCACTATGAAATCTTCATATGAATTCATGTCGAATATTGAATGATATCAAATCATCACTAGTGGATAGATATTCACCCCCAATTTCTTTGGAAATGATTCCCATCACACAATATTACCATACGCCAAATCCTACAAACTAAAACCCACTGATCCTTGAATGATCTATCATTTCACTGAACAATTCCTCCATCATTCACATATTACTAAATTCAATCATGTGAAAACGATCCATCTCACTAAAGGTCAATTGTACAACAATTAGAATTTAGGTATTTTCAAAATACTGATCAAATGTTACTCTGTTGACCAATGTAAAAATAACAAGGAGATAAAATCATGAACCATAAATGTGAAAAAAATGATATCCATTTTTTAGGTCAGACTAAATTCATTGACATAGGAAACATCAACCATAATGGTTAATTAAGCAATATCAATTTCAAATTATAGGAATATAAATCAACACTAGTAAATCATTGTCTGAAATGAGATTCAATTTATTAAAATGATTGATTCTCATTCATCATGGGATATGAAAATTGGTATTAAAACAATTAAAAATAGAATCCTACCTTTTGTTTGGACAAATGTATTATGTATAATTATCACACATTTCAATGGTTGGACGTACCCAAAAACATTTTTTCAAAAATATTATTGCACCAAAATACATTTTATTTCACTAAAGGATCTTCTCCATTAATCCTATCTAATATATAGGGTTATGTCTCAATACATATGAGTTTTTCATAACAATGATTAAATAGAAAATGAAATACACTTTTTTAAATTAATAACAAACAAACAAATATATTTATTTACATATAATTATTCCCATGAAAAATATCGAATAGAACATATAATTCACAAAATGATAATATCACGCCTATCACATTTCCAATCCAAAAATATAATTAGATATATATTAATTTTTATAGAAAAAAATGTGTGTGAATGATATAATATATTTAATATTTTTATTATATCACCACCAAGGCTCCCCATTCTATGGAATCCTACACAGACTAAACACTTAAATCTAGAAATGTTGTATAAAACCAACCAATACTTTATAGGAAAAAATTGATTCATTAAATTATCCCCACAATAGGGATTGAAATCTAAAAATGAGAATTACATATCCAATACAATAAGGGTACTGATGCCCTATCTTGTCCTACCACTCTTTGTATTTCTCTTGAAGATTCTAATGTTTAAATTATAAATGAAATAACGGAATAAGACATTCACATATAATATTCAACTTCACATAATTGATATAAATTGGTTACTTGGGGGTGGTATCTCTATCTTGGATGTCCATATTACCCCAGCTAATATCATTTGATTCGTTGTGCACATAACTCCTAAATTTTTACATGGGAAATAAATCATGTACCTAATATAACTAAGAATGTATTTATATGTATTATTCTACCTTAAAACCCCTAATATGATTCTATATTGTGCTAATGAATTTTAGAGATAATGTTTTTCGTTGTAAATCCCATCATTCCTCAACAAGTTGATATCATTTTAAACACATGATCTATCAAGTTAAACTCCAAAGGAATCCATATTTGGACTTGTAAGACTTCAGATGAATCACATAGGACCTAAAAAACTCTTGGATGGTCTGGAACATTACTTAGGTCCCTCTCACCAACTCTAGTCCAAAGAGTTCTGAGTCCACTTGATCAATCCATTACAGTGCTGACCCAAAGGGTTGCTCATAGAATGTCCTAAATAGATCCATACTAATGGTTGAGTGGTGAATATACTTATATTAAAATTCCACTAAGGGTAGGTGATCCCCCTGACAATATCCAATGTCATACATGTATTAATAAATCATATACTCTAGAACCTAAAAGGACCAATCAGTAAAATTCTAATCACAATACCAAATGAGTGCGGAAATCATTCTACAATCCACTCAAAAATCATGACATGTGGTGATTATCATGGTTTGAATAAATCTCCATGGGAACTATATGGATCCGTAATATCTCTAACACATAAATGAAATCCATGATATCTACTATTGTACGCAATTAAAAGTTTACTAAGTGGGATCACATGATGAGTCTGTCTAAAATCATCATGATAACATTGTAACCTCATGATGATCATATAATTCCTATCATGAAGGCCATTGGTACACAATCCTATATACAATTTAGAAACTCAAGGGATTGACCTATACATACTATAATATAGTGCTTATCATTGACCTATACATAAGTGCGGCATATAAAGGAACCCTCATCCACACTCTTCTTCATTGATATCCAGTGGAACTATAATTGAACGTCTTGGTTCATTTTTATGACAATTATTTGTACCAATATGGGTGATGTGGGAAACTCCCTCAAAAATTACTCACAGTGCATCATAGGTTTCATGGTCATTTCAAAGAAAATTATGACAATATCTCTTTCTTTATAAATCCCATGGTGAAGGAATATGATTTTTATCTATTGATGAAAGGTAAAAAAATTTATATTCATAATATAATCCTTAATAATAAAATAAATAAGAAGATGGGTAACAACCATAAACTAGTGAAAATTTGTACCATATTCATCCTCCGAGGGAAACTTCAATGATGCAAACTACTCAGAAAACATGCTAAAAAATATGACCAAGATATCATGCTAAGAAAATTTTACATCACATCACTAATGTAAATAAGATCTATACCAATGGTTTTTGGAGAACAGTTGGTATAGTTCACTGATTTGGACCTATACGAATGGTTTGGCCAAAACTATTGGTATAGGTCACTAATTTTGGAGCTATACCAACTGTTTTGGGAAAACTGTTGGTATAGTTCACTAATTTGGACCAATACCAACGATTTTGGGAAAACCTTTGGTATAGGTCCATTATAGAGACCCTATACCAATTTTTTGATCTCAAACCATTGGTAGACGTCCCCCCTATACCAATGTTTTGTCCAAAACCGTTGGTATAGGTCCCAAAATAAATGAATCTATACGAACGGTTCTCAAAACCGTTTGTCAATGTCTATACCAACAATTTTGAGAATTGTTGGAATAGGTACATGTATTTTTAATGGAATCTTCATACAAGGGACATTAAATAAATAAAAATTTGAAATAATTATGATAACATATATATATATATATATATATATAGGAAATTATGATCACAAAATTATGTTAGGTTATTGGTTAATTCGTTCAATCACAAACCGGAGGTGCTGGGATCAAAACCAACTAAATGACTGTTTTTTTGAATTAAATATACGAAAGGTTTTTGGGAATTGTTGGTATATATTTTCATATTATTTATACAAACAGTTTTTAAAACCGTTTGTATAGAACTATCCACAAGGATTACTAGCCTACAGATCTCCAAACAATTGGTATAGGGTATTTTTCCTGTAGTGCATTCACCTTCCCTAGAGTATACACACTCTTGAAGTCATAATATAAGTGGAATTATATCCATCACCCATGAGTAATGTTTAATTATTTCTATGGGATGTTATTACCCATACTCGTGGTGTTATAGTAAATAAAAATAAATTCACCCTTAATATAATGACCCCATATCTTAGGGTGATGACAACTACCACCAAATCTCAATCGTGAGTCACTGAGTTCTACTCATGGGGTATCATCTTTTGAGAGCCATACAAAAACAGTGAGAAATTATGAATCTGAAAAAATAGGGTCCATGTTTGAAATCCATCAAAGAACACTACATACCTGACACCCTCCTCTATCAGTCTCAACATGTGGGGTTCTCATCAACCTATTCTGTAACTCCTAAAAATTTTATTGGAACTTCTCTATAAAAATTGATACTAAATTCGTTTAAAAATATAGGAGGGTACTAATAGACTAGAAAAGTCTGTAATGGGATATTCTTAAGTATCAATCTAACCTATTGAATATAAATCACTATATTCATGTCCTTCGGTCTCTCCCGATCTGGGCTTATCCTAGACTTTGTGGGTACACTACTAAACTCTCTTTTGAGATTAAATATCATAGGATGTGTACCATTAAAATACTTATATTCCATGTCAAGAGCATCTAATAAATCTAGTTCTCTCAATGTAGGTCCAGGACCATCCTTAGGTGGCTTGTGTCACAATCCACTGATGAATCGTATTGTAGAATTCCATTGATAAATATTACTAATAATCATTAAAATATGGTGTGAATGATCTAGGATAAAATTCCCTTGAACAATACATAGGAACTCATTATTTCGAAAGGAATCACTATGTACTCATTGTGTTCCTAGTGACATGAAAAGTCTATGTTTGGAATATCCATCTATTGAACATGAAGTCGGTGATAGGCCACGGGAAGGCCAATCTTTAAGAACCATCCTACCAGATTAAAATTGATTAAGAGATCATTTATTTTTTATTATGGAAACATATTATTAATTATTTCAAGGAACATGTGGTGTTAATCAACTCAGAACCTCAATCTCTCATATACATTGTTAATGAACCATAGAAGGGATGCCTAAGAAGACACACATGGATTGAAAAATCCCTTACACAGAAATTTCACCACATGCAACAATAGACCTCATAACGTAATGAAATTCATGAAATAAACTATCGTTGATAGCATGTTATTACATGGTTTATTGTATTTACATTATTCAATATATTGGTCGGATGGTAATCCTTAAACATCTAAAAAAAATCCATTCTCATACTGGACTACCATTCTAGGATGTTGAATGCCCAAAACATCAACTTAAATGATTGTAATATTGTCTAACTGATAATAAATCGGATGAAACATCATGTGTAAGAAACCATACTTCTTTCCATGGGGTTTGTTCACACACATAAAGGACCACATCATACCATAAATGCAGATACAATGAATCCTCTTCCTAAAATAGTCAATCAAAATATGATCTCTAGTTAAAAATTATATACCAAAGATGGTTTCGTAAGGCATCATCATGGGTATTAATAGATCCCATGAAAATCTACCTTTCCAATATTCATGTATCATTGTCATAAAAAGTATGTTATCTTTGAATTTACTATATTAAGAGTTTGAAAATATAATGTTGGAGGTTAAATATCCAATAAAATCTCTATATCATTAATAAGGGATGTGAAAAAATGATTTTCATTCACTTATGTCTATCAATACTATAGCTAAATTATTAATGAAACATATCATACCTTGAATAATCCTTGGACCCTCTTAGTTATTAACCTCCATTGACTACAGAAACCCAAATCCCTAAGAACAAGCTCACCGAGCCTGACATGGACCACCTAAGGATAGTGCTTTGAATAAAATAAATCAACGAAATAATCCTAAAATTATATCAGAACCATTTCCTCAACTTTTTCACTAAAACCTCCATTGAACATCCATTTCATAATTCTAGGTCATCGATTGACCATCTCATTCTCAAACAAATAGTGGGTCAAATAATCCCATGTGAGATGTCCTCTCCCATCAAAGAAGTAATACCGCTTCTCCCCTAGCTAAATAGAACCACCACACAAGAATTGAAATATATAAAATTTCCATTATAATTTCTCAATATTTACCTCACATACCAAAAACCTTATGTCCATTTTCAGCAACCAGTTAGTAATGTCCCATATTAAGAGTGCCAACTACCAGTACCAATCAATGATGACTAGTCCACCAATAATATATTCACTAATAAGGATCGTGTGATAACTAAATAACTATTATGAATTAATAAAGATATTATATCTAGTATTTCATAGAGAATTAAATTCTTTAAGGACCACTCAAATAATAAATCATCTTATACTTCATCCATAGAGTATTGCAAGAGGTCAGTGAACCTGGACACATAGATTTCCACTAACATAGTACACTACTTAAACTCTAGAATCTCCTTGTTGAAAAATTACATTAGTTACACCATGTGAAAAAACACTTTGATACAATCTAGATCTTAGTCCCAGAGAGTGTCAACTCAACATTTGTCTAATTCAGTAGACACTACCATTGAGAAATTACCCAATGAAAATGTATCAATAATATGAACTCTAACTGATCAGTAAGGGTCCTAAAATGGCTGATAACTACCAAATCCATGTAAATTGAGTAATATTATTCCTAGGTTCCCAACTCACCCTAATAACATAGGGTTATCATCATCTGAAATTGATGAAGTGTTCTCTTTCTTCATACATTATCCACTATTACTGCTAGATCAACCAGCTACCTAATGGGTTGGAATAAGACTGGAAAACGACATGTAGTTTCCATTTCCTGCAAAATTAAATATACCAAAACCTCATCACAAATATGATCACCCTTGTTACCCTACTATATATATAGCATCCCACCTTTTTTATAACATAACTTTCATTACATTATACAAAACTGAGGATCTTTAGGGTTTAGTGTCTTGGAAACTAGGGACTTAATACATGAAAACACAAAACAATCTTCTTAAACACTTGAAAGGATTCTCCTTATGTTTATACTAGGTTCATTACTGCATCTCATAACCTGGGGACATACATCAAATGAAAGGGTGAGAAAAAGGCCCAGTAAGGGAAACAAGGGGAGACATTTAACTTGTGAACATGAGATACATCAATAAAGTCATGAAAAAGTACTTTAAGGAATGAGAAAGAAATCATGAGGCATATCATAATAGAAATAACATATTACATAACTTGAATATATGACTACAAAATTTAACTTAGGCAATCATTTCATTTTCACCAAGGTCAATCCCCAAGGTGTCATTAAAAACATTACCATGGTTATTCACCAAGGTATTGTTAAAATTGTAATCCCTAGAAATTACATCATTACCCATTGCATTGGAGCGCTATCTGGGAGCACCCTTAAATTTTTATTTATTATCATGTGATTCACATATATCATCATAAAATATATCATAAATAACCCATATAACATAAAATAAATGGGTTTCATTTCATAATCATAACATTTTAAAAACTGTTTTTAAGACAAGATTTATATGTCATTTTAAACCCATGGAAGAAGGAAAGCGGGTTTCATGTATGTAAATCCCAGAATTAAAATATAAAATTCTGGTATACATGTGAATACCCCTGTAGAAGAAATATATTTGAGTATTCACTTTATAATATAAAATAATTTGAGAAAAATATAGAGTCATTTTGAGACAAAAATTCTGCGGTATAACGACTACGTTACAGGGTTTTAGAAAACATTGAAAAGAGAGGGAAAATGGGTAACCCACTCATAAATGATCCATGAAATAGTATAGGGACATAATATAAATGATTTAAGAACATGATAATGAAATTTTAAAGGCATATCATGTTAAATTTTGGACTTGAAAGGAAGACAAAAGTAAGATTTCTCTTATGGAAATTCAGCAGACTAACGGCATTACTTAATTTTTCAAAAAATGAATTGATGAGATAAAATAGGGTCTCTCATAATATGAAAATAAAAAGGACAGTATTATAGAAATATAATATCATTCCCTATGATATGAAAAGAAACTTGAATGAAATGAAATGAAAATAGAACTTCAAAAATGAGAAGGGTGGAAGAATCCATTACAAATATTTGGTAGCCTAATGACGCTACATAAACATTCATAAAACGAAATGATGAGAGTAAAAGGGGATCTATAATTATTTGATAATGAAAAGGTAAGTAATAGGAATATAAAATAACATAACCCAACATAAGATTATGGGGCTTAAATGAAATTACATACAAAAGAGTACTTGAAGTGAAAGATTGAGGTAGGATCCCTTACCTTGAAGAGTATCTTCGAAATAATGTATTTTGGGACCTTGGGAGGCTTGAGGTAACCTTGAGAGGACTCCATGGGAGGTAAGGAGACCAGAACAGAGTTTATTAGGATTTTGGAATGGAAAGGATGAGATAATGGCATGGTATTTATAGGGGAAGTGAGGGGACAAGGCATTAATGGCCAAGGGACACCTCATTTGTCGTATTGGGAAATCTGTGGGCTTTCCCATGGTATTGGACACTTGGGACACCTCATAACTTATATTACTATTCATAAGTCAACCATAATGATTACATAATTATTAAATCCTTAATGATGTCATTAAACACCTGAAACTCTAAACTGAAAATTCATTATTCAACGAAAATTCATCTTTTTCAGAAAAATCCCAAAAAATCACCTTTACATAATATCAATGATCTGAATTTAAAAATTAACTCCATTTTATATAAAAAATTCTAAATATTTTTAATATAATTTTTAATTTAAAATACACTGTTCACCCGAAGAAATTAAAACATGACTAAAAATATCCGAAACAGTTATTTACCTATTTTATTGAATCACATTACTTAATCAAGGTGCCTAAATTTTATTAATAATTTCATTAAGTGATATTACTAATCCATTTGGTCACATTACAAGTCCTAAGCGTAAAATAACTATTCATAATTTACTATTCACCTAAAATTAATTTGATCTTATTATACTCTAAATTTCATACTGAACACATTTTTAGAAGACCACTTTTTGAAAATCATTACACATAATTAATTATTTAAGGTTTAAATAAATATTTTAAAATATAATTTTTCTAAAATTAATCAATAATATGCATACTATATTTATCTAGACATATGAAAATTATCATTCTTCACCATAAGAAGAAATGATTTTTTTTATTTAAATCATGGGATTACACCAGGTAGCTAAGGTCTCAATACATAGCCCCTTATAACACCAACATAGGATCTAAGTGTAAGGTGAGATAAGGTGTGAGAATCTTTGAGAGACTCGACCAAAAATTCCCGAGTGGTGACTTCTATTAGATTGAACCTCTCACAAAGCTGATTCCATTCCAATTTCACACGATGAAGTTTATCTTGGGTTTGGTCCAGAGAAAAGCCCAGTGGTGATACCTCCTTTCTGAGTTCCATCAGATGGGCCCTGATTAGCCCGAGACTACTGGATGAGGCCATCAAATCTTTATTCTATATTGATTAACTAATATCACTTGTATTTATAGACAGTAACCACAACATTTAGTTTCAAATGGTCATACTGACCAATGGACATATAATAGTCAAAACCCAATGGTCTCATTTTAATTATATTCATTTTATTAAATGAAAAAGATTTTTTGAGTATAAAATAATATAACACAAAAAATTAGTAACCAAAATTTAATAAAAATTTCGGGTTGTTATATTCTTCCCCAATTAAGAAATTGCGTCCTTGCAAATTTTAAAAATGGGCTTCAAAATTTCATTGAAAGTCCACATTGGAAAAAGCGTCAGTAAAACTATTACTTTAAAAGAAAGAAATTGAAGTATAATGGTCACCTGAGTTAACCCATACTAGGATTCCATTTATGGAAACATGGATATGGAAGAGAAAACAAAGGTTCATGTTCTGATGGAGATTGGTAGAAAACATGATTAGGAGAAAGTTAACCTCAAGAATATCACAAACTTATGGCCTGTGCAAACGGTCATTGATTACCCAGTAGGAAATGTAAACCAACGATGTTTTTGTTTTAAGTTCCTTTTCATAATTTTGAGGAATTTATATACTACATAGAATAAAAACATAAGGAAATATAATTACCTTCAGGTATAGTTTCATCATTTAATAAGTTTCTACCAAAACTAAGCTTTTCTCCAAACGATGAGCATTCATAAAGACTTGGTCACATCAAAAGCACAAGAATCATCTTCTAGAGAATAACATAATCCACAATGTAAAACTATATATTTCCCTTATATTTTGACATCAACTAAAACCAAAATGGTTTTTATGGTATCATATAATCCCCAAAAAGAATAATCCTAAAAAAACTACTATTAATCTCCAAAATTTAACAAATAGTACCCAAATATCAAGAATGACCATTCAATACACATCGTCCTTATAATTCATCAATATAATCCAAACCAAGATTGAAACCCTAAACTCAGAAGGATTTAATCACATAGTCTTACACAATAAATCTTAACATTTATTTCCAAATAACATCGACTACTCTTAATGTTTCATAATAAAGTGTAATTAACCTAGTCACATATTCTCTATGATAGGTTAATCATTTTCCAGAAATAACCCAAATCACCATATGTTCATAATAAAAAAATATATTATTAAAAAATAAAAAATTTCGAGCATTCCTCCCAAAATAAAATTCTATAGTATTTTATTTTCCTTATGCATATAGTACTCCAAAAGAGAACACATCATCCAAAATAAGAATTATAATTTAATCACCAAATCATTTTCCTATAAAAAGGATATCAAATTGATAAAACATAATATTCCAAAATAAACTTATTCTTGATCCATAAAAATAGAAGGTGCATTAGTCAGTCCGAAGGTCATAACAACAAACTCATAATGGTCATATCTTGATTGGAAGGTTGTTTTTGGAATATCACCATTTTTCACCCTCAATTGATGATAACTAGAAAGAAGATCAATCTTAGAGAATAATTGAGTCCCATGAAGTTGGTTAAATAAGTCATAGATTTTTGGAAGAGAGTATTTGTTCTTCACTATAATCCCATTCAGTTCTCTATAATCAATGCATAGCTGCATCGATCCATCCTTCTTCATCACAAAGAGAACTGGTGCTCCCTAGGGAGACACAATTGGTTGGATAAAACCATTCTCCAAATGATCTTGGAGTTGTTTATTTAATTCCTTTAGCTCCAAATTTTCCATCCTATAGGGGTTCTTTGACATCATATGAGATCAAGGTATGAGTTCAATGGATAACTCTACCTCTCTTTCTGGGGGAGGTCCGTGTAACTCCTCAAGAAATACGCTAATGTATTCCTAGATGATGGGGGCATTTTCTAAAAGAATAAATCCTTTGTGAGAAACTTATTTCATTTAAGAATCTTTTAACTAAAAGGATTTTATGTCTTGAAACTTCTTGATTAGACAATTACATTTTTCTATAATTCCTTCATAATGATTCATAAAAATCTTTCGATTAACCAAACATATCCCCCGGGAGTGTCGTAACCAAGATTTCAGTAAGGCCCATTTTCGTGTACTAGTTCCCGTTCAAGTCTAGCTCAAAGTGGTGTTTTCAGGTTTTACCCCTATGTACATCTGTTCCAGAGCCAACTATATCATCCCACCTTTTTATAACATTACTTTTATTACATTATACAAAATCGAGGATCTTTAAGGCTTAGTGTCTTGGAAACAAGGAATATAATACATGAAAATGTAAAAAATTCCGCTTAAACACTTGAAAGTATTCTACTTATCTTCACCCAAGGTTCATTACAACATCTCATAACTTGGGGACATGCATCAATGTAAAGGGTGAGCAGATCACCTAGTGAGGGAAACAAGGGTAAACATTTAACATGTAAACTTGAGTTACATTAATAAAGTAATGAAAAATTACTTTAAGTCATGAGAAATGAATCATGAGGCATATAATATTAGAGATAACATATTTCATAACTTGAAGATGTTCCTATAACATTTATCTTAGAAGATCACTTCCATTTCACCAAGGTCCTTCTCCAAGGTGTCATTAAAAAAAATTACCATGGTTATTCACCATGGTATCGTTAAAATTTTAATCCCTAGAGATTACATCATTACCCAATGCATTGGAATGCTATCAGGGCGCACCATTAAATTTTTCTTTATTATCATGTGATCCACATATATCATCATCAAAAATTTCATAAATAACCCATATATCATAAAAGAAATGGGTTTCATTTCATAATCATAACGTTTTAAAAAATTCTTTTAAGACAGGATCATTATGTCATTTTAATCCCATGGAAAAGGAAAGAGGGTTTCATGTATGTAAATAGAAGAATTAAGATAGAACATTTTTATAAACATGTTAAAACCCATGTAGAAGAAAGAGCGTTGAGTATTCACTTAATAAAATAAAATAATTTGATAAAAATAGAGATACATTTTGAGATGAAAATTCTGCAGCATAACGACTATGTTACAGGGTTTTAGAAAACAATGAAAAGCGAGAGGACATGGGTTACACACTCATAAATGATCCAAAAAATAGTATAGGGACATAATATAAATGATATAAGATCATGTTAATGAAATTTTAATGGCATACCATATGAAATGAATAACTTTAAAGGAAGACAAAAATAATATTTCTCTTATGAAAATTCGGCAGCCTAACGGCGTTAATTTAAACATAAAAAAATGAATTGATGAGATCAAATAGGGTCTCTCATAATATGAAAATAAAAAAGGACAGTATGATAGATATAGAAGATCACCCCATAACATATGATAAGTAACTTGAATGAAATGACATGAAAATAGAACTTGAAAAATGAGAAGGGTGGAAGAATCCCTTACAAAAATTCGGCAGCATAACGACGCCACTTAAACATTCATAAAATGAAATGATGAGTATAAGAGGGGATATATAATAATATGATCATGAAAGGTAAGTAATATGAATATAAAAAAACATACCCCAACATAAGGTCATGGGGATTAAATGAAATGACAAACAAAAGAGTACTTGATAAGAAAGAGAGAGGTAGGATCCCTTACCTAGAAGAGTCAATTCAAAATCTTGACGTTTGGAACCTTGGGTGTCTTGAGGGAACGATGGGAGGATTCCATGGGAGGCAAGGAGGCCAGAATGTTTTTGAGGAGGATTTTGGAATGGAAAGGATGAGATAATGGCTTGTTATTTATAGGGGAAGTGAGGGGACATGGCATTAATGGCCATGGGACACCTCATTAGTGGTATTGGAAAAACCATGGGCTTTCCCATGGTATTTTCCAATGGTATTGGCCACATGTGACTCCTAATACCTTATCTTACTATTCATAAGTCGACCATAATTATTACATAATTATTACATCCTTAATGATGTCATTAAACACCCTAAAATCTAAACTGAAAATTTAATATTCACCGAAAATTCAACTTTTTTCTGAAAAATCCCAAAAACTTACCTTAACATAATATCGATGATATAAATTCTAAAATTAACTATATTTTATAAAAAAAATTAAATATTTTTAATTTAAATTTTTAAAAAAAAACACTACTCATCCGGAAAAACTAATACTTGACTATAAATTTATGAAATAGTTATTTACCTATTTTATTGAATCACATTACTTAATCAGGGTGCCTAAATTGTATAAATTCTTTATTTAAGTTAGATTAATAATCCATTTGGTCACATTAATAATCCTAAGAATAAAATAACTATTCATAATTTACTATTCACCAATAATTAAGTTGAACTTGTTAGACTCTAAATTTCTTATTGAACAAATTTATAGAAGACCACTTTTTGAAAATCATTAAACATAATTAATCATTTAAGGTTTACATATATATTTTAAAATAACCTTTTTCCAAAATTCATCAATAATATGCATACTTTATTTATCCGGACATTTGAAAATTCTCAAACTTCACTATAAGAAGAAATTAAAAAAATTTATTTAAATCCAGGGATTACACAAGGTAGATAATGTCTTAATACATAGCCCCTTATAACACCAGCATAGGATCTAAGTGTAAGGTGTGATAAGGTGAGAGAATCTTGGGGCAGCTTGGCCAACATTGCCCGAGTAGTGATTTCCATCATCTTGAACTTCTCATGAAAAAGAATACATTCCAGTTTCACACGATGAAGTTCAGCTTGGGTTTGGTCCGGAGCAAAGCCTAGTGGTGCTACCTCCTTTCCAAGTTCTATCAGATGGGCCTCGATCGACCTGAGACTACTGGATGAGGCCAAGGAATCTTCTTTCTGTATTGATTAACCAATATCACTTGTATTTATAGACAATAATCACAACATTTAGTTTCCAACGGTCATACTGGCCAATGGTCATATAACAGTCGTAACCCAATGGTCACATTTTAATTATAATCATTTTATTAAATGAAAAGTATTGTTGAGTATAAAATAAAATAACACACAAAATTAAAAATAATTATTCACCATTTTGGGTCGTTACAATATGATCATATCATGTTTTCATTCTGTATGAATCCATAAATTTCATGTCATAAAAAAGATGAATAGAATATCTTGGGAGTTAACTCAAGGAGAACATATAATCCATAACCCATTCATATAATATAACTGTACTTATTTTTTCCCTCTAACTATATCTACAATGACCTAGTTATCAGAGTCTTGGTAAATGGATATATTTTCCACCACACGATCACCAGGTTCCTAGCCTAATAGATGAACTCAAAAAAACATTGCACTGTTTGAATAGTATCCCAAACCAAGCCTCAAATATGTAAAATATCCAAACTCCCATCATAATAACACTACCTATAATGTGAATATATCATGAACTAAGTTACTGAGGCCTAAATAAGAAGGTGGTAAGCCATGTATGACACCACAATCCTACATTCAATAAGATATGGGTTAGTGAAAATCATGGAGTAGGGCTATAACACATATTGGAGGACTTATCCTATGGTACATGTACACATGGATGAAACTCCAACCACCAGTACAATGATGAACGGTATGGTACAACTAAAAAAAAGGCATGAATACCACTATATCCCACTTTAGAGAATAAAAAAATATGTGAAAGTGTAAAGGAAAATATTCTTGGCCGAAAATCTATAAAGATTCCAAAGTACAAGAAAGAAGGATAATTATATACATTGAGTATATTAGAAACTTCCACGGTCCATCTAACTCCAATATTCTTCACTCCCTCCTCATTCACCTAGGAGTCCTTCGGAAATCCTATCATCTGCATAAGACATGATATGTAAGAAAAAAGTACATTCCTAGGACCGTATAACATACCCTATTGGACACCCATATCTCCATAAATATAAAGTATCAAGAGATAGATATATATTGTTAGGTCATAAGAAATAAGATGATATAAAAAAACTAGATATGATAAACAAAAAGTAGATATACTCATGGCAGACAAAAATCCTCATTGTAAGGTCACAACCAAACATCCAAACTATAATTGTTCTCGAGGATTCAAATAATTACTTGTATGGGGTATCACTCTACTTGAGCCCCAAAAACACTAATGGGAATCATACGAGTGGTCATCCTATTCAAGCCTCAACATAATGATGTATAAATTGAAACTTATAAGATATCAACACATATATAAGGGATCCCTCCAAGGTCTTATGAGGGATACCCGACCCTGCATAGAGTAAAATAGATGCATAGTGATCACATGCTTTGAATGTCAATAATGGGATTCCGGAACAAACCGATGATGTAATGATAGAACACCACATTGTGGGATACATAGAGTGATACCTAACTCAATCTATCACTAATCTCATGAGGGGATCACTCTTTTGGTTATTTGGATTGTTTACCTTCCATTACCCTCTTAAGAATGGTCCCAAAGAATGTACCATACGTATATATCCCTAGAATTAAGAGATTAAGAGAAAAAACCTTTCCTGGGAAAGTTATAATGTATTTTCAGGGATTACATGTCTTTTTATGGTTCTTTCGGGTCATCCAACGCAATATAAATCCTTCCATTTTACTCTACTTTGTGTTTGAGGACCCTCTTAATCAATATATAATAGAGTTAATTATTCTAAAATAAAATTATGGCATTCCTAAGGATCATTTAAGTTATAGTTTTAGAGAATTAGGACATTATACATATCAATCCACAATAATTAAATGTGGATACTACTAAAAAAGTATCAATTTATACAATTATTCATATTATTCAAATAAAATAATAATTCTTCTCATGAAATATTATCATGATATTCATATTGGATTCTTATTTTCTGTTAATAATCCTTAATCCCTTTACAAAACATATTAAAACATGGGATTAGACAAAAAAGATTAGAAAGAGAAATTAAAGTGAAAGGAACCATTAGTCCATGAATGTTAATAAACATATGAAATCATTTACACGAGATATACAAATCACCCATAATAGATCTTATTAACACATTGGAAAACATGATATTTTCATAAAACATAACAAAACTAAATAAAAAAATATAGGAAAATTATGAAATTACAAAATTAAGAACGTAACTGTCATGGATACCATATGTGTTTTTACCGTCACAACTACCTAATAGTGTAACCATCACGAGTTCCTGATGATGTAACCATCATGGAAACCTTATTGTGTAACCATCATAGTTACAAATGGTGTAATCATTAAAGTTGACCTCCAAAATAAATATACCCAGTCCATTTAAGGGAGATATAGGTCATAATTTTATCAAAAACAATTCCCAAGAATCATAACATAATCATAAACAAATTATTCTTCCATAAAAACATTCGTTTTTAATGTATTAAAAATATAAATTTAAATGATTTTTAACGAAAAGTTACTTACCACTTCTTTGACATTCGTTAAACTAGATAGAACCTCATATATATTGGTTTAATGAATGATATTAATTTATTATAGAACTATAAAAAAATTTCTACTACCTTATATTCCCATATTATAATAACTCCCCACCCATTTATTACTAATATTGGGTCATTTCCATTATTTCAAGTGCGTTATCTTTATGGTTTTTGTGGTCAGTTCATTGTAATTTTTTTTGTTGAATTAAAGAAACTCTTGAAGTGGAAGGATATTTTATTAAAATGGTATTATAATTTTAAATGTTTCTAAATATAATATTTTTAATATGAACATTAATTATTAGAACATACATTTAAGAAAGTGATTTAGTTTATTTTGGGGGTCTTAATGACCATCAAGAACTTATGTCATTTTATTTTATATCATATTTATATAATAGTTCCAAAAAATTATATAACATATAATATATTTACTAAAATCTTATATAACCATAATCATGGTTTTATGACAGGCAATGAAGGTGAAAAAGGAAAATTAAAACACATCATCCATGATGGGGGTAAATAGACCAATCACAACTGATGTTTTCATTTTTATGAATAATATTAGAACATGAGAGGTTTGAATAATATTATTACAATAACCCAATAACATTATAGTATATATATTTAAATTGAGTTATCATGTCACTTTTATGAGGGAACGTTAGGAGAGAATAAGAAACCAAATTAAATTGAAATTAAAATAATACAAAATGAAATGAGATTTTACCTCTTGAATTGTTGTCCTTGGGAACAACCTTAAGGAAGTACTATTGTCCTTTTGGTTCGACCAAAAAGTCATGGACATCTAGAAGTGGCTTGGTAGTGGAATTTTGTAGAAATTAATCAGTATTCAAGGATTTATGGTGTGAGGATAAGAGGTGGCGAAGGGAGTTATTTATTGTAGAGGATAAGGGTGTTTTTTAATCATTTTATTATTTAGTTTATTATTTGAGATCAAGAATATGAATAGTTTTATAATTAAAACTATATATATTTAAATAAATATGTAGATTAAAATAATATAGGATTTCATTATCCATACATCATTAATGACTCAATAATTCATTTATTTAGCTTATACTGTATATTACCATATTTTACTATTCATGAACAATTAATGTACATTAGAAAAATCCCAAAAATTCAGCAAATTTTTTTTAATGTGAATAATTTAAAAATGAACTCCATTTTATGAAAATAAGTTTCTAAATATGTGAAATTTAATTTTTAATTAAAATAATAATTTAATAAAAAATACCAATTTTAAAAATATAACTGATTTTATATCAAATAGAAAATTTATTTAGGATCTCAAGAAATTTTAATATAACCAAAAGAAAATAATAAAATAATTTACGAATCTACATTATGAAAATAGTTTGTTCTTTAAATAGAAAAATTAGTTAATAAATTATAAATAAATAATTATGTTTTATAAAAATACCGAAAAATAATTTATTATTTTCAAAAAATTATTTACATAATACATTATATAAATATATCATATATTCAAACATAAGATAAATAAATTTTATTTCTAATTTTATAGATGAGGTTACAACTTTATTAATATAGATTCTTTAATTTATATATATACCACTTATTTGATTATATATTTATTATGATCATAACTATTTAATTCAATAATGGAATAAAGAAAATTACCAGGGTTATTAGATTATGCCCATGTACTATGGAAGTGTTTTCATACATGATAATTTCTAGGTACTTTGGCCATGTTCATTCTAGTGCACCAAGATGTTTCCATGTACATTGCCCATATTTTTGTACTTGGTTGTGTCTATACCCATATTCTCTTAGGTTACACACTAGGTTTCAAAAACTGAATCAAACAACATCTATGGGGTAGTCACAGTGTGTTACATTAAAATTTTATGAATCCCTTGCTACCACGTTAAGGGACTAAAACAATGTTCTTATCCATACTACATGACATGTAACATTATATTTTCTTGAATCCCATAGATTCCATAATTTACCACCAAAAATATATCTTACTTTATTATAGTTGTAAAATATTCTAAAAAACATAAATAGGATTTCGAATAACCCTGAATCATAATTGGTGGTTAGATTTTATCTACACAATCATTTTGGACAAATATCCCAATTAAATGTGATTAAATATTAAAAAAACCATGAACTAAAGTTCACTAACCAATGTATGATCACCCTCCATTCCATATACATACTCCATAATGTCATATATCTGTAATAAATAAACAAAAAAATGATATATCTCACCAAAAATCAATTTCTAAATACCCAGTTTTCTGTTATTTTAGAACCGCTGGTCATATAGAACATCGAAGACGAATTCACAAATAACAAGGGGACGTAAGTTGGGTAAAAAACCCAGGAATGGGGATCAACCACTGTTCGAGTTTTCTTTAATTTTTTGATATAGAAATAGTCAACCATAAGCGCTAGTGAAAAACTTTCAGTTCCTAATTATAGGAATATAAGTCAACACTAGGAAATCAATGATTGACCCACAAATCAATTTGATAGAATGTTAGATTAATTTTCATAACATGAAAAATAATGGCATTTAAACCATCATAAAAAAACATTCTACCACAATTTTTTATCAACCATTGTTGAAATATGGTTTGACATCACTTTCATTATCGAGATCCCGAGTCACATTTTAAAATTGATCACTACAATAAGGTTAAATATCTATCACCAAAAGATATCATCTGTATAACATCTAAAATCTATAAGGTTATACAAGTACCACATAATTTCGTCATATGTTTTTTAAATGTAGGCTAATATAGTTTTAATTCATTTAATAACATCTAAAAACTTTTATCTATTTAATCATTATTATTCATCATATGAATATTCACGATACAATTACCTGATCTGCATAAATGCCATGCCTTTCCTAGGTAAATCCCACATTTTGGATTTAATATAGTTCATTTATTTAATATATATGAATTTCATTGGTGTTATATTACAATATTTGAGAAAAAAAAGAAAAAATAAGTAATTGAATATTTAATTTTTTATTATATGATAATCGAGGCTCCTCGAGCCCTGAAATCCCAGTACTACTCAACACTGAGCTCCAAAAATATTGCTTCAAATAATTAAATGTTTTAAAAGTCAAAAAAAGTTTTAATATAGTTTATTTGATGATGATTAAAAGGTGATGATGATGTATTTTATCAAGTTTAAGAGAGGAAAATATAATGTTATTTTTTGTGAAGAGGAAGATGACTATATATAATGAATTTCATACAAATTAATTATATAATACCTTTTTGAAATTTGATAAATAGAGTGGTTAACTTTTTATTAAAGTGATTACTCACCTCAAAACACTATAAATAACATTTCTTCTTCACATAATTGTTTCACATGGAATATTTGTTTATGATATTATAAAATTCAATGTGACGAAATTCAGATGTTACCATGAAAAATATTTCATTATTAATCCATTATGATTCATGGATTCCTGCATTTGAATATTCATCTTGTGTTGATCATCTCATTCATTTTAATTCATTATCAATAAACATGCATCCATATATTGTTATTTTAGTCCCACTAAGACCAAATCAAAATTCATCAATGGAAAGTATATCCATGACATCTTAAAAAACAAATGTAATTACATTTCATATCTCCTAGACCCTCCTCGGAAATGTATCTTATATTTGGATACTTTTTTTATATTTTTCATCTCATTCATGGCATCCTACAGAATAAATCCATTTAAGAGCCTAAGGCAAGATCATTTACCATAAAGCCGCGTGATATCTCATTCTTAAAATATGGAGGATGACCTTCTTCATATGGAAGGTCAATCCTCTCATCTCATAAAATCTTAATAAAGGTGTCATAAATAATACTCAAACACACAACATCTCGTTATTCTATGATATGCACATATAGGATCCCCCTTCTATGAAATATTCATACAAAATTTCCATTCAACATGAAACTCATTTGAGGCCCCCTTTATTCTTCATATAGAATGATTTTATATATATGAAAGCATAAAAACCTAAATATTTTATGTTACCTATTATATGATCATCTGCACATTCATGGAATCTCTTTCCTATAGAATATTCTATTATTCACTAATGGTATACCATGTCATTCAATTAATGTAGCAGATGGGGATGTGATAAAATAACTTATAAGATATATGTGTGGATGTTGTAAGGGTTTCAATGGGGAAGATGATCAAAATTATCAAAAAAATAATATTAATTCATTATGAATGTGTTTTTATATGAATATATAATTTATTTAGTTAACATTAAAAACTATGCTATTATTATAAATCTAAATATCCCATAACCTTTTCACCCTTAAAAATTCTAGACCCTGTACCAATCCTTATTTTATACGTAACTTGGTATTCTATGAGATTACTCTCTATCCACATACTTTCTTAACAACACGGTGGTGCATCCTACTCTTATGTGAAAACTAGGCATGCCCATGTCAAACCATACAAGAACTCTACCTTTACTATTCACCCAATTCTCTTTAGTTGGCCATGATGAGCTAGATCATGCGTTATAGATCAAGCCTCATAGATGTGTACATTATCTAGTTACATGGTTTTCTAGATGTTGGATTATTTTTTCATATTTCTTAAATATTCCTATTATTAAATATAAATTAAAAAACACTAGATGCAATATAAAATCTCATTATCCTTCTTTATTTTATTATATTCATCATTTAAGATCCATTAAAAACATATCCATGATCAATCGATAAAATTTAAATTACATTATATAATGTTAAATAATTTATGTAATACATTAAAAATAAATGTAAAACACTCAATCTAGGATCAGTAGTATTTCTGTTTTTTATTTTTTTCAACACCCTCATGTAACGATATATAATTATTTTTGTTCCATTATCAACTTCTTCCAATCATTTTTATCAAATAATCATTTCTTTTTCATTACCCCTTATTGACAAGGATAATATACACATCTGGGGATGTATAATTTCATACAATGAAAATTTCCATCAATTATTTCTCTCTATGTATACAAAGACCATGACAGGTGTAGAAATACATAGGATATATATTGTACAACAATATGTATAATAAAAAATTAATAATGGGAATGAAAATGAATTTTTTTAGCCTTGTACAATTTTATTATTGGATTAAGATACAATTTTTTATATAAAACTATTATTGAATTAATCAAAATAAAGCACTAATATATATTTAAAAAACATGTCAAAAACATTGAATCGCATACGTTGAGAATTGTAATATTATTTTGACTTGTATGAAAATTTATAATTTTTTTTTCACTAGTTTGAATAATATTCTCTTCATAAATATTTAAATTTTTTTATTGACATGTATGTGAATGTAAATAATACATAACATCTCTATTAAATGTTAATCAAGTATATTTTAGAGTAATAAGTTTTATATGAGATAATGATTTTGTAATCTTCATCAATATTCTCCAAATTTCCTCCCTTCATTGAAATATTACTCATGATCTTTATAATGGTTAATCGCTTCAAAATATATGTCACGTGATTTTCCATATTTAAAAATCAAAAATATGAGAGTTATTCACATGGATACCTAGAGGTGACTACTTCCACATAATCCTCAAAGATGATTTTCTTCGATAAATATTATATAAAATATCAAATCTATGATCAATGAGAAATGATATATTTATTGTTTTTATATATCATGTTTTTAAAATCCACTTCCCTCACATTCATATTTGATGATTTGATTATAATATTATATAAATCTATTCATTTTATACATAGATATTAAGTCATTTTAGATTAATATTCAATACATTACTTAAACAAGTTACTAAGGACTGTAACTTTTTATTTCCTCTGGAGACTATGTACAAAATCATATAATTTGATGAATGATCTTAAACTACTCCCATAAATATATTCCCATTTAGTACAACAAAAAGGCCTTTTATTATAAAAGGAAAATAAAAATAGGGACTATAAGAAATGTTCACAGGGAAAAATATAGAAATTGTATTTTTAATATTCCCCTTTAGTATTATTTACATATGAACCCAATATGAAACCATTATTTACATTATTGGGTGAGGAATCACTAGAAATGGTGACTTCAGGTGCCCAGTCAGGGTACGTAAGGGATATATATATATGCTTTACATTAAAATTAGTGTCTGAAAATATGATCATGACCTTTGATAAGGATGATCCAAAGTCTCTAATAATAACTCAGAATGGGGTCTGAATTAGTCATTCAATTTTTATAAGTTTCAATAAATTTTTAATCATTTCCTCTATAACCTATTAAAATTAATTTCTTCATCGGAATTATACTAAATACTAATTCATGAAATATTATGAAGGAAAATAATGAAAAAAATATTTACAAGGTCTAACCTCAGTGTGAGAACAAAAATCCTTCCCATAGACACTTTTTGGGTCTATGTAAAACTTATTTTATGAAGGAGTCCAAAAAATTTATTCCAACTCCCATTATAAACCATCTATCTCAATATTTGAAATATTATACTAACACCTTTAATTTTACAATGTTTTACTATAAAAAATTTATCCAAAAAAATTGAGTAATTCTTTTTTAAAATTTCTCCACAAACCTCAGTCGGGATCCAATGTCTGATTTGGATGGATCTGATTCTCACATTTTGATGAGGTCATTACAGTTCTCCCTTAATTAATTTTCACATATGAAAATCTGTTCAGACACTCATTCTAAGCATCATCAGTCTGATTGAATTAAGATGATGGGATGAATACATGTACCCCATTCTCTATCTTCTAAAATCAAAATCTACTAAAATGAAAAATCCAATATTCATTAGTCTGATTAACACAATAAAAAAATTTGTAACAAAAACAAAGTGTCTTCTATTCTTCTGATATCTCAGTCTTGAATGAAATTTCCCAAGAATTATTTTGAACTCCACCTTTTCCACATACATGAATGTTACAATGAAAAATGATATGAGCATCTATTTATTGGTGTCTTTGAAAAGAAAGAGTGGGAAACAAAAACACATTCCCTACTTCCTCATATTTCATATCAATGAAAATATCTCCCATTTATACATCAATATTTTTTCAATCCTTCTTATATTGTTCTAAAAATTATGCATAATTGGATATGAGGTTATACGACTTCAACACTTCACATAACTTATTATCTATAATTAGATTTTTTGAACTTCTAATTTTTTTCATTATGCTGAAGCCTCCTTATATTATTTTGAGGAACTTTCATTATCACCTTTTTACAATCATACATTATTTATCTACTCATTAAGATCATCTTTGTAATGGCTCGAACACTCTTTCTCAATTACTTTTCCAAATTTTTGTTCATTCACTCGTCATAGAGTTTTAAAATTACTTGGTCCCACTATCTAGTTCCACTGAGATGGTGGCACCTTCAAGATCACACCATCATGGTCGTACACCAAAATGGTCTCACCTCTTACAATGTCTCACCATTATGGTGGCACCATTATGGTGTCTCACAAAATGGTGTCCCACCCAATTCTTTTTTCCCCAATTTTTTTGAGTATTTCACGTTCCACCCTCGGTAACATATCTTTTGACATAAAATTATTTTAATAACCCTTTAAAATCCATTTAAAGCTAGTAAAATATGTTTTAAAACCCCAAGAGTTGGGCAAACCTTCAGTTAAAAAAACATGGGGTATGTTTCCATTCTGTCACACCCATCCTTGTACTTTCTAGATTCCCCCCTCTTAAATGGGTTTTGACTGTTTAAAAGATATATTTTTACTCAAAGCTATTATCTCCACCACCTACGAAGATAATTATTAAATAACTATTAATCCCAGCATGTGAAACCACCCAACTATGTGGTCAAGCCACAATACAACTTCATGTACTTCAAAATCACCTCCCTATTTTTAAAATCTAGCCTTTTATTTATCCGGGATCCTCTCATCATAATTTCATTCCATTATCTATATATTCCCTATCGATTTACCCCAGAAACAAATCTTGCACTTGTGTCGGATCCCTTCCAGCTCAGCCTTGAACCCACCAAGTTTTACATTCTTGAATTTGTATATCTTCATTTCTTTAGGAGATGATAAAATGGTGATCCTTGATCATCCAATTAGGGGTTTACATCATCTCTCTTTATTGTGACTCATGTGTTGTGGGAAGGAAAATTTTTCCCTTGAGATGTGGAAGAAACCAATCTGTAACAAAGATAATAAATAGACTCTAAATAATGAAGGGGCGTGTTTGATGATGATGTTGTTGTATTTATTTTATTTTTTCTATTTTGTAAATTTTATGGTCTTATGCCACTAAAAAATAGTTGATGTTGGTGGTCCATTCTTGGGAACTAATGAAACACTGTTTTTCTAGATAATGTAGTGATTGAATGGATGTAACATGGAATCTGGTTGATCACATAAATTTGGTTGATTATATGGTTTCCAAATGAATAATAATCCTTTTGTGATCACCCCGAACAACAAAATGGATATAAGGAACTTGATAAATGGTGTGTCTAAATATGGGCACTCTAATTCTTTGTTCTTCTAATGTGCATGGTTTTTCTTCTTGATTCTTGTGGGTGACATGAATGTTGATGGAATATTGTTTTGTTCAGTTTATGGTTCTGGATTGGAGGTCGTGTGGGGCCGTATGACGGGGCTTGGTTTGGTTCCAGTACATCGTGGGATCAAACAAACACCTATTGTTGTTGTGAATTTATAAGAGAACTGGGTATGAATGCTTAAATTGATTCTTGGATTCTTTCCTTCAGTTGTTGTCTGGGATTGTGGCTATGCAAGTGTGTTTCCCGGTAGTGAAGGACAATTTAACAGGAATCACATGAACATGGAAACAAGAATGGGTAAAATGGGGGGTTGTTTTCAAAAAAATGGGTTGTGCTCTGGTTGTGGCTGTTGTGTTTTTGTGTATGTAGGTATATTTACAAGGGTGGTTGGGCTTCGAAACCCTTAGGTTGGGATGACTGCTATATTATCTATATGTATAATGTATTTTTTTTGTTTATTATACGCACCCCACCCATGTTGAGAACATCATGTCGAACAACGCCAATAATGGGGAAGGGTGTTTTCCCAACATGCTTTTGAGTGGCAGGTTATTAGCTCCTTTATGCCCCCTCTCCTTGGTAGCCCAAGGTTCTTCAGGTAGGCTGTGATGGCCTAATGTTAATTATGGATTTGTACATATTGGAAAGGGTGTGTTGTGGTGGTTGTCCCAGGTTTGTGTGGGAGGTTTTGTAGACCAAGAGTCCGCGGGATGAGGCCCATGTATCATCGGGTGTGGTAGTGGTAGTTCTGGCCCAGGTTTCTTCGGTTGTGGCAGTGGTTTTTTTTTTGCCTTGGTATCTTCGGGCATGGAAGTGGTTGTTGTGGACCAGGTGTTTGTGGGTGGGGACGTGTGTGGTTGGGGTGGACTAGGTGTTTATGGGCGGGATGCATGGATGTGATAGCCAAAATAGTTGGTTGTTGGGGAAGAAGTGGAACTACTGTGGAACTCGTGGGGGAGGTCTGATGCATATGATTTCCTAAATAACCAGTGGGAAAGTGGTGCAGGGTACCCAAATATCGATGTGTTATTACTATTACTTTACCTAACTTGTGTTATTTTGGGTGTGTTCCTTGGTGAGGTTGGTTGGATATTTTCCTTAAGAGATTCTTTGGTTTACACTATTTCTCATGGTGCATTAGAATGTCTCCCAACATGTGCACAAGAGCTTTTTGTTTTCCCTACTGACTATACATATAGAATCAACCTACGTATATAAAAATGGTTTTAGTTTTCTAGGAGGACCATGAGAACCATGAAAGTTATTACTAGCTTGGGCGTTTGGAGTTGTTGATGCATCTTTTCCTTTCCTTTTTGGATCTTTACTTGGGGTTTTTTTGTACCCAATATAACATTAATTTGAACAATCATATGGGAGTGGATTTTTTATATTTACATTTAATTTCAGTTTTTTGGAGTTGTTTGGGATTTAACATCTTATATCCCGACCCTATTAAAAAATGGTAATGCCTTCTATTTTACATGAGATTCTATACCGGCAATGCTAGTCTCCACTATAGGGCCTATTGAAGGTAGGATTTAGTGGTCATTATATCTCCTCCAACATGAACAAGGAAGGGTCTTGTTGTTTTCTTTCCCTTCCCCCATCTTGGTAAAGGTGGATCATGGTTAAATGGTATCAGAGGTGATGGCTGAAAAAAAGTAATGATTTTTGGCTTAGGGAAGAATAGAATTGAATTATATGGTAGGGAAAAAATGTTAGTAATGCATAGTTCCTGAAAAAGGAAAGGGTAGACCGTCTAGGACACTGGATTTTAGGTCCCCCTGTTACCCGATGCAAAGAAAATTGTCCTACTAAATGAACATGTGAGGCTACAATTATTTTTCGGTAGAGGTCCTAGGAATGGTACATGCATCCTGATGACTTGTGTTCTTATGTGTTTTGGGTGTTCTTTGGAATTTAAAATTAAAAAAAGTTAAATTAGATTTTAAAAGATATTTTCCACACTATATGGGATTAGGTATTTCTTGTTTACCTTGCAGTTGTGGAACCCAGACAATTTTCATGAGTAGTGAGGGAGATCGAGGCCCAAGTGGTTGATTTGGATTATCAAAAAAGGACTTATTGAGAGGAGGAGGACAAACGGTGGAATAAAATGCTTCATTCCCATCAAGGGAAGACCCTTGGGTTGTACGAGGGTTTTCTCTTATAAATGGAGACAGAAATCTAGCTTGAGGAACTGGTGATAGCTTTCAGCTTGATCTGGGATCCGGATAAGTATTGGGTTCCTCTGGTAGTGAGCCATATACGGGGAGAGGCATGTCGTGGGTGACACTCTATCTTGGGGAAAAGATGGAAGATGTGGTTTTAAGGACTGACTTCAATATGGTGTTTAGGGAAGAATTTTTGTCTTCCACAATGAAGGATGAGAAGAGGAATGAGCTACTCTCCCTACAGTAGAGGATTATGTTAGTGAGGGAGTAGGGTTCAAGTTTGAGGATCTCATTCATTATGGCCTAGACCTCTTTCTGGATGAGGAGTCGTGGGAATGAATTTTAGAGGAGGCCCTCCAAATTTCCTTTCATTATGTTGTACCTACCCTAACTCTAACTATGTACATGGATATTCAGAAGAAGGATGAAGTGGTGGAGATGATGCACATGTTGGGAGATGTGCTCTGAGAGGGGACCTAGTTGAGCTCATCAAAGGGGAAGGCCATTGGCAATAGGCCTCCAGCATCATGGAATTCCAGCTTTCGGCCGGTCGGGAGTATTCCCCAGTAGTTCCAGTTTCGGTGTCCCGGTCCTCACCCCTTCTCTACGAGCCTATTACCTAGGTGGTTTATTTGTGGATTCCATTGGAATCTCTAGAATCAGTGCTTGAACTGAGTACAGTACAGTGGAGGTGGGAAGATTCTTCTCCCACATCCGCAGCCGCAGTTTCCAGCCATACCTTTTCAGTGGTAGTAGAAGCAGCAGGGGCAGCGAGCACCCACTCCACCAAGAGAGAATGGTTCTAGTGGAGGCCGGTCCCCAGGAACTCATAAGGGACCTTGACCGGGGCATGGTTGGGGAGGTGGCCAAATACCGAGGGGCAGGGGAGCTGGGTATGGATAGTCACACGCCGTAGAGGCATCACTTTCAGCCTGGTCGGAGGTTGTTTGAGGTATGATCATCATGTTTGGTAAAATTGTTTCTGTCTTGATTGATTCAAGAGCATCACACTACTTTTTTACAGCTGGTCTAAACCATTCCTTGTTCCTAGATGTTGAGATACTCTCCATGTCCCTAGTGTTGAGTACATAAATAGAGATCAGACTAGTCTATTGGACATTTATCGAGGATGCAGATTAATGCTAGGGCTGAATCAGTCTATTGTGGATCTCTTTATTCTAAAAATGAATCAATAAAACATTATACCATGAATCAATTGGATTTACTTCATATGGGATGTTATCGAATGCATTCTAAAGGGGTTCATGTTTGTAGATAAGGGTAGCCAGCGTGTAACTATCTTTGGCGAGCCGAGTTTCCAAGAGGGTAGTCAGTGAGTGGAGCCCCTTCTTTCCTTGTTAGTAGAGTTGTCAGTGGATTCATTAGACATAGAGATAGTTGAAGTCATGGGGATCATCAGTGTGTTCCTAAACATCTTCCCTGTAGAGGTGGTGACTCTACCCCCTCGACGTGATGATGCGTTCGGGAAAGACTTTCAACCCATTACTCTCCATTTTTTGATAAATCCCTATTGGATGACACATTATGAGTTGTAGGAGTTTCGGATCTAGTTTGTTGACCCAATGAAGAAGGGTTTTATCCTATCACACTATTCACCATGGGGTGCTCTGGTCGTGTTTGAAAATAAGGATGACAATGGTATCAGGCTGTGTGTAGACAACCAAATATTGAATCCGATTATTGTCTAGAACAGTTACCCCATCCTGAGGATAGATGACCATTTTGACGAGATGGAGGGGGAAGGTTGGTTCTCCTAGATTGATCTGCAGTCAGGATATCCCCAATTTAGGGTGAAAGAGGCTGAAATCTAAATACTGCTTTTAGGTGAAATTATGAGAACATTGAGTTCATGGTTATGTTATTAAATGTTACGAATGAAATATCCTTGTTCATGGGACTCTTGAAATTGATTTTACATGAATATCTGGACCGGTTCAATGTCATGTTTATTTAAGACATCCTGATCAACTTATGACCAGAGGAGGATCACTCTAAGCATCTGAGGATAGTTTTAGAAGTCATCTGACACCACCAGATCTATGAGAAGTTGTCTAAGACAATACTCTAGACACGAGAGGTGTAATTCCATGGACTTGTGGTGTCCCAGCAAGAGATATCAGTGGATCCATTGATGGTTGAAGGGATTTTTTCTTGGGTAGCACCCAAGAACATGGTAGAGGATCGTAGTTTTCTAGGTCTAGAAGTTTACTACCGAAGGTTCATTCCTGACTACACTCAAGTTGGGACACCTTTGAAAACCATGACCATGAAGGACCATGAATTATTTTTGAGATATTAGTGCTACACATAAATTAGTTATCTAAATAGGAAACTAGTTAGTGCACCGGTACAATGTTTCATAAAGAAATGGGTAATGTTTTAAGTGTTCATTGATGGTTCCATCCTAGGATTGGGGTGTGTGTTGATGTAGCAGCGGGGATTGAACTCTTATGTGTCTTGGTAGTGACACCCTCACTAATGTAACTATGCCACCCACTACATGGAGCATGATGTGGTTCTGTTCACAATGAAGTTGTGGTGGAATTACCTCATTGGGGAACACTCTGTGGTCTCCACGGATCACAAGTGTTTGAGGTTTTTATTCTCCCAACAAGACCTAAACCTGCGACAGTGGAGGTGTATGGATTTTCATTATTATTACAACTTTTAGATCTCCTACACCTCATGAAAGGGAAATGTGGTGGAAGATTCCTTGAGAATGATGTCACAGAAGGATTAGGTTCAATAGTTAGAAGATGCTTGGATAGAAATGAAGGATTTGACTACCGTACACCTGGATGAAAAAGTGGAGGATGGTAGAGGTTGTATGTTCTAGATGAAGGTGTAGTATTCCTTGTAACAATAGGTGTAGAAGTCTTAGTGGTGGGAGGTAGAGACCGAAGTGATGTGTGATTGAATTAGCCTGGGAAATGCTTCATAAGGATGGTCATAACATGGAGACAATTAGATGCTTTTTATTGGGAAGTTGTTTGTCCTAGAGACGATGCACGGGTTAGTTCTCCTTGAGTTCCATAACACACCCACGAAGGTACACCCAAGAGTTTAAAAGATGTATAGGGACATCATGAGTCATTTTTTGTGGCCTAGGGTGAAACAAGAATTGGAAGATTGTATGGGAAAGTGCTTAATGTGCTAGAAGGTTAAGGCCGAGCACCATGTTTCGAGCAGTCTGTTGCAGCCTTTTAATGTACCCGAGTGAAAGTGGGATAAAATAATTATCAATTTCATAATGGGAATACCCAGGGTTCAAGGAGGATGAATTTTTATATGGGTGGTGGTAGAACTACTGAAGAAATCATCTCACTTCCTAGAAATCAAGGAATCAAGTGTGGTGGATGCCTTAATAATGCGGTACATGGATGAGGTGGTGCAGTTTCATGGAGTTTTGTGGTCCATAGTTTTGTATCGGGTTACACGGTCAAGTTCACAGGTCTGGAAGGGATTACAATGTGATATTGGCACCCAGCTATGGCTTAGAGTTTCTTTGCACCCCCAGATGGAAGGGTAGGCAGAGAGGACCATCCAAATGTTGGAATATATGTTGTGAGTATGTGTTTTGGACTTTTGGGGATCATTTTTACGACACTTTCATCTGGTAGTGTTTTTATACAACAATATATACCACTCTTCTATTAGAATGGCACCATTTGAATCCTTGTATCGAAGGATGTTTCATTCGCCTGTGTTCTTGAACGAAGTTTCGGAACCAGGTGTTTTTGTCCATGAGGTAGTGTAGAGCCTGATGGAGAAGGTTTAGCTTGTGCGTGAGAGGATGAAGGAATATTATGACCGGCAAAAGTCGTTTGCCGATTAAGGGAGGAGAGCCTTGGTGTTCGAGGTTGGGGACCGCATATTCATAATGGTCTCCCCTCGGTGTGAGAAACGATGGTTAGACAGGGGGGGTAAGATTTCTCCTAGGTTTGTTGCACCATTCAAGGTGTTGCGGTGGGTCGGTGAAGTGTCCTATCAGCTAGAGCTACCACCACCACTGTAGAGGGTCCATGATGTCATCCATTAGTCTAAGTCGCATTGGTATCTACATGATGAATCACACGTCCTCAACTAGGGAGATATGTATATCGAGGATGATGTCACATTCGTGGGCTGACCAGTGAGGATCAAGGATCATGAAGAGAATTTTTTTCATGGATGAACCATTTCCTTGGTTTGTGTCTTATGGAAGCGTTGTGGCCTTGAAAACGGTACATGGGAAAGGGAGGAATATTTGTGTTCCCAGTGCAAAGAGCTTTTTTGAGATTCGTTCATTGTTTTTCTTGTACTTGATAGTGATTTAATCTTGACCTCATCTTCTATGAGATGTGAAATTTTCAATGTTATCAGAATTTTTGAGAAAAGTAACGACTGTGGGGAGGGTAGAACATGTTCTCTAATCAAGACCCATTAATGTGGTCGCAATTAAACATGTGCGGAAAAGTCAGTGCCGCCCAAAGAGGATAGAATATTGAATTGGAGGAAGAGGCTTCCTAACCCATATTTCTAGGTGATGTGACCTCTATACATTTTTGTGGTTATTTGGGGGAGAAGGGAGGTAGTGTACCCATAGATGTTTAGGAGATATACGAGGGAGAGGTGTTCCTATATATCGAGGTTGTTCTGGCATTAAGAAAAACCCAAGGGTGGTTTGTTTCTGAGAGGTATCACACGAGGTGCTTGTTCGGACCCCTCTCTGATCTTTGATTATAGTTTTGTATTCTCAAGGATGATAATATTTTGAGAGGTAACTGATCAATGGCCCAAAACCTCCAGGTCCATTACATTGCCAAATTTTTGGTCAGTCACTCATTAAGGAGTTTTCTATAGACTCAATCCCACCAAAGGGTTCCACAGATATGGTGGCACCTTCACAGTTGCACTGTCACGGTTGCACACCAAAATGGTCGCACTGTTATGTTGTCTCACCGAATGGTGTCCCACCATTCTTTTTTCCCCAGTTTCTCAAGATTTTCCAATTGTACCCCTGTTAATGTATCTTTTGATGTAAAACTGTTTTAATACCCTTTTAAAATCCATTTAATGACTGTAAAAGATATTTTAAACCCCCAAGATTCAGGTAACCCTTCAGTTACAAAAACGTGTGGCCTTTGTTCTCTAGGTCACACCATTCACCGTACCTTCCAACATCACCCCTGTTACTTCGTTTTTCTCGTTGTAGAATATATCTATTAAATCAATTCTCTTATCTACCCCATCTACGGAGATAATTATTAAATAAAAATTAATTATGAGGTGTGAAACCACCCATCCATGTGGAAAATCCATGATCCTAATTCATGTACGTCGAAATAACCTCATGGATTTTAGGATCTGAAATTTTCTTAATCCAAGATCCTCTCTACATAATTATTTTACAATCTCAAAGTAATCCATAGAGACATACTCCACAGACGAATTGTGCATTGGTGCTGGAGCCCTTCCTGATCAACCTTAAAGCCACAATGTTTTCCTTTCCTATATGTTGTGTATCATTAGTTCTTCACGTGAGGATAAATCATCAATCCTTGATCATCCAATTAGGATTTCACTTCATATTTCTTTACTGTGTATCTTGTGGAGCGTGTAGGATAATGTTTCCCTTAACACATGGATAATACCAAACATTAATGATGATAATAAACAGACTCTAATAAATGAATCGGTGTGTTTAATGATGTTGTTGTTTTATTTTTTTTATCTTTATCTTTTATTTTGTTAATTATATGGGCGTATTCCCACTGAAAATAGTGGTTGTTGGTGGTTTTTTTATGCGAAATAATGAACCTCTATTTTTTGGATAATCTTTTGTTGAATCAATATAACATTTAAACCAAGTAATCATGAAAATGTTTTCAACAAAATGGATGCCCAATGAATAAAAATCCTTGTGTGATCAACCAGGTTAATCAAATAGAAATAAGTAACTTGATAAATGGTGTGGCTGAATTTGAAATCGCCATTGATCTATTTTGGTAGTGTGCATGGTTGTTCTTCTTGATTCTTGTGGGGTGACGTAGATATGGGTTTGATATACTATTTTTCAGTTGTTGGTTATGGATTTGAGGCTGTGTGGGGCTGTATGTTGTGGCTTGGTTTGGTTTCAATACATAGTGGGATCTCACAAACCCTTTTGTTTTTGTGACTTCATAAGATAATTAGTTGTGAATTCTTAAATTTCTACTTGGATATTTTCCTTAAATTGTTTTCATGAATTTTTTCTATGTCATTTATTTTCCCAATACTGAAGGGATATGTAAATGGTATCACATGAACATGATAAAACGAATGGGTAAAATGGGGGATTTTTTATTCAGAAATGTGTTGTGCTCTAGTTGTGGTTGTTGTGTGTTTGTGCATGTAGGGATAGTAACAAGTGATGTTGTACTTTGGAACCCTTATGATAGGATGATTGTTTGATTACATATATCTAGAATATTTTATTTTTTTTCGTATACCCACCCCACCCATGTTTATCACTTCGATCTGAACACCCCTATTTATGGGGGAGGGTGTTTCCTCAACATTTTTATGACTGGAAGGTTATTAGCTCCTTTATGATCCCTCTCCTAGGTAGCCAAGATTTTTCAAGAATCGTGTGATATCCTAAGGATCATTATGGACCCAGACTCTTCGGGCAGGGTTTTTTTATGGTGGTTGGACCAAGTGTTTGCAGGATGGTGTTTCCCCTTGTGTCCTCGGGATGAGGCTCATGTGTCATCGAGTGTGGCTATGGTTGTTATGGACCACATTACTTTGGGTTTGGTAGTTGTTGTTGTGGGACAAGTGTTTTAATGTGGGGACATGTGTGGTTGTGGGGGCCGAGGTGTCTGTGGTTGGGATGCGTGGTTGTGATAGACCATGTGGTTTTCGTTTGGGCTTTAGGTGGACTGCAGTGGAAGTTGTGGGGGATATCTAACTTGTAGGATGTCCTAAATAACTAATGGTAAAGTTGTGGGAGGTACCCAAATATCGACGTGCTATTACTATTACATCACCTAACATTCGTGATTTAGGGAGTGTCACATGGGGAGGCTGGGTGGATAGTTTTATTTATATGTGCTTTGGTTGTCTCTATTTTTCATAGGGTATTAGAATGTCTCCCCACTTATGCATGAGAGCATTTGGTTTTCCCTACTAAGTATACCTTTATACTCACCCTACATATATATAACTGCTTTCAAATTTCTATGAGAACCTTGAGGATTGTGCAGGACCTTACTAGCTTCGACATTTGGAGTTTTTGTTTCTACCTTTTTATTTCTATTTGGTACATTCCTTGGAGTATTATTTTACCTTGTATCAATTTATTTTGAAGATGCATATGGATGTGGATTTTTTTGTATTATTTTTACTTTACAATTTTTTTGGATTTTTTTGGATTTAACATCTTCTCACTCAATCCTATTTTAAAAAAGGGAAATGCCTTCCATTTTACATTATATTCTATACCATTGGTTCTAGGCTCCACTGTAGGGCTTGTTGAAGGCGGGAATCGGGGGGTCATTATCTCTCTGTAAACTTCAAGAAGGAATGGTATGAAAGTTTGTTGTCCCATTCCTCATCTTAGTGAAGGCATGTGGTGACATCATTTCGTTCTCATATAATAAATATCTACCTTCTTTTCTCATATTATTATGATATTCCATTCCCTCTCATATCATTACAGTCTTCCATTTTTTTTTCTTTATGATCTAGATTTATTTTTCAGATCATTTTGATTTTTCATTATTTCTCATCTCATTACAATATGGGTTTCTTTCGACCTGACAGTCTGATATAATCCTCATTATGATGGATTTCACATTATGATGAAATTATACAATTATTTCTACAAAATTATTCAAAATTTATTATTATTAAACATTCTCACCTCTAAAAACATATGATTTTTTTACTTCTGGATATGACACAAAAATTATGATTCCCATATATGATTAAACAATTTTATCATAATAATTTTAATTATTTTTTCTAATTCCATGATTAAAATTGAATCATATGATTTTCATTAGAATGTATAAGAATATTCTAACTCCTAGCATCCCATTTATAAAAAACATCCTCCAAATCATTAAGACTTTTTCACTCAGAAACAAATGACTTTATAAAAAATGAGGAGTCTGATGGATCTTGAACATTATACAAATTTACCTAAGACTGATACTAAATTCCATAAAAAACTTCATCTTTCTAACAACACTTTCATTCAGTGATAGTTGGGACGATACAATCAATTTCATGCTTCTCTGTATGATCCTCTAACTCGAGAAAAAACATTCCTTAAAACATAACATTTTCCCACTTTTATATGTAGGCTTGTACATTCAACCCCATTAAGAATTCTTACAGTAATAATTTCAATTGGATGAGTATGATTCCAAAATAACAAAAAAATTCAATCAAAAAAAATTATTGGTCAACAATGTAACACCCAAGCTTCTAAGATAAACTTCTCTTTAAATAATACAGTAGTGTGTGTTGTACGCAACTTCGAGTTCTAACACACACCAATACCTATCAAACTAGCCGTTATGAATAGTAATACCCACATTTTCAAATATTATAAATTTTATCATTGAAAATGGACTTAATTTATGGATTCAGACTATTGAAATTAGCTTAGGGTGAATTTTTTGTATTTTTCTGAAAACATTCAATTTTAGATGAATAGTGAAAAAAACACTAAGTTATAGTATAAAACCGAATTTTTATGTAAATAATTATTTATTTTATTTAAATTTAATAAAGGTAAAAATAGATACACAATACCTATATATGTTCAATGTAATTCATTGGAGTTAGTTTAGAATAATTTTAGATATATAATTTTTTTTTGAACTTTTCACTGTCTTTTACCCACCTCCTAGGAGAATTTAAAAATTTACATAAAACATAATTTTACCGCTTTTGTGAGTGGAATTTTGAAAATTTCAGAGACACGATTAATATCAAGGAGTAAAATGTGTTTCAATAAGATAAAAATATTTTTTGGTGAATAGTATCTTTTTAACTTTATTTACCACGGTTAAAAGTAAATATGTTAATTAAGGGTAAAACTGATATTAATATTACCCTAACATATGTCCTAATTCTATTGGACAAGTGTATCTTGACCAGAAACCATCTTAGGAATAAAATAATATCATTTAGGTCCACATGGATTAGATTAGTACATTTATTATTATTTAATTCAAAGAATAGTTAAAAGAGTTAAAATGAATGTTTAATAACTAAAATATTTTTAATATACGGTTATACATAAGATAAATTCGATTATAAATATTAATTAGAAATCTAAAGATATTTCCTACATAATTTTATTTTATTTAAAATTTTAATACCTTATATAATTTAATTTATTTATGACACAATGGTGATGCGGTAATTACCTAATTAATGAAATATTAAAATAATTGATATCATAAATATCAAAATAAATGTAATTAGAGACTTTTTATGAATAAAAATAATTTTATAGGTTAATATGACATATTCTGATTGGTTATATAAATTTTATTCGAAGTAATAATATTGTTATTACATTATCAAAAATAAAATACCCAATACTGTCAAAATTGACATAAAAGAGTTTTTAAAACAAATATTATATTATTAATTGATATTCTATTCATAAAAACATACGTTTCGGGAGAAGGACATATATCATCATAGTAGTATCATTTATGGACCACTTGGGAGTCACTTGGATGTATATAGTAAGTTTATTAACTATATAATATAATACATAGAGACATGGTAAGTGTCAAACTATTTAACTCAGAGATAAATATAAATGATAAGGTTAATATAGTGACCCAAACCAGTCTAAAATATATTGGTTGAAATGATTTCGACCAATACCAACATTAACTTTTACATAATACACTTTTGAGTCATTATAAACTGAATATGAATTTATTATAAAATAATGTTTCTAACTTTTCCAAAGGTGCCCCCACCCCTCTTATAAAAGGGCACTCCCCCTTCTCTCTAATTTACACATTCAAAGCCTTTTAGCTCGGCCAAACCCTGCCCAAATATTCTCTCAAATTCTTTCACTTCAACCTAGAGGCCTTAGTTTGATCATAAATCCAACCGAAGGAGCCCTTTTTATCAAATCAAATTGAAGAACCCGACTGAGAGGTAATGTTCTCACCACGCTCTTTCAAGTTCCTTTCTTCTTCAACTTCTTCTTTCATTGTTATTCCCATTCTAAAATAATACCTCAAGTATATTCTATATACTGTGATGTTATTATAAATACGGTACAACCATATTCATTATTCTATCCATCCTTTGAGTGACATGGCACCATACCCGCGTTCGTATGGCTTACCGTCTCCACATCGTGGTGTAATTGTTATACAGAACATTAATATTTGGATGGGTATAATAACGATGTGTAATTCATGTAAATAATAAATAAAAAATGATAATTATTTTTAAAATATGATACAACATCTAATTATATATTATTTTAATATCAATAGAATGATATTGTCTCTCGTGCGTACGTACAGATTACCGTCTCCATGAACGTGATGAGATTCATTCCCCATCGAATCCATTCAAGACTAAATTTTATTTTATGATTAAAAATAATATTTAGAGACATGATATCATTCTGGATATGAATAATATACATCCCTTCCATAACAAATACAACTCACATAACAAATTATATAATGGAAATTGAATCTGTTAACATCTGAAACGATGATAATACTAAGATATTATTAACAATCAATGTTTAAAGATCAGATATGATATTATATTAATGTATATGATTATTTTATTATTTAATAACAATTATTTTACCATTATATATGAGGTTAACCTACCCTCAACCAAGGAACAATACAAGGTATGGGTTTATTTCACTATCTCTTCATTATCTGAGGTTGTTTTTACGTAATTATCTACTGGGACCCCTTTATCATCCACATCCATATTTCATAAAAATTTATTTCAAATCATTCTAACGGTTTTATAGAATATGGGTTAAAGTCATTTATAACCTTTTTGAATTTTTATAATATTTTTATAAAGGAATCATTTCGTCGTTTTTCAAACAAGTTCCTTTTTATCCTTTTCGACAGAATTAAGGTAACAATGTCTTTTTTAAATTATACAGCCAGTGCGGCTATTTTCCGCAATTATAAAATAATCGAAACTTCCCTTACAAGATTATAAGAATAATTTCCAGGTAAATGATTTCTTTTATAATTATGTGACTTTTAAATTATTTAAAAAAGAGGTATTTCTCTAAAATATTTTAAATTTCATCTATGTCAACATCCTTTGATGGATTTCAAGCTTATTTGAAGTTGATTTATTATGATACAAAACGTCTATATTGTATTTAAGGTTTTGTGATATGTTTGACTATGGATGTGTTATTTTTATACCATTCATGGTTTATGGAGAAAGTATTGACATTTCCTATGCTAGTTTTAATATGAATGTTTATGTTATGTTTAAACCTGTTTATATGAGGAATGTGTTGGACATAATAAGTGACGGGTGGAGCCTGATATAGCTCCTCGATGAATCGGTAGGTCTAATGAGACAAACTAGTGTCTTGGAACAAGGCCTTGACAAAATATTATTTTTAGTCTTGGCACGAGGCCTTGACTATGTGGTTATGATAGTCTGGAATTATGAATTCCTTCATTATGAAAGTGGTTATTGATATTGCATGTGATTATTAGACTAGTAGAATATCCTTGTGAATAATTAAATGGAATTATTTCATTTTATCTTTTCCAAATTATGATGAAGTTCAAGTTCAAAAGGATTTTGTTTTAGTTATACAGTGCCTTAAATGTTTATGCTTATTTAGGAAAGTTTCTGCTATGTTGTTTTCCTTACTGGGCATTTGAGATCACCAATTTCAATGTATTATTTTTCCCAGGATGTGAAGAAGAATTTTATGAATGATCTGAAGGGATAGTATAAGGGGATATGAGTTTGGAGACAAGATGTTGTTGTTGTTTTCACTTTATGATGTAATTTAACCTTTATGAATGTAACTAGTTATTCCAAGGCTACTTAACTAATCGGTCTTTCAAGACTTGATCTTTTGTGATCATTCCAAAGTTATGTATTAATTCACCAACTTTGGGTAACTAGGTTCAGGGTGTTTCATATTGTATCAGAGGAAGTTTAGTACAAACCTTGGAATCTAGATTTAGATAAACTCTGATTAGAGCACATGGACTTAAGATGGACTTTGAGGATTAGAATAGAAGAACTTCCTAGAATTTTGGTGTTGTAGATATTTTTTGAGTTTTCTGAGCAATAAATCCTTGTCTGGATACAATCAGGTAGAGGTGACCCTGGAACAGATGTACCTAGGGTTAAAACCCAAAAACACCACTTTGAGCTAGATTCAAACGGGAACTGGTGCACAACAATGAGCCTTGCTTCACTCTTGATTACAACAATCCCAAGGGATATGCTTGGGATAATTCTCATTTTCATTAAAAACCCTTATGAATGGTTTATGTGTATATACTTCTTCAAAGAAAACATTTTTATGATTATGGATTATATCCCTGAATAGTTCAATTTATGTTAACTGTTTTATAAGTTTGGAATTATGTATTTTGATTCATAAACTGATCTAGTTTATGCCATTGTTTAGAAATAGTGCCTAGTGGAGGAAATGGAAACTATAACAATGCATGCACTCCATGTAGGGATTTCCCTCCTACTCAAGATAATTATAGTGGAGCTGTTGATACAACTGGTGTTGATCAGCTAATCACCATACTGGTACAACTCACTCAGGTTATGAATAATAACCTTACTTGTATGGAGCACACGGATCCACAGCGTGGAGGATCAATGTTAGATCACTTCATGAGGAATCAAACACAAAAATTCAATGGGAGTACAAATCCATTGGTAGCTGAGAAATGGATAAGTTCCCTAGTGAAAATATTTCAGGCTTTGGTGAATAGTGAAAGGGAAAAAGTTACCATGGTAGTTTACCACCTCACTGGAGATGCTGATCAATGGTGGTCATTGATTCAAAACACGAAGGAAGATAATGAAGTATCAAATATGGAATGGAGGGAGTTCAAAGATCTGTTATTAGAAAAATACTTTTCTCATGACCATCGAGCAGATATGGAATGTAAATTTCTAAGTCTGAGAAAAAAGGAGGATGAGAATGTCGCAATGTATGAGGCTAACATTACAAGGTTATCGCGGTATGCTGAATATTATATATGTAACCCAAGAAGTAAGATTGATTATTTCTTTGATGGGTTAAAACTGTTTCTCCATCGAGAATAGTTCTCACAATCCTTCTCGTTATACAAAGATATTGTCTCGTGTGCTATCAAGACCGAAAAAGAATTCTCTATGTCTTATTATTTTAAAGAAAAGAAATAGAAGAAGAGATCTTCTGATCACTCTGGAAATGAAAATTAGGAGAAGAAATAAAAAGTTGAATATCCATCATGTAGTAAATGTTGGAAGAAACACCCTAGTACTTGCTTGAAGGAAATGGGAGTATGTAACAAGTGTGGTGAAAAAGGCCACCATGATCGTGATTACAAGGGGAAGAAAAAAGCTACCAATGTTCAATGCTACAACTGCAGGGAGATGGGACATTATGAAAATGAATTTCCTAATAGTTAGGGGAACTTACCTAAGAAAAGGCCAAGGGATCAAGGACAAGATTATTATATCACTACTACTAAGGTAGAATCTCTGAAATACATAGTGGCATGTAATTTAATGGTTTCCTCAAGTTTAGGAAATGCATTATTTGATTCTCGATCATCGCATTGTTTCATATCATCCCTGTTTTCTATGAAAATTACATATTTCCAATTTGATTTAACAATGGAGTGGTCATTCAAAACTCCTATGGGAAGTATCATTGCAACAATGTTTTATGATTCAGTCCCCATTAGAGTACATAGATGTTTTTTATCTGCGGATCTCATTGTTATTCCTATGATTGAATTTGATATAATCCTCAGTATAGATTTTCTTTCAGACCATGATGCAAAAAAATTATTTTATGAAGAAGGTGGTCACTATTTTTGATGAATATGATAAGGCACAACTTATCTTTAGAGCAGAATCTTCACCACCTAATCCTTACATAGATCCACCCTCAACAGCTCAACTAAATTCAATTATTGGGGAGGAAGAGAATTAAATGACTGTTGGTGGGGAATAGAATGTTCAAATAGAGGATGTACCAATTTTGAGATAATATGTTGCTTTGTTTCCAGAAGATTTACTTAGACATCCTCCAGAACGAGTAATTGAGTTTTTCATTGATTTAATTCCTTGTTCAAGGCCTATATCGAAGACCCCTTATAGAATTGTTACTGTGGAATTAGATAAACTAACGAAACAACTAGAGGAATTGAGTAATAAGGGATTTACTCACCCTAGTGTTTCTCCATGGGGATCCCCTGTCCTTTTTATTATGAAGAAAGATGGATCTATGAGGTTATGTATCAACTACAAGGAAATCAATGCTATAAAAATAAATAACAAGTATCACATACCTTGCATTGATGATTTATTTGACCAACTGCATGGAGATCAATCATTTTCAAAGATTGACCTTCGATCTGGATACCATCAGTTGTGTGTGAAGAAGGAATACATTCCGAAGACAGCATCTCATACCAGGTATGGGCATTACGAGTTTACAGTAATGCCTTTTGGATTGAATAATGCACCCTCTGTTTTCATGGATCCAATGAATAAGGTTTTCAAGGAATATCTCGATGATTTTTTTGTGTTATTTGTTGACGATATCTTGGTATACTCCAAAAGCTACGAAGATCATGAAAATCACTTTTGCATTATCCTGAAGTCTCTTAGAAGGCATGGATTATATGGGAAGTTTAGCAATTGTGAATTCTGGATTCATGTGATCTATTTTCATGTCCATATTTTCTCTAAGGATGGAATCTCTATTTGATCCTTCTAAGACAAGAGCAATCCATGAATTGCAAGCACCAACAAGTATAACCGAGGTACGCAGTTTTATTATCATAGCAGGTTATTATCGGCATTTCATCCAGAAATTTGCATGATTGGCTAACCCATTAATGGAGCACACACGTAAAGGGGTTAAATTAGTTTGGAAAAAAGAGTGTGATGAATGTTTTGAAGAACTGAAGGGAAGATTAGTCAATGCTCCTATATTGAATTTACCATCGCGGAATGATGGATTTGTTATTTATAGTGATGTATCGAAGAAAGGACTTGGTTGTGTCCTTATTCTGACTGATAGGGTTATTGACAATGCATCACGATAGATAAAAATACATGAGAAAAACTATCCTACTCATGATCTTGAGTTAGCTGCTATAATCCTTTTTTTGAAGATATGGAGATATTATCTCAATGGGGAAAAATTTGATATTTATACTGATCACAAGAGTTTAACATATATTTTCTCATAGAAATAACTCAACATGAGGCAAAGGCGATGGCTTGATCTACTCAAAGATTACGATTGCACGATACACTACCACCATGGAAGGAAAATAAGATGGTATATGCTTTGAGTAGAAAATATCATGGAGTTTTGAACATGATGATAATTTAAAGGGATCCTATTTTCATGGATCTAGTGACGATGGATATGGGAATTACCATGGATTGTGAATCATCAATGCTTTTTCAGATGGTTTCCAAACCATCTTTATTAGAAAGGATTAAGAGTTATCAGACCTATGATGAAGAATTTAAAAAGAAGATTAAAGCTGTGAATGATGGGAGATTGAGAGACTTTGTATAAGAAGAAGGAATTTTGAAATTTGTAAAGAGACTATGTGTTCATGATATACCTGATCTGAAAAGTGAATTGTTGGATGATGCTCATAGTTCCAATTTCTATATACACCCTGGGAGCAGAAAAAAGTATAGAGATTTGAAGGAACATTTTTGGTGGGACAACATGAAGAGGGAGATTTCTGATTTTGTGTCAAGATGTCTGGTTTGTCAACAAGTGATAGCTGGAAGGCAACAGCCTGGAGGAGTCATGAAACCTCTTCCCATACTGGAGTGGAAATGGGACAATATTACGATGGAATTTGTCATGAGGATACCAAAGACTCCTAGAAGGAATGATGAAATATGGGTAATTGTTGATCGTCTTACCAAGTCAACACATTTTCTTGCTATAAGAGAAGATCTACCACTGGAACGTCTAGAAAGACTATATATTAATGAAGTTGTGAGACTTCATAGAGTACCACTATCGATTGTTCCTGATCGTGATCCCCATTTTACTTCATGATTCTGGAAGAGCCTTCAGAAGGCCTTGGATACTGAACTTCGTTTGAGAACTTCCTTCCACCCTCAAACAGATGGACAATCATAACAGACTATTCAAACCTTAGAATACATGTTGAGATCGTGCTCACTTGACATTCGGTGTATGTGGGATCAATATTTACTTCTGGTGTAATTTTCCTATAACAATAGCTTCCATTCAAGTATTAGGAGGGAACCATATGAAGTGTTGTATGGAAAGAGATGTTTCTCACCAACCTTTTGGGATGAAATTGCTGAAAGAAAACTCATAGGCCCAGAACTGGTGGAGGAAACAATGGAAAAGGTGAATGTAATCCAAAACCACATCAAAGCAGCTCAAAGTAGGCAGAAGAGCTATGCTGATAATCCAAGGAAAGATTTGGAATTTCAGGTAGGAGATCATATTTTCATGAAGGTATCTCCATGGAAGAGAGTAATAGATTTTGGTAAGAAAGGTAAATTGAGGTCCATTTACATTGGACCTTTCGAAATTCTAGAACGAATTGGTGTTGTAGCTTACCGTGTGGCAATGCCGCCAAATCTCTCCAAAGTTCACGATGATTTCTACATATAACTATTGAGAAAATACATGCCTGACCCAATGCATGTACTCACCTATGAGATATTAGAACTGGAACCTGATCTGTCTTATTGAGAAGAGTCCATCAGTATTCTTGATACAAGAGAACAAGTGCTGAGAAACAGGACGACTCGTCTAGTAAAAGTTATATGGAGAAACTTTAAAATGGAAGAGGCAACATGGGAACCTGAGGAAATTATGATGAAGAATCACTCGTGTATTTTCATGCTGTATTATTCTAGAAATTTCGAGGACAAAATTATTTGAAGGAGAGGATAATGTAACACCACAAGCTTCCACAGTACACTTCTCTTTGAATAATACAGTAGCGTGTGTTGTACGCAACTTCGAGTTCTAACACACACCACAACCAATCAAACTAGTCGTTATGAATCGTAATACCCACATTTGGAAATTTAATAAATTTTATCATTAAAAATGGAATTCATTTTTTGGATTCGGAATATCAAAATTATCATAGGGTGAATTTTTGATATTTTTCTAAAAACATTCAATTTTTGATGAATAGTAAAAAACACTGAGTTATAGTTTAAAACTGAATTTTTATTTAAATGACTATTTATTATATTTCAATTTATTTAAGGTCAAAATAAATACATAATACCTATATAAGTTCAATTTAATTCATTGGAGTTAGTTTAGAATAATTATATATATATAAAAATATTATTAAACTTTTCACCGTCTTTTACCCACCTCTTAGGAGAATTTATAAATTCTCATAAATCATAATTTTACCACTTTTGTGAGTGGAATTTCGAAAATATGAGACACACGGTTAATATCAAGGAGTAAAATGTGGTTCAATAAGATAAAAATAATTTTTGGTGAATAGTAACTTTTTACTTTTATTTACAACGGTTAAAAGTAAGTAGGGTAATTAAGGGAAAAATGATATTAATATTACCCTAAAAAATGTCCTAATTATATTGTACAAGTGTATCTCGACGGAAAACAATCTTAGGAATAAAATATTATCATTTAGGTCCACTTGGATTAGATTAGGACATTTATTATTATTTAATTAAAATTACAGTTAAAAGAGTTAAAATCAATGTTTAATAACTAAAACATTTTTAATATAAAGTAATACATAAGATAAATTCGATTATAAATATTCATTAGAAATCTAAAAAGATTTACTACATTATGGTATTTTATTTATAATTTTTATACATTAAATAATTTAATTTCTTTATGACACAATGGTGATGTAGTAATTACCTAAATAATTAATTATTAAAATAATTGATATTATAAATATCAAAATAAATGTAATTTGAGACATTTATTGAATTAAACTATTTTTATAGGTTAATATGACGTATTGTTATTGGTTATATAAATTTTATTCGAAGTAATAATGCTGTTATGAAATTATGAAAAAGAAAATACCCAATAGTGTCAAAATTGACATAAAAGAGTTTTTAAAACAATTATAATATTATTAATTAATATTATATTGCTAAAAATATAATGTTCGGCAAAAGGACTTATATCATGATAGGTGTATAATTAATGGACCACTTGGGGGTCTCTTGGATATATATATTAAGTTTATTAACTATATGATATAAAAATACAAAGAGACATGGTAAATGTCAAACTATTCGACTAAGAGTTAAATATAAAGGATAAGGTTATTATAGTGACCCAAACCTGTCTAAAATATATTGGTTGAAAGTATTTCAACCAATAAACGCCTTAACCTTTAAATAATCTTATTTAGAGCCATTATAATCCAAATATGAATTTATTATAAAATAATATTTATAGATTTTCCAAAGGTGCCCCTCACCCCTCTTATAAAAGGGCACTCCCCCTTCTCTCTAATTTACACATTCAAAGCCTTTTGGCTTGGACAAAACCTACTAAAATATTCTCTCAACTTCCCTCACATCGACATAGATGCCTTATTTTGATCAGGAAGCCATCCTAGAGAGCCAATTTGATCAAATCAAAAGGAAGAACCCGATTAAGAGATAATGTTTTCACCACCCTCTTTCATGTTCCTTTCATCTTAAAATTCTTCATTATTTGTTATTCCCATTCTAAAATAATAAATCCATTATCTTCTATATACTGTTATTTTATTATAAATATTGTACAACCATATTCAGTATTCTATCCATCCGTTGAAGGACTTTTCAACATACGTGCGTATGTACGGCTTACCGTCTCCACGTCGTGGTGTAATTGTTATTCAAAACACTATTATTTGGATGGGTATAATAATGATGTGTAATTAATGTAAATAATTAATATAACTAGATAATTATTCTGTATATATGATATAACATCCAATTATATATTATTTTAATATCAAAAAAATGATATTGTCACTCGTGCGTACGTACGGATTACCGTATCCATGAACGTGATGAGATTCATTCCCCATCGAATACATTCAAGACTAAATTTCATTTGATGATGAAAAATAATTTTTAGAGACATGATATCATTATGGATATGAATAATATGAATACCATCCAAAAAAAATATGTCTCACATAATAAATAATATAATGGAAAATGAATCCATTAACACCCGAAACGATGATAATACTAATATATTACTAACAATCAACATTTAAAGCTCATATATGATATCATATTAATGTATATGAATCTTTTATAATTTAATAACAATAATTTCACTATTATACAAGAGTTTAACCTACCCGAAACCAAGGAAAAGTACAAAGTAAGGGTTTATTTCACAATCTCTTCATTATCTGAGGTTGTTTATACTTAATTATCTTCTGGGACCTCTTTATCATCCACATCCATACTTCTTAAAAATGTATTTAAAATCATTCTTACTATTTTATATACTATGGGTTAAAGTCATTTATACCCTTGTTGACTTTTTATAAGATGTTTATAATTGAATCTTTCCGTCATTTTCAAAACATGGTCCTTTTATCCTTTTCAATAGAATTAAGGTAAGAATTTCTTTCTTAAATTATAGGCAAGTGCGGCTATTTTTTGCCGTTATAAAATCATCAAAGCTTCCCTTACAAGATTATAAGGATATTTGAAAGGTAAATGTTTTCTTGTATAATTATTTGTCTTTTAAATTATTTAAAAAAAGAGATATTTCTATAAAATAGTTTTAATTTCATCAATGTCAACATCCTTTGATGGATTTCATGCTTATTTGAAGTTGATTTATTATGATACAAAACTTCCATATTGTATTGAAGGTTATGTAATATGTTTGACTACGGATGTGTTATTTTTATACCATTCCTGGTTTATGGAGAAATTATTGACATTTTTATGCTAGTTTTAATATGAATGTTTATGTTATGTTTAAACCTGTTCATATGAGGAATGCATTGGATTAGTGTCTTGGCACAAGGCCTTGAAGAAATATTATAGTGAGACAAACTAGTGTCTTGGAACAAGGCCATGAAACAAACTAGTGTCTTCGAAAAAGGGCTGGACAAAATCTTATTTGTAGTCTTGTCACGAGGCCTTGACTATATGGTTATGATAGTTTGTAATTATGCATTCCCTCATTATGAAAGTGGTTATTGATATTAAATATGATTATTCGACTAGTAGAATATCCATGTGAATATGTAAATGGAATTATATGATTTTATCTTTGTCATATTATACTGATGTTCAAGTTTAAAAGGCTTTTGTTTTAGTTATAGATTTCCTTAAATGTTTATGCTTATTTATGAAAGTTTCCTCTATATTGTGATCCTTACTGGGCATTTGAGCTCACCCCTTTCATTGTTTTATTTTTTCCAGGATGTGAAGAAGTATTTTATGAATGACCTGTAGGGATAGTATAAAGGAATATGAGTGTGGAGATAAGATTTTGTTGTAGTTTTCACTTTATGATGTAATGTAAACTTTATGAGTGTATCTAGTTATTCCAAGGCTACTAAACTAATCGGTCTTCCAAGACTTGATCTTTTTTGATCATGCCAATGTTATGTAATAATGCCCCAACTCTGGGTAACTGGGGTCGGGGCCTTACAAACAAATACCAAAACATTTTTTAAACAGTTTAGCAAAATGTTTCTTTAATTTCCACATTTTTATTTTTTGACAACAATTATAATCCACTTTATCAACTCTGATAAATTTTTCACTACTCAACACTTGTAAAAAACCCATGTTTTTTAATTTTATCAAAATTTATTCTTTCACGAAATGGTGATTCCTGACACAACACTACTAGATATATTATTGTTATTTAAGTAATTACAACCCTCATTGGAAATACATTTTTAAAACCATGAAAGGATAAGAATTACTATCATTTATCTTATCCTCTATCAATTTTCTTTTTCTCTACCCATTTTCTGATAACCACATATTCAAATTCCAATACAATATTTTAGTGAAAAATTCTTACAAAATAAATTTGATAAATTTTAATTCCCCATGTCGTCATATGATAATGTATGGTGGGAGTAATTCCTTTAATGTTTTAGAAAGTCATTGGAGGAGTCTAAACATAATGTTTCTGCCTAAATTCCTTAATTTTTTTTTCAACATGTATTTTGGTAAAATATCATCAATTTGAAACATTTTTAGATGTATTATAGTATAACATCTCATGTAGAAAGATCATATTCTCTAAAGTGAAACTTTATATCAATGATATTCTTTCTTGAATATTTGAAATGATTAATATAGATATCAATTATACTTTTATTATCAAATAGTGTACCTAATGGTTTAGGAACATTTACATTCAAATATTACATCAATAATTTCAAAAAAACATTTCAGTACATGCCAATATTATAGCATCATATTTGGTTTCAACTATGAAAGAAAAATTTATCATTTTTTCTTACTAAGAGACCTCACACAACATCCACCTAAGAAAAGTTTTCATCCTGAGATTGATTTTATATCATTAAAATATATATCCTAATCACTAATAATATAACCATGAAACATCACCTAATAATTTTTTTATAACATCCCATGTTAATTTTTTCCTCTAACAGATATCCAAACTCTATTTTCTGAAAACAAAAATTGAATATTTTGGATTACATTGATACATGGAACATAAACACAGAGCTTAAAAGTATCATGCCTTGTAGGTGTAAGGTAAAGAAGACATCATATCTACTTATTAATTTCTTTTTATTTCACACTTATTCCATATTCAACTTTACTCATCCCCATGATCACTAAAATATGAGTGTAAACTTCATTGTATTTTTCCATACTAAACTTATTCATCATTACCCAAGCATATTTTATTAATATGAGAAAATTTAGTTATATTTTTTCTATCTTTTAATAAAATAAGAATGTTAATTTTCCTAACATATACATTTTAAAATTCATCTTAATTTCCTAAAAAATTGTTTTACTACTTATTTTATATCCCTAAAGAAACTATATCATTCACTTAAACAATTACAATTAATGTTATGATGTCAAAAACATTCACATATATTTTTATGTCATAATTTGTATTATTAAAATTCAACATTCTCAAAAAAAATATTGTTTTGAATACAAAATATCTAGATCATGTTTTAACCCCAGTAAAGCATTCTTTAGTTTACAAAATTTTTTATCCTCGTCAAATAGAAACAAAAAAGTTATTATTTGTAAAACTTTTCCTCAATATCACCATTTATGAGAAATGAATTTACATCATTCTAATAAAAATTTTAATTCTAAGGTTTAACCCCTAAAATAAATATCATACTAGTTTCTAATAATGTAAATTTGGAAAATGTCTCTTCAAAATACACACCTTCAACCTATGAATTTCCTTTACAGAAAAGTCTGGATTTCATTCTTGAAACATCTCCATGTTTATCAACCCAGTTTCATTAAATAAAAGTAGTTTAGATAACATTTTTTTACTGACCATGACACAAATTACAATGTTTCATGCTTCTAAATATAATATAACAATTCTTTAATAGAATCCACCCATTATATATGTTGAACATATTCGAAAAGGTATTTTGTATAAACTATTGAGATAATTGATGTATGATTTCTTAAACTAAGCCTTCTAATAGACTATAACGGGTCATTATAATTTAAAAAACATGGACACACCATGATTTTTTAAAGTATGAAACTTCAATGTTTCATTCCCAACAAAAAATTCCTCAGTACATGAATTTTTTGAATGAGGCTAATGATGTTTTGAATTACATTTACTATTGTTAGAAATCTATAGTTTATCCTCTTTAGAATTATCAACAAATTTTTTTATGGTATTTTTATTTTCAATTACCATTCCATCATTTGATTCCACCAAAATTTGTAAACATTTCTTCCAACATTTATAACTTATTACATTTGGTTAATAACCCATAAAAGTTCCTCCATCTCCTTTCTCATCATACTTTCCCAAATTTAGATTTATTATGTTATCTCAACATATACTTCCAAAACTTTTGAAGCACATTAATTAAGGTTATTTTTATACCACATTTAATAAGATGTAATTTTGAATTGTAGTCATACATACAATCTACTATAAATATGAATTGAAATGCTAACAACTTCTTTAAAAAAACCATCAAAACGTGTATATTATCTATATAATTGTTCCCGTTTCCACTAAGATTATATTATTTCTTACTTGGAATACATTTTTTGATATAGTATAGAAAGAACTCTACATATTTTTTATTCAAGTTTTTTTAAATAATATTCAATGGTATTTCCACTATATTTGGTTCCATTATTTTCTCTCAAATTATATATATAAACCCCCTTTCATTCTCAACTTATTTTATGAAAAATTTAATCATTACAAAGTCCTCTTACTTTTCCTTCATAAATATTACGTTTTTCATCTAAATGAAATCATAAATATGGGTGATAAATTATAAACCTAATATTATAGATTTATATCTCATCATCCCCAATAAATTCTTAATGAATAAGTTGAAGTGGCCTACTAGATTGAATATCGTATCTCTTAAGACATTTATTAGTCAATTTTCCATTCTGAAAAGTAATTTAAACATATTATTTTTATCTTTTCAATACTATAATGTTTCTAAGACCATAATAATTGGAATGTGTGAGTCTGTTTTTCTATATAATATTTCAAAGTCCATGGTGCACTATTTTTTCATCTTAAGAAAATAATTAATCAGAGTTGTAAAATTATTCATTTAGAAAAAGATTCGAACAAGTTCTTTCTCCTTCAAGAGACACTTCACCATAATACATACATTTTATAATAAACTAATATTTTTAGATGATTACTTATTTTATATCTTCAAAATGATGAATTTCACTATATATGTTATGATTTTTTTCCATCATCAAATAAAACATCCTTAGATTTCAACTTTTTATCCTCAATTTAAATAGTTATAATTTATTTGATATTTAAGAAAATATCATTATCAAATGTAACTGCTCCTTAAAATTTATATTTGACAAATTTCATGATTTTCATGTCACCTATAGTATGTAAATAACATCCTCAATCAATTATCCAATGATTTTTCATTTAATTTATTCTATTTTTGTCTCAATAATAAAATATCTTTATTGAACTTCCATATTTCCAACTTCATTTTCTTTTCCACCATAATAATATTTTTCAAAAAGGAGTGTCATAAATTTATCAGCATGATGAAAAACCTCCTCGTATATTCAAAAAACATCATACAAATAATCAAATTTATTTTTGGATGGTTTCCCACATATTTTATTTCTTATTTTATAATATCCCATGGATTATGAATGTTTCTCATTTTGTATTTCATCAAAAAATTATTTTTGGAAGAGATAGTTTAGGCCATAAATTAGAAGAACTGTAGCCATAGATTACAAAACCGTAGAAATAAACATCAAATTTTTATTTTCAATTTAAGTGAGAACATTTTGTGCAAATACTTTATTGAGGATGGTAACATCATCATGTTTAGTCATTCTTTGGACATGAATCGTCATTCATCCTCAGTGAGTTTCAAATTTTGAGGATGTGATAGGTTCTAACATCCTTTTTTCACCCATGATTAACCAATACATTTTCTAAAACCTAAAATGTTCGATAAATCATATACAAAATTATTTTTTTAGGTAAGTATTTATTTTGACATTTGATTTGATTCTTTATAAAAACATTATATGTCCCATTATTTACAAATGAGGATTTGATGATGTTTTCATTCTTCTTCCTCAGAGTATTTTTATACTGTAGATGTTTTGATTGAAACATATTTACTTCTTATTCTATTGCTTCCAACATCCATATTAGATCATTAATCATCTATCCATTTTCATAAATTATTAATTTTTAACTTATGAGCTTATGAGTGTATTCATCGTCTTGTTTGATGATATATTTCATTCTTTAAAAAACTTCTTCATTGCCTTTCCTTATCATTATAATTGTATTCTTGAGAGATTTGTTTTGTTCAAGACATGCATAATGTTCTATTCTGATTTAATACTCTCTGTAATATTATTGACCTCCTTCTTCTTCAATATTTTAGGATTATTCAATATTCTCAAAATTTTCAATGAATTATATATCTTTTTTGGATCATTCATCTTCTGAAGAATAGTTTTAGTTGAGTTCTAATTATTTTTCTTAAACAACAAACGTTCCATGTTTCAAGTATACATTTTCTTATATTTGGTGGATCACTTTTCTACTTTATAATTTTTAATCTATAGATTCTAATAGGGGTTCGTTGAAGAATAAATGTGATGTTCACAAAGTTTTTTTGTCAGTAAATTCATAGAAAAATGTATGATTTCCCAATACTCAAAATATTTGAGATGATGACTACCTTTATACATTACTCTTCCTCTTCTATAGCTCTTGGATAAAATAGACAATATTTTATCATTCAACACATAAACATCTTTACCTTCATAGTCACAAGGATCAACATGATCAACATCATGAATTTTAAACATTCTAATTGCATCAAAAGCCATTTCAACTTTCATATTTGTTTTAAAAACCAGATGTTTTCTCATTTTATAAAAATCATGAATTTTGTTAATTAAATTAAGAGATAAATAATTCTTATATTCTAAACAATAAATTTTAGAATCAATCATATCTTGGATGTTTGGAATATGTTTCCTAACAGTTTTTGAATCTTCCAAGACATCTTAGAATCCTTGAATTTTGAAAAAAAATTCATTTACTCTCAGGGAGTATTCATAAATTGTTTATTCATCTATCATTCTAATTTCATCAAAAGTAATATAACAATTTTTTTTTATTTTCTTCCTCCAATTTAGTATTCCCTTCAAAAATACTTTCAATATTTTCCCAAAGAGTTTTTGAAGTATTGATACCCATAACCTTATAATAAATATTTCCATATAATGTTATAAGGATTTCATTTCTAGCGTTTCCACTAACTTCTATAATTATAATGTTAGAATAGTTCCCTGGAAAATATTTCTAAATATGTGGAAATTCAATAGTATAACCATCATTAACTTCTTGTAGAAAATATGGTAGATATGGAATTATCCTATTTTTCCATCCCTAATAATATTTTCTATCAAATGTAGGAAATACTCAAATATTGGTAGAATTGATATTATCCATTATATGGATTCAAAAAGTTAAACATTTCCACTAATACAAATTTAATCTTAATGGGGTTGAATAACAAATAAGAAGGGGGTTGAGTTAGTTATTATGTTTTTATAAATTTAAAATTTTATTTAAAAAATAGCACTTTTACACTAATAATATTTGTTTCCTTATCAAATTTAATGTAAAAAATCATTCATTAAAATGTTGGAAATAATGTAAAGAAAAAAATATTTATAAGGTTTAACCTCAGTGTGATAACATATATCCTCTCCATATCCACTTCCATAGGCTATAGGAATGTAATATTATGAAATAAGTAAATAATAAGTATGCTATCTTTATTTATACATCTTCTATCTCTTAAAAGAATAGATTATACAGAATACCATCAGTTTAGAATGTAATATTATGAAAAAAATGATCCAAATAAAATAACAAAAATTTTGGTCAAATTGGTTAATGAATTCTCAGTCTAGATCCTCATCCAGGTCTGGATGGATCTGATTCCCTCAAACCGATGAGGTCGATACAATTTTCCCAAAACCAATATAAACTTCTAAATATCTTTTCAAACACTCAGTCTGATCATACTCGATCTGATTAACTCAATATGATGGACCAAAGATTATGATCCCATTCTAAATTAGAAAAACTCAATCTTATGTCAAATGATCAAAACTATCTTACTCATTCTGATTGACTCAATACAATTCTCATATATGGTAAAAAACATTCAAGTGTATAATATTATTCTTAGATCTCAATCCAAAATAAAAATTAACTCATATTCTCCATCACTCCTCCTTTTCCACTTACATGAATTTTAATAAGATAAAATGATCATAGTAAATTTTTGTGCGAGACTTAAGAAAACATGAGAAGTTAACATGAAACATACCATCGATTCCACAAATTTTGAATGTCCAAAAATATAATGCATTAAATATTCAACATTGAATTCATCAAACATTCACAGATTTCTCAAAGATTTACACATAACTGAATATCACATTTTGTAGCAACCCAACCCTAGATGGTCCATAGCCGATATCTACTATCAATTAAAATGTAATGAAAACAAATAATAAAATAACAAAGGACTGATATTTTTTAGTCTTTGTAAACTAGATACATACATATTTGTTTTATTACAATTTAATACACTAATTAAAAAATATTTTTCTTCTAACTAAATAAATATATAAAATTAGGGACATATTTAATAAATCTATTATATCCAAGAATATATTTTATAGTATACTTCTAGTATTCATGGGTAATGGAAACATAATAAGGGTGATCACACAATCTTAGTAAAGGTAAAGTATAATATAATTCATAATGAATCAAGGAGAATAATAATCATGTCCTAGTAAATAACTGAACACACATACCATATATTAAATAAACTAAATGGAAGTGCGTACCCAATAAGGAATGTTAATCACTTGAAACACATTCCACTCAAATAAATTGATTAGGAAAATTCTATATATCAAGGTATTAAACTAAAACACATTAATTTTAATCAATTATTTGAAAATGAATTCCATCCATAGATATTTTTTCACAAAATCACATGGATGAATAATAATAGAAACTAAAAAAGGGAAATTATTCATTATTGGATTCCATGCTTCATAGGTATATGGTACCTTTACTAAGAAGACCATCCACCGGATGGTATAAAAAATATTTTGTAAAAACCCATATAATGAGGCTAGCCAAATACCTCATTTCGTGACACTACTAATTCAATAGGTGCTTATTTATAACTGGGACCCACTCATGTCATACCAGTATAAAACATTCCCCATATATCAAATATTCAATTTAATAATGTCTCTTATCAAATATCTATGAAGATTAGAAGATACATATTTTCCAAAATTCCCCCTAATAACCAAATGATTTTCTAAGAAAACACTGTATGAAATATGTATTACATTTTTGGAAGTTATAATATATATGAAAAATGATATGTATAATTCCAAGATATTCATTGTTCAATGATCATATGACATTTAATATTTCATGGGGACTAACAAGTGAATAACGAAAGTTAATGTGAATACTATCCTTGGACATATAAATCATAATCATCAAGAGGAAGATTTATGATGGAATCAATACAACAGTCACAATGTGGATAAAAATATAGTGTTGTGGTCATTAATAATTGATAATTATAATAGAAACATATTTTAGATGCATTATATTGGAAAATATAAATTTGTATTGAAAATCATATTCAAAAACATTTTATTTGAAAATATATTATAAAATAAATCTCTAAAAATCACCCCTTAAGATATGAAAGTAAAACATAAAATGAATAATTGTGGATAAATCCATACATACTGTAAAAAGTTATAAAATAACAGTCATTTTTCATGATAATAGGTTAGAAAAATACCTTATTCAAAAAGAGACAAGTAGATTAATTTGAGGGAATTTTTAATATAAAAAAATGAAAAAAAAAATCTATATGAAATTATTTTAGAATCATTCATTATATTTCTTTCACAATTTTTTTTGAAGAAAATGGGTTCACCGACTTATGATATAATAAATGCTGGTTTTCATAAAAACAATATATAAAACACCTTGAGTACCAAACATTGGCAAGTTTTTTCAAATACATTACATAGTTCATGATTTACCAGAAGATATGAAAATTAAAGGTTTTACTGAAAAATATTCATATAAATTCCTTTAATGGGATTATTATTGATAGATTAAGAAAATTAATTTTGAGTAAAATAATATTTAAGCTATCCAAAGTGTCTCGTACAAATTTAAAAAATTTTAAATAAAAAATTGTATAAAAGAATAATTTGAAATGATAGTTATATTATAATGAAAATATATATATTCATGATATATCTTATAAGAGGGAATTATATACCCCATATAAAATTAATAATTTGAAAATAGAAAATAAGTCTCTGTGGAATATAATTTGAGATGACATCCCTTGCGATGTGTTTCCTTTTAGGTGAACACCATTTAATATCACATATAACAAACTTATATAAACTATACTATTTATCCCAAACCTTTTTCATTTTTATAATTACTTATATTTCACTTATTACCATTTTTACGCCACAACATTAATAATTAAATTTACATCATGTGTTTTCAAAAAATTAGATTTGTGTACCAAAAATAACATTGGAAGGTAAAGTTTGATCAAATGGTTCATTATATATAATTTGTAGAATAATAATCATGAAATAATAATTATATTATAAAAAAATTATACATTTAAAACAAATCATTAATTACGATCATGAAAAATTAACCAATGTTACAATAAGAGAGATAGTAGACCATATGCATGCAAGAGTAACATTCCTATTTTCCTATTATCATTTTGAAAAGAGGGCATGTGACACTATAAATTTCCATAATTATAATTATATCATAAGTACTGTATTATCTAATCATATATATATATATATTAGTATAATTATGTAAAAATAATCAAATTGTGTCAATGAGGGGGTAGTCCACACGTCCACAAATGACATTATCACTTTTTTGTTTGTGAATGGAAAAAAAGAAAATGATATATATATATATATATTATTTTCATAAAGTTAATTATTTTGGGAATATAAAACATATTTTTTATGTAACAAATGTTTTGTTTAACCCATCGTTTATACATTCAATGTTTAGTGTTAACGAATCACATCGTTTTGGGGGGCAGTAGTCCATACTTCCTCCAGCAATGTTATCATATTAACAAAAAATGGATAGTATTAAAGGAATATGTTATGAAACGATTAAAATGTATGAAAACATAATAAATATAATATATGTCATATATTAATTTATTTTACATCACAATCTCTTCCATGAGAGTTGTTAAAGTAAAAATGAACAATCCTCATTTCATAATGTGGTCGTTCACCATACACTGAAATAGAATGTTCATTTCCAATTAAGATTTTATGGGTGAAAATGATTTTATTCTCATACTAATAGAATAAAACCAATGGATAAATATAAAAAATAATTTATTGAATATAATATATATATATATATTACATTAATATAAGTCAAAAATTGTAGTTAATTTAATTTATTATAGCTAAAAGGATATTTGGTCATAATAAATTTATTTTGAAAAATATTACCAATATATTTTATTGAGTCTTTTATCCATTTAATTTTAATTTGTAACCAATGAATTCATCTTATAATATTATAAACTATTCATTTTCATATGTTATAAAATACTATTCATTACTACTGTCATAATGGATGGGTTTTTTTATTATATTAAAAAAATAAGTTAACAATATGTTATTCGGTAAGAATTGATATTATGTGTAACAAAAGACACTAAAGAAACTAATTTATGCATGTGTCATACTCTCATATAGTGTTCTATGTATTTAAATTAATAAATTATATTGAATTTATTTAATATTGTAAATATATTATAAACTATCACAATATTATATTTCCTTACGGTCTTGGTGGTGTGTGTCATACATGCTATTGAATTCCATGATGATCTTTAGAATTATAGATTGTAACATTCTTCCCCATGTTAATTAAATTGAATTATATTAATTTAATCTCAATATTGGTAATATATTTTTTGTTATTTACTACATTTAAATCATACATTGTAATAATGTTTTAAAAAATATCCTATAGAAAAATAAATAATGGGAAGTACAAAAGGTAACATGGACTACAATGTTACTAGGTATCGTTGAAGGATAACATTAGTGGAAAGTGAAAATACGGTCATAGATGATAACATAAAATATTTATAGAGAGTGAATATTGTTATCAATCACAAAAAAAGTTTATGATCTTTAGAATAATAGGGGACTCAAATCAATAAATCATTATTATTTAAGAGACCATCAGTTCAACCTAAATTAAGGTATTAAGAGAATATTTAATTTCAAAGTAATTTTCCAAATGTTGGGTAGTTATTTTACAAACCAAGATGTTAAGTAAATATTATAAAAATAAAGGATGAATTTTTTTTGAACAATCCTATCTTTCAATTTTACATTATTCAAATTATAATTTATGGCATTACTTCAAAAAAATAACAACCAATAATGTATTTTTTTGTCCTGATGCACTAAAAGAAACTTTTAAAGGAGAATAAGGCATATAAATGATTGACAAGTCAAACAATTTTCCTCTAACTATCTTCCAAAATCAATATGGTTTACATCTTAATCTATAATCCCACAATGTGGTATTGCAAACTCCACATTAACATCTATTCATCAATTTTTTTGACTTACAAATGAAACATTAACGAGGAAATTTAGTATGTCAGTGGTTGGCATAAAACCCTTATCGACCATCTTTCATGGGGTCAGAACATGCCTTTCTATATTTGAATGGTTTTCACCCATATAACTTATTGTCCTTTCCTGACAACAAATTAATATAATTTAAAAAATAAAAATGATGGACATTTTTGAAATGAGTTTAATAACTAATTAAATTTATAACTCCATTTTTCAATAAAACTAGAATACATAAATACCCATTTATTTTATATTAAATTTTGTCCTTATTCTGTCTAACATTTATCCATAATATCATTTCTAGGATTTATAATCCATCAAAAAAAATTTCAATATAAAAAACCTTAGGTTTAACAAAGGACAATAATTTTCAAAAGACATCATAATCATTTGTAGAGAAATTATGAATTGTCCTTAGCATATCCCTCATGAGTGTTAAACTAAGTTCGTAGTGAGGCACATTTCTTGGTACCAGGATTCGATGATTTACGCTCACCACACATTTCTATAGTTGTTACATATAGGTATATATGTACCAGAACCACGTCCACATATATTATACTGGAATGGTTGTATTTATTTGGAAAAAATAATATCTCTATCTAAACTAATAAATTAGGATGTTTTTATATAATTATCCTTAAATTATACCAAGGGTTATATTATGTAATTTATTTTTTCATAAATCTAGTTGTCATGGATTCTACTAAAATTACTTCGAAACCAAAAGTAGTGACCCACCGTAGAAGTCCGTGACTGGTTTTTTCAATAAATTAAATTGTAATTGTTAAAAGGAATCATATCCTGGTGGATCTGGTGTTTAGTAGTCTTGGTAATTGTGATACAAACATTTTTCTTTTACTACATATTAATACACTAATTACAATTTATTTTTCGAATTAAATAAATAAATAACATTAATTATAACATTATTTAATCTAGTAAATTACTGCATATCATTAATAGTAGACTTCATGGATTCTTCTCGGTAGGTTAGAAAATAAGGGTGATCTTAAATTCCCTTTATGGGTAATGTATAGATGAAGAAAAAACGAAACAATGTGATTAATAATCACGGGTTTTTAAATAACTGAAAACACATACCATGTAATCAATAAACCGAATGGAAGTGCGTAAAAAATATGGGAAGGTTATAATTGAAAAAACAAGCCATTATAATAACTAGAAAATGAAAAACCAATTGGGAATGAAATGAAAAAAAAAATCATTTAATAAATAAAGTGAAAATTTAACATATCCATAGATATGTCAACACAAAATATCATTTGATTAATAATAATTTAACGTAAATGAGGGAAATTCTTTATTATTAGATGATTTGATTCCTAGGTACATGGTACCTTTCCCATTAAGACATTTCAAATGATGGTTTATAACATATCTGGTAAAAATATATCTATGGAACATACCAAATTAATCATCCCATGATATTACTGATGCATTGAGGTGTAATATATTATCGTGCCCCAGTGATGACGTACAAGTCCAAAACAAATTTAATATATCAAATAAATAATTTAAAAACTTGGAATATCAAATATCTATATGGAGTTGAAGATAGAGATTTAACATAATTTCCCCAAATAAAAAAATTATTTTACATGTATACACCATTTGAAAAATGGTATAAATTTTAGGCGATAAACTTATATATTTAAAATGATATGGATAGTTAGGGTAAATTCAATGTTAAATGATCACAGGAAATTGAATATTTTAAGGGTACTAACATGTAAATCATGGAATTGAATGTGAAGAATATCCTTTTAAAATTCAATAATAAATAATCAATAAGTTTATTTATGATAGAATTAATACAACATACCCCACGTGGGTTAAAATAAACGTTTGTTTTCATTGTTGAATATAAAATATTATAAAATATTCTATTAAAAACACTCTTGATTAAAATTGAATTCTATTTTGAAAACAATTTTTAAAAAAATTTCTAGGAAACATAATTTTAAAACATAATCATTATAAATTATCCATTTAAAACAAACAATTAATATTTGAATGAATTATTGTTGGTAAATCCGTACTGGTCGTACAAGGTACAAAACCACATTCCTTTTTCATGGTATAAGGTGACAAAAAATGCATTGTTTAGAAAGAGACATGAATATTACATTGAATAAAATGGTAAATTAATAAAAGGGTAAAAATTTATTTACTAAATCATTTTGAAAACATTTTTTAAAACATTCAATGAAAACATTGTTTTTTTGAAGAAAATAGGTTCTTTGACAAAAGAGACAATTGAAGCATGTTTTTAATTAAAAACCATTTCTAAAACTCCTTGAGTAGAAAAAGTGTGAAAATGGTACTAATACTTAATAGAGGACATGAATTAAATGAGTATAGAACCCATAAAAGGGTTTTTTGATAAATTTAAATATAATTTCCTTCTATTAAAATATCATTTAATTATTATTAATGTTATTGTTGAGAAAAATATTCTTTTATCATTCAAAAGTATCCCATTAAAATTTAAAACATTTAAAATATTAAACATCAAAATTTATAATTTTAAATGAAGTTTTTATTTTCATGATAGTATTATGATTCATGATAAATAATAAAAAAGATAATTATATACACCATATAAAAAACTATGTGCATAAAAAAAATATAACGAAATAGAATGTAAATTGAGAAGATATCACTTACATTGCATTTCATTTATGGTGAACATACTTTATGAAAAACATATGTTAATTATTTACATTATTAAGAAATTATCCATGTTTTTAATTACTTTTATTTCACTTATATCTATGTTTTTTACAACTACTTAAAAAATTAAATTTATGTTGGATATTTTGACCAAATTTTGTTTATGTGTTAAAAATAATTTTGGTAAGTAAACTATGGTCAAAGGCTTTATTACATAACATATCAAGAAAAATATTCATGAAATAATTATTATATTTATATATAGATTATGCATTTAAATATAATAATTAATTATTGTAATGAAAAATCAACCAACATTACAACAATGGAGATGGTAAACCGTACGTACGCATGTGTAACCATCCCGTTTTTTCAATGATCATTATTGAACTGACGTAAGTGACACTATATATTTCCATAATGATAATTATATCATAACTAACATTATATTTAATAATATAGAATTATATATAGAATTATTATTATGTAAAAGATAACACATCATTTTGTGGAGGCGGTAGTCCACACGCCAATGAACAACATTGTCACTTATTAAGTGTATGAAAGGGTAATAATGAAAATGATATATATATATATAAATTAAAATATGTAATTATTCTCATATATAGTTTTTTTATTATGAATATTTTTAATTAAAGACCTCATTTATATGTTCCATGTATAGTGTGAACAACTTACATCTCTTCGCATGGGTGATAGTCCACACATCCTCAAACGATGTTATCATATTAACGCAAAATAGAATTTATTATAGTTATGTGTTCTAAAATAATATTATAAGAATAAATACATAATAATTTTCAAATATATCATATAAAAGAAGATTTTCCATCATATTTTCCTCAATGAGAGGTAAAAAATAAAACAGGAAAAATCATCATTTCATGAGGTGATAGTTCGTCGTACACATGAACAGTAAGTTCGTTACCCATTAGATGGAAGTGTGTGTAAGTATAGGTAGATCTCTCATAATAAAAACATTTCAGAATATAATTCCTATTGGGGTCATTATATGAACTCAAAAGAAGAATATTTTAGGTGGTGGTAATGTAAATTAAAGAAAATAGATAGTTGGGAAGTGTTACCCAGAAATTAGGTAACTCTTATTGGTTTATACCAGTGGACTCCCATGGAAGTATTTATGCTAGAATTTAGGGATCAAGGTATAGAGGAGGGATTTTTTGTATTAATTTGATTATATATTTTCTAACCCTAAGTGTTTTGAAATATTTGAGTAAACGAGAGAAGTGGTGTCCTTTTAAAGTTGGGGAGGTGTGTCACTCTTGTAATATTTTGAAAAATGAATTATTACAAAGTTTTTCATGTTCAGAGTGGCCCCAATAATGGTTAAATTTAGAAAAAATAGAGGATATAACCGATATATGGCAATAAAATGGATATTAGACACAGGTATAGGTCATTTGGGCCCTTATGATTAATATTTATTCCTTTAATAGTCTTAATTTTACCTAAATTGTTATAACTAATTTTAAATACCTTTAATAATAATTTTGGATACAATATAAGATTAAGTTATTATACATTATAAATTACGATTATTCTAAATATGGAATCCATTTTTTCAAATTCAATGAAATGAACAGAAAAAAATTAATTTAAATTTAATCCTACTAGCGGGATGACAATGAATGTATTTAAAGTGAAATAATTTGAATGTTTTCAATGTTTTTATAATAAAACTCATTGAGAAAATGATTCCAATGAAAAATATTTTATTATTTATAAAAATATGTTCTATTTAAACATTTAAAAAATTTAAATCTATATTTAATCATTTTAAATATATTAGATGAAAAATAAATTTTGTAAAGATACTCTATATTCTTTACTATTTATTAAGATTATATGTTTCTGAAAAATATCCAAAAGTGATTATAAACTATTTTTTTCAATTATGAATCATTTTTTGAAATATTAAATAATTTAAAGTATAAAATTTCATATTTAAAATGGGTTCTTCCTTAAAATCTGGTTAAATTTCCTCCATTAAAATATAGGTTTTTTATATGTGAAGTTGAGTTTGTTCTTATAATAGTCCTATAAAAACAAATTATTGAATATCAAAAATATTTTATTAGATATAATATATTTATATCACTAATATTATTTAATAATTGTAATTAAATTTATTTATTACTCTAAAAAATCATTTTGGGTATAAAAAACTCTATCTTAAAAATATTCTCTCTATATTATATTGATTCTTATATCCATGTCTTATCAAAAATTTAAAAATGAATTAATCCTATAATTTTATAAACCATATATTTTTCCAATGTTAGTTAATACTTTTCAAAACAAATAATATAATATCAAGGTTTAGTCTCGTTGTATTCAATATTTATACTTCAATAATATGTTGTTTTGTAAAACATAGTCTTACATGTAATGCAAGAAATTGATGAAAATTATTGTTGTGTTTTTTTCATGCAGACTCAGTGTTATAAGCAATGAAAAGAGTGAATTAAATTGAATTTATTTAATATATTTAATAAATTATAAATTCATGGGATATTATATTACTTTAAGTGCTTTGTGTTTCATGTCAAAGAAGTTATTGAATTCAAAGATGCACATTTGAATTTCAGGGTGTTACATGTTTGACCACATTAACAATTCACAGATCCACCTCCCCATAATTGGATTTTTTGAACCTTTTTTTTATTATAATGAATCCACCTCAACTTCATACAATGAAATTAATTTCTCATCTAATTACAATATTCATTTCTATATCATCTTATTATGGTCTTTTTATTCATTCTCATCCCATTACAATCTATCTATCTTTCTCAACTCATTACGATCTTCATTTTTTTTCTCATTACTCTTTTTCATTATCTCTATTCATCTTACAATATGAATTTCTCTCTCATCTCTTAATGATATATCATTCATTATTAGATTAATAAAAACATCCATTCATTCTTATCTTATTACATTCTGGCTTTCTTTCCCAGCATTAGTCTAATGGAATACTCATTATGATGGAATTCTCATTACGATGGATTTTATATTACGATTGAATTAACCACATTAAATATATTTAATTTTTAAATCTTCACCATCATTATATATTCTAACATCTAAAAACATTTGATTCATATATTTCTATATATGATAAAATCATTACATTCTTCCATTTATTCAGAATATTTTATCATGATAGTTTTCATGTTTTTATATAACTCATCGGTCAACAAAGAATCATCAAATTTTGAATAGAAATTTTGATAAATTTATTAATCTTAACATCAATTTATTTTAAAAACCATTTCTGAAACATTTCAATTAATTCAATCACCAATGACTGAATGATTAACAAATTCCAAGTCCGATCGATCATAAATATCATACAAATGAACCTTAGAATTATGGTACATTTGATAAAGAAATTCCTCTTTCTAACCACCTTATAATTATGTGTTTCTTGGTATAATACTCTTCACCTAGTTCTTCATAGTCCAGTCCTCTAATTCTAGAAAAACATTCATAATAAAATACTTTTCTCTATTTAGGATTGGGTATGAAAATTTATAGTCTTTCATCTTTCTTACAGAATTCATTATGATAGAATTAGTCTAATTCCTGGATAAAAACATTATTATACATAAATGGTATATTCCATCAAATAAAAAGCGTTATTAAAATAAATTACCACATTTTTTCTTCAGATAACAATACCCTACATATCAAATATACTAATATTATTTAATTTCATAAATATTGGATGTTCATAAGATATTAATCATAATGGAATAATAATATGTGATCCATAAGTGAATAAAATTGGTATAAGATATAAAATTGTATCATACACAATATTTTATAACATTGTGAACATTTATAAATATAAACATGTTAACTCATTAATTTAAGGACATAAAATAAAGCCATCAAATAATCTCATCGACACGCAACCAGGCCTACACATAACATTATGGACCATAAAGATTGGTAAAAAAATAATAGAAATAACCTATTACCAGGTTCACAAATAACATTGTGAGCATGCAATCAGGTTAATTTATAACCTTTTTAACATATAATTAGGTTCCAAAATAACATTGGGATCATATAATAAGGTTCACAGATAACATATTTAATCATGATTCTTCCATATCTACCCAAGTCATTGGAGGAAGATATTTGTCTCACACATCACATAATAAAAATAATATGTATATGTGAAAAATATTATAAAAAATGTATCATATTATAAACCTTGAAATTAGATGGGGTTTTCAAACATTTAATCATATAGTAACCTATGTAAAATAGATCGTTTAAATTATCATTTAAATATTTCATCATAAAATTACCCATGAAAGGAAGTGGGTTTCAGTAATGTTTTTTCAATGTATAACATATGGACGAATCGTGGGTTTCATAATTATTACATCATGGTATAACCCATGGTAGAGAAACGGGTTTCTTAATCATATGTTCAACATTACTATTTAGATTAACAATAAGAATGGAATCTTATGTTTATATCTACATTGAATCATAAATTATATACAAGGATGTCATATTTATGGATAATTCTTTTGAATGTTAAATTACTCTTATGATTTCTTGAGGAAAATAAAATCTCATTGGGAAATTTTTTTAAAAACATAATACATTTGTTTTGTGAAATAATCCCTCACGGTAACTATAAAGTGTGTTTGGGTTCATTATGATCATTTATAGTGATGTTTTAAAATGTATGATATGAAATTCCAGTGTGATTATTGACTATATATATTGAAAAATCATTACTAAGATCCATTATTGATGCGTGGATATATTATAAGTGTTATAAAACATTTCATGTAAACAGTGGCATTATTTACTAGTGTTTTCTATATTTTTTTATCTAAAAATCAAGATTTTATTTATAGAAAATTATGGATTCCCTGATAGTAGTTAAGAGGAAGACATATATACATACAGAGTTTGTAGTGAAATGGACCACATAATAATTTCTATATGTGAACCACATAGTAATAATGAGAAATCAGAATGTAAAATTGGGGTAATGTAAAATTTAGGCCTACTAGCTAAGCTATGTAGACGATAAAGGGGGATCAATATTTGTGGTTGAATGTGGTGATTTAATTGACTATGCATAGAAGAATTTTATAATATTATGATGATATATGAAAATTGTAAATGGATTGTTATTTTTTTATTATGGTGGTGATTTAAAGAGAAAAACAAAGGGAATTTTCAATTATTGATTATTGTGGGGGATTCATATGAATAATTTTCAATGCAAATAGTAAATAGAGTATAGTATGCCGTGATGGAAAATATGAAAATTGATTTTGGGATAATGTGTATTATTGGGTATTTACTGTAACTTTTCCTTTCAAAATTACCCCAAATCATGTATTTGGAAGACACAAATTTTCATTATATAGGGTTGTCACAAGATGAATTTAGATATGCATGAAAGTGGTTAATGAAGGAGGTATTCCATAAGTGAGGTGGTTCCTGAAGGCTCAATTTAGTAAGGATGAAAACTGTAAAGAAAACTCATTTTGTGGATGTTTTTATGATAAAATGTAGTATATAATGAAAAATGGGCTCTTGATGCACTCCCACTATGCGGTGAATGTTTTTTTTAATGTATTTAATCAATTTATGACAGAATATGAACAATTCAAAAAATCATACCCATGTGGAAATCACCATTTGGTGAAGTGTATTTAATCTTACAGGTGAGAAATATACATCATGACATAACCATATATGAATGAAATAATTTTGAGGTGATTTAAAATAAATAATGTTTCCACTGAAGAAGTAGTTAGCACAATTATGTGGATAGAGTATTTTGAGTTATAATAATGATTTCTTGTAATAATGACAGGACAATTAGTCTAATCTTAAATTTTTATAAGTAGTTCACATTATTTTATTTGGTACATAGGAATGTTTTTTATGTATGATCATTGTATGTAGCCCAGTGCCTGTGGTCAATCTAAAATTGTTTTTTCTCTTATATTCTTTTTTGTTTTCATTCATACATTTATAAAATAAATGGATATAATTATGTTTTTTATGGTAAATCAATATCCAAAGTGGATAATGTTTGAATCATACTAACCCTTTTCACCCACTCTCAGTATTCTTAACCTTGTATGGATAAATATTGGTATCAAATTTAATGGTAAATATCATTTTTTCTCTCTCATGGGATTCAATAAAAGTTGTCAATCATTGAAGGATTTAGATCATTAATAGAAAAAAAATAATTATTGAAGAATCAGATAAATCTCTACATATAATACATAGGTGTATATGTAGTTTTAGTAAACATTCATATTATTTCATCTAGCATAGAGAGTGTTCTTTTATCATAAGCTGACCAACGAAAATTGGATGCTAACACCAAAGGAACTAATGAATTGGGGGTATCATTATGAAATTAAATCTATAAAAGGGTGATGTCAAGTATGTAAATTAAATCCTTTTTGGAAAAGATTTAGATATCAATGTAGGATATTAAAAAGTGAATGATGAAAAATTATAGGTTTTTTGGATCAAATTAAAGAACATGAGAATACACCCAAACGAGTCTATATTTGTTTTTTTGGACAACGTAAATTTTATTGTCAAGGAAATACATGGTATCATAAGAACATATTAAATATATAATCATCTTGAATATAATTACACTTCAATTCAATGTCAATTTGTTTTTATGATAAGATAAATATCCAAAGGAGTTGAAACTGGATAGAGTACACAATACTCGTATCGCATACATGATGTAAAATAATGATATTCAGTTTGTGGTACAAGGGATGTTCAAATTAGCGTAATTCAAGGAGATGAATATTCTCACCACTAATCCCAGATAAGAAGAAGTTGAGACAAATGAGTTTATACAATCTTATTTTATAAATTTATAATAGGAAAGGGAATGGTACAAGGGAAACATCGACTTGTGTGATTTCAATGTGGAAAGGTTATATGTCTTTCAAAAAGAATCCCCAATATGTTTCAAGATGATGATTTTGATGGAGATAGATTTTCCATTAATAATTATAAAGGAAATTTGAAATTTATGGAAAATTTAATATGACATTTCATCCAAAATATAAATATTTATAGTTAGTTCCCAGATAAGGTAAGAAAGAGACAATGATAAAGAATATGTTTAAATATGATTTTATCTCTAGGATGAATGAGATGCTTATCATATGTAGATAAATGTTTGGATTAAAAAATGAAATAAAATTGAGTGGTTCATGATTCCAAAATATTTATATTGTTGTAAGATGATGAGAATTATGATCTGGAATCTAAAATTGAAATGTTTAAGAATTAAATTCTGGAGATCATAGGAAATGTCAATGTGTATAAGATTAAAGCTGAAGAAATCAATGTTTAAATAAATTATGAAAAAGGTAAATTAAATGAATCATAGAACATGAAGGGGAAGATGTAGAACATTGGTTAAAACTAAAAGATTAGGAGAGAATCTTTACTTCTGATATAAAATTTTGAAATAATATTTCTTAAGAGATAGAAAGGATGAAAGTAGAACATAGGGTTCCCAAAAAAATAGATTCCATGTTTCTATAAAAATGAAAAGAATTTCCTGGGGATCAATAAAAAATCACTAGTGATTGATGTCAGACCGCACACACCCACCCCATTATTAGAAATTAATATAGGTGAAAATTAGAATTAGAAGGTATATGAAAACAAAGGATTAACTGGTCCTATAAAAATATATATGAATACACATAATATCTGGTGTTACTACTATTTAATGATGGGACAGTCTCAACAAATTTTTCCTATAGACACACAGTATCACATAGATCAATAGAAACTATAGAATCCTTACAGTGTTCAATATTCCATGAATTATTTTGATTGTCACAATTTCCAATATATAGGATTCGAACACATGTATTTACATTTCCAATCCACAATTTAGAGGAATATTCTAATGAATATCCACATTTTTTATAATAAATATCTTAATGAATTAATGAATGATTAGAAAACAGAAAATATATTTATATATTTTCAAGATAAATTTATTTCATCATACTCTGAGGATGATCATGTTTATCCATCCATAATGGGTATGAAGTTAGAGACATGGATAAAATTAAGGTACAATGAATATAATGGTCTTTAATATTTCCCTAAAATAGTTATATCATGCTATTATATGGATCCTTTATAGTGGATGGATGTCCCATATAACGATAAATTTGGAGCTTGTTTCATGAATTAAATATGACATGGATGGTGCTAGAAAATTTAGAAGTGATGATGGGTTGAAGATTATTTTCTCTAGAAATGACAAATTTGGTGGTAAATAAATAATACATTCTGATGTCTTGGTTATAGAAGGTTCAGTCAAAACATTTTAAGAGTTACTAAATTTTTTGACTATGTTCATTCTTTACAGTTATCCAATATGTTTTGTATCATCACAGGAAAATTGGGTACATTTGTTTTACATTGAAAAATAATGAACAATAATATATATCTTGTGAATGGATTGTAAGATATGTAAATTCTTTCTAGAGATAAAGAAATAAAATTGTTGCATAAATGGTTCTCCCATCTATTGAAACTATCCATGTAAGATCTGGTCAACTATGATGTCACTAAAAATATCCCCATGCTTTCATGTGATTATTCTTAAATGTGTGATGCTTTTCAATAAGAGATGATAATTATAAATATATACAATCGAAAATAAAAAAATTCTGCAACAATTATTGAATATGTACATAGAGATGTGTGTGGACCTATCCCACCAAGATCCATTTATGGGAAGAGGAATTATGTTATTTTCATTGATTACATTAGCATGATGGTTTGGTTTGTAATTAGTTTTACATGTCTAATGTGTTTGGTTTCAAAAAAAATTATAGGGAAGTATAAAATAATCATGGGAAAAAATACATATATCAATAATTAATGGTATGGAATTCACAGACAATTATGTAGAGGACTATCAGAGGAAATATGGGAAAGGAATCATATTTTTGAAATTATAACTCCTTAAAAAACGGAGTGGGTGAGGGGAAAAATAAGATCAGAAAAAATATTTATATAACATTTCTTATGGAAAAATACCTACAAGAGTAATTCTAGAAATAAATTATAATGATAATAGTTTACATATGTAATATGGATATTTATTTCTATAAGAAGATTAGACTCCGTATGAGATGTCGTAAATAAAAAATCCAATATTGAAATAGTTTTTATTCCTTGGTAGTATTTTTTTTCTAATAATCATAAAGACATAAAATTTTTATCCCATTGAGATGAGGTGACATTACTTTACTATTTTGGAAAAATAATATGGTATAAATCCTTCAATAAGAATTTCTGAAAGGTAGTAGAATTCATTGATGTCACTATAGTAAATAATTACTACAATATTCAAAAATATTACTTCAAATTCGATGATGACAATGATGAGTATATCATAAATTGAGAGAGAGTGTAAAAGTGAAAAAATGATGATTCTGAATAATATACAAATTTTGAGAATTACTATATAAAATATATATCTTTTAGGAATCCAAAGAGTTGTATTAAAACTAGATAAAGAAATGTCGTTAGTGACCAGTCATCGCTAATTTAAACAGATTGAAAGAAGTGTTTATTGAAGGAAACAAACATAAGTTATGAAGTGTATAACTATATTAAATAAGTATATAGAAATGAGAACTTGGTTTATTATAAGGATAAAAATATTACAAAATTCAGAATAATAGGACACGGGATATTGTTCCAAGACTAATAGGTAAAAATTCCATCGGTATAAAATATATCTCTTATAATAAAAAAATCACGTTTGATTGGTAATATGTAATAACTGATGATTAGTGTGCACAGAATACTCTCATATTGTAGGAATTTATGTTGATGAAACATTTTAACCTATTAAAAGGAACAATACTATTATCATATTCATTTCTATAATAGTAGAATAGAAAATAAAAATTTTCTAGATTGTTGTAAGTCATCATTTTTTATGGTATTTGGAAGAAGAATTGTATTTCGATCATACCTTTGGTTTTCTCATTTGGGAATACGAGAAAACATTTTTTCATTGGGGGAATGCACTATATGGATTGAAGAATGAACCAAAATTTTGGTATTAAATTTTTTATTAGTTTTTGTTGATACATGGTTTTTAATGTGATAGGGTATACAAAAATATATACATTATTAATGATTGTAATAAAAGGATGATAATGATAGTGTTTATAAATGACATAACTATTGGTGAATAATATGAAGTTCAGTTCAAATATGTCATATAATTCATGATAATTTAGTTTAAAATGTAAATAATCAGTTAACTAACATTTTTCCATGAAATACAGGTAGCACACGGGAGGAATGAAACATCCATTTCTCAGTCCAAATATGTTGAGGAGGTTCTAAGAATATTTTCAATTGGTAAATAAAATTATTTGATTACTCTAGTGACTTCTTAGATGAATCTCTCATGATATAATAATGAAAAATAATTTAATGATATAATATATAAGAAGATAATTAGAAGTCTATTGTAATTAACAAAGACGTCGCATGATTTTTTTTCACATTCCATGAATCACATTATCAATGTAATACAAATTCAATCCACATACTTTATGTAAAAATAATTATTTTGAATATTGAGGGAATGATGGATTTTGGTTTGCTATATAATGAAATATCTAAACTAGATTTAGTGGGATACACATATTTAGATTATTCATGTTAAATATATGATAGTAAAGATACATCATGTAGTGAATTATATCTTATATGATTTTTTATATCTTGTATATGAACGAAACAAAATTACATTTCATTTAACACCATAGATGATGAATATAATACATCTAAAAAATATTGCATGTAGTTGATGTGGAAGAAGAATCAGCTTGATGATAATGGAGTTGAAGTGAATCCCCCCATTGGAATCCATTGCTTAAATTCAAGAATTATAAATATTACATAAAATACATCCCATCACATGTATATGAATAAAATTGAAATAAAGAATCACTTTATCAAGAAGAAGTAAGATCATGTTTTTGTAAATATCGAGTATATTCCTAGATAAATATAAGTTGTCCACATTCTAAAATATTACATGTAAAAAATTTTAATTTGAGCAGCACCAACATGATATTGTTGTTTAGTTAACTCTAAAAACTATAGAAAATGTGGTTATGGTAACCCATCTCCTAGAGGTATTTTATGTTCTTACCATAAGGGTTGATATGTGTTATTTACAATGCCTCAACAATATAGGAGTGACCAAGTTACCCAGATTCAGGGGAATTGTAATGCCCTGACCTAGTTACCCAGAGTCGGGGCATTATTACATAACATTTGCATGAATACAAGGATTCAAGTCCCAAAGGCCCGATCTATTTAGCAGTCTTGGAAAATATATTACAGACATGATGTTCAACATTACAACTTGAAAAAAACAATAATTTATTCCATTAGAAACATCCAAGCCTCCTCGATTATGCCGGAAAGTCACTCATAACTAACTTCTTCATATCCTATGAAAATAAAACATAAGAAATAGGTGATCTCATATGCTAAGTAAGGGAAAATAATTTAGCAGAAGCTATAAACTTTTAAGGCTGGATGTGTAATATAACAACAACCATTTAAACATAAACATGAACATAATCTGGAAAAAATAAATCAAACATTACCATATAACCAAGTACATGGATATTCTATTAGTCGAATAATAACATGTAATAACTAATTTCATAATGATGGAATGTATAGTACCAGAAATTAATTTCATTGTCAAGGCCTCGTGCGAGGACCTATGGGCTAACTCTAACTGGACCAAGACTAGAAGAGCCTCTATAATTGGACTCCATCCCAGAAATCATTTGTAACCGGACTCCAACCTCGATAGCCTCTGTAACTGGACTCTAAACCGAAGGGTCTCTTGTAACCATTCCCCAACCCATAGGGCTTACTTTTACAGGACCCCAACCCGGAACATACTAGTCCAATACATTCATCACAAGAAAAGGATGAATATAACATAAACATTCGTATTAAAACTAGAATATGAAATTTCAATACTTTATCCATAATCCATGAATGGTATAAAAATAAGACATCCACATTAAAACATATCAGAATACATTAAATAATATATTTAATATTTGTATCACAATAAATCCACATCAAACAAGTTTAAAATCTATTAAAGTATGTGGACATAGATGAAAATGATCAATAAAATTCTTTGAGAGAAATACCCCTTTTTCATGAAATCGTTTAAAATTTCGACAATTTATAAAGCTAGTAATTTTAAAGGGATTTTGGATTGAATTTGTCCCATAACAAATTGAAATATTTTAAAATAATTATATTTTCAAAACATTCATTTCCATATAAATAAATCTTTATAATCATTTCGAAAACATGGACATTAATTAAAAGGCTTTAGAAAGAAAAATATTTAAAACATTTCAAATAATGATCTAGTTAAATAGACCAACCCATAAAACCTTAAATGTTTCCTATTGAAATCATTTTAAAAAAATATCGGTATCTATGATAATTATGTTTCAGAAAATACTTACACATGAACAATCTTGGATAATAATGTGATTGGGGAAATAACCCACACCTCGTTGTAATCAATCAATTCGTATGAACAATAATCGATATCCACCAAATGAATCACAGAATACATTGAATATAAAGAGAATAATGATAATATATAACCAATGTCAGTACATAATACACCACATGCAATAATTAAGTGGTGAACAATGGTAATCTAACAGAATTAAAAGTGAGATAAGAAACCCTATACCACGTGTCTGACTTGACTCGATCGTATGTTCCTTGATATTACTGAATAATAAATTAAAGTTAATTTCTACTTGATTAAGAATATTTTCAAGTTTATTTTTCCATTTATATCACTAGTTACGTTTCCATAATAATTAGTTATTTATTTGAGTTCATATCAGACATTTGGTCGATGTTCGGAACTTGAGTAAAAAATGAACTTGTTATAATTATAAATTGTCCTTGTGGTTGAAATTCCATTATCTATAGAATTATATTACTCATTTAGATTTCATATATATCATAAGTTTCCAGTATATATATGTATTAATAATAGTACATAACATTTGTAGATAAGAAATGAAATGCACCATTCATGGAGACGGTAAGTCGTACGTACACATGAATGCTACATTCATTTCTATTTTGTATTTTAATGGAATTAAAACAAAATGAAACAAATGTGTATTATAATTCCAGAATAATATCATATATAATATCATTAACTCCATACTTTATACATACCACATAATTCATTATAAATTCATATCACTTTGAGGGGGCGGTAGTCTGCACTTCTTCAAATGAAATTATCGCGTTTTACCCATGATGGAAACCATAAAAGGTAATATATAAATGGAAAATACAGAAGCACAAATAAAACATAAACAATATATATATATATATATACATATTTTATATACAAATAATGTTCCATCTTAATGTCCACCGTCAGAGGCGGTAGGAGATAATCAAACAATCATCGTTTCGTGAGGTGTTAGTTTGCCAACCAAAGAAACTGTATGTTCTTCACCCATTAGATGGATGTGTGTGTAAGTTTGGTATGAATAATTTCCATAAAAAAATACTAGAATATTGATTATACTGGTGTTGTGATAAAATAAATTAATAAAAAGTGTTTAGGGGGGTAGGATAAGTAAAATAAAACAAAATAAAAGAAAAGATTTTAAGAGAAACGGTTACCTTTAATTTTGGTGGCTTCCTTTGGATTGAACCAAAAGTACTTTTGGAATTGACTTATGAATAAGGTAAGGCATATAGGTGTAATATAGGGAACGTTATAGCTTATTTGGGAAGAGGTTGGACGAGCCAAGGGGCTTTAGAGGTCTGTGTAATGGGTTTGAAGTGGTGTCATTTTACAAGGGGGAGGAGGGGCTCTTTAGGAAAGTGTGAAAATATTATTTTATTATATAGTGATATTTGGTTTATAAAGGTCTAAAACTAATTAACGTAGAATATAAGATGACTCATGGTTGAAATAAAATCATCCAATAATAATTGGATATGTTTTGGATATAGTTTTAATATTAATAAGCATATTTATTTAAATCATGTATTAATGTGGTAAATACTACATCATTATTGTGTCATAAATAATTTAAATTTTTTGATGTCTAAAAATTATAAAAAAATACATTTTTTTTGGATATTTTTTTTATATTTCCAATTAATATTTATAGTTGGAAATATTACATATATAACTCCATGTAAAAAATTTATATACTAAAAGATATTTTTTTATGTCATTTTTGCAATTACATTAAGTTAATTAAAATAAAGTGACATTATCATTTATAAGTTTCTCCATAGGGTCCATAAATCGACCCAAGGATTACCATGGTCTTCCATGACTCATCCAATAAGGTTAGTGTAAGTTTTAAGCTAATTTTTATTATTATAATATTCTTTTTACCTTGAATTACCCTATTTACCTTTAATCGCGTTAAATTAAAGTCAAAAGATACTAATCACTAAAAATTATTTTCATCTTTTGGAACTTACTGATATTTACTGAGGTTAACCATGTCTCTCAGATTTTTTAAATTCAACTCACAGAAGCGGTAAAATTATGGTTTATGCAAATTTGCAATTGCACCTATGAAGTGGGTAAAAACGGTAAAAAGTTCGATAAAATTTTTATATATCTAAACTTATCATGAATTGAATAAAATGAATTATATTGAACATATATAGGTATTTTATATCTATTTTGACCTAAAATAAATTTAAATAAAATAAATAATTATTTAAATAAAAAGTCGATTTTAACCAATAACTTAGTGTTTTTCACAGTTCATAAAAAATTGAATGTTTTTAGAAAAATACAAAATTTTTACCCTAAGATAATTTTGATATTCTGAATTAAAAAATTAAGTCTATTTTTCCAAATTCAAAATATAAAAGTTAAATTTATTAATTTAAAACTAATTTCCGTTTTCAATACCAAAAAGCGGGTTTTTAAGAAATAATAACTAATAAAATATTGATACTTGTTTTTGTTCAATTTAAAAGTGAAATTATTTCCAATGAATAAAATTGGATTAAATTTTCAAAATATAATCTATTTATACTCTTAAACGATTAAAATGTATAATTTATCACTATAAATTATTTTGATTAAAAATATTGTTTTCAGTTAAAATATAGTATTTTCACTATTCACCCAAATATGATAGTTAACGGAAAAACACCCCAAAATTTTTTAAAACTAAATTGTTATATCCCAACTCTAAATACGAATTTTATTTTGTCAGATTTAATATATAAAAGTTTCAAATATTGGATTTAAAAATGGTTCGCCATAAAATGGAATTAAAATTGCATTTTTTTTAAATAATACTTTCATCTGAAAAAAATGAATTAGTTTTTCCATTATGTCTATGAAACTCATAATATGAATTCTAAAATAACTAGGATTATATAATGTTAAAAATATAGTTAATACTATTCATGAACCTTTTTGAACGGCTAGTTTGGCATGTCATGGTGCGCTTGAACTCGATGTTGCATGTAGTGCAAGTTATTTAATTACATTGAAGAAATAATGAACTATGAAATATCGGGGTGTTACATTCTTCACTCCTTAAATAAATTGCGTCCTCACAATTTGAAATTTTTCTTTGAAAATAAAAGGTTGAAAATAGAAAATACCGTTCTGGAAAAACCCACATAGGAACTTGGGTTAATTAAATTTAGTCTTAATAAGGGGAAAAGGGGAATGTAAAAGTTACCACAAAAATATGATCTCTATTAGGATAACATTGGTGGCAATTAGAGACACATAATTGGAGGAAAAACAAAAATATTTATAGGGAGTGATTGAGGTCATCAGTCACAAACAATTGTAGAATTAAGGGCATCAAATCCATTAATCTATGATGATTTAAAATATCATCGGTTTAACAAAACATAATGTATTTGGATAAATCATTTTAAGTTTTAAGATCCCTTACCAAATGTTTAAGAATTAATTTCATCATAGTATAATAAGAAGAAAAAATATATACTTAATATGTAGAGTTCCATCCTTTAACTAATTTCTACCACAAACTCATTTTCACTATAAAAGATAATAGAACTTTAAAATATTATATTTTTCTAATTCTTATAGGGTTATAAGAAAAAATATTTTATAATTCATCTACCAAAAATTATAAAAAATATTACATTATTAAATCCAGGATATCATGTGGTCCATTGGATGGTGATACACCCTTTTCACAATTCTGTTACGGGTTCATGTCTCGTGGCCTTGCCGGACACGATGGGTTGCCTCCCAACCTCTGGGTTGTCCTTTTTATGGCAATAAAAAAATAATCTCAAACTAGACTTATCTAAAATAATTCTGTCCAAACTCACAGTACAAAATCTATAAGGAAGGTAAACACAATGAAGATATTTATTTCTATGTAATAACATGTGAACACCTTCACCATGTATTCTTTTAAAACACTACAACATCCTTAATTACCATTAAAACTTATTGATTACATTCATGCTCCCTTATTTCTTATAGAATACTAGATACTCTCCTTCTATCCAAAAAATATATAAACTCCAACAATGATGGAATATAATAATCATTAATCAGTTTCAAGGTAGTCAAGAATATCCAATATAATATATCCAAATCATTCTTGTATTATTCCAAAATCACTACCTCTGTATCAGAACCATATTATGGTTTATCATTCTCTCCAAAAAATATTTTACAAATATTTTACCTGTTATTAAGTCTCTTTTCATGGTACCACACAATCTCGTGTCCTTAATGAAATAGTACTTCAGTACAATCCTTATATACTCTATAATTTTTATAACATGTACATCATTAATACAATACTCAAATGAAAAAATACTTTAATAACAATATAAGAAATCTAATCATTCCTCTTCATCTTCGGTAGTATCATAACTTTATAATTATCCAATAGCATCATTTGGGGTATACTCTAATAATTTGGACATTGATTCACATAGTGTCCCAACTCCTTGAAGATGAAGCATTGTACATTTGAAATTTTTTCCATACCCTTGCAATCACGTACATGGTGTCCCTTTTCTCCACACTTATAACAAACTCCCATTCTCTTCCAACATTAACCAAGGTGATTCTTTCCACAGTTATCACATATGGGAAAATCCTTCCTTTCCATCTTCCCTTTATCCAACTTTAACTCTTTTGTCCTTTTCTTCTCTTGCCTCCCTTCAAAGCCATAGGACTCAGAAAATTCATTACATATCTTATTAACACATGATAATATTTTTTCATAAGTTTAGAATACATGGGGGACTATTTATCTTATAAATATTGGCTGAATACCTAAAAATATATGATCCTTCTTAATCTTTGGATCATACGTATTTATGGAGTTCACATTACTTCTACTAGGAGAATTTCTATACAATGACATACACTAGGTCATTTTATGAATTGAAATGAATAATTCCAAACATGTAAAATAACTAATGTAAATTGAAATTTTTATAGATATAATCCATAATCATAAAAATATTTTCATTGAGGAGGCATATACTCATAAATCCTTAATAATGGTTTGTAATGAAAATGAGAATTTTTCTATGAATATCCCCTGGGAGTGTTGTAACAATGTGTGGAGAAAGGCCCGTTGTCATGCACCAGTTCCCATTCGAGTCTATCTCAAAGCGATGTTTTCAAGGATTACCCCAAGGTACCTCTATTCTAGAGCCGCCTCTACCTGCTTGTATCCAGACATGGATGTATTTTAATGGAAAACTCAAAAAATCATTACATTACCAAAATTATGGGAAGATATTCTATACTAATCCTCAATTCCCATCTTAGGGTAATGTGCTCTAATCAGAGTTTATCTAAATCTAGTTTCAAAGGTTATTGCTAAACATCCTCTGATACCAACTGTAATTCCCCAACCCTGGTTCACCAGTGTCAGTGCATTATAACATAACATTGGCATGATTGTAAAGAATTCATGTCCCGAAGGATCGATCATTTTAGCAGTCTTGGAAAATAGATTGCATACATGATGTTCAACATTACAAATTGAAAAGAAAAACAATAGTAATTTATTCCATTATAAACCTCCTAGACTCATATATTATGCCTACAATTCACTCATAACTAAATTATTTATATCCTAGGAAAATAAAAAATAAGAAAGGGGTGATCTCAGATGCTCAATAAGGGTAAATAATTTAGCAGAAGCTATAAACTTTTAAGGCAATATTTGAAACAAAACAACAACCTCTTAAATATAAACTTGAATATAATATGACAAAAATAAATAAAAAATTACCATATAAACATGCACATGGATATTATACTTGTAAAATAGTCGCATGTAATAAATAATTTCATAATGGGGGAATGTATAGTACCAGAATTTAATTTCTATGTCAAGACCTTGTGCCAGGACCTATGGGAAAATTGTAACCAAACCAAAACCCGGAGGGCCTTTGTAACCGAAATCCAACTCGGAGAGCCACTGTAATCGGACTCCAACCCGGAAAGCCTCTATAACTAGAATCCAACTCGGAGGGTTTGTTATAACCACACCCAACCCATTGGGATTACTTTTACTAGCCCCAACCCAGAACATACTAGTCCAATACATTCATCATATGAAAAGGTTGAAATATAATATAAATATTTGTATTAAAAAAATCTTACGAAATGTTAATAATTTATACATAGAACATGAATGGTCTAAATATAACACATCCACAGTAAAAAATATCACAAAAAATTCAATAAAACATGGAATATGTGTATCATTATAAATCAATTTCAAACAAGTTTAAAATCTGTTAAAGTATGTTGACATAGATTAAAATGATCAGTAAAACGCTTTGAGAGAAATACCCACTTTTCATGAAATCGTTTAAAATTATCACAATTTATAAAGGTAGTCATTTAAAATTGATTTTTGAATCAATGTGTCCAATCACAATTTGAAACTTTTTAAAATATTTATCATTTCAAAACATTCATTTTCATATAAATTAATCCTTAAAATCATTTTGAAAACCTGGACATTAATTAAAATGGTTTAGAATGAAAAATAATTAAAACATTTCATATGATGATCTAGTTAAATAGACCCTCCCCTAAAACCTTAAAATATTCCTTTTGAAATCATTTTTATAAAATGTGTGTATCTATTATAATTATGTCCCAGAAAATACTTACAAATGAACAATATTAGAAAATATTGAGATTGATGAAATAACACTTACCTCTTCGTAATCAACCGAGTCATATGAACAATAGTTAATGTCCACCAAAAGAATCACATAATATAATTAATATAAAAATAATCATGACAACATATATCAAATAGTAGTACACAATACACCACATGCAATAAATAAGTGGTGAACAATGGAAATCTCACAGAATTAAAAGTGAGATAAGAAACCCATTAACATGTGTCTGACATGACTCACTCTTATGTACCTTGTTATTCCTGAATATTAAATATAAGTTAATTTATACTTAATTAAGAATATTTTCAAGTTCACTATTCCTTTTATATCACTTATTACATTTCTATATCAATTAGTTAATTATTTGAGTTCATATCGGACATTTTGTCGATGTTCGAAAGTTGACTCAAAAATGAACTTGTTATAATTATAATTTGTCCATATGGTCCAAAGAAAATTATCTATAGAATAATAATACTCATTTATATTTCATATATATCATATATTTCAACTATATATATGTATTTATAACAGTACATAACATTTGGAGATAAGAAATGAAATGCACCGTTCATGGAGACGGTAAGTCGTACATATGCAAGAACGCTACTTTAATTTATATTTTGTATTTTATTGGAATTAAAACATAATGATACATAGGTATATTATAATTATAGTATAATATCATATATAATATTATTAACTCCATACTTTATACATCCCACATATGTCATTAACGAGTCATGTCACTTTGAGGGGGCGGGAGTCTGCACTTCCTCAAATAAAAATATCGCATTTTACCCATAATAGAAACCATAAAGTTTTGATATAAATGGAAAATAAAGAAGAAAAAATAATTAATAAATAGAATATATATATCATATATAATTATAGTTACATCTTAATGGACACCATGAGATGCGGTAGGAGATAATCGTACAATCATCGTTCCGTGAGGCGTTAGTTTGCCAACCACAGAAACAATATGTTTTTTCGCCAATTATATAGAGGTGTGTGTATGTGTACTTAGAATCCTTATCATAAAAAAATCCTAGTATATTTATAACGACCCACACTTTACATACATTGTTAATACTTCAAAATTGAAGCACTCTTATTACAACATATGACAAAACCACAAAGGACCGTATAGGTATAGTGTCTTTAGAAACTGGGAAACATAAACAACTGGTTCATAAATCTTCTACAGTGTCTCCCATTTATTTCATCATATCTAGGGTCCCTTTTAGAATATTCTACTTAATATCCATCTTCCTGACCTGGGGAAAAGAAAACATAAAAGGGTGAGCTCAAATGCTCAGCAAGGGAAAATAAAGGAAATAAAAATCATATCATATCTTTATGAAAATCAAAACCTGCAAAAGAGATCATAATATCTTAACATGGAATAAATCATAGAAGTGAAAATGAGATCCCCATAATCATAACATAAAACTTGAATCTTTGTGGCATGCACACATAATCATGGAAAATCATTTCTTGTTAGTCATGACTCATTGCCAAGACTATCTTAGTGGACAAAGTCCCTTTCTGAACCGAGTTCACTCCTCGTTTCAGTCCTGTATCACTGAACCGAAATAACCTTCCGTTCCAGCCATGTCTATCTCATGAGATATAAAATCATTACCCAATGCATTGGAGGGAGATATAGGTCCCACCCATCTTATAATGAATCCTTTCTTATGTGTGCCACATAATCATAAAACATGCATCATCGCATAACACATGTAACAAAAATGGGATTCTTGAAACATCATGACATCATAAATCAATTCATATATGATAAAGGAATTCATAAACATAATTCCATCACAACATAGTCAAACCAATGTAAAAATATGGATAGAAACAGAACCCTTTATTATCTTAGATGGAAAATAATTTTGATAAAACACTTGAATTGAATTCTTGAGGAAAATATCCTTTCTTCTTCAAAAACATTTTTCCTTTCATAACATGTCATACAACTTTAAAATAAAAGAAGTTGATTAAAAATAAACTTGAAAACTTGTAAAGGAATCTTCTTTGAATAAATGTTTTAAAAATCCATTCATGCCGTATAAGTTAAAAAAACATTCTTCGTACTTTTGTCGGAAAAGTCAAAAAGTACCTCGTACGGAAAAACGACAAAAGATTCCTTTCATATTCTTTACTAAAAACTCACCTAAGGGTAAAATTGGATTTAAACAATTTCAAGTGGATGGAAATAATATTACATATTGAGGGAACATGGATGTGGATGATAAAATACACCCCAGTAAATACTTACGAATAAACAATCTCGGATAAAAATGAGATTGTGATATTTCCCTTACCTTAGGTCCGATTTGCTTTGTTCGTGTCCGAAGCTCCTGTATAATGGTTTAAATAATGTTATTGACTTATTCCAGAATCATACATATTGATATGAGATCATATATGGTCATATTATTAGCTTCTTGTTAGCAATATTTCATTGTTACTTGTTACTCGGGTCTTTATAACTTTTTGTTCTTATGCGTGTTTTGTCGAATAAATTCTTATTCTTATCTTTAGGTTATAGATAATTCATTTCCACAATGGTATTAGTGTAGTATATACCATATTCATTCATTCAATTCATTTATATAATCATTATGAAATGAAGATCATGTAGAACGAGTCGCATCACATCGTGGAGACGGTATTCCGTACGTACGCACGAGTGATGATATCATTCCTATGATCGTGGAATTGTATTGGAGTATATATATATTATTTCAGTATCAATATTACTTCATAATAATCATATTTAGTTACTCATTACACCATTATAACCATCCTTGTAAGGTGATGGTGGAAAATAGATTACACCACGGCGTGGAGACGGTATTCCGTACGTACGCACGCGCGGTGATTTCATTTTTCCGTAGGATGGATAGAAGGTGAATTAGGGTTGTTTCATATTTCTAATAACATATCAGTATATGAGTGATAATGATGTTATTACTTCATAATGAAACAACCTAAGAAGAAGAATTGGAAGAAGAAAGAAATTGAAAAGATCGGTAATGGATATTACCTCTTCTTTGGAACGCCTTTTTGAATCCTCCACTTAAGGAACTAAGATTGGTCTTTGGAGAAGACCAGGACCTCTAGGATTATTCTAGGGAAGTGGAGAAGGGAAAATGGCAGGGGTTGTCCGAGCTTGAGTGCTCAAATTGGTGTGAGGAGGAGGGGGAGGAGGTGCCCTTTTATAAGGGAGGAGAGGGGCACCTTAGGAATATCTCAAAATATTATTTTATATTAAAGTCAAAATCGGTTTATAATGGTTCCAATGGGTCTTATTTCGAAGCTAAAGTGGGGATGGGTCGAAATCCTATCAACCAATAGGATTTAGACAAGTTTAGGGTATTATTTTAACCTTATCAATTAGATTTAACTCTAAGTTAATTAATTTAACTTTTACCGTGTCTTTTTGTTTTCTTTCACTATATGGTTAATACACTTACTATAACATGCCAAACGAACCCCAAATTGTTTATTATTAATATATATATCCTTATCTAAGTCATTTGGCCGAACAGTAGATTTTTAGGAATAAAATAACAATTAATAATATAATATTTTATTTAAAAACTATTTTGTGTCAATTTTGACACTATTTGATATATGATTTTTGTGAAAGTCATAACAGAATTATATGTTCGAACCAAGTTGATTAAATCAACAATAATATATCATAGCAACCTAGAAAATTAGTGTAATTCATAAAAAGTCTCAAATTACATTTATTTTGGTGTTTATAACATCAATTATGTCAATATTTCATTAATAAGATAATTACTGCATCATCATTGTGTCATAAATAAATTAAATTATTTGACGTCTAAAAATTACAAATAAAATACCATCATGTAGGAAATCTTTTTATATTTCTAATGAATATTTACAATCGAATTTATCTTATGTATAACCCTATATTAAAAATGATTTACTTATTAAACTTTGATTTTAACTATTTTAACCCTTCTTTAAATAAATTAATAATAAATGTCCTAATCTAATCCAAGTGGGCCTAAATGGTCATATTTTATTCCTAAGTTTGTTTTTGGTCGAATTACACTTGTCCAATAGAATTAGGACATGTGTTAGGGTAATATTAATATCATATTTACCCTTAGTTACCCTATTTACTATTAACCGCGGTAAAAATAGTAAAAAGTTACTATTCACCAAAAAATTATTTTCATCTCATTGAACCACATTTTAGTCCTTGATATTAACCGTGTCTCTCGGAATTTCGAAATTCCATTCACAGAAGCGGTAAAATTAAGTTTTATGCAAAAAATTCAGTTTTTAACCTACCACTTATTGGTTTCACTATTCATCAAAAATTGAAAGTTTTCAGAAAAATACCAAAATTTCACCCTAGGCTAATTTCGATATTCTGAGTCGAAAAATGAAGTCCATTTTGAAAAATAAAATTTATAAATTTTCAAAAAGTGGTTATTACTATTCATAACGGCTAGTTTTAATAGCATATTGTTGTTTAGTGAAACTCGGTATTGCGTACGACGCAAGCTATCGAGGAAGGTCGCGATTGCGTGTAAAGCAAGCCAAGCAAGTGTTGTGTAGAAAAAGATTCCTTTGATGATTTATATAACATAAAAGTCTCGGGTGTTACATTCTACCCCCCTTAAAAAGAATTTCGCCCTCGAAATTCGTCACTTTGTAACAAACAGATGAGGATACTTCTCCCTCATCATATCCTCAAGCTCCCATGTAGCTTCTTCAAGTTGGTGGTTTCTCCATAAAACTTTCACCAAACGAGTGGTCTTGTTTCGTAGGACTTTTTCGCTACGATCCAGAATCTCTATCGGCTGTTCTTCATAAGAAAGATCTTGCTCCAGCGGTACCACTTCTGAGCTGAGTACATGTGAAGGATCTGGTATGTACTTTCTCAGGAGAGATACATGGAACACATCGTGAACTTGAGAGAGATTCGGTGGAAGCGCCAATCGGTAAGCTACCTTCCCAACACGATCCAGTATTTCAAAAGGACCGATATATCTAGGGCTCAACTTCCCCTTCTTTCCAAATCTCATAACCCTCTTCCAGGGAGATATTCGTAAGAACACTTTATCACCCACTTCAAACTCTAGGTCTTTTCTTCGGTTGTCGGCATAACTTTTCTGTCGACTCTGAGCTGCTCTTATGTGTTGTTGAATAGATCTGACCTTTTCTGCCATTTCATCAACGAGATCAGGTCCTAATAGCTTTCTTTCCCCTACTTCATCCCAGCAAGTTGGAGTCCTGCATTTCTTTCCATAGAGAGCTTCATAAGGAGCCATCTGAATACTGGAGTGAAAGCTATTATTATAAGAAAATTCTACCAAAGGTAGGTGTTGATCCCAACCTCCTTTGAAATCCATAGAGCAAGCTCTCAACATATCTTCTAGGGTTTGAATTGTTCTCTCAGACTGACCGTCTGTCTGGGGATGATAAGCAGTGCTGAAACTCAACTCTGTATCCAGAGTATGCTGAAGACTTCGCCAGAACTTCGAGGTAAATCTCGGATCCCGATCAGATATAATAGAAAGTGGTACTCCATGCAATCTTACCACTTCCTTTACATATATCCTGGCAAGCTGATCTAGAGAGAAATCCTCTCTAATAGCAATGAAGTGTGCAGACTTTGTAAGACGATCAACTATGACCCAGATAGCATTATTGCCTTTGGATGTTTTAGGAAGTCCTGTGACAAAGTCCATAGTGATGTTTTCCCATTTCCATTCGGGTATGGGTAATGGTTGTAACTTCCCCTTAGACTTCTGTCTCTCAGATTTAACTTGTTGACAAACCAAGCATCGAGAGACATATTCAGCAACATCTCTTTTCATGCCATCCCACCAGAAGTACTCTTTCAGATCCCTATACATCTTCGTGCTTCCAGGATGAATAGAGAATGAAGAACTATGAGCCTCATCCAGCAGCTCTTTCTTTAATTCGGGGATGGGAGGAACACAAACCCGATTCCTGAACTTTATTATCCCATCACAATCAAGGTTGAATTCAGGAACATTTCTCACCTTCTTTTGTAACTCGACATCTTCTTTCTGTGCCTCTTTAATCTTCACATGTATAGATGGTTGAACATTCATTTGAGAAAGATAAGATTTTTCCCCTTCCATTATAATTCCAAGATCCATCCTTTGTAAATCCATAAATATTGGATCTTTTGTGATCCTCATCATGGATAAACTAGCATGGTCTTGTCGACTTAATGCATCTGCCACCTTGTTTGCTTTCCCAGGGTGGTAATGGATTGAGCAGTCATAATCCTTAATCAGCTCCAACCATCTTCTTTGGCTCATATTCAATTCCTTTTTTGTGAAAATATACTTTAAACTTTTATGATCAGTATAAATATCACACCTTTCACCATAAAGGTAATGCCTCCAAATCTTTAATGCAAAGATTACCGCAGCCAACTCCAAATCATGTGTTGGGTAATTTTGCTCATGGATTTTCAACTGTCGTGAGGCATAAGCTATCACCATATCATTTTGCATAAGAACACACCCCAATCCCTTCTTGGATGCATCACTGTAGATCACAAACCTTTCTCCACTACAAGGCAGTGTGAGCACAGGTGCACTGGATAACCTTCTTTTCAACTCCATGAAATTCTCTTCACATTCCTCTGTCCAGACAAACTTAACTCCTTTCCGAGTCAACTTGGTGATTGGATTAGATAACCGTGAAAAATCTTTTACAAAACGTCGATAATATCCAGCCAAACCAAGAAAACTTCGGATCTCAGTTACTGTTGTTGGTCTTGACCATCTTTCGATAACCTCTGTTTTTGCTGGATCCACAGATATCCCCTCTTTTGAGATTAGATGACCCAAAAATGCAACTTTTTGAAGCCAAAATTCACACTTGGTAAATTTGGCATAAAGCTTCTCTTTTCTCAGGGTCTTCAATATAATTCTCAAGTGATCTTCATGCTCTTCCTTGCTCTTTGAATAGACAAGAATATCGTCTATAAAGACTACCACAAATTGATCAAGATAGTCTCTAAAGACTCTATTCATTAGATCCATGAAGATAGCAGGGGCATTAGTAAGACCAAATGGCATCACTATAAATTCATAGTGTCCATACCTTGTACGGAAAGCCGTCTTTGGTATATCCTCCCTTTTGACCCTTAATTGATGATACCCTGAACGAAGATCAATCTTGGAAAAGTATTGAGCTCCGCGTAGTTGGTCAAATAAGTCATCAATGCGTGGGAGAGGATATTTGTTCTTGATAGTGATCTTGTTAAGTTCTCGATAATCAATGCAGAGTCTCATTGATCCATCTTTCTTCTTAAAAAATAGAACAGGTGCTCCCCAAGGTGATGCACTAGGGCGTATGAATCCCTTATCAAGATTCTCTTGGAGTTGCTTCTTCAATTCCTGCAACTCAATTGGGGCCATTCTATAAGGTGTCTTTGAAATAGGCAAAGCACCCGGTACGAGTTCTATTGAAAACTCAACTTCACGATTTGGTGGAAGACCCGGAAATTCCTCCGGAAAGACATCATCAAACTCCCGTACAATGGGCATATTCTTAATCGTGAGTTTCTCACCAACCATTTGAGATAAATAACCTTCATTTAGTGGAATCAATACCCATAAGATGGAAGAAATTTCCACTGGAAGGTTATGTTCATCCTTGCATTGATAGACGATCGTAGGTTGATCTGGAATATGAAATGTGACTTCCCTTCTTTGGCAATTGATATGAGCTCCATGTAGAGAAAGCCAATCCATGCCAAGAATCACATCAAATTCCACTAAAGGAAGGATCACATGATTTGCAGGAAGCACTTTCCCACAAACTTCGATCGGAGAAGAATTATAAACTTCTGATGCGATTGATGTGCCATTAGGTGTTGTCACAGCTAACTCAACATCTAATTGTTGAGGTAATACGGTGATACCCTTAGAAAATTTTTCAGAAATAAAAGAGTGGGTGGATCCAGAATCAAATAAAATATTTGCTACTTTAGAGTGGATGGTAAGTGTACCTTTCACCACATCGTTATCGTACTCCACATCGCTGATAGAAATTGCATGCGACTTTCCTTTGTCTTTAGCCTTAAGAGTTTGTTGACGTCGACCATCATCATCAACCCTTGGATTTGGGCATTGATGGGCATAATGCCCCATCTCCTTGCACTTGAAACATTGAAGTGTAGCAGGTTCATTCTGTGTATCCCTTCCTTTGTTTGCATCATTAGACATCTTCTTCCCATTATCACGGCATTCAAATGCCCGATGACCATCCTTTCCACATTTAAAACATTTACTTGTCCCTTTAAGACAACTCCCTCCATGTTTCTTTCCACACTTTGAGCATAAGGGAAAGTTCATCTTCTTTTCCGTGTGCTCTTTATATTTTTCTTTGAATTCCATCTTCCTCTTCTTATCAAACCCATGTGACTGATGGGTTACTCCAATCTCCATCTCGACTTTGAGAGCACATCGAACGATTTCCTCGTAGCTATTGAAGTCCCTTATGGCTAACGCCCTTCGAAGACTTGGTTTTAAGCCACTAAAGAATCGATCGATCTTACTCTCAGGTTGGATAATAATACCAGAAGCGTACCTTGCAAGTCTTGTAAAATTTTCTTCATAGGTACTAACAGATTCATCATCCCTTTGCTTCAGTTCAAGGAACTCTTTCTCCATCATTGTTCGGAGAATACGAGGGAAGTACTTATTGAAAAATAAGTTCTTGAACTCGTCCCATTCCATAGACTCAATTTCATCCCTTTGCCTCGTATTCTTAACAAGATTCCACCATTGATCCGCATCTCCTTCCAAACGATACACTGCTAGGATGAATTTATCATGCTCAGAACATTGAAGAACTGAAAATATCTTTTCAGTAGTACTAATCCATTGTTCAGCAACTAATGGATCAGTAGACCCGCTGAAAGATGGTGGACGCTGCCTCATGAAGGATTCAACAGAATGTTGCTCCCTTCTTTGTTCGTTTGGAAATCCTGCATGATTCATAGCTTGAGAAAGTTGTGTGAGCATGGCTACAAGATTTTGCATTCCAGCTCCCATATCGTTTGATTGCTCAGGGGGAAAATCATTGCATTGCCCATCGCATTCCGCATTAACACGGTTCCTTCGGGTTCCAGCCATTGACTAAAACCAAGAAGAATAGTGTGAGCAACACTAATTATAATAGGAAACCACATAATTCAAGAATAAAATTTTCATGCTTAAGGTCTTATCCTAGGTTATTCAAGGCCATTTCTAAAACACTAAGATTGTGTTCTATGCTTAGACTTATCCTTAGGGTTCTTACTAAGGCTTTCACATCCTAGTTTCCAAAGGTTGACTATACCTTTCCTCTGATACCAACTATAACGACCCACACTTTACATACATTGTTAATACTTCAAAATTGAAGCACTCTTATTACAACATATGACAAAACCACAAAGGACCGTATAGGTATAGTGTCTTTCGAAACTGGGAAACATAAACAACTAGTTCATAAATCTTCTACAGTGTCTCCCATTTATTTCATCATATCTAGGGTCCCTTTTAGCATATTCTACTTAATATCCATCTTCCTGACCTGGGGAAAAGAAAACATAAAAGGGTGAGCTCAAATGCTCAGCAAGGGCAAATAAAGGAAATAAAAATCATATCATATCTTTATGAAAATCAAAACCTGCAAAAGAGATCATAATATCTTAACATGTAATAAATCATAGAAGTGAAAATGAGATCCCCATAATCATAACATAAAACTTGAATCTTTGTGGCATGCACACATAATCATGGAAAATCATTTCTTGTTAGTCATGACTCATTGCCAAGACTATCTTAGTGGACAAAGTCCCTTTCTGAACCGAGTTCACTCCTCGTTTCAGTCCTGTATCACTGAACCGAAATAACCTTCCGTTCCAGCCATGTCTATCTCATGAGATATAAAATCATTGCCCAATGCATTGGAGGGAGATATAGGTCCCACCCATCTTATAATGAATCCTTTCTTATGTGTTCCACATAATCATAAAACATGCATCATCGCATAACACATGTAACAAAAATGGGATTCTTGAAACATCATGACATCATAAATCAATTAATATATGATAAAGGAATTCATAAACATAATTCCATCACAACATAGTCAAACCAATGTAAAAATATGGATAGAAACAGAACCCTTTATTATCTTAGATGGAAAATAATTTTGATAAAACACTTGAATTGAATTCTTGAGGAAAATATCCTTTCTTCTTCAAAAACATTTTTCCTTTCATAACATGTCATACAACTTTAAAATAAAAGAAGTTGATTAAAAATAAACATGAAAACTTGTAAAGGAAGCTTCTTTGAAGAAATGTCTTAAAAATCCATTCATGCCATATAAGTTAAAAAAAACATTCTTCGTACTTTTGTCGGAAAAGTCAAAAAGTACCTCGTACGGAAAAACGACAAAAGATTCCTTTCATATTCTTTACTAAAAACTCACCTAAGGGTAAAATTGGATTTAAACAATTTCAAGTGGATGGAAACAATATTACATATTGAGGGAACATGGATGTGGATGATAAAATACACCCGAGTAAATACTTACGAATAAACAATCTCGGATAAAAATGAGATTGTGATATTTCCCTTACCTTAGGTCCGATTTGCTTTGTTCGTGTCCGAAGCTCCTGTATAATGGTTTAAATAATGTTATTGACTTATTCCAGAATCATACATATTGATATGAGATCATATATGGTCATATTATTAGCTTCTTGTTAGCAATATTTCATTGTTACTTGTTACTCGGGTCTTTATAACTTTTTGTTCTTATGCGTGTTTTGTCGAATAAATTCTTATTCTTATCTTTAGGTTATAGATAATTCATTTCCAGAATGGTATTAGTGTAGTATATACCATATTCATTCATTCAATTCATTTATATAATCATTATGAAATGAAGATCATGTAGAACGAGTCGCATCACATCGTGGAGACGGTATTCCGTACGTACGCACGAGTGATGATATCATTCCTATGATCGTGGAATTGTATTGGAGTATAGATATATTATTTCCGTATCAATATTACTTCATAATAATCATATTTAGTTACTCATTACACCATTATAACCATCCTTGTAAGGTGATGGTGGAAAATAGATTACACCACGGCGTGGAGACGGTATTCCGTACGTACGCACGCGCGGTGATTTCATTTTTCCGTAGGATGGATAGAAGGTGAATTAGGGTTGTTTCATATTTATAATAACATATCAGTATATGAGTGATACTGATGTTATTACTTCATAATGAAACAACCTAAGAAGAAGAAGTGGAAGAAGAAAGAAATTGAAAAGATCGGTAATGGATATTACCTCTTCTTTGGAACGCCTTTTTGAATCCTCCACTTAAGGAACTAAGATTGGTCTTTGGAGAAGACCAGGACCTCTAGGATTATTCTAGGGAAGTGGAGAAGGGAAAATGGCAGGGGTTGGCAGAGCTTGAGTGCTCAAATTGGTGTGAGGAGGAGGGGGAGGAGGTTCCCTTTTATAAGGGAGGAGAGGGGCACCTTAGGAATATCTCAAAATATTATTTTATATTAAAGTCAAAATCGGTTTATAATGGTTCCAATGGGTCTTATTTCGAAGCTAAAGTGGGGATGGGTCGAACTCCTATCAACCAATAGGATTTAGACAAGTTTAGGGTATTATTTTAACCTTATCAATTAGATTTAACTCTAAGTTAATTAATTTAACTTTTACCGTGTCTTTTTGTTTTCTTTCACTATATGGTTAATACACTTACTATAACATGCCAAACGAACCCCAAATTGTTTATTATTAATATATATATCCTTATCTAAGTCATTTGGCCGAACCTTAGATTTTTAGGAATAAAATAACAATTAATAATATAATATTTTATTTAAAAACTATTTTGTGTCAATTTTGACACTATATGATATATGATTTTTGTGAAAGTCATAACAGAATTATATGTTCGAACCAAGTTGATTAAATCAACAATAATATATCATATCAACCTAGAAAATTAGTGGAATTCATAAAAAGTCTCAAATTACATTTATTTTGGTGTTTATAACATCAATTATGTCAATATTTCATTAATAAGATAATTACTGCATCATCATTGTGTCATAAATAAATTAAATTATTTGATGTCTAAAAATTACAAATAAAATACCATCATGTAGGAAATCTTTTTAGATTTCTAATGAATATTTACAATCGAATTTATCTTATGTATAACCCTATATTAAAAATGATTTACTTATTAAACTTTGATTTTAACTATTTTAACCCTTCTTTAAATAAATTAATAATAAATGTCCTAATCTAATCCAAGTGAGCCTAAATGGTCATATTTTATTCCTAAGTTTGTTTTTGGTCGAATTAAACTTGTCCAATAGAATTAGGACATGTGTTAGGGTAATATTAATATCATATTTACCCTTAGTTACCCTATTTACTATTAACCGCGGTAAAAATAGTAAAAAGTTACTATTCACCAAAAAATTATTTTCATCTCATTGAACCACATTTTAGTCCTTGATATTAACCGTGTCTCTCGGATTTTCGAAATTCCATTCACAGAAGCGGTAAAATTAAGTTTTATGCAAAAAATTCAGTTTTTAACCTACCACTTAGTGGTTTCACTATTCATCAAAAATTGAAAGTTTTCAGAAAAATACCAAAATTTCACCCTAGGCTAATTTCGATATTCTGAGTCCAAAAATGAAGTCCATTTTGAAAAATAAAATTTATAAATTTTCAAAAAGTGGTTATTACTATTCATAACGGCTAGTTTTAATAGCATATTGTTGTTTAGTGAAACTCGGTATTGCGTACGACGCAAGCTATCGAGGAAGGTCGTGATTGCGTGTAAAGCAAGCCAAGCAAGTGTTGTGTAGAAAAAGATTCCTTTGATGATTTATATAACATAAAAGTCTCGGGTGTTACAATATTTGGGATACTATTTCTGTTATAAAACAAAATGAATAAAAATTGTATAGGGTGGTTGGAAATGTAAAATAAAAAATATAAAAGAGAGGATTTTAAGAGAAACTTTTGCCTTTATTTTGAGAAACATCCTTTGGTTTGAACCAAAAGGACTTTTTTAAGTGACTTATGACTAAAGTAAGGCTTCTAAGTTTAATATAGGGATCTTGATAGCTTATTTGGGAAGGGTTTGGACGAGCCATTGAGATTTAGTGGTGTACGGAATGGGTTAGAGGTAGTGTCCTTTTATAAGGGGGATGATGGGCTCTATAGGAAAGTGTGAAAATATTTTTTTATTATATTTTGATATTCAGATTCTAAAGTTCCATAACTAATTATAGTAAAAGATAATATGACTCATGGTAGAAGTAATGTCATCCAATAATAATTGGATAGGTTTTGAATGTTGTTTTTAATATTAATAATCTTATTTATTTAAATCATTTATTAATGAGGTAAATAATACATCATTTTTGTGCCACAAATAATTTTATTTATTTAATGTCTAAAAATTATAAAAAATACCATAATGTAGGAAATCGTTTTATCTTTCCAATTAATATTTATAGTAGAATATATGACTTATATAACCTTATGTAATATTTTATTTACTAAAAATATTTGTTTATGTCATTTTTGCCTATAATTTATGTAAATTAAAATAAAGTGAAATTATCATTCATAAGTGGATCCATGGGGACCCAAAAACTACCCAAGGATGCCCATGGTCAGCTATGACTCATCCAATAAGGTTTGTACAAGTGTTAAGGTAATTTTTTTATTATTATAATATTCTTTTTACCTTAAATAACCCTATTTTCCTTTGACCACAGTAAATAAAAGTTAAAAGTTACTATTCACTAAAAATTATTTTCATCTTATTGAACCGCATATTACATACTGAGGTTGACCGTGTCTTGAGGAGTTTTGAAATTAAACTCATAGAAGCGGTAAAATTAAGTTTTATAAAAAATTTCAAATGCTCCTAGGAGGAGGGTAAAAGATGGTAAAAGTTCAATAAAATATTTATAAATCTAAACATTTTATAAAATGACTCCAACTAATAATATTGAACATATATAGGTATTATATATCTATATTGACCAAAAATAAATTTAAATAAAATAAATAATTATTTAAATAAAAAGTCAGTTTTAACCAAAAACTCTGCGTTTTTCACCATTCATCAAAAATTGAAAGTTTTCAGAAAAATACCAAAATTTCCCCCTAAGTTAATTTTGATATTATGATTTAAGAAATTAAGTCTATTTTAACAAATTCAAAAAAAAGAAGACAGATTTATTAATTTAAAATTAATTCTTGTTGTCAAAACCCAATAGCATGTTTTTATGAAATAACAACTAACAACAGATTGATACTTGTTTATGTTCAATTTCATAAGGAAATTATTCAAAATGAAAAACATTGGATTAAATGGTAAAAATATAATCAATTTATACTTACAAACAATTAAAATTTAAAATTTATCATTACAAATTAATTAAATTAAAAAAGTTGTTTTCATTTAAAATATAGTATTTCTCACTATTCACCCAAATATGAACGTTATCATAAAAAACACCAAAAATTTATTGAATCTAAATTCTTATGTCCCGATTATAAATAAGTAGTTTATTTTGTCAAATTGAATATATAAAAGTTTCAAATATTGGATTAAAAAGGGTTCACTATTAAAAGGCGGTAAAATGTCATTTAAAAAACATACTAATTTTATCTGAAAAAAATGAATTTGTTTGTTCATTATGTCTTAAAAACTCATAATATGGTTTCTAAAATTATAAGGATTATATAAAGATAAAAATTTTGTTAATACTTTTCATAACCTCTTTTGAATAGCTAGTTTGGTAAGTCGTGGTGTGCTTGAACTCATTGTTGCGTGTAGTGCAAGTTATTGAATTACTTTGAAGAAATAATGTACTATAAAATCTTGGGTTTGTTTCTAGAATTTTATTTATGGTGATGCTAATGAGTATTGATAAAAGGTAATATATATGAAAATATATGATTTTTTATAGAAATAAGTTAACTATTTTAGGAATTTATTGATTCATTGATGAAAATTACACGTTACTCTAGTTTCTCACACTATTCATATATCATTTAGGAATGGATTGTGTTTTGAGTAAATCATTGATAACTACCCGGAGTTTCAAGAACTGAATAAAATGGTATAGTTCAAGAAATTTCAACACATTAGAAAAATTATTTCATAATTAGTATCAAAATGTGCAGATTTATCTACAAACCCACCATGGGATAATTTTTGGAAAAAATACCACATGGTAACCATGAAGTGTTTTTGTATTGAATATGTTTGTTGAAAATAAGGAATGAAAGATTAATTTTAAATTTATATTGATATTTTTTATATGGTATTTTTAAAATACTTTAAATAGCATTAAGAAACAGGTGTAGAAGCATTGCAAGTTGTTCAAAAAAATTTATGTACGATGTTGAACTATTTCCCAATGATTTCCATATTTTTAGGCTAGAAAATCGAGATTTACTTTATGGAAAATATAGGATTCACACATAGAAAATGGGTGGAAAACATAAATACTAAAGTAGAATTTGGTGATATATAAAACAAAATAAAATCCACATGAACCACATATTTATCTTGGGAAACTAAAAGAAAAATATGAAAATTCTGGATATATGAATTGAAGTTGAACTATGAGAACCATAATGTGAGAACCTCAATTTTTTTCAAAGGATTTGAATAAATGGGAACCACCTAAATGTATATCCTCATATAATGTCTCTCCAATTGAACCAAAAAAGGATCATCATTATCATATTTATTTATTTATTGGGTACCCTAAAGAAGAATTTTTGTGGACATATGTGGCCTTAGTAAATAAATAATTTACTTTGTCAACCACATTGATAGTGTAGTATGTTTTAATGTCCAATACATAGAGTATTGTTTTGGTAATTCTGGTAATTTTTTTACTAATCTGATTTTCTTTTTAAGGGATCCTGAATCGTTTCTTTGGAAGATCAAGAATTACACTAGAGAGGTTTGTCACTAGAAGAATTTGGGTTTTTCTGAAAGTGGTTCAAAATGGTGGTATTATTGGGAGTTGGTATTCCGCGATGGACGTGTTATATAATGGATAATAACAGGAAGAGGGTTTATTGAAATAAATATCATTTAATGGATATTACAGTTTGGGCTCTGTATTATATAAAAGAAAAGGGGTCTCATGAAGTACTCACACTACATGGTGAAAGGTTTTCTATGAATGGTTTTAATCATCATGCGATTGAACAAGAATAGTTCATAAATAGTCTCTCTACAAGAAAATGGATAAACATTGAAGTGTATTTAATCTAATACATGAAAACAGGAATTTATTGTACACACATAAATTTGTGAAACAATTATATAGTGATTTAAAAGAACAAAATTTTCTTCTATAGATGAAATGATCACAATTTAGTTGAGAGAATAATGATTTATAATTTTTTGTTTGGCTGAAAACTATAATGGAAAATGATTATAATACAATATTTTTATAGTAGTGTGCCTTAGGGGAATTGGTACGTTGGAAAATTTACTTTTAATTATCCATGGATGTATCCTCGTGTGGATGGACCAATTAAAACTATTTTGTCTCATTAATTTATTCACTTAGGTTTATACATTTCAATCAAAAAGGGGGAGAAATGTTTTTTTAAATAATGAAACATGATCTAAATGATATGTTGATCAAATCATTAATAACATGATTCAGTCACCTTTTTGGGTGTTTATCATAGTGGGGATAACATTTTTGAAATGATTAATAATGAAAAAAACTAGGAATCTTAGGAAAGATTAATCAAATAAAATAATTATCATGATAGTTAAAAATTCAATTATTCCATAAACATTAAAACAATAATTACTCTCATATATTTGGTAAAATAAAATAAATTATTTTTAAAAGAATCTGGAACATTCCTCTCATAAAATAATTTTCAAAATTTGAACTTCTGTAATTTTTTTTAATAAATCATTTTAATAACATTAAAAAAATTGAAAACCTTTTTAGAAAACATGTTTTTAGAATAAATTGGGTCTTCGACCAATGTATGATATAAATGAATTTTTAATAAAAACATCAGTTTGAACTATTATATCTATTAAAAGAAAAAAATTAAGTGAAAATTTTTTATAATTAAATTACCTAAGAATAATAGAATTCATGAGTTTCTAGAAAAATGGATCAAATTATTTCATCATCAGAAGCATAATAAAAAACAATCCTGATAAATGAATAGATTAAACATAAAATCATTTAAACTTTGGAAATTTTGAATTTTAATCCCCGTGAAGGAATAACATTATGTGAAACATAAAATTTCCTGAGAATAAATTATTTCATGATATTAAATTTTTATGTGTCAGTATATATCTCTCATAAAAAATATAGGTGTATAACATAACATATGTTACAAGGATACCAACATGGAATGAAAATCCCTTTCTACTTTGGTAACTTTTGAATAATAAACCACATGATATATCATAAAATCGATGTGTAAATCCCAATAATTATTGGGTGAATTTTCATAAAATATATTAATGGTTATAATATACTCCAAATAAAACAAATAGGTGGTGAATATGACATGTGTATCACATAAGTAAAACGTTTAATGAAAATTTTTATAACATACAATGAAATATTTAAATATCATTAAGATAATGAAATTAATTACATAACATTTCAATGGGGTAGTATATATATCACAAAAAATTTAATAATGTGGAATTTGGAAATTTCTCCCATAATTAAAATAGAGACTTGAAATCACATACCCCTTGAATCATGACTTCCCATATAATCAATTTAAAAACATATATAAAACATATTTTTTATATATAAATTAATGAATACTAAAAATAATTATAATATAATATATTATCTCCATTTAATGATTCAATTACCATTTATTAATATTTTATTATAAAATCACTATTTATCGGTGTTAATTGTTTAATTTTATCAAAAGAGTTTTGGTCTAGTAGTTCTATTTATTATACATTTATCAATGTTAAATTATCTCTAATATTTTAAATGTGATGTTAAAATTATATATTTTTATTATATATATATATATACATAATTTTGAGACAGAGTGATAACATGCACCATTTATGGAGATGGTAGGCTATACGTATGCATTAACATTATTTCAATCATTCGATAAATAGAACAAAAGAATAGCAACTAATTGATAAAAATTAAAACAATATGACTTAATATACATATCATATTATAAATAACATATTATTTATTTACTTCTATGTAAATCATGATTGATAAAAAAATATCATCCCTTTGTTAGGAGATATTCAGGTGTACACGTGGGTGACACTACCATTTCACCTATGGAATGAAACGTAAAATAGTACATGTGATTTTATATTTTCATATGACAAATTATTTTAAAATTTTTATATAAATATAATAAATCCATAATTACACCCAATAGAAAGTGTTGGTGATGGATAATTAATTATATTGGTTCGTGAGGCGATCAATCATTATTCACCCGATCAACAACTTTTAACCCATTTGATAGAATTGCTGATAGATATAACTAATTCCATTAAAATAACAACATATAAGTCTATATTATAAAATTTTATTAGTATATTATTAGTGTTTAAAAAAAATAAATTTTCCAAAATAATCATGAAAAATAATGATTTAATGAAGAAATTACCTTCGCTTAGAAGCACCTCCTTTGGATATCTTATTATGACTCTAGTGTTGGTATTATCAGAACAAATAATCTATATTAATAGGATAAGGATGTCGGGGATGAATTTATTCATGGTTTTGGTGAATTATATAGGTTAATATGTTTGAATAAGTGGAGGGTGGTAATGGCCTTTTATATGTGCGGTAAAGGAACCCACATAGAAAGTAGTTGAAGATTTTACAAAATATTCCAACAAAAATGGTCATTCTTGAGTCAAAATATTCAAAATAAAATAATAATAGATCCTTATAAGAATAATATTTATGTATGGACATCTAATGGGACTATTATATAAAATTATTGTTATTTCAATAATTATTATGTTAGATTAATCCCTCGAAAATACATTTTTACCTTAACCATGCTAATTTATATTTACAACTTCACTACTCACTTGGGGAAAAAATTATGTTTAATTTAATAGATAATATAATTTATACTTATTAAAAATATTTAATCTATTTTGAAAAATTAAATTATTATAAATAAAGAATTTAAATTTAAAACTAACCCCACAGTCAACATGAAAAAGAGAGTTTTCAAAGAGAAAATATTATAAAGCTAACAATGGTTTCATATCAATGTTCAATATAAATGTTATTAAATTAAAAAAAATTGAATTATTATGTTTATAAATAAAATAATTTTTATTTTAAAATAATTTATATAATATTTTAAATTCATAAAAATTTTAAAGTAAAAGGATGTTTTCAAATAAAATTCATAATTTTTCACTATTCACTAAAAAAATAATCTTTTAATAACATCCTAAAAAATACACTGTAAGAATGTTTTGAAATGGTGATTAAAAAATGAACTTTATTTTTTCAAATACAGGCTATAAATGTTTCAAAATTACTTTAAATATAAGTGCACAAAAAATCAAGAGAACTGTATTTTAGAATAATACAGTTTTAAGTGTATAATTGGGTTTTTGTAATATATCTTTTTTATAAAACACATAAGATGAATGTTAAATTTTTGATTGAATAAATTATATATAAAATTAAAAAATAACATTCTCCAGATATGGATTTTCTATTTTATTTAGTTAAACATGATTTTTTTCAAGATGATAGTTTTTTTCAAAAAAAATGATTCTTTTATCTTCAAAAAAGTGTTTATTTTAATATTTAATTAATTGGTCACTATTAAATTACATTTCTACACATGATTAATCAAAATATTGTTATATTTTTGTAAATATCGTTCATATGTACAATTCTAATGGCTAGGATATAACTATTATTTAGAAAAATAATATTTTAATAGTATTTCATGTTTTGATTAAACTCAATGTAGTGTGTAATGTAAAATAAAATAATTTTTTTTGTTTAAAACATAATAAAATAGTGGTCCATGTAATGAAAAATATAAAAATTATTATAAATATATGAAAAATTATATTTCATAAAATCTGATGGTGTCACATTTTACCTCTCTTAAAATGAATTTCTCTATTGATAATCATCAACTGGTACGATCACCTGAATAAAATTATGACTCATTATATACTCAAGTTACCATGTTGATTCCTCATGATTCTAGGTGTTTTTTTCAAAAAAACATTTATCAAGTGTTTGGCCTTTTTTAGAACATTCTATATATGATATAGAATTTCAACTCGTTTTTCCTTAAAATAATGTTAATTCTTCATGGGTAAACCTTTAAGTTAATTATATGTAAAAAATTAGGTATGTACTTATTTATGTGAGTTATATGGATGGAATTGTAAACGTAAGAGAGGTTTTATGGAAGTAAAAAAAGATAATATAACATCTCTATTTTATCATTTATATCAAAGGGATGAATGTATATATAGATTGCTTTTATCTTCTTTCTTTCACATTGAATTTAATAGAACGACGTTATCACCAAAATGAAAATATAATTCTGAATGAAATTTATAAAAAAACATTTATTTCCTCTTTTTTGATTTACTTACATGTAATTGAATATGTCTAACCAACTCTACAATCACATCGAATTTCTCATGTTGAAATGGAATTCATTTTTCAACACCATTCAAATATATTGGAGTTTAACACTTATTTTCATAAATGTATTAATAATGATACCTCTCAATGCTCACCTGAAATCTATTATGGAATTTAAACCCATATTGAAGAATATTTTTATCCCACTAACCTTTTAAATCTATAGAGTGAGAACCTATAATATCCTCCAGTGTTTTAATTATATCAGCATACTGATCATGTTTTTTAGGATGATATGAAGTGAAAAAATTCAACTCTATATCAAGAGAATTCAAAATATGTCACCAAATAATTGATGTAAACAACTTGTCCCAATAATATAAAATTGAGTTTGGAACCCCAATAAACCTTACCACATCATAATGTATAACAAAAAGCAAAGATATGCAGTTAAATATTCTCTAGTGGAAATGATTTTTTCTATGTTCGTAAGGTGATTATAAATATGCCATTATTATCTCAAAATTAATTTTATTATAAAACCTATTATTTAACAATACATTTAATAATATATCCATAAAATCTAAAGGAATTCCTACAAAAATGAATGTTTCACAAAAAATATACAAAACCAATGGGGGTATATTGCTATAAATTTGTATTAAAATATCTGTAATCATTATAAACTACCATAATGTACACCATGAAAAGTTATGTCTGTTAATTTAAAGATATGGTAATCCTTATCAAAATAAACCCCCAATTGAATCCTTAACTGTAAATATAATATTTCATAGAGATATATATTATTCCATAAACAGTAAAATCCATAGATGTTTTGTGATTATTATGACCATAATTCCATTGGTAAAATAATTCTAAAGAATAATTCATGAATCCAAATACATACATACGTATCCTTCCTCTTCATTGATTGGAATAGAATAGGTCCTTCCTTGGTATAAAAGATAAATTTTTTGTCAGGGTATTGAATTGGATAATACCCATGTTACCCATAACTAATACATTGAAATATGCAAGAATTTGTCATTTTGTGGCATTATTTTCCATATAGATAACATCTTTCTATGAATTTAGGATTCCTCTAATAGGACTTGATCACACCTCCATTACATATAAGACATATAATCTTATTTATTATATGTTTATTACCTCCTAGACTTTAATAAAATTGTATCTTCCCCTTGTTCAATGTGTTAGGAATGTCTGAAACGGTCAGGTTTTTAATCATATATAATTATATCTATTTCTGAATAATAAAATTATTTTCATATCTATCCATCATCTAATTTTTATGCTCATTGTAACTGAATCTTCTATCATATTAAATTTTAAAATGTTTTCTTTATGCTTCAATATGTAGTATGAAACTATGAATAATAGTGTGAGGAAAACTAATCATAGTGGAAACCATATAATCAATAAATATCATGAATCCTTTTTCTCAATCCATTAAACACTCTTTATATTTCAGGACATTCATAGTTATAATATATTTAAAATATTCATAATGGTTCGTAAAGAGAATGTTTATTTCTGAAGAATATTCATTGAGTATGTCAAACTTGATATTGAACAAGGCCCATTTTCATGCACAAGATAAACATCATTTCTAACTCAATGCATCCGTTTTATAGTTATTACCCCTATGTAGGTCCGTGCTAGATACGCATCCACATGTAGTATCTAGGTAGGGATGTAAATGTTTAGAAACCACTAAATCTATCCTTTTCCAAATTTCCATGAAATTTTACTTTGTATTGACTCATCCATATAATTATTGTTAGATATATTCCTATAAATATCCTTATAAATTCCACTGGGGATATGACAAATCATTTCTCAGCCTATACTACAGAGGATAAAAATCATATCCTATGATAACAATACAACTGTCCCAAGATTTTCATTCATAGATATTGTAACTTTTTAGATGAATATTTAATTCATTATAAAAACACATTATTGTGTAATGAAATAGTTTATTTTAATTGGATACTATATACACAATATAATAATTTAGTGATTGATCTTCATCATATCACATAAACATCATCCCCATTAGTATTATTCCCAAACATACCATATATAAAACATTTCATCATAATATTTGTATATGAAAAAATTTAAGGGTCGTGATATGGTTCTTATTAATGGTAATAAACTATATAAAAAATAATAACATGAACATATGGATATGAGAACATGAACCTAAAATTTTAAAATCCTAAATTTTGTACTAAATATCATAATATTATGTCATGGAATAAATATTTATAGTTATTAAGGCATTGATAATAGGTATTAAAATAACATGATCCGTTAGTGAATAAAATAAACATAATACATAACATTTTGGAAGAATCATTATCTTATAACTTTGAGAACTTGTATAAATAAAACCATGTAAACTCATTAAGATAATAACATCAAACAATTCCCTCTAGAAAACATATGGACATTAAAATTTGTTAACTCATAAAAAATGGACATGGAATATTGGTCAACAAATTACACTATTAAAAATAAATGGGGTCAACAAATACCATTTTGAACATGTAATCAGGTTTACACATGACATTGTTATAATGTAATCATGTTAACATATAAAATTTTTAACATGTAACCAAGTTCATGCATTGTAACATCCTAGGAAATTTTAGAATAATACGCTTTCATATATATTAATATTTAGGAATTAGATATTAATTTTACATTAAAATGGATTCTATTTCTCATAGTGTACCTGAAACACAACAATGAGTTTCTTAGAAGTCTTACATTTCAATCAAGGAAGAGTTATATAGAAAAATAATATATTATTAATATTATTATTTTAAATTTTTGTAATCACATATCTGTTTGAATGATGGGAATGAACGATACTAATTTGATTATGTAAATATGGTTTAAAAATGGTCATATAATTATTCATTAGTTTGAAAATAAAAACCAATTGAATATAGAGGAAAAGTTAGTAAAAAAATCCATTTATGTGTGAATACGTGTGTTTATAAAATAATAAAATCACAATTTTTGGATTATATTATTTAAATATAAATAAATTATTATGGTTAAAATTTATCTTATATGTTTTCTAGTCATTATATATGAAAAAATATCATTTTTTGGATGAATTTATGGGTTTTCTAAAAATATAGTTTTATCACCTTTTAATGAAGAACCCTTTTTAAATATATTTTTTTGGAACATTTATATATTATATTTTACCAAATACATATATTATATAAAATTGAGACATCCATATTCACTTTGGATGAATTGTTGTTCTAATAAAAATAATTTTTCAGTGAATAGTAAAAAATACTGCATTTTAATTCAAAATTGATTATTGATTTAATTAAATTATGTAGTTATATTATCCATTTAATTGGATTTATAGTATAATTAAATAAAATTTTATCATTTAATCCAATTTTGGTCATTATATGTAATTTCACTTGGAAATTAGATATAAACACATGTCAATTTCTTAATGATTTTTACTTTAAAAAATGATTTTATTGTTTTGAAAATGGGGATTAAATTTAAATTAATAAATACAAATAAGGTCATTTGAATTTGGAAAAATTAATTTCATATTTCAAATACTATATTCAAAATTATGTAAATAGGTCCTTTTTATTTTTTCGACATTATGAATAGTTACTTTAGTAATTATATTAATTCTCACGGTTAAGGGTAAATCGGGTAATTAAAGGTAAAAGTAATATTATAATAATATATAACAACCCTTTAACTTGTAAAAATATAATTAGATGAGTGTATCCCAACCCCTATCATCCTTTTTTAAATTTTAGGAAAAGTTTTTGCCACATGGATATGATTATGACACTTGGAAATATTTCATTCAAAAAAAAGACAATGATGTATTTGTATCTCATAACAAAAATATTCACATGGGGTTATAAAAGTGATATATTAAACTATAAATATTAATTATAAAACTACAAGTATTTCCTAAATCATGGAAATTTATTTAAAATTTTTAAGAAATAATTAATTAAATTAAACGGTAACACCGTCATAATGTAATAATTTCTTATCTAATGAAAGAATCAAATAGATGATATTATAAATATTAAAATATAAATTATTTAACATAATTTATGACATTAATTAATTTTATGGATAATTGTGACATAATTTTTATGATATACATGAGTTTTTTGAACTTATCTTTCTGTTATGATATTCTTAAAATTCAGCTAATGAATAGTGTCAAAAATGAAACTCTTGGTATATTAAAAATATTAAATAATTTATTAAATGATATTGAATTTATAAAAATATATGATTCTATGAAATTATTAGGATAAGTCAAAATATATAATAAATGGACTTTTATGGCTCAATTTACATGTTATGATAATTAAATTTTCCAACCAAGTGTAAATGACATAACTTCATGGTTGGATTAAAAAGGGTAAATAATGGATAGTCCAAATTGATAAGGATTAAAAATTATTAGAAACATATCTAATTTAAATTGGATTATGTGTATTCAACCCATAATAATATTACCTTAGAGAAAATGATTTTTGTACCATTTGAACAAAAAAAATTAAATTAATTTAATATTTTAATTGATTCCAAAGGTGCCCCTCCTCTCTATAATAAAATCGTACACACTATTCTATAATAATCACAATTACAAAAAAATTTGGTTCAACAAGATATTCGTAAAACTCTTCCTAGAATCCCTTTTCCCATTTTGAGGCCTTATATTAGTAATGAAACACTTATTATACGGGTTAAGGTGTTTTTCAAAGGTGATTAAATGAAGAATAAAAATATAATGATTGTATATGACGAGCCTAACTTAAGGTAAGGGACGTCGTTTCAATATCCTTTCATTGAGGCATATATTGATACTGTAAACCTCTATTATACTTCATGGTGTATATAAATCCCTTTTGACATTTATATCATGAAATACTCTATTCTCATGATATTTAATCTTCTATTTAATGTTATTATTTAATGATTATTATTCATGTGTTTATAAAGTGTTAATGGACTCATTAACTAAAATATCAATTAAAATGTTTTAATGAAGTAGTCTTATAAATATTTCTTATTAAATTCAATTTTTCAAAAAGTTTTTAAGAATTTATTTTTATGGGAACAAATGATTTTAAATGTTAATTTATTTCAATGTTTCAATGTGGATTGTGAAATATTGATTCGAAATTGTTTATTTAAATTTTTTAATTTTATTTTTATAATTGATTGAGTATTTCCATAACATTGAATATATTTTTTACAAATATTCCAGGAATGGAATTTCTGACATTCTTGTTGTAACGGACCGAAATTTTGAAGAAATCTTGTTTCCTAATTTTGTGTGATTTTTTTATACTCAACAATACTATTTCATTTGATAACATGAGTATAATTAAAATGAGACCGTTGGGTTTTGACTATTATATGACCATTTGTCAATATGACTGCTGGAAACTAAACGTTTCGATTATTGTCTCTAAATTCAAATAATCATGGTTAATTAATATAGAAAAAAGATTCGATTGCCTCACCAAGAAGTATTGGACTGATCGAAGCCCATCTAATAGAACTTGGGAAGGAGGTAGCACCATTGGGATTTGCTCTGACCAAACCCAAGCCGAACTTCATCGTGTGAAGCTAGAACGGAATTGCCTTCGCGAGAAGTTCAAACTGATAGAAATTACTACTCATGCGATGTTGGTCGAGCCTCCCTCGGATTCTATCACCTTAGCACACCTTACACTTAGGTCCTATGCTGGTGTGATATGGGGCTATGTATGGAGACCATAACTGACTTGTGTAATCCTTTGTTTTAAATAAAAATTTTGATCTCTTCTTATGATGAAGTTTATGAATTTTCAAATGTCCAGATAAATATAGTATGCATATTTTTGATGAATTTTAGAGAAAGGATATTTTAAAAATATTTATGTAAAACTTAAATAATTAAAAATATGTAATGATTTTAAAAAAATGGTCTTCTAAAATTATGTTCAGTACGAAATTTAGAGTCTAATAAGATCAACATAATTTTTGATGAATAGAAAATTATGAATAGTGATTTTATGCTTAGGATTAGTAATGTGACCAAAAGGATTACCAATCTCACTTAAAAAAGTATTAATATAATCTAGGCACCTTGATTAAGTAATGAGATTCCATAAAATGTTTAAATAACGGTTTCATAACTTATTATTCAAGTATAAGTTTTTTCGGGTGAATAGTGTTTTTTAATTAAAAATTTAATTAAAATTATTTACAAAATTATTTTTATAAAATGGATTTCATTTTTGAACTCAGAGCATCGATATTATGTTATGGTAATTTTTGGGGATTTTTCTGATAAAAATGAATTTTCGGTGAATAGTGTATTTATTAAAAAAATAAACTAAAAATAATTAGAAAACTATTTTTATAAAATGGAGTTCATTTTTGAAATCAGAGCATTGATATTTGGTTAATGCGAAATTTTGCGATTTTTCTGAGAAAGGTGAATTTTCGATGAAAAGTGAAAATACAGTTTTAGGGTTTCGGTATGTTTAATAACATCATAACATTTTCATGATGATGTCATGAGATATTTTAAGTGTTGGCTGACTAAAGGTGATGAATTATTGTATGGGGGGACCCATGTGTCCAATACCATGGGAAAATACCATGGGCAAGCCCATGGGTTTTCCAAAACCACCAATGAGTTGTCCCTTGGCCATTAATGCCTTGTCCCCTCACTTTCCCTAAAATACCAAGCTATTCTCTCAACCTTTGGAGTCCAAAATCATTCTCAACGAAGTTCTGGTCTCATTACCTCCAATGGAGTCCTCCCATGGTGCCCTCAAGCCTCTCAAGGTCCCAACCTTTGAGTTTTAAGAGTTACGTTTAAGGTAAGGGATCCAAACTCTCTCTTTCTTTTCAAATACTCTCTTTTATGTCATTTCCATTATGCTCTGTGTTTTTATGTTGAAGGATGTCCTTTTATATTCCTCTTAAATTCCTTTTCATGTTCATATGATGATATACCCCTATTACTCTCATCATTTCGTTTTATGAATGTTTATGTGGCGTCGTTAGGCTTCCGAAATTTTTTGTAACGGATTCATTCACCTTTCTAATTTTCAAGTTCTATTTTCTTGTCAAGTCTTTCAAGTTTTTTTTATTATGTTGGGGTATGATCTCTATATCTATCATACTGATATTTTATTTTCATATGATGAGAGACCCTATTTTGATCTCGTCAATTCATTTTTGTTGAACATTATGTGGCACCGTTAGGCTGCCGAATTTTTAAGGGATTCACTCCCATTTCTCATTTTTCAGAGTTCTACTTTCATGTCAAGTATTCAAAGTTCCTTTTTATTTTGTTGTGTTATGATTTATATATCTATCATACTGATATTTTATGTTCATATGATGAGATACCCTATTTGATATCTTCAATTCATTTTTGTTGATGTTTAACTGGCGTTGTTAGACTGCCGAATTTTTAAGGGATTCTCTCCCCATTCTCATCATTCAAAGTTCTAATTTCATGTTAAGTATTTAAAAATACTTTTTATTTTGTTGGGGTATGATCTCTATATCTATCATACTGATATTTTATGTTCATATGATGAGGTACCCTATTTGATCTCTTCAATTCATTTCTGTTGATGTTTTAAGTGGCGTCGTTAGGCTGCCGAATTTTTATAACAGAAATCTTATTTTTGTCTTCCTTTAATGTTATTCATTTCATATGGTATATCTTCCAAATTTCATTAAAATATTCATATATCCTCCATATTTCGTCCCTCTACTGTTTTATGGGTCATTTATTAATGTTTTACCCATGTCCCCTCTCTTCTAAATGTTTTCTAAAACCCCAAAACATAGTCGTTATGCTGCAGAATTTCCGTCTCAAAATGTCTCTCTCTTGTTATAGTGTTATTTTATTTTATTATGTGAATACTCAATGATCTCTCTTCTATATGGGTATTCACATATAAACCAAAATTCTCTATTTTAAATTCTTGGAATTACATACATGAGACCACCTTCTCTATCAGTGGGTTTTAAAGTGACACAAAGATCATGTCTTTAAAGTAGTTTTTAAAACATGATGATTATGAAATGAAACACATTCCTTTTATGCTATATGGGTTGTTTATGAAATTATTGATGATGATATATGTGGATCACATGATAATAAATACATGTCAAAGGTGCGCCCAGATAGCGCTTCAATGCATTGGGTAAAGACTTAATCTCTAGAGATGACCATTTAGACTGATACCTTGGTGAATAACCTTGGTAATTTCTAATGACACCTTGGGGATGGACCTTGATGAAATGAAATGATTTTCAATATTAAATGTTGTAGTCACATCTTCAAGTTATTAAAAATGTTATTTTTATTATGATATGCCTCATGATTTCATTCTCATGACTTAATGTTCTTTTCATGACTTTATTGATGTATCTCAAGTTCATATGTTAAATGTTTCCCTTGTTTCCCATACTGGGCCTTCTTCTCACCCATTATTTTGATATATGTCCCCAGGTTATGAGATAAAGTAATGAACCTAGGCTGAACATGAGGACAATCCTTTCAAGTGTTTAGGAAGAATGTTTTATGTTTTCATGTTTTATGTTCCTGGTTTCCAAGAAACTAAACCTTAAATATCCTCGGTTTTGTAAAATGTAATGAATGTTTATGTGATAAAAAGGTGGGATACTATAGTTTGTGTCAAAGGTTGGTTTAGTTATTTGTGGAAATTAGGATATGAAAACTCTAGGAAGAACCCTATAGAAAAGTTTGAATATAGGAAATCTTCTTGGATTTTGGTGATTATTGAGTAAGGGGTTACCAAGAAAATGCATCCATATCTAGATACGAGCAGGTAGAGGTGGCTCTGGAACAGATGTACATAGGGGTAAAACCTGAAAACACCGCTTTGAGCTAGACTCGAACGGGAACTAGTACACGACAACGGGCCTTGTTGCACTCTTGGTTACGACACTCCTGGTGGATATTCTTTGGTAAATTCATAATCTTAGTATGAACCATTATTAAAGGAACAAAGATAAAAAAAATAAAGATTCACATAAGAATATATGATCATGGATAACCAAGTTTGAAACCTACGGGATCACAAGTTGGGGTATACTTTTCTTCTACAAGTTATCCTTATATTATTTATGTTCCTTTTCATGATTATTGGCTAAGAATTTAAGCACCTAATTATACTTTGTCTTCTTAGTTAAAGGTGGGAAATGGAAGAACATGTCCCAACAACTAATGTGATAGGAAATGTGATGATTTCCGTATTAATATGTCTGAGATGATTAAGGGATTAAAAGATTATTATTATTTTTGAAGACGTTCACTATTTTATGAACCATATATGATTGAGGTAAATAGATTACTAAGGTATTTTCATTGAGGAGTAAGGTTGACTTATATTTTGAAGAATCGATGAATTTAAGGTGGACTTATAGTAATTTAGCTTACTTATGGAAATGATTAACCTATCATGGGTAAAATATGATTACGTTATCTACTTTTGTTATAAGATGTTAGGAGTGGTTGATGTTGTTTGGAGATGAATGATAATGTTTATCTTGGAAGACTATTTTATCAAGTCCTTCTTGTATTTGGGTTCAATCATAGTTTGGGTGATTTTGAGGAAATTTAAGGATAGTTATTTACGGAATGGTCTATGATGAACTCTGGGTAGTACTGTAGAACATTGAAGATTTAAAAGTAGTTTCCCTTCCTATGGAATTATTTCTTTTTGAAGAGTTGTTCTATCTTACCCTTTCTGCTTTTTGGGATAAATGTTTAAAGATAGATCATTTTTCTTATGTGGAATATGTGATTCTCTAGAATATTATTCTTGTGCTTTTGATGACACCAAGTGTTTTTGAATGCTCATTGTTTGGAGAAAATATTAGTTTTGGTAGAAAATTATTAAAGGATTAAACTATACATGAAGGTAGGTATATTTCCTTAAGTTTTTATTCTATATAGTAAATGAATTCCTCAAAACTATGAAAAGGAACATAAAACAAAAAACGTTGTGTGTTAATGTTTCCTACTAGGAAATCAAATACCGTTTGACCCATCATAAGTTTGTAATTTTCTTGTTGTTAACTTTCTCTTAATCATGTTTTCTATCACTCTCCCTTAGAACATGACCCTTTTTTTCTCCATGTCCATGTATTCCTACATGGGATCCTAGTATGGGTTAACTCGGGTGACCTTTTACTTCCCTTTCTTTCTTTTAAAGTAATAGTTTTACTGACTCCTTTTCTGGTGTGGGACATTCAATTAAATTTCAAAACCCAATTTTAAAAATTGGGAGGTCGTAATTTCATAAGGGGGAAGACTGTAATGACCTGGAATTTTGAATAAATCTTGTTTCCTAATTTTGTGTGATTTTTTATATAATCAACAAAACTATTTCATTTGATAACAAGAGTATAATTAAAATGAGACCATTGGGTTTTGACTGTTATATGACCATTTTTCAATATGACCGCTGGAAACTAAACGTTTCGATTATTGTCTCTAAATACAAGTAATCTTGGTTAGTTAATATAGAAAGAAGATTCGATGGCCTCACCCAGTAGTCTTGGACCGATCAAATCCCATCTAACAGATCTTGGGAAGGAGGTAGCACCACTGGGCGTTGGTCTGGACCAAACCCAAGCCAAACTTCATCGTGTGAAGTTATAATGGAATCACCTTTGCGAGAAGTTCAAACTGATAGAAATTACTACTCGTGCAATGTTGGGCGAGCCTCTCTCAGATTCTATCACCTTATAACACATTACACTTAGGTCCTATGCTGGTGTGATAAGGGGCTATGTAAGGAGACCGTAACTTCATTGTGTAATCCTTTGTTTTAAATGAAAAATTTGATCTCTTCTTATGATGAAGTTTATGAATTTTTAAATGTCCGGATAAATATAGTATGCATATTTTTGATGCATTTTAGAGAAAGGATATTTTAAAAATGTTTATGTAAAACCTAAATAATTAAAAAATGTGTAATGATTTTCAACAAATGGTCTTCTACAATTATGTTCAGTACGAAATTTAGAGTCTAATAAGATCAAATTAATTTATGATGAATAGTAAATTATGAATAGTGATTTTATGGTTAGGATTAGTAATGAGACCAAATGGATTAGTAATCTCACTTAAAGAATGTATTAATATAATATAGGCACCTTGATTAAGTAATATGATTCAATAAAATGTTTAAATAACGGTTTCATAACTTATTATTCAAGTATTAATTTTTTCAGGTGAATAGTGTTTTTTAATTAAAAATTAAATAAAAAATATTTATAAATTTCTTTTTGTAAAATGGATTTCATTTTTGAACTCAGACCATCGATATTATGTTATGTTAATTTTTGTGGATTTTTCTGAAAAAATGAATTTTCGGTGAATAGTGTATTTATTTAAAAAATAAATTAAAAATATTTAGAAAATTATTTTTATAAAATGGAGTTCATTTTTAAAATCAGAGCATTTATACTTGGTTAAGGTGAAATTTTGGGATTTTTCTGAGAAAAGTTGAATTTTCGATGAAAAAGTGAAAATACAGTTTTTGGGTTTCGGTATGTTTAATGACATCATAACTATGTCATGAGGATGTCATGAGATATTTTAAGGGTTGGAAGACCAAAGGTGATGAATTATTGTATGGGGGGACCCATGTGGCCAATACAATGGTCAAGCCCATGGTTTTTCCAAAACCACCAATGAGGTGTCCCTTGGCCATTAGTGCCTTGTCCCCTCAATTTTCCTATAAATACCAAGCCATTCTTTTATCCTTTGGACTCCAAAATCATTCTCAACGATGTTCTGGTCTTTTTACCTCCCATGGAGTCCTCCCATGGTTCCCTCAAGAATCTCAAGGTCCCAACCTTTGAATTTTAAGAGTTACGTTTAAGGTAAGGGATCCAAACTCTCTATTTCTTTTCAAATACTCTTTTTTAAGTCATTTCCTTTATGCTCCATGTTCTTATGTTGAAGGATGTTATTTTATATTCCACCAAATTCCCTTTTCAGGTTCATATTATGAGATATTCCCTCTTACTCTCATCATTTCGTTTTATGAATGTTTAAGTGGCGTCGTTAGACTGCTGAAATTTTTGTAACAGATTATTTCACCTTTCTCATTTTCAAGTTATATTTTCTTGTCAAGTCTTTCAAGTACCTTTTTATTATGTTGGGGTATGATCTCTATATGTATCATACTGAACTTGTATGTTCATATGATGAGAGACCCTATTTGATCTCTTCAATTCATTATTTTGATGTTTTAAGTGGCACCGTTAGGTCGCCGAATTTTTAAGGGATTCTTTCACCCTTCTCTTTTTCAAAGTTCTACTTTCATGTCAAGTCTTTCAAGTTCCTTTTTATTATGTTGGGGTATGATATCTATATCTATCATAATGATATTTTATTCTCATATGATGAGATACCCTATTTTGATCTTGTCAATTCATTTTTGTTGATGTTTAAGTGGCGCCGTTAGGCTGCCGAATTTGTAAGGGATTCACTCCCCTTTCTCATTTTTCAGAGTTCTACTTTCATGTCATGTATTCCAAGTTCCTTTTTAAATTTTGGGGGTATGATCTCTATATCTATCATACTGATATTTTATTTTCATATGATTAGATACCCTATTTGATCTCTTCAATTCATTTTTGTTGAAGTTTAACTGGCGCCCTTAAGCTACCGAATTTTTAAGGGATTCGCTCCCCTTTCTCATTTTTAAAAGTTCTACTTTCATGTCAAACATTTCAAGTTCCTTTTTATTTTGTTGGGGGTATGATATCTATATCTATCATACTGATCTTTTATTTTCATATGATGAGATACCCTATTTGATCTCTTCAATTCATTTTTGTTGAAGTTTTAAGTGGCACTTTTAGTCTGCCGAATTTTTATAAGAGAAATATTATTTTTTTCTTACTTTAATGTTATTAATTTTATATGGTATATCTTTAAAATTTCATTACCATGTTCATATATCCTCCATATTTTTTCCCTCTACTATTTTATGGGTCATTTATGAATGCTTGACCCATGTACCCTCACTTTTCAATGTTTTCTAAAACCCCAAAACATAGTCGTTATGCTGCAGAATTTCCGTCTCAAAATGCCTCTCTCTCATATTCTAAAGATCTTTTATTTTATTATGTGAATAATCAAAGCTCTATCTTATATATGGGTATTCAAATAAATACCAATATGTTATATTTTAAATTCTAGGATTTACATACATGAGACCCACCTTCTTTTTCTGTGGGTTTTAAAGTGACACAAAGATCATGTCTTTAAAGCAATTTTTAAAACGTTGTGATTATGAAATGAAACCCAGTCCTTTTATGCTATATGGGTTGTTTATGAAATGATTGATGATGATATATGATTCTCACATGATAATAAATACATGTCAAGGGTGCTCCCAGATAGCGCTCCAATGCATTGGGTAAAGACTTAATCTCTAGAGATGACCATTTAGACTGATACCTTGGTGAATAACCTTGGTAGTTTTTAATTACACCTAGGGATGGAACTTGGTGAAATGAAATGATTTTCAATATTAAATGTTTTAGCCACAACTTCAAGTTATGAAAAATGTTATTATTATTATGATATGCCTCATGATTTCATTCTCATGCCTTAATGTTCTTTTCATGACTTTATTGATGTATCTCAAGTTCACATGTCAAATGTTTCCCTTGTTTCCCTTACTAGGCCTTCTACTCACCCTTTATTTTGATTTATGTCCCCAGGTTATGAGATTCAGTAATGAACCTAGGATGAACATGAGGAGAAGCCTTTCAAGTGTTTAAGAGGAATGTTTTATGTTTTCATGTTTTAAGTTCTTGGTTTCCAAGACACTAAACCTTAAAGATCCTCGGTTATGTAAAATGTAATGAAAGATTATGTGATAAAAAGGCAGGATGCTATAGTTGGTATCAAAGGATGGTTTATTTATTTGTGGAAATTAGGATATGAAAACTCTAGGAATAAACCTATATAAAATTTTAAATATATGAAATCTTCATGGTATTTTGGTGAGTATTGAGTAAGGGGTTGCCAAGAATATGCATCGTTGTCTGGATACGAGCAGGTAGAGGTGGCTCTGGCACATATGTACATAGGGGAAAAACCCGAAAACACCGCTTTGAGCTAGACCTGAATGGGAACTGGTACGCGAAAACTGGCCTTTCTGCACTCTTGGTTACGACACTCCCGGGGGATATTCATTGGTAAATTCATAAGCTTCGTATGAATCATTATTAAAGGAACAAAGATAAAATAAAATAAAAATTCACGTAAGAATATATGATCATGGATAACCTAGTTTGAAACCTATAGGATCACAAGTTAGGGCATACTTTTCTTCTATAAGTTATCCTTATATGCTTTAAGTTTCTTTTCATGATTATTGGCTAAGTATTTAAGCACCTAATTATACTTTCTCATCTTAGTTAAAGGTGGGAAATAGAAGAACATGTCCCAACAACCAATGTGATAATTTGATGATTGCCGTTTTAATATGACAAAGATGATTAGGGGTTTAAAAGATGATTATTATTTTATAAGACGTTCACTATTTTAGGAACCCTATATGATCGAGGTAAATAGATTACTACGGTATTTTCATTGAGGAGTAAGGTTGACTTATATTTTGAAGAATCAATGAATTTATGGTGGACTTATAGTAATTTAGGTTTCTTATAGAAATGAATAATCTATCTTTGGTAAAATATGATTAGGTTAGCTACTTTTGTTATAAGATGTTAGGAGTGGTTGATGTTGTTTGGAGATGAATGATAAAGATTATATTGGAAGACAATTTAATCAAGCCCGTCTTGTATTTGGGTTCAATCTTAGTTTGAGTTATTTTGAGGAAATTTAAGGACAGTTATTTACAGAATGGTCTATGATGAACTCTGGGTAGTACCGTGGAACTTTGATAATTTAAAAGTATTTTCCCTTCCTATGGGATTCTTTCTTTTTGATGATTTCTTTTATCTTACCCTTTCTGTTTTTGGGATAAATGTTTAAAGATAGATTGTTTTTCTTTTCTGGAATACGTGATTCTCTAGATTTATATTAATTTTATTTTGATGAGACCAAGTGTTTTTTAATGCTCATCGTTTTGGGAAAATATTAGTTTTGGTAGAAACTTATTAAAGGACTAAACTCTACTTGAAGGTAGGTATATTTACTTATGTTTTTATTCTATGTAGTAAATGAATTCCTCAAAACTATGAAAAGGAACAAAAAACAAAAAACGTTGTCTGTAAACGTTTCCTACTAGGAAATAAAATACCGTTTGACCCATCATAAGTTTGTAATTTTATTGTTGTTAACTTTCTCCTAATAACGTTTTCTATCACTCTCCCTTAGAATATGACCCTTTGTTTTTTTCCTCCATGTCCATGTTTTCCTACATGGGATCCTAGTATGGGTTAACTCGGGTGAACTTTTAATTCCCTTTCTTTCTTTTAAAGTAATAGTTTTACTGACTCCTTTTCTGGTGTAGGACATTCAATGAAATTTCAATACCCAATTTTAAAAATTGTGAGGATGAAATTTATTAATGGGGGAAGATTGTAACTACCCAAAATTTTGAATATATCTTGTTTCTTAATTTTGTGTGATTTTATTTTTTTTATACTCAACAAAACTATTTTATTTGATAACAGGTGTATAATTAAAATGAGACCGTTGTGTTTTGACTGTTATATGACCATTTGTCAATATGACTGCTGGAAACTAAACGTTTCGATTATTGTCTCTAAATACAAGTAATCTTGGTTAATTAATATAGAAAGAAGATTTGATGGCCTCACCTAGGAGTCTTGGACCGATCGAAGCCCATCTAACAGAACATGGGAAGTAGGTAGCACCACTGGGCTTTGCTCTGGACCAAACCCAAGATGAACTTTATCGTGTGAAGCTAGAACGGAATCGCCTTCGCGAGAAGTTCAACCTGATAGAAATTACTACTCGTGCGATGTTGGCTGAGCCTCACTCGGATTCTCTCACCTTAGCACATCTTACACTTAGGTCCTATGCTGGTGTGATAAGGGCCTATGTAAGGAGACCGTAACTTCCTTGTGTAATCATTTTTTTTAAATAAAAATTTTGATCTCTTCTTATGATGAAGTTTATGAATTTCTAAATGTCCGGCTAAATATAGTATGCATATTTTTGATGAATTTTAGAGAAAAGATATTTTAAAAATGATTATGTAAACCTTAAATAATTAAAAAATGTGTAATGATTTTCAAAAAAATGGTCTTCTACAATTATGTTCAGTACGAAATTTAGAGTCTAATAAGATCAACATAATTTTTGATGAATAGTAAATTATGAATAGTGATTTTATGCTTAGGATTAGTAATGTGACCAAATTGATTAGTAATCTCACTTAAAGAAAATATTAATATAATCTAGGCACTTTGATTAAGTAATGTGATTCAAAAAAATGGTTAAATAACGGTTTCATAACTTATTATACAAGTATTAGTTTTTTCGGGTGAATAGTGTTTTTTAATTAAAAATTAAATTAAAAATATTTATAGAAATATTTTTATAAAATGTATTTCTTTTTTGAACTCAGAGCATCCATATTATGTTATGCTAATTTTTGGGGATTTTTCTGAAAAAAATGAATTTTCGGTGAATAGTGTATTTATTTTAAAAATAAATTAAAAGTATTTGGAAAATTATTTTTAAAAAATGGAGTTCATTTTTGAAATCAGAGCATTGATATTTGGTTACAGTGAAATTTTGGGATTTTTCTGAGAAAGTTGAATTTTCGATGAAAAGTGAAAATACAGTTTTAGGGTTTCGGTATGTTTAATGACATCATAACTATGTCATGATGATGTGATGAGATTTTTTAAGGGTTGGCCGACCAAAGGTGACAAATTATTGTATGGGGGGACCCATGTGGCCAATACAATGGGCAAATACCATGGGCAAGCCCATGGTTTTTCCAAAACCACCAATGAGGTGTCTCTTGACCATTAATGCCTCGCCCCCTCACATTCCCTATAAATACCAATCCATTCTCTCATCCTTTGGACTCCAAAATTGTTCTCAACGAATTTCTGGTCTCCTTACCTCCCATGGAGTCCTCCAAAGGTGCCCTCAAGCCTCTCAAGATCCCAGCCTTTGAGTTTTAAGAGTTACGTTTAATGTAAGGGATCCAAACACTCTCTTTCTTTTCAAATACTCTCTTTTATGTCATTTCATTTATAATCCATGTTATTATGTTTAAGGATGTTCTTTTATATTCCTCTTACTTCCCTTTTCATGTTCATATGATGATATATCCCCTATTACTCTCATCATTTCGTTTTATGAATGTTTAAGTGGCGACGTTAGGCTGCATAAATTTTTTTAACGGATTCTTTCACCTCTCTCATTTTCAAGTTCTATTTTCTTGTCAAGTCTTTCAAGTACCTTTTTATTAGGTTGGGGTATGATCTCTATATATATCATACTGAACTCCTATGTTTATATTATGAGAGACCATATTTTATCTCTTCTATTCAGTATTTTTATGTTTTATGAGGCGCCGTTAGACTGCTGAATGTTTAAGGGATTTTTCACCCATCTATTTTTCAAAGTTCTACATTCATGTCATGTCCTTCATGTTTCTTTTTATTATGTTGGTATATGATATATATATCTATAATACTGATCTTTTATGTTCATATGATGAGAGACCCTATTTTGATCTCGTCAATTCATTTTTTTTGATGTTTATGTGGCGCCGTTTGGCTACCGAATTTTTAAGGGATTCGCTCGCCTTTCTCATTATTCAAAGTTCTACTTTCATGTAAAGTATTTCAAGTTCCCTTTTATTATTTTGGGGGTATGATACCTATATATATCATACTGATATTTTATGTTCATATTATGAGATACCCTATTTGATCTCTTCAATTAATTTTTGTTGAAGTTTAAGTGGCGCCGTTAGGCTGCCGAATTTTTAAGGGATTCGCCCCCCTTCCTCAATTTTCAAATTTCTACTTTCATGTCAAATATTTCAAGTTTCATTTTATTTTGTTGGGGTATGATCTATATATCTATATTACTGATCTGTTATGTTCATATGATGAGATACCCTATTTGATCTCTTCAATTCATTTTTGTTAAAGTTTTAAGTTGCGCCGTTAGGCTGCCGAATTTTTATAAGAGAAATCTTATTTTTGTCTTCCTTCCATGTTATTCATTTTATATGTTATATAATTAAAATTTAATTACCATGTTCATATATCCTCCATATTTTGTCCCTCTACTATTTTATGGGTCATTTATGAATGTTTTACCCATGTCCCCTCTCTTTTCAATGTTTTCTAAAACCCCAGAACATAGTCGTTATGCTGCAGAATTTCCGTCTCAAAATGTCTCCCTCTCTTGTTCTAAAGTTATTTTATTTTATTATGTGAATACTCAAAGCTCTATGTTCTATATGGGTACTCAAATATATACCAAAATTTTCTTTTTGAAATTCTGGGATTTACATACATGAGACCCACCTTCTTTTTGTCTGGATTTTAAAGTGACACAAAGATCATGTATTTAAAGATGTTTTTAAAATGTTATGATTATGAAATGAAACCCATTCCTTTTATGATATATGGGTTGTTTATGAAAAGATTTATGATGATATATGTGGCTCACATGATAATTAATACATGTCAAGGGTGCGCCCAGATAGCACTCTAATGCATTGGGTAAAGACATTATCTCTAGAGATGACCATTTAGACTGATTCCTTGGTGAATAACCTTGGTAATTTTTAATGACACCTTGGGGATGGACCGTGGTGAAACGAAATTATTGTCAATATTAAATGTTGTATCCACATATTCATGTTATAAAAAATTTTATTTTTATTATGATATGCCTCATGATTTCATTCTCATGGCTTAATGTTCTTTTCGTGAGTTTATTGATGTATCTCATGTTCACATGTTAAATGATTCCCTTATTTCCCTTACTAGGACTTCTGCTCACCCTTTCTTTTGATGTATGTCCCCAGTTTATGAGATGCAGTAATGAGCCTAGGATGAACATGAGGCGAAGCCTTTCAAGTGTTCAAGAAGAATGTTTTATGTTTTCATGTTTTAAGTTCCTGGTTTCCAAGACACTAAATGCCAAAGATCCTCGGTTTTGTAAAATGTAATGAAAGTTTATGTGATAAAAAGGCGGGATGATATACTTTTCATTAGTATGTACTGATTTTTACTTTACATGTTTACACATTTATTTTAATACAATGTGATTTCATTAATGAGTGTTCTCTTTTTAAAAATGAAATGTGATTTCATTGTGGAAATGTTATTTTTCACTTATTATTTATTTATTTATTATTATTGTGTTATGATTCATGGGAATTTCTTATTTATATAGGTTGTTCTGTGATACACTATGGAAAGTGAGCCCATAATATCTCTCCAATGAATTTGGTAATGAGATAGAGTTTATCGGTTCAGTTTATCTTTAGAGATTTAAGGAATATACTATGATGGGTTTTCCAATAATATCCATTAAGGTTACATACAATGTATTTGTGAATGCTTAAATGTAATTATGATATGGAAGCCATAATCCTCATTTTGGACTTATGCTTGTTAATAAGTATTTCATGATTCTTATGACTTCTTGAGTTATATTAAATATCTTCTTGTTTATGAGTTAAAAGTATTATTTCATGGGATTATATGCATTAATGGACTGACATTATCCATCCCTATATTCTTTCCCTTCATAATATTTTTGTCATCATACCATGTTTTTAAAATGTAATTACAGGGTTTAAGAATAGGTAAAAGAAAAGTGGATTCTAATATTAATTATATGAATATTTTTATCAAAAAAACATGTTTAATTTTATGGGGATTCATTTTGGAAAAAAATGTATAGTGAGTAGAAGTTTCTACTTTTTAATATTTGAGTTATTAGGTAAAAGTTATGACCTAATTCTCTAAAATTCTAATCCTTAAAATATCATTAATGGGAATTATTTATTCAACTCAATATTATTTAATTTTTAAGGTTGGGGCCATGTAGTTGGTATTATAGGTTAGTTTCAACAACTTTAGGGATTATTAATTTTGGTTAAACATATGGTAACATTATATTTCTATTCATTTATTTAAATCTGTGTTCAATAACTTTTTTTGACTAGGGAAAGTCAGTTACTAATGGAAGGATGATGATCTCAAACAGAATTCTAATCTCTTCTTTATGACATCCTTGCAATAATTTTTTTAAATTCGAGTCCGAAAGTTTAGGAATAATTTTGTAACACACAAGTCACTTTCAAGAAGTTGTCTGAGAAATCAAAAACCTCCACTATACCTTAATACAATCGTGGATAATTTTTAATTTTTTATCCAATATTATTTTCTCAAAATTTTTATATTTTCAAAAGAAGGAAAATATGATCTTGGAAATTTTAGATATTTTACCGTATCATAAGAATAGGGATCATATTATGATTTTCAAAAAGCTAATGAAGAATGAGAGCTTTGTGAAAACTATTTATATTATATTTTAAAATATATTCATTCATAACATACGTATGATATTTTAAAAGGACCATTTATTGAGTGACTTTAACTCAAACCCCATTTGAATGGTTTAAAAAAATTGTGTTTTATCATATTTTTTGAAATTATATGTCATAAATTATTTTATTCCAAAATTATTTTTTTTGTGAATAAACATACAAACACATGATTTAGAAAGTTTAGTTGGACAAACGAAGCAAGTGATTTTGAAGAATATCAAAATCATTGTTGTAATGCATAGAACTCTTACCTACTTGGACTAAATGATGATCAAAGTAGGTGGACACTATGATCAAGGTATGATGTTATGTCTTTCGGGAAGAGTTTTATGAAATCATTTGTAGGTAAAAAACATATATATATATATATATATATATATAATATCATGAATTGAGATATTGAGGTCATTAATTATTGGGATGAAAATGAGAGCCATGAAACAACCTTTAAGGTTAAATCATGTTATAGTGATTTTTTAGTATTTTATCACATATAGGGAGTATTATTTAGGAATGACACAATTTTAGAAAAATGAAAACCCACATGAGGGGTGAAAAATCGTCACATCCGGAAAGTCCATGGGGATCATACCCACAATTGAAGTGTGAGAAGGGTCCATCATCCACCACTAGCCTACGTGATGTCCCTGGTTAGTATGAATTAATTTTTTTTGTTCAATGAGTTTTTGGAAGATGAATAATTTGATATATGTAACATATGTTTATCAAATATATATCCATGGTATTGGAAAATGATTTGGAGTCTACGTATTAAATTATATTTTGGAATATGTTCACAAAATTGGGAACCTTATATGCCCATGGAAAATAGAATACTAGGGGATATTATTTGAGCATTAATGGTCTAACAATATTTTGTATTTTATTATGTTTTTATTGGAGACATATAGATATTTGTGTTATTTATAGAAATAATTAATATATCATGGAGAATATGTGATTAGGAGATTATTTTTTGGGATGAGACATTTCAGTGAATTCTTTTATTTTGGAGGTAAATGTTAAAACATATCCAGCAGTACTATGTATTCAAATATTTCTGAATTTTGGGGTTCAAGCTAAGTTTTTATTATTTTAAGAGTTTTAAGGAATTTTATTTGTTGAATGGTCTATGTTGGGACTTTTGGTTTTACGTTTTAATTTTAGATATAAAATGTAGTTTTTCACCATCCTAATGATTATTTTATAAAAAAAATTATTATCATATACAATAAATTTTGGTTTGGTTTAATGTTTAATTATAATTAATATAGGTAGTTAATATTTTTGGATTTTGGGATTATCAATAAGTTGATTCTAGTGCTTTAGGTGAAAAAATCATTTTAAATACTCATCGTTTGGAGAAAAAAGTAGAGTTTGAGGCGTAATATAATTAAAGGATGAAACTATAATTTTCATGTAGGTTTGTTATCTTAAGTTCTAATTATTAGTTGTAAAATTAATACTCAAATCGATGAAAAATATCATAAAACAAAAAAATGTATATTTAATTTTCCCTCTATGAAATAAAATTCCATTTAACCCATCACATGTTTGTAGGTTTTCTATTATTAACATTCTCCTGGTTAACTTTACTATCACTCTCCATCCAAACATGATTGTTAGTTTTTCTTCCATATCCAGGTCTTTCTACATGGAATCATAGTATGTGTTATCTCGGGTGTCCTTTTTAATTAAATAGTTTTCTTTTACCACATATGTTTTATTAACTTTTTTCTAATGTGGGAATTTATTAAATTAATTTTTAATAGGTAATCCATGGTTACCAAGTTCAAATTTAAAATTACAGGGACACAATTTCCAAAAGGGGGAATGATGTACCTTATCAGGTAATTATATAATAATACACTTTCATATTTATAAATATTTATGAATTTTTTTGTACTTTTAATTTAATTGGAATTCTATGTATGATAACGTACCTGACAAACCACAATTATTTTCTCCAAAATCTTACGTTGTATGTAAGACTGAATTATACTGAAAAATAACATATTATTACTACTATTATTTTATGTGGTAGTTATATTTTATCCAATAGAATATATATAATGAAAAATATTAAATATATTATACAAATATGGTTTAATTTTTTTTATATACTGATTTTTTGGTAAGAAAATAAAAACTAATTGATTATAATGGATGTGTTTTTAAGAAAAACAATTTGATTTTTAATAATTATCTTTATTAAATATTAAAATCACTATTTATGGATTATATTATGGAATAATAAATCAAATATGGTGTTTAAAATTCATATTATACATTTTCTTAACATTATTTAAGAACAAAAACATTTATGGAAAAAAATATTGTTTTTAAAAAAATGCAGTCTTACCGCCTTTTGATCGTAAACCTTTAATAATTTTTTTTTTTAATTTTACATGTTCTTTTTGAAAAAATAAACTTCTCTTTAGAAGAGGGACATCAAAAATAACTTTTTTTTATTTTTTTTTATTTTTCAAATAAAATTCGTTTTTAATGAATAGTGAAAAATACTGCATTTTAATTCTAAATTGCCTTTTCAAATAATTTTATTATGTAGTTATATTATCATTATAATTGAATTTAAATAATAAATAATTATTTTTTATAATGTAATCCAATTTTTTTTATTGGATGTATGTTCACATTGAAATTATATATAAATGCATGAGAATGTAATGGTGGTTTTTACATTATAAAAACTCATTTTCTCATTTTGACAATGAGGTTTAATTTTAAAATAATTAATAAAAATTATGAATTTTTTATTATAAAAAATGGATTCCATATTATTAATTATGAAGACTAAATTATTTAAATATGTCCATTTTATTTTTTGGACTGTATGAATAGTAACATCAGTAGTTATTTTAATTACCATAGTTAAGGGTAAAATTGGTAATTAAAGGTAAAAATAATTTTATAATAATATAAATCTACCCTAAAACATTCCTGATTTTAATTATATGAGTGTATCCCAACCATGATTGATCTTGATTTTTTAAGACCACTTGGTTCCACTTTTATGCGATTATGACACTTATAAATATTTTATTTTAATTAATGACCATGATTTTATTATCACAACCCTTATAATATACCAATTTTAATTTGGGGCTATAAAATTGATCTATTCATATATAAAAAGTTATTATAAATCTAAAAATATTACCTACGTAATGGTAATTTATTTATATTTTTTAAAAATTTAATAATTAAATTAAATGGTAACATAACGTTTATGTAGTAATATCTAATTAATGAAAAAATTGAGTAAATGAGATTATACATTTTGAAATAAATATTATCTGACACATTTAAATCCATATAAAAAATTTATGTATAAATATGTCATGTTTTTTATTATTTTAATGTAGTTTTTGAATTAATATTAATGTTCTGATATTTTTAAAATTTGGCTATTGAATACTTTTGATATTTACACTATTGGTATTCTTGAAATATAAAATATTTTATTAAATTATATTAAATTCATAAAAATATAATATTCAGAAAAATATTAATGATAAGTCCCAAGGTGGAATAAATGGAACTTTTGTGGGTCTCTTGATGGGTTATGGTAATTATATTAACCCACAAATTGTAAATAATGTAATATCATAGTTGGATTGAACACTTTAAAAAATGGAGAAACCAATAAGATAAGGAATAAAATAAAATAAAATAAAAACCAATCTAATTGTAATTTGAGGATGGGGATTTGATCCAAAATATACATAAATTGTAAATAAATTATTTTGGTCCCATTTAGAATCAAAATTCAATTTATATTAATTTAATATTTTAAGAGTTTCAAGGGTGCTCCTCCCCGTTTAGATAAATAGCTATGCACTTTTATCTAATAATTACCCTTCCAAAGCCCTTTGGTTCGGTTGCAATCTACCAAAAAAAAAACTTCCCAGAATCCCTCCTAAAATTATTGAGGACATTGATTAGTCATAACACCATTCATAGATGTGTTAATGAATTTTTCAATGTTGATCAACCGAAGGAGAGGAATATATCTATTGTACGTGACGAGTCTGACTCAATGTAAGGGAACTTGTATCAATGTCATTTCATTATGGAATATCATGATATTTTGAACCATTATTAACCTTTAATTTGTATATAAAACCCTTCTATCATTTTATATCATGAATAACTATATTATTATGATATTTAATGCGTTGTTCAATGTTACTATTTAATTAATTATATTCAAGTGTTTCTTAAGTTGTATGGGACTCTTTGAATAAAATATAATTTTAAATATTTAAAAGAGTTATTAATATAAATATATATTATTAGTGTCAATGTATCAAAATTAATTTTAAGTTTTTATTTATATGTACACAAATATTTTAAAATGATTATTTCTTTTAATATTTCAACATGGTATTGGACACTTTGATTCAAAAATGATAGGTTTAATTGGGTTAATTGTGTTTATAAAATGGATTGATTATTTCAATAACATAGAATGTATTTATTATATATTGAATTAATGGAATTTCTCATTTTCATGTCACTATTACATATTGATGTTTACATTACAATTTATACACATTTATTTTAAAACAATGTGTTTTCATTTATTATTGTACGATCTGTAAGGATGAAATGTGATTACAAAGTCTAAATGATATTTTTCCATTATTCTTTTTAGGTGTTATGATTATGTTATAGTTCTTGAGAATTTCTTTTGTACAAGGGCGGTTCCATGATAAACTAATGGGTGGTGAGTCCACAATAGCTCTCCAATGCATTAGGTAATGAGATGGAGTTAACCAGTCAAGTTTCACTTCAGATATTTAAGGAATATACATTGATGGGAATTCTAAATGTAAAAAACAAAGGTTTCCCCGTATTTTTTTAATGATACAGTGTAAGTATGATATGGATTCCATAAGTTACCTTTATTATTTATTATTTATAATTAGTTTTTTGTGATTCTTAAGAAATCATGAGGTTCGATAAAGAGACTATCATTTACCAGTAAAATTTCTGATATCATGGGATTATAAGTATTAATAGAATAATTTTTATTTTTCCTGATCTTATTTCCCTTATGGAGATTTTTGTGCTCCTATCATGTTTTTTAAATTTTTTTACTGAGTGTAAGGATGGGTATGAAAAATGGAGATGCCAATATGACTAATAAAAATATTTTTATAAAAAATGAAATCATATAATATTTTTTATATTTTCTACTTTGTAAAAAATTTATAGTGAGTATAAGGTTCTACATTGTAATATTTGAGTTGATGTAATATTTAAGTCCCATTTTTCTAAGATTATAAAACTGATAAATCCTCAATATGAACTCTTGATTAAAATCAATATTATATAATGTTGAAGAATGGGGCATTATATGCATAACATATTTAATAATAATTTATCCATATTTATATATTTCATTGGATTGAGATATGGGTCTCACTCAGCACATAATGGAAATCATATGTATGTGTACCACATAATCATAAAACGTTCATCATTGTATATCCCATGTAATGAAATAGGTTTTATAGAAATATAGTTATATAATAACCAATGGAAAAGTGATAGGTTTAATATTCATTTCATTAATTTAAGATAGCATAACCCGTGGTAAGAAGTTAGTTTATAAATATTTTATCCTAATATAACATGTGGAGAGAAATGGGTTTCCTAAAACATTTATCTTCATATAACCCATGGAAGTGCAACAAGTTAATAAAACATTGTTTCCTCATAAAACATTCAAATTAAAAATAATAATGGAATCCATGGTACATATCTTTATAAAATAAAACAATATATCTAACAATGTTATATTTTATGGAGAATGTTTTTTGTAGGAAAATCAATTAGATTATTTATTGAGGAAAATAAATATTCATTAATATTTTTTAAACACATAAAACATTTTAGAAATTTTTCTCATTGAAAATATACTTGTAATATTATAATGTAATATTGAAATAAAAAAATGCTCTTGATGGATTGAAATTTAATTCATGTTGAATTTGTTAAAACAACAATTCCATTCACATTATTTGTAAAACCAAAATAGGAATTCCTTTTTAAAAGATACGTTGTTCCAAATAAAAATTGTGGAAAAATAAATCTTTTTTGAATTTTTCATAATAAATCATTTTAATAATTATGAAAAAAATTTGAAAAATGTTTTAGAAAACATGGGGATTTAAGACAAGGAGGTTTTTACTGAAGTGACAAATAAGAGTTATTTTTTAATATTTTTTTGGAACAATTTAGTGCATAAATACCCGAAAATAATGGGAAAAATTGTATTCATGTGAAAATAGTAGTGTAATATAGAATATAAGCATTTATTATGAAATTTATCAAAATATTTGTTCATCAAACACCTAATCTTAAACAATTATGATAAACAATAACAATGTAACTTAAAATATTTACCAATTTGGTAACATTGAATCATAATCCCTATAATAGAATAACATTAAATGATATGTAAAATATCATTTGAATTGATAAAATCATAATATTATATTTCAATGTGTATTTATATTCAACATATAAAATAATTTATGTACACAACATAGCTTATGTATCTAGGAACAAAAATTGAGTCAACAATACTGTTCTATATTACTAACTTTTGAACCTTAAACACCCCGAAAGAGAGATATGAAAATTGATATTTAAATACAAATACTTTTTAGGTGGACCATCATATAATAACGTCATTTGAGTTATATACAACACTTAATACTAATAATTTTTGAATAAGAAATGAGTCTCACATAATTAAATAAGCGAGACATGAGTCTCTTACCACTTTAGTAATCTTATAAATCATTAGACCCAAAAAAATCACAACGTTAAAATAAAATTTTAATATAATTATAATAATTAGACTCATAATATGAAATTTCTAATGGGAATTTTATTCACCAAAAAATAAAATATATGTAAATTTTTAAACATCTCTTATAAAGAAGTGGGAGATTATAAATCTATCACCACTTGAAAATTGACTTCCATCATACAAATTCAAACATCCATTATAATAAATGTATTCTTTAGGAATCTAATTATGAATAATAAACATACTATAATATCATATATAACCCTGTTATAAATTTTCAATAACCTTATATTAATAATTCATTTAGGAAATCAATATTTTATGGTGTTAACAGATTCATTTTTTCATGAGATTTTTGGTTTAGTTGTTATGGTTATTGTACATTAATAATTTTTGAATCACCAAGATAAGGTTAAATCTGAAATTAATATCATATATTTTTATTAAATACATATTTACATTCATTCACAATATTTTCACACAGTTAGATTAAATAAATTGTTCATAGAGACTGTAGGCTATATGTACGGATAAATGATGTTTCTATCTTTTGATGAATGAAATAATAGAATAGTAATTAATTTATAACATTAAAATCTACTTATTATTCCATAAATATAACACATGTTCAATAATATATTATTAATTACCATACATGTAAATATTTATTGAAAATGATTCATATCGCTTCGTGATGAAGTAGTCTTTCGTGCACATGTGCGACATTAATGTATCCCTGATCAACTGGGAAGAAAAAAATGATACAAAGGATATTATATTTCCCGATATGAAATTCTGTTAAAAATATCATATAAATAAACTAAATCAATCAATTCACCAATCATGTTGGGTGGTAATGTAAATCAATTTTTTTTGTTCATGGGGTGGTAGTCCTCCGTACACATGATCAATAGTTTTGTTTCTCATTTGATAGATGTGTAGGCGAATATAAATTATTAAATTCATATAGTAAAATATATGTTTATATGAATTAGATTTTTTGTTTTATTTTATGATTTAAGAATAAATTAATTGTGGATATATAAAATACAAAAATAAATATCTTAGTGAATACTATTAGCTTCTCTTAGAAAAACTGCACCTGGTTATCATTTTAAAGACCTTAATATTTCTCTATTGGGAAGAACATAAGATATATAAAATCTATAATGATATTGGGGAGGGTTATATTATGGTTTCTTATAAAATATCTGAGTTGAGAGAGTTAATTATTTTAATGGTGGTTGTGGTAATTTATAAGTGGGGAAAGAAAAAACATGAAAACTCTTTAGATAATCCATATAAGAATATAAACTAAATAACTATCATTTCCACAAAAAAATATTATGCATTTCTATATATTCAAAAAATTTATGTATAATTTCCACATATTTAAATAATAAATTAATTTTATAGGTTTTATAATCAGTTTAACCCTTAAATTATTTGTTTATCCCTTAGTGAACCCATTTTACCTTAAACATGAAAATTAATTTTTACTATTTTCACAGCTCATTTAGGAAAAAATTATGTTAAACAAATTTGATAATATATATTTTCCCACATCCAAATTTGGAATCTACATTGCCAAATACACATTATACATTTTAGAAAAATTAATTTAAAATTTATCCAACATATTCAATATAAAAGAGGGTTTACGAAATAACAATGTACCAAAATTTAGATGTTTTTTATATTTAAATGACCCCAACTAAAAAATTGGATAATTATATATAATTTAATAAAATTAATATCAAGAATAGTTTAAAACATAATTAAACTTTATAAGTAATTTAAATAAAAAGGTGTTTTTATTAGAATTTATTATATTGAACTATTTATTAAAAAATTAATATTTTCAAAAAAATCTCTACAATTCACCCTAATATAATTTTTACATGTTGATTTATAAAATTAAATTAATATTTGAAATAATTTTATAAAGTGTTTTTAATAATAATTATTAATATAAATTTGAAAATATGTTTGAAAGTATATTTTTAGAAAATTAATTGTTTTAATCATAAAATAATATCTATTGATATATATTTTTAGTGGAAAACATATGAAATATTTTAAAATGATTGTTGAATACACGATATATAAATTTCTTAAAAATAACTATCGAAAGATGGTTTTTTAATCCATTGAGTAAACATGATTCAGTTTGTATACAGATAATTATTTTATAAAAACATTTCCTTCTTTAAAAAAAATTATTTTCATTTTTAATTATTCGATCAGGAAACAAATCATTTTGTATTAATGTGTAAAAAATATATTTTAATAATTTAGTTAATCTTATTCATACATTACACTTAAATGATTTGGAGTCTACTATGATTTTATATAACAATATTTTAAAAGTAAGTTGTGTTTTGTTTTAACTCTATTATTCATGGAACACAAGAAAAACCCAGTGTCTCAGGCAGCACAAGTTAAACATAGTGTTGCATGTAATGGAAATTTTGAAAATTATTATATTTATATAAAAAAATATTTCCCTAAATCTCTGAGTGTTACATTCTACCACCATTAAAATGAAATTTAATGCTGAAATTGTTTACATTTTTACAAATAACTAAGTAGTGTTCTCCCCATTACATCCTCTAGTCACTGGGTTCATTCCCTAGTATGGTGGCTTTTTTATAAAACATTGGCCATTTGAATGGTCTTGATTTGTGGAAATATCCCTAGATGAATCATAATATTAATTGGTTGTTTATTATCAAAAATATCAATCTCCAGTGGTAAAACCTTTTAGTATATTACTTATGAAATTTTAAGTATATACATCGTGAGGAGATATACATGGAACACATCATGAACCAGATATATATTTACGAAAAGAAACAAATGATAAGATATTGTCTTCATATGATAATGTATTATAATGGGACCGATATACCTTGGGAATATTTTCCCCATACTTATCACATGGTTAAATTCATAGAAATACCTTATCACTAGCATCAAATTTTACATCATGTCAAGGATTTTCTGTACAACATTTCGGTCAACTTTTTTTCTATCTTTACTTGTTTCTAAATGGCCCAGAAATTATCTTCCATCTCACCACCTTTCATAGTTCCCAATAACATTCTTTCTGCAACACCATTAACACATATTGGTTTTATACTTTTCCTTCTATAATTTTCCATTAAAATGAGCCATCAAAATTCTTAAGTGAACCCTATTTTCACAAGAAAAATAAAATTTTGGAGGATGTTTACCCAAAAACAATTTAAATCCATTAATAGAGACAAATAATATCATATTGGGTTTTAATTATAGTTAGAAACTGATAATATATTAGGGTATGATACATAGTGGTGAAACACAACTATGTATCAAGATATTTTTTTTAGATTTCCTGAATACATCGAAGTAAACATCATGTCTCAAACAGATATAATTAAGCATGCTACCCAATGAATACTTACCACTTTATTAATGTATATTTTATAAAGAACATCCAAAAATAAATATTTTCTATTAGCATTGAAGTGGTATGAAATCATAAGGATATCCTCTAAAACCCATAATTAGCTTAACTTTATAGATAATATACCCCCTAAATGTTACCAGTAACTTTGATAATATTTACAAAATTCATAAATCCATTATTTTTTTTGAGAAATATGGAGTTAGTGCCTATTTTATTAAAACCCAAAAAATTATTAAAACCCCAGAACATATGAGATAACAAAGAAAACTCTAAAATTAAAAGTTTGTTACCCATATTTTTCATCAGCCGAACAATGAGACTAAATTCTTATACACTCATTATAGGACATGCGTCCCTTACACAACCATGTCCATGAAAACCCACTATACCCATGATTAGAGGAATAGATTGAAGCCTTTTATGTAGAGTCTCAACATCAGTGCTATCAGAATCATAGATATTCTCCTGCTTATCTTCCCAATTTCAAATAGAAGTTTTTCTCCTAATTGATTTTATCATTGTTAATCATATATCATGATAGTTGATTAAGCATAATAATTATATAATTATCTCCAATAATACTCCAATATGGTTTCTCATTATCACAAAAGTGTCCATACGATTCTATGTTGACATGTCTCTTATAGGTTCATTCTATTGACAAAGACCGAAAAACATAGTTTGAGAAACTTTATGAATAATGGAAGACCATATTATCATGAAAAATATATTATAGGATGACTAAATAACAATGATTTATTTTTATACTATGAAACATTAAGTTTTTCCACATTCTTTAATGGGTAGAATACTTTTAAATCATTCAAGGTAGTTAAGGAAGAGTTCGGGAACTTCCAAATCATATCCCCTAGGAGTGTCAAAGTTGTATTGTGGAAATTCCCATTGCAATGTAGTAGGTTGAGAAAAATTTCAACTGAATGAACAATTTTCAATGTTATTTCTCCAATTTTCTTCTATCATTGAGCCACAATCAATTGTATTATCTAGATACAGATGTAATTTATTGGAAACCTCTCACTCTATCGTTTTCCAAAATTCCAAGTCATTTTCCTATACATTGAATCATCCTTATACATTTCCTTATATATATCCCCCGAAATATCATTTGAAAAATTCCTAGGGATGTCACTACATTATTCAAATCCTAGTTTGAAATGGTAAACTAAACCTATTATTTTATACAAAATATTGAAACATATTAGTTTATATATTTATATTACATATTTTAAGATTAATATTCAATACATTATAAACAAATTAATGAGAAACATTATAGTTTTTTTCATTTGGACACTATGTACATAATCTTCTAATTTGTGAAGTATATTCAATTTCTCTCATAAATATCATCCCCAAAAGTACTCTTCAAAAACATACCCTATGTAAAACCATTCTTCAAAACCCATGTAAAGGAAAAATAGGAAATGGTGAGATCATGTGTTTAGTAAGATAACTCATGTGAGAAACAGAATCCTTACATGAAAATATGGGTATGATAACATGATCATAAAATTTAAAAACCATGCCCTACTCATTAAATATAATAATCTGGTTCTGTGAAATAAATATTGGAATTTCATAAGATATGAATCATAATGTCATCAAATAATATGATCCATGAGAGCCTAACATTTGCATAAGACATAACATTATGCAATAAACATCATATTAGGATATGGTCATGTATAAATTGTGATGATAAGATTGTGAACATTTATAAATTGAAAATGGTACACTCATTAGGATAAGGAAAATAAATAAGGTCCCGACATAAACATATGTAAATGTGATAAGATCCACGCGTAACATTATGGATATGAAATAAAGGTATACACATAACACTATGAACTTGTAATCATGTTAACACATAATGTTTTGAACATGTAATTAGGTTCATTTATAACAATGGGAATATGTAATCATGTTCACGAATAAAATTGTAACCTGTAATAAATTTTACATATTACATATGTCAAGAACCAACCCGGGTCGACCCTGAACCGGTCACCCGAGCCAATCCGTAACAAGTCCCGAGGGGTGTTCCCGATCACCCTGAGATGGAAACCAGTGCCAAGCATCAAAATTCAATAGTTGGGAATGATTTGGCCCATAAGAAAAAGATAAACAAATAAAAAACTGATAGTAAAGATAAAAATGGAAGCGGGAAGAGATTAAAACCGAACACAATGCCTTGTGACCTCCTAGGTCACCACCCAACTCAAGAACACATTACTCCAACATTGAGTAGCTAAATCAGGAACCTGCACGAGAAACTGAACGTGCAACTGGAAAGATATAGTAGGCGTGAGCACCGAGATGCTCAGTAGGGATTCCAGAAATAAACCACTGAATCCAAAAATTCTCTCTTCCAAATTAGTCCACTAAAAGATGTTTGAAATATAGATATAAAAGTAGGGTTTTCAGATTTTATAATATGCATCATGTTTTTCTCATTTAAAAACCTAACACACACTACACACTATTTCCAAAATTATTTTCCATTTTGTAAATGAAATCCAAAACAAAGAATTCCAAAGTTGGGCTTGAGTAAATAAGTAAAAGTGCAACTGAAAATAAACCAGTGTAACGAAACATAAACAAGAAATGTAAATAATCCTGTAACCATGGGTGATCCTAAACATCCCTAGAAGACCCATGGATGTACTTGGTTTCAGAACCACCTACCGGCATATGGTGATGCTCTTAAGTCTATAACCAACTGGCTGCCCTAACTAACCAATCTAGTGGAAAATCCCACCTAGCCTAACAACAAATCCAGGGGGAACCAACCCGTATAATCGGGGTTGGTCAGCAACCATCACTCGAACATCTAAAAGTCTCCCAGGAACCCATGGTGGTTACAATAATACAATGTATGTAGGATGTCCCTCGCACGCGTGACTCTTCTCGCCGCACTTGCCTACCCCAAACACGGACACTTCCTATACGTTCACCCACAAAGGGTTACCTTAGATATGATTGCCCCATATATTTATATATAAGAATACATGTCAAACATAAAAAGTGCCAATAGGTCCATCACACCATTCAATTATCAAAACCACTTTGTGAAACACATGGAGTTGTAAATCGGGCCTCTATTTTTACATACTCTAATGCCATTATGAAAACATCATACAAGGTCTTCCAAAACAACTCTAAACACCACTTTTGTATTTTAAAATCCAAACGGGCCCTTAAGATCCAATTTCAAGAAATGCAATAAAAGTATTTAGTGATACTATATTAAAAAAACAAGCGAAACATTGTCTTACACCACACACTCAACAAAATATATAGACCAAAATCCAAACTGGCATATACACATGGATTTCATTTCAAACCAATTTAAAGAACCACACAAAGAGACCCACGTCATTTAGAAAATGAGAACCACTTATAAACCAAGGATTCAAGAAAAATACCAATTCCAAGAGACGCAAAATCATTTTTTAAAAAACACTAAGTTCCTTAAAACTAACCAATGTAGGGAAAAAAAGTTCAATAAAATGTTTCTACAAGAAAACGCCACTGATGTCAAAATGGAGGTTCCAAACATAATCAATATTTAATTAATAAAAACATAGGAATTAAATGGATTAAAATTGAGATCCAATGCAAGAAAACGCCTACAAATAACCAAAGAACCATTTCAAAGGTGTTTTTAACACATTTAACCATCAAAGAAACACTAAAATGAATAAGCTATCAGATTTATAAAGGTGTGAATAAAAATCATAAATTAAATGAAACCATGCAAGTGCCTATAGAAAACATAGGGAATAGAGAAGGGATGGAAAGGCCTACCTAGAACGACGATCAGGCCAAGCTTTCAAACTCAAAACCACACTCTGCTCACGTGCACACACTTTGACAAAAGCGCACACACTTGGAAATGATCTAAACTCCTTGAAACAACTCTTGAAACCAAAAAAATAAAGCGACACAGACCGATGCACCTTTCAATAAAAACCAAGGACTCAAAGATACAAACACGGCCCAAAAATAATGTGTACAACAAAGCAATGAATTAAAGGCATCACCTCGGACAACGATAGTGATCATAAGAACACAACAAAGCAAGATTGCACACCAAAATAATTATCCAAACTACAAATAAAATAGAAGGAAAATCAAAACACAATAACAACATTAAAAATAAACGTGTGTGTGATTCTAAAACTCACTTGGGATGGTGGCGGCGAACCAATACATCCGGCGTGGCCAAACGCGCCCCGCGAACAACGACAGAAGATCCAAAGAAATATTAATCGCTTCGCCTTCAGCAGCGGCAGACGGAATGTGGTCCTACATGACCCGAGGCACCCTTCGTGAACCCAGTGAAGTAAATTCGTTGCCGCGTTGGAGCATGCTAAGGTGCATCGCAAGGGAATCGGGTTCGTCAATGCTAGTAATCATACTGGGCATCGGGTTCTCGCTGCTGGTCGACAGACATGGGTGTCGGGTTCACCGGACAAATCCTTCAGAGGGAGGGGAGAAGCTTCTGCCGGTGGGTGGTGACAAAGGGGAAAAAATGAGGGGGAAGGTGGTCTCGTTTCCGCTGGAAAAGCAGAGGGGATCGGTTGGCGCGCGACCTGCACAAGGTGGGATGTCGGATCCCGGGCCGACGTGGAGAGGCGAGTATGGAGGGAAAGCCGGACAAAGAGGTGAGGTCTAGCCGAGAGGGGGAGACCGCGCATGGAGGAGGCCAGAGCAATAGGAGGTGAGGGCGAGTGCTAGGTAGGTACGTGATCCGCAGGAGGGGGAGACCGTGCTTAGTGGTGGCCACAGCAGCAGGAGGTGAGGTCGAGTGATGGGCAGGGAGGTGATCTGCATGTGGGGGAGACCGCGCTTGGTGGAGGCCGGAGCAGCAGGAGGTGAGGGCGAGCAATGGGAAGGGGCTCGCGGTGCTGCAAGAGGAAGGTCAGCTGGGAGGTGAGGCACACAACAAAAAAAGAAAGAAAGAAAGAGGGGGAGATGGTATTAGGGTTGCATTAGGGTAAAAAACATAATAAAAAAAATATAAATGATAATAATATTAATAATGAAAACAATTGATGTGTTAATAATAATAATAACCTACTAATAATAATAATAATAAGAATAATAAATTGATAATTATGATAATAATAATACTTCTAACAAAAATAAAAATAATAATAAAAATTTTAATTTTAAAAACATTATAATAATAATTACAATCATAATTTTATTCATTTTCTTTTAAATAATTAAAATTTTAATAACTAAATAATTATATCTACAACAATTTCATTGATAATATTATTAATAATCGCTAATAACAAAAATATTTTTATCTACAAAATAATAATATTATTATTATTACAAGTTAAACATTTAGCTTGTTTTATTTACATCAAACATTTTTTTTAAACATTACACATTTGTGTGGGCACTTGGGCTGATCACACGGTCACCTCCAACCATGTGATTTTCATGCACCAGTCTGACACCCACAAAACTATTAAACAGTAAAAACAAAATTTTGACCTGCTCTCAACTTGCGACTTGACGAAGCTAACCGAAGTCAATAAATAATAAAATAAAATAATAATAAAAAGGGTCGGGGTGTGACAATTCCCCCCACACAAAACATTCTTCCACCAGAAGGTCACCAAGCCAACAATTAACATAACTCAATTTCACGCCTAGAAAAACCGAAGAAAAAAACCGTGAATCTCGGGATGACCCCACTCTCCACACGGCACGCCTGACCAATTCAAGAGAAAAATGAAGCCCGAGGGTGAGGGGAGAACACGAGAGGGTTCTCCCCACCACAAGAATTTACTAATATGGAAACCTTGAAACTTGATCATACCACCCTCAAGGGGGTGCAAACATGGAAACTCCCAAACTGAACCCATTTAATTTCTCCACATGGACCGAACAACACCCAGAGACTTAAATGGAGATATTTCTACAAAATGACCCAACAACTTACGCATGAATAATTAACTCAACACCTCCCATCAATTTCATGAAACGAACATTCCCCTAACAAACACATATGAGACCAACTAAAAATCAGAACAAGACCATAAATTCATGGCCCACACCATTCAAAGAGACTGAACAATTTAAAAACCACACTGAGAGCAGACAAGACAACATGGGTCATGGTGGAACAAGCTCACCACTCCACCACAACAAGGATGAGTTTACGATAGCGACGAGAATATAAATAAGAATTTATGGATATTTACATTCCAGAGCCGAAGATATTCTCTAGACCGATGTTCCACACACCCTCAGCAACTCTTTACTGTGCGTGAGCTTTGCCCCGAGACCTGTGGCTAGGGCACTGATGGCTGAAGCATCTCCTGCCTCACAGTCAAGAATTTTCATATTCTGGTCCCTAACTCCTTATTCTGTTCAATAATTCAAACAATCCTGATGGTCATACATTTTAAAAGGAATGCAACATGTTGACTAAGAATGTACGGATATGCCATACTGGTTGCGCACAAGAGAGCGGTCAGAAGTTCTACAAGCTGGTACTGACGAGGATGGTTTCTTGGAGACAGGTTCCACCAGCCCGCACTCCTTGCCAGATAGGGATCCTTTTCGGAAGTCGACCAGCATTAATCACACCGAAAACTCCGACGACGATGAGACATCTCATCATTACTAGTCCAAAACTGAACCCTCAAATAACTCTGGGACACTATGAACCTTAAATACCCAAGGATTTCCCGACTACCGAAAGACACACTATCTTTTAGAACAATACAACGACCTCTAACAGACTTCGATTACCTCGATAAGCAAGAAACACACAAAAGAACTGAGAACTGGGTGGAAACTCAATACCAAATTTTGGAGGTTTTATGGGTGGCAACTCATAACAACAGGAAATAAACATCGAAACCAGCAAAAAGACAAAACTCAATAAAATCAACAACAAAAGCCAAAGGAAACATTCCCAAAAGCCAAACATATACAAATACAAGCATAAATCACTTTTCAAAAACCATTATTTCTTTAAAAATTTAAAACCCACCTATGGATCCGTATGAACCAGCACATGTTCATTTATTTAATCTCGCTAAAATCATTTTCAAAAAAGTTCCACTACACACTTTCTATACATGCCCATACACATGTGACCCTCCATAAAGAGTGTCAAGGTTCAAACACTTCTTTTTCTTACCAAATCCAAACCTATACCATGTTTTTCCCAACCGATTCACCTTCCCTTTAAAAAATCACTTTAGCAGTCTTATAAACAATTTAGAAGAAACACTTTTCCATTTTAAAACCAATTTCACTTTTAACGCACTCAATTCCACCAAGATTAAAATAAAACACAAGCAGTACTAACCCACTTGAATGAGGAACTTGTTCATATGTCTAACCCTGCAACATGGTGGTGAGCCATGACCCAAGTAAAGCATAACACTAAGAGGACCTTGAACTGGGAACTTGGTCTCCACATGGTTCACCACCACATGTATGGCCTCAACGTGAACCGATTTTCCTCCATTTTCATCCCTTAATGAAAAACAACCAATGACAAAAGAATCAAATCCCGGACTACCCCTAGTAACTCAGGTCTTTTAGTGAGTGGTGGTGATCAGGAACCGACCCGTAACATAGCTCCTGAGCCCCGACAGTCCTAATCTCCTTCTACCAGACACCCCAAATAACAAGAACCTCATTTGATACCATTTTGTCACGAATCAACCCGGGTCGACCCTGAACCGGTCACCCAAGCCTGTCCACAACAAGTCCCGAGGGGCGTTCCAGATCCCCCCAGATGGAAACCAGGACCGAGAATCAAAATTCAACAGTTGGGAATGATTTTTCCCATAAGAAAAAGATTAAAGGATTAAAAAAACTGACTGTAAAGATAAAAACTTGCAGTGGGAAGATAATAAAACCGAAAACACCTCATTGTGACCTCCTAGGTCAACAACCAACTCAAAACCACATTGCTCCAACATTGAGTAGCTTAAACAGGAACCTGCACAAGAAACTGAACCTATAACTGGAATGATATAGCAGGTGTGAGCACCGAGATGCTTAGTAGGGATGCCAAAAATAAACCACTGAATCCAACAATTCTCTCTTCCAAAACAGTCCACTACCACAAGTTTGAAATACACATATAAAATTCGGGTTTTCATATTTTAAAATATGAAACATTTTGTTCCCTTTTAAAAACCTAACACACTCTACACACCATTTCAAAAATTATTTTCCATTTTGTAAATGAAATCCAAAATAGAGAATACCAAAGATGGGCTAGAGTAAACACGTAAAAGTGAAACTGCGAATAAACCAGTGAAACAAAAAGTAAAAAGGCTATGTAAATAATATCATATCCATGGGTGATCCTAAAAATCCCTAGACGACCCCTGGACGTACTCGGATTTGGAACCACATACTGGTATATGGTGAAACTCCTATGTTTATAACCAACTGGCCGCCCTAACTGACCAATCCAGTGGAAAATCCCACCTGGACTAACAACAAATCTAGGTGGTACCAACCTGTCTAATTGAGGTTGGTTAGTAACTGTCACTCAATCATCTAAAAGTCATCCATGATCCCATGGTGGTTACAATAATATTGTGTAAGTAGGAAGGCCCTGGCACGAGTGACACATCTCACCGCACTTTCCAACCCCAAACACAGATGATTCCTATGCGTTCACCCACAAAGGGTTAACCTAGATAGGAGGGCTCCATATATTTATATATAAGAATACATGTCAAACATACAAAGTTCCAACTAGGCCATCACACCATTATATTATCAAAACCACTTTGTTAAACACATGGAGTTGTAAATCGGGCCTCTAGTCTTACATACTAAATTGCCTTTTTGAAAACATTGCACAAGGTATTCCAAAACAACTCTAAACACCACTTTTGTACTTAAAAAGACAAATGGGTCATTAAGATCCAATTTCAAGTATTGAAATAAAATTCTTTAGTGATACTATATTCAAAAAAATAAACCCATCATTGTCTTACACCAGGCACTCAACAAAATATATACACCAAATGCCAAAAGGGTATATACGCATGAATTTATTTTCAAACCAATTTAATGAACCACACAAAGATATCGACATCATTTAGAAAACAAGAACCGCTTATAAACCAAGGATTCGAGAAAAATACCAATTCAAAGACACGCAAAATCATTTTTACAAAAACATTATGTTCCATAAAACCAACCAACGAAGGGAAAACAAGTTCCATAATATGTTTCTACAAGAAATCTCCACTCAAGACAAAATGGAGGTGCGAAACATAATCAAGATTTAATTAAAAAAACACAGGAATTAAATGGATTGAAATTGATATCCATGGCATGAAAACGCCTAAACATAACCATGGATCTATTTCAAAGCTGTTTTTAACGCATTTAACCAGAAAAGACACACTGTAATGAATAAGCTATCAGATTTATAAAGGTGCGAATAACATTCATAAATTAAATGAAACCATGCAAGTGCATATGTAAATACTCAGGAAGAGAGAAGGGATGAAAACTCCTACTTCAAACGATGATCACGCTGGGCTTTCAAACTCAAAACCACACCCTGCTCACGTGCATGCACTTCGACAAAAGTGAACGCACATGGAAATGATATCGACTCCTTGCAACAACTTCTAACACCAAAATCAAATAAAGCGGCACAGACCGATGATCCTATAAATAAAAACCATGGACTCAAAGATACAAACATGACCCAAAAATAAAGTGTACAAAAAAGCAAGGAATTAAAGGCATCACCTCGGACAGTGACGGTGATCATAAAAACACAGCAAACCAAGATTGCACACCAAAATAATTATCCAGACTACAAATAAAATAGAAGGAAAATCAAGACACAATAACGACAATAAAAATAAATGTGTGAATTATTATAAAACTCACTTTGGATGGTGGCGGCGAACCAATACAAGCGGAGAGGCCAAACACGCCCTGTGAACAATGTCGGATGATCCATAGTGATCTGAATCGCTTCGCCTTCGGCGGCGGCTGATGGAACGGGGTCCTACATGACCCGAGACACCCTTTGTGAACCCAAAAAGGGAAATTCGTGGCCGCGTCGGAGCACGCTGATGTGCTGCGCAAGGGATTCAGGTTCGTCGATGCTGGTCATCAAACAGGGGCATCGGGTTCTCGCTACTGGTCGCCGGACATGGGTGTTGGGTTCACCGGACAATGCTGCCGAAGGGAGGGGAGCGGCTTCTGCCGATGGTTCACAACAAAGGGGAAAAAAGGAGGGGGCAGGGGGTCTCACGTCGGCTTGGAAAGCAGAGGGGGTCGGCTGGCACGCGACGTACAGAAGGTGGGAGGCCGGATCCCAGGCCGACGTAGAGAGGCGAGTATGGAGGGTGAGCCGGACATGGAGGTGAGGTAGGGCCGGGAGTGGGAGACAGCGCATGGTGGAGGCCGGAGCAACAGGAGGCGAGGGCGAGTGCTGGGTTGTGAGGCGATCGGCAGGAGGGGGAGACCGCGCATGGTGGAGGTTGGAGCAGCAGGAGGCGAGGGCGAGTGCTGGGCAGGGAGGCAATCTGCATGAGTGGGAGACCACACTTGGTGGAGGCCGGAGCAGCAGAAGGTGAGGGCGAGCGATGCGCAGGGGCTCGCGGCGCTGCAAGAGGAAGGTGAGTAGGGAGGTGCGGCGCACAGTAAAAAACAGAAATAAAGAAAGTGGGGGTGATGGGATTAGGGTTGCATTAGGGTCAAAATCATAATAAAAATAATATAAATGATAATAAAAAAAATACAATAATAATAATTGATGTGTTAATAATAATAATAACCTACTCATAATAATAATAATAATAATAATAATAAATAGATAATAATGATAATAATAATAATTCCAACAAACATAATAATAATATGAATAATAATAATAGAAATCATAATAAGAAAAATTTTAATAATATAATAATAATAATTACAATCAAAATTTTATTCATTTTCTTTTGAATAATTAAATTTTTAATAACTAAATAATTATATCTACAACAATTTCATTGATAATATTATTAATAATTTTTTATAATGGAAATATTTTTATCTACAAAATAATAATAATAATAATAATAATATTTCATGTTAAAAAGTTACCTTATTTTATTTACATTAAACATTATTTGTTTTAAGCATTACACATTTTCATGGGCACTTTGGTCGATCACGCGGCCACTGCTAACCATGTGATGTTCGGGCACCGGTTCGACACCCACAAAACTATTAAATAGTAAAAAAAATTTAGACCAGCGCTCAACTTGCTCCTTGACGAATCTAACCGAAGTCAAGAAACAATAAAATAAAATAATAATAAAACGTGTCGGGGTGTGACAACATATTTACTCATTATTGATCAATATTTACCCAATGGAATAGAGGTAAATATAGGTCTCACCCATCACATAATGAAAATAGTACGTATTAATTCCACTAGATCAAAAAATATTAATAATTTCGTAAACCATTAACAGAAATTAGTTCAGTGAAAATTTCATTATATAATAAAACATGAAAATGAGAAATTATTCATAATCTTTTCAATAGATCATTATATAATACCCTACTAAATGAATTAGGTTTCTTAAACTTTTTTTCATGGAATAACACATTGAAGAAAATTGGTTTTTATAAATAGATTATCATTGATTAACCAAAGGATGTGAAATGGGTTTTGTAAAAAACAATTCATGAAACAGAGTACATGGAAGAAATAAAATTTTATTATGTTATCTTATACCCATTAAATAATAAATTATATTTCCAGTTTTCATTTAATAAGGAGAATGATTTTTAAAAATAAATTACATTGAACATTACAATAAGAATATTTATTTTCATTGATAACCAATATTTTCAACCTAAAATATTTTTTTCAATCATTTTCATTAGAAATAAACTTTAAAATTCATAAATAATGATTCCATAAAAATAATGGCCATGATTTTTGGAAATTCCAACAATCCGTACACATTAAAATAATGTTTCATTTTCCTTGTTCGATAAAAACCAAATATGAATTTTTGGATAATTAAATAACGATTCCATTAATTATTTCTTAAAATATAACATGTGTGTATAAATGTATTTAATTAAACATTTTAATAATTTTATAAATAATTTTTAATAAATTTATAAAAACAAGATGTTTGTAAGAAAAGTGGTTTTGAAGCATAGTGTTAAAAAAGGCAATTTTTATTAGAAACACTATATTGGACTCTTGAAAATATAAATTATGTGAATTGATGATAAAATTTATATTCTAACTAAATATACATTTTACAATAATCATGATAGGTGTTTTAATAAATTGAGCATCATAGTTCATAATAAAAAACATAATAAATCCCAATCTTGATAAATGATGGGATTGTGACGTATAATCATTATCACATTGGTAACATTAAATTATAATCAACATGAAGGAGTAACATTATATGAAACAAAATATATCAGGGGAATAAATAAATTCATGATGTTACATGTTTATGGGGATATATTAGACCTCAAAATAGAATAATTGAGCAATAACATAACATATGTCACAAGGATGCTAAATCGAGGCAAAAATATCTTACCATTTTGGTAAAATTTGAACAATAAACACAATGAAATAAACTTACTTAAATAGGGATCTAAATCCAAATAATTTTAATGTGAATCCTCCTAAAATAAATTCACTGGAATTATATAAAACACATATAATAAATTGGTGGGGAATATGGATTATGTCTCAAAGATGTTCAAGTTGAAATGGAAATTCCTTACAACAATAGTAATCATATAAATCATAAGCAACAATTTATAATTTCATAAAATGAAACTTTATATATTAATATTATAATGATATTAATGATATAAAATTTCAAATAATCCATATATACACAAAATATTAAAATAATAGTGATTATTCAAATGCCTCTTAAAATAAGAGAGATTAGAAATCCATTACCTCATGAATATAAAATTACATCATAAACATTTAATCCAACTGTTTAATAAATATATATTTTTATAAGTATATTAAAGTTTCATAAAAATAAATAATATCATATATCACCCCATTATAATGTTTCAATACTACTTTATTTTTAAATCCATTATGAAGACTCTTTTACGTGGTGTTAAATGTTTTGTTATTTTAGGATAGTATTGGTTTTGTAGTTATAGTTATTTGTCATTAATAATCATTACATAATATAAATAATTTTCAATTTTTAATAATATCATATATTTTGATTATATTAATATATATCTTCATTCCAAAAATTTAGATATAGAAATATTAAATGCACTGTCTCTGGAGGCGGCATACCGTATAAAGGCATGAACACCTTTTCCATATTACAGAAAAAATAATGATTGTAGAGTAAATAAATACTAAAATTTAATGAAAAATTATGATTTAATATTTGTCACATATTTCCAAAAAAAACATAATATTTATTACATTCCATGTAAATTATGAGTGATAAATAATTGTGTCCCTTTATGATACGGTAATCAGCCGTACACATGAGATACATTAGAATATTCCTCGTTGAATTGAATGTAGATAAATGTACAAATGATATTATATTTATAGAAGTTTTATAGTGTTAAAAATATCATAAAATATATAAAATTAATAAATACACAAAACAATGGGAGGTGGTGATATAAAACAAATTATGTTGGTTCATGATGTTTCAGTCTACCATACACATGATCAAAATATTTGTCACCTATTTGATGATTATAGAGATGTATATATGTTAATATATTATCATAAGAACATATAAATATATTTTATATAATAGTTTTATTATATTAAATGTTTTAATATGTAATTAATGGTTTAAAAATAAGAATGAAAAAATTTGAGATAAGTGAAGACAAGTTACCTTCTCATAGAAGAGCCACATTTGAATCTATTATATATGACCATGGTGTTGGTCTCCTGGGAGAGAAATTATCATAAAAACATAGATAAAGATTTTTGGATAGATTTGGGAATGTTTTGGATGATGTATATAACTTTTTTAGGTGTAAATAAGTGGAGTTTGGTTGTGGCATTTTATATGTTGTAGAAAGGAACCCATTAAGAAAATACATCAATATTTCCCAAAATAATATAAAATAAAACATTAATTTTTAATAATAAATTATTAAAAATACCATATATTAGATATATTAAAGGGTAATATTGAACTATGGTCATCAAAAATTATTTTAGAAGTTTTAAAGTCAATTTAAAAAGAATTCTCTACGTTAAATCCCTAATAAAACCATTTTTACCATAACTGAGATAATTAATTCCTACATTTTTCACTTATAAATTAGTTCAAATATTATTTTTATCATTTTCAATAATTATAATAAAAATTTCATAATCTATTTTCAAAATTATATTCACAAAATTTGAAAATTTTGAATCAAAAACTAACATATAAACATAATGAGAAAGAAGATTTTCAAAAAGAAAATGCTCAATTGTATACAAGGTTTTTATATCTAAATTTAATATGGAAATGATTCCAATGGCCCTAATTTAATAAATAGATATATAATCTAACAAATTTTAATACATAACCAATGAAATATAAAATTCTCCTACAAAAATATTATAAAAAATACAATTTTCAATTAAAATTCATTATTTTTAATGATTCATTGTGAATTTAATCATTTCATAAAATTGTAAAACATAACCCTAAGTCAATTTTGACCTAAAAATGTAAAATCTGAAGAATATTTATTATAACATAAATCACGGAAATTTTTATCTAAACTTATTCCTGTAAAACATGGTTTTTTCTATAAATGGTTATTCTGTAAATGATATCATTTATTTTAAAATAGTTATTAATTATTTTTGTAATGAAAGGAAAAAAATAATACAAATGTAGACCGTATATTTTTATAATATTTACAATCCATTTCAAAAATTGAATTCAAATCAATAGGAGATAACTATCATTAAAAGTAATAATATTTCAATAGTATCTCATGTTTTATTTAATCTTTGTATAATAAAGAAATAAACTTCACTAAGTGTTCTATTTAACGAAATATAAAATAGATGTTGTGTCTAATGGAAAATATCAAAAATATTAAATATATTAAAAAATTATGTAAAAAAATTAAGGGGGTTTTAAAAATTTTATAAATTCAAATTTTGGGATAAACCATTGATTGTGAAATACTCATTTCGACTATATAGAATGGATAGCCATCACACATTACCTGGTCCTCCCAATAATAGAAAAAATCACCTTTAAATTCCATGAATTCTAGGAAAAAACATAAAACACAAATATTAGTGAAAAAAGGCGGCACTTCCAATTCTTTTTTATGAATAATAAGGATGAGAGGATTTTCTAGACTGTTTTTCCATTATTCATACATCTATATATTTACATTAGTTTCAATTTATGTTATGGTAGTATGTTAATAATAACATCATCAATTAAATTATGTGTGAGTTTTCATTTATCATGATCCATTAAGGAACATTGATCATCATTTTTGACATTCACCTTCATTCGAAACTCTCATATAGTGGAATTATAGAGAATCAATTTGTTTTAATATTTCGTGACACATTGCACTTATCACATAGAACATATTTAATACAAAAATTTTATTTTTATTGAAAACATATAATTAAATTATTCTTCACTATATTTATCTTCTTATATTCTATTGCAACTAGTTTTTTCATATACCACTTATAATTTATTTACATATCATAATATTTTTTTTGAATGAATAAAATACCAATATGTATATTGGATGTAATATTTTTTTCCACACTACTACTTAATGGATACATTATTCTTACTAGCTATTAAAATGATACACACCTCCTAGAATTATCATAATATTTTTAATCTAATTTTCTATACACTCTGTTTCTATGGATATGTCTATTTTCATTATTGATAACACTATGGTATAATTCATGCTTTATAAAATATTCTACATATTCACCAAGGAATATATTTCTTTATAAAAAATCTTATTTTTCGTCTATTCTAATATTATTATCATTCATGGTAATTTGAGAAGGATCCACTCCTGTGACCACAATAACTACATGCCCCATAGATATTTTCATAACATCCATATTTTTTTATGTATATATATTTTTCATAATTATAGAATGATTATATATTTTATGAGTTATTAACATTTAAATAGAGGTCCTTCATGATTGAATATAAAAATTATTACAACAAAAATACATTATACATTTCCAAAATCTAATACAAGTCCAAAATCAACACACATACGTCCTTTTTTATAAACACATTACTATATAGGTTTTAAAAAAATTGAATTCCTAGAATTTTTTTCCATTGGTTGGGTACTTATATAGGATCAAAGATTCATACTTCCTATTTTTATCCACCTAAGAAATATTGTTAGGCTCTTCCAAATATTTATTTTTATACAGTTGAACACATTTTTTTCTTACAGTGTTCCTGAAAATTGATGATCCTTAAGACTGTTGGATCTACTGAGTGGTGGGGGTCGAATCTGTAATGGTCATTTTACAATTTCACTTATATGATATGAACCCCTCTAACTTTTTAGAGTTATTATCCCTATCAATTTTTTATAAAAATATCACTAATATGAAGGTATAGAAAATTAAAAAACGACTTACAATATTTATATGTTTAAACCATAGTATTATAAACTATAACATTTTCCATGAGTCTACCATCAATCCATATAAATTAACTATTGGTATGACATGAATAAAATATAATCAAACTACTTTTAAAATCCATATATCTCTTGGTTTGAATGATTATATGTACTTCGTATGTTTAAAATATTTTTTAGCAAAACTAATACACCACATATACATGAGACTATTAAAATTCACACCCAAAAGTTCATTTGTAAATTTCTTTTTGATTATATATGTCTATTAAGTATCCATTATTTGTGTTCGGCTATATTATTGTATTCTCTATCCTTTATGACCCTCTTAAATTAAACATTTTTTTAGAGATATGTTCTCTCTTGTAAGAAAAGCATATATTCTTGATAGTTTGTCAGAAAAAGTATGTCCAATACGTTTGAAATACGTCTATATCTCTTATAATATAGTCACTCCTTATGCTTGATTTCACTGATTGCAATCTCTATAATAAATTCCATACATATTCTCACTCTGGTAGACTATTTTAGTACAACCTAAAATAAATCTACGTTAGAATCATAGCTTGACACAAAATCATCAGCACTTCTGCCTTTTGTCTATATGAATAGTTTTAAATATATATATATATATTACAACATTATATAAGAGTTCCCAAAGTATAAAAATGTAGGAACTCAATTTAATTTTCCCACTCAAATAATACTCACTAGATGCCTTTTAAAAATTTTAAAATATTCATCATGCTTTTTGACAATCCCAACATCCATGGCCCTCATCAAATTTCATTAACCTCAGACATATGAAACTCATTTTTAATTACATATCTATGATATAACAATATAATTTAAAAAAATGACCAAATATCATGATATTATGGGTATTTGTATTGAATCATGAAAAAATATCAAAATGTCCATCCAGTGGAATGTTTTTACAATAAAATAATTGAGAACACTCTAACCAGATATGAAATTTTACTTCCTTATATGTTTTTTTCTTCTTGATAACTATGCCTAATGATCTATTGTTATCTCATTTATCATACCAAATACATTTTCTAATGAAAATAGTAATATTTTTAATATCCATTGGTTTGAAGGATCATTATTTGATAATCTCTGAAATTTTTCCTTCATTTGGTAGTGTACTTAAAATCATCCCATAATCATATATATTATTCATATGGAAAAAATTTCTATCTAATCATACAAAAAATCCTTCCTAGATTATCTATTTAACATTTAAATTTTTACTCGAGGTTTTGATGATGGATGACTTCAATTTTAAAAATTTATATGTTTTCTATAACATAAAAAATAACTTTCTTGATCCCTATTTCGATTTACTCCATCTATTTATGTCAACATCACACTATTATAAACCCATAGTGTTTTTAAATAAAAAATATAAATCCAACCTTCTAATCAATTCCTTATTGACACATCATAGGTTATGATATATTTATCATATATGAATATTTTATCTTTTTTTGAAATATATAAGAACACATTATTTTTTTAACTTCTATTTCCAAATGAATAAATGGTTTTCAATATTTTATATTTTATTATGCACTATGTTTAGTTTTCATTTTATGAACACTATCCATATCCTCCAATCCCTTCTACAATTATTTTATACAAAAAATATATATTATTAAAACATTATTTATTAATATGATAGTTATCACCTACATTTTGTAATGGTGGGTATGAATATAATTTACTAAATTTTGAAAATATATGGTTTGAACATGTATAAAAAATTAATTATTTGGTGAAGAATTAATGAAAAATTAAAATAAAAACTATTTTAAATTCGAAGAATTTTTTTTGGAAAACTATATTTAATCACAAAATTGTTTCTTACATCAGTAAATTAAAGAATCAAAATTTTGAAAAATATTTAAATGATATTTATATATTCTATATTAAATCAAATTATTAAAATTTTTCTAATACATTTTTCAGATTATAGATAAGAATACATATATTTTTATAATTAAAAACATGAATATTTTTAAATAGCCTTTTCACTTCTTGCCACAATTATTTTAAAACTATTAATTGATTTTTTTGAATTTATTTGGAATTTGTTTTAAATAAAAATTTTAAAATTATATTAGGATGAATATTTTTTATAAATTTCTAACCTGTTAAATGTTTTTATAAATGGTGAAAACTACTAGGTTTTATTATGAATTGTAAAATCTATTAATGGTTAGAAAAACATACAAAAAATATTATGATGGGTTTAGAAGAAAATTTAGATCAATTATATATCTATAAATCCAATTTATTTTATTTTAATAATCTTTATATTTAATTATTTTATAATTACTTTTTATACCATTGAACATATTCTCTTTGGAAATCGGCATTCTCTTCACTTGTATGGGAATATGTTTAAATTAAAATATACCACTTCTATGATTTTAATTTTTAAAATTTACACTACCACAAAACGGGGCAAGGCCAAGGCCACACTTTTATCAGCGCTAACGAAAAAGCGATGATAACTGGGGTACGTTTATCCGCGCTTTTTTTAGAAGTAATTAAGGTACTGTCTTTAGCAGCGCTTTTTTAGTGCTGTTAAAGGTACCCCCTTTATCAATGCTTTTTTGTTGGCACTAATAAAGAGGGGTCTTTATCAACACTTTTTTTAAAAGTGCGGATTCAGGGTTTACTTCCAAAGAAAATTAATAAAAAATATTAATATTTAAATATATAGATATAGTTATATTGATATAAATATAATATATATTTTTTAAATATATTTTTAAATATATTTTAGATAAGTATAAATATACAGTTACACTTAATATATATAATATTTAGTGAAAATGGATTATAAAAAAAATTTTTTTTTATAAATAATTTCCTAATTATTATGGAATAATAGTCATTTAATAACAATTTATAGACTAAAAAAATTAAAAAAAAATTTAAAAAAAGATCCAAAATATGTTGAAAACGCAACTCCAACCTCAAACGGCCATAACTTTTGATCAGGGTGTCTGTTTGAGATCTCCTACATATCAAATCGAACCCTTCGACAAGCTCTACGTCACTGTGACTGCAGGGAGCCCCAATCATGGTTCATTTAGGGATAAAAGGCCCTAGAATGCCTCCAAAACTGACTTTTAAGTCAGGGTACCCCGATTTTTTAACATTTTGTGGATTTTCAGCATCTTTTAAGTGAGTATTATTGGATTTATTTAGTGGGGACGGAATTTATTCCAAGGTATTAGATTTATATTTATATTACATCTTTGAAATTTTATCATTTTTTATAATGCACTGTTATTTATAATCAAATATATAACAATATATACATATTTTTTATATATTCACACATAAAAATTTAATTATAAATATAAATATTAAAATATAATTACATATAAAATCAAATAGCTTTATCTAAATAATAACTAATATCCATATTATTTAAAATACAAATATATGAATATTTATATACCTATGTATTAATCTAGCTATATATATATTTATATATCTATATATATATATATATTAATATTACAATAAATATATATATTAATATCACTATAAAAATATATAATAGTATCGCTATAAATATATTTTAATTTTACTATATATATATATTAATATAACTGTATATATATATTAATATAAATATATATTACTATACGAATAAATATAACTAAATATATATATTTATAGAGATATATATTAATATAACTATGTTTATATATTAATATTAATATATATTACTATACTAATAAATAAAACTAACTAAATAAATATATATATATCATGAAATAAAAACAAATCAAAATAGAGGAGTGGTAAGGGCTTAGGCGTGCAGGGGGGGTCTCGAGTTCAAAACCTGGTGGAGGCAGGGGCACACACAAATGGGAGAATAAAGAAGCTAGCGCTGATAATGGGTGGAGGGGGCGCGTGGGGGCACTGGAGGGGGAGAAAAATCTCTATAAAAGGGGGGTCTCAATTGCTATAAAAGCCCCCCGATTGGCATGATTTCTTTAATTTTTTTTCATTTTAATTTTTTATTTATTTATTTATTTTAACTTTTAGCAGGACTTTTAAAAATATCTAATAAAAGTTTTCCTTTATCAGCGCTATAAATATAGTGCTGATAATGGAAGCATTAATAAAGGACCCTTTTAGTAGCTCTTTGTTTTAGCGCTGATAAAAGACCCATTTTATCAGCACTTTTTTTAGTGCTGATAAAAGGTGTCTTTATCAGCACTTTTTGGAGCGCTGATAAAGGGGACCACCCCTCCCCTTTATCCTCACCGGCTTTAACAGCGCTGATAAAATGGGTATTTGTAGTAGTGTTATTCCAATTTTATAATAAAAAAATTTATATTATATAATATGTTAAAATATATTATTTACCATAATGAATATTAAAAAAAGTAAAAACTATATTTATTAGTCTAAGAAACAATTTCTTTACTTAGGGTTAATCTAAAACAATTAGGGTTAAAATTTGGAGATACCCAATATTGATGTACAAGTACATTAAATTAATTTTGCAGAATACTTAATACATGAAACAAAAAAGACCGAAGACTATATTAGTTATCTGTCTATGGAAACATGAAACATAATCTTCTAATCATGCTGAAAGATCTTCATCATCTCCCATAATGATCTTCCTCTATTGTTTTCCTACCTAAAATATTTATTTATTTCTTGGGAAAAAGAAAACATAGAAATGGTGAGAACAAATGCTCAGTAATGGAATATACAGAGAACATAAAACAAACCATAATCATTTGAATGTAAAAACATGAACATAAAGTTTAAACATCAAAATCTTGAGAAATGACATAAATAATGGAAGTACATAAGGAATAGATCATACAGGAACATTAGTCATGATAAAATTGCATTGTAATCAAACATTTATTTATAGGAAACCATCATGCACATAATATTGTTACCATATTATCCATGCATTGTTCCAAGATCATCATATTGGACAAAATCCCATATTGAACTAGATTTACTTTACATTCCAGCCCTATATTACTAAAACAGATTTACTTTTCATTCCAACCATGTCTATCTCATGAGATATAAAACTTTAACCATTGCATTGGAGGGAGATATAGGTCTCACCCATTACATAATTAAATCATTCGTACATGTTCCACAAAATCATAAACCATTCATCATTGAAAAATACACAAAATAAAATGTGTTTCGTAATCATATTTCTATCATAACATAATCCATAAAAGAAAAATGGATTTCACAAAAATAATTAAATCACAATGAAAATAAAATAAAATTATTAATAAGTGTAGATAAATAACCATATGTCATATTATAGGGAAACTAATTTTGATAAAACACATGAACATAATTACTGAGGAAAATATCCTTTCTTATTTAAATTTGTTTTCTTTTATCAAAATATCATGCAATTTTAAAAGAAAAGAATTTAGTTGATAATAAAATTGAAATATTATATTTTAGTATTCATGTATGTTAGGCGTTAATAAGACATAAAAATCAATTCATTCTATATAAGTTACAAAAAACATTCTTCTCATACATTTACCGAAAAAGTCAAAAAGAATATCGTATGGTAAACCAAAGAAATATTCCTTCCAAACCACATAGTAAAAGTAAAAAAATCGGTAAAATTGGATTTAAAAATACATATGTGAATTGAAAACATTTTATGAACCTATATTTAGAAAACAAGGACATGGATGATAATTATTACCATATTAAATACCTTCATATAAACAATCTTAGATAAAAAATGAGATTGAAAAATTATCCCTTACCTTAGGTCTGATTTCTTCTATTTGTTTCAGAAACACCACTATAGTGGGTTTAAATATATTAATAACTTGTAACCAAACCATAATAATATTTATGTTATTATATATGATTCACTTACGACTTTTATATTACCCGCTCATTTATCAATTCCATGTTAAAGCGGAATTTTGGGGAAAATTGTTTCATTTATTGTACGTGTTATGACTTGTAATTCTTCATATGAAAACATAGATCATGATTAATGAATTAAAGAATGTAAAACATGATTTATATGTCATATATATTAAATATATAAGTATATATAATATTTCAATAAATGGAATTAAATATACAGTTTATGGAGACGGTAGGCCGTACATACCAATAAACGTAGTTATCATTTCCTTATTAAATTGAATGGAAGTAAGTAAATGAAATATATACATAAATATCATATAATTGATATGTAATATATTTCATGATTATTTATTATATATACTTTATAATAATTTTTAATGGTTAACATGGAGAATAAATATCATCGTGTTGTGGAGACGGTAAGTCGTACGTACGCAAGAGCAAAGATTTTGTTCCCAAATTTTTTAAATGGTATTGATGTGGATAATGTATAATATCAGAGAATTAGTATCTTGTTGTAATAATCATGTATATTTAATATTTCCACCATTATTTCCATCCATGTAAGGTGGTTTTGAAAAACTAATTACACCATAGCGTGGAGACGGTAATCTGTACGTACGCACACACGGTGATTTCATTTTTCATAGGATGTATAGAAGGTGAAATATGATTGTTTTATATTTATAATAACATATAAATATATGAGTGATACTGATGTAATTAATTTATAATGAAACAACTAAAAAATAATAAGTTTAAGAAGAAATATTTTTGAAATAATCGGTAGAAGAGATTACCTCTTCCTCGATGTGCCTCCTTTAATTTTTCTCTGAGGGCACTAGAGTTGGTCATTTGAGAAGACCATAACTTCTAGAATGTACCTATTGAATTTTAGAAAAGATATGGGTATGGGTTTCTTGAGCCTGAAGGCTTAAAATGGAGTGAATATGAGAGGGAGGAGGAGCTAATTTATAAGAGAGGTGACAGTCACTTTTAGAATCATCCAAAATATTAATTTATAATAAAATCAAACCCCATGTAAAAAAATAAAAAATGACTCAAATTATAATAAGATATGTTATATGGTTGTAATATCATCGAAAAATAAAATTTAGACATTATTTTATTTTATTTTAAACCATATCATTTTGATTTATCCTAATTTAATGTATATAATTTTGTTTGAGGTAATAATATTCAAAATTATAAATGGTTATAAATACATTCTCATATGTGGTGAGTTGTCTATAATTAGATATATAATGACATTTTAGACCATATAAATTTAAATTTGTAATTTTTAAATATTTTTTGATTTTCAAACAATTTAATAATATGTTATTAATATAATATATCAATAGAGTCAATTTTGACAGTATTCATTTATTTGAATTTAAATAAAATCCACACCGATGATGGATTAGAAAAAAATATTTAATAGACTCCTAAAATTTCATATTCATCTAAAAAAATCGTGAATCATATTAATTAGATCATATAATATTTCTTTTAATATTTTTAAAAGCATTTATTTGATATTTCTCTTAATAAACTAATTACTACAATATTTTTGTATGATAATTTAATATAACTATTTTTTTGCATAAAATTTAAAACTAAAATACAACGATTAAGATAAATCGAATATATTTCATTAGAATCCTTTAATTGAATTTATCTTCTAAAAAACCTAACATTTAAAATGTTATATTTAATAAATTAGGAATGTGACAACTTTTACATTATTTAAAATAAAATAATATATGTGTCGTAATATGTTGTATAAGGACCCAAATGGTCAACACAACAATAATTGGATGATTATGGTTTCTATTTAATCGAACAATAATTTTTGGTCATGTGTTTTGTGCCTTTTGATGATAATTATTATTTTAATAAAAACTATATTATTGATTTTTTACTAAAAAAATAAATTCTTCATCATTAATGTATAAGCTATTAAAGAAAATTAATATTTTTTAAAAATTAAAAAAAAATTACAAGACAAAGAAAAACATTTTAAATTTAAAATTATTATTTATAATCATATTTATATTCTATATATCCTTATATTAAAAATAATTTAAATATTATAGTATTATTGAGACATATTTAATTTTTCTTTAAATAAAATAAATTAAATGTCCTAATTTCATTAATGTGGGTTCCAATATATACTATTTTGACCCAACTATTTTTAATGGTAAATTATAATCTTCCATTTATATTAATACAAGTGTTTGGGTAATTTTATAACATTATTTTTACCCTTAATTACCTGACTTACCATTAAATAATGAAATTTACCGTACTTACTATTCATAATGTCTAAAAATAACAGGTACCTATTTAAAATTTTTTACAATCCTGATTTTAAATATGAAATAAAATTTTCTATATTCAAAACATATATGTTGCAGAAATTAATTTAAAATTAATTCTCGTTGTTGAGAAAATTAGTTTTAAAAGTTCAAATATTGCAAAAGATTGAAATGATATTACATTTGAATTCAATGTAAAACTAATTCTAATGACATATATTATATTAAATGGTTAAAATATATTCTATTTATAATTTCAATCCATTAAATATTATATTTTAACCATATAACTTATCTTGATGAAAAATGTTGTTTTGAAGTAATATTTTGATTCTTTTTACTATTCATCATAATATGAAATTTATCAGAAAAATATAAAAAAATTATCCAAATGACATTGTTATATCCTGATTCATAATAAGATTTTTATTTTTTCAAATTGATCTTTTAAACTTGTCAAAAATTACATTTAAAATGGGATCGCTATCTAAAGGAGGAAAAACTTCATTTTTTAAGAAATACTTCTTTTATCCGAAAAATTGAATTTGATCCCATAAATTTTTTTATAAAATGTGTTATATTAATGATAATGTTATAAAATTAAAAATATTGTTAATAATATTTGTAACATCTTTTTCATATCCCATTATGTAATATATCATTGATTATCGAAACTGGGTATTTGGTACAACACAATCTATCGAGGAAGGTGGCTCTTGCATGTGACGCAAGAAAAGTCCTTGTTGCGCGTAGTGGAAGATTCCTTTGGTTTTTTGTATATCATAATCAAAACCAATATCATTTACACATTGAACATAATTATACTCATTGTTTTGTGAAATTAATTCAATAAAATATCTTGAAATTGTGTGCAACGTAAGCCACATATATTGTTGCATATACTACAAGCTAATATGGTGTTGCGTATAGTGGAAGCTAAACTTGGTGTAGGTATAACACAAGACATAAATTAAATTAAAAATAATCTATCTAAAAAATCTTGGGGGTGTTACATCCAACCCCCTTAAAAAATAAATTTCTCGCTCAAAATTCGTCGGTGTTATAAATGTTTTACTACTATAATGTTTATTTTATGGAGACCCGGATCGTAAAAAAGGGATACTAAAACATCCTTTTAAAATGTAATGTTAGAACCATAATAGTTACTAAAAAAACTCATAACTGGGTTTCCACATAGGATAACATAAGTGGAGAGAGGAAGCAAGGATATGCAAGAGAAATATAACCATCATGTTCTGATGGATAGTGATAGAGAACAAGGATTGGAGAAAGCTAACTACTAGAAATCCATAAATCTATGATGATTTAATGGACCATATCATTCATAATTTAAAAAGTCAATAGGATAAAATTACTGGTTTGAATATCTATTTCATAAATGTGATGAATTGTTTCATAAGGATAAATACATACTTTATTTCAGGGTAATATCTTCGTTTGGTATTCACTGATTAATTTCCACTTAATCTGTTATTTAAATAAATTAAGTTGGATTTGTCATTCATGAAGTGTTAGCATATCATATGATAGAATGATAGGTCATTCCATCTGTCTCAAAACAATGTATAGAATATATTATTAAATATGAATATGTATACCTATAGTGATATAATAAATAAATATAACAAACATAAACATAAATATAAATTATACTTTCCATAAATGGAAAACCGTAAATCCATCCAAAAACTAAAAATATAAAACATTAGAAAGAGTTGAACTAAATATACATAACATTTTTCTCCCATATCTCATTTGGAATTTCTTGTTGGTCACATTCCAAACATCTGTATACCTTAATCATTAATTCTCTTGAAACATAAATTACCATAGAACCTTAGTGAAAACATGAATGTTGTCAAAAGACAAATCATTCCATATACCAAAATCCCAAAAATTCTATATACTCAAACTGTGTTATCACTTTGTCCTTATACAAGTCATGAGCTCATTAATACTATCAAACACCTCATTATCTCATTCTCCCTTCATTATGTTCTACTAATGTGCTTTCTAGAAATATATAAATAACCATTCATGGTTACCTAACATTCAACATATAATTTGAAATAAATAATGAATAACAATTGTGTAACAACACTTAGATGATTCTATATTCCATAGCACCATTAAATTACTTATATAACATTACTCTTGATAATCATATAACCATTCCACTACTTTATTAAACCATTGACTGAGATTCAGCATTTTATTCCTTAACCCTTTTTTTATCTTGTATATCATTTTTAATATCTTCATTGTCATCAATACAATTACTACTCATATGACAATGATGATTCTCTTCATAAGATTTTCTCTTTGGGAATCATACCATTATGATTATACATTGTGTTAAATAATCATTTTTGTGGAAATTACTGGCTTTGTGTCTTTATCTTCCACCACCAAAGCATCTTACATTTACTTTGAAACATTCTCCATGATGTCTCTTCCCACATGATTTAATTAAGGAAAAAATAACATAATTTCCACTATAATCACAATTAAACTCCTTTCATCCATTATTATATTCTTATTAAAACTCACCAATGTTGATATTATTGATCATATTATGTGATTGTTGATTAGGAATAATAATTTTGTTTCTCCTTCCAAATCCCATTTTACTTGGTTTCTCATGGATAATATCATTACATTGTGTATCATATTCTACATTAACATGAATCCTCCTATTTCTAACTATTTTCTAAAATAAAAAAAGAATAGTGTGAGAGGAAAAAATCATACTTGGAAAAAAACATATCATGGGGGAATAATTTGAATCTCTAACATCTTAGTTTTAATCCTAGGAAACTCACGATTGTTACCATAATTCAATGATTATACCCTATTGTTATATTATACGTTAGGTACATCCCTAGACATACTTTTGAAATATCTCTAGGGATCTCACTAAAGTATTCGCATCCAAGTTTCCAAAGGTTGACTAATCCTTTACTCTGATACCAACTATAGAGACCAAAGCATGATGTGTAAGGACATTACATTAGTTTTTCAAAATACTAAACACACAAAACAGATAAAATATAAAAGCCCTTATAAGTTTAGTTTCTTTGGAAACTCGGAACATAATTTTCAATTCCTAGAGAATGATCTTAATCATCTCCCATAAAGATCTTCCACTTTTGTTTTCCTACATAAACCATTCATTATATCCTTGGGAAAAGAAAACCTAGAAAGGATGAGATCAAATGCTCAGTAAGGGTAAACATGGATAACATAAAACATACCATAATCATTTGACATAAAAACATGAACATGATGTTTAAAAATTAAAATCTTGAGGAATGACATTAATCATGGATGTACGTAAGGCATAGATCATAAATGAACATTAGTCATGATAAAATATAGTTGGAATAAAACATGGATTTTGTGGAAAACCATCAAGAACATAATATGATTTATATAGTAGCCAATTCATTTTTTCCAAGACCATCATAGTGGACAAAGTCAATTTTTTAACCGGATTTAATTTCCATTCCATCCCTGTATTACTGAACCTGATTTACTTTTCATTCTATCCATGCATATCTCATGAGTTATAAATCATTACCCAATAAATTGAAGGGAGGTATAGGTCCCACCCAATACATAACGATATCAATCATTCACTTCCCACAAATATATAAATCATTCATCATAGTAGAACCCAAAAAATAAAATGGGTTTCTTAACCATCATTTCGTCATAAAAATAACCATTAAAGAGAAATAAAACTAATAAAAATAATTCCCTCATAAAAAATGACATTAATGTAATAATAATGATAGAGACATAACCCTATGTCATATTAGATGAAAAATAATATTGTTAAAACAATTTAACATAATTCCTGAGGAAAATATCATTTCTTCTTTAAAAACGTTTTCTTTTCTCCAAATGTCATGCAATTTTTAAAAGAAAAAATTTTAGTTGAAAATAAAATTGAAATATTGTAGTGGAATATTCATTTATATAAGGAATTAATAAGGTATATATTTTCGTTCATACCATATAATTTAAAAAACCATTACCCTTATATTTTTACTGGAAACGTCAAAATGTACCTCGTATGGTAAACAAAAGAAAGATTCATTCCATAACACATTTTAAAAGTCAAAAATATGAAATAATGATTTTAAACATAAATGGAACAAGATTAATCATTTTATGAATACATTTTTAGAATACATGGAAATGGATGATTAATATAACCCTATTAAATGCTTACGTATAAACAATCTCAGATAAAAATGAGATTTCAAAATTATCCCTTACATTAGGTCTAATTTCATTCGTATGTATCCAAAACTGACGTATAGTGAGTTTAAAAATATTATTAACTTTTAGCAGAACCATAATAATATTTATTATATCATATATGATTCACATATGACATTTAAATTACCTGTTCATTTGTCAATTCCATGTTAAATCTGTGTTTGGGTAAAATCGTTTCATTAATTATACGTGTTTTGACTTGTAATCATTCATATTGTTACATAGATCATGATATATTACATCTATACTGTAAAACATGCTTTATATATCATATATATTCAATATATATTTCTAATTGATCGATAAATGGAATTAAATACACAGTTCGTGGAGACCGTAGGTCGTACGTAGGCATGAACGATGTTTTCATTTCCTTATTAAATTTAATAGAATTAAGTAAATGAAATATAAACATAAATACAGTAGCAGTATTATTTCATATATTTCATGATTATTTTTTTATATATACATTATAATAATTATTGAATGGTTAACATGGAGAATAAATATCATCGCATCATAGAGATGGTAAGCCGTACAAACACACGAGCGATGATATCATTCTCATAATTGTTGAATGGTTTTGACGTGGATGGTGTATAATAATCAAGAATTTGTTTCATGTTATAATAATCAAATAATGTTATTATTTCCACCATTATAACAATCCATGTAAGGTTGGGGTGAAATCCCGATTACACCATGGCGTGGAGACGGTACTCTGTACGTACACACGCGTGGTGATTTCATTTTTCTTAAGATAGATATAAGGTGAAATAGGGTCGCTTAAAATATATAATAACATATAAGTATATGAGTGATACTGAGATTATTAATTTATTATCAAACAACTAAATAAGATGAATTATAAGAGGAAATAATTTTGAATGAATCGGTAGAAAATATTACCTCTTCCACGACGTTCCTCCTTTAAACATACTCTTAGGGCACTAGAGTGGGTATTTTGAGAAGAACATAACCTATATAATGTAACTCGAGATTTTGAGAAGAGATATTTGTAGGGGTGGCCGAGATTGAAGGATTAAAATGGAGTAAACTGGATATGGAAGAGGTACCCTTTTATAAGAGTGGAGAGGGGCATTTTTGGAAACCTCAAAAATATTAATTTATAATAAAAACAAACCCCAATTAAAAACCACTTAATTGACTCAACATAGAAAGTGGGATGATACAGGGTTTTAATATATTCAAGAAATAAAATTTAGCCTTGTTTTGAATTTATTTTAAACCTTATTATTTATATTTATCCATATTTATTCTATTTAATTTTATTGGTTGTAATAATTTTCTAAATTTCAAATGGTCATAAATACTTACTTATGTGTTGTTAGTTTATCAGAATTGGATACATTATGATATTTTCGACCATATAATTTCCAATTTTTAATTTATAAATATTTTTTTTTATTTTTAACCAAATTATTAATATCAAATTTTTATAAAATGTCAATAGAGTCGATTTTGACACTATTCATTTATTTGAATTTACGTAAAATCCACAAAAGTCATAGATTTGAAAAAAAATATTTAATAGATTTATAAAATTTCACATTCATCTATAGAATTCATGTATTTTATTAATTAGTTCATATATTATTAATTTTAATATTTCTAAAAACATTTATTTGATATTTCTCTTAATAAAATAAATACTACTACATTTTGGTATAATTATTTAATATACAAATATATTGCATTAAAATAAAAACTAAAATTCTATGATGAATATAAATATAATATATTTCAAAATAATACTTTTAGTTGAATTTATATTTTAAAAACTGTAACATTTAAAATGTTATATTTATTAAATTATGAAGGTAACAACATTGGCATCATTTAAAATAAAATAATATAAGTGTCATAATCTATTTTTTAAGGCTAAAAATGTTCACAAAGTCGACACATTGGTCCTTATGGTATATATAATCTCGACCAATAAGGTCTTTTCATTTTTTTGGGCCTTTTTATGAGTATTATTATATAAATGAAAACTATATTTTTGATTTTTCACAAAATTAATAATTTCTACATCATTAATGTATACGCTATTAAGGTAATAATATATTTCATAAATATTACATATAAATTACCATGATAAATAAAAACATTTTTCTATCAAATTTTTATTTATAATATAATTTTTATTATTGTATAAACTTATAATAAAATAATTTAATTATTATAGATTGAGTGAGACGTATTTCATTTTTCATGATATAAAATAAATTATATGTCATAATATTATCCATGTGGGTTAAAATAGAAAATATTTTGTCCCAAATATGTTTTAGGGAGAAATATAATCTTAAAATTATATTAATATAGGTTTTATGTAACACCCCAAGAATTCATAATGTGTTATTTCTTCAAAATAATTCAATAACTTGCACTACACGCAACACCGAGTTCAATTGCACCATGACTTACCAAAAAGCCATTCAAAAGAGGTTATGAATAGTATTAACTAAATTTTAAACTTTATATAATCCTTATAATTTTTCCATATTATGAGTATCTTAGACATAATGCAAGAACAAATTCATTTTCAGTATTGCACTTTTATCAACTTTTAATAGTGAACCCTTTATAAATACAATATTTTAAACTTTTTGACTAAATGGGGACATCAAAAATTTAAAATGAAACATCCCATGCTTCTACGGTACGCTTCTCTTTGAATAATGTGATAGCGTGTGTTGTACGCAACACCGAGTTCTAACAACCAATTAAACTAGCCGTTATGAATAGTAATAACTACTTTTTGAAATTATATATATTTTATATTTCAAAATGGACTTCATTTTTAGATTCAGAATATCAAAATTAGCCTATGGTGAAATTTTGGTACTTTTCAGATAACTTTTATATTTTGATGAATAGTGAAAATTACTAAATTTTAATTAAAAACAACTTTTTTAATCAAAATAATTAATAGTGATAAATTATGAATTTTAGTGGTTTTAAAGTATATTTAGAATATATTTTTACCATTTAATATAATGTTGGTCATTGGACATAATTTTACAATTAAACCGAACATAAACAAGTGTCAATCTTTTGATAGTTATTATCTCTTAAAAACACGCTTTTTGTTTTGACAGCGGGAATTAATTTTAAATTAATTTCTGCCACTTCTGTGTTTAGAATTTAGGAAAATGGATTCCATATTTGAAATCAGGATGTTCGAATTGTGTAAATAGGTAACTTTTATTTTTAGACATTTTGAATAATTACTGCGGTAAATATTTTATTTACCATAGTTAAGGGTAAATCCGGTAAATAAGGGTTAAAAAAATAATATTATAATTATACTAAATAACCCTAAAACGTGTCTTAACCCTATTGGTTGATACATGGTCGACCATGGGCATCTTTGGGTCTATTTTGGGACCCCATGGATCCACTTGTAAGTGATGATGACACTTTATTTTAATTATGTCAAAATGAATACAAAAATGACACAAGCATATATCTTTTAGCAAAACAATTGTTACATAGGGTTATATAAGTTGGATTTTAGATTATAAATAATCATTAGAAAGCTAAAAAGATTTACTACATAATGATATTTTATTTATAATTTTGAGACATTAAATAATTTATTTTATTTATGACACAATGATGATGCAGTAATTACTATAATAGTGAAAAATTAAAATAATTGATATTATAAATACCCAAATAAATATAATATGAACCTTTTAATGAATTAAACTAATTTTCTAGGATAATATGATATATTATTATTGATTTAATTGACTTTGTTCGAAATAATCAATCTGTTATGAGTTTCAAAAAAATCAACTATTGAATAGTGTCAAAATTGACATAAAAGAGTTCTTAAAACAAATATTATATTATTAATTGATATTAAATTACTAAAAATCTAAGGTTCGGCCAAGAGACTTATATCATGATAGGTTCATCATTAATGTACCACTTGGGGGTCTCTTGGAAGCATATAGTATGTTTATTAACCATATTATATAAAAATACAAAGAGACATTGTAAAAGTGAAACTAATTAACTTAGAGTTAATACTTAAAGATAAGGTTAATATAAGTACTCAAACCTGTCTAAATTCTATTTTTTGAGTGTTTTTCGACCTATCCCCACCTTAACCTTTGAATAATAAACTTTGGATCCATTAGAAACCGAATATGTATTTATTATAAATTAATATTTCTAGCTTTTCCAAAGGTGCCCCTCACCCCTCTTATAAAAGGGAACTCCTCCTTCTCATTTCTTCACACCTTAAAAGCCTTTAGGTTCGGAAAAACTCTGCCCAAATACTCTCCCAACATCCCTCACTAAAACCTAGAGGCCTTAGTTTGATCATAAAGCCACCCTAAGGAGCCCTTTTGATCAAATCAAAAGGAAGAACCCGAAGAAGAGGTAATGATTTCACCACCCTTTTCTAAGTTCATTTCTTCTTCCACTTCTTATTCCTTTGTTCTTACCATTCTAAAATAATAACTCCAGTATCTCACATATACTGTGATGTTATTATAAATATGGTACAGCCATATTCAGTATTCTATCCACCCTTTGAATAACATGTCACCATACGTGCGTACGTACGGCTTACCGTCTCCACGTCGTGGTGTAATTGTTATTCAATATATTATTATTTGGATGGGTATAATAATGATATGTAACTCATGTAAATAATAAATATAACATGTTAATGATTCTGTATATATGATATACCATCCATTTATATATTATTTTAATATCAAAAGAATGATATTGTCGCTCGTGCGTACGTACGGACTACCGTCTCCACGAACGCAATGAGATTCATTCTCCATCGTATCCATTCAAGTATAATTATCATTTGATGATTTAAAAATGATGTTTAAGGACTTGATATCATTCTGGATATGAATAATATACAACCTATCCTTTACAAAAATGTCTTACGTAACAAAACATATAAAATAAAACAAGTAAGTTAACACCCGAAACGACGATAATTCTACGATATTATTAACAAATCAATGTTAAAAGATCATATATGATATCATATTAATATATATGATTCTTGTATAATTTAATAAAAATTATTTCACCATTATACAGGAGGTTAAACTACCCCATCCAAGGAAAAGTACAAGGTAAGGGGTTTTCATCTCACTCCTTATTCCCTTGAGATTCATGCCATATTGCCACCATCACCTTTTGTGTGGTGTATGTACTGCCCATAATTATATTCTTTGTGTAATACACTCTAATTTATGTGTATTTACATATTCATTGTATGATACCTCTTTCATGGGTTGTATGTTTTATAAGTTACCAAATTGGTAAGGGTTATTTCACAATCTCTTCATTATCCGAGGTTGTTTATATGTAATAATCTACTGGGATCTCTTTATCATCCACATCCATGTTTTCTTAAAAATGTAATTCAAAACATTTTTATTATTTACAAGAATATTGTTTAAATTCATTTATACCCTTTTTTGACTTTTTATAAGAGGAATATTTCCGTCGTTTTCAAAACAAGGTCCTTTTAACCTTTTCGACAGAATTAAGGTAAGAATGTTTTTTTACTTATACGGCGGGTGCGGTTATATTCCGCCGTTATAAAATCTTCAAAGCTTTCCTTACAATCTTATAAGAATATTTTCAAAGAAAATGTTTTATTTTATATGGATCTTAAATGATTTCAAAATAAAAGGAGATATTTCTTTAAAAAGAATTTTGATTTCATCTACGTCAACATCCTTTGATGGATTTTAAGATTATTTGAAGTTGATTTATTATGATACAAAACTTCTATATTGTATTGAAGGTTTTGTGATATGTTTGACTATGGATGTGCTATTTTTATACCATTCATAGTTTATGGTGAAATTATTGACATTTCGTATGCTAGTTTTAATACGAATGTTTATACTATGTTTAAACCTTTTCATATGGGAATGCATTGGACTTAATAAGTGACGGGTGGAGCCCGCTATAGCTCCTCGATGCATCGGTAGGTCTCATGAGACAAACTAGTGTCTTGGAACAAGGCCTTGACAAAATCTTATTTGTAGTCTTGGCACGAGGCCTTGGCTATGTGGTTATGATAGTCTGGCATTATGACTTCCAACATTATGAAAGTGGTTATTGATTTTTTCATGTGATTATTCGATTAGTAGAATATCCATGTGAATAAGTAAATGGCATTATTTCATTTTATTTATGCCATACCATGTTGAAAGTTCATATTTAAAAGGCTTTTGTTTTAGTTATTCATTGCCTTAAATGTTTATTCTTATTTATGAAAGTTTCCGCTATATTGTTATCCTTACTGGGCATTTGAGCTCACCCCTTTTCTTTGTTTTATTTTTCCCAGGAAGTGAAGAAGTAAGTTATGAATGACCTGCAGGGATATTATGTGGGGATATGAGTGTGGATTATGGAGACAATATGTTGTTGTAGTAGTTTTTCGTTTAATGATGTAATGTAAAACTTATGAATATATCTAGTATTTCCAAGGCTACTAAACCAATCGGTCTTTCGAGATTTGATCTTTCTTGTGATCATGCCAATGTTACGAAGTAATGCACCGACTCTGGGTAACTGGGGTCGGGGCGTTACAGTTGGTATCAGAGGAAGTTTAGTACAAACCTTGGAAGCTAGATTTAGATAAACTCTGATTAGAGCATGTAGACCTAAGATGAACTTTGAGGATTAGTATAGAAGAACTTCCTAGAATTTTGGTATTGTAGAGATTTTGTGAGTTTTCCGGGCAATACATCCCTGTCTGGATACGAGCAGGTAGAGGCGGCTCTGGCACAGATGTACCTAGGGGTAAAACCCGAAAACACTGCTTTGAGCTAGACTCGAACGGGAACTGGTGCACGACAACGGGCCTTGCTGCACTCTTGGTTACGACACTCCCGGGGGATATGCTTAGGATAATTCTCATTTTCATTACAAACCATTATGAAGGGTTTATGAGTATATACATCCTCAAAGGAGACATTTTTATGATTATGGATTATATCCATAAATAGTTCAATTTATGTTAAGTGTTTTATAAGTATGGGATTATGTATTTTGATTCATAAACTGATCTAGTGTATGCCATTGTTTAGAAATGGCGACTAGTAGAAGGAATGAGAACTCCAGAAATGCACATGATCCAAAGAGAAGGAAGGATCATATATTTCATGGTCTTAAGCTAGAATTTATAAGAGAAATAGTCTCCCATGTATTATCATCATATGAAGAAATAACATCATGTGTTGATAAGATAAGTAAAGAGTTTACTGAGTCCTATGGCTTTGAAGGGAAGCAAGAGAAGAAAAGGATGGAAGAGAGATAGATGGATAAAGGGAAGAGGGAAAAGAAGAATTTTCCCATATGTGGTAACTGTGGAAAGAAACACCCTGGAACTTGCCTGAAAGGAATGGGAGTTTGTTATAAGTGTGGAGGAAAAGGGCACAAAGTATGTGACTGCAAGGGTAAGAAAATGGTTTCAAATGTACAATGCATCATTTGCAAGGAGTTTGGACACTACGCGAACCTATGTCCCAGTCATCAGACTATGCTGCAAATGATGTTATTGGATAATAATCAAGTTATGATACTACCAAAGATGAAGAGGAATGATTAGAGTTCTTATGTTGATTATGTCAATTGAGTGTTGTATCAACAATGTACTTGTTATAATAATTATGGAGTATATAAGGATTGTACTACAGTACTATTTCATTAAGGACTTGAGATTGTGTGGAACAAAGAAAAGTGACTCAATAGCAGGATAAATTTTTGGAAAATATATGGTTGAGAGAATGATAAATCATAATATAGTTCTGATACTGAGGTAGTGATTTTGGAATAATATGTGATTGTTTTGGATAAATTATATTGGATATTCTTGACTACCTTGGAACTGATTAATGATTTGTATATTCCATCATTGTTGGGGTTTAAAACATTTTTGGATTAATGAAGTATATCCAGCATTCTATATGGAATAAGGGAGCATGAATGTAATCAATAAGGAATATGGTAATACATGATGAAGGTATTCATATGCTATTACGGGGTAAAAAGGATATATATTATGTTTACCTTCCTTATAAATGTTGGACTATGAGTTTGGACAGAAGTATTTTGGATAGTTCTAGTTTGGATTATTTTGGATTTCCATAAAAGGACAACCCGGAGGTCGGGCGGTAACCCGTCGCGTCCGGCAAGGCTGCGAGACTTGAACCCGCAGCCGAAGGGCGACAAGGGTGTATCACCTACCACTGGCCCACGAGATGTGCTGGATTAAATAATGTAGTATTTATTAAAAGATCATGTAGATGAATTATAAATTCATTTATTTTGGAACCCTATACGAATAGTGTAAATAGAATTTTTTTTACATTCTATTATCTTTTAGAGTGAAAGATGAGTATGTGGTAGAAATTTATTAATGGATAAAACTCTAATTATAAAGTAAGTATATATCCATATGATCTTAGCCAATCTCATAAAAAATTCCTCATTATTAAGAAAAGAATATTAGAACAAAAATGTTTTCCTAGATGGTCCCTTAAATCATCACTAATTTATGGCTTTGGGATTGTTGGACTTTTCATAGCCATGTTCTCTACCACTCTCCATCAGGTAATTGATGGTTATATTTTTCTTCCATATCCATATTTTACTACATGGAACCCTAGTATGTTTTATTTTCGGTAATCTTCATACTTTCGACTCTTTATTTTAAATAGAGGCCTCATTAATTCATTTTTCGATGTGGAATTTCAACTAAGATATTTTGAAACGTCAAAAATTTGTTATCTTAATACCCTATGTTTTTTTGAACCGATGGTATTTCAAATCATCATAGATTGATGAATTTAAGGACCTCAATTTTACACTTGTTTGTGATTGATGACCTCAATCACTACCTATAAATATTTACGTTTTTCCTCCAATTATATGTCTCTAATTTCCACCAATGTTCTTCTAATCGAGATCATAATTTGGTGGTGACCCTTTGATTTCTCTTTTCCTCATATTAAGACTAAATTTTAGTAACCCAATTTCCGATGTGGGTTTTCCCACAAATATATTATCTACTTTCAACCTTTTATTTTCGAAGAACAATTTCAAATTGCGAGGACGCAATTTATTGAAGGAGGGGAGAATGTAACACCCCAAGAATTCATAATGTGTTATTTCTTCAAAATAATTCAATAACTTGCACTACACGCAACACCGAGTTCAATTGCACCATGACTTACCAAAAAGCCATTCAAAATAGGTTATGAATAGTATTAACTAAATTTTAAACTTTATATAATCCTTATAATTTTTCCATATTATGAGTATCTTAGACATAATGCAAGAACAAATTCATTTTCAGTATTGCACTTTTATCAACTTTTAATAGTGAACCCTTTATAAATACAATATTTTAAACTTTTTGACTAAATGGGGACATAAAAAATTTAAAATGAAACATCCCAAGCTTCTACGGTACGCTTCTCTTTGAATAATGTGATAGCGTGTGTTGTACGCAACACCGAGTTCTAACAACCAATTAAACTAGCCGTTATGAATAATATTAACTAATTTTTGAAATTATATATATTTTATATTTCAAAATGGACTTCATTTTTGGATTAAGAATATCAAAATTAGCCTAGGGTGAAATTTTGGTACTTTTCGGATAAATTTTATATTTTGATGAATAGTGAAAATTACTAAATTTTAATTAAAAACAACTTTTTTAATCAAAATAATTAATAGTGATAAATTATGAATTTTAGTGGTTTTAAAGTATATTTAGAATATATTTTTACCATTTAATATAATGTTGGTCATTGGACATAATTTTACAATTAAACCGAACATAAACAAGTGTCAATCTTTTGATAGTTATTATCTCTTAAAAACACGCTTTTTGTTTTGACAGCGGGAATTAATTTTAAATTAATTTCTGCCACTTCTGTGTTTAGAATTTAGGAAAATGGATTCCATATTTGAAATCAGGATGTTCAAATTGTGTAAATAGGTAACTTTTATTTTTAGACATTTTGAATAATTACTGCGGTAAATATTTTATTTACCATAGTTAAGGGTAAATCCGGTAAATAAGGGTTAAAAAAATAATATTATAATTATACTAAATTACCCTAAAACGTGTCTTAACCCTATTGGTTGATACATGGTCGACCATGGGCATCTTTGGGTCGATTTTGGGACCCCATGGATCCACTTGTAAGTGATGATGACACTTTATTTTAATTAAGTCAAAATGAATACAAAAATGACACAAGCATATATCTTTTAGCAAAACAATTGTTACATAGGGTTATATAAGTTGGATATTAGATTATAAATATTCATTAGAAATCTAAAGAGATTTCCTACATAATGATATTTTATTTATAATTTTTAGACATTAAATAATTTATTTTATTTATGACACAATGATGATGCAGTAATTACTATAATAGTGAAAAATTAAATTAATTGATATTATAAATACCCAAATAAATATAATATGAAACTTTTAATGAATTAAACTACTTTTCTAGGATAATATGATATATTAGGATTGATTTAATTGACTTTTTTCGAAGTAATCAATCTTTTATGAGTTTCACAAAAATCAACTATTGAATAGTGTCAAAATTGACATAAAAGAGTTCTTAAAACAAATATTATATTATTAATTGATATTAAATTCCTAAAAATCTAAGGTTCGGCCAAGATACTTATATCATGATAGTTTCATCATTAATGTACCACTTGGGGGTCTCTTGGATGTATATAGTACGTTTATTAACCATATTATATAAAAATACAAAGAGACATTGTAAAAGTGAAACTAATTAACTTAGAGTTAATACTTAATGATAAGGTTAATATAAGTACCCAAACCTGTCTAAATTCTATTGGTTGAGTGGTTTTCGACCTATCCCCACCTTAACCTTTTAATAATCAACTTTGGAGACATTAGAAACCGAATATGAATTTATTATAAATTAATATTTCTAGCTTTTCCAAAGGTGCCCCTCACCCCTCTTATAAAAGGGAACTCCTCCTTCTCATTTCTTCACACCTTAAAAGCCTTTTGGTTCGGCCAAACTCTGCCCAAATACTCCCCCAACATCCCTCACTACAACCTAGAGGACTTATTTTGATCAGAAAGCCAACCTAAGGATCCCTTTTGATCAAATCAAAAGGAAGAACCCGAAGAAGAGGTAATGATTTCACCACCCTTTTCTAAGTTCATTTCTTCTTCCACTTCTTCTTCCTTTGTTCTTACCATTCTAAAATAATAACTCCAGTATCTCACATATACTGTGATGTTATTATAAATATGGTACAACCATATTCAGTATTCTATCCACCCTTTGAATAACATGTCACCATACGTGCGTACGTACGGCTTACCGTCTCCACGTCGTGGTGTAATTGTTATTCAATATATTATTATTTTGATGGGTATAATAATGATATGTAACTCATGTAAATAATAAATATAACATGTTAATGATTCTGTATATATGATATACCATCCATTTATATATTATTTTAATATCAAAATAATGATATTGTCGCTCGTGCGTACGTACGGACTACCGTCTCCACGAACGCAATGAGATTCATTCTCCATCGTATCCATTCAAGTATAATTATCATTTGATGATTTAAAAATGATGTTTAAGGACTTGATATCATTCTGGATATGAATAATATACAACCTATCCTTTACAAAAATGTCTTACGTAACAAAACATATAAAATCAAACAAGTAAGTTAACACCCGAAACGACGATAATTCTAAGATATTATTAACAAATCAATGTTAAAAGATCATATATGATATCATATTAATATATATGATTCTTGTATAATTTAATAACAATTATTTCACCATTATACAGGAGGTTAACCTACCCCATCCAAGGAAAAGTACAAGGTAAGGGGTTTTCATCTCACTCCTTATTCCCGTGAGATTCATGCCATATTGCCACCATCACCTTTTGTGTGGTGTATGTACTGCCCATAATTATATTATTTGTGTAATACACTCTAATTTATGTGTATTTACATATTCATTGTATGATACCTCTTTCATGGGTTGTATGTTTCATAAGTTACCAAATTGGTAAGGGTTATTTCACAATCTCTTCATTATCCGAGGTTGTTTATATGTAATAATCTACTAGGATCTCTTTATCATCCACATCCATGTTTTCTTAAAAATGTAATTCAAAACATTTTTATTATTTACAAGAATATGGTTTAAAGTCAATTATACCCTTTTTTGACTTTTTATAAGAGGAATCTTTCCGTCGTTTTCAAAACAAGGTCCTTTTAACCTTTTCGACAGAATTAAGGTAAGAATGTTTTTTTAACTTATACGGCGGGTGCGGTTATTTTCCACCGTTATAAAATCTTCAAAGATTTCCTTACAAGCTTATAAGAATATTTTCAAAGAAAATGTTTTATTTTATATGGATCTTAAATGATTTCAAAATAAAAGGAGATATTTCTTTAAAAAGAATTTTGATTTCATCTACGTCAACATCCTTTGATGGATTTTAAGATTATTTGAAGTTGATTTATTATGATACAAAACTTCTATATTGTATTGAAGGTTTTGTGATATGTTTGACTATGGATGTGCTATTTTTATACCATTCATAGTTTATGGTGAAATTATTGACATTTCGTATGCTAGTTTTAATACGAATGTTTATGTTATGTTTAATCCTTTTCATATGGGAATGCATTGGACTTAATAAGTGACGGGTGGAGCCCGCTATAGCTCCTCGTTGCATCGGTATGTCTCATGAGACAAACTAGTGTCTTGGCACAAGGCCTTTACAAAATCTTATTTGTAGTCTTGGCACGAGGCCTTGGCTATGTGGTTATGATAGTCTGGCATTATGCATTCCAACATTATGAAAGTGGTTATTGATTTTTGCATGTGATTATTCGATTAGTAGAATATCCATGTGAATAAGTAAATGGCATTATTTCATTTTATTTATGCCATACCATGTTGAAAGTTCATATTTAAAAGGCTTTTGTTTTAGTTATACATTGCCTTAAATGTTTATTATTATTTATGAAAGTTTCCGCTATATTGTTATCCTTACTGGGCATTTGAGCTCACCCCTTATCTTTGTTTTATTTTTCCCAGGAAGTGAAGAAGTAAGTTATGAATGACCTGCAGGGATATTATGTGGGGATATGAGTGTGGATTATGGAGACAATATGTTGTTGTAGTAGTTTTTCGTTTAATGATGTAATGTAAAACTTATGAATATATCTAGTATTTCCAAGGCTACTAAACCAATCGGTCTTTCGGGATTTGATCTTTCTTGTGATCATGCCAATGTTATGTAATAATGCACCGACTCTGGGTAACTGGGGTCGGGGCGTTACATTTTAGGGTAATATTTTAATATTATTTTCCCCCTTTATTACCTGATTTACCTTTAACTAAATAAAATTTATCGTAGTTACTATTCAAAAAGTCGACAAATAAAAGTTACCTATTTACACAGTTTGGACCTCCTAATTACAAATACGGAATCCACATTTCCAAACTCAAAATATACATGTTGAATTAATTAATTTAAAATTAAACCCCGTTGTTGTGAAAATGAGTTTAAAACGTTAAAACATTGCAAAAGATTGAAATTATTTTACTGAGGAATTCAATGTAAAATTAATGATAATGAAAAAAATAATATTAAATGGAAAAAATAAATTATATTTATACTTTAAAACCATTCAATATTACAATTTCTTCGTATAAATTATCTCAATGAAAAAATTTGGTTTTAAGTAAAATTTAGCATATTTTTACAATTCATGTAACGACCCACGATTTTTCAATTGAAATTACCTTCTTATAATTATGTCATAAAATAACATGAAAACACAACATAATGAACTATTAAGTGATAAGTGACCTTTATTCAAAAAAATTTCACTTCGGTGTTTGGAATTTTGAAAATCTGACAGACATGGTTGTGTTCAAGATTATTTTTGGAGTCTAATGAAACAAAAATAATTTTCAGTGAAAAGTAATGTACCATTGTGAATAGTAACTTAGCCTTATGAACAGTAATATGACCCTTATGAATATTAAATCATCCAACCTAAAATTAACCTTACCCATTAATAATTAAATAATATTTAGACATCTTAGAAAGCGATAATTTGACATTAGTAAACGTTTTGGAATTTTGTAAATCATAAATAATTATAATTAATTAATTTATTTAAAAGAATATTTATTTTCTTTAAATTTATTCATTATTTATCAAATCAATGTATTATAGTTTTTAGATAATTTTATAAGACCCTACGTAATTTTTGAAAGAACTATAAAATCAGTTTTAATCTTAAAAACTGTTTTTAAGTAAATTCTGATTTTAATTAAATTTTAAATTAATAATAATAAAAATATTTTTGAAAAATGGACTTCATTTTTCGATTCTAAAAATTTAAAAATGGTTTGGGTAAATTTTTGGGATTTTTCTAAAATACATGAATTTTTTATGAATAGTGAAATACTGTAATTTAAAAAAAATAAGCTAAATAATCTAATTATAGAGTCATGTGTGATGTTATACTGATGTGAGCCAACTTTGTTTGGAAGAACATGATAAAATTACTATTTTTGGTAAATTTAGACTCATTATTCATTGTCTTAGGGGAAATTAATAAACTAATGAATTTTATATTAAAGAAAACCCCTCTCCCCTCCACTATAAAAACCACCCTTCACACCCTCATTTACTCACACCTCTCAAGCTCAAATCCTTATCTAAACTCTTCCAAAACATCCTCCCTATCCCTTATCCCACTTTCCGGAGCTTCTCGTCTCATCAAAAGACCAAGCCTAGCTTCTTTAAGGAGGACCTCAAGAGGACGATTTAAGAGGTAATTTCTCTCCATCTTCTCCCATAATTTCCTTTCATGTTCATGTTCATTTCTTGATCTCTCCCCACATATCTTCATCTAAATGGTATTGTAACTCCATTATTATAAATCTAATGTAATTTTATGATTGTAAATGGATATTATATTATAGAACCCCCTTTCTCTCTTCCTTTAATTTTATTAAAGAGAACGTTGTTCGTGAGGTATTAATTTATCACCTTCAAAAACGAAATGTTTTCTTATTCAATTTCTACATTCAGATCTGGTCATGAAACCATTTTTATTATTGAACCAGAATATTTTATATTTATTATCTCCTATTTTATGTTCTGTAACTAACTTATGACCATATTTCTAGTGATAAAATAAAACAAGTTCATTATGATCAAAAAATCACTCAAATTAACCAAAATAACCATCATTTAATTCTTATATAATGATTCATCCACATGAATATAATATATTCATTATAAAATCATTAAAACTCCGGTAATATCATTTATAACATGTAATATCAGTTATGGATTTTTACCCATGATCTACCCAAACTTAAATTTAAGAATACAAGTGAACCACTCAAGAAACCCATAAAAACAAACATTCTCGAACAATGTTTTAAAACTCTATAACTCATATAAAGGCACATAAAAGCACATAATGAAACCATAATGAACCATATTAATTTAAAAAAGGTTCTGGATTTCTAATTAATGTATATAATTTCATTATACTAGAAATTAAAGAGAAGGAAACATTCAGATACAAGGTAATGGGAAATTCTCGAACCCAACGTTCATTCTTATGGTTCTCCATCTTTCACTCCATTTTTGATATGGTTACTCATTAAAGATAATTTTTTCATAATTTTCCTTCCTTTTCTAGGATATAAATGTTTTTTACTGGTTTTTATATCAATCAAATCCTTTTCTAAAGAACTGTTCTTTTATAAATATGCCTTTTACTTCTCTCTCAAAGTGGACAGTTCTTGTAACATGTACATTAGTCTCTATTTCTTTTGGGAAGATATAGTTTATGAAAGTGTTATTTTGAGATATAACCCAGTACATTCAATGGTTTAGTGATTTTATCTTTTGATATTTTTTCTATGTGTCAAGAACAATAATGATAATGTTATGATCTGACGGGTGCACCTAGAATTATGCAGCGCAATATGAATGTTTGAATGTGGCGGGTGCACCCAGAATTATACAGTCCCCTAATGCATTGGGTAAAGTGATAAATCTCATGAGTAAATGTGAAATGATGTGTGAAAAAGATTCTATATTGGTTCACATGTATGTGTAGTAGTTAACCACTAAGACATGATGTTAAATTTTTATGCATTGCCACATTTCAAGTCTTATATATTCTTCCTCTCATGTTTATGATATTTTTCTCATGTTATGATTATGATAACTCCATGATATATTGTTCTTATCTATCATCTTAATGGGATTCTATCGCAACCCTTTTGATGTATATCCTCAGTTGGCTACATGTAAAAAGAAGAGGACAAGTGCCAATAAGAAGCTAGAGAAGAATAAATTAAATAAATGTTTATGCATGATGTTGTAATTTTTATGTGTGGTCCTAGTTTTCCCAGGACACTAAACCATTGGATCCTCTATGTGTAACACTATGATGTATTTTATCTTTAAAATTATGTAATATTAATGTAAGAAAAGGCTCGGGTTGCAATAATTGGTTTCAGAGGAAAGGATAAGTTAATTTGGGAATTAGGATTAGTGAACCCTAGAGAAAACCTATAACATGAGACTAAGTACAAATATGCACACAATAATATTTACATAGGGATACCATATATCATGTTTTTGGTATAATTTAATTAAATGAATATGTTATTCATGACTTGTTTACTTATGTTTTGTTCTAAAATTTTCTATTTTAGAAAATGGTTGGAACAAGGAGAAATCAGTCCAACAACTCATATGAGGGCCAATGAAACAATTTCCCAAATGACATCCCCAATGATTTGGAAGGTGGATTTCAAAACTTCATTGTGATGCTTACCCAATTATCTCAGGTTATGAACATTAACCATAATAATGGGGAATGTCCTCCTTCAAAAAAGAGGGAGCAACTGCCTATCGAATGATTTATGCGACAATGACCACCGACGTGTAGTGGATCATCTGATCCACTAGTATTGGAACAGTGTGTCAACTCCATAGAGAAGATCTTTTCTGTGCTTCACTAATCTAAGATAGAGAAGGTGATTCTAGCCGTTTATCATCTAGAGGGAGAAGCTGGTCAATGGTGGGATTTTATTAAGAACACCAAGCCAAGGGAGGAAATTTAATAGATTGAATGGGATGACTTTAAGATAATTTTTCTTAATAATTATTTCCCATGAACTCTTCATACGAAGATGGAGAGAGAATTCATAGATCTCAAGAAAAAATAATTAAAATCTATCACATCCTATGAATATAATTTCACAAGGCTTTCAAGGTACGCTTCGGGTATTGTTATCAACAATGATAGAAAAATTGATAGATTCTTTAGTGGATTAAAACCACTCCTTCAAAAGGCTCTTCCAATTCGAGAATTTGGGAGTTATGAAGAAGTCATTCGATGTGCCCTCAAAGTGGATATAGAGTTTGGGGAATGGTCCCATGGCTATGGGGATAAGAAATAAAAGATGGATTTTCAAGCCGGTGGATCTAATGATAAAGGTTGGAGGAAAACTCAATGACCCACATGCCAAAAATGTGGGATGTTGCACCATGGTAACTACCTCGAAATGATAGGGAAGTGCTTCATGTGTGGGAGAGAAGGAAATCATGCTCAAGAGTGTCGAAATGTCAGAAAAATGAATGAAAATGTAGCTGATGAAAGGAGAGAACCACTCATGGTTCAATGCTACAACTGTAGTGAGCTAGGTCACTATGCAATCCAGTGAACTAAACCATGAGCTCTCGAAGGTAATCAGCGTCAGTATCCACCAAAGACGATGGAATAAGGGAAGTCTTATGAAATTACTACTACGGAGGTGGATCATGATAATGAAGTCGTACAAGGTACACTTACTATTAACTCAATAATTGAAAAAGTTTTATTGGATTCTCGTTCTACGCATTCCTTTTTATCTTGAAAGATTGATAGAACTATAGAATCGAAGCCCCGAAACCTTGAAGTAGAGATATATGGAAAAACACAGGTGGTGCAATCATTGCAACCCAAGTGTTTGACTCTTCTCCTGTTGGAGTACGTGGGAAGATTCTTCCAGAAAATATCGTAATACTTCCCTTGGTGGAATTCGACGCTATAATGGTAATGGATTGGATCTCATTATATAGAGCACAAATCAATATTCAGAAAATGGAAATATCTATTAATATTCCAAACCATCCCATGCCCCTCTACAAATGCACAAAAGATCATGAATCTCCTTTGAAAAATCCTACAATGGTGTGTGTGTTGATTCCCTATGAAGAAGCATACCTATCCAAAATGGTTGAGTTGAAGAAAAGTTCCAACCTTGAGGAAATTCCCATCGTGAGGGAATAAGGTGATATATTTCCAGAAGAGTTACCCGGAATTCCCCAAGATCGTGAGGTATAGTTCTCAATTGAACTCTTACGTGGAGATACTCATATCTCGATTTGTCCCTATAGGATGGCTCCTATCGAACTGTAGGAGTTAAAGAAGCAGCTGCAAGAGCATCTGGACAAAGGGTTCATACACCCAAGTGCATCACCTTGGGGTGTTCCAGTGCTCCTTGTGAAGAAGAAGAATGGAAAAATGTGGTTGCATATCGATTATCAATAACTCAACAAGATCTCCCTAAAGAACAAGTATCCTCTTCAAAAGATTGATGACATGTTTGACCAGTTAAGAAGAGCTCAATACATCTCAAAGGTGGATCTTCATTCTGGATATCATCAGGTAAAGGTGAAGAAGGAAGATATTCAATAGACTGCCTTCCAAATAAGGTATGGGCACTATGAGTTTTTGGTGATGCCCTTTGGACTTAATAATGCCCCTAAAATCTTCATGGATTTGATGAATATAGTCTTTAGACATTAACTATACAAATTTTTGGTAGTGTTTATCAATGATATTCTCATCTACTCTAAGAGAAAGGAGGAAAATCAATAACATATAAGACTTGTGTTGGAGACATTAAGAAAGGAGAAGTTGTATGCTATGATCGGAAAGTGTGACTTTTTTATTAATCAAATCACATTCTTGGGACATGTGATCACAAGTGAAGGAATTTTTTTGGATCCTTCAAAGAAAAAGGAGATTGAGGAATGGCCCAAGCCCTCTAGTGTCACAGAAATCCATAGTTTTCTGGGATTAGCTGGGTATTACCTACGTTTTTATGAGAAACTTCTCACGACTGTCAAGCCCGCTAACTATGTTTACAAAAAATGGGTAAAGTATTTCTAGACGGAAGAATGTCAGGGAAGCTTCAAGGAGCTAAAGGGAAGGATGATCACTGCACCTGTACTCACACTACTAAAAATTAGAGAATGTTTTGTGATATACCATGATGCTTCAATGAAATTCTTGGGTTGTGTACTCATGAAAAATGATAATGTGATAGCATGCGCCTCGCGATAGTTGAAGATCCATGAGCATAACTACCCGACTCATGATCTAGAACTGGCAGCCGTGATTTTTGCTTTGAAAAACTGGAGGCACTACCTTTATGGTGAGAAGTGTGACATATACACCGACCATAAGATCCTAAAGTATGTATTCACCCAAGAGAAGCTCAACATATTTCAAAGGATATAGATAGAGAAAATAAAGGATTACAATTTCTCTATTCACTATCATCCTGGAAAGGCGAACAAGGTAGCGAATTCTCTATGTAGAAAAGAACATGTTACTCTATCCATGAGGTGGATTGAGAAAGACTCTATCTTAATGGATACACAGATTATGGATTTTGAAATCATAAGGGAAGGGGATACATCCTACCTTTCCCAAATGATTGTGCAACCATCCATCTAGGAGAAGTTTAAAGAAGCACAAAGGGATGATGTGGAGATACAATAGAGGGTGAATGTAGTAAAGGAAGGGAAGCTGCAAGAGTTCCATATCGATGGTGATGGTGTGATTTGGTTTGGAACGTGGCTTTGTGTTCCTTCATTAACCAATATAAAGAAGGATCTATTGGACAATGCACATAGCTCACCTTTCTCTATCAATCATGAGAGTACAAAGATGTACTGTGATATCCAAAAACACTTTTGGTGGAATAAAATGAAGAATAAGATTACAGAATATATATCAAGGTTCTTGGTATATTATAAATTTAATGTTGAGCAACAAAAGTCCAAATGTATGATGCATCCATTAGCTATACCCATGTAGACATGGGAAAATGTTACTATGGACTCTGTCACGGGTCTCCCGAATACGTCAAAGGGAAATAATGTGATATGAGTTGTGGTTGATCGAATCATTAAGACTGCCCATTTTATGGCTATTCGGGATGATCTCTAGCTTGAACAACTTTCAATGATATATGTGAAGGAAGTGGTGAGACTACACGATGTTCCACTCTCAATTATCTATGACCGTGATCCAATGCTCACATCTAAATTTTGGAGGAGCCTTCAACATTCGTTGAGTACTGAATTAAATGTCAGCATGGCCTATCACCCCCAAACTAATTTTCAATCTGAAAAGACTATTCAGATGCTTAATGATATGCTAAGAGCCAGCTCTCTTGGATTAAAAGGTGGTTTGGATCAGCATCTCCCATTTGTTGAGTTCTCATACAATAATAGCTTCCACTCGAGTATTCAGATGGCTCTATATGAAGCTCTGTATAGAAAGCGATGTATAAATCCAACCTGTTGGGATGAAGATAGAGAAGGGAAGCTACTTGGACACAATCTTGTGCAAGACATTACAATGAATGTTCAATTCATCTAGAAACTCATCAATGATGCTAATTGTTGGCAAAAGAACTATGCTGACAACCGTGGAAGGGACTTGTAGTTCGAATTTGGAGATAAAGTCTTCCTTATAATATCTCCATGGAAGGGAGTCATGTGATTCGGGAAGAAAGGGAAGCTAAGACCAAGGTATTTTGGCCCCTTTGAGATCCTTGACCATATAAGAGCTATAGCCTATCAGCTTTCACTTCCACCAAATATGGCTCATGTTCATGATTTATTTCATGTATCACTACTGAGGAAGTACATACCAGACCCCTCACATGTACTAAACTCAGAGGTGGTGCAGCTAGAAGATGATCTCTCCTATGAGGAGCAGCTAGTAAAGATTCTCGATCAGAGAGATATGGTTCTATGCAACATGAAAACCCATCTTGTCAATGTGTTGTGGATGAACCATAAGTTTTTGGAAGCTACTTGGGAACCATAAGAGGCAATCAAGGAGAAGTACCCTCACCTGTTTGTGTAAAATGAAATTTCAGGGGAAAAATTTCTTAACGGGGGAAGAATGTAATGACCCATAGTTTTTCAATGGAAATTCCCTTCTTATAATTATGTCATAAAATAACATAAAACACAACATAATGAACTACTAATTGATAAGTGACCGTTAAACCTAATTTTGTCACTTCTGTGTTTGGAATTTTGAAAATCTGACATACACGATTGTGTTCAAGATGATTTTTGGAGTCTAATGAAACAAAAATGATTTACCATGATTAGTAATGTACCCTTGTGAATAGTAACCTACCCTTATTAATAGTAATATGACCCTTATGAATATAAAATCATCTAATATAAGTGTAACCTTACCCATGAATAATTAAATAAAATTTAGACATTTTGGAAAGCGACAATTTGACATTAGTAAACGTTTTGGAATTTTGTAAGTCATAAATAATTATAAATAATTAATTAATTTCAAATAAAATTTAATTTAATTAAATGTATTCATTATTTATCATATCAGTGTATTATAGTTTTTTGATAATTTTATAAGACCCTATGTAATTTTTGAAAGAACTATAAAATTAGTTTTAATCATAAAAAACTATTTTTTAAGTAAATTATGATTTTAATTAAATATTAAATTATTAATACATATATTTTTGTTTTGAAAAATAGACTTCATTTTTGATTCTACATGTCGAAAAATGGTTGGGGTAAATTTTTGAGATTTTTCTAAAATACTTGATTTTTTATGAATATTGAAATACCGTAATTTACAAATATAAGCTACATAAACTAATTATAGAGTCATGTGTGATGTTCTGCTAATGTAAGCCCACTTGGTTCAGGATCACATGATTACATTACAATTCTTGGTCACTCTTCCCTGACTATTTGTAGAGACCCAAACCTTGACATACATGGACATTACATTACTTTTTCGGAATAATTAATACATAACAAAAAACAGACGCACAAGGACCGTAATAGTTTAGTGTCTTTGGAAACTTGGAACGTAATCGTCAAATCATGGTGAGAGATCTTCAAAATTTCCCATAAAGATCTTCCCCTATTGATTTTCTTACCTAAAACCTTTCTTTTAGGTTGAGCTCAAATGCTCAGTAAGGGTAAGCATGGATAAAATAAAACAAATCATATACATTTGAACATCAAAACATAAACATAATATTTAACGATCAAAATCTTGAGCAATGAAGTAAAACATGGCAATACGTAAGGAATAGATCATAAAAAAACATTAATCATCATAAAAAAGATTGGGAATAAAACATTTAATTGTGGAAACCATTAAGCACATGATATGATTTCCACAGTAGACAAGGCATTACTGCCAAGACCATCTTAGTGGAGAAAGTACCTTTCTGAATCAAGTACACTCCTCATTCCAGTCCTGTATTACTGAACCAGATTAACTTACCATTCCAACCATGTCTATATCATGAGATATAAATCTTTACCCAATGCATTGGAGGGAGATATAGGTCCCACCCATCTCATAATGAAATCATTCTTACTTGTGCCACAAAATAAACATACATCATTAATAATAACCCAACGAATAAAATGGGTTTCATAAACATCATCCCATCATTACAAAATCCATATAAAATAAATAGATATCATTTCATAATAAGAAAAGTGAAACCATGTAAATATTAGAGACATTATAATTGAAACATACACATATTAAATAATGTCAGCTTAGATGGAAAATGGTTTTGATAAAACTCTTGAAATGAATTCTTGAGGAAAATATCCTTTATTCTTTGAAATAATTTTCATTTTACAAAATGTCATGAATTTTTAAAAGAAAGGGATTTTGTTGAAAATAGTCACAAAATCTTTTGGAGGAAGCTTCATTAAAATAAGGCTTTATAAAACCATAAAAATTAATTCACGTTGTATAAGTTAAAAAACATTCTTCTCGTACTTTTGCCAGAAAAGTCAAAAAGTACCTCGTATGATAAACAAAAAAAACATTTCTTACATACCATGTACTAAAAGACAAAATGGGTAAAAAGGACTTTAAACATTCATGAAAACATTTTTATTAAACTTGTACATGGATAATAAATATAACCCCAGTAAATACTTACATATAAGCAATCTCAGATAAAAAACAATTGAAATTGCAACATTATCCCTTACCTTAGGTTCTATATGCTTCGTACATATCCGAACCTCTTGTATAATGGTTTAAATAATGTCATTTAATTATTACATAATCATATTTATTGTTATGATATCATATATGGTTCACTTATGACTTTATATTACCCGTTCTTTTGTAAATTCATGTTAAAATAGCATTTTGGGTAAAATCGTTTCATTTATCATTCGTGTTTTGACTTGTAATTATTAATATGATTACTTAGATAATGATTTCTTATTTACAGAATTTAAAACATGATTTATATATAATATATATTCAGAATAGTCATCTTTATAATAGATCGATAAAGAGAATGAAATACACCGTTCATGGAGACGGTAGGCCATACGTACGCTTGAACGATGTTTTTGTTTCCTTATTGAATTTAATGGAATTAAGTTGATGTCATACATAAATATATATACATAAATCAGATAGCATTATTATGTAATATATTTCATGATTACTTTTTAAATATACTTTATAATCATTCTTGAATTGTTAACATGGAAAATGAATCTCATCGCGTCGTGGAGACGGTAATCCGTACGTACGCACGAGCGATGATATCATTCTAATATTTATTGAATGAAATTGGAGTGTATGATAAATAATATCATAATCATTATGATGTTGTAATAACTATTTATAGTTATTATTTACACCATTATACCCATCCATGTATGGTGGTGCTGGAAAAACAGATTTCACCACGGCGTGGAGACCGTATTCCGTACGTACGCACGCGCGGTGATTTCATTTTCCGTAGGATTGATAGAAGGTGAAATGAGTTTGTTTCAAATTTATAATAACATATCAGTATATTAGAGATAATTATGTTATTACTTTACAATGAAACAACTAAAGAATAAGAAGTTGAAGAAGAATGAATCTTGAAAGAATCAGTTGAAGAGATTACCTCTTCTTCGACGAACCTCCTTTAAACATCTTCTTAGGGAACTAGGGTTGTTATTTTGCGAAGACCATAACCTATATGATATAACTTGAGAGGTTGATATGAGAAATTTTCCGGGTTTGGTCGAGTTTCAAGGCTCAAAAGGGTGTGAAGAGAAGTGGGAAGTGGTTCCTTTTTTATAAGGGAGGAGAGGGGCGCCTTTGGAAATCTTAAAATTATTAATTTATAATACATCTAAAACCACTTAAAAACCTCAAAAAATGACTCATATTCGAATATGATATGGGATAGGGTTGTATTATCATAAAACAATAAAATTTAGACATGTAGGGAATTTATTTTAAACATTATCAACTTGATTTATCTTTATTTAATCTATTAAATTTTATTTATTGTAATAAGATTCTAAATTTTAAATTGTTATAAATAATTACTTATGTGATGTGAATTATCCATAAATAGATATTTTATGACATTTTATACTATATAAATTTCAATTTATAATATTTAATTTTTTTTGTGATTTTTAAACAATTTAATAATATGTTATTTTTTTAAAATAACATTAGTGTCAATTTTGACACTATTCATTTATTTGAATTTAAATAAAATCCACACAGAGGATATATTCGAACTAAAATATTTATTAGGTTCCCAACATGTCATATTACTCTAGAAACTTTGTGGCGAACATTAAATAGTTTATATAATATTTATTTTACTATTTTTAAAACCATTTATTTGATATTTCTCTTAATAAAATAATTACTACAACATTTTTGTATAATAATTAAATATACATATTTGTTTCATAAAAATTAAAACTAAAATACTAGGATGAAGATAAATCTTATATCTTTCATAATAATACATTTATTCGGATTTATATTCTAAAACACCCAAATTTTAAAATTTTATGTTTATTAAATTATGAAGGTGACAACTTTGACATCATATAATATAAAATAATATAAGTGTAATAATCACTTTTATAAGACTCCAAACGGTCATATATTAGGTAATTGGATGATTATGGTGTATATATACACTACCAGAAAGTTTTTTTCAGGTTTTTCAGCCCTTTAATATGTATTAACATTTTAATAAAAACAATATTATTGATTTTTTACTAAATAAATAATTTCTGCATCATTAATGTATAAGCTAATAAGGTAATTAAATTACTCTTAAAAATTACAAATAAATTACCATGATAAAGAAAAAAAATTATATTTCAAATTAGTATTTATAACCGAATTTAAATTCTGTATAACCTTATATTAAAAATACCTTAATTATTAAAGTTTGAGTGAGACATATTTCACTTTCCTTTAAATAAAATAATCTAAAGGTCGTAATCACCTCCAAGTGGGTTCTAATGGATTCCATTTCTACCCCAATATGACTTAGGACGAAATATAATCATAAAATTGTATTATGACAAGTTTTAGGGTATTTGTATAATATTATATTTACCCATAATTACCCGATTTAACTTTTACTATGGTAAATAAAATTTACCGTAGTTACTATTCATAATCCTTAAAAATAAAAAGTAGTCTATTAATATAATTGGGACCCAATGATTCCAAATATGGAATCCATTTTTCCAAATTCAATACACAGAAGTTTCAGAAATTAAATTAAAATTAATACCTTTGTCGAATGAAAACAGGTTTTTGTTTAAAACATTGTAAAAGATTGAATTGATTTAACCTACGAATTCAATGTAAAATCAATTATAATGGAATACATTCCATTAAATGGAAAAAATATATTCTATTTATACTTTAAAACCATTAAATATTATAATTTAACCTCATAAATTATTATGATGAAAAACGTTTTTTTAATTAAAATATAGCGTGTTTTTACTATTTATTAAAATATGAAAGTTATCAGAATAATATAAAAAATTTATCCATGGTAAAATTTTATATCCTGATTCGAAAGAATAATTTTATTTTGTAAAATTGAACATATAAAAATGTCAAAAACTAGATTTAATGTTGGTGTTCCATCAAAAGGCGGCAAAACTGCATTTTTTTAAAGATACTTATTTTACCCAGAAAATTTATTTTATTCTCATACCATGTTCTAGAAAATGTGTAAAATGAATAATAATGTTATAAAATTCAAAATATAGATAATAATATTCATAATGTCTAGTTCGTGGAAATATTATAACCATATATCGTTGTTTAGTGAAACCTGGTATTGCGTACAACACATGCTATCGGGGAAGGTCGTGATTGCGTGTAATGCAAGCCAAATCAAGGTTCTGTGTAGTGAAAGACTCCTTTGTTGTTGTTTATAACAAAATAAAACAATTTTTCATTTATACATTGAATAAATATATATATATATATATACAGACATACACACTCAATGTTGCGTAGAATAACAACTATCAAACAAACTTGAAATTGTTTGTAACATGATCCAAGAATAATGTTGCGTATACGGCAAGATAATACGGTTTTCGGTATAGCGTAAGATAATCTTGGTGTAGCATACGAAAAAAGATATGAAAGAAATTAAAAAAATATATATCTTATAAAATCTCTGGGTGTTACATTCTACCCCCCTTAAAATGAAATTTTCCCTCGAAATTCGTCAGGGTTATAAATGGGTTACTACTTGAAAGTCTCTTTAATAGAAACCCAGATCATAAAAATGAATACCAAAACTGAACATTAAAAACTGAACTATAAAACGTAACTGTTACCCAAATTAACTAATCACTCGGTTTCCACATAGGAGAACATATGTGAAAAAAATGGATATGGAAGAGAAATCTAACCATCATGTTCTGATGGAGAGTGGTAGAGAACATGTCTTTAAAAAATCCAAAAATCACAAGTCCATAAATTTATGATGATCTAAGGTACCATCAGATTAATCAGATATGAGAGTACTAGGAAAACTTTTTTGGTTTTCATGATCATTTCCCTAATGTTGATGATTTTTTTGTATAAGGATAAATACTTACTTGATTTCAGTGTAAAATCATCATTGGTCATTCCATGAACAATTTCCACTTCATCACTTATTTAAAGATATGAAGTTGAATTTGACATTCTTGAAGTAGTATAAGATCACGCGATAGAATAATAGGTCATTCTATCTATCTCTATCACAATAAAAGGTGAGTATAAGATATTAAATATACATAAGTCCATCTATGGTGAGGTTAATCGTACATGGTTCCAAAAATGGACGTATACTTCACTTATCATACCACGTAATAAAATAAAACTAATTTCTACAAACAAGGAAATTCTTGTGGGCCAGTGGTAGGCGATGAAGGCTTGTCGGACTTCGGTTGTGGGTTCGATTCCTGCAATCTTGTCCGACGCGACGGGTTGCCTCCTGACCTACAGGTTGTACTTTTTTATAAAACTATAATATAATAATATCAAAAAAGATCTATCCTTAAACAATACTATATGATGTCCAACTTAATCCATTCCAACCATTTGGATTTTCGAAAATACTTCTGTCCGATTACTAGAAATTTCATCTACCGAGCATGTGAATTCCTTCATTTGTCCCCCATATATCATAAGATATATCTTGTTGGTCACAGTCCAAACATGTAAATACCTTAATCATGTATTCGTTTGAAACATGAATTACCATAGAACCATAGAGAAAACATGAATTCTGTCAAAAGTTAACTCTTTCCACATACCAAAATCCCAAGTAAAATCTATATACTCAAATCATGATATCACTTTGTCCTCTTATTAGCCATGAGCTCATGAATACTATCAAACATATTATTTTCTCTTTATCCCTTCATTATGTGCATATCATCTTCTTTCCAAAAATATCTGAATAACCTTTCAGGGTTACCAGTACCATTCAACATATACATTCAAATACTTTAGGAAAAACAATAGTGTAACAATCCTTAGATGATTCTTTATTCCATTGTACCATACATTATTCTTGATAAACATAAAATCATTCCACTCACTTCTTAAACCACTGAATGAGCTTCAACATTTATTTCATCTCATATTTCATTTGTAGTTTCTTCATCATCATCCACATAAATACTACCCATATGACCATTCTGATTCTCTTCATGAAATTTTCCCTTAGGGAATTGGTTTTCATAATGCCCATACATTCCACATTTAAAACATCTAATCATTGTTGATGTCGTAGCAATACCATTATCCTTGTCCAAGGTGTTAACTGAACCTTTTCCTTTGCACAAACTGGCATTTTGTCCTTCTTTTCCACACCCATAGCATCTTCGAGTTCCTTTGAAACAATATCCTTGATCCCTCTTACAACATGATTTACATGAGGGAAATTGAACATTCTTTCCTCTATGATCATCATGAAACTCCATCTTTCTATTATTATCTGAGTCGGGAAACTTACCAATGTTGAGATTATTGATCATATTATTAGATTGATGATTAGTCATAATAACGAAGTTTAGACTTCCAAATCCGGTTTCATTTGGTTGCTCAATAAGAATATCATTCCATTGTCCATCATATCCTCCATTATCGTAAATCTTCCTGTTTCCAGCCATTTTCTAAAACCCAAAAAGAATAGTGTTAGAGGCAAAATTCATGCTAGGTAAAACAACATAATAAAGGGGGAGTACCTTCAATATCTATCATATTGGTTCTAATTCTAAGATCGTTACCTTAATTATAGGACTATAACCTATACGAATACTTATCATTAGGGACATCCTTAGACATACCTTAAATATTTCTAGGGATTTCACTAAATTTTTCGCATCATAGTTCCCAAAGGATAACTAAAACATTCCTCTGATACCAACTGTAGAGACTCAAAGATTGACATACATGCACATTACATTACTTTTGCAGAATACTTAATACATAACAAAAACAGACACACAAGGACCGTAATAGTTTAGTGTCTCTGTAATCTCGGAACGTAATCTTCTAATAGTGGTGAAAGATCTTCAACATCTCCTATAAAGATCTTCCACTTTTTGTTTTCATACCTAAAACCATTATTTAAATCATGGGTAAAGGAGAACATATAAAGGGTGAACTTAAATTCTCAGTAATGGTAAGCATGGATAAAATAAAATAAATCATACACATTTGAACTTCAAAACATGAACATAATATTTAAACATCAATGTCTTGAGCAATGACGTAAAACATGGCAGTACGTAAGGCATAGATCATAAAGAAACATTAATCATGATAAAATAGAGTGGGAATAAAACATGTAATTGTGGAAACCATTAAGCACATGATATGATTTACATAGTAGTCAAGGCATTGCCACTAAGACCATCTTAGTGGACAAAGTCCCTTTCTGAATCGAGTTCACTCCTCGTTCCAGTCCTGTATTACGGAACCAGATTAACTTACCATTCCATCCATGTCTATCTCATGAGATATAAATCTTTACCCATTTAATTGGAGGGAGATATAGGTCCCACCAATCTCATAATGAAATCATTCTTACTTGAGCCACAAAATAAATATACATCATTCATAAAAACCCAACGAATAAAATGGGTTTCATAAACATCATCCCACCATCAAACAATCCATATAAAAGAAATGGATATCATTTAATAATAAGAAAAGTGAAACCATGTAAATCATAGATACATTATACTTGAAACATACACATATGAAATAATGGAATCTTAGATGGAAAATGGTTTTGATAAAACACTTGAAATGAATTCTTGGGGAAAATATCCTTTCTTCTTTAAAATCATTTTCTTTTCACAAAATGTCATGCATTATTAAAAGAAAATGATTTTTTTGAAAATATTCACGAAATATTTTGGAGGAAGCCTCATGAAAATTAGGCTTTATAAAACCATAAAAATCTGTTCACGCTGTATAAGTGAAAAAAACATTCTTCTCATACTTTTTCTATAAAATTCAAAAAGCATCTCGTATGGTAATCAAAAAAAGATTCCATACATACCATGTAGTGACAGTAAAAATGGGTAAAAAGGACTTTAAACATACATGAAAATATTTTTATAAAACTTGGACATGGATGATAAATATAACACCAGTAAATACTTACGTATAAACAATCTCGGATAGAAAAAAATTGAGATTGCAACATTATACCTTACCTTAGGTCCGATATGCTTCATACATTTCTGAACCTCCTGTGTAATTATTTAAATAATGTCATTGAATTATTACAGAATCATATTCATTTTTATGATATTATATATGGTTCACTTATGACTTTATATTACCTGTTCTTTCGTAAATTCATGTTACAGTAGCATTTTGGGTAAAATCATTTCATTTATCGTATGTGTTTTGCCTTGTAAATATTGATATGATTACTTAGATCATGATTACTTAATTACAGAATTTAAAACATTATTTATATATAATATATATTCAGAATATACATATATATAATATATCGATAAATGGAAATAAATACACTGCTCATGGAGACGGTAGGTCATACGTACGCATGAACGATGTTTTCGTTTCCTTATTGAATTGAATGGAATTAAGTAGACGACATACATATATATATATACATAAATCCAGTAGCATTATTCTGTCATATATTTCATTATTAATTATTATATATACTTTATAATCATTCTTGAATTTTTAACATGGAAAATGAATCTCATCGCGTCGTGGAGACGGTAATCCGTACGTACGCATGAGCGATGATATCGTTCCCATATTTATTGAATGGAATTGTAGTGGACGATACATTATATCGGGATCTGTATGATGTTATAATAACTATGTATAGTTATTTTTTACACCATTATACACATCCATGTAAGGTGGTGTTGGGAAAACAGATTTCACCACGGTGTGGAGATGGTATTCCGTACGTACGCACGTGCGGTGATTTCGTTTTCCGTAGGATGGATAGAAGGTGGAATGGGTTTGTTTAATTTTTATAATAACATATCATTATATTAGTGATACTGATGTTATTACATTATAATGAAACAACTAATGAAGAAGAAGTTGAAGAAGAAAGAAGCTTGAAAGAATCGGTTGAAGAGATTATATCTTCTTTGACGCACCTCATTTAAATATCTTCTTAGGGTACTAGGTTTGGTATTTTGGGAAGACCAGAACCTATATGATATAACTATAGAGGTTGAGAAGAGGAATTGGCAGGGTTTTTCCGAGCTTCAAGGCTAAAAAGGGTGTGAAGAGAAGTGGGAAGGGGTTCCCTTTTTATAAGGGAGGAGAGGGGCACCTTTGGAAATCAAAAAATTATTAATTTATAATGAATCTAAACCCACTTAAAAACTTCCAAAAATGACTCATATTATAATATTAGATGCGATAGTGTTGTAATATCATCACAAAAATAAAATTTAGACTTGTAGGGAATTTATTTTAACCTTTATCAACTTGATTTATCCTTATTTAATCTATTAAAGTTTATTTGTGGTAATAAGTTTCTAAATTTTGAATTGTTATAAATAATTACTTATGTGCTGTGAATTATCCATAAATAAATAATTTATGACAATTTAGACTATATAAATTCCAATTTATAATTTTTAAATATTTTTGTGATTTTTAAACAATTTAATAATATGTTATTTTTATAAAATAACAATTGTGTAAATTTTGACACTATTCATTTATTTGAATTTCAATAAAATCCACACAGATGATATATTCGAACTAAATTATTTAACAGGTTCCCAACATGTCATAGTAATCTAGAAATTTGTGGAGAACATTAAATAGTTCAAATAATATGTAATTTACTATTTGTTAAACCATTTATTAGATATTTCTCTTAATAAAATAATTACTACAACATTATTGTATAATTATTAAATATACTTATTTTTTGAATAAAAATAAAAAAATACTAGAATGAAGATAAATCTTACATATTTCACAAGAATACATTTAGTCAGATTTATCTTCTAAAACACCCAAATTTTAAAATGTTATATTTATTAAAATATGAAGGTGACAACTTTGACATCATATAAAATAAAATAATATAAGTGTCATAATCACTTATATAAGACTCCAAACGGTCATATATTTGGTAATTGGATGATTATGGTGTATATATACACTACAAAGAAGTTTTTTTCAGGTTTGTGAGCCCTTTAATATGTATTACTATTTCAATAAAAACAATATTATTGATTTTTTTAATAAATAAATAATTTCTGCATCATTAATGTATAAGATAATAACTAATTAAATAAGTCTTAAAATTTACAAATAAATTACCATGATAAAGAAAAAAAAATTAAATTTAAATTGAGTATTTATAACCGATTTTATATTCTGTATACCCTTATATTAAAAATACCTTTATTATTAAAGTTTGAGTGAGACATATTTCACTTTCCTTTAAATAAAATAAACTAAAGGACTTAATCACCTTCAAGTGGGTTCTAATTCATTCCATTTCAACCCTAATATGACAGAGGACGAAATATAATCATCCAATTGTATTATGAAAAGTGTTAGGGTAATTTTATAAAATTATATTTACCCTTAATTACCCGATTTACGTTTTACTATGGTAAATACAATTTATCGTAGTTACTATTCATAATGCCGAAAAATAAAAAGTAGTTTATTAATATAATTTGGACCCACTTATTTGAAATATGGAATCCATTTTTCCAAATTCAATACACAGAAGTTTCATAAATTAATTAAAATTAATCTTGTTGTCGAAAGAAAACACGTTTTTGTGTAAAACATTGCAAAAGATTGAATTGATTTAACCTACGAATTCAATGTAAAATCAATGATAATGACATAGATTACATTAAATTGTAAAAATTTATTCTATTTATATTTTAAAACAATTAAATTTTATAATTTAACCTCATAAATTATTACGATGAAAAAAGTGGTTTTTAATTAAAATATAGCGTGTTTTTACTATTCATTAAAATATGAAAATTATTAGAATAATATAAAAAATTTATCCAAGGTAATATTTTATATCCTGATTCCAAAGAAAAATTTTATTTTGTAAAATTGAAAAGATAAAAAGGTCAAAACTAGATTTAATGTGGGTGTGCCATCAAAAGGCGGCAAAACTGCATTTTTTGAAAAATACTTATTTTACCTGAAAAATTTATTTTATTCTCATACAATGTTCTAGAAAATGAGTAAGATGAATAATAATGTTATAAAATTAAAAATGTAGTTAATAATATTAATAACGGCTAGTTCGTGGTAATATTATAACTATATATCGTTGTTTATTGAAACCTGATATTGCGTACAACACACGCTATAGAGGAAGGTCGCGATTGCGTGTAATGAAAGCCAAATAAGGGTTGGGTGTAGTGCAAGACTCTTTTGTTGTTGAGTATAACAAAATACAACCATATTCCATTTATACATTGAATATATATATATATATACATACACACTCAATGTTGCGTAGAATAACAACTGTCAAACAAACTTGAAATTGTGTGTAACACGATCCAAGAATAATGTTGCGTATACTGCAAGATAATACAATGTTGCATATAGCGCAAGATAAACTTGGTATATCTTACTATAGAAGATAATAAATATATTAAAAAGAATATATATTTCTTATAAAATATCGTGGTGTAACACTATTCATTATCTTAGGGGAAATTAATAAACTAATGAATTTTATATTAAGGAAACCCCTCTCCCTCCACTATAAAAACCACCTTTCACACCCTCAATGACTCACACCTATCAAGCTCCAATAATTCCTCTAAAATCTTCCCAAATATTCCACCTAGACCCTTTACCATGTTCAAGAGCTTTTGGTCTCATAAAAAGACCATGCCTAGCTTCTTTAAGGAGGATCTCAAGAGGAAGATTCAAGAGGTAATTTCTCCCCCTCTTCTCCCTTAATTTCCTTTCAAGATCAAGTTCATTTCGTGACCTCTTCCAACTTATCTTCATATAGATTGTTTTATAACTCATGTTTTATACATCTAATGAAATTTTATCATTCAAATGGGATATTGTATCATCCAACCCTCTTTCCCTCTTCCTTTTATTTTTTTTAAAGAGAACGTTGTTCATGAGGTATTAATTTATCACCTTAAAAAATGACATGTTTTATTCTTCCATTTATACCTTCAGATCAGGACAAGAAACCAATTTTATGGTTAAACCAGATTATTTTAAATGTATTATTTCCTATTTCAGGTTCTTTAACTAACTTATGACCAAATTAATGGTGATAAAATAAAACATGTTCATTATGATCAAAAAATCATACAAATTAACCCAAATGATGATCATTTAATTCTTATATAATGATTCAACCACATGGATATAATATAATTCATTATAAAACCATTAAAACTCCTGTATTATCATTAATAAAATTTAATATCTATTCTGGATTTTTACCAATGTTCTACCCAAACAACAATTTAATAATACATATGAACCACTCAAGAAAACCATAAAAACAAAAATTCTAGAACAATGTTTTTAAACACTATAACTCATCCAAAGGAACATAAAATCACCTAATGAAACCATAATGAATCGTATTATCATACACAAGGTTTTGGATATATAAATAATGAAAATAATGTCATTATAATGGAAATTAAAGGGAAGGAAGCATTCAGATACAAGGCAAGGGGAGATTCTCAAACCAATACTACCATCCTTCAGGTTCTCCCTCTTCCACTCCCTTTTTGATATGGTTACTCCATAGAGATAATTTATTCATCATTGTATTTACTTTTATAGTATATACATTTTTTTCACTGGTTTTTATGTCAATAAAATCTTTTCCAAAATAACTCTTCTTTTAATAACACACCTTTTACTTCTCTCTCAATGTGGACAGTTCTTGTAACATGTATGTTATTACCTCTTTATTTTGATAACACAAAGTTTATGAATGTGTTATTATGATATGAAATCCATTAGCTTACATGTGGTAGTTATGTTCACTTTTGATATGTGTTCTATGTGGCAAGCATGATAATGATAATGTTTTGATGTGACGGGTGGACACAGAATTATATAGCGATGTATGAATGTTTGAATGTGATGGGTGCTTACCGAATTATACAGAGCCCCAATGCATTGGGTAATGTGATTAATCTCATGACTAAATTTGAAATGATGGGTGAAAAATATTCTAGCTTGGTTTACATGTATGTGTGGTAGTTAACCACTAATACATGATGTTTCATTTTTATGCATTTCTACATTTCATGTCTTATATATAATTCCTCTCAAGTTCATGATCTTTTTCCCATGTTATGATTATGCTCACCCCATTCTATATGGTTCTAATCTATCCTCTTACTGGGCTTATATCTCATCCCTTTTTATATATATCCTCAGGTGGCTACATGTATTAAGGAGAGGAAGAGTGCCAATAAGAATCTAGAGAAGAAGAAATTTAATAAATGTTTATGCATGATTTTGTAATTGTTATGGGTGGTCCTAGTTTTACCAAGACACTAAATCTATAGATCCTATATGTGTAATACTATTATGTTTTTTATCTTTAAAATGATGTAATATTAATGTAAGAAAAGGCTTGGGTCGCTATAATTCATCATAATATAAAAGTTATTACAAAAATATAAAAAATTTATCCCACATAAATTTTTATATCTAGATTCAAAATAAGAAGTTTATTTTTTAAAAATTTAACTTATAAACATTTAAAAAATATGATTTATAATGGGTTCACCATCTAAAGGTGGAAAACATCATTTTAAAAAAAATATTTCTTTTATCCGAAAAATTGATTTTTTTTCTCATACCATATTCTAAAAAATGTACAATATCAAATACATTGTTATAGAATTAAAAATATGGTTAATACTATTCATAACTTCTAGTTTATATCCCATTAAATAATATATCATTTTTTTAGAAAAACACAGTATTCTGTGCAACGCATGCTATTGAGGAAGGTCTCCATTACTTTTCACGCAAGAAATGTCAATGTTGCGTGTAGTGGAAGATTCCTTTGGTGTTGCGTATAATATAATCAAAACTTAGTGAAATTATATATTGAATAATTTTTATACTCATTGTTTTGTGAAAATAAATTCTATCAAAAGAACGTGAAATTTTGTGCAATACAAGCCATGTATATTGTTGGGTATACTAAATGCTAATACAGTGTGGCATATAGCGCAAGCTAAGCTTGGTGTAGTGTACAACACAAGCCATCAATGAAATTAAAAACAATCTATCTCATAAAATCACAGGGTGTTACAAAAATGATGCAAAAGTATTCAAAAATATATTTTATTGATACATTCTAACCTATCTATTCTTGGATCAATAATGGGCATTTTTAGCCTTTATTAATTTGAAAAACATGGAATTCATATTTCTTTTCAATAAATAAAAATGTGCCACTCACTTCACATATAAAAGGACACCCCTATAATCTCCTATAAAAAATTTAAAATGAAATTAAAAATGAAAATACTTACCCAACTATATTAAATAATTACCTAATAACATTATATAACCCGTAGTTTTTTAATAATTTCAATCTTGGAAGACTTTTGGTGCATAGAAAAAGATCTTGCTCGAAGAAGAGGTTACATCCCTAATCAACAATTTATTTCTTCTTCCACATCGTAAAAATATTATTAATATATGATTATATGATACCCATAGCATCTTAAACATATAAAAATGTTATTTGGATAGTATAATAATATAAATTCATCTAATATTCCATAAAATGGTTCTCAAAATCATCATTTATGTGTACAACAGACCACCACATTGTGAAATGATATTATTTTATTTCCATCACCATGAATAATTGAATGGTATAATGATATATTTATATTTATTTATATGATATATATGATATTGTTGTACTTTTTTTATCTATTATATCAAATCACTACTAGAGATGAAGCCTTTACCAACAGTTCCAAACTGTTGGTAAAGGCTGGAAAACCGTTGGTATAATATATCCCAACGGTTATCCAAACCATAGGGAAGTTAGCCGTAGGGAAAAACATATGCCAACGGTTTCTGGAAAACCATTGGTATATATTAGGAAACTTCCATTATACAATGGTTATGTCAAACCATTGGTATAATGTTTCAAAAATGGTTTGAAACCATTGGTAAACTTTCTATTCGAACTATTTCAAACCGTTGGAATATAGTTTTGTATTTCCTATTACCAATGGTTTGTGTAAACTGTTGGTAAAGGCTGGACATTTCACTATATCCCAACAGTTTTTAAACCATTGGGAAAGTGTTTTTACCAACTGTTCTCTAGAACCGTTGGTATAAAATACATTCTAAGCCCTATGACTATGGTTTACAACCATTGTCATCGGCTTTGCTATGCAATGACAGCAGCCTAATGCTGGCTTCCCTTTCTGCATTTCAAGGTTCCCCTTTCTGCATTTCCAGGTTCCCAACTCCAATTTCTTGTAATAAAAAACTATATCACATACATATACGCAATTAATTCATATAGATTTAAAATATAATTCACCCTGAAACTATACACATACAAAATTAATACATAATTCATAATTTAATTATAAATATACATAATTGATTTAGAATTAAATTCAGAATTGAGATGACAATTACATGTGCAATCCATAATTCAATTCATAATTAAATATTGAATAGAATACATGCATAATTTAATTATAAATTATGAATACAATACATTAAAAATGAATACATAATTATATGTGTTATAATGAATTAAGAATACATACAATATTGAATTCTGAATATCACATACAAGATTGAATTCATAAATTAGAAGCTAGTAACCCCAAAATAAGGAAATGTATAAATGACTTCAACCAAACACAAATATAATGTCCCGTGGTTTTGGGTAGGTGTCATTGAACATAGTGAGGATGATAATGGGTGTGTATCAATGGGCTAGTGTGACTTAGGGAATGTAGTTTCCCTTGGCGTAATAATTTTCATGCGTTTTAGAATAGGGGTAGGAGTTCCTCACAAGAGAAGTGGATTGGGTGAGGCTGGACCATGGATCCTTATTTCAAAGTATCAACTCAATCCAAATACGTTTGGTCGGTTTTCCACATGCTAGTTGTTTTCACTTAAATGTTGTACATTTTAAACAAAAGACAAACACATAGAGTGATACCGGCCACACGGTGCCTTGGATTGAGGCGTGGTAGACTCATACACATCACATATGACCCATGGATCATTGTCCTAAAGTATCAAGACAATATAAATGTGTTTGGTCAGTTTTTCATATGAAATTTGTTGTTTTCAGTTAAAATGTTGTCCATTTCAAATAAAAGTGAGAGACTTTGAGTTTTTCTGGCCACACCATGCCTCATATTGAGGCGGGGTTGACTCATACATGTCACAAATTACCCACAGATTGTTGTTCTAAAGTATCAACACAATCTGAATATGTTTGCTCGGTTTTCAGTATACCAATTGTTGTTTTCACTTAAAATAGTATCCATTTTAACCAAAAGAAAGACACTTTGAGTGATACTGACCACTATTTGCCTCATATTGAGGCGAGGTTGACTCGTACACATCATAAATGACCCATCTATCATTTTCCTAAAGTACTAACAGAATCCGAATGCGTTTGGTCCGTTTTTCGTATGGCAGTGGTTGTTTTAACATAAAATGTTGTCCATTTCAAATAAAAGTGAAACACTTTGACTGGTACCAACCACACCATGCCTTGGATTTAGGCAAGATTGACTCGTAAATGTAAAAAATGACCCATGGATCGTTGTGGTAATGTATCAACACAATTTTAATAATATTGGTCGGCATTCCGTATGCCAGCTGTTTTTTCACTTAAAATGTTGTCCATTTCAAATAATGGCGAGACACATTGAGTGGTACTTGCCACACAGTGCTTATAATTGAGTCGAAGTTGACTCGTACATTTGAAAAATGACCTATGTGTCCTTTTTCTAATGTATCAACACAATCCAAATATGTTTGGTCATTTTTTTGTATGACAGTTGTTTTTACATAAAAGGGTGTCCATTTAAACAAAAAAAGACACTACGAATGATATTGGCCACTCCGTTGCCTCATATTGAGGTGATTTTTACTCGTACATGTCCTAAATAACCCATGGATCATTTTTCAAAAGTATAAACACAATCCTAATAAGTTTCGTTGGTTTTCTGTATGCTAGTTTTTTTCACATAAAAGGTTGTCAATTTCAAATAAAAGTGAGACACTTTGAGTGGTACCGGCCACACCGTGCCTCATATTGGGGTGGGGTTAACTTTTACACATCACAAATAACCTATAGATCCTTTCACTAAAGCATCAACACAATATGACTGTGTTTGGCAGGTTTTTCGTATTCCAGTTATTGTTTTTACTTGAAATGTTGTTCATTACCAATAATGGTCAGATACTTTGAGTGGTACCAGTTATTCCATGCCACAGATTGAGGTGTGGTTTACTCGTACACGTCATAAATAACCCATGGATCCTTATGCTAAACTATCAACAAAATATGAATGTGTTAGGTCATTTTTCCATATGCCAGTTGTTGTTCTTACTTAAAATGGTATCCAGTTCAAACAAAAGAATGACACTTTGAGTGATATCGGCCACATCATGCCTCATATGAAGATGGGGTTGACTCAAACACATCACATATGATGCATGTATCGTTTTCCTAATATATAAACCTAATTCGAAATCTTTTGGTCATTTTTCCATATGCCAGTTGTTGTTTTCCCCTAAAATGTTGTCCATTTCAAATAAATGTGAGACACTTTGAGTGGTACAGGCCACACCATGCCTCGGACAATGGAAAGGCTGACTCTTACATGTCAAAAATGGCCCATGGATCCTTGTTCTAATGTAACAACACAATACGAATTCATTATGTCGGTTTTCCGTATGCCAGTTGTTGTTTTTACTTAAAATTTTGTCCATTTCAATCAAAAGAAAGAAACATCGAGTGATACTGGCCACAACGTGCCTCGGATTGAGGCGGGGGTGACTCGTACATGTCACATATGTCCCACGTATAATTTTCCTAATGTATCAATATAATATGAAAGCGTTTGGTCAGATTTCCATGTGCTAGTTGTTGTTTTCACCTAAAATGTTGTCCACTTCAAATAAAATTGAGACACTTTGAGTGGTACCGGCCACACCATGCCTCAGATTGAGGTGGGGTTGACTCATACACATAAAAAATGACCCATGGATAGTTGTGGTAAAGTATCAACATAATTAGAATATTTTTGGTTGGGATTTCGTAAGCCTTTTGTTGTTTTCACTTAAAATGTTGTCCATTTCATATAAAAGTGAGGCACTTTGGGTGGTACCGACCACACCGTGCCTCAGATTGAGTCGAGGTTGACTTGTACACGTCAAGAATTACCCATGGATACATTCACTAAGGTATCAACATGATATGAATACATTTGGTCAGTTATCCATATTCGAGTTATTTTTACTTAAATGGGTGTCCATTTTAAATAGAAGAAAGACACTATGAGTCATACCGGCCACATCGTGCCTTGGATTGAGGCAGGTTGACACGTACAGGTCAAAAATTACCCATGGATTGTTTTTCTAAAGAATCATCACAATCCAAATATGGTTGTTCATTTTTCCATATGCCAGTTGTTGCATTCACTTAAAATGTTGTCGATTTCAAATAAAATTGTTACACTTTGAATGGTACCAGCCACATCGTGCCTTGTATTGAGGAGGGGATGACTCGTACACATCAAAAATGACCCGTGAATCCTTTTTCTAATGTATCAAAACAATACAAATGTGTTAGGCTGATTTTTTGTGTGCCAGCTATTGTTTTTACATAACATTTTTCCCATTTCAAATAATGGTGAGACACTTTGAGTTGTAATAGCCACCCCATGCGTCAGATTAAGGTGGGGTTGTCTCAAATCCATAACATATGACCCATGGATCCTTTTTCTAAAGTATCAACCCAATCATAATGCAATAGTTTGGTCAACTGTATGTCAGTTGTTGTTTTTACTTAAAATTTTGTCCATTTCAATCAAAAGAAAGACACTTCAAGTGATACTGGCCACACCATGCCTCAGATTGAGGCAGGGTTGACTCGTAAACCTCACATATGACCCCTGGATCATTATCTTAAAGTATCAACAGAATCTCAAAGCGTTTGGTTGGTTTTCGGTATGCAAGTTGATGTTTTCACTTAAAATGTTGTCAATTTCAAGTAAAAGTGAATCACATTAAGTGGTACTAGCCACACCGTGCCTCATATTGAGGCTGATTTGACTCTTTCATGTCAAAAATGACCCATGGATCATTGGTCTAAAGTATCATCACAATCTGAATATATTTGGTCAGTTTTCGGTATGCCAATTGTTTTTATATAAAAGGGTGTCCATTTCAAATAAAAGTGAGACACAGTGAGTTGTGATAGAAACACCGAGCCTCGGATTGAATTAGGGATAACTCTTACATGTCAAAAATGACCCATGGATCATTGTGCTAATGTATCAACACAATAAAAATACATTTGGTCTGTTTTCCATTTTCCAGTTCTTGTTTTCACTTAAATCGTTGTTCATTTCAAATAAAAGTGAGACACTTTGAGTTGTACAGGCCACACCAAGCCTCGAATTGAGGCGGGGTTGACTCGTACACATAAAAAATGACCCACTGATCCTTTTCTTAAATTATCAACACAATCTGAATGTGTTTGGTCAATTTTTTGTATGCCAGTTGTTTTTACATAAAAGGGTATCCATTAAAAAAAGACACTACGAGTGATACCAGCCACAACATGCCTCGATTTGAGGTGGGTTTGACTCATACATGTCAATAAATGACCCATGGATCTTTGTTCTAAAGTATCAACACAATCCGAATATGTTTGGTCAGTTTTCGGTATGCTAGTTGTTGTTTTCACTTAAAATGTTGTCCACTTCAAATAAATGTGAGACACTTTGAGTGGAACTAGCCACACCAAGACTCAGATTGAGGTGGGGTTAACTCATACATGTCCGAAATGGACCATGAATACTTGTGCTAATGTATCAACACAATCCACATATGTTTGGTTGGTTTTCCGTATGCCAGTTGTTTTTACTTAAATGAGTGTCCATTTTAAACGAAATAAAGACACTATGAGTTATACTAGCCACGTTGTGCCTCATATTGAAGTGGGTTTGAATCGTACATAAAAAAAATGATCAATGTATTGTTATGATAATGTATCAAAACTATCCAAATATGTTTGGTCGGTTTTCTATATGCCAGTTGTTGTTTTCACTTAATTTTTTTCCATTTCACATAAAAGTGAGACACTTTGAGTCGTATCGGCCACACCGTGCCATAGATTGATGTGGGGATGACTCGTACACGTCAAAAATGACCCATGGATCCTTTTTCTAAAGTATCAGCACAATCCGAATAAGTTTTGTCAGTTTTCCGTATGCCAGTTGTTGTTTTCACAAAAAATGTTTTCCATTTCAAATAAAGGTGAGACACTTTGAGTGGTATCGGCCACACCGTGCCTCAGATTGAGGCGGGGTTGACTCTCACACTTCACAAATGGCCCATGGATCCTTGTTATAATGTTTCAACACAATACAATGCTCCCAAGATCTCTTAAGGGTGGATATACTTCGATCCTTAGGATCCAAGACACTGAATTAAGAGTGTGATTGTCTCTGGAATCAAGGTAGGTGGTCGGTGCATGGTACTGATGTAATAGTAATGGAATGTTATTTGGATTGGGATTCATGGTGAATCATGAAGAGATCTTAGATGGGGATTAGTGACCATATGATGTAGTGATTGGTGTGATGATGTCGGGGATACATAGTTGTGTGAGGTACCCAGTGGAGGAAGAGGATATATGTGGTGGGGGTTATGCATGGTAGGAGGAGGGTGGGGGGCTGTTTAGTGTCCAGGAAGGAGGGGGTTTTCCAGGGTCAGGGAGGAAGGTGGGGGTAGTCTGGGGGGCTGTCCAGGATCCAGGGAGGATGGTGGGGGGCTGTCCAAGGGGGCTGTCTGGGGGGGTTGTCCTAGGGCCAAGGAGGAGGGTGTGGGTGTCTGGGGGCTGTCTGGGGGGGGGGGGGTTGTCATAGGTCCAACGAGGAAGGTGGGGGTGTTTGGGGGCTTTCCGGGGTCTAGGAACGAGGGTCAAGATGCTGTCTGCGGGGCTGTCCTGGGGTTGTCTGGGGTGCTGTCTAGGTTCCAGGGAGGAGGGTGGGGTGCTGCCCAGGGTCTAAGAAGGAGTGCGGGGGTTGTGTGGGGGGCTGTCCGAGGGGCTGTCCAAGGGGTTGTCCGGGGTCCAGGGAAGAGGGTGGGGGCTCTCTAGGGGGCTATACATGGGGCTATCCGGGGGTTGTCCCGGGTTCATGGGATGATATTTATTTATTTTCTATGAAAATTATTTCATTGTTAAAAAAAAATTTCATTATATCAACTTCTAATCGATCCACCAATTTTCCATGTTCCATTAAAAAATTAGAATTTCATTAAAATAGGGGGATTTCACATCAAATAATCAAATCAAGTAATATTATTTATAGTTAAAAAAATAAAAATAAAGTGACCAAACTAATCACACATATATTCGGGACAACACATTAATAAAGATCAAAGGTCAGTAATATCAGTCAAAAATGTAACGGATAAATCTGTCCCTCATCACCCTCAATATCATCACCATCATCTTCACCCTCACCCTCATCCTCATCTATGTCCCAATAATAATCTCCGCCCTCCTCCTCACCCCCATACTCAGTCTCGACCTCTTCATCTCTCTCCTCCTCTACCTCAGCCTCCTCCTTTCTCTCCACCTCCGCCTCAGCATACTCCTCGCCCTCCTCCTCCGCCTCGGCCTCCTCCTCTCCCTCCTCATCCGCCTCAGCCTCCTTATCTCCATCGTCTCAACCACCAAAAGAACAAACACCTAGTGAACCATATATAAATTGCATCGATGACATATATTCAACATAAGCAGTGCTGGCCTCTAGTAGAAGTGTTGGACGTATAGCTTCCATTAGTTTCATAAATGAATTGTTTTCCATAGCAGACTGTTCTGCCAACTCTTTTGCCTTCTTTTCAACCTGTTCTGCCTATTCCTTAACCTACTACAACTCGGTGGCACTACAACTCGTAGCTGAGGAGGGCCAATACCTCATCAGAACTATACTCTTCCCAGGACGGCAGTTTACTCTACTAGGGTTCTTATCACCCAACCCCTGGTGTAAGTGATCGTTTCGCCCAAAATTGTCAGGATCATAGGCATCAATGGCCTCTAAAGAAGCCTGTTACAAATATAAATAGATAATTATGTTACCAAATAGAAATTAATATTTTAAATCTAAAAAGTAAAAATTACAATCTACTACTGAGGCGGTTCATTAAACGCAGTTCCATCTCTCTTCTTTCAACTCGAGAAAAACAGTTTTTCTTGAGGCACACATCCTTCTATAGTCAATTAATGCCTCTATAATGACATTGAATATATGAAAATCAAATTAAAAATAGGATACCAAAAAAATAGTAATTGCATAACTAAAATTATATAACATATTTACGAATCAAATAAATTATGCAGGAAGCAATACAATGTGCAAGTCGAAAAGAAAGATTATAAATGTTCATACCTATTGTCTCTCATGATATGGAATTGAAGTATGTCCCAATTTGTAGATTTATTTCTTGGAATCATTGTTTTTTCTTTCTTTTAGATCCATCCTAAATAAAATTCAATAATTTGTATTAAATAAAAACATGAAAATTTTCATTTAAATACCTATAATTTGATTAATACCATAAATTGGCTAGCCATACAATGAGTAATCATCTGTTGGTAGTCTTATAATGTAAAATATTCCATGAAAGAGACCGCACCTAACTCGGTGGCCGCTCTAGCATGCCAGCCAATGTACAACTCATGCTTATAGGCTCTCCAAAGATCGCCTAAATCCTTTAGACATGCTGGTCGTGCACCCTCACCATCGGGGAAATTAAACTGCAGTTGGAACCAAAATATTAATTCATATAATTAAAAAAATTAATATATTGCATCAAATACAATTTCTCCCTCCATCTCAAATAGTAATATTTTTACCTTCAATTTTAACCAAGAAAAAAACTCTTTGTTGTGAAAAGTCTACATCTTTCTCAATGATAATGAACGATTCATTCAATTTATAATTTTTTTATGTTCCATGTAGATTAAAAATATGAATATTTTAACAAATATATATGTAATATATACATATTCAATTTAGTTATATGATGTAGTCATCAGACAAATCACAGTTGAACAAAATTGTGCGATGTGCCATCTCTCGCTCTTCAAGGCTTAATATCTTCAATGGATATGATCCAAGAATACCTCCTATTTAAATAAGTGATTGAAAAATGGATTCAATTTTATTATATTTTTCTTCTTCATTTATAATTGTTCAGTTCATTCTTGTAGTAAGATCATACAAATACATTGAAGAGAAATCCATACATTTTTGAGCCATGTAACCATTCACGATAGAACCTTCAGGATGATTCCTGTTTCGGACATAAGACTTTAATGTGTAAATATTTATTTCATTTAGATACATCCAATGAAAAGAAACAGGTCCTTCAAGAAGTATTTCAGTGGGAATATATATAGTCAGATGCAGTATGCATGTGAAAAATGATGGAGGAAATATTTTCAAAAACTCACACAAAATTAACGGGGCATCTGTCAACATTTTTTCCATAGAGACTTGGATAATGTTTTAGGACAAAGATATTTAAAAAAATGGCACAAATGAATAACATTTACCATTACATTATTAGACAAATGATGATAGATTGTTATTGGTATTCCCTCATGCATAAAGAACATTATAATCTGGAGTATTCAAAGATTTTTACTTCAACTTTCACTTGTTGACCCGTTTAGATATGTTTCTTGAATAGCCATCAAGAACTATAATAGTATCTAATACTTCCAGAAATTGTTTTTCATAGGTGTCATCACATAAGAAGAACATGTAACTTTCTATTTATTTTCATAGATATGCACAAGACGCAATTCTGGTCTGATGCACCAATCTACCAAGTCATGCCATGACTACAAATCATCTATTGTATTTACCTTAACATTTAAAACTATCAAAAGAAATATTTCACATATATTCTTTTCAATGTTCATTACATGTAAGAAATGATGTAAAAAATTGGTTGAACAATAAGGAAAATAAAAAAAGATACTCCTTTTCCTCCAATTGTAACATTATTCGGTGGAAACATTTCTTCACTTTCTTATTTCATGTAACCCTTCCCAAATGAAAAAATGAAGTCTTTCAAATCATTAAGAACATCAGTTCCAGACATATTCTAATGATGATCATCAGTCTCTATGGTATTATCAAATCTTCAATGATTATTTCTATATGGATGGCCCATTGGAATGAATCAATGATGTCCGATAAAACTAAAACTATAATGATGTTTCAGTCCTCTGGATCATGTATTCTTCATACAAATAGGACATGACAGTTTTCCCATCATGCTCCATCCAGAAATCATTTTATTAGCCGGAAAACCATTGATCATCCACATAAGCTCAGTTGGAATCTAAAATATGTATTTCGAATATGCATCAAATGTGTACACACCCACATCCCAAAGAAGTTGTAACTATTTTATTAAATGTTTCATGTATATTTCAATATCAATGACTGGATCAGAAGGGCCCGATATGAGTATACTCATGAAAGTTGAAGGATTTTCATACACAATAATGGGGGATGATTATAAATGCGTATAAAAACTACTCATGTGATGTGCAATGTAAGCATATGCCCAAACAGATTAAAACCATCCCATGAAAGACCCAGCCACACATTATGCACCTCAGCTGCAAAATTAGGATATTGAGCATCAAATATCTACTGTGAAAATCATTCGGTAGGGTGAAACTACTCATCATTATCCTTCTTTCTCTCGGTATCATTCCATCTATTTTTATTGACACTTCATTAGAAATAAAATTATTCTAGAGTCTAGGGATCAATGGAAAGTGCCAAATTACATTCTGAGGCACACACAATGGTGTTTCATCAAATATTGACTTCCAGTTGGATGTTCCACATTTTATACAATCATTTCTTTCAGAAATTTCCTCCTATAATAAACTGAAATATTTCATGCAAGGATGAATTTTGTTTCATGAAAAACTAAGTTCCTCAACTCACTTCCATTCCATATAGTAGTTTGAGGTAATATCTACATCATGTGGAAGTAAATACATCAAAAGGTAAGAATGTAATTGATTTCTATATAAGAAATCTCTTACATAGTTTTCCATTGAATCAATCGGATTAAAAATTCCATCTTTATCATTTTATTGCACTATCGATATACTAGATTTGTGGCAGCATCATTCAATTTTATCACCCTGAAAATATCATCATTTTCATTAGATTCATCATTTGTCCTTATATATAAGTCTTCTTGAGTAGAAATACTTTCATTTTCATGATGAAAAAAAATAGAAACCTGCTGTCTAACAAATTCTCCAGTCTAGTCCTTTCACATCGATCATTAGTAATTTGAGATTTCATTTTCTCCCCATTGTGATACAACACATAGTAGTTTTATTGAAAACCTTATTTGTATACGTTGTAGTTGACATATTCATAGCTCAACCATGGTCTACCAACACAATTGGAACACGTGCAGTGTATGCAACCACAATTTGAAGCATTGTGAAATGAAAAATCTAAAAAGCTCTCCAAATTGTTTTGAAAATCGCTTGAGATCTGATCGGTTTCATACATCCAACTTTTATCCATTCTTAATAAAAAAAATTATACGTTATTTGGTCAAAATAAATTATATAAGATTGAATTTTAATTGAAAATATATTTATGTAAACAATAAAGGAAGAATTTTCTAGTTGATGTAGTGAGCTATTAAAACAATGTAAAGATATAAAAATTCAGTTATGTGTGCATAAATTTGAGGTGAGATGTGTTTTTTAGTTTTTTCATTTTTCACATACACGAATATAGCATAAACATGATAGAACATTGCTCAAGATATTACAATGTGAATGATTTTCATGAAAGATACAGACTGTGTAATGAAAGTTTTTTAAATAATTTATTGATTCTAAAAAATGGAAATATTGTGAAAAGTTAGTACATTTCAGAACACCCAAAATAATGTCCACAAAAAGTACCATATCACCCCACTAAAAAAGGAAAACCACCTACCCCACTAACACAACCATCCCCAATCCCTTCACTTGGATCATCCTTATATCCATTAACCACCTCAAGAAAATATGACAAAATAAATTATTTACCAACTTTGAGTGGGGATACATCTCACTAGAACTTCCATTAGTCAATATGATTCACAAAAAACATAAAAGGAGAGGATATGAGGACTTAAAATATATTTGATTCATATAATCATGACACATAAATTTTAAAACGATAATAGAAAACAAATAAAACTACACTAATTGGATATGTCATGTCACACAAGTCACCACCTGGTTTAGGTTAAATGCAAATAGAAACAAATAATAATAGATGAAAAAAATTAAAACTAAGTTAAGACTTACAGATTTGGAGTGTAGAAAATTGATTGATGTTATATGTATTTATAGGGAGTAAAGAGTTCTCGTCCTATGTATAGAGAGAGAACTCTAGTTTTGAATCCAAGGGGTACTTCCCCAAGGCTTCCTAAATCATAATCACTATGAATCCAAGGTAGATTTTTCCAAAGGTATTCTAAACCATATCATCATGAATATAAGGGGGATTCCAAATGGAATTAAAATCTATGTTTTTAACATGAATCCATTGTTGTTTTCATCAAGTAATTCAAAATCATTTATCAAAGAAAAAGTACTCAAAAATTAATTTTTTTTTTCATTTTTTATAGGTCTCTTATAAGAGGAACATGCCTCAGGTCCCATTATGTGTTATAGGAATAAAAAATCATTCAGTTAATTTAAATAACTCATTCGTGGAACCCCTATGGTCATACCATTCATTACCCAATTACTTCCCCATGTCATGTGCACCCCTCGGGTTACGGTTCCCCTGTACGGGGGATTCATGAAATCCAGGGAAATGCAGAGTTATATGATTCTGTGTAATTGGGGGTGGGCTATCCATGGGCGTGGAAGAGCTGTCCAGGGGGGGTACAGGGTGTCCAGGGGGTGGGCGGGTTGTCCACGAGGATGGTGGGGATGTCCAGGGGGAGGGGGTGTCGACAGGGTTGGGCGGGCTGCCCACGGGGGTGGGGTGGGGCTGTCCAGGGGGTACGAGGTGTCCATGGGATGCAGTGGCCGGGGGGTGGGGGGATTTTCCAGGGGGTGGGCGTAGTATCCATGGGGTTGGGGTGCTTTCCAGGGGGTAGGGGGTGTCTAGGGGGTGGGTGGGATGTCCACGGGGGTGTCGGAGTTGTCCAGGGGGTACGAGGTGTCCAGGGGGTGGGCGGACTGTCAACGAGGGTGGCGGGGCTATCCATGGGGGTAGGGGGTATCCAGGGGGTGGTCTGGCTTTCCATGGGGGTGGGACTGATATATATAAAATTTAATTGGGTTTTCATTCATGTTATGAAAACAACGATGGGTGTTAAGGATTAGAATAGTATTTTTTCAGTGAAAATCCAATTTTGTAGGATTAATGACTTGATAACATGATGGTATAAAGTTTTCAATTGGGAAAATGTTGTGCCATTGAACTCTAAAAGGATACCATAACCTTCCAAGGATATATTATTTCTAGAAAAATGTGTTGTGGGAGAAGGAATTCATCCTATATAGTTTATGTCACTTTTAGATCATGAGATGTCTTACTCATCAAGATGACTAGACAAGAATAAAAAACAAAGAGGCCTCAAACCTGTCAAAATCTCTAGAAGTGATGACTTCCTAGTGCTTATTGGTGAACTATGGAAGTGATGGCATCCCACCTGCATATCCTCCCTTCCCTCCTCACCCCAAGCAGACTCCCCATGCACAACCCATCTCCTGTCCACCGACTGCACAACCCCCCCACCCCACCTACACCCCCCACCTGCACAGCCCCTCCCCTACCCCCACCCCACCTGTACACCCCCACCTCACCCACATCATAATCCAACCTACCCATCCCCCAAACATACATATTACCCTCTTCCCACCCACATGCACAACCACCCCCACCTACACCCCCACTTACACAGCCCACCTCCCCCCCACCCCACCCGCACAACCCCCCTCCCCCCTCCGCCACCTGTACACCACACCCCCAACCTCACTCCCCAACAGTCTCCCACCTGCCCAACCCACACCCCCAACCTACACACTCCCCTCCCCCACCCACATACAAAGTACCACCCCTCCACATGCACCCCCCACTTGAACAACCCCCTCCCCCCACCCCCACATGAACAACCCACCCCACCCCCACCTCTACACCCCCACCTCCACCCAACATACTCCCCCCACTACACACCCCCACATGTGCATCCCCCTTCACTCATTGCAACCCCAGCTAAACAGCCCCACCACCACACCCCCTCCCACACGCACGACACACCCACCCACTGCACCTCCCACCCCCTGCACCCCCTCACATCAAATAAATCGATTCACACATTACAACAGAACGAAAACAAAAAACAAATGAAATTCAAATTGTTGGGTAGTATACTACAGGAACCTAAGGTTTAATCCAAATGAAAACAGAGAAAAAAATAGATTCCAACCATTAAATATAAGGTAATTCTTACACATATTAATTGTAGAACAAAACAACTTCGTGACTGAAGATGGATCTGGTGGAAATTTTCCGAGCAAGAGAGGTATTCTGTTTTGGCTTTAGAACTTCGATCGCATGGATGGGAGATCGGGTTCACTAGAAATTTAGGGTAAAACTATCCCAATGGTTTAGAAAAGCCTTTGGGAAATCCTTCATATGTCATGGACTTTACCAATGGTTTGTACAAACTGATGGTAAAGGGAGAATATTTTTTATATTTTCCAACGGTTTCTTCAAACTGTTGGGAAAGACATAACTAACTCAACCTTGACCAAAATCTTTAATAAACCATTAGTAAAGGAACCCTATACCAATGGTTCTGGTGAACCATTGGTATAAATGTTTTGGGAAAACCCAGCTTCCCAGTTGTGATTATTACCTTGTTTACTTTCCATTCCATGGGAATTTAATAAAGAAATTCATTTGTATGGGGACTACTGCTTAAAGAAGCAACATTATTCATTCACTCATCACATGAATGAAAATATAGACAGATTTAACAAAAATATTTTTTATATATTACATTAAAAATATTATTTTGGATTTATATATTATTTAACTTTAATTCTTTTAACCCATGGGGAAAATTAAAATGCATTCATGCATATGTAAAACATATCGTCTCTATAAAAGGATTATTACATTTTCATAATATTATTTTTATTAATTACAATAAAAATAGATGTAATTTTTTTATATTATATTGAAATCATAGTTATCATTCTTGATATTATCGAACCCTGAATCGTGTAATAGTACCAAAAATAAAAAGTCATTACATACACAAAAAAACAATGAAGTTATTACGCGAATCAAGATTTTAAGAATGAATTTTCAAAAAACATTTACAATGTGGACATAGGTAAGTAATATATTGAATGATACAAATAATTATGATTAATTAATAGATTTATGATGAAATAATAATTTATTATATTGGATTTTTGAACCAAAGTGAAGTATTTTGACGCATAAGATAATTGATTTCTAGTCTCTCTGGGAGAAATATACAAATTCACAACTCGTTTCTTTTATGTGGTATATATACATAAACTTTGATATATTTATTATGATTCTTCATAAATTTAGAAAATTTAATATCTCTTTTGTTTATTATTTATTTGTGCTTACGATCTGAAATATTACTAAATTGGAATTGTATTTTTATCTCAATTTTATTTTCTTTGAAACACATTCAATATTCACCATGTGTTTATTTTTTGTAGTGAATATAATTCCCATTAATATTTTTTAATATTATTATATAGAAAATTATGGTGGTATATATATCCATAAATGTATCTCTATATCATAGGGTTTACGTTTCAAATGTTAGAAAAGTAGAAATGGATTTTTTAGTCCATTAAAAATCCACAAGAAAAATGTTAGGTTACATAAAATATTCCCATATTTGGTTTATATATTTCCCCGTTGACATGTTGTATTATGAATATACTTATTTTTTTGATAGTATAATTTTCATTTATTTCCATTATTCCATGTGAATTATGATTCAACGTTACCAAAATGGTAAGTGTTTTATCTTACGATGTCATCATTAATGAAGATTATTTGTTATTATTCATCCAATGATGAAATAATATGATCTATCTCCCAAGGAACTAGATAAAATTATTCACATTGGGTAATTTCATCATAACACATGTTTTCCCATCATTTTACCCAATTTAGATACTTAAGAGTTTTGAATAAAGTTTTTTTAATATATCTTCTCACTTCTCTATTCCGTAGAAAACCCATTATTATCCCAAACCATAATTACTGACATGATTTATAATTTTTTTCATTTATAAAATATTTTATTAAATTAATTTATTACCATGTTTTCTTTTTTATTATTTTTTAATTAATCTTCATGTATCTTTCCAATCAATTCCCATTTTGTGTTTTCAAAAATTACATCGTAATCATTATTTTATCATGTATGATATAAACTAAATTACATGGCATCAATTTCATTTAATTTTACATTATATGATATGAAGGTTAAATTCAATGAAAATGATTTTAAAATTTATTATGTTTTGAATATTTTATATTTTAAAAATTTTGTTCAATGTGGAATGGATAATTTGCAAATAATTTTTTTTTAAATAAACTTTTATATTTTTTAAAATTTATTTTCTCCGAAAATGATTTCCAAAATATGTTATGGATTTTATATTTCAAATAAATAAATTTAAAATAAAATGTTTTTTCCTATGGAAATATGTCAAGAGATTTATCATTGAAAATACTTTTCTAGCAAGGAATTAATCCGTTATTGTATCATTCACATTACTAGGATATGATCAAATGATTCCTATTTTATTATTTATCTGTAAGTATTATGAATGAATGATGTTTATGAAAACCCTTTCTCTTCCATGGGTTTTAACATGATATTTTTTTTATGAAAATCATATATCATACAATTGTTTTACTATAATAAAATGTATATAAAACTCATTTCCCAAATTCTGGTTATACTTTAATAAAATTAATATGAAACTATATTTTTTCCATGAGTTCTTCTATTATTAAATGATGACATGATTTTTAAACATAGATCATTCCAATAGGTTATGATATGATGAAATGTTTCTGAAACCGACTTCATTTTATTTTTTATTATTTGATTAATATTTCAAGATCTTGGGGAACACCTAACTATGGATTTCATTATGATATTTGTAGTACCTATATATCCCTTCAATTCATTGGGTAATGATTTATATCTCAATATATAAAAGGGAAATGAATTGGTAATTAACCCATTTCATTAGTGTACATTTTTTCCTCTGATTATATTTGGCGTAAAACATGAAAAATATGATAGTTTGTGAAGCGACCACATTCCACTATGATATCCTCGGTGGTGATCCTTATCTACTATGAAAATGATTTTCTATTATATTCTATATCCATAATTATATGTCTTAATCTAATGTTATTCTCTAATAGGACAAGTTCATTAATTTCTTGTTTATTAATGTATTATTATGTACCAATAATTATTCTATGACTCTAGATTATGATCTTTGAAATGTAATTAATGGTTTTAAAATGTTATCCTCATGTTCCCATACCCTTATTCTCATGTTATTCATTCTTATCTACATTTATTACCCTTACTAATCATATAAGATCACCCTTTCTCATATTTTCTTTCCAGAGGATATAAATAATGGTTTTATGTTGGGTATATCATCAAAGATAAGATAATGGAATGATATTTTTGGATTCATTGAGTGTTATTCACGAGTTAATAAGAATGTTTATTTAGTCTCGGAATACACTATAACAATATTGTCATCATGCGTGTATATTTGTAATATATAGAATATTCATCTAAACTAAGTAATATTTATATATAATATATAGTGGTTGTTATTAAATACACATATAAAAACTCAGTAAATAGATATATTGTAATTCCTATTATTAGTAATCTTTCTATTCATCTATGCATGTTCGATTAAAATGCACCTTATTATAGAAATTTAACTCCACCCATTTTATAATAAATTCAGCAGTGATATATTTATAACAATATAAATCAAGTAATATTTTTATATATTTATAAACAAGGAATTCAAAAAAATTCATATATATTTGATTTCTTTTATCCAGTTATCTATGTTGAATGGTTTATGTTCAGTAGCATGCATTTTGTAACAATTTTGTTACCTCTCCACCCATTAAAAAATTAATTGTTTGATTACATTTCATCTGACGAAATATGTCAAGAGATTTGTGTCTATTGATATTATTCAAGAAACTTGTATCAAGAAATAAAATCTACCTTGTTAGAAAATTCTTTTATCCAGATAATTTCAGGATTTTGAAACATTTTAGAACAAAACAACATCTTGTGACTTTGTTTGAAATTTTCATAAAAAAGATATGGAAACATTCTTCACCACTACGAGACAATTATTGAAACATTATTCCTAAAAATTATCTAGAATATTCCTTCTCATATGTTAAACAAAGTATGTTACACCCTGAATTTTTAATGGAACACTATTCTAGATTTTGAATACAACATGAATCACCCTGCTTAAACACAGCATGAAATATTATTATTTAAATATGATGGTTTCAACCGTGATGTTAACATGAAGAGAATGAATATAATTAACCAAATTATGATATATATATATATACAATATTTACATAATTCAAACACACTATTTAATTCATTTTAAATATGGACACATTTTTTAGTAAATAAAATTTATTTTTAAAAATGCATTTTCATAAAAAATGGTTTTTATTAATTCTAAATATAACATATTATAATGAATTTATAAAATAATTTAAAATTTTATTTGATAATTTTTATTTAATTTTTATAATCATAATGAAAAAATTATATTATACTGAATATTTAGGATTTTTTGAAAGGATTTCTTTTCTTGAGGGTAGTTGAAATTAAATGTTTTTTTGAATTTTTTTTATCATGCATTTAAAAAGATAAATATTATAATAATATTTTATCAATACAAAATTTTTTATATAATATTATTAATATTCCAATAATTTAATTAGAATAAATAATATGGATGAATTTAGTGTAAAAACCATCTAATACTAAAAAGAATTTTTTTTCTAAAAAAAATGACCATTATGTTTTGTGTTTTTTACCTTAAATTATTTTAATCAAATTATATAAGAATGAATTTAAAAAATTTATTCCATATTTGGAATTAAGAGGATTAAAATTTTTAATTTTGTAACTTTTATTTTTGATTTTTATGAATAGTATAAATGTTAAATGTTTTTTACCTCGGTAAGGGTAAAATAGTTTTAAAAAAGGAGTCAGGGTCTCAAAATCAACGAAAAACATTAATTTATCCTATTATATGGGTGTATGTAGAAGATTATTTCCAATTAATGAATATATTTCCACATTGTTCCATTTCCATTTTATTAGCACTATTAAATTTATTTATGGAATAAAAATTTAAAAATTTATCCTTCTAGTATTCAATGTCTCAATAATGTGTGCATAAGGATAAAGATATGAATTTTCTGGATAAAATATTTATATTAATTATAAAGAAATTATTTAATATCATGGTAATTTATTTTTACTATTTACTGATAAAACAATTTAAATAAATTCATATGTAATTTCGATATAGTATTTATTCAGTCAACTAATAAAATAAAATTAATAATTTTTAAAACATTAAATTTTACACTATTTAAGGGAATTTTTTTCTCCATGAATGTTTTGGGTAAAAATAACATAATGGATAAATTTTAATGATTATTATTCAAATTTAATTTCTGTATTGTTGTTCTGAGTGTAAAATAATCTGAATAGTTCATAAAATTACATTCATATAATTTTATTATGAATATATTATTTAAAATTACATAAAAATAATAAAAACATGAAAGTATAAATTTATGAAGATAATCTGTGTAAAATGATAAAAATTTATCATTTATGAACTAATTTTTAAACTATAAATAAAATTATAACCCTTAAATATAGAGAAACTCAAAACTATAGTGATGGTAAAAATCGGTTAACAAAGGGTTAAACCAATGAATAAGGATTAAAATGACACAAAATCTTATTTAAAATTCATTACATTAGGATATTTTGACATTACAATACTTTCAATTTAATCTATAATAAATTGGAAGAAAGTTTATTTTGGATTACTTAATTTTGTATTAATGTTATTATAAATTCCAATTATTTCCATTATATCCCGTATAAAAGGACACCCTTTTTCATATTTTTTCAAGATACATATATAAATATATCACATCCAAAACCTAACTAATTCCAATATTATGCTCTAGATCCAATAATTACTTATTCTAGTTTTCATAAAATATCTGTTTAAGTGTCCTCAACAATAGATATAAAGGATGTCTATTGATAAAGATGAAATCACCTTAACTAACTCATTAAAATTTCATTCTTCTTAAACATCCTCAAAATATATTCTATGGATTTTATAATATAAAATTAGTTATATTTTACTATTCATATATTATAACCATTTCCACTTATTTTCAATCCTATGGGAAGGGAAAATGTCACTCAAGTGTACGTATTACTTCCAGTCATTGATTAATAATTACTTCCATAAAAAAATATTTTAAGTGTTCATTTTATAATTAAATAGTCATTATGTATTTATGATTTTGAAATATCCATTGGGAGAATTTATATGATCATTATATTATAAATATAATATAATTTCATCTCCAATTTTAGTTTCCAAAATTGAAATAAAATTACATTAATTTTACTTAATTAATTACAAAATATATAGTTTATTTATTAAAAAGATACCTTGTTTTTTTACTAGTCACCATTTCTTCTCTATCCAAATTTTCATTAATTTTTTCCCTGAATTAATTTTATATTATCGAATGATTTATTAATTTAAATATCCATTATCTTTACATTTTATTAAAATGTTTAAAAATTATCTTCTTGTTGTTTTCCAAATAAAAGTCCATTTTCCAAGCTGTGAACATAATATTTATTTTAGGAATAACAAAAAAAATACATTTTCCTACTTTAATTACAATTAATTCATTGAATATTCTATTAAATTTTTTCATTATTATTCAAAATGAATTTATTTCATAATAAAATAGATATTTCTTTATTGTAAAAGTAATTTTCATAGTTAAAAGTTTGTTTTCATTAATAAAATTTTATTTATATTTTTATGATATTTGTATTCACGAATGACTAATGAAATTTCTTTTAGTTATTCCTCACTAGATATATATTATAATGATACCATAATTATTCTTCATATAAATTTTTGAAGATCAATTTCATCGGATAATGTATCAATTTTTCCTAACCTAGTTCATCAAATGTAGAGGATTAATTAATTTTAAAGAATGTTGATTACATTGTATTTTTTATTTATGTGATGAATGTATTTGGATGAATAACTAGAATAAAGGTACAATTTTAATGCCTCTATGAATTGGTATGACTCGTGGAACAAATTAGATTGGTTATTTGGATGACACCTCACCCATTTATATATGATATCATAGCACAAGTCCTTAATGTTAGGTTTCTGATGTGCAACATTATGTGTTACATCATTATGCTATTAGTTATTGGTGTCCACCTATTAATTTTTATAGTTATGATAACCATGGATAAGGTTTATAATCATGATATTATTTATATGGTATTATTTGATCATCATTTATTCCTTCTTTTTTATTTTTTATCATCAAGTAATTGATTAAATGGTTTTTAATTTCTATTATTAACATTTCCATCTTGTTTGTTCTAAAGGACCCCGGGACACCCTGAGAGGGGAGGGGTGAATTAGGGTGACCACTTTTTCTTTTAATGTGTTGGATCTTGTTCCCACGTTGGTAGGAACTTTTTGAACCTGTATGATGATTATGATCAGAATGAAAACATTCACATGCACAGAGAAGACACAGCCATTTTTACTTGGTTCACAACTAAGGGCTTCGTCCAAGGAGCATACGCCGCCAGGTTGCCGGTCGTACCTAAATCCACTATGCTTTACTAGCTGCGGATACAAAAGTTCGGGTACAGACACTCTGTCCCAGGCTCAGTGCCTTTACAATTGTTCAGGGATAGCTCACTGCGTCCCTCGGGTCACTCCCGTTGACTCCCCCTGGCTCACTGCCGTTGGCGAAGTCCCACTCAGTTTATAGACGTGAGGGTCTCTTCTTAATTTGCATAAGAGTGCATCCTTTGTTGTATGTAGATACTCTATTGAAGACCGATTCTCACCAGAAGAATAATATCACTTTTCCTCGAATGTACCGAGTAGTCTCTCGGTTTTCGTGCAGCTCTAAACACGCTGGTGGGCTTCAGCAAAACCAGGCACGCTTCTTCAAGACAGTCGCGCAAGCCCCACTACGGCGTGCAAGTCCAAACTGGCGTGCAAGTGTCATAAACACACATGCGCGACTCTTCCTTCCCCAACTACTAACTTGCGCGGTCCACTTCCTTTCTCTTCCAAACCACCTTGGGCGCACAACAAAAAACCGGCGCGCAAGCTCTACTTGCGCGACAAAACAACCACCTGCGCGACTCAACCACCTGCGCGACGAGAGCTCGAACAATCTCTCGGCCTTGAAATTCATTTCAAATGAGGAGGGGTGGTCCAGTATTTATAGGCAAACTGTACCCCCTGCGCGTCGGCGCGCAAGTCCCTCGATGGCGCGCAAGTCCCTCGACGGAGCGCATGTCTTGTCTTCAATAACCTCTGGCGCGCAACTCACTTGCGCGACCCAACCAACACTTGCGCGACCTTCTTTCCTTAGCCAATTTTTGATGTTCTTATCCTCAAAAACATATGGCACGCATGTATTTTATCCTCCAAGACCACGGCGCGCAAGTACCTTTGCCAAAAACACTTTACTTTATTGGCCGATTTTTAGGCCCAAAAATTTGGCAAACACTGGGAGACAGCGCCACCTTCACTACTGTTTTCTGCTTGAACGATATGATCGATTTGTTGGTGCACACCCTGAACTTCCACTGAGGATTGACAACAAACACAAACCATACACCAAATCATGCTTTGAAGAACCTGGTTCCAACAATCTCCCCCTTTGGGTTTGTTGGAAATCAGAATAAATTCAATAGATCTCCAACCATGAGCAAATCCAAAACGCAAGAATCAACTCAGCCAACACTCTAAGTCTACGTGAGCAATGCTCGGTGTAGAAAACAAGAGAGAAAGCTTGAATTGGGTCTTAGTGTTTTGAAATTCTCCATGACGCCCGATGTTATCCTTATTAAACTTCTCATCACAATCTTACACTTCTCATCACAGAAGAATTTCTTGCCTTGAATTTATTCCTTTCTCCCCCATTGACAATAAAACCAAAGACCGAAAAGTTTGTTCAACGCTCAGCTCAAGCCATACTCCCCCTGGATAGTATCTCCCCCATAAACCTGCATCACAGCCATAAGCAGATAAAAACAGTTAAAACAAATGGGGAGAGGGGACTTCCGGTGCCTCCTTATGCAGTAGGATGTGGTCGAACACCGAGGTTCAACCGATGCTTCTCGAACACAGCCGCGGACAATGGCTTGGTTAGGATATCAGCCACTTTCTCATTAGTTCCAACATGATCCATTTTAATCACTCCTTGTTCAACCTTTTCTTTGATAAAATGATACCGTATTTCAATATGTTTTGTACGAGAATGTTGAACCGGATTCTTCGTAAGATCAATTGCACTTTTGTTATCGCAATAAATCACCATTGGTTGCTTCAACTTATCACCAATATCTGTTAGCTGCTGCTTCATCCAAAGAATTTGAGTGCATGCTTTTGTGGCAGAGATATATTCAGCTTCAGCAGTACTAAGAGAAGTAATTTCTCGCTTCTTGCTCAACCAGCCAACACATTTATGCCCAATATAGAAAGCTCCACCACTAGTGGACTTTCTGTCTACTACATCCCCAGCCCAGTCAGCATCAGAAAACGCTGATAATTCACTGTCCCTGCCTGCAGCAAAAAATAACCCGAAGTTATGTGTGCCTTGAATATACCTCATGATTCTTTTTACTGCTGACATATGTTCCTCCTTTGGATTACTCTGAAAGCGGGCCGCAAGGCATGTTGCAAAGACAATATATGGCCATGTCGCTGTCAGATACAGTAGGCTTCCAATGATCCTCCTCTACATGGTGGGATCAACAGAGTTCCCATCCTCATTCTTTCCAAGTTTAGTTCCAACAGCAATCGGAGTTGACATTGGTTTGGAGTCTTTCATATTGAACTTCTTCAGCAACTCTCTTGCATATTTTTCCTGAGAAATGAAAGTGTATTCCTTCTTTTGAATCACTTGCAACCCCAAGAAATATGTGAGCTCCCCAATCATAGACATTTCAAATTCTGATTTCATGTGGTTGGAAAATTCATCCACTGATTTCTGCCTACTGCCACAAAAAATGATATCATCAACGTAGAGAAGAGCCATGAACTGATCTTTTGTAGAATTCTTCACAGAGAGATTGTGATCAACTCCTCCTCTTTTGAATTCCAACTTCTTGATATATGAATCTAGCCGTGAGTACCATGCCCGTGGTGCCTGCTTCAAACCATATAGAGATTTCTTTAGTTTTCAGACCTTTGTTTCATCGGTACCCAAGACAAACCCCACCGGTTGTTCAATGTAGACTTCTTCTTCGAGTACACCATTCAAGAATGCTGTCTTAACATCCATTTTATATACTTTATATCCTATTTGGAGTGCCATGGCAAGGAAAAGCCTGATTGATTCCAGTCTAGCAACTGGAGAAAAGGTTTCTTCAACATCAATACCTTCAATCTGGGAGTATCCTTTACATACCCGTCGTGACTTGTTTCTGATAACACTTCCATGATCATCAAACTTATTTTTGAAGATCCATTTGGTACCAATCACATTGTGTCCTTCGGGTCTCTAGACAAGATCCCATGTCTGATTCTTATCAATCTGATCTAATTCATCATTCATGTCTTTCACCCAAGATTCATCTTTTGCAGCTTCTTCGAATGAGGATGGCTCTACAACTGATAGAAATGCAGATTGCGTGGTATTCCTCATCCTTCTAGTTTGAATGGGTGCACTCTTATCCCCAATTATGTTGGATGGATCAATCTCAGCTCTTCGATTTCTCCTGCGAGGTTCAGTAGTATTCTTTTCAGCCATAGTTTCTTCTTCAGATTCTTCTTCTGAGTCAACATCATTATGTGATTGATGAGTGTTTTGAACAGCTTCCTCTATTTCTGCATTTGTAGTTTCTTCATTTCCACATTCTTCATGACTTTCTATCACATCAGCATATGACGTCCGTGAAGCATTTGTGGTTTTCTCTTCAATTATCTTAACATCATTGCTTTCCACAATCCTTCCCAAACGATTGTTGAAACATTTGTAGGCTTTGCTGTTCATTGAGTAACCGAGGAAGATTCCTTCATCTGCGTTGTCACCATATTTCCCTTGATTTCCTTCTTTGTTCCTGATAAAGCACTTACTTCCAAAAACACGAAATTATTTTAGAGAAGGCTTCCGTCCATGCCACAATTCATATGGTGTCTTCGTCTCACCCATATAAAGTCCTGTTCGATTCTGAATGTACACTGCAGCTTGAACAGCCTCTTTCCAGTAATGTCGTGGAATATGACTCTCAATCAGCATAGTTCGTGCCATGTTGTTCACCTATCGATTCCTTCGTTCAACAACTCCATTTTGTTGTGGAGTTCTCACAGTAGCTACCTCATGTTGTATCCCATGCTTCTCCAGATAATTTTCAAATTCAATGGACGTGTATTCTCCTCCATTGTCAGATCGCAACACTTTGATTGTTCGTCCAGTATCATTCTCAGCGATTCGCCGATATGTTTTCATGCAGTCAAGGACCTGTCGTTTCCAGTGAATGACCATCACACATGCCATTAGACTGTAATCATCTATGAAAAGGACAAAGTACCTTTCTCCATGAGTTCCGGCAACATTTATTGGACCACAAACATCTGTATGAATCAGATCAAGAAGGTGAGATGCCTTTTTCTTCTTTGGCCGATATGAACTGCAGACCAGCTTCCCACGAATACAAGCATCACAGGATTTTTCACGCTCACGCTTCAGGTTGGGGATTTTCATGACAATTCTCAATTTTGATATTTTCTCCATGTCTTGTTGATTGATGTGTCCCAATCTCCGACGCCACAAATTGTTTTCTTCTTCAACAGTCATGTAACATACATTTTCTTCACTATCAACCTGATACAAGTTGCCTTCTGTTCTGCATCCTTTCATAAGTGAATTTTCGGTTTTTCCCTTGATGGTGTAGCGTTTCTGATTAAAAGTAACTATAAGTCCTGAGTCACAAAGTTGACTCACGCTAAGGAGATTATGGCGTAGGCCATCTACGTAAAGGACTTCAGTCTTCTTTAGTTCTCCATTAGCTAATTGGGTACTTCCACTCCCTTTGATTTTCAGAGCCCCATCATTACCAAATCTTACTGTACCATCAACATTCTTTATGATATTCGTTAGTAGGCCGGCATTACCCATCATATGAGATGAACAACCGCTATCCAGAATCCAGGTACTGTTGTTCTTTGTAGCTTTGAGGGCTACCTCTGCAAGGTTCGATTTCTCAATCTTCTTCCTTTCCTTCCATGAGACATTAGATTGAGTATATAGGACTGATGGCCTTTCAACTATCTCTTTCGCATACCCAGGTTCTTCATAGTCAAAGTCTTCTATGAGAGGTGAGAACCTGTTTAAAAGAGAAACACTGTCTTGCTGATGAGACTTGACTTGTTTTGAACTTCAATATGAGGTGTCTGGGTCTCTTCTCTTCCTACAATTAATGGCCTTATGACCAAAGTTAGAACAACAAAAACAATATCCATAGAAATTATTTCTTCTATGAGAATTAGGATGTGAGATTGTTCTCCTTTGTTGAGAATCTATATCTTCTCCATTCAGATAGCTTCTTGCCTCTTCACAATAAGACATGGTATGGCCCAGATAGCCACAGAACTGACACTTCATGAGAGGAAATGTCTTCTCACTTGAATTTCTCCTTATACCTTCTTCCTTGGGAGAATAGTAAGACTGTCTGTCATTTTTGAATGTTTGAGGATAATTTTCAGGTCTCCTTTTAGTTTGGATTGAGGGTTCCTTTTTCAGAACTCTAGGTAACATTTCATCACGTTCAACTTTCATCTTGTCTTTCTTTTGGATCTTTTCACTTCCAGCAGTTGATGACTCAGCCTCACAGCCAATTCCACTCTTTCCCATGCAAGCAGGTCTTTGATCACTCAAGACTTTTCCAACCCCATCTAAACCACACTTGGCTCTTTCAAGTAATTCTGCATCTAAGAATCTTCCGAACTGTATTTTCTTCCTCGATTCTTTTAGAACTGATTCTGTCTCCATTTTACTCCTTAGAGTAACTACTTCCTCCTCAAGACCCTCAACAGTCTTGGATTTTTCATCCAGTTTGGATGTGAGGTCATTGATGACCTTTTCCTGCTCTTCAATTATCAGCTTCAGATCAACTGCATCATCATTGCTTTCAATTATTTTATATTGTACCTTCACAAATTCTTCCAGTCGTTCAATTTCAGCTTCAAGTTGATCAACGTATTCAGTTGATTCTTCTACAATTGATTTCCACTTATTGCAGCTCTTACATTTAATCTTAAGCTTAATAACTGCATCCTTAAGTTTCACCTCAGGATATACACAAGTTCTCAGTTGTTTTTCACCATCAGTATCTTCTGACTTTTCAACAGTGGCCATCATAGAAGCATGGTTCCCAGTTGTGAATTCTGGTTCTTCATCATCACAGAATTCATTGTCATCTTCTTCATCTTCACAGACAAAACTCTACCTTTTCATTTTCTTACCAGATTTGAAGTCTCCCTTTTTGAAGAACCTTCTTTGAGGCTTCTTGAAGTTTTCATCTTCACTGTCATCATCATTGATATTCTTCAAGCATTGAGAGGCAATGTGCCCAACTTTTCCACAACGGAAACATGCGAGAGGTAACTTCCCTTTGAATTTCCCTTTCCCCTTCTGGAACTTCTTTGCAATGAGAGAAAGAATTTCTTTCTCTTCGTCATCATCACCGCTACTATCCTTTGAGATTTTCAATTTATCCATGGCCTTGAATGCCATTTCCTTGCTCACCCGAGTCGTAGCATCTTCTGGTTTGACTCTCATTTCATATGCTACCAAACTGCTCAGTAAGTCATCTAGAGAAAGTTTAGAAAGATCTCTTTCCTCAAGAGTTGACACCTTCTCATTATACAGAGGTGGAAGTCTTATTAATATTTTCTTTACAATATCAATGTCTTTGATTTCTTCGCCTAGACCCCGAATTCCTCCAACCACTTCAGTAATTCGATTGAAGAAAGAGTCTGCATTCTGGTCTGGATGCATCTTCAGATCATCAAACTGATTGTGTAGCACTTGTAGTTTCGCCTCCTTCACTTTGCTATCACCTTCATAAATATTCTCACGTTTATCCCACATAGATTTTTCTGAGGTGAAATTCATCACCTTCAGGTAAATCTGATCAGAAAGGGCTGCAGTGAGAGCATTCTGTGGTTTAGCATCTGCATCAAGAAGTTTCCTGTCTGTTTCAGTCATAGCCAGACCTGTTGGATCAGTGACATGTATTCCTTGCACAGTAGAAAAAAGAACTTCCATTCCAAGAGATCTTAGATGAGATCTCAATCTGTTCTTCCAGATCTGGAAATTGCTTCCATCGAAGTGAGGGACTCCCGTGACATTGAGGGCGTTTTCCATGAAGAAGAAGGTCAGATTCAACACCAGCAACCTTCCTCTGATACCACTTGAAGGACCCCGGGACACCCTGAGAGGGGAGGGGTGAATCAGGGTGACCACTTTTTCTTTTAATATGTTGGATCTTGTTCCCACTTTGGTAGGAACTTGTTGAACCTGTATGATGATTATGATCAGAATGAAAACATTCAAATGCAAAGAGAAGACACAACTATTTTTACTTGGTTCACCACTAAGGGCTACGTCCAAGGAGCATACGCCGACAGGTTGCCGGTCGTACCTAAATCCACTATGCTTTACTAGCTGCGGATACAAAAGTTCGTGTACAGACACTCAGTCCCAGGCTCACTGCCTTTACAATTGTTCAGGGATAGCTCACTGCGTCCCTCGGGTCACTTTCGTTGACTCCCCCTGGCTCACTGCCGTTGGTGAAGTCACACTCAGTTTATAGACGTGAGGGTCTCTTCTTCATCTGCATAAAAGTGAATCCTTTGTTGTATGTAGATGGTCTATTGAAGACCGATTCTCACCAGAATAAGAATATCACTTTTCCTCGAATGTACCGACTAGTCTCTCGGCTTTCGTGCAGCTCCAAACACGCCGGTGGGCTTCAGCAAAACCAGGAACACTTCTTCAAGACAGTCGCGCAAGTCCCACTACGGCGCGCAAGTCCAAACTGGCACGCAAGTGTCATCAACACACATGCGCGACTCTTCCTTCTCCAACTACTAACTTGCGCGGTCCACTTCCTTTCTCTTCCAAACCACCTTGGGCGCACAGCAAAAAACCGGCGCGCAAGCTCTACTTGCGCGACAAAACAACCACCTGCCCGACTCAACCACCTGCGCGACGAGAGCTCGAACAATCTCTCGGCCTTGAACTTCATTTCAAATGAGGAGGGGTGTTCTAGTATTTATAGGCAAACTGGACCCCCTGCGCGTCGGCGCGCAAGTCCCTCGACGGCGCGCAAGTCCCTCGACGGCGCGCAAGTCTTGTCTTCAATAACCTCTGGCGCGCAACTCACTTGCGCGACCCAACCAACACTTGCACGACCTTCTTTACTTAGCCAAATTTTGATGTTATGATCCTCAAAAACATATGGCGCGCAAGTATTTTATCCTCCAAGACCATGGCATGCAAGTACCTTTGCCAAAAACACTTTACTTTAGTGGCCGATTTTTAGGCCCAAAAATTTGGCAAACACTGGGAAACAGCATCACCTTTACTACTGTTTTCTGCTTGAACGATATGATCGCTTTGTTGGTGCACACCCTGAAATTCCACTGAGGATTGACAACAAACACAAACCATACACCAAATCATGCTTTGAAGAACCTGGTTCCAACATGTTCCACTATGTATTTTATTATTGATTCAACTATTGTTATTTCTATTCATAAAAATTTTATACCACCCCTTTTTTATTTTTTATTTTTTTATGATTCTAGGAAGTTTATTATGATGAATAATAAATGATAATATAGTCGTAATAGTGATGTGTTTCATAGAATACTTTGTTGTATTTTACGTTTTAATTTATAATGTGTGATTTGTGTATGTATCAAATTAACCTATAATAACAATATATTTTATCCATTGGAATGTAATCAATTTTATCTAGATCCATTGTTATAAACCAACCACTAGCTTCAAGTCACTAGAGTCGGGGTCCTTACATTTAGAATCAAATCATATTTAGTAGACACATTGTGTACTAGATTTATAAAAACATTGATTATTGGGAATAACATTGTGTATGAATCTAATTATAATTATATGTTCCAGAATACATACTATATTTTTGGAGAGATATATATTAAATGGTTTCCCATTATTATTATTTATATCATAATATGATTTAAGGAATTTTAATATTGCTATAACCATGAGGTATCATGTTAAACATGAATTTAAATGGAAATATAATGATTACGAGCCCCTAAATGAGATGATGATTGGAGTGAATGATATTGTGTATGAGCCTACATAGTAATAAAAATATGTTATTAATAAAAAACACCTTACCTGACTCTAAGACACGCCAATGATATGAAAATAGAGCTTGATGAGAACATGGGTGGTAGTGACCAAGCAGGAAAGAAGTATCAATTTATTCATATAAAAACTGTAAAATTGGACATGCAAGAGAATGTCTCAATGGAATTGGAAAAAATTAATAAGTTTTTGAAATAAGTCCATAAATCAATAAACTATTGTGTAGAAAGTAATTATTCAATGGAGGGATATGAAGTTCCTCCCATGTATCATACATTGTTCAATATATTTTATCTAGGGAATATGTGAATTATTGAATCCATTTCACTAATTCATGGGTTAAATCCTATAAAAATGAAAGATATATGTTTTCAAATTCTTTCATGTGTAAGGATTTAAGATATAATGTTTTCGGATTGGTGAATAATATTGTAGAAGTTTTATATTAATGATATTATATATATATATATAATAATCATGAACCTTTGAAGGATAATTCCACAATATGTTGAATGCTACTAAGAAGCATGAAACATTATTTAGTTGTAAGGAGATAATTGTTAGGTAGTATAATAAAAAATATCCATTGACGATTTAAATGGTATAGTTTAATTTAATTTTTTATTTTTTTATTTATTTGATGATTTGGTGATATGGGTAATATTTTATTCATTTTATTTCATTTTTAGATTTATTTGAAAATTATCTGATTTTATTGGATGAATATGTTTTCTGATAATTATTGTAAGCATATATATTTTCAAGTGTTGTTAAAAAAATGATTTATAGATACCATCATTGTTTTATAATATTAAAATTAGCATAAGTCCTAAATAATATATAGCCCTTTCGATTTTAAATTGAGGGGGTATTATGGAAATTTAAAAATTATATTTCATTTTTAGAAGAATGATGTATTAAGGTCAAATAGATCATTATTAAATGGTTTTTGGGATGTTAATTTGGTGTTATTTAACTGTGGGATATAGATAAACTTTATGGTTAAAATTTAAATCACTAAAAGGTGATATTTTCAGATATATTTATGGTCATGGTATGTATTTCCTTAAATGACAATATCTATTATTTTTTATTGATTTTTAGTTAGTTTAACAATATTTTAACATTATATATTGATTTATAATGGTGATTAATGATGTTTTTTTATATTTTTCATTTGGACAAGGTATATGTAATCATCAGGTCTAAAATGTGCATTAACATGAATAGTTATTTGGGTAGAATGAAATTAAATTATTGGGTATGTTAGTTGAATAGTATGAAATCACATTTGAGGTATAAAAAATTGTTTAATGTTGATCTTATTGTGTTTATTGAGATGTATCAATATTTATTTTTTTAATAATTCAATATAAACATTTTGTGTTGTTTTGGAAATTTTGAAGTAAATTATATTATTTATTTATATTAAGTTTAATATATTTTTATATTATCTTACCTAGTGTGAACCATTTCATATTTGGTTAATATTTAAAAAATTTGGAATAATATCTTATATATTTTTGGTATATTTTATCCCATATAGGTATATTTTAGTTCTTCACATAAGAAGAATTAATCTTGAATACTCATATTTTATTTAAAGGATTATATTTAAAAAATAATAATTAAAGGATGAAATTATACTTTTCATATAAGTATATTTTTTTATGTACATAGTTTGAATTACAAGGAAATTAATCGGTGTAAGGAAAATGATATTGAAATATTGTATCATATTATAATAAATACAAATAAATAAATAATATTTTTCCCACCAATTTGATTTATGTTTTTTGTTCATTAACTTTCTCAATGTTATTAAATTTATTATGAAATATATTCTATATTAGTCTCAATTATTAATTGGAAACTTATTTTTCATCTATGTCCATATTTTCACTTCCCACTAATGTTATCAAATTTTGAAACCTAATAATTTCTTAATCAAGATGACCTTAATATTTCCCTTTACCTATTCTTATAAGAGGTTTTGTTGTCCGTTTTAACAATGTGGAATTTATGTAATGGTATTTTGAAATGTCATACCATTGAATATGGAGAAAAAGTAATCATTGATGGGGGAAATGTATTAATGAGGGTTGGATGGGAGAATCTAACACCCTAGTATTTTAAAAGAAAAATATTATAAATAGAATTTATAACATGCATCATAGATCATAGTCAAACCATGAAATATTATTATTTAATTACAACCACTATAATTCTGTCATTGAATTGGTGGGAATGAAAATGATTAACCACACAATGAAATTTAAATAATAGATAGACTAAATATAAATTTATTTCTTTATTCATATTAAATAATAACACAATTTTTATTATATACATTTTTTCATTAAAATACATTTTTATAAAAAAAAATTGTTTTTTTCTTCTTTTAAGAGAGTATTAATGTTATATTATTTAATTTTTAAATATTTTATTTTATAAAAATGACATAAATTTTATAATATGATTTTAAAATTCATCTTTATATGAATTTTTGGGTTTTCTGTAGAAATATTGTTTTTCCATTTAATAGGTGAAACTTCTCTTTTTTCTTAAATATTATATTATAGTTTCCTGAATTTTCAATGATCCATTTTATTTTAAAATGGTTTAGATATAAAATCAGTTTTCTTATATTATTAATAATGTCATTAAATTTATATAAATAATTATCGTTGTTAATTTTTTAATAATACCATAATTATAAATAAAAAATTTAAAACTATTTCTCTTTATGATTTTCATTTTTATAATAACTTAATATCTAAAAAATATATAATTTTAATATTGAAAAAGGGGTTCTATATATAGAATCAAGTGGTTACATTTTTTTAATAGATTTATTTTAATTTTTTGGATTTTATGAATATTAATCAATATAAATATTTCTCACCTCAGAATGGGTAAAATATGTATAATAAAGTCAAAAAATTTGATAGGTCTCAAAATTATCCTAAAACATGCCTCCATAGAATTTTATAGAAGGCCATAGGCGATTTCCCTCGATTTTAATGATATATACCCCCTTTGTTTCATTTTACATTGATTGTGACCATTTTATTAATTTATTGAATGAATAAACAAAAAATAGCTTAATATATCTAAAATAATTACATAATGATAAAAAAAGAATATTATTAGTTATAAATGATTATTTTAATGATAAATTAATTTTATTTTTAGGGTAATTTTTTTACTATTTACTTTTTAAATAACCTCTTAAAGTGAATACCCAACAATAAAATAGTATTTATACAATTAATTGAAAAATATAATAAATGATTTAAAAAAATATTATAATTAATATAATTTGGGTGAATTGTTGTGTTCCATGAATGTTTTATTTAAAAATAACATATTTTTGTAATGTTAAATTTATATATTTTAAATATTACTCTATTATGTTTTTCTAACGTCAAATTATGTGAATAACACTTAAAATGACTATAATGGTAATTTTTTAGAGAAATATTGTATTAAATAATTTGAAATTCCCAAAATAACATATAGTGGAAATTTATTTTGATAAAAATAAAAAATTTCCAAAATATTAATTTTTTTATCTAATTCTTAACATTTAAGGAAAATTATAACCCATTAAGATAGAAAAATCAGTTCCTTAGTTAAGGCTAAAATAGGTTAAAGAAAATGTATAGCCAAAATTTAAGATGTAAAATGAGATCTATATATATTTTAATTTCATTATATATGTATATTTCTTCATTATAATATTTTCCATAGAATCTATAGACACTTGGAAAAATATTTATTGAGTACGGTGTTGTTATATTTTAATTATTTTTGAAATTCCAAGTGTGTGTTTTTCTACCTTATAAAAGGAACCCACTTTCTATCAATTATTCACACCATTGTGATCTATATATATCCGCCAAAAACTAATAAATTATATTATAAAAAATATTGAAAAAATATTATGAGATTTGTATTCATAAATTTTTATTGCAATTCCCTCAAGAATTGATCTAAAGGATATCCACCATTGAAGATGCAATCACCTTTACCAACTCATTCAAATTTATTTCTCATTCTACAAAACCGTAATATATTGTAAACATATATAAATAATAGATAATGTATAAAAAATATAGTAATATATTATTATGATTAATCAAAATGAATTTCAAACTATTTTCCATCATAAGTAATGATAAAAACCACTCATACCCATATATGGATTATCGAATCCATGTGTAGTGAAATTATTTTTTAATCTCTATTTAGAATACCACATCCATGATCGATGAGTTTGGTTTATCATTTTAAATTTATAGGAATGTTAACAAGTATATTTTTAATAAATATATAATATATATACGATAAAATAATGAATATTTTATCGTTATTTACTCTTTAAATTTATTTTTATTCATCTATGAAAAAGTGAAAACAACATTTATGTGTATTTAGGACCACTTGTCTCTATTAACAATGAAATTCATTTATATATCTCATTCAATTTTTGATCAATGTATGTGTATATATATATATATTATGTGATAATTAAATAATCATTTATATAGTAGATATTATGGAACCATTATTAATATAATTTGAAAAAAAACTACCAAACTAAAACACACATGAATAAAGAATTAGTTATCACCTGTAATTGTAATTTTAATAATGAATTTATAATAAATGGGAAGTAAAATATTATTATAAAATAATATTGGGTATTATATATAAGTATATGGTTTAAAAATATATGTATAATAAATCTATATTTCTTATATAGTAATCTTTTACACATAAAAAGAAATTCATACTTATGTTAATGTGTTTGTTCTAAATTTCATTTCATTGAGTCATGTTTTAATGTTTTACACCTAATTTAATTTTTATGGTTTTTATAATACACTTTAATATTTTGTATCCTGAATCATTCATATATACTGTAATATTACATTTCAATTCAAATTATACCATCCAAGGGGGTTTAATGTAAAATTTTCCATTTAGTCGGGTGCTTCAAAACTAAATTTTAATTAATTTGGCTATAATTATACTTAATTTAATAGGGAATTCCATTATTACATGTGAAATAAATATTTATTTTATAATGTTTTATTTTCACTTAATTTTTTTTGTAATAAAACAATTTATCAAAAAATATTTTCAATTATTTGTTCTCTGTTCAATGATACTATCATTGTATGGTTTTATTTCAAAAAACCATCATTATATGAGATTTATTAATTTATGTCTATGATGGAGGAATTTATATGAAATTTCTATATTAAACACAATATATTTTTTCATTAAATAGTAATTTTAGAAAATTAAAAAACTTCATTTGACGTGGATCTTTGATGTACTAGTGATATGGAAAGACTTTATTTAATGAGTGATGACACTATTTTTCATCCAGTCATGAATTCATCTCATCCATGTTAATATTTTCATTATACTAGTTTCAAGATTTTTTTTATAAAAATGATTAAAATGAATATTCATGTTTCTTTTCAAATGAGAAACATTTTATTAAAGGTATGAATAGAATAATTATTTTTTCATATATCACAGAAATAGATTTTCCCACTATATTGACTAATATTATCTATGAATCTTCTAATAATTATTTTATAAGATCCCATTCATCAAAAATTAAATTTCAAATATTATTGAAATTTATAGTATTTAAATGTAATTTTCAAGGTGAATAGTTTATTTTTATAAATATTTTTTATTTATTTTTTATGATATTTATTTTCATCAATTTGAATAAACATTTATTATAAATATGATACACTAGGGATATTTTATATTGATACAATACATATTCTTTATCCGTATGTTTTATAATTAGTTTGACTTGGGAATGTATTGAAATTGTGTATAAAAAATTTTCATATGTAGACATATAATAAATTTTAAGAAATTTTAATTAATTTTTAATGGTTATTAAAGTTTTTAATTCATTATACATAGTAATTGATGGAAAAGACTAGTTCTAGACCCTCAATACATTAATTGTACTGATGGGAAATAATTGCTTGGGAATTTGGACACGAATTTACCAATTTATGTTTGTTGTCTTTGTACAAGGTTTTGATGGTATGATTTTGATGTTAGGAATTATACATTCCATAATTATGAAATTAGTAATTTCTGTCCATGTGTTCATCAAACTAGTTATGATAGCGATTTTTTTGTGTAATATATATTTGATTATTTGTATGGAATATTTTAACCATCATTTATTTATACAAATTATTTATTATAATCAATTTATTGATTAATTAGAATATGTTTTAAGATATTTAACATTCCAGAAGGGTTATTTCTAATTTATTATATGAAAACTTCTATTGTATGCATTTCCTTATAGTGAACCCCTCTCGTCCATTTCATTTGTTTCCATTACTTATGATTATTGTATGTGTATTATGATTTTTATGTGAGGACATACTAGTGGTAACAATGATATTATAAATTAAAATACTATGTTTTATTTTATTTTTTAAAATATAATGTATGATTTATGTATGTATATTATATACCAATATAACTAAACTATTTTTTATGGTGGTATGTGATCACTTCTATCTAGTGCCAATGTAAAATTGAAACAACAAGCTGTGGGTTAATAGTGTTTTGGCCATTATCAGTAGAAAACTAACAAATTTTTTTCAATAAATATAATGATTTTTTCATGAAATCATCACAAAGGATATTAAATTTCCACTTTTGATGTTTTTTGAAACATTCATAACAATTATTTCTCAACTAAAACCGTGAAAAAAATCATTACAAAACATTTCCATATAATTTTCTATACTTTTTATCGAACCATATAGTTTTTCAAAATTAATATCTCGAAACCAAAATACATGACAATTTAATGTTTATTATGTAATTATACCCCTTAGGGAAATGTAATGTAGTGTACATGTTATGATAAACACCAATAAATATTACCTCCTCAAATTTCTTTGTCTTCTTATTTTTATGTTAACTATGGCATCATATTTATACGATAAATATTTGTAAAAACAATATAAAATTTATGACATACATGACCCCGTTGTAATCATAATCCAATGAATAGTGGGTGGTTTGATCCTTTTTACCAGTAATATGTTTCTAGTGGAGGATTTATAAATTCTTGTTTCCTCAATTCCATGAATCATTAATTTGAAATAGATTTGGTTAAAACTGTATCAATTTTATAATTTTATGTAATATATTCCATCATAACATACCCACTAGAAACATTATCCTTAATGAAATAATAATTAATATCAATATTATTTGGTCTCATATTTTGAACAGGTTCTTTGGAAAGGAAATGATTCTTTGATTATTATGATGATTCATCAATGTTTACAAAAATTCAATCAAAAATAATCTTTCTAAACAACCATTAAAATAATTTTCTTACAATAATTGGTAATGAAAACATGTTTGTCTTCCACTTTACTCAATTTAATTGAACATTTTTTTCTTTCAATACCATCTCACACAAAATTATACAATTTGAAGTTGTTATCCTAATTTTGAATTCATATCATTTTTATCTCTAGTTAAATAAAAAATAGCGTATCTAATAAATTTCACATATTAAATTCTTTTTTTATAAATCCTACTATAAGATGGTCCATTAAAATATCATAGAATTGTTTATACTTCTTGGATTTATGATTCTATTGGATCACTATGACATCATTAAAATATTTTCGGATAATATAAAATATCATTCCTTGATTCTATAAGATAAATTAATATACTTTTAAACATCCTAAAGGCATTTTTATTATCAATTTTTTTGAATCATCATTACACATCTCCATACATGATGAAATTGAAGAAGAATCTTCTTTGAAATATTCCCTGTAATTTTTTTATAAATTACCAAGATTTATTTTCATATTCTAGAAAAATATATGTTTCTATTTTTCATGGAGCACTTTTAAGAAAATAACTAAGAAACAAGGAAGAAATGTGATTTTGGAGTAGAATAATGAATTACATATCGTGAATCATAATTTCCTATCGAAAAACATGATACCAAGTCCTGAAATATCATGTCAAGATGCTAGTACACATCATGAAATCCAATTACACATAGTTAAATCAATGAATGGTCAAAATCTTCCAACAAAATTTGTGTAAATATCAAAATATGTGATGAAATATCGAATCTATATTACAAAATGTGTAATACCACTATTTTTTGAGAAATTGGTTATTAGACCATAAAAATAATATAAATAGAGGAGAATCTGGTTGATTTAGGGCATTCAAATTAATCTGGAGAAAAAATCATATGGTGAAGATGTTTTACGCTATACAAGTTATTTCTCTCTTCTTAATGTTTTCAATCTATTTTATCTTTCCTTATAAACATATCATTTCCATGATTATGGGGTAATCCCTCCATGTTCTATGGTGATTTAAATAGAAAGGGGATGATGTGTTCAATTTATTTTTTTCTTATTCACGTGTCTGGTTTTGTGTAATTTAATTTTAAATTAAAATCCCTGTATTTTTTTGTATCATGACCCTTGATATTATAATAAAAATGGAATGTAATAATTCTTAATCTAATAAACATAAAGAATTAATGACCATTATCGACATTAGGGGAAATCATGTTTTTTATGGTATTGGGGTAAACATAATTTAACTAAATCCTAAACTATCAAACCATGGAAAATAGGGTATTACTGCATTAAATAGGAGATTTCATTACCATTGGATCTCCATATTCTAGACTATGAAACCAAATCATGAATTATGCAATTTAATCTAAAAAATCCAATTATATATGAACCCGGAAATTACAGTAACCCTAACATAATTCTCAAAATCTGGTTACAACCCAATCAATAAATCAGCTTATATTTTTTTCATCAATCAAAACCAATCAAATCACTCTTTTCTAAACCATTTCTTCTATTTTAAAAAAATTAAATATTTTGAAGAATTAATCAAAGTAATTTTCATATCTCCATGTGTTTGATCACAAACATACCTATATGACATTTTAATTAATTGATTAGAATACATTGAGTTTTTAGAAATTTGTTTTATTTTCTTAAAATATAGATCTAACGATTCTCTATGGGGATATCAAACATGTAATTAATGAAATGAATTTAATTATTAAATTACTTACATATCATGGTTTCATCTTAATTTTTCATAAAATTATTTTCATTATAAGTATTTATCCACTAAAAAAAATTGTATTAACTGAAATCAAAAAAAGGAAACCTAAGGTCACATTCTTCACATATATGTTTCCAAAAACATTCCTTTATATAATTTTAACTAATTATTGAAACTATATTTTTTTAGTAGAAAAAATATAGAGTTTATTTAAACGCATTCAATGATTTTGTTAACGTTCACCCCATGGTTCCATATTTATTATTTAATTTCCCACTAATTTTCTCAAAAATAAAATTCTTATTAAATTTATACATCTATTAAATATGACATGAAATTTATGTGATAATAATTATAACAATGATAAAGAGTAATTTTCAATAATATTCTTATGATTACCAATCTCAAAAGAGAAGAGAATTTTTCTTCAAAATAAACACCTTCCATGTGTGAGTATCCATGGAATGTTTTTTCCTTTTATTCTATAAATATTTAAATATTTTATTTATTATTTATATATAACCACTAAAAACATATTAGTTCATGCTTTTCATCGAATAATTACCCATATATCATTTCTCTAAAACAGATCAATTTCTTTATTCATTGCATCAATCTAGTCATAAAATTTAATTGCCTATAAATAATATTTTGGATCTATCTATGAGATAACTAATTGAAAATTATTTTGTCTCAAATGTTATATATTTTTTTGTGGGTGATTTCTCATTTCTACAAATGTTCCCAGAATCAAACTATTTCTAAAGGGTAATTTTTTTAGAAATTTTATACGTGTATTAGTTTCATCAACACACGAATCATTTGAATATTCATCTACATGTTTTGTGTCACATTAATCTTCACTTATATTAATCTCATTATAAGCATTCATTTTATCTTTCGTGGAATATTCATCATCTTTTTATGGATGTTTGATTTTCAAAAACATTCCTATCATAATAATTCACAAATTTATATAAAAATCTATTTAACATTATAACTTCATATGTTCGATGAATATCATATGAAAATTATTCACTTATATATTTATTAAATATATAAAGTATCATTTTTATCTTTATAAATAATAGACTCCTAAAAATTAATAAATATTTCGCCAATGTGTTTTTAGTATATAAAAAATTATAAGAGGTGATTTTTTATTCCAGCTACAATAAACTTTTTTGTTACACGAATGACAATAATAAAAACTTATATCTAGGAAATCATAGAAATTTTATATTATTCTATCATGATTCTTCCTATTAACATTCAAATTCTATTTTCCTTTAATTACATGACTTTTTATTTATTGGTGAATAATGCATGGTATTGTCATTCTATTCCAAGTTACATCAAATTGGAATCGATATAGTTTCTTGTTTTCAATTTTCCATTTGTAATTTACAAACATTGTATATAAACATGCATATTTCTTTCAACACCTATTTATAAAAATAAGAATACTTCCACAAACTCTAATTTTTGATTTATATGAATTATGTTTTTCATCGGAGTGAAGAAATCAATAAATTTGACAATTTGAAATTACCCTATGGTTGAATGTTGTCTCATTTTAGAAAAATGATATGAGTGTAAAAGATCATATGGTCTAGTGGATTTAGTTTCATCTTTCTTATGACTTCCACTAACTATCTTCCATAAAAATAATTTTGTAAAAACATATTATTAATTCCTTTTTAGTGGTGGTATTTCCTATAAAACATCTACATTGGATTGTTTTCTCAAATAATTCTTTATTGGATTACAAATGAATTGATTCAAAAAAATATATTCATCCTCATCAATCAAGTATAATGAGTTACAATTTCAGACTTCATGAAAAATATTTCTTCTCGTTATTTCTTCGTTGGTAACAATATTAAAATATTTTAAAATTTGGATGATACTAGAATATTTTCTATAGTTTATGCAATTACCATCATCATGTTGTTGGATAACATTTAATAATCTATATTTTTGAAAATTAACATAAAAATCCTCTAATTTAAGTTTTTATGCTTCAATCATTGTAGTTTGTATTAATATAATATTAATGAACATTAATTTAAGAATGTAAATTTTCCTCCTTGGTCTAAAATATATTTTTTGATATTAATATATTATTTCTATGTGAGGAACACCACAGTAAATAATCCAATTTTTTATAATTTTTTATTGAATTTAGATATGTCACAATAACAAAGGTTTTTTCATTAACATTATTATTTTTGGACACTTTTTATTGTCTAGTATAAAAAAACTTTTCCCAGAATTGATTCCATTAATTGTTTAAAAAAGTGACCTGGTTAGTCAGATCTTCCAAAAGATTCCTCTAGATTTTGAAATGGATTCTATGTTGTGAAATTTATATCATCTTGTAAAATTTATTTTCATCATCCTTTATATTAAGGGGTTTTCTCTATTTTGATACATTATTTATCCCTTTAAGGTCAAAAAAATTATAGTAAGAGACAAGGTTTCTAGTTGTTATAAACATTGTGCCCTTAAATTCCACAATACTACAATAATAATTGTATCTTGGTCTTATATATATGTATGATGTTTATCTATATAATGTTTACCATTGTTCATAACACATTACTTCATATTAATTCACTTAGTGTGGGGAAATATTTATACAGAGGTCCTTTTAAACATTTTATGATGCTATGAGTTTTTTACCATTACTGTCAACCCATGGCTTCCCCACATTTTTTCCAACACATTCATTATTTGTAAAAATTGATGAAATATTACATTTAATGGTTCTATATTTCTCCAAACTCATAGAATGAGAATTCTAAATGGATTAAATTTATTTTACATTTTACCTTAAATCATTGATGGAATTTGCTTCATTATTTTTAAATAACAATAAACCACATTAGTTGTTTATTTATTTATGAAAACATAACTTTCCTGACTATAATGTTTTTTACAATGATAATCCACAAAATTTTCCCTTTTTAGCAATGTTTAGTTGGTGGTTTATCATATATTTAATATAGTAATCATCAAATTTAATGAACATTTTTCTTTACTCATTATTCATTCAATTTTACTTCATTAAAAATATAATATATTTCTTTATTTTTTAATCATGATATATAATGACTTATAATATCCGATAGTCTACAATATATTTTCTTTAATTCATTATTCATCACTATTTGAGGAATAATCATTTTCAGAACATTTTGGAATATGTTTATAATATTATATAAATTTTCATTTTGTATATAATTTTTGTTAGTAGAGAGAAATTTAACTTTCTTACTCAATTTTTTTGATTTAAAAACGACTTTTTATTAACAATAATGGATTTCATATCATCACTGGATGTTTTTTCATCTATTCCAAAGTAGTTTTTTATACATAATTTTTTTCATGTTATCAGTAATTATTCTCAATAAAATTCATAGAAAAATATCATCTTCCACCAATCGAAAAAAATTTAGCTAGAAATTTTCTTCCATATTTTCCACTACCTCTTCAGTATTTTTTGTGCATAAGATACATGATTTTTTCATTCAATCGTGTAATTATCACCTTTATCTTATAAATAAATATGATAAATAATATTAATATATGATATTTTCATCTTTATCAAATATTGAAAATCTATTTCATCCACAATTATCTTTTTGAATGAATAAAATTTTTTCATATCATATTAAATTCAAATGTTACCAAATATATCAAGATATAATCATATTTATCATCTAATTTTGAGATTTAATAATCAAACAGAACAATGATATTTTTTATTATATTCATATAAATGGTATATTCATAACTTAAATCTCTAAATCACATGATTTTACAATAAAAATCATTAAATATTGTGATATAGACATTAATAGTTTCGTCAAATTCCATTCTGATATCATTACAAAATATCTACTAGATTTTTTTTCATACCACCACCACTCATTTATTTTTCAAAAGACACATTATAGTTATTTATAAGATTAATTATATATAATTAAACCAATCACCTTTATAAATATATTTTATAGAAAGTAATAATAGTACAATTTATAGCATTCACAACGACCTTAGTATTTATTACTTCATAATGAGTTACTTTTTTTCACAATGGATATAAAACCAATTTTGGTCTAATAAATAACACATGGATAAAAGATAGAATGTAGTGTGTAATTTTATTTTTCAAACTCAGATAATATATTATATCAAATATGGGAGTATCAATTTTATGAAAAAAATGATATTTTCCCGGACAATGATAAAATAAGAGAACCTTGGCATTGAAAATCATTAGAGATCCATAATATCATTTGGACTACTATAGAGTGGTTTTGATAGTGTATATGGTGATATTTTTACAAGTTAAATTCAATGAAATTAACTCCGAATACATTTTAGAGTTTTTATTCTTATAAATTATTTATAATTATACCTCAATCAAGAACTGATAAGAATGTAAACAAGTCATTCATGAGTTACAAGGTTTTTCCTCAGTATGAGAACGTGCACCCTTTCAATAGTAACTGAAATCCATCTATGGATATTTACAATTAGTATGAACTGAATATGGTTTTATATAACTAAAATTATAATAGTTCTCCCTCTTAATAAAAATGATCTTATAATACCCTATGACTTTACAAATTTTTTTCTTTAAATATTGATAAACCCAAAATATGTTGGTCTTTTTAAACCATATACCCAATGATAATATAGATATATCCATATTAAATCCTCTATATAGTATTTATTAGTCTAATTTTCTCTTATTTTATGTATATTCACCATCCACTATGCTTCATAGAAAATGTTCATACTTTCTATCAAAATTTATATATTTAATACCTCATTGCCTTATAGTATATTTGAAAAATATACCTACAAATTTTGATAGATTACAATATCCAATTTACATTGATTTCTAACACTATATGATTTCACTGATCAAACCTCCTATATGATATTTTTAATATAATCTCTTCCAAATTTTATTCAACCTAAATCTAAACTCTGTTGCAAACTCACTCTGATAAATAACAATCACCATTTTATCTTGTTGTCTTTTGGAACTATGTTGAGACTAGTTTTACATTAAATCCACTTGTATAGGTTCTCCCAACGTAGATATGGTGGGAACCCAATTTCATTTTCCTTCTTAAATTAAATTCATTGCATTCACCTCAATTATTAAATAATACACATGATGTTTCAAGAAAATTTATATATAAACAATTTTATTTAAACGTCATTAATTTTATATAATTGGAAAATCATTCACACTTCATTTTCATTTATAGAATAAAATAGAAATAACATAACAAAATTAACATGTTTAGTGTGTTTATAATCATTTTTATAAATAATAATGAAATATTTGTTTAGTTGAATTTTTTACCGGTCTATTGAATAAGAACACTCTATATGGTGATAATATTTCATGTCTCAACATATTACTACATCAAGAAAACTCTTTTTTTCCACTTGAATAATATAATTTTTTTTCTGCTTACATCATGTATTCTTGTTATATTTTGTTCCATTCAATGAATCATAATTTTTTGGAATAGATCCAATAAAATTCACTTCATTAAATCTAAAAATGAAGTTCATATAAATTTAATCAAATAATTAATATTTAAAAATCATAATAATTATATTTTCAAAAACTATATCTTCCTCAATATATTACACTCGAGCCATCGATGATGGTTGACTAAATTGTTGAAACTTATAAAGATATCATTTACATAAATCTTTTTTTTCTTGTGAAGAAAATATATATCATCCATGTCATTATATGAACATCAATCATTGATTTTTTAACATTAGGTTTTTACAATTAAAAACTAAAACCATGAATTGACATCATTTTTTAAAAAAAAACTTTTTATTTCTGATCTATTTATTAGAGATGAAACTTTAATCTCTTCACACATACACATAAAATATCATATCAGATGGATTTATTGATAATACATGTTTGGGTAATCTATGTAGTCATATGTTTCTATATTCTCAAAATAATCCTTATATCAAAATATTTACTCTATAAATTTTGTACATACATATGTAGTGGGAAAATAATGAATATATCAACATAGAAATGTTTTTTGAATTCATCCCAATTGACTCCATAACACTGCATATTCATCAACTAACATGTATCTCGTTATCTATATTCCTTGGTCTATGATTGGTATCTTCAGTCCTATAGAAAAGTTATAACTCTCTCTCCTATATAATTTTTTTTTCATATGATCACCTTCTATTTGGATAAATGTTTCTACGAGTCTGTATCATAAAGAAAATTTAGAACAAATGTCTCTGAAAATAACATAGAATCATTAGACATTGTTGTAGTTTCTTAAAAATTTGAAATAAAATTCTTCACCTCTTCTACTAACTTCATAGTAAATCGTTCATAGAAAATTTTGGGCATCTTTACTATTAATTGTTTAAAAATTAAATTCATAACAAAATATATTATGAAAAAATAGAGATCACTATTATTAAATCATAACATTGTATCTTTAATAACATAATTTGAATAATTGATAAATAATATATGGATAGTACCACTATTTCACATCTAATTGGGAATGATCATCAAGTGGGATCATGATATTCTTGCAACATAAAATAGAAATATTAATATATACATCTTATATAGAACATCCTTTGACAATTACACATTCTCTATATATTCAATGTGAATACATTACATATAGAAATTCCATATTTTTAGCATGATCTCATAACCCAACCATATCATATTGAAAATGTATTTTTCATTTTCAGAACCCATTAATTTAGCTTCAACGTCATTTTTTTATATCAAAATATTCTTCAAGTATTTTACTGTTCTATAATAATATTTCATCAATATCCTTAATATTATTTGATTTAAAATCTTTTTTTTTTGTTTCTTACACCAATAATATTTTTTAATATAATGTGTAATGCATAAATATTTTTCTAAAATTCTTTTGTGTGCTCATATTTATCCAATTGTTTTTTCAAAGTAGGGAAAATTTTATAAAATTATCACATTTTTGTTTCTCAAATATTACAGTTTCATATAAATATTTCCTAATTATAAAATATTATCCATTATGGAAAATTTTTATATTTTTAACTTTTTCTCATGCTGAATTAATCCGTCATACATTTTCTCGAATATTCCATGAAAAATAAATGGTAAGTAATTATCAAACCAATGAATCATATACAATAATGAATAAATATGAAAAATAAACATACATATTTTAATCCCAACTAGTTTATGGATCTTCTCCTAGATGTTTCTAACAAGAATTTATATATACATCTATGTCGCTTTAATTACTTCATCTAGTTGAGGTTGAATGATTATAAAACACAAAGAGGTTCCATAAAAAAACAATTTATTTTATTTTAAAATAAAATGAATATTTCACTCTATATTAGAATGGAAAATAGAAACTAACACGTATATATAGTGGAGAAAAAATATATTAAATATTATTTTAACTTTTTAACAAATGTTCTTCATTTTATTAAATAAATCTAAATAATATTCTCATAACGGCCATTAGTCAAAGAAAAATATACTAAATTATTAATGAGGGAATGTTATATAATATTAAAAATGAATAAATTATAATATAGATAATACGATATATGCGAATATCCAATTAATATATATTTGAAGGGACACTTTTTATTTAGTCAACACAATGATGGAGGTGATTTAGTGTTTTTTAAATGTTTTCACATTTTCATTATTTATCACATTACATAATAGAATATTTGATATTATTATTCTTTCATCATCATGGCTTTCCATTATTCTTAATTACTAACAAAAAGAGTGTAATATAGAAAAAAATATAACCTTTCAAAAAGAAATTACATTCTGTAGTCCAACATGGATATAATCTTTGGTCACACGTGACTCTATAATGTTATACTTGTTATAGTTTATTGGATAGAAAGTAATTATGGATATGAATAGTGGTACAATACAATAAAATTGGGTGATAATGAAATATTAGGTCCCTTGAATAGTGATAACCTAGTCTAATATGAACACTTTAGTGGATCTCTATACTTCAAACATATATAGTCTTAAATTTTCGTAATTTCACGTAAACCCAAATAATGTCCCACACCAGTTATTTCTTACATTAAATGTCCAAAAATTCGTTCTTATTCACTTATTCCTTCATAAAATCTACCAAAACAAGAAACAAGATATCCATATTCTTTTATTTAATGAAATAAACCATACACACATAATAATAAAAAATCCAATTGACACTCTATACATTTATTATTTGTATAAAAAAATTATGGACGACACAATATTTTCTTCACCATTTTTCATTTATATGATATATATATATTCATGTAACAATTTTATATCCATTATTTTTTCTTCAGTTCACTTGAATTTTTCTAGATATTATTCTTTTCCACAACGTATATAATCCACACTTGTTCTTTTTCTTCTTTTCAACATCAAAACATTGTTGATTTTTATGATATAAGCTATGTGAGATCTTGAATTTAATTATCATAACACTAAAAAGTAATTTATTTTGAATAACTGTGATATATATTGATAAAATAATATTTTTAACCAATTTAGGAATATATATAATAATCACTAATAGTAGATTCAATTGCCCGATTCATATATCTCTTCATTTATTTATTAATTCTATCATTGGAATACAATTTATTAATTAAATAGATACAAAAAAACAAAAATACAAAGGGATCATTAGTAAATTTTCATGACATGATTTACCATCATCATCATCATATTCATCTCATATATTCTTTTGAAATTTCAAATATCTATTACTTTATTATTGTGATATAACTATCTATGATATACTTCATTAATTGTTTTTCACATGTTTAAAAATCAAAATAAAATGTTAATTTAATCACCAATAAATCATTTAAATAGATCAATAAATATTATCCTCTACAACATCCCATCTTAATAATAGTCTATTATATTAATAAGTATATAAAAATATTCATTAATTTGGATCATGAATACTTTATTTTTTTGAATATTAATAGTATATAAAATCCATTTTCTATGTAATAATGTCTTGAATTAAGTTAATTATAGTATCTTGTCTTTCAATTAAGGGATACATCACATAAAATCATATGAAACAACTATTCTTTTTAACACAACTATTTCATGTAGCGTACTCTATGAAAATCTATGATAAATAATGTAACAGTTCATATATTCCATCAATTAGCATTATATACACAATTAATTGTGTATCATTCATTATTACATGGTATTAGGATTCATATTTGTATCTTCTAATTAAATTTTCATGATTTATTAGTGAATATACATTAGTGTGATATTATTTAAAGCTCTCATATCCACAAATATAGGTTCATTAATATAGAATGCAGGATTGAATTCATTGAACATGATTGGAATTTTTTTTCTTGATATTAGAATCGAACGATTAATTATTGTAATTTTAGAAAAAAATATTTTACTTTGTCTCATTATTGATTTCATTATTGTTGAATCCATTTATCAACATATGATATGTTCATTTACCATAGATCTTCATAAAAGATCATTCTTATGTCATGGTTGATGGACATCTTCTAATAGATGTTCTTTCCTCACATCTCATATAAAAATTTTGGAGGTCGCATAGAACATCCCTAAACTAATGTAAGAACCTCCTTAAATGAGACACTCATAAAAGATTGTCCTTATCTTTGTCAATTGTATATGGTCCCATGTGTTCTTCATATGGTATCATATTATATATATGGATTCATTACAACAAAGAGAAGATTTAGTCCGCTTTAAGAAGTTCATATTATCATTCACAAAGCCCTAACTGAAATCTAATTCTATTCTTCACCATTGGTTGATAGTGTTTTGTGGTTTATGAAAATGGTGGACGTGCAATATCATCCATTGTATATTGAACTAGTAGTATTGATATGCTATTTAATGATAATGATAATCAGTATTTTTAAATGTATTGGACGTATTCAATTGAATAGCGGTAGTTATAAAATTTAAATTTTTAATAGGGAAAAAATAAATATTACACCACTGTTCCAAATTAGAATATCCCCTAAAATTAGCCTCATTAATACCATATAAACCATAATCATCCTATCAGTTGCAAAAACATGGGGCCACATTAGACTTCCCTTATAATTTACCTTCCCAAATTAACCCATAATGTCACATGAACATGGCCGCCACAATGGCCTGAACCACATTCCTTATTTCTGTGAGATGGATTTAATGACCAGTGTATCATAAAAAGAAACATGATAAGTAGTGATAAAAAAATTGAATACCAAAAAAATGGAACCCAATGCAACCCATGGGTATATCTCTATGTGAACATATGTCACCACCATCCTAACCCACCAAAAGGAAACACGATTCAAGAGTTTCATCCTCTACATGACGCTCTTCAATATTCATTTATACATAAAAAATCAATGTTATTAATTTGTAATTGAGAAATCAATGTGTGGGAACTAAATATATTTTGGATAAAACCTAAAAGATATATACTTTCTATCCACCTAAAATTTTTAATTAATTCATAAAAAATTTTGTGTCACTTTTCAAAATAAATAAAAATTTTCAGATAAAATCATATATCAATTTTCATTATAAAAATCATTACATATTGTTTTATTAAAATAACTATGACATAAAATAAATATTTTAGGTATAGTCAAATATATAAATTAAGTTATCAAACTTTAATATCAATATCATGTGATAAACGAATTATTTCAAATAAACATGTACAAAATGTATCCATGATGAACAAATGGGAAATCTATAACACATAGATGTAAAAAACTACGAAATAATGAAGAAAAACCAAACAATAATAAATTAATCATAATGTTTGGGAACTTTTGGTCTGGGAAATGTGTTCACAATAGAAACAACTAAATTATATGAACTTACCACAGTAAAATCATAGTCCAATAATGTTCACATATTATTAGATATTCACTATTCTCCAAGGTCTCCCAATTTGATATATAAAATTAATACATTTCAAATAAATTAAATGGTCAATTTTTAAATCATTTTCTATAGTCATTATACACTGTTACTTTGGTTGAAAAATCATTTCAAATATATAAATAGTTTTTGGTCATTTTATCAAATACATTTTTTCGTAAATGTAGTTTTCAAAGAACACCCATCGTGAAAAAACATTTACATCCACTTAAGAATAATAATTAATTTTCCTAAATCAAAAAAAATATATATATAATAAAACTAAAATAATTACCCCCTACAATATATCATTGGATAGATAAACCGTACATGTAAAAATGAAAATTGTGTGGCCTTCGTTACCACTAATGGGTGAGGAAGAGATCTGATCCTAGAAAAAATTGATATGATGAAAACAAGGCCAATTATCCCTATCTATGATAGATCCAATAATATACTACCATAAAAAATCCATTGAAATAAAAAAAATAGGGAGATAAAAATTAGAATAAATCTAACTGGCTAGATTACGATCGATTAAGACCCCATAATTCATCCTGTATTATGAATTTTAAAAATATAGAGTGAGAGATTCAAAAGAATCAATATGGATCCCCATAATCATTGAAATAATTGTAGTGTTAATAGGGACATATTAAGGGATATAAATAAAAATTTCTATCTAAAATTGAGCATTATACCCTACTAAATCTTGTGTCTAACATCTTCACCCACATGCCATTGGTCCAACAACTATAGAATGTTTAATTGTAGGGAGAAAGTACCAATAGGTCTTAATGAGAAGGATGGAGGGAGACCTCAATCCATCCCATGGAACAGAGAAACCTATTGGTGTTTTGTCAGTATGCACTAGAAATCCAATGAATCTCACAATCTAGTTGATGTCCCCGTGCTTCCACCAAATTCGAAACTAACTTATCTCGATATATACAATACCTTGAAAATGAAAAGATATATATAAAAGAGACAATATAACATGTTAAATATAATAAGGTGTTATAATTTATCCACTATAAAATATTTATTTCACTAAAATGATCAATATTACAAACACAAACACTGATAAGGTAATTTATGCATCATCAGGGACTCATGATCCCTTGTCTTATGGTTTTACTGAAGAAATAAAAATATAACTAGAAATAATGTGATAGTAATTCCATATAACACATTTTATTTATGGTATACTATCTAAATAGGAATTTTAATCATTTATGTATCCGTTTAAATTTAAACATTCTCCCAATATATCACATCAAATATATCCACAAGGAACATCATCAGTTTGGAATCATGAATAACATAATAGATATAAGTGAAACAAGATAAAAATTCTAATTAATTAGAATCATTATTGTGGGTATCCATAATCTAAAATGGGCTAGAATAACAAGGTGTTAATTTAACCTACCACTCCATACATATATATTATAATGAAGGTGAATCTATAACAAAAACTCAATAAAATATCACAAATTTCAATGGATTAATAGTTCAATATAATTATGATTTCGAGTGTGTCTAGGATATCACAAAACTACATATGATTGATTATAAAATATATTTCATCTGCTAAACAACACTAGGTCTAACCAACAACTATTCTCAAATCAATTCCCAATAAATGGTGATATGAAAGGCCTCCCTTACACTGCCTCAATTGGACCCCTCCTAATCAATGAAAAATAAATATTGTTGTCATGACCCGTCCCCCGAGGCCTGTGTCGTAACTACCCCAAACCGCCTTCCAGAGGCCAGGGGATTACGACTAGCACTAAAGGCATACATCCCTTTAACTGAGAAGGATTTGCCTTTATATAACATAATAACACACACAAACAGAGTACAAGCAGATGCAAACACTAAGTAAAGCAATATAAAAATTGTTCTGAATGTACAAAGGGGGCAAAAATACAAGCCCAACAGTAAAGTAAAAGGAAAAGAAAAAATAGCAAGAAGGTGTCAAGATGCTCCTGTATCATCCTCTAGAGTTCCTACCTGAAGGGTACGTACAGATGGCCACCTCAGCTTTCCACTTCCGTCTGTCACCTCCGGGTATCGTCTCGTCGTGAAGTCCACCTCCGGGTACCGTCCAGCTCTACCAGCCTCAACCACGATTAGTGATGTCTGTCGTCTGCATCCAATACAACAAGGTGCGGGCATAACCCGTAGAGGGGTGAGTATAATGATACTCTGTAGGGACCCCGAGAGCCTCAAGGTATCACTAAATCCAAAAAGGATAAAACACAAAGAAAGATCTCAACAGATAAACTATACTTAGCTATATGCAAATATATATACCTATGTTATCAAGTAACCCATCTCAATCATGAGGTAAAATCAATGGTCATTGACTAAGCTCAAACAAGGATTTTTTATATTCACGATGAAGAAAACACGACTTCTGGAGAACTCCTCCTCGGTCGAGCGCAGTAGTCCTATCACGAATCCAAGGTGATACTCACTAACTTTAGACTGCTAAGGTTCTCCTCCTGTCGAGTACCGCAGGTCTACCATCCCAACACAGTAGTGCTCCCTGCCATGGGTCTGCCACCCCAACACAGTAGTGCTCCCCGCTATGGGTCTGCCACCCCAACACAGTAGTGCTCCACCTACTATCCTATAGAGGTACTCTTCCAGTCGAGTACCGCGAGTCTGCCACCCCAACACAGTAGTGCTCACTGCTATGGGTCTGCCACGCCAACACAATAGTGCTCCCCACTGGTCTAGTCAAGTCACTCTGATACGAATCGGACAAGCAGTCATCAGGTCTCAGCCAGCTACAAGGTCACCGCACTCCGTAAGCTCGTCTATGGGAGGATCCGCTCCACGAACTACTAGTCAACACTCCAAGTGTCACGAATTCCCATGAAGAAGTATCCCAAAGGACCGCCTCGTCATAGGGGTCTCAATGCAACATACGACGCATCAATCAGATGCCCGGTCTGTGAGATATTAGCTTTCCGTTCTAGGGGGCCGGTTGGATTTTGGGTATAATCCAACCCATCCATACTACAACTTCATCCAACCCTCAGGTTAAGTATTACAAAATAACCTTCTCATCAAAAGCAATCCAACAAAGACAACGACACGTCAATCAGACGTCCGGTCCTCATGTTATAAGCGCTTCCGCTCCGAGGGCCCGGTTGGTTTCAGGTTCGAACCAACCCAGCCATACTCTATCTTCGCCGAAACCTTTAGTGTAATATACCAAAATGACCATCTTGATCCGAGGAATCCTATTCAACTGACTGTGCATCGATCGGAGGTCCAAAACTCAGGTTATGAGCATTTACCTGAAGAAGGTCCGAACATGGGGTGTCTGGGCCCGGTCCGACCCGGACCAACACCCCCTGGGGCGGCCCAAACTGGGTCGACCCGACTCGGGTCTGGGTCCGGCCCGGTTGGGCATGGCCCGGTCAGCGCGGTCCAGCCCGACCGGCGTGGCCCAGCCCGCGTGGCGCGCCGCGGCTCGGCCAGCATGGTCGAGCGAGTTGCGCGGAGCGGGGGCACGCCCCCCGCCGTTATTTGATACCGGCGGCGCCAGCTGGAGCCGCCCCGCCGTCTGGGGATCCCGCGCAGCCGTGGGATCTTCCACACCGTCATCGCGGCTGTTGCCATGGCAGAATTACACCAGTGGTGCGCTGGGGCGTCGCCGCCTCTAGGCGGCCGGACGGCTCTGGCTAGACGGCTCTGGCCGCCGCCTCCGGTTGTCGGCGCTGCTGTGCCAGCAAGGCGCACCGGCAGTGCCTTCCGCGGACCACCGGATGCATTTCGATGGTCAAATTACCCCACCACATGCGCCTATGGATCACCCGGGACCCGTTCTTCACTTCGACGGCTTCCAAACGCCGTTGCGGTCCCGTTTCATCGTCACCCGTCAATCTGCGCATCAATAAACAATACGCAGAGGGTCGTCAGGCCGTGATTGTTCGGCATGCGCCCTCCGCATTAGGCATTATCAATTGGCCAAGGTCAAACATGGTTTTACGAAGAACTAATAACAATTTTTTTTTAAATAAAATTGAAGCAAACCATCCCAAAATTCCCCCACAAATAAATATTACCAACCCGCAAATAAAATCATTCACGGATCAACATGATATTTAATTGATCCGCATTCTATGTTTTAGAAGGGAAGAATCATTGGATTATAAACATACTCAAATTAAAACCCTACCTCTTAAAACGGTGTTAAATGATGAAAAGTCGTGGAAAATCGGCGTAGTTTCGTCAATGTTAGGAGGGAAGGGGACAAGGGTAGCATCGGCGTTCTTCATTCTTCGTTCTTCGTTAGTGGAAGAGGAACACTCTACAAGTGCTGGGTGTCATGTTTCGCTGCTAGCGTTCTACCACTTGAAGAAGCCGTCTAGAACTCCTTCCCCTATCCTCCTTTCTATAGGATTGGGAGGGTTTGTCGTTGGCACACAAGTAATAAATGGAGGATTTATGAAAGAGGGCTCCACCCAATTAATCTGATGTGGTGGCGCATTAAAATGGGGAGGAAGTAAAAAAGGGAGTTTTTGGCCCGGGTGGTCCCAACAAAAGAATATCCTCCAAAGGGAGGATATTTCTTAACGGGCCCACCATTAATTAACCACAAATAGTAAATGGGGTTTGTTAATGCTTGGGTGGTCTCCTCAATAAAAAGAGAGATTTCATCCTCCTCAATTAAGAGGGTGATTTTAACCTAGAGGCTCCCCCTCATAAATGAGGGGCAGTCAAGGAGTTATGATTCCCTTCCCATTAATGGGAGGCCTCGTGTGGTTTCCACCACAATCAACCTCACATGGGAGCTTGGATCTCGATGGGACGCACCACCATAACCTCTCATGGGGGTTAAGGTGTGGCGATCCCACCACCAACTCCCAAGTGGATATTCTAACCACTTTATCCGCACAACACGTGTTTAACAAAATAAAATAAATTGTTCACTTATTTTATTTTCTTAACCCATGTAAAAACCCAAAAACAAACTTTCATACCCAATCATCTGTCGTCGAGGTGAAAGTATTCTTAAGCGAAAACCCACGCTGCGAGTTCAACGGTGCCCTAAGATTTCAATTCCAGGCATCGGTTAAAAAGACAGAAAAACCCACTTGTTTGTTTACTGAATGTAACCGAGATAAACTTTGAAAATTGATTCTGAGCACACCAGGCCTCAAAATCAAGTGCGTTCAGAAGCCACGGACTCGTAAAATTCAAAATAAATTAAGAAAAAAAAATTCCTTGAAATTTCTGGGTCTTTAAATTACTCCCACCTCAGGGATTTACGTCCCCGTAAAGCTAAAAATCATACTAGGGAAACTAAAGGAGGTACCGAGCACGCATATGAGCCTCCCACTCCCACGTGCTCTCCTGGAGGTTCTCATGCTGCCAACAGAAGCTCACAAGAGGAATTCAACATCCTCGTAGGACCAGCACCTATTGATCCTCAACCTCTACTGTAACATCGTGAAGGTCTCCCTGTCATCGATGTCTAGATCCCCATGCTTGATGATGACAGATTGGTTGTTCACACATCTCCTCAGCAGAGATATGTGGATGAAGTCGTGCACCCAGTGCATCTGGGGTTGAAATCCCTAGAGGTAAAACATTGTGCCTACGCTACTGGGGACCTGAAAAGGTCTGATGACACGTGGAGATAACTTTCTGACCCGGCCAAATATCCATAGTCCCTATCGAGGTGAGACATGTAAGAAGACGTGGTTGTCACCCTCAAACTCCAGTGGTCTCATCTCTTATCAGCATAGGACTTCTTTCTCTTCTATGCAGTCTGTATCCGCTCCTCGATGATCTGCACCTTCTCTATTATAGCCTGAACCATCTATGGTTTTACACGTACTAACTCCATCATTATCCACAAAGGATATCTAAAACGTGGCCAGCTACTGTCTCACCACTCCTAACTGTTGAATGCCCGATCTCCAACTAAGAGCATCTGATACAATGTTCCCCTCCTCAGGAGTATAAAATACCTCGAAGTCATAGTCCTGGAGGAATTCATGCCAACACCGTTGTCTCAGGTTCATCTCCTTCTAAGAGAAGATACACCTAAGAATATTTAGTTGGAGGGAACCATAAACCGTTCGGTCAACGAACAATGGGTTAGACTAGCCAATTGTAAGAACTAATATCCACACTTCTTCATCTATGTTTTACCAAAGAGCTGGTGAGATTTATCATCTTCTGAAAAGAGAAATATGGTCTCATCCCCTGGATGAACCATGTTCTTTGCCTAATACAGTCAATCCTGATATGAACGGTACAATTTCCTACCATAAACGACGTCGTAAGGCCTCGATGCTACTAACAAGAGATCCAACCGTTACTCTCGCCTCCATGGGTTGAGTCACACTGTTGGAATCATTGCATGGTTACTGGGTCTAATCCAATATAAAACTCACATTTTAGGGTCAAGTCAACATTTTTAACTGGAACCTCTTAGTATTAACCACACAAAAAGGACAGGATAGAAAACGTCACAAATATAAGTGTCTTTTATTACTGCAGCTCCTAGTGCAAGACACAAAGAGAACACAACAATGACAACATCAACAAAAAGGCAGCTAGATGCACCAATAACAAAGGCCTCCATGCCTAGAACTAGTCTCACTCATGTCCACCCGCTTCCAGAGCTCCATAGTTGTATTCTTCAGCTGCCTGAAGTAGTGATCTCCCCCGTACACCTGTTCTATGCGGTCAGGGAGGACCTCCTGGTGGTGGTGGTGGCAACACCTCGTTGCGACGTACCCCATCGGCAGCACGACCAGGCCCTCTACCACGATCACCTGATCCTTGAGGTCCGTCACTATTGAACCTATGCCTCTGCTTGGGGGTCTTTCATCTATCTGTTGATCGCCCGTGAGGTGGGTCAGATAGTCACGAGCCATGTGACCCAGTCCGCTGCACAAGTAACACATCCTGGCAGGTCTTACTCTGTCTCCACCAAGGGTGTCCCGTACTACCGACCATAAGTCGTGACGTTGACCACATGTAGGTTTGGACCTCTTAGACCTCTACGTCATCTGTCTACTGCCAGCTGCAGAAGGCTCCACTGCATGCCTGCTAGTATTGGGACCCGCTGCTGGAAACTGCTCAACAAGGAAACTCTCTACTAAGAGGGCTCACTCCAACACCCTCGTCTGCGTCGGGATGTTGTGGGAGACAACATAAGCTCTAATCTGTCACCTGAGCCCCTGCTCGAAGGTGTGGGCCCTGAATAACGGGTCATGTACCATGTCTGTGGAGTAGCACGAGAGGTTTGAGAACCTCGCTAAGTACTGTGCTACTATCATGCTGCCCTACTGCAGATGCAGTACCTCCTGTATCTGCACCGCTTGAAGGGTGGCTAGTACAAACTCTGCCTGGAAGAGTCTCTCGAAGTCTTCCCATATGAGTGTCACCTCGTCGTGCATCTGGAGCATTAGGCTCCACCATCTGCCCGCTACTGCCTGTAGGAGGCTGGCAGCAAAGATCACCATGAAGTTGGCTGGTGTCCCTACCAATTTAAAGACTCTCACCACAACCTCCAGCCAATCCTCAGATGCCTGTGGGTCCGTCTCTCCCCGGAACCAGGGTGGCCTCTGGCGCTGGAACTCGTGCAGCGCGCTCAAGCGGTGTGCATCGCCTACAGTTGGGGCGGGTGGCATCGGTGGCGCAATGGGTGGTAGTACCACTAGTGCCTCTGCTAGTGCCTCAAATGTATGTGGGCCTTGTACTATGGCCTCGTTCCTCGACGGCCTGTCAGAACGTACAACTCTTGGGGCTCTAGCTGGTCGTCCGCGGGGAGGCATCCTAAAAGAATAGATGCGACATGGTCAAAAGACTATACCTGGTGAGATGAACTTGTTTGAGATGATTTAAAATAAACTTTTGAAAACACACACTCAATAATTGTTTTCGTGCACTGAGGCAGAAATCAGATGTCAGGGTCCTGGTGTATGGATATGTCGGCCGCCCGCACCACCACTGGACTCCCTGAACTGAAAAACCACACTTAGTACCCTTATCACTGAGTGATGCCTCATCATGCATCTGGATCATCAGGCTCCACCATCTCCCTGCTGCTTCCTGTAGGAGGCTGTCAGCAAGGATCACCATGAAGTTAGATGGTGTCCCTACCAGTCTAAAGACTCTCATCACAACCTCTAGCCAATCCTCAACTGCCTGTGGGTCTGTCACTCCCCGAAACCTATGTGGCCTATGGCACTGGAACTCGTGCAGTGCACTCAAGAAGCGTGCATCGCCTATTTCTAGGGATGGTGGTATCGGTGGCCCAACGGGTAGTAGTACCGCTGGTTCCTATGCTGGTGCCTCAACTGGATGAGATCTCTGTGCTGACGCCTCATCGCTTGTCGGCCTGTCAGTACGTAAAACTGTCGGGGCTCTAGCTAGTCATCCATGGGGAGGCATCCAGAAAGAACAAATGCGACATGGTCAATAAACTATACCCAGTGATCTGACCTCATTTGAGCTGATTTGAAATAATATTTTGAAAACACATACGCAATCAGTGTTTTCATGCACTGTGTTGGAAATCAGGAGTCAGGGTCCTGATGTATGGATACGTCAGCCGCCCGCCCCAACACCGGACTCCCTGAACTGAAAAACCACACTTAGTACCCTTAAAACTATTGCTTTACATAAAGAAAAAAAATCAGAGTCCTATGTTCTCTGATAGAACCGACTACTCTGATACCATTAGTCATGACCCGCCTCCCTGGGACATGAACATTGTCATCTAACCCCAAGGGTCTCCTGTAATAACATGGTTGCCTTCCCAGCACACCATAGGCTATTACTAACTAGGGTCACTTATCAGACTAATCATTTTCCCCATAGTCCAACACATGTTATTTAGGTGTGTTTTGTCTTCACTCACACCCACCTTGGGTAACTTCCTAGAAGGTCAACCATCCTGACTACTACTCCAGGCGAAACATGCTTAACTATGGAGTTCTAATCAGGTAGGCTCTTGAAAAGAACGGTGCACCTTTTTGAACTGGGTAGTAACATTTAGCCTGTTAAGTATCACTTTTCCTTGGGTGTTACATTATCCACCCCTTTAAAGCACAGCTCCCTCGTTGTGGACCCCACGCCTCAAACCCAGGTAGTGCCTAAGAACATCCGGCTAGGTATTGGCTCTGATACCAATTTTTCACGACCCGTCCCCCATGGCCCGTGTCGTAACTACCCCAATCCCTCCTTCCATAGGCCATGGGATGGCGACTAGCACCAAAGGCATAAATCCCCATAACTGGGAAGGTATTGCCTTTATAAAACCTAAAAACACACACAACCAGAGTAAAAGTGGATCAAAACACTAGGTAAATCAATATAAAAAGTGTGATGAAAGTACAAAGGGGGTTGAAAATACAAGCCCGACATTAAAGTACAAGGAAAAGACAAAACAGAAGGAAGGTGTCAAGATGCTCCTAGATCGTCCTCCGGAGTTCCTACCAAAAGGGTACATACAGATGGACACCTCAGCTCTCCATGTTTGTCTATCACCTCTGGGTATCGTCTCGTCGTGAAGTCCACCTTGGGGTACTGTCCAGTTCTACCAGCCTCAACCACGATCCGTGATTTCCATCATCTGTATCCAACACAACAAGGTGCGGGCATAGCCCGTGCAGTGGTGAGTATAACGATACTCACTAGGGACCCCGAGACCCTCAAGGAATCACTAAATCCAACAAGGATAATCCTTAAAGGAATACCTCAACAGAAAACCTTTACTTAGGTATATTCCCATACATATTCCTATGTTATCATGTAACCCATCTAAATCATGAGGTAAACACAAATGTCATTGACTCAGCTCAAACCAGGATTTTTTATATTCTCGATGAAGAAAACAAGGCTACAAGATAACTCCTCCTCTGATGAGCGTAGTAGTCCTTTCACGACTCTATGGTGCTACTCACTAACCTTAGACTGATGAGGTACTTCTATTGTCGAGTACCGCTAGTCTGCCACCCCAACACAGTAGTGCTCCCCACTTTGGTTCTGCCACCCCAACACAATAGTGCTCCCCACTGGGCTAGTCAAGTCACTCCGATACGAATCAGACAAGCATTCGTAAGGTATCAACCAACTACAAGGTCACCGTACTCCGTAAGCTCGACTCTGGGAGGATATGATCTACGAGCAACTAGTCGACACTCCAAGTGTCATGAATGTTGGATCGAATAGTTGATATAAAAGTCTATTAGATGGAACAATACAAGAGGGGGGGTGAATTGTAGGTTTAAAAACTTTTGAGTTTTAGTAACAAAGAGATTAGTTTAAATGAACTTAAACTAATACTAATACAAACACCCACAATTGTATTGAATGTAAAAGGTATGATGTATTGTAATACTAATGTAATGAAAAACAATTGTATTCAAGATGAACACAATAATCAGAGTAATACAGATATGAATGATTCTACCTTAAAGCGTATAGAACCAATCAAAACAATATGTAATAGAATGATTGTAATTGAAACAATTACAATTGAATATGTAAGGAAGAAAGGAAACAATACAATTCCTTTCTAATACAACAGCGGAAAAGTAAAAGTAATAAAATTCTTTTAACCCAAAGAGAAGGGTTATCCTTTCACCTAGGATAAAAGGTCTGTCTCACCAACACCTTGGTGAGCCCTCGATACGATGATCGGCTCGTCTGTCTGCCTATCCCCGGCAGCCCTCGATACGATGATCGGCTCGTCTGTCTGCCTATCCCCGGCAGTCCTCGATACGATGATCGGCTCGTCTGTCTGCCTATTCCTGGCAGCCCTCGATTTTGCAGGTAATCGGCACCTCTGTCTTTCAATTACTTGAAAGCCCTCGATACGATGATCGGACGCACAAGGCTGATGAGAGAAGTCACAGTGTCTCTCTCTAAAAACTTCGTAGTTCACAGAGTCTCTTCGTTCATCAGTATTTTCTCAGCTTCAAATGACCTCCTATTTATAGGCCTCGGGTTCCAACGGTCATATTGCCTCCAACGGTCATATTGAAACAGAAAGCACGACATCGTTTTGATTAGTATATAACTAACTCAACGACATCGTTTCGTTAGGATAAGAGATATATAGAAATGTAAAACATGAGTACGATTCATATGCACAGAGTTTTTGACAAAGTACCAAAACAAATATTGATCATCTGAATAGCAAAGTCAGTACGATACGATTGATAGAGTTAGTACGATACATTTGACAGAGTCAGTACGATACGTTTGACAGAGTCAGTACGTTACGTTTTGGTCAGTACAATCAACATCGTACGATACGATAAACATGATAAAAGACAATTTGTTATTTACAAACATATGATAAAATACATTTGAGATTTCCAAAACATGACATAGAATATATTTGTGATTTCCAAAACATGATGTAAAAGCCAAAAGAGGACTTTTGACTTAACAATCTCCCCCTTTTTGGAAAGCACAAACACACAAAGTAAATGAAACAAGAAATACTTATCTCCCCCTGAGTTATTGAAAACTCTTCTGAATAAGAAATTGAATACAACTAACTCCCCCTTAGGTATTGACTTTCCTAAGGATTGTATTCATAGATTTTCCTTAAGAGCATTGTAATGCATTCTCCCCCTTTGTAAAACAAAGGTATTTCAACTAAAGTCCAGACTTGATTCCTTTCAAATTCATTTAGTTCATCCTGCATTGCTTTGATCCAATCATCATCACCTAAGGCCTCACTTGGAGTTTTAGGTTCAAATTGGGAAAGAAAAGCAAGATGTTCTATTTCCTTTCTTAAGGAATTTCTGGTCCTTACAGGTTGATTTATATCACCAATGATATTATCACTGGGATGATTCCTAAGAAACAATTGATTTTGGTTTTGTAAAACTTGTTCATCAACATATGGTAGAAAATCTTCTGTGGTAAATGTTTCAGGAACACTTTCTTGAACATTTTCCTTATCAGAATGTTCTTCTAATATAGGTTGATAAACATTTTCGGAAAACACATCCGAGGATGTAGGATTGGGTTGGTTGAAAACAAAAGGGTTGGTTTCATCAAATTTTTCATGTACTGTTTCTTCAACAGTACAAGTGTTTTTATTGAAAACTCTATAAGCCTTAGAGGTTGTGGAATAGCCTAGAAATATTCCTTCATCAGATTTTGGTGCAAATTTGTGTAAATTATCTTTTGTATTCAGAATGAATAATTTGCAACCAAAAACTTTGAAGTAAGAAACTTTAGGTTTTCGGCCAGTCCATAACTCGTAAGGAGTTTTATTAACAAATGGTCTAGTTAAAACACGATTTATAGTATAACAGGCAGTACTAACAGCTTCAGCCCAAAAGTGCTTAGCAATTGAGTATTCACTCAACATGGTTCGAGTCATTTCCTAAAGAATATGATTTCTTCTTTCAACAACCCCATTTTGCTGAGGAGTTCTTGGTGCTGAGAAATTGTGAGTAATACCTTTCTTACTACAAAAAGTTTCAAAATCTGAGTTTTGAAATTCACCACCATGATCACTATGAATAGTTATCAATGGTAGGTTTTTCTCATTTTTAACTTGGGCTCTAAAAGTTTTGAAATAGAAAAAGGCTTCAGATTTCATTGTGAGAAAGTAGACCCATGTAAATCTAGTAAAGTCATCAACTAAAACAAATACATAGTATTTGCCTCCAATGCTTCCAGATTGTGAAGGACCAAACAGATCCATATGCACAAGCTGTAATTCATTAGAAGTTGAAACTTCATTAATTGATTTAAAGCTAGTTTTATGTTGCTTGCCAAATTGACAAGGATCACAGACTTTTGAAGAATCATATCTAAGATCCGGTAGCCCTTTTACAAGTCCTTTCTTTGAGAGTTTTCTTAGGTTTCTCAAATTACAGTGTCCTAATCTCCTATGCCATAGCCACGATTGGTCTTCTATTACACTTAAACAAGGTAAGTTTTGGTTCCTAAGGTCTTCTAAGTTAATAGTGTAAACATTCTCTTGCCTATGGGCAGAAAGAATGAATTCATCCTTGGAATTGTGAACTAGACACTTATCATTTCTAAAATTCACAAGGTAACCTTCATCACATAATTGACTTATGCTGATGAGATTGTGCCTAAGACCTTTAACAAACAAAACATTTGAAATAAGAACTTTTCCAAGAAAAACGATATTACCTATACCAACAATCTTTCCTTGAGCATTATCTCCAAAGGTAACTTTTCCACCTTTTGTTTTGATAACCTTTTCAAAGAAATCTTTGTTTCCAGTCATATGTCGAGAGAAACCACTATCCATGTACCAAATGTTCTTATTGATACACTTCTCGTTTTCCTGAAAAAGAAACAATTAGATTTTCGGAATCCAAACTTGTTTCGATCCAGAAGGATTAGATAAAAGAATTTTAGGAATCCACATTTGTTTTGCAAAATGAGCTTTATGAAATCCTAAGGATTGAGTTTTGTTAAGAGAACATTCTCTTCTCCAATGTCCACCACATTGACACTTGGAACAGAAAATGGTTTTTTGAGGAACAAAATAGTTATTACTAAAAACAGATTTGGAATAAGTATAACCAAGACCAGAACGATTTCTCAAAGGTCTAATTTGAGAGTACATCCTATCAAAGTTTTCATTTCCATGAGTAAAGTTTGACAAGCACTTTTTCAAGGATAAAATCTCTGACTTTAGTTTTAAAACTAAATTCTTGTTTTCTAAATCATTTGAATTAGAACTAGAGTTAGACTCTAAAAAGTTTTTCTTTGAAATAGCAGTTTCAAGATCCTTAGAAAGTTTATCTTTTTCAGATTTGACTTTCTCAAGGGTTTTCAAAATACTTTCAAAATCAGAAGTTTTCCCATCAAGATCTTTAGAAAGATCTGATACTTCTTTAGTCAAAATAGAAATTCTAGAATTTGCTTTTTCAAATCTCTTTTTGAGTTTAGAATTTTCATTTTCAAGTAACTTAGCAAATCTAGAGACTTCTTCAAAAGAAGGTAAAGTATCATCTTCTGATGATGAGGGTTCATCATTTGAAGATTCATAATATTTATTATCAACATAATTTGCATTTAAAGAGACATTTGTAACAGCTTCAGCACTATGTACCTTAGCCATGAGACAATGATCTTCAATTGGTAGTCTGGCTAGAAGTCCAATATTCCTTTGTCCTGACATCTCATATTCTGAAGAATCATCTGAGGAATCACTACCACTTGCACTCCATGTATCATTTGCTTTCAAGCCTTTCTTCGTCTTATAAAACCTTTTCTTGTTTCTTTCAGAGTGTTTCTCTTTTCTATATTTCCTCTTCAGTAAAGGACAATCAGGCCTTATATGTCCTGATTTCTTGCATTCATAACAAGTTACCTCTGAATCTTTCCTATCTTTCCTGTCTTTCTTTTTGAATCTATATTGAAAATCTTTCTTTCCCACAATCTTGTTCATCCTCCGAGCAAGATTAGCTAACTCATTGTCTGAAAGATTACAATCACTTGAATCAGATACAACAACTTTCTTGGATTTAGACCTTGTAACCCTTTCAGGTGTTTTAGCTTTAGATGCAAAAGCTACACTTCCATTCCCATTCTTCTTCTTATTGAAATCAGCATCTCTTTTCATTCTTGTCTCGTGTTGTAGAAGAGTTCCAAAGAGTTCATCAAGAGTAATCTGGGAAACTTTTCTATTTTCATCAATAGCTGTTCTTTTTGACTCCCATTCATTTGGCATAATATCTATAATCTTATCAACAAGAGCTTCATCATCAAGACCTTTTTCTCCCATAGATTGTAAGCTGTTGACAATTGTCATAAACCTTTGTTGCACTTTACATACTGGCTCTCCATAAGGAAAAACAAATCCATGATACTCTGCTCGAAGCATTGCTCTCCTTGTTTCTATAACCTTGGATGTACCAAAATGAGTGACTTCTAATTTCTTCCAAATACAGTTAGCTGCTTCACATGAAGATATCTGACTATATATATTCCTGGTCATAGAGCATAATAAAGTATTGCGTACCTTGTAATTCAATTGATATTCTTGCTTCTCTTGATTGGTGAAAGTACTAACTTCTTTGTCAGGAATTTTGTAACCTCCAGTAAGCATAATAAAATTGTCTACACCAGTATTGATGACGAAAGTCTTCATACGATCTCTCCAATACTCATAATCATTCCCATCAAAGAATGGTGGTCTAGAAGGATTCAGATTATCTATTGATCCGATATTCATTCCTGCCATCTAATATAACAAAAACAACTTTTCCACTCCACACGTTAGTGTAGTAAGTATTTAAGAAAGTAATAAGTAATAAAGCTAGTAAAACAAATCAGTGGAAAACCTCCTCTGATACCAATTGTTGGATCGAATAGTTGATATAAAAGTCTATTAGATGGAACAATACAAGAGGGGGGGTGAATTGTAGGTTTAAAAACTTTTGAGTTTTAGTAACAAAGAGATTAGTTTAAATGAACTTAAACTAATACTAATACAAACACCCACAATTGTATTGAATGTAAAAGGTATGATGTATTGTAATACTAATGTAATGCAAAACAATTGTATTCAAGATGAACACAATAATCAGAGTAATACAGATATGAATGATTCTACCTTAAAGCGTATAGAACCAATCAAAACAATATGTAATAGAATGATTGTAATTGAAACAATTACAATTGAATATGTAAGGAAGAAAGGAAACAATACAATTCCTTTCTAATACAACAGCGGAAAAGTAAAAGTAATACAATTCTTTTAACCCAAAGAGAAGGGTTATCCTTTCACCTAGGATAAAAGGTCTGTCTCACCAACACCTTGGTGAGCCCTCGATACGATGATCGGCTCGTCTGTCTGCCTATCCCCGGCAGCCCTCGATACGATGATCAGCTCGTCTGTCTGCCTATCCCCGACAGTCCTCGATACGATGATCGGCTCGTCTGTCTGCCTATTCCTGGCAGCCCTCGATTTTGCAGGTAATCGGCACCTCTGTCTTTCAATTACTTGAAAGCCCTCGATACGATGATCGGACGCACAAGGCTGATGAGAGAAGTCACAGTGTCTCTCTCTAAAAACTTCGTAGTTCACAGAGTCTCTTCGTTCATCAGTATTTTCTCAGCTTCAAATGACCTCCTATTTATAGGCCTCGGGTTCCAACGGTCATATTGCCTCCAACGGTCATATTGAAACAGAAAGCACGACATCGTTTTGATTAGTATATAACTAACTCAACGACATCGTTTCGTTAGGATAAGAGATATATAGAAATGTAAAACATGAGTACGATTCATATGAAGAGAGTTTTTGACAAAGTACCAAAACAAATATTGATCATCTGAATAGCAAAGTCAGTACGATACGATTGACAGAGTCAGTACGATACATTTGACAGAGTCAGTACGATACGTTTGACAGAGTCAGTACGATACGTTTTGGTCAGCACGATCAACATCGTACGATACGATAAACATGATAAAAGACAATTTGTTATTTACAAACATATGATAAAATACATTTGAGATTTCCAAAACATGACATAGAATATATTTGTGATTTCCAAAACATGATGTAAAAGCCAAAAGAGGACTTTTGACTTAACAATGAAGTTTCATGAAGAAGTATCCCAAAGAACCGCCTCGTCATAAGGGTCTCAACACAAATGATGGTGCGTCAATCGGATGCCCGGTCTGTGAGATATTAGGCTTTCCGTTCTAGGGGCCCTGTTGGATTTCAGGTATAATACAACTCGGCCATAATCCAACTGCGTCCAAACGTCCGGTGAAGTTTTCCAAAAGAGCCTTCTTCTCAGGAAGAATCCAAAAAAGTCGACGACACGTCAATAGGACATCTGGTCCTCATGTTATTAGCGTTTCCGCTCCGAGGGCCCGGTTGGTTTCAGGTTTGAACCAACCCAGCCATACTCCAACTTTTCCAAAACCTTGAGTGTAATATAACGAAATGACCGTCTCGATCCGAGGAATCCTACGCAATTGATGGTGCATCGATCAGAGGTCCACAACTCAAGTTATGGGCGTTTAACTGAAGAAGGTCCAAAAATAGGTGGTCTGGGCTCGGTCCGACCCGGCCCAACACCCCCTGGGTCGCCCCAAACTGGGGCGACCCGACTTGGGTCCGGGTCCGGCCCGGTTGGGCGTGGCCTGGCCCGGCTAGTGCGCCCTGGCCCAGCCAGCGCGGCCCGGCCCGGTCGGCGCGTTACAGCCCGACCGGCGCGGCCCGGCCCGTGTGGCCAGTCGCGGCTCGGCCATCATGGCCTAGCGAGTTGCACGGAGCGGGGGGAAAGCCCCCCAGCCATTAATTGATACTGGTAGCGCCAGCTAGCATCATTCTGCTATCTGCGGATCCCGCGCGGCAGTGGGATCTGTTGCACCACCGCCGCGGCTATTGCCATGCCAGAATTTCTCCGGCTGCGCACTGGGGTGACGCCACCTCTAGGCGGCCGGATGGCTCCAGCTGCCTCCTCCAGTCGCCGGCGAGGTACGCCGGGAGTGCCTTCCGCAGACCACCGGACGCATTCCGGTGGTCCAATTCATGCACCGCTTGCGCCTGCGGCTCTCCCAGGACCCGTTCTTCACTGCGATAGCTTCCAAATTCCGTTGTGGTCCCATTTCATCATCCCTCGTCAATCCGCGCATCAACAAAGAATCTAAGGAGGGTCGTCGGGCCATGTTTGTTTGGCTCGCGCCATCCGCATTAGGCATTATCAGTTGGCCATGGTTAAACATGGTTTTACGAAGAACGAATAACAATTTTATTTAAATAAAATTGAAGCAAACCATCCCACAATTCCCCCGGAATCAAAATTTCCCAACCCGCAAATAAAATCATTCGCAGATCAACATGACAATGAATTGATCAGTGTTCTTTGGTTTATAAGGGAAGAATAATGGGAATATAAACATACTAAAATTAAACACCTAGCTTGTAAAACGGCTTTAAACGATGGCGAGTCACGAAAGACAGGCGTTGTTCCATCAACGTCGTGAGGGAAGGGGCCGAGGGTGGCATCAGCATTCTTCATTCTTCGTTCTTCATTGGAGGAAGATGAAAACTCTCCATGTGATGGGTGCCATGCTTCGCTGCTAGCATTCCGCCGCTTGAAGAAGCCGTCCAGAACTCTTTCCCCTTACCTCCATTATATAGGAGTGAGAGGGTTCGTTGTTGGCACACAAGTCATAAATGGAGGTTTTATGACAGAGGTCTCCACCCAATTAATCAACTACGGTGGCGCATTAAAATGGGGATGAAGTCAAAAAGGGGGTTATTGGCTTGGGTGGTCCCCACAGAAGAATATCCTCCAATGGGAGGATATTTCTTGAAGGGCCCCACCATCAATTAACCACAAAAAGAAAAATTAGGGGGGGGGTGGTTAAAACATGGTTGGTCTCTTCATTAAAAAGGGAGATTTCATCCTCCTCAATTAAGAGGGGGATTGAATCCTAGAGGCTCTCCCTCATAAATGAGGGGGAGTTAAGGAGTTATGATTCCCCTCCCATTAATGGGAGGCCACGTGTGGTTTCCACCATAATCAACCACACATGGGAGGTTGGATCTCGGTGGTCCCCACCACCATAACCTCTCATGGGGGTTAGGGTGTGGTGGTCCCACCCCCAACTCCCATGTGATGCTTCTAACCACTTTATCTGCACGACAGGTGTTTAACAAAAAAAAATTGTTCACTTATTTTATTTTATTAACCAACGTAAAAACCCAAAAGCTAACTTTCATACCTGATCATCTGTCGTTGAGGTGAAAGTATTCTTAAGAGAAAACCCGCGCTGCGAGTTTAACGTTGCCCTCATATTTAAATTCAGAGCACTAGTTCAAAAGATAGAAAAACCCACTCATTCATTTACCGAATGTACCCGAGCTAAACTTCAGAAATTTATTATAGGAACACTGGGACTCATAATAGAGTACTTCTAGAAGCCACAGACTCGTAAAATTCTAAATAAATTAAGAAAAAAAATTCCTTGAAATTCATGGGTCTATACAATTGTTATTGGAATACTTCATTACAGTAATATGTTTATCCTATTATTTAATAATGTGAAAAATTTATTCAAACCATATTTATATAAAAATATAGATAGATGAATAAATATGGTCAAATGTATTGGGATTATATTCCATTCTCAACATTAACAAGGAATCCATCATTAACTTAAATCTACTCTATAAATATGATATGTAGTGAGGTTACCTATCAAAAATGATAACCAATGAAACACCATGAAGTATTAAAATATCTCTCATAATACTATCAAAATGGAAAACTACATTTTTTTGACTTGATAACAGGTATTAAATGTAATAATTTTGTGATTAGATCAATAATTAATAAAATTTCATCATTACCACAAGGTGTCGAAGGTAGGGAAACCATAATCTCTATAGACATATAATCCAATTTATATAAAATAATGGTAAATGGTCATATGAAACAATATATTCCCTCACATTATACTATAATTCTTTAAAATATAAGTCATCACGAAAAAATGTCCAATCAATCAACTTATTCCTATCCACCCTTAGTGATGTTTTTGGTGAATATATACAATGGTTTCTCCAAGGTGAAAAAATGATTAGATCATTTTTATATTCTATAAATTCATATCTCTAGGCTATTAGAACAACCAAACTTACTTGGATGTGAAAACCCCATTTGGATATAGAGATGACTCATATATGGTCTCTCCATAATAAATACTTCTAGAAAAGCATAGAAAATACACATCCACTCCCTATCCTTGAAAAATATGACCATCCAAAGATGACATAGATTTTTTAAAAACATATAATACCTATCATTCCTCTCTCCCTTCATGAATATTCAAATATGTTGAAATGAACTTTAATAACAACTCATTCATTGATTCCTTCACTACTAGAGTTGGAAATGTTCTATTAAAAGAAACTATGCACACATTTACATTTCATGGGTTGTTTTATTATCTATTGGAATGTATAACATTAGTCCACCTTGTGTATCTATCAAATTTTACAATCTCCAAAACTGAATATGTCTTACCGAATCCTATGTTATGAATACACTATAATCCACACCCCAAAGGGGTAGTGTTATGATGTCATAAGAGTGTGAATCACTCACTCAAACTCATATTTGTGAATGGAGTAGTTCTTAAAATGTGGTCCTAACTTCAATGATATATATGATACAACTTTTATGCAATGTGTAATGAAATTAAAAAAAATCAATATGTGATAAATCATCATTAATTCTATTTCACATACCCAGATCAGGATGTTCTAGAGTAGAGTTGTAGTAAACATGATTTTTAACTCAAAATTTCTTATGAATGCTTTACTCCAAAAAACATCACACACATATAAGATAAAATTTTCAAAAGATATTCATGAATGGAGTAGAAATTAAATTAGATCCCATTATAATCAGCTAATGAAGATAAATCAAGATCTTAAAAAAATGTATTGTCTCAAGACATCACTATGGGAATATTTTTTGGATACAATGAGATTAATTTGTTAAATCTAACATGGAAAATAAATTACAACTCATTAATATAAAACTAGAATTGGTAAAAATTAGCATATTGACAATTCTATTTGACGATACTAAGGATGTTATTTTAAATCTAAAAAAAATCCTACTCTGATCCAGAATGATGAATGATACCTTCCACACACACAAAAACAAGAATGAATCCAAGAACTGAGGGAGTATTTTTTTTATTATATCTATAGACCAAGAAAGTGTAGTATTTAGACCAAACTGAATGACTATCCACTCAAATTACCCATACCTACTCCAAAACTCTGTCATATAAATATCTTTCTCTCAAACCCTTAGCTGATGCTACCACAATATCATATCAATCCTTGAAAACCACATGGATCCATCGAGCTAGTCAAAAAATTAATCAAAATAATTTATGGGATACTTGTTATTAATATTCACTTGGTTGGGTTTATTGTTATATCAAAATTAATAATCATATCCACCATCATTTAAAATAGTAATTATGATTCCCAAAGTTAAATACTAGAACAAATAAATCATTTTTCTTAATGATCCTAATGTTGAACCTAGAATTATTTTATTTCTATGGGTCTAATACTGTATTAGGGAAATAAAATGAGCCTCATCATGGAATGTATTACTATATAAATTTTCAAATCACGATGAAGGGGAAGCATAGATAAATCATACATAAAAAACATCAAAATAATCAATCACGACTGTAAGAAGATGAACACTATGATCAGGATCAATAACATAGAGAAATATCTATAACACATGCTATTAGATCAAATATACAAAAGGTACAATAAGAAAAGCGCTCTAAGTTATAAGGCCTGACTCATCCCAAAATACATGAATGATTTCTTTAGAAGATTGAAACTATACATGAAAATGATAACAATCAAATTAATATTTATAATTAATCATCGAATCCATTCCAAGGATGATATCAAAAAAATACAAATCAAGACCTAGAAAATACAATATGGGTTTTTTGTTCAGAGATCATAACTTGACACATCATACTTTTAAAACATTACTCCATCTTTTCATCCAATGAATTGGAAATAATAAATATCCATATCTATAGAGACCTAAAAATTAATGTACATAGACATTGCATTACTTTTTAGGAATACTTAATACATAACAAAAACCGACACAGAAGGACCGTAATATTTTAGTGTCTTTGGAAACTTGGAATATAATATTCTAATCTTGGTGAAAGATCTTCAACGTCTCCCATAAAGATCTTATTTTTTTCTTACCTAAAACCTTTCTTTATATCCTTGGGAAAATAAAAAATATAAAGGGTGAGATAAAATGCTCAGTAATGGTATGTATAGAGAAAATAAAACAAACCATATACATTTGAACTTCAAAATATGAACATAATATTTAAACATCAAAATCTTGAGCAATGACATAAAACATAGCAGTATGTATTGAATAGATCATAATGAATTATAAATCATGATAATGTAGACTGGGAATAAAGCATGTAATTTTGGAAACCATTAATCACATGTTATTATTTCCATTGTTTCCAAGGCATTGCTGCCAAGACCATCTTAGTGGACAAAGTCCCTTTATGAATCGAGTTTACTCCTCGTTTCAGTCCTGTAACACTGAACCAGAATAACTTCCTATTCCATCCATGTCTATATCATGAGATATAAATCTTTACCCAACAAATTGGAGGGAGATATAGGTACCAACCATCTCATTATTAAATAATTCTTACATGTTCCACAACATGAACATAAATCATTCATCATTACCAAAAGTATAAAATGGGTTTCATAAACCTGATTCCATAGTCACATAATCCATATAAAAAAATGGATATTTCATCATAAGAAAAGTTAAACCATGTAAATAATAGAGACAATATACTTGAAACATACACATATCATATAATGTCATCTTAGATGGAAAATGGTTTCGATAAAACACTTGAAATGAATTCTGTAGGAAAATATTCTTTCTTCTACAAAATCATTTTCTTTTCACAAAATTCCATGAAATTTTAAAAGAAAAGAATTTGGATGAAAGTATTCATAGAAGGATATAGATTAATCTTCATGAAAATTAGGTGTTATGAAACCGTAAAAATATGTTCACATCGTATGAGTTAAAAATAACATTCTTCTCGTACTTTTGTTGGAAAATTCAAAACATTCCTCGTGTGGTAAACAAAATTAAGATTCCTTTCATAACATGTGGTAAAATTAAAAAATAAGTAAAAATACCATTAAACATAAATGGAAACATTTTTAGAAATTAGGTACATGTATGATAACATAAATGCTAGTAAATACTTACGAATAAACAATCTCGGATAAAAACTAGATTGGAAAAGTTATCCCTTACCTTATGTTTGATATGCTTTGTATGTATCTAAACCTCCTGTATAATGATTTTAATAGTGTCATTAACTTATTAAAGAATCATATTCATTGTTATGATATCATATATGGTTTACTTATGACTTTATATTACCTGTTTTTTGTAAATTTGATGTAAAAGCATAGATTTGGGTAAAATTGTTTCATTTATTGTACGTGTTTCGACTTGTTGTTATTGATATTAATACTTATATCCCGATATACTTAATTCCCGAATGTAAAACATGATTAATATATAATATATATTCATAATATACATATATATATGATAGATCTATAAATGGACTGAAATACACCATTCATGTAGACGGTAGGCCGTACGTACGCATGAACGCTGTTTTCGTTTCCTTATTGAATTGAATGAAATTAATTATATGAAATACATATATATATACATAAATCCAGTATCTTTATTATGTCATATATTTCATTATTATTCATTATATATACTTTATAATCATTAATGAATGGTTAACATGGAGAATGAATCTCAGCGCGTCGTGGAGACGGTAGTCCGTATGTACGCATGAGCGATGATGCCATTCCCATGATCATGCAATTGTATTGAAGTGTATGTATAATATTTCAGAATAAATATCACTTTAAAATAATCATATATAGTTATTTATTTACACCATTATACCCATCCAAGTATGGTGGTTGAGCAAAACAGGTTACACCACGGCGTGGAGATGGTATTTCGTACGTACGCACGCACGGTGATTTCGTTTCCGTAGGATGGATTGAAGTAGAAATTGTATTGGTTCATATTTATAATTACATATCATTATATAAGTAATAATTATGTTATTAATTTATAATGATACAACTAAATAAGAAGAAGTAGAAGAAGAAAGAAACTTGAGAAAATCCGAAGAAGAGATTGCCTCTTTCTGACACACCTCGTTTAAGCTTCCTCTTAAGGAAGTAGAGTTAGTCTTTTGAGAAGACCGGAAACACCAGAATGTTTCTAGGGAAGTGTATAAGAGATATGGGCAGGGTTTGGCTGAGAATAAATGCTCAAAAGGGTTTTATGAGAATAGGGAATGGGTTCCCTTTTTATAAGGGAGGAGAGGGTCACTTTTGGAAAAACTTAAAATATTATTTTATAAAAAAGTCATATTAGGTTTATAATAGCTCCAAATTGAATTATTTATAATAAGAAGTGGGTATGGGTCTATATAACCCCAACAAATTTGTTTTATACATGTTTAGGTTACTATTTTAACCTTATCATTTAGATTTAACTATATGTTAAATAATTTAACTTTTACCGTGTCTTCTTGTTTTCTTACACTATATGGTTAATAAACATACTATAACAAGCCAAAATAACCCCAAGTGGTTAAATTTTAATATATATAACCATATCTATGTCACTTGGATTAACCATATATTTTTAAGAATATAATAACAATTAATAATATAATATTTGTTTTAAAAACTATTTTATTTCAATTTAGACACTATTTGGTAATTGATTTTTGTGAAACTCATAACAGAATGATTAGTTGTAATAAAGTTAATTAAATCAATAATAAGATGTCATATTAACCTAAAAAATTATTGTAATCCATAAAAAGTCTATAATTACATTTATTTGGGTATTTATAATATCAATTATTTTCATATTTCATTATTTAGGTAATTACTGTATCATCGTTGTGTCATAAATAAATTAAATTATATAATGTCTAAAAATTATAAATAAAATACCATTAGGTAGGAAATATTTTTCTATTTCTAATGAATATTTATAGTCGAATGTATCTTATGTATAACCCTATATTGAAATTTTTTTAGTTATTAAACTTTGATTTTATCCATATTAACTCTTCTTTCAATAAAATAATAATAAATGTCCTAATCCAATCCAGGTGGACCTAAATGGTAATACTTTATTCCAAAGGTTGTTTTTGGTCGAATTACACTAATCCAATATAATTAGTACATGTGTTAGGTTAATAGTAATATCATTTTTACCCTTAATTACCCTATTTACTTTTAATCGTGGTGAATAAAAGTTAAAAGTTACTATTCACCAAAAAATATTTTTATCTTATTGAACCACATTTTACTCCTTGATGTTAACCATGTCTCTCGGATTTTCTAAATTACACTAACAAAAGCGGTAAAATTATGGGTTATGTAAATTTTTAAATTCTTCTAGGAGGTGGGTAAAAGACAGTGAAAAGTTCAATAAAATTTTTATATATCTTAAATTATTATAAAATTATTCCAATGAATTACCTTGAAATTATATAGGTATTATGTATCAATTTTTACTTGAAATAAATTAAAAAAATAAATAATTATTTATATAAAATGTCTGTTTTTAAATAGTAACCCAGTGTTTTCACTATTCATAAAAAATTGAATGTTTTCAGAAAAATACCAAAAATTCACCCTAAGCTAATTTCAATATTCCGAATCCAAAAATTAAGTCCATTTTGAAAAATAAAATTTATAAAATTTATAAAATTTGGTATTACTATTCATAACGACTAGTTCGTAATAATATTATAATAATATATTGTTTAGTGAAACTCGGTATTGCGTACAACACACGCTATCGAGGAAGGTCTTGATTGAGTGTATTTAAAGCCATGTCAAGGTTGCATGTAGTGAAATCTCTGTTTGGTGTTGTGTATAACATAATGAAACCTTATTTCATTTAAGCATTAAACAAAATCTATACTTAATGTTGCGTATAATAATTTCTACAAAAAAAACATGAAATTGCGTGTAACACGAGCCAAGATTAGTGTTGCATATACAATGTTGTGTATAGAACAAGCTAATTTTGGTGACTCGTACAAAACAAGACATCAATGAAATTAAAAATTATAATTCTCATAAAATCTCGGGTTGTTACATTCTACCCCCCTTTAAATGAATTTAACCCTCGAAATTCGTCGGGGTTATAAATGGTTTACTACTCGAAAGTTTCATTAATAGAAACCCACATCGTAAAAAAGAATAGCAAAGCTTATCTTTAAAAACTAAAGTATGAAACATAATGGTTACCCAAATTAACTAATCACTTGGTTTCCACATAGGAGAACATAGGTGAAAATATGGATATGGAAGAGAAATCTAACCATCATGTTCTAATGGAGAGTACTAGAGAACGTGGCTTTGAAAAATCCCACAATAAAAAAGCTATAAATTTGTGATTATTTAAGGTACCATCTGATTTATCAGATATAAGGACACTAGGACAACATTTTTTTTGTATTCAAGATCATTTCCCTAAAGTTGAAGAATTATTGAATTTAAAGAAATACTTTTTTGATTTTGGTAAAATCTTACTATTGTTTGTTCCGTGAACAATTTCCACGTCATCTCTTAATGAAATGATGTTGAATTTCTCTTCCATGAAGTGTTAGCAGATCATGTGATAGAATGACAGTTCATTCCATCTGTCTCAAACAAAAGGATAGTAAAAGTTATTAAATATACATAAGTCTATCTATAGTGAGTTTAATCGTATATGGTTCCAAAAATGTACTTATACTTCATATATCATATCTTAATATAATAAAAATTGCTTCTAGTAACCAGGGAATTCTTATAGGCCATTGGTAGGCGATAAAGGCATGTCGCACTTTGGTTGTGGGTTCAATTCCCACAGCCTTGTCTAACGTGATGGGTTGTCACCCATTCGACATGTTTTCCCTTTTCTTAAACTACACTATTATAACATTAAATCAATAATATTGAAAAAGTTATAGCTTTAAAAAATACTGACTTATGTCCAACATAATTCATTCTAATCTTTAGGATTATCTAAAATACTTTTGTCCAAGCACATAGTATAAAGAAAACAATTACTAGAAATGTCATCTACCGATCTTGTGAATACCATCATTTATTCCCCATATATCATACGATATATGTTGTTGGTCACATTCCAAACATGTGAATACCTTAATCATGTATTCTCTTGAAACATAAATTACCATAGAACCTTAGTTAAAACATGAATTCTATCAAAAGTTAACTCTTTCCATATACCAAAATCGCAAAAACTCTTTATACTAAAACTATGATATCACATTGTCCTTGCATTAGTAATGAGCTCAATTATACTATCAAACATCTCATTATCTCCTTCTCCCTTCATTATGTTCATATAATCTACTTTCCAAAAATATTAAAATCACTTTTCATGGTTACTGGTAACATATAATTATTGAAAACCAATACATAGATATTCCAAAATTCAATGATGCCATTAATGAGATTCCATGATACTATTTTGAAATCCCATTACATAAACACTTAATCATTACACAACATCATTTTCAAACTCAAAATCACAAATAGTGATTTCATGTGACTTCCCTTTATCCTTTGCCTTAAGTGGTTGCTCACATTGATCATCATTAACCCCTGGATTAAGACATTGATTAGCATAATGACCCATTTCCTTGCACATGAAGCATTGAAGTGTTGGTGGTGCGTTCTCTGTAGTCTTTTAATTATTCACATCATTAGAAACCCTTTTTCTATTACATCGACACTCAGATGATCGATGAAATTTTTTTCCAAACTAAAAACATTTTCTAGTCCATTTAATACAATATCCACCATGCTTCTTTCCACACTTTGAGCATAAAGAAACATTCATCTTCTTTTCACTATTATTCTGAGATTTCTCCTTTAACTCCATCTTTTGATTCTTGTCAAAACCATGAGATGGATATGTTACACCAACTTCCAGTTCTACCATGATAGCACAATGAACAATTTCTTCATAGCTACTAAAGTCTCTTATAGCTAATGCCCTTCTAAGACTTGGTTTTAAGCCACTGAAAAATCAATCAACTTTACTTTCAGGTTGGATGAAAAAACAAAATTCATACCTTGAAAGTCTGGTAAAATTCACTTCGTATATACCAATAGATTCATCATCCTTCTGCTTATGCTCAAGGAACTCTTTTTATATATTTTATCGAAGAATTTGAGGGAAGTACTTAATTGAAAACAAGTTCTTGAACTCGTCCCATTCCATGGATTCAATTTCATCTTGGGGCCTTGTATTCTTAATTAGAATCCACCACTGGTTTTCTTCACCTTATAAATGGTAAACAGCTAGATTGACGTTATAATGTTCCGAATAGTGAAGTATGGAAAATATCTTTTCAATGATACTGATCCATTGTTCAGCAACAAGTGGATTAGAAGACCCATTGAATGATGGTGGACATTGCCTCATGATGGACTCAATAGAATATAGTTACCTTCTCTGATCATTTGGAAATCTAGAATTATTCATAGATTGTGTAAGTATTGAAATAAGATTTTTCCCTCCATCTCCCATCACATTTGGTTGTTCAGGAAAATCATTTCATTGTCTATTACATTGATCAACACAGTTTCTTCGGGTAACATCCATCGTCTAAAACCCAAAAAAATAGTGTGAGCGGCAAAAATAATGCTAGAGAAAACAACATAAAAAAAGGGAGTAACTTCAATATATAACATATTATGGTTAATTATAATATTGTTACCATAATTCTAGTACTATAAACTATACTTATATTTAACCTTAGGGACATCCCTAGACATACCTTAGAAATATCTCTAGAGATCTCACTAAAGTTTTCGCATCCTAGTTTCCAAAGGTTAACTAATCCTTTCCTCTGATACCAACTATAGCGGTCTGGAATTACATCCAGTGGACTATAATTGATACCTATCAGGTCACTCCATTGGCCGCTACACCCCCTGGGCAGGACACACCACCATCCCCAGTGGCATCCATTTCCTCATGAAGCCCTTGGGCGGAGAGCCATGCTTCGTCCAATGCTCACATGTGAGAGTTTCCATGGATTTGATACATTCCTACCTTCTTTGCCTCTAATACCAACTATAGAGACCAAAAAATTGACATAAATGGACATTACATTAATTTTTTGGAATAATTAATACATAACAAAAACAGACACATAAGGACCGTAATAGTTTAGTGTCTTTGGAAACTCGGAATACAATCTTCTAATCTTGGTGAAAGATCTTCAATATCTCCCATAAAGATCTTTTTATTTTTTTCTTACCTAAAACCATTCTTTATATCATGGGTAAAATAAAACATATAAAGGGTGAGCTCAAATTCTCATTAAGGGTATGCATGGAGAAAATAAAACAAACCATATACATTTGAACTTCAAAACATGAACATAATATTTAAACATAAAAATCATGAGCAATGACATAAAACATAGCAGTAAATAAGGCATAGATCATAATGGATCATCAATCATTATAAAATATCATGGGAATAAAGCATGTAATTTTGTCAACCATTAAGCACATGTTATGATTTCCATAGTAGCCAAGGCATTACTGCCAATACCATCTTAGTGGACAAAGTCCCTTTCTGAATCGAGTTCACTCCTCGTTTTTGTCCTGCAACACTAAACCGGATTAACTTACCATTCCAGCCATGTCAATATCTTGAGATATAAATCTTTACACAATTCATTGGATGGATATATAGGTCCCACCCATCTCTTAATGAAATCATTCTTACTTGTGCCACAACATGAACATATATCATTCATCATTACCCAATCTATAAAATGGTTTTCATAAAAATCATCCCATTATCACATAATCCATATAAAAATGGATATTTCATCATAAGAAAAGTGTAACCATGTAAATCATAGATACATTATACTTTAAACATACACATATCAAATAATGTCATCTTAGATGGAAAATGGTTTTGATAAAACACTTGAAATGAATTCTTAAGGAAAATATCCTTTCTTTTTCAAAATCATTTTATTTTCACAAAATTGAATGAAATTTTAAAATAAAAGTATTTTGTTAAAAATAGTCATAAATTAATGTAGAGTAAGCTTCATTTAAATTAGGTGTTATGATATCGTAAAAATCCGTTCCCGCCGTATAAGATAAAAATAACAATCTTCTCGTACTTTTGTCAGAAAAGTTAAAAAGTTCCTCATGTGGTAAACAAAAGTAGGATTCCACTCATAACATGTGGTTAAATTAAAAAATGGTTAAAAATGACAATAAAATTATGTGAAAACATTTTTAGAAAACAGGGACATGGATGATAACCAAAACCCCATTAAATACTTACGAATAAACAATCTCGAATAAAAACGAGATTGGAAACGTTATCCCTTAACTTATGTCCGATATGCTTCGTATGTAATTGAACCTCCTGTATAATGATTTAAATAATTTCATTGACTTATTACAGAATCATATTCATTTTTATGATATCATATATGGTTTACTTATGACTTTATATTACCCGTTCTTTTGTAAATTCGATGTAAAAGCAACGATTTGGTTAAATAGTTTCATTTATTGTACGTGTTTCGACTTATTGTTCTTGATATTATTACTTAAATCCTGATTTAAATAATTTCATAATGTAAAAAATGATTTATATATATTATATATTCATCATATACATATCTATATGATAGATTGATAAATGGAATGAAATACAACGTTCATGGAGACGGTAGGCCGTACGTACGCATGAACGCTGTTTTCTTTTCCTTATTGAATTGAATTGAATTATGTAGATGAAATACATAAATATATATACAAAAATACAGTATCATTATTATGTCATATATTTATTTATTTTTAATTATATATACTTTATAATTATTCATGAATGGTTAACATGGAGAATGAATCTCATCGCGTCGTGGAGACGGTAGTCCGTACGTACGCACGAGCGATGATATCATTACCAGGATCATGGAATTGTATTGATGTGTATGTATAATATTTAAGAATCAATATAAATTTACAATAATCATATATAGTTTTTTATTTACACCATTATACCCATCCAAGTAAGGTGGTTGTGGAAAAGAGATTACACCACGGCGTGGAGATGGTATTTCGTACGTACGCACGCGCGGTGATTTCATTTCCATAAGATGGATAGAAGATGAAATTGGATTGTTTCATATTTATAATAACATAGCAGTATTTAATTAATATTGATGCAATTACTTTATAATGAGACAACGAAATAAGAAGAAGTAGAAGAAGAAATAATCTTATGAAAATCGGTAGAAGAGATTACCTCTTCTTCGACGCACCTCCATTAAGCATCCTCTTAAGGAAGTAGAGTTGGACTTTTGAGAATACCAGAACCTCTAGAATGTTTCTAGGGAAGTGTATAAGTGAAATGATCAGGTGTTTTCTGGTCTTCAAGGAAAAAAAGGGTGTGAAGTGAAGAGGGAAGGGGTGCCCTTTTTATAACGGAGGAGAGGGCCACTTTAGGAAATACATAAAATATTATTTTATAATAAAGTCATATTCGGTTTATAATATCTATAAATTGATTTATTTCGATGATAAAGTGTGGATGGGTCGAAATCCTCTCAACCAATAGGTTTTAGACAAGATTAGGTAACTATTTTATACTTATCATTTAGATTTAACTCTAAGTTAAATAATTTAACTATTGTCCTGTCATTTTGTTTTCTTACACTATATGGTAAATAAACTTACTATAATACGCCAAAAGAACCCCAAGTGGTTCATTATTAATATATATATCCTTATCTATGTCATTTGGCTGATCCTCAGATTTTCAGGAATATATTAACAATTAATAATATAATATTTGTTTTAAAAACTATTGTATGTCAATTTTGACACTATTTGCTATTTGAATTTTGTGAAAATCATAACAGAATGATTAGTTCGAATAAAATTAATTAAATAAATTCTAAATGTCATATTATCCTATAATTTTTTTGGAATTCCTAAAAAGTCTAAAATTACATTTATTTGGGATATTATAATTTCAATTATTTTAATGTTTCATTATTTAGGTATTTACTGCATCACCATTGTGTCATAAATAAATTAAATTATTTAATTTCTAAAAATTATAATTAAAATACCATTATGTAGGAAATATTTTTATATTTCTAATGAAAATTTATAGTCGAATTTATCTTATGTATAACCGTATATTGAAAATGTTTTAGTTATTAATCTTTGATTTTAACCATTTTAACTCTTCTTTAAATAAAATAACAATAAATGTCCTAATCCAATCCAAGTGGACCTAAAGTGTAATATATTATTTCTAAGGTTGTTTTTGGTCGAATTACACTTATCCAATAGAATTTTTACATGTGTTAGGGTAATAGTAATATCATTTTTACCCTTAATTACCCTATTTACTTTTAACCCTGGTAAATAAAACTAAAAAGTTACTATTCACCAAAAATTATTTTTATCTTATTGAACCATATTTTACTCCTTGATGTTAACCATGTCTCTCAGATTTTTGAAATTCCACTCATAGAAGCAGTATTATTATGTTTTGTGTAATGTTTCAAATTCTCCTAGGATGTGGGTAAAACACGGTGAAAAGTTCAATAAAATTTTTATATATCTAAAATTATTATAAAATGAGTCCAATTAATTACATTGAACTTATATAGGTATTATATATCAATTTTGACCTAAAATATATTTAAATTAAATAAATAATTATTTAAATAAAAATTCAGTTTTTAAATAGTAACCCAGTGTTTTCACTATTCGTCAAAAATTGAATGTTTTCAGAAAAATACCAAAAATTCACCCTTGGATAATTTCGATATTATGAATCCAAAAATGAAGTCCATTTTGAAAGAAACAATTTATAAAATTTCAAAAAGTGGGTATTACTATTAATGACTACTAGTTCATAATAATATTATAATAATATCTCATTTAGTGAAACTCGGTATTGCGTACAACACACACTGTCGAGGAAGGTATTGATTGCGTGTATTGCAAGCCAAGTCAAGGCTATGTGTAGTGAAAGCTCCATTTTGTGTTACGTAAAACATAATCAATAATTATATCATTTAAACACTAAACAAAATCTATACCTAATGATGCGTATAATAATTTCTACAAAACGAACTTGAAATTGTGTGTAACACGAGCCAAGAATAGTGTTGCATATACTGTGTTGTGTATAGAACAAGCTAATTCTGGTGTCCCGTACCACATAAGACATCAATGAAATTAAAAAGAATAATTCTCATAAAATCTTCGGTTGTTACAATATCAATAGGGGAAATAATTATATCAAATAATCAAGCATTTAAAATATACATAAAGTCTATGATTTTCCCATATACTAATTTTAAATATTATTTACATTAATATCAAGACCAGGTTCTAAGATGGTGTGTGATTCTGAGGATTGATGTTCCTTGAACAATTTCATGAAGATGATAAAATATTAATATGAATATGTAGATAGATTTTGTGAAAAAGAGTAATTACTTCAAAATGGGTGTCCAGATTAGAAATCTGAGGGCACAATACATTAAGTGCAATGGATTTACCCTTTCTGAGGCCTAATATCAATAGTCGTGGTTCCACTATAAAAAGTAGTTTCATGCATTCTTAATTAATAAAAAAACTGGGAATTTATTTTATTATACTATTTTTTCAACATAGCACCGCAGTGGTGCTTAATCATTTCGTTTAGCTATTAGACAAGGATATGGGGTTAGGATCATAACCCTAGAATTTCCTAGAGTCTCTAGAGAGAAACCCTAGAGAATTATCTCAGTGGTGGAAAAATAGACTTTTATAAAGGATCGTTAGCGATGGGATTCTATAACAGTAGTCTATATTTAATAAAAACAATTAAATTCCTATCTTGGATATGTTTTTTTATAATATTTTCCATGTTCATAGATTCAACGATGATAATAGACCATCCAATGAATAGGTTGATCAATGGTTTTATCATTCTAGTACGATAGTTTTTAAATTGAAGGATTTACTAATTATATTATAATTTTTATTTGATTATTGATCGTTCTTATGGGAATGGGTCAATGGCATAAATGAAAAATAATTTTGGGTCATTCCTCAGGTTTTTTCAAGTAATATTTTCTCCCTCATTTTATACATGCATTATTCGTTTGTGGTGGGGTTATGATAAAATGGCCATTGGGTATTCGTTTCATGGGAAATGATCCAAATTTGAAGATTCTATACCATGATGACCTATCAGAGGCATGATGGGGACAGAAACAGATGAATTGAAGTGATTCATGAGATACCATTTTTCATGGTATTTTAATCAGATAGATTTAATGTTTTTTTCCTAGACAATTGAATGTCCAAAACACCTCAATTATGTTTTAGGGTGACAGGATGACCCTAGATACTGAGTTTCAAGGTGAACGAATCACTGAAACGAGATCCAGATCATAAATTGAGGTGGGTGGAGGTATAATGTGGGATTCTAGAAAATAACAATAAACACAACATGTATCTTATGATCACAAGTCATATGGAACATACTGAGCAGTTACAAGGGTTTTAAGAGATAGCTAAATTTCACACATCATGTGGCCTTAGAACATGACATGTAGGCCCTTCCAAGAGGCTCGATGTGTATTTTGGGAGATACAATAACATGAGGAGGAGTACATATGATTCCTACATGGCATATACCCCCCCCCCCACAAAACATGGCCATGAACATGTACATGGACTACCCCATGTACTGGTACATTGGTAGTGACATCCGTATTGACACTGTGTACTTGCACACGACCAGAGTACTCAGGTGGACCTATGATGGAAGGACACTTCACGTGACTTGTTCTACAAGCTATGTACCCATATTCTACATGACATAGTATGGAGGGACACATTCAGTTGTACACAAGCATTACATTAGGTCAAAGAACGTCTTGTGTGACCCTACTACACACTATGTAACCCTTTTTACGTTGATTGATTATATTTTCACAAATATCCATGATGGGATTCAATAGGGTTCATTCTCTTATCGGTTCCCTAAAGGTAGGTCAGAATCATTTCCTACACATAGAACTATGATCCTTTCAACAAATATTCTTATATAGAGTTATTGTAGCCCCCACAACCCACCCCCCCGAGAGGCCTAGAGGAGGATCCTCTGTTCATTCTTCATGACATAGGTAGAGTATTTGGTATTAATATGACCAATGTCAATGTGAATCGATCCTCTATATACCAAGTTAATCCAATTGGAGATGTTGGTGCCACCCTATATTCATGAATATGATATTCATCTGTGTTATCGTATCTCTCCCTTTAAATCTATGAACATATCTCTCCCTTATGATGGTTCTTGATGAATAGTACTTCACGGATGGATGTTTTCAATTCTAATTGTCTCAAACGTTTTTTCTAGCTGGATGATTACTTCATGGAGTCTTTGAGATGGATCCCTAGTGTTGGTATGCGGAAGTCGTGACTTACCACTAGAATTCATGCCTTGGATTGAGTTTTTATTGATATTTGTGTTATAGTTCTGTAGACATATATTGTGCAGATATGACTATACATTCCTTAGTGTATTGCTTTTTTATTTTGGAGTCTCTTACTAAGTATTGTTATAATCACATTTTCATGGGTATTTTCAGTACATGTCCACTCGTTTGTAGATTAGTGTTCTTTTGAAGGAGTCCTAGTTGGAAAAGGACTATATGATTCCTTGTGAGATTAGGCAGGCTGAGGTATTCCTATGGCTACAGACAACAGTCCCAGTACATATTATTATAGATTCTACTAGTGTTTATAGACTCATTTATGGTGGGATTTTATTTTGGCTGAGTTTATATTAACACAAATTGTTTTCCTTTCATAATATGGTTTGTATATAGTGGTATTCATGAATTTGGTTCTATGTTTTTTAACATTTCATCATATTATGGTGTGGGATGTGTGTGTGTGTGTACAATTACATAGGAAATTACTCCCTTGTTAGTGACATGCCTACCCCATGCTAGTCACTATCCCTTAGCCTAATAGAGGTTGGATTAGGGAGTCATGTAATGGGACCCACCGGGATGGTTCGTGATAGAGTTGTGTCGGAGGTGTTCATTTCTACTTTAGGATTGGGAGTATTTGATATTGGTTTGGGGAAACAATGTTAAGTGTTTCAAGTTTTTTTATCAGGCTAAAAACTGTAGTGTTTATGTCGAACCTGACTACAAGGACCTAGACATAAACATTACATAATCTTTAATTAAATGAATAATTCACATTAAGGATCTTTTTAGGTTTAGAGTTTTAGATAATTAGGCCATAACAATTTCATTACATCTCAAAAATTACAGGGTAGACAGTTTTAATTAGTTTCATTTTTTTCATAAAATAAAAACTCTTGAAAAGAAGAGTCATGTCGAGTCTTATGTTTTATACAGCATGACTTTTCCTTGATCCATTCCTTGACCCTATTCATATTTAGGTCCTATGAAAAACATTTCAAAACATGGGATATACATAAAAAGGTCAGTAAGATTTATAAAACAAAGAAAAAAACATTAGTCCATCATTACCTACATAACATAATCTCTTAAGCATACCTCATGAAATCATATGATTTATGAATAACACATAGAAAACATAAATCATAATGGAAAGTAGTGGAATCCATATCATATTTACATTGCAACAATCACAGCTACGTTGGGAGTTACATGTGGAATACCCATCGCAGTATATTCCCTAAATATCTTAAGAGGAACATTCACATTTACCTCTATCACATTACCCAATGAATTGGAGAGCCATCTCGGGCTCACCTGTCCATTTTTATCAAATAACCACACTTATATGTAAATAATTCCCAAGAACCATAACATATTAGTAACACAACAAAACAAACATAAATGAAATATAACATTTCACATTTCAATCACAATATATCATTTAAATATATTGACATAAAAAATCCATTATCAAAACCATTTTTAGTACCAAAATATGAAAAAGAGTATATGGTATGTATTTTCCTTTTAAAAACATTATAGCTTGTTATGGAAGCCAAAGATCAAATAATACTCGCGGTGGCAGAAAGGTCATTGTCACCACTTACGTTAAAAAGATACATTATTTCTTTATTTAGTAAAACGCCTCATATAAATAGATTCCATTTTAATGAAATGAAAATTCAATGTTTTTTATACACCATATATATGAATGCTATGTATAAAACAAAATATGCATCAATGAATGGAGATTGAGATGAAGTCCCTTACCTCGTGTCTAACTTAACCCGTTTGTTCTTTAATCTCCTTAATAATAAAATAAATTTGTTTTCTACTTTCCTAAGAACCCTTTTTATGTTTATTATTCCTTTATATCACTTATTACCTTGTTAAACACATTATTTAATAATTTATGTTAATAATGGTTGTTTTGAAGATATTTGGTAGTTGAGTCAAAAATGGACTTCTTATAATTACAAGTTGCTCACATGGTCATAAGTTCATTAAATATAGAATGATATTCCTTATTTAGATATCATATATATCATATAAATCCAGTATATACATATATTTGTAATAATACATAACATTTGGATGTAAGAAATGAAATGCACTGTTCATGGAGACGGTAAGTCGTACGTATGCATGAACAATACTTTCATTTCTACTTCTTATTTTAATGGAATTAAAACATAATGATACATAAATATATTAACATTCCAGTATAATATCATATATAATATCACTAACTTCATCTTTTATATATCTTACATATAGCATTAACGAGTCATATCACTTTGTGGGGGCGGTTGTCCGCACATTCTCAAATGAAATTATCACATTTACCCATATTGGATACCATAAATGTATGCAATAAATGAAAAATAAAAAAGCATAAATAAAAAACAAATATAATATATATCATATATATATACATTACTATCTTAATGGATTCCATGAGAGGTAGAAGGAGATAATAGAACAATCACAGTTTCGTCAGGTGTTAGTTTCCATCCACAGAAACAGTATGTTCATTACCCGTTAGATGGAGGCATGTGGAAGTGTAGTTCGAATACATGTCATATCAACATCCTAGTTTATTGAGGATTCCAGTTTTGTTATAAAAGAAAAGAAAAAAATTTTATGGGTTTTAGAAGTAATATAAACGAAAATAATTTAAGATAAATCATACCTTTAATACGGGTAACTCCATTTTGTTTGAATCAAAAAATCATCCTGAAGATCCATATGACTATGTTAAGGCTTCTATAAGGAATATTGGGATATAAAGTGCTTATTTGGGAATGGGTTGGATGATCCATGGGGCTTGAGAGTTGTGAGAAATGGGTTAAAGTGGTGTCCTTTTATAAGGGGGAAGAGGGTCTCTTTAGGAAAGTGTTAGAATATTATTTTATTATATAAATATTTTCAGTTTCTAAAGGTCCAAAACATATTAAATTAGAATATAATATGAATAATGGTCGGAATAAATAATCCAATAAAAATTAGATAGGTTTTGATATTATTTTAATCTTTATAATATTATTTATTTAAATCATTTATTAATGATGTAAACACTGAATCATTATTATGTCATATATAATTTTATTTATTTGATGTCCAAAATTTTTAAAAAACTCCATGATGTTGGAAATCGTTTTAGTTTATAATAAATATTTATTTTTTAATAGATAAATTATATAACCCCTAGTAAAAATTAATATACTAAAATATATTTTTTATGGTATTTTTTACATTACTGTAAGTTAATTAAAATAAACAGACATTAAAACTCTTAAGTTGCTCCATGGGTTCCCAATATCGACCCAAATATGTCCATGGTTGGAAATTTATTAATAAATAGTATTAGGACACCTATTTGGGTAAATTTATAATATTATAGTAATATTTTTTTACCCTTATTTACCAGATTTACCCTTTAACCATGTTAAATAAAATATTTACGGAAGTAAATATTCATAATGTCTAAAAATTAATGTTACCTATTTTTACAATTTAGACCTCCTGGTTCCTAAAAAGAAAACAATTTTTTCAAATTCAAATCACAGAAGTGGCATAAATTAATCTAAAATTAATTCACGCTGTCAAAATAAAAGGTGTGTTTTTAAGAAATAATAACTATCCAAATATTGACACTTGTTTATGTCTAATATCAAAGTGAAATTACATCCAGAAAACCAATATTAGATTAAACGGTAAAAATATAATCTAATTACACATTAAAACCAATTAAAAATACATTATAACCATATAAATAAATATGATAAAAGCCAGTTTTTTATTAAAATACAACATTTTTTACCATTCATTAAAAATTGAATTTTATCAGAAAAATTCTAAAAATTTAACCAAAGTAAATTTTAATGTCCTAATTCTAAAGAAGACTTTTATTTATTCAAATAGACCATATAAGTGTGACCAAAAATAGATTTAAATATGGTTCACCATTAAATGGTGGTAAATCAACCTTTTAAAGTAAATTATGCTTAAAATTATATTTATTAACATTTTATGCCTCTAAATTTTATTGGATAAAAGTAAAAAAATTTAACAAACATGTGTAATCATATTTTAGTTAGATATATTCATTTTATCCAATACAATGACAAGGCGTTAACTAAATTTGAAATAATATTATTATATTATTAGTGTGCAACGTATGATTTCAAAGACACCCGTTCTTGCCTATCAGGTAAGCCATTGAGCATATCAACCCCTTTAAAGTAAAATTAATATTTAATTCATAAATATGAATAATTATGAAAATGCATTATTTCTTTATTTACCAAGGATGTTACATCCTTCCCCCTTTTGGAAATTACATCCTCACAATTTTATTCACATATCTAATAAATGTTGTTATTTATCCCTCAAAGCCTTTTTAGATTCCCATGTTGCCGGTTAAACCATATAGGTTTTCCACAAAACCTTTACCTGGTGAATTACCAAATTCTGCAACACTTGCTCTCTTTGGTCAAGAATATAGACTTGTTGTTTCACATAAGGGATATTCTCTTCCAACTGAACTAATTTTAGACATAAAACATGATACGGATTTGGCATATAATTTCTCAACATTGAAACATGAAAAACACTGTGTACCTTGGATAAACATGGTGGTGAAGCCACTCTGTACGCACCTGGCCCAATTTTCTCTAGGATTTAATATGTTCCAATGAACCTCAGACTCAACATTCCCTTCTAACAAAAACGCATCACACATTTCCATGGAGATACTTTGAGAAAGACATGATCACCTACCTCAAAAAAGAGATCCTTCATCTGGTTATCCTCATAACATTTCTGCCTACTATGAGCTATTCTAATGTTCTTCTCAATCAACTAAACCTTTTCTATCATCTATTCTACCAATTATGGTCCCATCAACTTACTTTCCCCTACTTCATCCAAAAAATATAGAGTTTGATAACGGTTTCCATATAATTCCACAATTGGAGCCATCTGTACACTGGAATTAAAATAGTTATTATATGAAAATTAAACCGACGAAAGATGTTCATCCCAACATCCCTAGTAATCCATTGAACAATCATGTAGCATATACTCCAAGGTCTGAATTGTTCGTACTGACTGCCCATCTGATTGAGAATTAAATGTTGTACTAAAATTTAATTCAGTACCCAACTACTTCTGAAGGCCTTTCCAAAAGATAGAAGTAAACCTGAGATCACAATTCGATACAATGTATTGTGGAACTCCATGAAACCTAACTATCCCTTTAACATACAACTGGGAATATTGATCTTGGGACAAATTATCTCAAATAAGAAGGAAATGATCATATTTAGTAAATCGATTAACAATAAACCAAATTGCAATATTTTTAGGGGATGTCTTCAGTAATCCCACAGAGAAGTCAAAGTATATATTTTCCCATTTACACTCTATCATCGGTAAAGACTGAAGCATCCTTTCCTATAACTTCCACTCTACTTTAACCTGCAGAAAATTCAAACACATCACAGTAAAATCAGTAATATCTTTTTTCATTCCATCCCAGCAGTAATACTCTCAAAGATATCTCTACATCTTATTACTTCCAGGAGGAACTGAAAATAGAGAACTATGAGCTTCACATAACAACTCATTATTCATGTGTGAATCATAAGGTGCACATAACCTCTTCCGAAATCTCAAAACACAATCATTATCAATGTTAAATTCAGGAAAATTACCCTTCTAAACCAGATCTACCTTTTTAAGGAATTCACTATCTTCCTTATGATCTTTCTTTATTCTGCCTGATAGAGATGATTTCACTAACACCTAAAACAAAAACAATGAATTTCCTGCACCAACAAAAACTATACCAAATTTCATCAAATCAAAGAGAAAAATATCTCATTCCAAACGTATCATGGTCAATGAAGCTTCATTTTTTAGACTCAAAGCATCAACCCCTTTATTTTCCTTTCCTAGTTGATGATGAATCGTGCAATAACAATCCTTGATTAAATCCAACTATCTCCTCTGTCTCATGTTCAAATATTTTTGATTGTATATATACTTAAAACTTTTGTGGTTAGTATATATTACCAATTTTACTCTATACAATTGATTCCTACAGATTTTTATTGAAAAAAAAACAACAAAAAGTTCTATATAATGTGTAGGGTAATTTAACTCATGAGGTTTCAACTACAATTAAGTATAAGAAATTACCTGATCATTCTGCATAAGGACACAACCAAGTCCTCTCAATAAATAATCACTGTAAATTACAAACTCACCATTTCTTGAAGGTAGTTCCAAAACTGGAGCATTCACCAATCTTTTTTTTCAATTCCTAAAAACAATCATCCCATTCATTTTTTCAAATGAACTTAACACCTTTTCAAGTTATCTTAGTCATTGGACTAGATAACTTTGAAATATCCTCAAAAAACATCCAATATTAACTCTCCAAACCAAAAAAAACTACGAATCTCAGTTATATTTTTAGTTCATGGCCATTCTTCATAACATTAGTTTTATCAGGATACACAGCCATGCCATTTTTTGAAATAATGTGTCAAAGGAAATAAATTTTCCGTAACAAAAAACTCACAATTTCTATGTTTCCCAAATAGTATCTTTTCTTTTAAGGTTTTCAGGACAACCCTTAAATGACCTTCATGCTCCTATTTACTTTTAGATTACACCCAAATATCATCAATGAACACGACAAAAAACTTATTCATGAACTCAATGAAAATTCTATTCATAAGATCCTTGAATATAGCAAGTGCATTGGTTAAAACATAAGGAATTACTACAAATTCACAATGACCATATCTATTACAAAACACACTCTTCAGAATGTCATATTTCTTTATATTAAACTTATCGTACCCCGATCTCAAGTCAATTTTTGAAAAATACTGAGCTCCCTAGAGCAGATCAAACAAATCATCGATAAGAGGCAATGGAAACATGTTATTAAGAGTGATGTTATTCAATTCTCTATAATCAATGCAAAGTCTCATTGAACCATATTTCTAATTAGCAAACAAAATAGAATCACAAAATTATGATGTGCTAGGTCGAATGAAACCTTTATCTAATAACTCATGCAATTTATTTTTTAACTCTAAATGTTCAATTTGAGCTATTCGATAAGGGGGTTTTGAAATTGGATTAGCATAAGGAACTAAGTCAATAGTAAATTCAACTTCTCGATCAGTTATAATAATAGGAAACTCATCAGAAAAAACATCATGGTAATCACTTACCACTAGCATATCATTAATTTCAACATTTCCTTTATTTTTAACAATATATTCTTAGTTACATTAATTTATATCTTTTACTAGTTTCTCATCTTCCTAATATGTTATCAAAATAAAGGGTTCAATATTGTACACAAAATGAAAATCATCTTGAAAAAAACATCTTTATCTCTGTAGTCAATCTTAGGATGATAAACCAAAAGCCAATCCATACCCAAAATAACATCAAACTATACTAGAGATATAACAATAAGGTTTTCAAGTACATTCCTTCAGTACATAAGGACAAGAAGGCTCTTATAATTTTTTTTTATTTTAAAATTTCCTCTAGTTGTTTTTACTAAAAGTTCCGAATTCATATCTTGAGTTGGAATTCACAATTTACTAGAGAACTTCTCAGAAATGAACGAATGGGAAGACTCCAAATCAAACAACACATTGGCATAATATGAACAATCAAATAAAGTACCTAATACTACTTCATTTGATGGACCAACACTTGCTGAAGTAGTAGAAAAGGACTTCACCACCCCTTTCTTCTTATATTCTTGTTGCTTTCCCTCAGTTGAGTTCTTCATTGGACACTCATTTACATAATGACCCATTTCATTGCACTTAAAACATTTTACTAATTGTAAATAATAATTTTTTCGTACCATTACCCTGCTCTTTTTCAGTGCAATAATGATCTTTATGTCCCATTTATCCCATTGGTAGCACTTAACTGAATTCAAAATACATTCCCCAGAATTGTTTTCCACAATTTTCACAAACTGAAAACTAAAATTTCTTTCCATTAGACTTTTTTGAAGAGTTCTTCCCTTTTTTATACCACCTTGACCTCTTATTTTGTTATTGGTCAAAGAACACCTGATCATCAGAAGACTCCATTTCCACCTTCTATGCACATCGAACAAGTTTTTAATTACTTTTATATACTCATGTGAAGCTAAATACCTTCGATACATTGCATTTAATCTTGAGTAAAAATAATTGATTTTACTATGAAGACCTCGTATGAAATTTAAATCATACCTTGCAAGTCTAGTGAATTTTTCTTCGTAAGCAACCACTGAGTCATCCTCCTGCCTCAAATCCAATAATTGTTTTTCTACCCTAAGACGATCCACCTTAGTAAAATATTTCCCAATAAACAAACCATTGAATTCATCCAAATCAAGAGCATCAATCTTCTCACCTTCCATGATATTTTTCACCATCGACCACCACTGATCTGCTTCACCTTCAATATGGTAAACAGAAAGGCTACATTTTTTATGTTCTGAACACCCCATGACATCATAAAATTTCTCCAATTATTTAATACACCCTTCATATAGAATAGGGTCAGATGATTTTCTGAATGATGCGGGATGTTGACTCCTGAAATGCTACAATACTAACATGATCATCTATGGTAGATCTGGCTGATCTCATGAATGGATAGAACCATAATTTATAGACTGATGCACATGTGCCTTCATTGCAACAAACTATTTATTTGTGATTTTGACCATCTCAAGTCGCTGATTTGGAAGGTTGTCTTCCTCTTGATGTCATCTCAACATAGCTATCATGTTTCCTCCATAGAAAAAAATTCTGAGCACAGATATATCTTAGGCGATGCAATATGGTAATCTGTAAATTCTCTACCATTTCAGTATTAACATAAATTAATTGATTCATACTAATTTAACAATACACTAACTCCTAAAGTAATCTAAACAGACCTCTGATACCAACTATGAGGACCCAACCTTAAATAGTACATAATATTGACTTACATGAATAATTCAAATTGAAGATATTTTCAGGTTTATAGTTTTAGTTAATTAGGACATACCTATTACATTACATCTGTTGGGAAAAAATACCTCAAGGTAACATTAGAGTATTTTTGGGTTGATTGTTTTTGTTGACAAAGCAGGTTTCCATGGAGAATTGTCAAGTTCCCGAGAATTTGTTAACAACCCTTGTTGATAAAGAATGATGACAAAGGAAAGGACGATCTGGAGGCGGTACAAAAGCGCAGTACAAGGTGGCGCCGTTTCCCAGTGATTGCCAAATTTTTGGGGTCCAAAAATTGGTGTTTGGTGAGCATCACGAAAATAAGATTTCCATGAAAATCATAATTTAATATGGTAAAGGCATGAATTTAGCAAAGATAGGATGCATGGATAGGAAATCGCGAAGGCCAGAAGAATGGAGGCGGTGAGTCTTCACGATTACGACAAGCTTCGCGAACGGCAGAGGCTGAAGCACATCGCGGCGGTGAAGGACATTGCAAGGGATCTTCGTGGCGATGAAGAGCATTGCGAGGGAGCTTTGCAGCAAAGTCGAGAAGGAATTGACGGAATGCTTCACGATTACGACGAGCTCTGCGATCAGAAAATCACCATGGTGCTTCCCGATTTGTACAGAATTCCGACAGAATCTTCGGAGCTTCATGATTTGAGATGACGTGGCGTTGACTTCGTGTAGAACGTTCTAGGGTCGGTGGAATCACCTATAAATAGAGGCTGACCCCCGCGAGAGAATGAGAGAGAATTTTCAAAGAAAATATTTTGCTCTCGTATTGCGAAGGTGGTTCGCGGAGCCAGTGTGCTTCGCGAAAGAGGATCTTCGCTGCGGCTATTGTAGCTCCAGGAAAGTTGTGAGCTCTGCGTTTCCTCAGTGAGCTTCACGAAGGAAGTTGCTCTGCAACGTCTTGAGCATCGCGGGAGTGTTTCGCGAGAGTGCTTCTTGAGAGAGTTTCGCGAAAAGGCCGGAGCTTCGTAAATGCTTGTTTGAGCTTCGCAAAATTGGAAGCCTTGCGAAGTAGGGTACTTTGCAAAGGTACTTTCCAAAGGTAGTTGCCCAATGGTCAGAGGAAAAGTGGTATTCATCAGTGAATGAAAGTTGGAATTCAACAGAGCATCTATCAACAGTTGAAGATGCATTACTTCATGCAAATGAAGAGACCTACAGGTCTATAAACTGTGAGTGGATCCCTTCCAAGTGCCGTGAGCATAGGAAGAGGAAATAGGTGATCCTCTCCACCGGCTGTGAGCCAGAGAGAGAAACAGGGAGTGACCCTTGGGAAAGCAGTGAGCTGACCCTATACTTGGTAAAGGTAGTGAGCCTGGGCATATAAGTGATCTAGCCAGAACTTTGTATCCACATATAGTGAAGAATAGTGGAATTTAGTATGACCGGAAACTTGTCGGCGTATGCTCCTTGGACATAGCCGAGTGAGGGTGAACCAAGTAAAAATATATGTGTCTATCTGTTTGCTTCCCTGCATTGCATTCAAAGCATCATCATTAGATAAAGAAGTAAAGAAGTTATCATAGTTTACACACAAGAGAAAACAAAGTGACCCTTGTAATAAAGAGGTCAAGATCTAGTGGGGTAGGAAGAATTTTGAAAAAGAAAATCCATACCTAGATTCACCCCCCCCCCCTCTCAGGGTATATAGGCCCCTATTGGTCCTAACAATTGGTATTAGAGTGCTGGTTTCTTTGATCAGATTTGTTTGCTTCGACTTGTTATAGTCGATCAGTGTGGTTGAAGATACAGTTTTCACTTATATCAATCTGCCATGGGAAAGGGAAAATCATCAATGAAGAATCAGAAGTCAGATAATTTCCCTTAGTGTGGAAGTGTTTTTGGAAAAAGATTGATTCAACTAAAAGAATCAAACAGCTTACTGAAGGAAGGTCTAGATGAATCTGATAGGGAAAAGATTGATTCCCTCAATCATGATGTTGGAATGAGTGAAGTACATGAGCATCAGAGTGATACTAAAATAGAAGATGAAATTGAAGGAAGAATAGAGATGAGAGCTGAGTTAGAGGCTACTCTTGAGGAGATATATGTTTGGAGAGCTAAAACAAAGAAATCTAACAATGTTTTTCATGATGCCAGACTCTATATGCAGCAGCAGGAAGAAGATAAGCCTGAGTTGATGGATTAAATTGAGAAACTCAAGTTATCAACATGAGATAACTCGGAATAAGTTAGTGAGTATATGTTTAATATTGAAAGATAGAAAAGGGAGATCGATGGATTGAATAGAAGAGTGAAAGATCAATTCAAGTGTATCGAAGAACCTGATATTTCAAGTGATGTTAGAAACACTGATGAAATTAAATCTAAAGATATTCAGATCCAAGCAATGGAAACTGAGATCAACAAGGTAAGACGTTTGAATCAAAGGCTTATTGACGTAGCTACTGATCTAAGGGATAAAAATGTTTCTCAAGATTATGAATTGCGAAAGAGATCTACAAAGGTAGAAAAATCAATAGCTGATGTCAAGGGAAATAATCTGAACACAGACGAGATACAAAACATGAAATCTAAAAATGATGATCTTGTGACACAGCTTTCTGAACTAGTTCATAATAATCAAAGGCTACAACAAGAGAATTCATGTTGCTCAGATTCTGTTTCTCAAGAAAAAGTGAAGGTAAAGGAGCAAAGTGATGTGGTGGAAAAGCTTACACAAGAATTGGAAGTTGAGATGAGTAGAGGAAAGTATCTCAAGAGAGAAATTGATGCTCAACTTGAATCAAGTGAATTAATGTTTCATAAGTTGAAAGAGGAGATAGAATCAGTGAATAAGGAAATAGAGAAATTCAATGCTAGAGGAAAGACTAAAATGATGGATGCCTTGCACTTATTATTTGATTATCCTTTGGCAGGTGATGATGAAATGAAAAGAAAATTTTCTTTTTCTGAAAGAAGGCAAGAACAAATTCTCTCATCTCAAAGACCACACAGTTTGGGAAAAACTGGTATTGGATTTAATGAATTACCTCCCATGCATGATAGAAAGGGATCTATAAATAGTTCCAGATGTGAAAAAAACCCTACAGGTGCTGGAGATAGGCCTAAAAGTCCAGTTACAAAAATAAGTGATGACATGTGCTATTTCTGTGGGATTCATGGCCATACATCAAGCTTCTGTTTAGAGGCTCACGAATACATTTCTTATTGTGAAAATAGAAAATGTAAAAAATATGAGAATAAGATGAAGTTTCATGAGAAATCAAAATGAAGAGTCTATTAGAGGAAATCATTTGGTAGATGCTATTACTGTGGAAGAATGGGACACACCATGAGTATGTGTCCGGAAGCTCAAGAGATCAATATCATAGGAATAACTGAATATGCATCGACATCTCGACAAATAATTGATGAAATGTGGTATGAATTTGATGGAAAATGTTTTATATGTTCTGATTATGGGCATTTGGTAGGAAATTGTAGCAAAAAGAAAGCAGGAAAGGAAAAAGAACCCGAAAAGAGATCTCCACCACAGGAAGTTTACAAGAAAGTAGCTTATAATGGGAGACAAAGTGGTAAGAAGAAGAATAGGCTTAGAGTCTCAGGGAAATCACACGGAGTTGAATGAAAGGTGTATCAGTCACCTCCTCTATCATACTCACAATAGCTATCAAGGAGAGAATGTGAACAAACCTGGATGATTAAGGGGAGATGTACTCCAACTGTGATAAAGAAGAATTAACGTTCAATGGAGGACTCACCACCGTGGAAAAAGAGTGTGGTGACTCCGACATCTGACTAAAGAAAGATGAATAAAGAATGTATTGAAAGTTTTTCATGTCTTGTTCCACAGCGAAAAGTGGAGGAAGGTGCAAGATCCTTGCAATGGTGGAAGAAGCAGGGGAAGATGGCAAGTAGAGAGGTTCCTACCCAGAGAAGGAATCAAGGGAAATTGAATTTTGGTAGAACATCAAAGACAGAAATGTGTACTAGTGGGTTTAAACCCCAAATGGTGAAAAAGGCTATGTCTGTAGAATCTACATATCAGAGAAAGGCTCTGAATATGGGTAATGAATTCTTAGTCATATGGACAGAGCAGTTGAAGTTGGCAAGGCAACTAGAAGAAGCAAGGAAAGAGTGTGATGCTCTGCAAGAAAGAATAAAAGGGTTGACCCATCGGGATCAACCACAATCCTCATCTTGAGGATTCAGGAAGAGGCCCCTCTCCCTATGAATATAAATGAAATTAACTGATGATTCATGTGTTTTAGGTTTTAGGGAGACACAATCCAAGGGGAAGTGGCATCTAAAGATGCAAAGTGGAGAAGTGATGTGCTATAGCGTTTTAATTGGATCAAATCAGGTACAACAGTTGAAGAAGAAAGGGAGAAACAGAGCACAATAGTAAGTTATTGTGTTATTAACTTTTTCTATTGTTTCTTACACTGAGTTTCAACTCAGTAGGCTTAGAGATGTTGTTAATGGCTCAACTCTGAGTGAAAGATGAGAACAAATTATGTAGGAGTAAAAGAATATTTATGTGTCTAAACTATTGGGCCTAACTACGGGAAGAGTTTCATAACACAGGGGGAGCGTTCTATATCCTAATCAGAAGCATGATCTCAGTATGATATGAAGGATGAATGTGTATGCTCATGAAGAATGATTGGTGGAAAAGAAGCGACACACAGGTTTTCATGATTATCAATTGTGTTCTAACAATATGGTATCAGCTGACTGCTTTCAGGATACCAAGAAGCTACGAGAGAAAATAAAAGGTGTGTCAACAAAAATATGAGAGAATATTTTCAATGAAATGACGTCATTGAACAATGACATAGAGCAAAGTATCTGAAAGAAATGAAGCCACTAAAAAATGAGTTTGTGAAAAATTTCTTGATGAATGTGTTGAGGAAGAAAGCAACACAAGGGAGAGCAGATGTGGATGATACTGATTCAGAAGAAGACACTGATGATGAAAAAGAAATTTTCAAGTCTGTGTCTACAAGGAATCCAAAGAGCTAAGATGAAATTGATAGACTGAATATCATTGGTGGTCAGTCGGATTCAGTTAAGACAAGGAAAATGAAATCACTATAGCAGGCATCTTTTCTATCTCAGGTTGAGCTGAAATGTTTTGCTGATGCACCTGAATATGAAAACTGCGTTCAGGCCAAGAATTAAGAGCTAGATCAGAATTGAGAAAAATCAGACATGGGAGATTGTTTCGAGGCCAGAAGATAAAAACGCCATCAAGACTAAATGGGTATATTAAGAAAAAATGAATAAATATGGAAAAGTGATTCGGAACAAAGCATGACTGATGTGAAAAAGAGACTCCCATATAGAGGGAATAGATAATGATGAGACATTTGCACCAATTTCAAGGCAGGAGACAATCAGATTATTCCTAGCCATTGTAGTGCAAGGAAAGTTCAAGATATTTCAGATGGATGTCAAATCCACATTCTTGAATGGGATTCTGGTGGAACAAGTGCATATTGAGCAACCATATGGTTCTCTAATTCATGAGGATGAGAACAAGGTTTTTCAGATGAAGAAAGAATTAGGTGGGTTGAAACAAGCACCGAGAGAATGGTATTCAATGCTGAATTAATATTTGAAGAATCTGTGATTCAAATGAAGTATAGTGAAGGTGTCTTTCAAAAATATGAAAAGAACATTCTGATGAGGTTTGGAATAGAGAAGTCCAAGGAGATGAAGACTCCAGTTGCTACCCGAATGAAATTATCAAAAGAAGAGGATGGAAAGGCAGTTAATATCACAGAATACAGGAAAATTATTGGAAGTCTGTTCTACTTAAATGCAATAAGGCCTGATATTGTTTTCGTCACATGCCAAGCATCGAGATATCCGAGTAATCCCAAGGAAATCCACATGCGTTCAGTGAAAAGAATACTTCGGTATAACCAAGGCATAGTGGATTTCATCTTGACATATACTGATAAATCTCAGACAAAGTTATTGGGATATACTGATGCTGACTAGGCCAGTTCAACAGATGATAGAAAATCAACGTCAAGTGGTGCATTATATCTTGGTGGATTGTGTATTTCTTGTCTAATCAAGAAGCAAGATTTCATTTCGTTTAGCACCGTGGAAGCTGAGTATATTACGACCAATCAAGCATGCACACAATTATTGTGGATGATGTTGCAGCTTGAAGATATGGGAGTTGATGTGAAGTCTCTGACCGGAATCTAGTGCGATAACTCAAGTGCTATAAATATTAGAAAAAATCTTGTCCATCATTCAAGGACAAAACACATTGAGATAAAATATCATTTTATCAAGGAGAAGGTTTATCAGGGTATCGTGAAGTTGGAGTATGTACCTACAAAGCTACAGGTTGCAACTATTCTGACAAAGGTCGTACCGAAGGAAACTTTTGAGAGGCATCGACTAGCTCTGGGAGTTCAGTATACTCCCCGCACTTGACATAGTGTGGTTGTGGAACCCCCCTCTCCCCGAGGTATGATGTGTTTTTCCCTATTGTGCTGATATGTGTGCTCTACTCTGTTACAGACTACAAAGGAGTTGCCTTTGGGTTCATCGAAAAAGGGGGATAAAATAGTGATTGTTCAACGGGGAGACAGTGTGGAGATTTGAAAAATCATGAATGATACGGGGAGAAGCTGACCAGTGGAGCAGCCAGATAGGGGGAGAAATGAAAAAGGGGGAGAGTAATAAATAAAAGATGCTAGAAGTGATTGATCAAAGCATAGAAATCACGACAACTGAGGATCGTGATAAAAGCAGAACAGTGGTGTTGGAATGGTGAGAGAAGGTTTCCAGCTGTCACGAATTAGTATAAGTGTGGTTCAACAATTGGTATCAATTTATGAATTGATATTAGGTTGAAATCGACAATTGGTGTTTGACATGAAGTGATTCATTGATGAAATTTTCATACTACACTTTTCTCTCACGCCGATCATTGCTCATGTGTGCTTAGATTACGTGGTAAGTGAATCCTTGAACGCTCTCAGAATTACAAGAGGCGAATGGTGGTAGCGGCTGGAAGAAGACTCACTGAGGTATCAACGAGCATAAAATCTTTCTGAGAAGAGTTATGAAGAATTGTCAACAAACCCAAAGGGGGAGATTTTTGGGAAAAAATCCCTCAAGGTAACATTTGAGTATTTTTGGGTTGATTGTGTTTTTTGACAAAGCAGGTTTCCATGGAGAATTGTCGAGTTCCCTAGAATTTTTAGACAATCCTTGTTGACAATGAATGATTACAAAGGAAAGGATGATCTGGAGGCAATACAAAAGATCAGTACAAGGTGGCGCCGTTTTCCATTGTTTGCCAAATTTTTGGGGTCCAAAATTTCGTGTATGGTGAGCATTGCGAAAATAGGATTTCCATGAAAATAATAATTTAATATGGTAAAGTCATGAATTTCATGAAGATAGGATGCATGGTTTGGAAATCGCGAAGACCAGAAGAATGGAGGCGGTGAGTCTTCGCGATTACGACAAGCTTCACGAACGGCAGAGCCTAAAGCACATCGCGGCGGTGAAGGGCTTTTCAAGGGAGCTTCTAGGTGATGAAGAGAATTGTGAGGGAGCTTTTCGGCAAAGGTGAGAATGAATTGACGGAATGCTTCATGATTACGACGATCTCTGCGATCAGAAAATCACCATGGTGCTTCCCGATTTTTACAGAATTCTGACGGAAACTTCGGAGCTTCACGATTTGAGATGATGTGGCGTTGACTTCGTGGGGAAAGTTATAGGGTCGGTGGAATCGCCTATAAATAGAGGTCGACCCCCATGAGAGAATGAGACAGAATTTTCAAAGAAAATATTTTGCTCTCGTATTGCGAAGGTGGTTCGCGGAGCCAGTGTGCTTCGCGAAAGAGGAGCTTCGCGGCGGCTATTGTAGCTCTAGGAAAGTTGTGAGCTCCGCGTTTCCTCAGTGAGCTTCACGAGGGAAGTTTCTCTGCAGTGGCTTGAGCATCGCAGGAGTGTTTTGCTAGAGTGCTTTGTGAGAGAGCTTCGCGAAAAGGCAGGAGCTTCATAAATTCTTGTTTGAGCTTCACGAAATTGGAAGCCTCGCGAAGTAGGGTACTTTGCAAAAGTACTTTCCAAAGGTTGTTGCCCAGTGGTCAGAGGCAAAGTGGTATTCATCAGTGAATGAAATTTGGACTTCAACAGATCATCTATCAACAGTTGAAGACGCATTATTTCATGCAAATGAAGAGACCTACAGTTCTATAAACTGTGAGTGGATCCCTTCCAAGTGCAGTGAGCATTGGAATAGGAAAAAGGTGATCCTCTCCACTGGCAGTGAGCCAGAGAGAGAGAAACAGGGAGTGACCCCTGGGAATGCAGTGAGCTAACCCTATACTTTGTAAAGGCAGTGAGCCTAGTCATATAAGTGATCTATCCTGAACTTTGTATCCACATCTAGTGAATAATAGTGGAATTTAGTACGACCGGCAACTTGTCGGCGTATGCTCCATGGACGTAGCCTAGTGAGGGGGAACCAAGTAAAAATCTATGTGTCTGTCTGTTTTCTTCCCTGCATTGAATTCAAAGCATCATCATTAGATAAAGAAGTAATGATGTGATCATAGTTTACACACAAGAGAAAACAAAGTGAACCTTGTAATAAAGAGGTCAAGATCTAGTGGGGTAGGAAGAATTTTGAAAAAGAAAATCCATACCCTGATTCACCCCCCCCCCCCTCTCAGGGTATATAGGCCCCTATTGGTCCTAACAACATCGTAGAAATTACAAGGTAGACACTTCTACTAAGTTTCAATTTTTTTAAGAAAATAAAAACTCTTGAAAAAAAAGAGTCATGTCTACTCCCATGTTTTAGACAGCATGACTTAACCTTGATCCTATCTGTAAACCTATTAATCTTTAGGTCCTCTAAAAAACATTTCAAAACATGGTATGAGTATAAAAAGCTCAGTAAGGGTTTTAAGAAAAATAAAAAACATTAGTCCATCATTACATACATAACATAAGATCTTTAACATACCTCATAAAATAATATGATTTGTGAATAACACATAAAAAAATAAATCATAAAATAAACTTATGGAATCAATATCATACATACATTGGAGGTATCACAACTACGTAGGGATTTATATTTGTAATACCCATCATAGAATATTACCTAAATATATTAATAGGAACATTCATGTTTACCTCCAGCACATTAACCATTGCATTAGAGAGCTATCTTGGGCCCACCTACCCTAGGTTTATCACAGGACCACCCATATATGTAAACTGTTCCCAATAACCGTAACATATTCATAACACATAAAACAAACATATAGGAAAGATAAATTTTCAAAATTTCAATCATAATATATCATTTAAATATATTAACATAACAATTCCATTATCAAAACCATTTTCAATACTAAAATATGTAAAAGAGTATATGTTATTTATTTTCCATTAAAACCATTACGACTTGTTAAGGAAACCAAATATCAAATAATACTTGCAGTGGTAGAGATTTCATTGCCACCACATAAGTTTAGAAGAAACATTATTTTATGTCATTTAGTAAAACTACTCCTATAAAATATTCCATTTGAATGAAACAAATGGTCAATGGTGTTTATACACCATATAAAAGAATGTCGTGTATAAAAAAACATGCCTCAATGAAAGGAGATTGTGACAGTCTCTTACCTCGTGTATGAATTGACCCATTCGTTCAATAATATCATGAATAATAAACTAAAGTTAATTTATAATTTTATAAGAACCATTTTCAAGTTTATTATTTCTTTAATATCACTTATTATAATTTTATAAACATTATGTAATCATTTATGTTATTACTGGTCATTTTTTCGATATTCGGTACTTGAGTCAAAAATGGACTTCTTAAAATTACAAGTTGTTTAAATAGTTAAAAGTTCATTATATCCAGAATGATATTCATGATATAGATGTATTTTATATCATATATTTCTATTATATACACTTATTTATAATAGTTTATAACATTTTTAGGTTTGAAATGAAATGCACCATTCATATAGACGTTAAGTCGTATGTACGCATGAACGCAACTTTCATTTATATTTATTATATTAATGGAATTAAAACATAATGATACATACATATATTATAATTACAGTATTTTATCATATATAATATCACTAAATACATCTTTTATACGTCCCACATATGGAATTAACAAGTCATATAACTTTAAGGGGTCGGTAGTCCGCACTTCCTCAAATGAAATTATCGCATTTACCAATAATGGAATCCATAAAGGTATGATCTAAATGAAAAATAAAGAAGCATAAAGAAATAATAAACATAATATATATCATAAATAAATATTGTGCCATATTAATGTCCACCATGAGAGGCGGTAATAGATAATCGAAGAATCATTGTTTCATGAGGTGTTAGATTTCCATCAACAGAAATAGTATGTTCCTTACCCATTAGATGTAGGTATGTTTAAGTGTAGTCTGAATACTTTTCATAACAAAACCCTTGTATGTTTAGTATACCATTTTTGTTATAAAATGAAATAATAAAAAGATTTTACGGTATAGAGAAGCAAAATAAACGAAATTAATTTAAGAGAAACTGTTACCTTTAATTTGGGTAACCCCCTTTGGTTTGAATCAAAAGGACTACATGAAGGGCCTTATTCCTAATTTAAATCTTCTAGCTAGAAGATATAGATCTTGAGAGATTATTTGTTCAGGTTTTGGACAAGAAAAGTGGCTTGAGAGTTGTGAGGAATGGGTTAGAAGTGGTGTCCTTTTATAATGGGGAGGAGGGGCTCTTTAGGAAAGTGTGAAAATATGATTTTATTATATAATGATTTATCGGTTTCTAAAGGTCCAAAACATATTAAATTCAAAGTTAATATGACTAATGGTTTAAATAAAGTCATCGAATAAAAATTGTACACGTTTTGTATATTATATTAATATTTATAATATTATTTATTTAAATCATTTATTAAAAAGGTAACACTGCATCATTATTGTGTCTTAAATAATTTCATTTATTTGATGTCTAAAAATTATAAAAAAACACCATGATGTAGGAAATATTTTAATATTTCTAATTAATATTTATAGCCTAATGATAAATTATATAACCCCTTGTAAAAATGAATTTACAAAAAGATATTTATTTATGTCATTTTTTGATTTTACTTTATGTTAATTAAAATAAAGTGTCATTATCACTCTTATGTGGATCCATGGGGTCCCAAAATCAGCTCAAAGATTCCCCTGGTTAGATATGTATCAACCAATTTTATTAAGACACCTATTACGGTAATTTTATATTATTATAGTAATATTTGTTTACACTTATTTACCAAATTCACCCTTTAACAATGGTAAATAAAATATTTACTGAAGTAAATTGTCATAATGTTTAAAAATTAATGATACCCATTTACACAATTTCGATCTCCTAATTTAAAATATATAATTCACTTTTCCAAATTCAAATCATAGAAGTGGTTGAAATTAATTTAATATTAATTCATGCTTTCAAAATAAAAGGCGTGTTTTTAATAAATTATAACTATCAAAAGATTGACACTTGTTTATATACAATTTCAAAGTGAAATTAATTCCCATAACCATAATTAGATTAAATGGTAAAAATATAATCTAATTACATATTAAAATAATTTAAAATTTTAATCTTACAATATTAATAAATTATATTTAAAGGTGGTTTTGAATTAAAATATAACATTTTTCACTTTTCATTAAAAATTGAATTTTATCAGAAAAATACTAAAAATTTACCCAAAGTAAATTTAGTTTCTTGATTGTAATTAAAAATTATATTTTTTCAAATATAAAATACAAATGTGACCAAAACTATATTTAATGAGGGTTCGCCCATAAAATGTTTTAAATCAATCAATTAAAGTAAATTATGCTTAAACATAGATTAATTAACATTTAATACCTCTAAATTTTATTGGATAAATTTAAAAACATTAAAAAAATATAATAATATTGTAGTTTGTTCTATTCATTAACACCATTATAATGGAAGGGCGTTGACTATATTTAAAATAATATTAATATATTCTTAGTGTGCAAAGTAGGATTTCAAAGAAACTCGTTGTTGTGTATCGAGTACGCCATTGAGCATATCAACCCCTTTAAATAATAATAAATATTTACTTCACATATATGAATAATTATAAACAACGATTATTTCTTTATTTACCGAGGATATTACACTAACATAACCTTACAAGAGGACATTGATAACCTACATTTGAACTCAGTATATAATAAAATTTGTTTTAGGGAAAATAATGGTACATGCAATATATCAGAAAGGGTTGTGGTTCCATATCATTCTTGTTTCATCTATCTTGATATAATCATTGACCATGGTACATCTTATTTTCTTATAGGATGCCTCAAGACACATACCAGCTAGTATTTAGTAGATCAATCATGACTATGATCCCCAAAGTGATGATGCTTTGATATATGGACTAGTTCCCTAGATGTCACCTCCAAGTTGTGCACTAGATATACCACCACCAAAGGAAAGTATGTTGTACATGAATTCCTATAGGATGAGGAGCCCATGATGAGTACACTAGATGAGTTCAAGGATAGAGACCCCTTAAGTTCTGAGGAGGGGATGACCCTCAGGTGGCTGGGGACTGGCTTGAGGAGGTGACCCATGTTTTCTATCCAGTTAAGACACCATCTAATCATATGTTGGTCTTGGTGGTGATCCCTCTAAATTGATCGGTAGTGAGATAATAATTTTTTTCTATATAAACCCATTAATAAGAGAATCTTCCATGCACCGAGTTCTGGCATCTCTTTATAGTGGATTTATCACGAGTTATACAAAGAGATATGTGCATAGATGCTTGTATTCTATTCCAAAAGGGTACCATGATAGTGGCTGATTATTCATCTGTGTTCACCAAACATTCAAGATAATCGATGGATATGTTTAGATATAAATACATTATTTATAAAACCATCGATAAAGGTCTACATAGATGTATCCATGATTGGATTATGTCTCTATTCAATCTAATGTATACTGGGGTGCTTGAGGAAGCTTTGGTGGTATAATGATACGTGGATGAGAAGATACAGCTGGTGATAGTTAGCAGTGGATGAGTGGGTGTAGAGACCTCAGTAACAAAGAATTAATCTAAGTATCAAGGATCTATATGTGGGAGATGTTTTAGGAGGAGGTCCCAAGATAGAGTATCTACATTTCAAGGATCATGGGGTGGGCCTAGTCAGCCTATGGAGAGGTTGTTCTATTCATGTGAAGGGTGGGAAAATATCCCTTGAGATTTTCCAAAACACTATGATGCTTATGGGGAAGTAGTTAATGGACCACTCATGCTGAGAAAATGATAAGATAAGGATGATCTATAGTGAAAAGGAAATGTAAGGGGAGATAGGATAACAAAGGTAGGTGGTCTATGTTTTGACATCTTTCCACCAGCAACCACCGCCCAACCCCCTGTGATCCACACCAGGATCATTGAGTTAGAGGATAGGGGTGGGTAAAAATGCATGGGGTTGATTTATATGACCCAGGGGACCCTAGAATGATTTGAGTTATGATTTGTGCCTTTTCAACCTTAGTTTTAGTACTAATAGACATAGGTTCTATTCATTCCATTCTCACCACATATCTTGTTCGATATCTTGATATTCTTATAAATATTTGACATAACCCTTACACTTAGTGACACCTAGAAGATAAGACTCTAGGATTACACATATCTATTGATAATGTGGCCTGACCCTTAGAGGTTATTGTTTACATTGGAACCTCTTGGTGGAACCATTTAGGCCTTACGACATCGTTCATGGTTTGTATTGGTAATCCACATTAAATGTCCTGATTGATGAATTTTTTTGAAAAGATTTGTGTTTCTGCAGCAATGGTATGAGGTTTTTAAGGTGAGAAGGGATCCCAACTAGTATATGATGGACTCATGCACCGTATGGTGAATCAAAATACTTATAAGTTGGCTAGCCTGACCTCTCGTGTAGTGGATTTCATTAGATTCTAGTTCCGAAAATTAGCGGTAGATTACGATAAAATCTTTAGTAAATATGTCCCAGGATTTCATCTACTTTAAAAGATAGAATTATATATTTTTTTACACCCATGGATGGAACGAATATCTACACCATAATATTAGATTCCCCCCATATATCTTCGCAAAATAAAGGTATAGTTGGAGGAATTATAGAAACATGGCTTCAATAAAACTACTGTTTTACCCTGGGTGGCCCCAGTTTAGATTTACGAAATGGAATATGGGAGCCTGAGGTTGTGTGTATACTACCAACACCTGAATCAGATGACCATTAAGAATAATTATCCACTATTGAGAATCAATGACCTCTTTGATTTATTTAGTGGAAAACCATGGTTCTCTATGGTTGACCCTAGATCAGGATATACCTAGCTACGATTACGGGATGAGGATATACTGAAAATCGAATTTATATTTTGTTATAGTCACTATGAGTACTTTGTTATTCTCTTTGGAATGAAGAATTCCCATGCAATGCTCATGGGATCCTAAATTGGATCTTCCAGCCTTACATAGACCGGTTCATTGAAGTCTTCATCAACCAAATCCTTGTGTGATCAGTAATTAAGGACAATCACAAAAGAAACCTAAAGATGGTTATAGATTTACACTAGGATAACAATGTTTTTGGGAAACTCTCAAAGTTATGGTTCTAGATTTAGGTGCTCTACATTTTATTAAATATTATCCTAGTAGATAGAGTTGTTTAGGGCCTAGCCAAGGTTGAGGCAGTGTTATCATGAGATACACCTAGGAGGGTGATAGATGTGTGGATATTCCTAGGATGGAATGTGATTATTAGATATTCATACCATATTTTTCAGGATATTAGCACCTTTGATAGCTTTGAATTAAAAGGTGGATCATTTTGTGTGGGAAAAGAATTGTCCATAGTATTTTCAATAGTTGAAGAAAATTTTTAATAGTGCTTTGATCATGAGAATACCAGAGGTGGGTGATAAGTATGAAGTGTTTTATGATTCATAAAAAACCATCTTGGTTTTGTCCTAATTTAGATGAAAGCAGTGGTCACCTATAGTTCATTCCAATTGAGACCACATGAGCATTACTACATGGCACATGATCTTGAGTTAGCAGTTGTAGTCTTGGCATTGAATATGTAGAAAACATTCCTGATGAGAATGTGGTTTATCATCAACTATGATCAAAATAGTATCTTTTATATCTTATCAAAAAAATAATAGAACTTTAGATAATGGGGATGGATTTAAATCCCCTAAGGCTATGACTTTTAATTTTTTTTATTCTTATGAAGTGGAACATTATGCAAGATGTTCACAGTAGATGATCTAGTCATTGTTAGAGAACAAGGAATTTAAAAAGTTTTTCTAGTTACAACTATTCATATTGGATGGAAATCGAGATTTTTACATCCAGTCGATGGTCATTAACCTTCCAATCCTATAGTGAGTCTGGGAGGCCAAACATGCGAATACTGACTGTGAGAATCTAGGTGCTAAGATACCCACAAGGCATGATTTTGATAGATATTCTGATTTTGGTAGAACATATTCCTTTTAGAGGAAGTAATGTAGTACGAATTATGTTCTAGGATGAGTTTTTGAAGTAGTTTCATACTTCCCCATTGATGGTACATCTAGGTGCGGTGTAAATTTACCAATACCATCGATGTCAATTTCGGTGGCCAGAAATGATGTATGTAGTGGCATAGTTTGTTTAATAGTTCCTTATTTATCATTAAGTAAATGCGGAGAACCAGGATCCGATAGGTTTATCCCAAACCATTATGGTTCCAAAATGGATGTGATATGGGAAATTGATATACTTGTTCATGGGATTACCACATTTATGCATAGAAAATGATTCCATCCGGGTGATCGTTGAACGACTCACCATGATGGACCTTTTCTTCTCTATATGAGAGTAGATTTTTGTAGAGATATTGGGACACCTATACATTCAAGATATTATTCGACTCAATGGAGTTCCAGCAATTATTGGTTCAGATCATGATGCTAGTTTAATTTCCATGTTTTGGTAGGGATTATAGGAGGAATTTGGAACCTAGTTACACATGATTACAACATTTCACCTAGAGATTTATGTCTAGAGAGAGTGGACCATTCATATCATGGAGGACATGTTGTAAGTGTTCATGCTGGAATTTGACTATAATTGAGAGGGAAAACTATAAATGGAGGAGTTATAAGACAAAAATAGATACCATTCTATAATTTTTATGAAACCATTCTCGAAATTTAATGGGAGACCCAGTAGATCGCAACTTTTCTAGACTAACCCAGGAGTGTCTGACTTATGGGCCTAGAGTTGTTGAGAGCTATTACATAGAAGGTGAAGAAAATCTAGAAGTTGATGAAGTCTACCCAGAGATGACATAATTAGTTGTTGAGAGCTATTACATAGAAGGTGAAGAACATCTAGAAGTGGATGAAGTCTACCCAGAGACGACATAATTATTATTGTAATGGCCCAAACCTAGTTACCTAAAGGCGGTGCATTATTATATAACATTGACATGATCACGAGGGATCAATTCTTGAAGGACCGGTCATTTTAGTATCTTTAGAAGTACTTTATTAAAAAAATTTACATTACATTATGAAATGAAAAACAACAACATTGTAACTATTTTTAACACATTCATCTCCATTTAACTATCATTGCAGGTCAGTCCTAATATACTTTTTCACATCTTGTAAAAAATAAAACATTGAAAGGTGTGAGAAAAAGTGCTCAGTAAGGATAACAATATAGCAGAAACATTCAAAAAAAGAATACATATTGAAGGGAATGTATAAGAATAGAACACAATACTTTTAAACATATACTTCAGCATAATATGGAAAATATAAATCAAATAATTCCACTTACATATTCACTTGGATATTCGACTAGTCAAATAATCACATGTAATATCTATAGAAAATTTCATAATGATGAAATGCATAATTTGAGACATGATAACCACATATTCAAGGCCATGTGCCAAGAATAAAAATAAGATTTTGTCGAGGCCTTGTTCTATGACACTAGATTTCTCATGAGACCTACCAATGCATCAAAGAGCTATAGGGGGCTTCACCTGTCACTTACGATGTCTAACACATTCCTCATATGAAAAGGTTGAAACATAACATAAAAATTCATATTAAAACTAGCATATGAAATCTTAATACATTAACAGTAAACCATTAATGGTTTAAAAATAACACATCCATAGTAAAAAATATCACAAAACCGTCAATATAATATTTAAGATTGTATCATAATAAATCTACATCAAATAAGTGTAAAATCCATCAAAGGATGTTGACATAGAGTAAAAAAACCATTTGCGAGAAATATCTATTTTTATTTTGAAAAAAATTAAAAGTCACATAATTATAAAAGAAAACAGTTATTTTTAAAATATTATTATAATCTTTTAAGGGAAGTTTTGAAGGTGTGATAAGTGAAAAAAATTTCTGCACTCGGCATATAAGTTAAAAAACATTCATTCCATAATTTTGTCAAAACTGTCGTAAAGGTCCTTGTTTGGAAAACAATGGAAAGATTCCATAATAATCATCTCATAAAAATTGAATAAAGGGTAGAAATTAATTTAAAACATAGTCTAGGAAATAGTAAAAATGTGTTGAAATAAAATTTTAGGAAACACAGATGTGGAGGATAAAGAGGTCCCAGTAGATACTCCCATATAAGCAACCTCGGATAATAAAGAGATTGTAGAATTAAACATTAACTTGTAAATTTTCCTTGATTGAGGGTATGATAACATCTAGTATAATAGTTAAATAATTTTTATTAAATTATAAAATATCCTCATACATAAATATGATATAATATATGATCCGATAAGATTGCTTTATTAATAATATTTCAATAGTATCATCATTTCAGGTGTTAACTGATTAATTTTCCTTTATATTATTCATTATCTAAGCCTTTTTTTATGGATAGGATGTATTTGATTCATATAAAAAATGATAATAATTTATTAAACATTTTTTTAATCATAAAATGAAAATTATTCTTGAATAGTAATGATGGGGAATGAATTTCATTGTGTTCGTGGATACGATAATCCGATCGTACGCACGAGTGAAAATATCATTCTATTGATGGTGAAATCATATGTAATTGGATGATATATCATATATACATAATCAATAAGTAGTTATATTTTTTATTTACATAATTTATACTCATTATTATACCCATCTTAAAAATGAAGTGTTTGAATAACAAACTACACCACGGTGTGTAAACAGTAATTCGTACGAACGTACATATGGTGACTTGTCATTCATAAGATGGATTGAAAAATGAATATAGTTTTACCATATTTATAATAACATCATAGTATATGTAAGGTACTAGATTTTTTTTATAGAAACAAAAAAGAAAGAGGATGTGGAAGAAGAAAATAACTTTGAAAGAGGTGGTGAAATTATTAACTATTATTCGGGTGTTTCCTTTTGAGTTGTTCAAAAGGGTTTTAAATGATGACTTTTTGATGAATGAAATGCCTATGGGTAGATGTTATGGTATTTTGGAGGATATTTGTGTAGGTTTTGGCCGATCCAATAGGCTTTCGATGTGTGATTTTTAGTGAAGGGGAATTACCATTTTAAAAGAAAGGTGAGGGTCACTTTAGATAAAGCTTGAAATATAATTTTATTATACAATAATATTAGGTTTATAATGGCCCCAAAATGATTTATTTCGAGGATAATGTGGGGATGGGTCAAAAAACTCCCCATTAATAGGTTTTATATGGGTTTAGGTCACCTTATTTTCCTTATCATTTATATTTAACTCTTAGTTAAATAGTATAACTTTTACCATGTATTCATGTATTATTATAATAAATTGTTAATAAAAATACAATAAAATCAAAGAGAAATCTAAGTGGTTCATTATTGATATATCTAACCTTATCTATGTCCTTTTACTGATCATTATATTTTAAGGAACATTAAATCAATTAACAATATATCAATTTATAAAAAAACTAATTTTTGTCAATTTTGACACTATTTTGTATTTTATTTTTGTAAAAGACATGAAAACAGTATCACATAGAAAAAAAATTATTTAATAAACTCTAAAATGTCATATTAAAATATAAATTTACGTTAATTCATCAGAAGTATCAATTTACATTTATTTGGATATTTATTATATCAATTTTTTAATCTATCATTAATAATGTAATTACTGCATCATTATTGTGTCATAAATAATTTTAGTTATTTAATCTCCAAAAATTACTAATAAAATATCATTTTGTAGGAAATATTTTTATCATTATAATGAAAAATTATATTTGAATTTTTTTTATAACCCTATATTAAAAATGGTTTAGTTGTTAAACATTGAATTTAACACTTTTAACTATTCTTTAAATAAAATAATAATAAATGTCCTAATATAAACCAATTGAAAAAAAGAATCAAATTTTATTCCTAAAGATGATTTTGGTTGAAATAAACTTATCCTATATAATTAGGACATGGGTTAGTGTAATTGTAATATCATTGTTTAACTTTAATTACCCTGTTTACTTTTAACCGTGCTAATTAAAAGTCAAAAGTTACTATTCACCAAAAATTATTTTTATCTAATTGAACTACATTTCACATACTGATTCAACCGTGTCTCTTGGAATTGTAAAATTCAATTCATAGAAGTGGTAAAATTAGGTATTATACAAATTCACAAATCCACCTAGAAGGTGGGTAAAAGAGTGTAACATGTTAAATAAATAAATAAATATATATATAATATTATTATTATAAAATGACTCAAATGAATTACATTGAAAATATATATTTATTATTCATCTATCTTTTACCTAATATTAATTTAAATAAAATAAGTAATTATTTTAAAAAAATATAGTTATAAACAATAACACTGTGATTTTCACAATTTATAAAAAATTGAATGTTTTCATAATAATACCAAAAATTAACCCTATGAAAATTTTAATATTCCAAATCTAAAAAAATGTCCAATTTGAAAAATAAATTTTATAAATTTTCAAAAACTAGGTACTGCTATTCAAAATGGCTAGTTTTATTGGTCGTGGGGTGTTAGAACTCGATGTTGCGTACAATGCACGCTATTGTTTTATGCACAGAGAAGTGTACCTTGGAAAGTTTGGGTGCTATATTCTTCCCCCCTTCGAATAATTCCCTCCTTAATATTTCTATAATGTTATTCCATAAAATGATTCGGGAGGTTCTTCATCATAAGTTCCTCGGGTACCCATGTTGCCTCTTCCGTCTTACGGTTTCTCCATAAAAAATTCACCAGAATAGTCACCCCAGTTTCTAAACAAATATTCTCTGGTACTAAGAATTCTGATAGGCTCTTTGAAATAATACAGGTCAGGTTCCAATTATATTTTTTCATAGGTGAGTAAATGAGTTGGGCCAGGAATGTAGTTTCTCAACTGTTATACATGGAACACATCATGATCTTTGGAGAGACTTAGAGGACTTTCGAAACGGAAAGCTACAAATCCAATTAGATCTAGAATTTCAAAACGTCAAATGTACCTAGGACATAATTTTCCCTTCTTACCAAATCATATAACACACATCCATGATGATACCTTCAAGAAAACATGATCTCCTACTTGAAATTCCTAATATTTCCTTCGGTTATCTGCATAGCTCTTTTCCTTACTTTGAGTTGATTTGATGTGGGTTTGGATAACCTTCACATTTTCCATTTTTTCCACAACATGTTATTGGCCTATGAGTTTTCTTTCACCGACAACCACCCAACAAGTTGGTGTGCAACATCTATTTCCATATACCACTTCATATGGTTCCATCTGAATACATGAATAAAATATATTGTTATAGGAAAATTCTACCATAGGTAAATATTGATCCCACATATGTTGAATGTTATGTGAGAAAGTTCTCAACATGTATTCGAAGTTTTTAATTTTTGGTTCTGATTTTCCATTAGTTTGAGGGTCGTTGGCAGTCCTCAAATGATGTTTAGTATCCAAGTCCTTCTGAAGAATTTTCTATAATCTAGATCTAAAATGGGGAACATGGTCAGAAAAAATCAATAGTGGTACTCCATAAAGTCTTACAAATTCATTAATATGTAGTCTCGAGAAACATTGAAGTGGTAAATATTCTCTTTTAGAAATAAAATTTTTTTGGTAAGACAATCTACAATGACCTGTAGTGAATTATTCATTATTTGAGTCTTTGGTAGCCTCATGACAATGTCCATCGTAACATCTTCCCATTTCCACAGAGGTATGGGAAGAGGTTTCATGAATTCTCCAGGATGTTGTCTTCCAGCCTTCAGCTATTGAAAACTATACATCTTGACACATAATCCACACTCTCTCTCTTCATGTTGACCCACTCAAAATGTTCCTTCAATTCAATATACATCTTAGTTCTACAAGGATGTATAGATAAATTTGAGCTATGAGCATCATCCATCAATTCCATTTTAAGATCTGGCATGTTAGGAACACAAATTCACTTCCCAAATTTCAAAATTTAATATTCATATAAGATGTAAATCAATCTCTCATCATTCACAACTTAATTTTTTTTAAAACTCCTCATAATTTATCTTATAACATTTTATCCTTTCTAGTAATGTTAGATTGGATACCATTTGAAAATGTATTTATGTTTCACCTTCCTTGAGTATTCCCATATCAATATTTACAAGATCCATGAACATAGGATCCCTTTCAACTCCCAACTTGTTCAAGAATCTTCGATCATTTCTGCATAAAGCATCTGCCACCTTATTTTCCTTCAATGGAATGTAGTGTATATTGACATCATAATCTTTGAGTAGTTCCATCAATTTTATTTCCCTTATGATGAGTTATTTCTGTGTGAAAATATACGTTAAACTCTTGTGATCGGTATATATCTCACATTTTTCATCATAGAGATAGTGTGTCCATATCTTCAATGGAAAGATTACATTTCCAAACTCAATATAATGAGTAGGATATTATTGTTCAAGAATTTTCAACTGTCGTGATGCATACGAAAAAATTCTATCATTCTGCAGAAAGACACAACAAAGTCCTTTTATTGAAGAAACACTATAATTAATAAACCCATCATTCCTTAATGGTAGACTCATGATATGATCATTGACTAATCTTCTCTTCAGTTCTTCAAATCATTGTTGACACTCTTTTATCCAAACAAATTTATCCCCTTTACGTGTTAGCTTGGTTAATGGATTTCCTAATATGGAAAAATTCTAGATGAAATACCAATAATAACCTAATAAATATATAAAAATATGTACCTTAGTTATACTCTTTAGTGCTGGACATTATTTTATTTCTCATGTCTTGTAATGATCACCATAGATAACACAATTAGATAAAATGTGGAGAAGAAAACAAATTATCTAAATCTAGAATTCACAATTTCTAAACATCCCATATAATTAATTTCTTCTGATAGTTTTCAGAATAGTTTTCAAGTGATTTTCATGATCATCGTAGATTTTTGATTATGCCAAGATATCACCAATAAATATATCTACATGGTCATCAAGATATTCCTTGAAAACCCTATTCATTAGTTCCATGAAAACAAAGTGTGCATTAGTCAGTCCAAAAGGCATTACTGTATACTCATATCGCCGATACCTAGTACAAAATGATGTCTTTGGAATGTCTTCCTTCTTCACACACAACTGATGAAATTGAAATCGAAGTTCAATCATTGAAAAACATTCAGATATAAGAATTTTATCAAATAAAACATCAATTTGAGGGAGGTTATAATTATTCTTTATTGTTTTAGCATTGATCTCCCTATAGTCTACGCACAACCTCATAATTCCATATTTCTTCTTAACAAAAATAACATGGGATCCCCAGGGAGAAAAACTAGGGAGAATAAATCCTTTATTACTCAATTCCTCTAGTATTTTATTTTTTTCTAGTAATTTCACAGTGGACATCCTATAAGGGATCTTCGATATGGGCCTTGATCCAGAAATTTAATCAATGGAAAACTCAATTTCGCATTCTAGATGATGTCCAAGTAAATCCTCTTGAAACACATAAACATATTCTTGTAAAATAGGTACGTCCTCTATTTGAACATTATTTTCCTCACCCATATATATTTCATTCTCTTACTAAAAAATAATTGAATTTAGTAGAGCTACTGGGGGTGGATCTAGATAAGAATCAGATGGTGAAGTTTCTACTCTAAATATACGGTATTTCTTAAAATCATTGAAAATTGTAACCTTCTTATTCTAAAAATAAATGTTTTCATCATGGTCCGAAAGCTATTCCATATAGATTATTATATAAAATTTAATCATGGGTATATTGATGTGATCAGCAGATAAATAACATTTATATTCCCTAATGGAAACTGATTCACAAAAATTGTTGCAATGATACTTCCTTTGGGAATTTTGACTGAAATCTCCCTTTTTAATTCTAATTGGAAATAATTAATTTTCATTAAAAACTGGGAAGATATGAAACAATGAGATGATCTAAAATCAAATAATGCATTGGCCAAATATGAGGAAACTAATAAATTACCTACCACTATGTCTTTCCAATCTTCAACCTCAGCAGTAGTGATCAAAAAAGCATGATATTGCTCCCATGTCCATTTATAAGGTATGTTTCCTTGGTGCTTAGAACATTGAATTTCATAATTCCCCATTTCCCTACATTTGTAGCATTCATCATTTAAAGACCCTTTCATTCCTTTACAATCAGGAGCTTGGTGGCCTTTTTCACCAAACATGTAACAGACTCCCATTCCCATCAGGAATGTACCGGGGTGTTTCTTCCCACATTTACCATAGCATGGAAAGTCATCTTTTCCCTTCATCCCCTTATTTCTATTTCCAATGTGTTTAGAAGATCTTATCTTCTCATTCTTTTCTTTAATGTCATAAGACATAAAGAATTTAGTTTCTATCTTGATTACTCAATAGACAATATATTTGTATGATGAGAGGGATTGTGAGATTAATACTTCACTGATAAATTGTTTTAACCCATCAGAAAATTGATCAATATTACTCATTGGGTTATGTATATAATCTATTTCATTCCTTGATAACCTTGTATGGTTATCCTCATACATTGCAACATTCTCGTCTTCCTTTTTCCTCAATCTCAGAAATTGTCTATCCATATCTGCTCGATGGTCACGTGGAAAGTATTTTTCTATGAAATTTTTTAAATCCCTCCATTATATATTTGATTCTTATTCATCTACTTTTGTGTTTTGAACTAATGAACACCATTTTTCTGTATCTCCAGTGTGGCGATAATCAACCATGACAACTTTTCCCATTTCGCTACTCCCCAAAGAATGAAATATTTTTCTAATGATCTTATCCATTGATCAGCTACAAATGGATTTGTAGTACCATTGATTTTTGGTGGTAGTTTTCACATGAAGTTATCTAACATTGATCCTATTAATTTTTGATCAGGGTGCTCTGTATGGGTATGGTTATTATTCATAACCTGAGTGAGTTGTCCTAGTATGGTGATAAGAAGATCAACACTAGTTGCATCACCTACACAACTATAATTATCTTTATTTGGAGGTAAATCCATACATGGATTACGTTCATTGATACAGTTTCCAATCTTTTAACTAGAAACAATTTCTAAACAATGGAATACACTAGATTAGTTTATGAATCAAAATACATAATTCCAAACATGTAATACACATAACATAAATTTAATAGTTTATGGATATAACACAATATCATAAAAATGTTTTATTTGAGGAGGTATATTCTCATAAATCCTTAATAATTATTTATAAAGAAAATGTGAATTATCCTAAGAATATCCCCTGGTAGTGTCGTTACCAAGAGTGTAGCAAGCCCCATTGTCATGTTTTAGGATACATTGAGTCATGCCCGAAACTACTTTTTAGAGTTTTCACACATAGGTACACCTATGCTTGAGACGCCACAACCTACTTGTATCCAGACAGGGATGTATTGCTTGGAAAACCAGCAAAATTACTACATTAACAAAATTTTAGGATGTTATTCTATACTAATCCTCAAAGTCTGTCGTAGGGTAATGTTCTCTAATCAGATTTTTTCTAAATTTAGTTTCCAAGGCTTACACAAAAGTTCCTATGATACCAATGATAATTCCTCGACCCTTGTTACCTAGAGACAATGCATTATTACATAACATTGGCCTAATCACAATGGATAAAATTTCGAATGACCAATCAGTTTAGTAACGGTGGATGTACTAGATTCAAACATAAGTATTAAATTACATTATGAAATGAAAAAAAATTATGTCTTCTTATAACACATGAATCTCCCTAAGACTACCCATGTAGGTCGTTCATAATATACTTCTTCGAATCGTTGGAAAATAAAACATAGAAAGAGGTGTGTTCAGGTTCTCAGTAAGGATAACAATATAGATAAAACTTTCATAAATAAGCATAAACATATAAGGCAATGTATAAGACTAAAGCGCAAGCCTTTTAAACTTATACTTCAGAATAATATGGAAAATATAAATAAATTAATTCCATTTATGTATTCACATGGATATTCTACTAGTTGAATATTCACATGTAATATCAATAGCCAATTTCATTATGATGTAATGCATAATGTCCAACATCTTACCTACATAGTCAAGGCCTCATTCCAAGGATACAAATAAGATTTTTCCAAAGTCTTGTGCCAATACACTAGTTTTTCTCTTGAGACATACCGATGCATCGAGGAGCTATATCATGCTCCACCCATCAAATTCTATGTCTAATGCATTCCTCTTATGAAAAGGTTAAAATATAAAATAAACATTAGTATTAAAACTAGAATATGAAATGTTAATACGTTAACCATAAACCATGAATGGTATCAAAATAACAAATCCATAGTATAATATATGCCAAAACCTTTAATACAATATGGAATATTGTATCATAATAAATCAACTTCAAACAAGTGTAAAATCCATCAAAAAATGTTGACATGGATGAAATCAAAACCATTTGATAGAAATATCTCATTATATTTAGAAATAATTTAAAAGAAACATAATTATAAACGAAAACATTTATTTAGAAAATATTATTATAATCATATAAGGGATTCTTCTAAGGTGTAATAATGGTGGAAAATATCTGCACTCGACGTATATGTTAAAAAACATTCTTTCCTTAATTTTGTTGAAATGATCGTAATGGACCTTGTTTGGAAAACGATGGACGAATCCTTTATAAAAATCATATAAAAAGTCTCTAAAGGGTATGAATGACTTTAATATATAGTCTAGGAAATTTTAAATATATTTTTGAATTCATTTTTAAGAAATACAGATGTGGATGATAATGTAGTCCCAGTAGATACTCACGTATAAACAACCTCAGATAATAATGAGATTGTAGAATACCACTTACCTGGTACATTTTCCATGACCAAGTGTATGTTAAAATCTTGTATAATAGGTAAATAATTGTTATTAAATTATAAAATAACCACATACATAAATATGATATCATATATGATCCTCTAATATTTCTTTGTTAATAATATTTCAGTAGTATCATCGTTTCAGCTACTAACTGATTCATTTTCATTTATATGATTGGTTTTGTAAGACTTGTTTTTTATGGATAGGATGTATTTTATTTGTATCCAAAATTAAATTATTTTTTTAAACATTATTTTTGATCATAATATACAAATTATTCTTGAATGCTTATGTTGGGGAATGAATTTCATTGTGTTCGTGGAGATGGTAATTTATACGTACACACGAGAGACAATATCATTCTATTAATGATGAAATCCTATGTAATTGGATGGTATATTATATATAATTAATCCTTAATAGTTTATATTTTTTATTTACATTAGTTATACTCATTGTTATTCTCATCCAAATAATGATGTGTTTGAATATCAAACTACCCCACAATGTGGAGACGGTAAGCCGTATGTACGCAAGTTTGGTGACTTGTCAATCATAGGATGGATATAATAATGAATATTGTTATAACATATTTATAATAACATAAATTTATGTATAAGATAAAAGAGTTATTTTTTTATGGAAACAAAAAATAAAGAGGAAGTGGAAGAAGAAAATAACGTTGAAAGAGGTGGTGAAATTATTACCTCCTCTTCGAGTGTTCCCTTTTGAGTTGATCAAATGGGATCAATATGTTGGATTTATTATCAATGTAAGGCCTCTAGGACGATGTGAGGGTAGTTGGAAGGATATTTGATCAGGTGTTGGACGATCCCAAGGGCTTTGGAGGTGTGATTTTGAGTGAAGGGGATGTACCCTTTTAAAAGAGAGGTGAGGATCACTTTAAGAAAAGCTTGAAATTTTATTTTATTAAACAATCATATTATATTTATAATGGCCCCAAAAGAAATTATTTCAAGTAAAAGGTGGCTATGGGTCTAAAACCTATCAACCAATTTGTTTTAGACTGGTTTAGGTCACCTTATTATCCTTATCCATTAGATTTAACTCTTATTTAAAAACTGTATCTTTTACCATATATTCATTTATTATTATAGTAAATTATTAATAAACTTATTATAAATATCAAATATTACCCCATGTTGTTAATTGTTGATATATATATCCTTATATATGTAATTTTTCTAAACGTTACATTTTTATGAATATTATATTAATTAATAATATAATGTTTGTTTTAAAAACTCATTTATGTCAATTTTGACACTATTTGGTATTTTGATTTTTTGAAAGATATAAAAACATTATCACTTCAAAAATAATTTATTTAAAAACCCCTATGATGTCATATTAACCAATAAAATTAGTGTAATTCATAATAAGATTCAATTTACATTTATTTTGATATTTATAATATCAATTATTTCAATATATCAGTAACAAGGTAATCACTTCATCGTAATTATGTGATAAATAATTTTATTATTTAATGTCTAAAATTTAAAAATAAAATACCATTATGTAAGAAATATTTTTATATTTATAATGAATATTTATATTCTAAATTATCTTATGTATAACCCTATATTAGAAAGGGTTTAGTTATTAAACATTGAATTTAACACTTTTAACTCTTCATTAAATAAAATAATAACAAATATCTCAATATAATCCAAGTGGACCAAAAGGATAATATTTTATAAATAAGGTTTATTTTGGTTGGAATACACTTATCCAATAGAATTAAGACTTTTGTTAGGTTAATTATAATATCATTTTTTACCTTTAATTACCATATTTAGTGTTAATCGTTGTAATTAAAAGTCCCAAGTTACTGTTCAAATAAATAATTTCATCTTATTGAACAAAATTTTACATATGTCAACCGTGACTCTCTAATTTTTTAAATTTAATTCACAGAAGTGGTAAAATTATGTTTTATTTAAATTTGAAAATCTGCCTAGAAGGTGGGTAAAAGATAGTAAAAAGATCAATAAAATTGTATATATATAATATTATTATAAAATGACTCCAATGAATTAAATTGAACATATATAGATATTATTTATCTATTTTTACATAATATAAATTTAAATAAAATAACTAAATATTTCAATAAATTGTTTGTTTTAAACAATAACATAATGTTTTTCATTATTCATCAAAAATTGAATGTTTTCAAAAAACTACCAAAAATTCACCATAAGAGAATTTTGATATTTCAAATAAAAAAAGTCTGTTTTGAAAAATAAAATTTAATAAATTTACAAAAGTGTGTATTACTAATCAAAATGGCTAGTTCGATTGGTTAGGGTGAGTTAGAATTCGAAGTTTTATACAATGAATGATATTTAATTATTCAAAGATAAGTGTACCTTGGAATCATGGGGTGTTACACTTATGATGAAAGGGAGAGGTGGCCTTTGGAGTTTGCAATTGGAGACAATGTATTCCTACGGGTTTCACCACTAATAGGATTATTGATATTTGGTCATGGTGAAAAGTTATCTCTGAGGTTTATTGGCCCTTTTTAAACATTGTGTAGAGTTGTGCGGGGTATTGTACCGTTTATCTCTACCCCCGCATATAGATTGGTTTCATGACATATTTACCATGTCATATTTGAGGAGTTACATTCATGACCCATCACAGGTCATCGACCAGGGAGAGATAGAAATTAGTGATGAAGGAAACTTTATAATGTACCTAGTAGAGATCGAGGATCAGCAGAAGATGATCTTTCTTGTATGATAGATTCTATTGGTGTGTATTCAATTGTAGCAAAGAAATATCTGGGAGAGAACATGGGAATTGGATGACCAGATACGTGATTAGTACCCACATATTTTGGAGTTTCCATTGTTTTGGGTTTTAGGGGACTTAAATACCAACAGTGGGGAAAATTTAATGTCTGGGATTTTTCTATGAAATAGATTTAAATATTATATTGATTTATTTTGATCCCATACACTGATAAGGAATGTTATTTCGAGTCTTGGTGTGTCCTAAAATATTTTATGAAATATATAAAAATATTAATAAGAATCGGTCTAATGATTCCCTAAAACAGATTAATAACATCTAAATGAGTGCCCAAATTAGAAATCTAAGGGAACATTTGGTTTCAGATATGCGGCTTTACAGAATGTGAGGCCTAACATCAGTTGGTCCCATTAAGATTTGAGAAGTATATTGAGACATTTTTAATGAATAAAATAAATAGTAAATTTATTTTATTTTACAGTTTTGTCAATGTGGAAATAAACAAAGGATTATTCTTTTAACCAATCATTTAGACATGGATCTAGGGGTTGGTTCATAACCCTTAAATAACATAAAGTCTATGGAGAGAAATCCTAGATAATTATCTCAGTAGTGACAACATGGAATGGGATTTAAGATCATTCTTGGAGGGATTTTCCAATGGATATCGATATTCAATACTGAATGATCCAATTCATAGGTATGGTGTTTTTTTGACAATCTTTTCCATGTTATGTGTATCAATGATGAAAAGAGAACAACAAACAAAAAAGTGGATCCATAATTGGATCATTCATTCAATATGAGAATAAATTGTGGTATTTACATGGTTAATTATTATGTTGATTTGATTGTTGATGATTAACTAGAAGAATATTTCTAGATTAGAATGAAAAAATTATGATGTTTGATCATCACATTTTCTCCATGGGAAATTCACTCCCCCATTTTCTAGGTGGGTAATTCATTCTTCATGGGGGTTATGAATGAATGATTTTTCCCTTTTGTTTTAGAAAACAGGGATTGAAAATTGAATATATAATTCATGGAAGACCTATCAGAGATGTATAGAAAATACTGACAGATGAATTAAAGCGATAAATGATTGATTTTTCTTTGTTATGTTTTTGTCAGATGGATTTAATGTTTTCTTTTGAGCTGATTAAATGCCCAAAACACCTCAATTTGGTGTTTGAGCGTTTAGACAACCTGTGATCCTATGATTTAAGGTGAAATTATCACCAGAATGAAATCTGGATCATCAAAAAGATGCACAAATGAAGAATCAGATTATTTAAAAAACCATGATGAACATGTTGTGTAACATAGGGGTACATGGTGTGTGTATTCCACTGAGCGGTGGAAGGGGTTTTGGGAGGTAGATAAATTTTACACGGCCTATAGGCCCTTCCCAGAGACATGACATGTATCACGAGAGATACATGAACATGAGATGTAGAGAATAGTTTTCTTTCATTGCGTGTACCCTGCCACACGACATGTATAAGAACAAGTACACAGACTACCCCTTGTACATGAACACAGGCCGAGACAGATAGATTGACATTGTGTACTAGCACACAGTCAGAGTACACGGGTGGACCCTATATGGATGGAAACAATGTGTTACTTCTTCAATATATCATTAACCCATATTCTATAGAACATAGTATAAATTGACATGTGAATTTGTAATGGGTAGTAGCTGGGGTAAAGGTACAATAAATGTGTCCCAACTATATGATGTGTATCACTTTCTACATATCGTGATTCTCTTTTCCTATATATCATGGAAAAATTTCATTACAGTCTGTTCCTTTATCGCTTCCCTAACAGTAGGTATGGATCTTTTCCTACTCTTTGGAATATGATACCTTTAGTATGAATTTTTAGATATACTTGTTGTAATCTCCCTTGAGAGGATTTGGGATGAATTATCCATTTAGTCTACATTCCCTAGGTATTGGATTTCATTATTGATGTGACCAACTTCAATGGTAATCTATAATCTCCTTAGCATGTTAATCTAGATAGAGTTATTGCTATCTTCCCATATCCTTGATTGTGATCCTCATTTGTGGTATCATATATCTATATTCAGATTTATCAGTCTTCATTCCCTAAGAGGAGGCTTTGTTTTGAAAACCATTTAATTTACCACCAATGATAAAACAATTAATTTCACATATAAAATCCAAATTTGATAATCAAAAGAAGAAAAGCTTTATAGGTGATAAAATTTTGGATTGAGACACCTAACTAATGAATAATTGGATCCATTATTATTTTGAAATGAGTAATGTTATGAGAAGAGATCAGGTCATATAGAACCTTAATCCGATGAAAACAACTCCAATTGTACAAATACATGATGACAATTTTTTTCTAATCACATAAGGAATCAAACTAAAGAAATATAACTCAATGAAATTAATTATAATGGGTCTATGACACTAAATTACAATTAACAGATATGGAAGAAATCCATCAGCACGGTGATACACCAATGGGAATATGATGAGATCTAGAACCATCCCTAGGGATCATCAATATCAATGTAAATCTTGTTGCAGTTTATTCAGAAGGATTAGGGGAGTAAAATAAAAATTGATTCTAAAATAATATTTTATCCCCCACTAAAATACACATCCAGTGGTATAACTAATGAGTTAGATTACATACAATGCCCATATGGTATGTATAGGTAGTGTTTTCTACCAATATGACTCAATCTATAGGATTTTTAGAGTACACCATCTTAAAGATGAACATGTAGACCTCCATGTGTTCTTCCAACTTGCACCAACTATAATGTAGCCATCATTGGCTATCAGGTAGCATCCTATTTCCACAAAATACTAGTATCACTTCTTTTTACCTTTGAATGAACTAAAATTTTAATTGACATGGAAAATGGTCCTTAATATCTAGTCCCATATAATACTGTGTGATATTATCTATATTTATTATCACTTCAACTTGAGTGATGGAACAGACAACATGTATGTGCATTGTGCGAACTCTAATTCAATACAATGTAGACTATCTACTATAACTAGACAGTCCATTTTATGTTTTTCTTCTTGGTTGAGATAGTTCCTTTAGAAACGATATAGCCCCCATGACATGTAGTTGAACCTGTGACTTTCTTTGGAAGATGCATATATTTGTTTTTGTAACTTATATATTTTATTTATAACATTCTATTTCCAAAACACTAGATACAATATCTAGTTTAATTTCTATCATTTTTTTCATATACTCGTCCAATAAAATCCAAAAAAAAGTCATATCCAATGTCTTTATACAAATAAAAAATTTCATAATGTGATGATACAAAATTCCCACAACCATTGAAAACAAATAATATATAAAAAATGTGGGCTATACAAGGTTAACCTAAATTTAATTTTCCCAACCCAACTTCAAAATTAAAAATACATTATATTGATATAATAAATATTGACTGAATTATTTTGCACATTATTATTAAATCATTTCTATAATAATCATACATAATAATTCAACTAATTTTTTTTTACTTTATTTAGAAATTTATCTTCATAAATGATGAATAAATATGAAAATTTATTCTCAATCTTAATAAAAATTTATTATCCATCAAAAGAATTTAAATATATTTTTAGTACATATAATCACCATGGGGCATTGATTAATGGAATCATGAGATAAAAGGAAAGAATGGGGTGAAAATATGGGGACCTTATAATATGAATTAATATGAGACCATAGGTAAGAATAATCATCATCATAATATTATAATTAATGGATAATTAACATTATAATAACTTTAATTATTTGTGTAATTTAATGTACATTTCCCAATTATCCTTTACAATTTATGAATTGGGTCTTTATATAGCTCGTGTGTGCCTCCCAATACATTAAATATTAACAAATAATTGAGATGTATATGTATATTAGAGAGAGAATATAAACTCTTTGGTACAAAAAACCATAAATTATATATGTTGAAACTCATAACAATCAACACAATTCCACAATAGTGAATGAATGAAATCAATAATTTGATCATAATTAAAGTAAATAAATAAAACTATATTATAAAAAATTATCCACATTTAATGTCACATGAGTCACACAGGAATGATCAGTATAAATATGGCCTCCAACAAAAATATAATAAATTCTGTCCAAAAGTAATCATATCCAAATATTCATCCACAAAACTATTTATAATTATCATCACAGTAAAATGTTTGAAGCAATGTATGTTCATTAGAGCTTAACCCTTTATTTAATATCCCTTTCACTTACATTAATCCTAAATTGTTAATATTTCATGTGCTCTGGGTTATCCATGAATGGGGTAATTACACATTTATAGGCCAACGAAAATGGGTTTAGAAAATACTATTGTAAATAGAGGATCATTCTATATATAGGATTTTGATAACAAAATATTAAATAACTCATAACATTATCTAATTATCAATAACTATTTTATGTGTGACCATAATTTCTATATTCAATGTTATAATGGAATGATCTACCAATAGTTTGAATACACTAGTAGGATGAATGATATATTACTCCTCGTCTCATAATCATGGTGAATGATCTATAATCATAGTGAATGACCTACCAATAGTATGAATACACTAGTAGGATGAATGATATATCTCACCGCGACTAGCTCCTCTGCTATGGATCTAGGGTTTTCTTGCGCTCAGTGGGTTTGCGGTGGATCTTTGCTGCTGCTGTGACCCTTCGCGGTCCTCGCTCTGGCGGTGAGATTCTCTCGGGCATCGGTGGTGGCTGGTTCTGGTCCACAGGTGTAAGACCAGTCTTGGTGATAGCATACTCTCCGGAGCACCCATGGATAAGATCTCGGCCGTTTTTGTTGTCCAGTGGGGTTTCATTCGCGTTTGAGGGCCACACTCACATGTCGGCAGCTCTTCTGCCTCCTCCCAAGTGAGTTCGCTGGCATTTCCCTATAGTTGACGCGGTTGGTTTTTCTGGTTGCGGCGGGTTCTTTAGTTCCTTGGGTGTTTTCATTGTTTTTGTGTTTTTGTTGTGTTTTGTGGCTAAAACTGGTGGTTTTGTGCTGAGGGTTTCTACCTCACTGATACCAGTGATGAGGGTTTCTGCCTCATTGAAATCAGTGAAGGGTTCCACTAGCGGTAATGCTATTTCTCGTCGTCGGCATGGGTGATTGCTTGATGATGGGCGTCAGTGAAGCTCACCGGTGTTTTGGTGTTAGGATGATGTCTGAATGGTGTAGATCCGTTGTTGTTTGACGACGTCGATAGATGAAGATGGCTGGGTTCTCTCGCCGATGACATGCTGTTTTTTTGGTGAAGTTTTCTAGGGACGAACACGATGGTCGCCGGTGATGATGACGACAGGAGCCGGTGTATCTCTTCGGTGTCCCAATGAATGTATGGCGCGTGACAGTGGTTCGATTTGCGTGCGGGCTATTGGATTGACGTGCGGTGCGTGGCATGAGGTATGCCAGTGTTGTCGCGGGATCCGTTGGCAGGCTTGATAGGATTGTGGGCGCTTGATGATGATACATGTTCGAAGATTGAGGCAGCTGGCGGTGACCTGATTTTGAAATTTGAAATGTGTTTTTCAACCGGATGTGGAGAAGTGGTTTAAGGGATGTATGGGTACCGACAACCCCTTAAACCAGCTTCAGAAAAAGAAAAAATGATTTCCAGGATTTATCTCAATGTTAATAAGAAGTTCCCAAATATAGCAGGTTGATATTCCATAAATATTGATGCTCAAGTGGATGATGTATATCTGATAAAATTTCTAGGTGGATGATGCACCACCTGAAATAAAATTCTAATTTTTATGATGCCCCATGCCAATCAATATCATTTGGTGGATGATATATAACCGACTAACATTTTTTCGATGAATGACAAATGACCAATGATGATATATCAAGGAATGATACCCCACTAATATTAATCTACATGATAGTGATATACCATAAATATCATATATTAGGAACACAATAAAACCCCAAAAAATCTATATATGGATGGAAAACATAAAAAAATTCCTAGAGGAATGATCACATCTAGTGAATATAATTATTTTTATCAGTTAAGACTAATTTTGAATCATCTGGTGGAACACCACTTCATTGACTATTCATTGGGGGAATTATATCTACAATCAATCATTGGGTTTATGATGTACAACCAATCTATCTCCCAAGGGGACATAGTACCACTAACTAACAATGTTTTATTTATTTAACAACACATATTAATTATGGTGAATGATTTATACCACTAAACCATGTCATGTATCCTTGTTATTCATTATCGTGGTGTGGTATTTCAGTAAATATGAAGAATATATTATATTAAAATAGGCATGAACACCCATCGTGGGATATATTTTAGTATTACATAACACATCACATAAGGCGGATTCTTATAAATGTCCAATGGGCATAATACAAACGTAATGAATGATGATAAAGATCTTTAATAGATCTTAATTATTGTAATTAAAATTATAAAAAAATTCCAATTTATGTTAGTCATTTTGTTCATTATTTAGTACTAAATTCATTTTAAATGTCTTATTCCAATCTTGAAGAGGCCCAGGAGAATTCTGAGGTCCACCTAACATAGATTATCAAATATTATATCTTTTTTATTACTCTAAAAATTCATTTCACTTGTTTATAAATTAGGAAACCAAGAAAAAATATATCTAAAATCAGAAATATTAGGTTGATATGAAGTGAATAATGATAGAAATCAGGGTTAGACACAAGAGGAGTGACAGTATTACCAATTCATATACCCTATAATGGAAAAAAACATGAATATATCTATTATTAGGAGATATATGATGATTGGGTTAAGAGAATGAAGGTTTAGGGGGAGAAGTTCTTGGTCGTAGAAATAATGTTGTAGGGTGTATGAAATTTTCCATTTTGTAATTAAATTACTGAATTAGAGTAAATATTTATGAAAATATATAACATACCTACATTGTATTCAATTGTCCACCTCCGTATAGAAAGTACATAGCCATTTACCATCCATAAGAAATTTTCCACTTGTTTTCCACCATAAATATCACTATCTACTCAAGATCCACTGGGTACCGTGTATCATGCCATTAGGTACTCAGTGAAAATTTACTAAAAAATATTAGTTGAAGTAAGATATCATTGAACATGACCATGGGACCATTCTAACTCCACAGACACTCAAAAATAGCTAAAATACACAATGAATAATAAATTTTATATCGAATAAGTAAAATGGAAATATGTTATTGTGTCATAAACTATTGAGAATATATTTTCATGACCAATATATTCTTCATCGATCATCATCGATGAATAGCTCTAGGTAATGCTTAAGGATATCAGAATCTTACTCACACATCTAATCCTAGAATACTCTAATTTTCAACTATATTCATACCATGTGGTATATCAGCTAATGAATTATACTATTTATTTTATCCAGAATATGAACTAGAATGTCCTCAGATAAAAAATCAAGAATCTTCTGATACTCATCGATGTTGATCACATGTTAAGGTTTGCTATTATGATGATTTGATACATGATATAATCCATATATTTCATTGAATATGTAATGAAATAACTATAAATATTTCATGGATTCGATCCTATATAAAAATTAAAACAAACCCATTATCCTTGGAACTAACATTACCTTCTTATAAATAATGTTTATCCCAATCCAAGGAAACAAATTAAAGAATACTTGGTCATACTACTCAAAATGTAGAGGATTTAATTAATTTTTTTTAGAATATATAAGACTAAAATGGGTGGTGATTTTCCAATTACAAATTTTGTGATTATACTTCCATGTACCCAATATGAGACTCGTCCTAGTAATAGAATTTTACACTCCCTCTATCTAGAACTAGGTTGTTAAACATTTCCTAATGTACAAGGAATTGAATATACCATAAAAATTAATTACAAAAACATTATATTATAGGAATAATACAGAATATAATTTTTCCCCTCAAAATCATAATATTCAAGAATACATACCCAAAATATTCCCCGAACACCTAGATGGTAAGATTAGACCATTTGTCTATATGAAAATTATAGTTATTAATAAAATAATAATACATATCAAGAACCTTTTATATACATATGATAATCATGAAATAAAATTGTATTCATGATTTGATATGATATTAAAAGTATACCAATAAATAACAAATGTATCCTAGATATATATCAAGACCAAGTCATTAATGGAATTGGTCTCCTAGATCAGTAGGAAATACAAGACCATTTTCAGCTAATCCAAGATAACCCATATCATATCACCACCACAAGACATCGTTAAATATCCCAAAATATTTTTTATCATAATTTCATCATATTTCATATTATAAATGGATAAATGTTGAATAATACTTATAGGTCACTGATGATTGTGATTCACATTCATATATTTGAGGGAACATTATACAAACCCCAATATAAGATTCATTATATCTTTCCCCATATAATTAGAATGATTATAATTCTATTTCATTGTATGAATTAATTTGATAGACCATATCAAGTCATTTAATTCTCTTTTATCCTCCTTGAACTATATTAGAGAGTCTACCAAAACACCCTTTACATAAAGGACCAAATCAACATATATAGAAATATCAGTTAGAGGTTGATCATTTTATATATAGTCTCCCATCATAATGTGACCTAATTCAAATGATTGATTCTCCTACACTATCTTGAAGATAATGGTGCTAAAATAAAATGAGGTAAGGGTCTCCTTAACCTAATACCCATGACATTGAGATGCATTTCATTGATGTAGTTTATTAATTAATAATAAATACTATCACCTAAAACCAGATGCACCTAAGGATTTATAATTAAAACATCAATAAAAAAATCAAAATTTCTAACTGTGTACACCACCATAGAATGAAAAAAAAATGAATTTAAATAACCCAAATTCTAAAAAATATGTGTTGGTCATACTGAGAGAATATACACATCAAAATCATATTGTTTATATACACCATAGAGCACTCTTCAATAGGTTATGACTAAAAAATCTTAGTGTTTTAAATAATTATTTTTTCCAATGATAATGAATTAATCTATTTTGATCATGGAACCTCAACTTCATTGGACCATGGTGGATTAATCACCCATCTGATATCAGAATTATCTCATTCCTCAAACATGAATAATCACAAAATAATAAATAATTATTATATGTCTTAGTTAATTTCTAGATAGAAATGGATGTATACCTCAATTTTAAATCAAAAAAAACTCTCATTAAAAAAACTCATGAAAAATACCCCCTTTTAGGTAAAGGTATTCATGAGTGTTACAAACATTGATATTTCTAACATATGCATCCATTTAAAATCCTAAAATCCTTGAAAAATATGAACACATAATATGTTTATGGGCCTCTCACTTGAAATCAAATCCTTTAATTTTTAATTTTTTCTAATTTTTTTACCTCATATAACACATTCCCTAATATGTATACCATACTAATATATAACTAAAGATTAATAATCATGTAATATATATCTATATATCTTTATGTGTAGAAACAATTCCTAAAATTGGGAGGATTATCCTCTTGTGAATATTATTATATCATAATATCATAAAAAAGTATAACTATGAATGAAATTAAATATAGACTGAATCCCTAATTTATCTATCCGGTGAAAATAATAATGAAATTAAATACATATAATTAGATCAAAGTATAGAAAAACATGGATTACCAGCTCTATAATGTTTTACATGGAATACTAAAATATCCCAAATGTATCTGATGATAACATAATAATTGTTTGATTAAGGGGAAGAACGTGGGGATAATTAACTTATCAAACATGTTATATATTGATTGAAAACAATATTATTTCATTATTGTGAGTTATATCCTCCACTATTAAATAATATATAATGAAAAGGATTCATCACCCTTCTTGGTGAATAATATTTCAATAGCTTAGTGGGACAAGATTCAGATAATAAATTAGTTAAACTAAAGATCCCATATTTTTTAAATCCTATAATTTTTCACTATATAAATCATCCTATATAGATGGATTTATATCAACCACTAAATAATATTTACCATAAACCTTATATTTATCTAATATGGAAACCCCAAAAAATATCAACAATATAATCCGATAATTAATAAAATAAATGAAGAAAGACCTACTAGAACAAACTCAAAATATCATTCTCGGAAATGGTAGCATGTTTGGATTATATTTCTCCAAAATTAAGATGTTTATTTGATGAATGGAATATATATAGATCCTAATAGCAAATATTTTTAAAAAAAATAAACCTATAGGGATGTGAATGATACATGATGAGTGTTGAGTTTTTTATGTCAGATCTCAGGAAAACTAATCAATGTAATTAGTGACAATGAAATTACACTTCATTGACCTAAATATAATTATTATTAATCATTTAACCACAGAAAATAATAAAAACTCAATGAATATTTATATACATATATATTTTTGTTGAATTTTTTATATATATAAAAATAACTCCATATATGTATTTCACCAATAACATGATATGATTTTCCACCATTTTAAATACGAATGATTATAAAGAGTATTTATTTAATACAAATGACAATAAGGTTAATGGTATGGAAATTATTCTTTGAAAAAAGATCTTATCCAACATATATGTGGAAGAAATTTTCTCATTGGAATAGAATTATCATGAACCATTTCATGAGGCCTATAGGATCTGTCTGAAATAAGGGATTTTTCCATATTGATGTAGTTTCCCCTCCCCATAGGAACTGTGACCTCCTCCATAACTATAATCCTTAGTGGATCCACAATTTCTAGGCTAATTCTAAAATTTATTCCCTATATCAGAACACTACATATAAAAACATATGTTCTCATCAATAAAATATAGGCTATGCTATATAACCTTTATAGGTACATAATATTCCTACTAGAGTCGAGATACTTAATCATCCTACCACAATAATGTTTTATATTCCATGGATTCCCATACTTGTAGATCTATAATCAGTTATACCCTCTTCATGGAAGTGATTAACTCATTCCCTGGAATCCGTATAAGCTCCCACCTCCGAGGAAATCCTCGTATCTCTGTTACCAACTTCTTGATGACTAACTATAGTACCAATTAGACAAATTATGGTTAGAATACGGTCCCACATTCATCTTGTTATACATTGTAATATAGAACGAATGTATGAACATGGAAAAGTATGTTAATTGGAATAAAATCATTTATTATTGAATAGAGTACATCATTTCATTTTACAAAATTCCAAAAACTATAAGTCTAAAAACTCAATAAAATAGTTGAAAAACAAGATACATCATTAATCCAAATGAAATATTATATAAAATCAATTCACCATAGAGTATATGTATAAAATCTATATTTCTGTTCACCTACAATGTTTAATGAATTATTTCTTCAAAAAAAGTATTTTTTGAAAATCTACCATGGGATCATTTTTGGCATGTATGATTAGGCAATAATGTCTCATCTGTTCTCCACTATTACTTGAAGAATGTTGAATATAATCATAATACAGCACCCAATTGGTTTCTAATGTTAATAAAGGATGGTTTTTAAATAATATATAAAAACATAATAGGCGAAACATAATAGTCGCCTAGAAATTGTGGTGGATGTTTGAGTAAGAACTCCCTTGTCAAGATTTACACGGTCGAACATAACCTTAATGGAAAGTTAAAAATAGTTCTTAAGACCTGATGTAAACACTATTAGAGAAACTGATAATTATGTATAACATGAACAACAGGTGGAACCTACTCAAATAATGGTTGGACATTAATTTATCATACCACGTGATGATCAATAGGAGGACTCCATGGTGGCATGTTACTATAATAATATGTCCCTAAATGATATAATATTTATATTATATTTCTGTATATAAATATATACATATATTCTACCCTAGTTAATGAATTTATACAAAAACAATGTCTCCAATAAAATAAAACCATCTAATATAAGGGTCACATATATATTATATTGAGTATATCCTATCCAACCAACTATTATTCTAGAAAAATCAACATGTATAATAACAAAAACATCATTTATATCATAAATAGTATCGATAAATCATGGGAATATTGATTAAACTTCTTCTAAAAATCTATATAAGGATGAACTATATATAATTTTTTAAAACAACAAATGTAATAACCCTATATCATAATGAATTATTATAAAATTATAAGTATAAATTAGTTATATGATTCATATGTGTTGTAGATGATTCAAAAATTAAAACCTTGTTTCTTCCCCAAAGTATGAGGATAATGTATAAAACTGAAAATCACATATATCATTATGTGAATCACAAAAAAATATTTCAAAAACATTTGTACAATATAATCCATAGAGTCAGGGAAATCCCACACAGTTATTAGATAATATTATGCATCAATTCCAAAATAATGTCTAGAAAATAATATCTCTTATAAACCATATTTAAAATAACACCATAAAATTTATGGATTTGAAATTAAATTTTGATACCCCATATAAATTGATATCCACTATGTTTTAAAGAGGGGACTATACACCACAAACATGACCCTTTTTACACCAGAGGATGCAAGATAGTGGAGAGGGTCAACATATATTATGGGGATACTATACACTCTTGGTAAAGAAATTGACAAACCAAAATATATGTAGTATATAAAAGTCATGGAAATATAATATCAATGTATAGAGTGAAATAAAAAATTGGCTCCAATATATCTAAAATAGAAACCATCATGATATAACAAAAAAACTACAGTTCATGTCCCAATAGTCATACATTTCACAAGAGTGAAAATAATATATATAATTTTAATACTTTATAAAACCATATCCATTAGTAAATAAATGAAGTATAGTTTCAATAAATTTAATATTGATACCATTAATAGTATAATTATAAATCCCTAAAAAATTTACTCATCCATCAAATAGAGGTCCCTTTCCCATAAAACTATCCCATACCATGAATAATAATTAGTTACAAAGGAACTCGAGAAGGATATGAATTAAACTAAGTAGGCCAACTCTAATGTTTTGAATAATAATTTAAATAAATAAAACTACAATATCAATATGTAAATCTAATAAATAATAAAAAAAATTACCCTATTACATCATGGAATGAACATCAGATTATCCATTTGTGAACATGATATCTTCTCTCACTATTAATGTTATTATATAACCATATTCTGGATGCATATCAAAGACGAATGATATATCACTCTACAAATAAATATTATGGTGAATGATGTATCAATATATAGTACCACATAGTGAATTATGATTCAACATCACATATCATCTATGTGAATATTTCATCATAATTATTACACTATTGGTGAATGATATATCACCTAATGAATGAGAAAAATATAAATTAATGAGGATGTTATGTCATCAGAATTTTTTCTAATTTTGTTGCTTCACCAAAAATTGAAATATTTACATTGATGGGGAAAAATAATAAAAAAACTCATGTGGATAATGAAACACTCAAATAAATATCATTAAGTGGATGATTAACCTACCATAAACACATTTTGTTGGGATTATGGACCTCCATGGATGATGTTTGTGTGGATGAGACACCACTAATATATATTTTTATGCGGTAAATACACCATCAATTTTTTTCTCAATATTTATTATAAAAAATGATAAAAATATATAAGATGTCAATAAAACACTAGTATATTTATTGTGGAAGATACACCATGTCAAACATACTCTTTGTAGATGAGGTAACCCCAATACAGCAACAACTTGATGAATGATTTATCATAATCTCCTTTTCCATTGATAAGATACTAGATATCTATTATATAGTTTACAATGGACTATGATTTGATGTCATATGTTCGATGTCATACGACTATATTTTAAACCATAGATTATTTTCCACCATTTAGTCATTAAATTGAATGATTTATATCTTCTAACTAACACATATTTTTTCCTTAAACAATTAATAATTAAAGGGTATATTTAAAAAATTCACCATACCACTCAAGGTTTAATGAATCATATTTCCCATCCATAATCATTAAAATTCTCATGTTATAAATTCTTATGGAATGGTCATGGACACCACCTAGATATCAAAACTATAAAATATAGTAAAAAATTATTCTTGTATTATGGGGATTGATTCCATTATATGTCGCATAGTGAGTAAGTTCATAAATTAAATAATTTGTTGAGACACAACAAATATATGACATTGTTAGCCCGAATTGTTCTGAATCCATCTAAAAGAAACATGAAATTAATCTTAAAATTTTACATAGTTAATGAAGAAACTGTTGGTGAATCCCACATTTCCAAAAACTCATTCCATGATTATAAATCCCCATAATGAATATATGTCCACCTACCATACCACAATGTACCTATTTCCATTGGACAAAAATTCCAAATTGTTTCTCATTATGTAGAAATGATAAATCATGGGAAAACCCCAAATTATAGGATATCTGATGACACATATGGATCTTATGAGAAAAATTATATTAGAACCATGATAAGTTTTAAAATTTCTAATAGAGAGCCAGTATAGTTAACAACAATTAAATTTTTCCATGATATTTATAAATCCACCACATGGGTGACAGTAATGGGATGTAGGAGAGGTGAAGATGTGTCTGGATAGAGAAAAAAGGGGGAGGGGTGTTAAATTTTTTAATAAAATATTTTTTATTATTAATATTCTAGTTACCCCATGAATAACCCTCTTGGTATCCACCGATAACCCATCCTAACGAAAATAAACTATTAGTATCCCTCAATAAACTACTACCTATAACGTAGGGTACAATATATATCTTAATCATGCCCTTCTAGTACAAGGTATATTTTATTTGGAAAATAAAAATTAACAATATTTGTATGATATCATAAAACTAATGTCTAGTCCCCTACCAACCAAAATAATAAATAATAAAAAAAGTACATATTGTTTTGTAGAAATTTTATTGAATCTATTCCTTTTAAACTTTTGGTCTGTTACATGGAATCTTCAAAATTAATAAAAATAAAACTTTGTAATATTTAATAAATAGATATTTAATTCAATAAAATGAATAAAATATCAACAAAGTGATCATATTGGACATATATAATAAATGTTTACAATTTTTACTACACAGAATGTGAGAAAACCCAAAAAAATTCATTTGTTATAACAACATGAGATAAAAAATAATTTATAAATTAATTAAATAGAAATAATATTTTTGGTCCATCTGTCACATAATAATATGGTCATTATCATGAAAGCATCCTTTAAAATTTACATATCTCAATTGTAAACATGAAATATAAACCATAAAAAAGAATGAGTTTCATTATTTTACCTTCATGAATATATCAGTAATGAAACATAGGGGTTACCAGATAAATAAAATGAAATGATAATTTTATATAGTCATTGGTTTCATCTCAATAAAGTACAATAATTCATTTTAAATGAAATATAATCTGGGTATAAAATTAAACATCGATGAGAATTTAGAACAAATATACCAAATAGATGGATAAATAATGATTAAACCCAAAAGAGAAAGGAAATGTTGAGAGCCCCTTACCTTTTTCCTACTTTTTTGTAACATCAATAACCCTAATATATTGAAATTATTTTTATTAAAAACGCATTAATATTGTTTATACATGTCACTAAAATTATTTTTTATCTAATATAATAATTAGAAATTATTTAATAACTATTTTTGTAATGATAAAATGGTCAGTGAAATGATTCTAAAAGTTATATATATATATATGATTTCATTATATCTATTCTTATTTATTAATTTTTAAAATTAAAATTATAATAATATGAAATCCATGAATTATATTTTAAAAATTATAAATCGTTTATGCTAACCATTAATGATAGTGAAAATATGAAAAGAATCTGAAATTTTATTGTTGGTGGTAAACTAAATGTTAACAAATTATTATCCTAGAGTGTGACAGATATAATAAAAATATTAGAAAAAAACTATAAAAAATATACAATTAAATAATAAAATTTATACAGTGTTTATAAGATGAAGAATTAGTTGTGTTATTTATATAAGGTATAATGGTAATAGTTTTATTATAAGAGGGAAAACTGAAATGATTGAATGACAATGGTTACCAAATTATTTGATGATTATCAATTCAAAAACCCAAAATCATTAAAGGATATTAGTTTGATAAGACATAAAAATATATAGAAATCCTTAGCATCTTAATATAATAGAATTATGTAAATGGTAGGCAATGCATTTCTATTCTAATGTTATTTTTTAGGGGTGATAAATGTGTAATATATTCTTAAATATAAATTTTGAATATGGATAAATTAATGAATAAACTAATTTTATAATGTCAAGAACAAAATAATTTTCCTATTTGACATTATATATTATATTTTTTTAAATGAACTGATTTTTGACTATAGAACCCAAAAAAACATTAAATTAAATATATTACACATATTGAAATGTGGATAATATAAATATTGGTTTTTTAATTTAAAATTAATATATATAAGAAATAAAAATTAAATTGTAGGTTTTAACATTGAGTATTATATTTTGAAGTGAATTATATATTATATTTAAGTTATTTTGAGTGAAATAAAAAATGAAAATTTATTTGGTAATAATTACAACATTTTTATGACATAAAGAATATTCACATTGAAAAATTATATTTTTACTATTCACTATAAAATTCATGTTTTTATATGATTTCCGAAAATGCACTCATTGAATATTATGATGCCTTGATTAAAAAATAACATTGATTCTTTCAAAATATTCTTATATCTTATCTAATTTTAGTTATTGAAATTATATTTATTTAAAATAATATGTTTAAATAAAGCTTTTTAGAAATATAATTCTATACTTTTTTATTATTTTAATTTATGTAATTATATTATAAACCCATGATATTTTTTATTTTTAATGTTTTATCATTATATATTAGTTTATGAAATTTTATTTTTTTTATTGTTTTTGTTAATATTCTAAATTTTTGATTTCTTATCCTATTGTTAAGTACACAATAAAACCTTCATATTAATATTAAAATTTTCATATTGGTTATATAATTCCTCATCATACACTTTTTAAAAGTAATACATAATTCATTAAATTTTATATCAAGGATCGGTAGATTCATATTATAAAATTTCACCCATATTTCTTGTGTTTTTTTTATATTTTATGTGTACTTCACAGGTATGATATTTCTTGGAGATCATGATCATATAGTGCACAAAATTATACTTAGGTTCTCTATTTATTTTAATTTTCCCAGTATAATATTTTTAATTTATTCGATATATTAGTTATCTATATGTGATGTTTAATATTAATGATGTAATGTAGTATTTTTTTATTTTGTGGTACTAGCGTTTTGTATTATAAAATAATCCTAAATATGAGACCCACATATAATTTTGTATGGAAAATTATAAATATAGATCTCTTTGTCATTATAGGTTTTAACCAAACCACTCCATTACCTCATATTCCTATGTTAACGTATTTGTTGAAAATCAAAAAATTTCATGGGATTTTAAAAGAAAACAAAATGCAAAATCAAAGTGCACAAAAAACTCATAGAAAATTTATTTGTGTTTATCACGAGAATTTTAAAAACCGATGAATTATTTTGAATAAGATGGCATGACATAATGCCAAGTAATACCTATGGACAATGTTATGTTTTATCCAAACCCATTATACTCTTCTATACTAGTGAGGGTCATCAGATTTTTATTAGAATAATATTAATGTCATACTATTTTAATTCAAGACATTATCTTTTTGACATCAAAAAATTGAAAATTTAATTATGATATTAATTAATACTATCATATAACTCAATATTATATAAAGAACCACGTTTTATGATTATTTTATTCTATTTATCAAAAATATTTAATTTTGTTTCTATATAAAACTACACATTTATCTCTTTTTTACAATGTCAAAATTATTGATATCATTATTGAAATTTCACATGTATAGTTTAATATGATACAAAATACTTTGTATTAAATTAATAATTTTTAAAAAATATTTTTTTAATTAAATAAAAAATTTACCCTTGGAAATTCATTTTTATATAATTATAATAATAAAAAACTTTTATTATATTTTCCATCTATTCCATTAAAAAACATTGAGTTATTAAAAAAAGATACGTAACATGTGACACTAATTACATATTTTTAAAAATACAATGTTATAACATAGTTCCATTAAAAATGGTTATTTTTTAGTTCCCAAAATACTACTAAAAACTTTACAATCACAATGTAGAAAATTGATTTCAATGTGAAAAATATTTTAAAACTACTGGTTAATAATTCCATTCTTTGAAAAATTTCTCCATTACTTTGGTCCATTCCCAAGAATCTAAATACATAATTCATTCCAACATTTATTTCATTTCCTAATTGAAAATTTAATTATCAATAGTGTAAAATGTGCTAAAATAGGTGAATCCTATTATTATGAATTTATTTATTTCATAAACAATCAAAAAAATAATTCAAATTTATAAATACTTTTAACCGATTCTAAAAACACAATTGAACTATGTAACATAATAATAATCATAATAATATAATTATTATTAAATATAGGAACATTATAACTTTATTTTTACCCAATAATCAACGATATCATTACTAATTACATTTCTAGAAATATTATAATATTTTTCCTAGAGAATATTATAGGAAAACCACAAATGATAATCATATTAAATTGCTTAATTTATTATAGATAAAAATAATATCATTTTTATTACATTAATTTATAATATTAAATAACAAATATATCATACAAAATAAGGATATAAATTTATTTTATAAAACATTTGGTAAATAAATAAAATCACACATAGTTTTCTGATAGACTAATTATACATCTAATTAAATTAATAATGAACCACCAAAATACATGTTATTCATGGAAGTAGTGGGATTAAAATAATTCTTTTAAATATAATTAACACAACCATATATATATCGAATTAAATTATTGTAACGCCCAGACCCCAGCTACCCAGAGTCGGTGCATTACTTCGTAACATTGGCATGATCACAAAAGATCAAGTCTCGAAAGACCGATTAGTTTAGTAGCCTTGGAAACACTAGATACATTCATAATTCTTTCATTACATCAAAAATTAAACAAACTACAATAACATGGTCTTCATAGTCCACACTCATATCCTCACTGACTATTCTTGCAAGTCAGTCATAATACACTTCTTCACATCCTGGAAAAATATTAAAACATTGAAAGGGGTGAGCTCAGATGCTCAGTAAGGATAACAATATAGCGGAAGCTTTCATAAATAAACATTAAAATTTAAGGCAATGTATAACTAAAACAAAAGCCTTTTAAACTTGAACTTCAACATAATATGGCAAAAGTAAAATGAGATAATGCCATTTACTTCTTCACATGGATATTCTACTGGTCGAATAATCACATGCAATATCAATAACCACTTTCATAATGATGGAATGCATAATGCCAGACTATCATAACCACGTAGTCAAGGCCTCGTGCCAAGAACACAAATACGATTTTGTCAAGGCCTCGTGCCAAGACACTAGTTTGTCTCATGAGACCTGCCGATGCATCGAGGAGCTATAGCGGGCTCCACCCGTCACTTATTAAGTCCAATGCATTCCTCATATGAATAGGTTTAAACATATCATAAACCATAACATAATCGTATCACATAAAACATGCATAAAGGAAACATAAAATTTCCACATTTTAATCACAAGATATCAATACAACACATTGATATAATAAAAATGCTTTCAAAACCATTTTCAATACCAAAATAAAAGAAAGTTAAAACTTTGTATTTATTTTTCATTAAAAAAAATGATGGCTTGTAGAGGAAGCCGAAACTCAAATAATGATCACGGCGGCAGAGAAGTCGTTGTCGCCGCATAAGTACGGAAAGAAAAACATTCCCTTTTTGTCATTTAGTAAAACGCTTCGTATAAAAAAGATTCCTTTTGAATAAACGTAAAAGTCAAATGGGTTTATACACTGTATAAAAGAAATTTGTGTATAAAACAAAATATGCCTCAATGAATGGAGATTGAGACGAAGTCCCTTGAAAAGATCATTTTTAAATAAAATATATCTATTATGTGTATTCACTATATGTACACATAAAGAAAGTATAAATACAATATAAAACATAATAATATCATGACATAATTTGAAAGTAGGAGATTAACCCAAAGAATGGAAGTTGGGTTAAGAAGTTCCCTTACCTTGTGTCCGACTTTACTCAACCATTCTTTAACCTCATGAATAATAAACTAGAGTTAATATCTACCTTATTAAGTACCATTTTCAATCTCATTATCCTTTTTATATCACTTATTACAATGTTATGAATATTATGTAATTATTTAAGTTAATAACGGTCGTTTTGTCGATCTTTGGTACTTGAGTCAACAATAAACTTCTTATAATTACAAGTTGTTTATGTGGTAGAATATCCATTATCTCCAGAATTATATTCATGATTTAGATGTCATATATATCTTATATATCCAGTATATACATTCATTTATAATATTACATAACATTTAGAGGTAAGAAATGAAATGCACCGTTCATGGAGACGGTAAGCCGTACGTACGCATGAACGCTACTTTCATTTCAATTTCATATTTAATGGAACGAAATCATAATGATATAAATGTATAATATAATTACAGTATAATATAGTGTATAATACCATTTACTCCATCCTTTATATATCCCACATATGGCATTAACGATTCAAATCACTTTGAGGGGGCGGTAGTCCGCACTTCCTAAAATGAAATTATCGCGTTTTACCCATAATGGAAATCATAAAGTATGCCATAAATGAGAAATAAAGAAGCATAAGTAAAACATAAACATATTATATATCATATATAAAAATAGTGACATCTTAATGGCCACATTTTAAGGTGTTATATGAGTGTTGAACAATCATCGTTTCGTGAGGCAGAAATTCACCATCCACAGAAACCGTATGTTATTTAACCATTAGATGTAGGTGTGTGTAAGTGTAGCTCGAATACTTCTTATAAAAACATCCTAGTATATTGAGGATACTGGTGTTTTTACAAAAGAAATGAATAAAAAGATTTTAGGGGGTTGGAGAAGAAAAACAAAACAAAACAACATTAGAGAAGACATTACCTCAAAATCAGGTAACTCTTTTTGATTTGAGCCAAAGGATTCCTTGGGAAGAGTTCTGCCCAAATTGAGGCTTCTAGGAGTAAGGGAGGGAAGTTGGGAGAGTATTTGGGCAGAGGTTGGACGATCCAAATGGCTTTATGGTGTGAATAAGGTGGGAGAGGTGGGGGCCTTTTATAAGTGGAGAGGAGGGGCACTTTTGGAAAGTAATGAAATGTTATTTAATTATATAATGCTATTCGGTTTCTAAAGGTCCAACACTTATATAATTCGTGGCTAAGGTGATAAGGGTTCGAAATATACCCATCCAATAGTCTTTGGACAAGTGTATGCCTTGTATTTTCCATTATCTTTTCATTTTATTAAAATCGTTAAATAATGAGGTCATCGCTGCATCATAATGATGTCATAAATAATTTAATTTATTTAATGTCTAAAAATTATAAAAAAAATACTATGATGTAGGAAATATCTTTAGATTTCTAATGAATATTTATAGTCAAAATTTGGACTTGCGTAACCCCACTTAAAAACTGTTTTAGTAAAATAACTCATGTTTGTGTCAATTTAATTTTAACATTAAATAAATATATATTTATGTCATTTTCCAAATAAAGTGGCTCCATGGGGTCTCCAAGTTGACCCATGGGTTGTCTTGGTCGGCCATGACTCATCCAATAGGAGTAGGACAAGTGTCATGCTCATCTCATATTATTAAGACATTATTTGTACCTTAAACTACACTAATTACCTCTAATCGTGATTAAGAACTTAAAAGTTACTATTCACCAAAAAAATTATTTTAATCCCATTGAACCACATTTTACATCTTAATGAAAACCATGTATGTCGGATTTTTGAAAATCAAATCACAGAAGTGGTAATATTTCATTTAAATGAAAAATTAGTTATTTAACTACCACATAGTGGTTTCACTATTCATCAAAAATTGCAGTTTTTCAGAACAAGGCCAAAATTTCACCCTAAGATATAATTGATATTCCGAATTCAAAAATAATGTCTATTTTACAAAATTAAAAACATATAAGTTGAATTATTTAATTTTATAATTAATTCCCGTTGTCACAACAAATAGCGTGTTTTTAAGAAACAATTTATATCAAAAGATTGGCAATTGTTTATGTCCAATTTCAATGTTAAATTAATTCTAATGACCACCATTGGATAAAATGGTAAAAATATATTCTAATTATACTTTAAAACCACTAAATAGTATAATTTACCACTATAGATTATTTTGATTAAAAAAGTTGTTTTTAAGTATTTCTCACTATTCATAAAAAATTAGAAGTTCTTAGAAAAATACCAAAAATTCAACATAGGCTAATTTCGATATTACGAATACAAAAATGAAGTCCATTTTGAAATATAAGATTTCTATAATTTTAAAAAGTGGTTATTACTATTCATAACGGATACTTTTATTAGTCGCGGTGTTTTAGAACTCGAAGTTGCGTACAATGCAAGCTATTTCATTATTGAATGAGAAGCGTATCGTGGAAGTTCAGGGTGTTACAATTATTGGCCTTTATTTTTAGTTAGAGTGATTATTATAATTCCAATGACAGTTCTTGAATTGATGAAAAATATCAAATGATATATTATTAAAAAATAAAATTAATTTCACAAGAGAGTGATTGAAGAGGGAAGTCCTTCGAAAATAATAAAATTAATGTGTGTGTATGAATTCCCTCCATAACACACCAACATAAATTTAAAATAAATTATTCTAATTATTTTTTTAATAATTAGATGTAAAACATTCCATATATCCTCTTAATAATATCATGTTTGGATGACCTCCCCATTAACTCACATTGTCCTAATATTATCCCTCTATCGAATCTTTATTTCAATCCATTTTTTCATTTTAACAGTCACATATTCCAAAAAAAATAACATGCTGATGATAAGACATAAAATAATTGAACAAAAATTGTAAAGTCATCATATTTTTTTGAAAAAAATAATAATTATAATAATAATTTATAGTAGTTATATAGGATCGTAATGAAATAAAAACACACTCACCAAATAATACAAGTTTTAATTTGATAATACACATCCCCTAAAGGGTAACTTATTATTCACAGTGGTAATTTATTATATTTTATTATTGTCCTATATGACATTTTCATTTATGATAATTAGTACTCAATAATATAAAAATATTGAATCCCAATTTTTTGAGTATACTAGACTTGGATTGTTTGCATTCATGAATCCCAATAAAACCAACACCCAAACATAAAGCAAAAAGATCACACACCCTTCATGTTTATCAACATCCTAATATAGTTTACCTCCCAATATATTCTGTATCCATAATTCACAAGAACTTCATCAATCATTAGAAGGATTACCTTTTCATTGAGGCTTTATAAGATTGTATATTCCCATACACCATTCAAACAATGCCTCTATTCACTATATTTTCTCTTCTATCAACTTCACTATTTCTTGCACACCTTCCCCGTGCATATGTACAGACCCACATATATAAACTCTCATGCTAACACATATATATTTTCTATAAAAATTCATCCAACATGTTGCAATTATCATGTATATAATTAATTTATTATAAAAAACACAATAATTATATGTTCGTATAGAAATATGTATATTTTACCATATATATTGAAAATAATTATATTAAAATTAAATATAATAATAATAATATTATATACAGTTGACAATAAAAAAATGTGAGTAATTCCATTAAAAATATTTTAAAAATACTATAATATAAATATATAAAAAAAATGTTCCCACAACTCCATCTATAATATGTGATGTTTCATAATATAAGAACATCAATCCGACAATTCTTGATATGCCACTTGAGCAAATAAATAAGTCTATCGACTTCAAATAAAACCAAAATATGAATCTAGAGTGTATAAAATAAAAAATAAAAAAATGAAACTGCTCTTAATTTATCTATCCAACACAAACAATGTAGTGACCCCGACCCCAACAGCTTGGACCAAGGGCTATACTTCATTACATTAGAACAAGATTTAAGGAAACTCATCCCAATGCACAAAAAAGTTTGGTAGTCTCTGTAAATAGGATATATATCGTGGTTTTAAAATACATTGTAATGAAAAAATAAAAGCATAATTTTTTTATTTATATTATATCATTATTCCTTCTCGAATATCCCTTCATATTAGTCATAATAATCTTCATAGAATCATATAAAAGTAAAACAAAATAATAGTGATATCAAATTCTTAGTAATGTTTAAGTTCTATAGAATCAGTCATGAATGGACAATAATAATAAATAAATTAGGGTAACAAAATTAGAAAACATGCCATATAATAAATAACCCTATAAGGATGTTCATCTAGAAAATATATCACTAAAAAATATAATGTATAATAATAAATATGGAAATTTATATAACTGAAAAAACAACCAAATTAATCAATTAAATGAATATCATAAATGGATAAGGCGCCATTAGTATGAAATGGTAAATAAATGAATAAACATTCCATTTACCCATGGAATTGATAATGAAATTCATCTGGAGATAAAATCATAGTTAAAATATTCTAGATATTAATAACATAATATTTCATGATGTAAATGGTTAATTATTTTATTCCATGATTCCTATGTGCATGATACCTTTTTTTCAATACCTTTCCCAATTCGTTTTAAAACATTCTAGGTGAAAACCTGTTTAAATAAGGCTAGACATGTTGTTCATCCCATGATACCACTGATGCATCAAGGGTAATCTATAACTAGAAACCCACCCTTGTCATGAGTTTCCAAATCATACCACATATATTTAAAAAATGATTTAATTCATAAAAAAAATCACATATCAGATATCCATTTAAGTTGAGGATAAATATTTATCAATATTCAACCAGTTAGTGAAAAAACATTCAATGTAAACAAACTTGGTAAAAATGGAATATGTTTTAGGGAAAAACACAGTTGTGATAAATGATAAGGTCATTAAGGGTATATTTAATTTCAATAAATACATTAATAAATCATTGAAAAGTTAATGACCACAAAAATATATCATGGATTTGAATGTTATTACATTATTTGGTACAAAATTATCAGAAACCGTCCAGATGATGAATAATGATGACACTAACATATAACAATTCTATAAAGGAAAAATGGTTGTTTCAATTTATTAATATATATTCCAGAAAAATATATTTAAAAATACTCTTGAGTAAAATATCCTCTTAATTTTTTTTTATTTTGAATGCTTTCTCATTGAAAATAACTTTTAAAAACATTTTTTTCCAAAAAGATCCTCATAAAAATGAAATGAAATATTAAAATAAATGATATTCATTATGGCCATTAATTTGGTATAGTCCAAAAAATTAAAAATGATCATTTCTTTTTTACCTAAAGAAATATGAAATTTTCTTATTTATAAATTGAAATAGAGATTCCTTTCACATATTCAATATATGAAAAACGTATAGTGTTTTTAAAATAAAATACGATAATTTTAAATTTTTTCAAAAGTATAAAAAGGTTAAAAAAATATTTTATAAATTATTTTTTTAGGGATAAAAAAATTGAATAGACATTGAGAAAAAATGGTTTTGGAAGAAAACATTTTTCTTATCGAAGACTAAAATGATGCATGATTTTTATAAAGTCATTTTTAAACAAGTTTAACTAACAAAGAGAGGAAAATTAATAATATTAGATAAAATGTAATTAATATGTTCAGGAGACGAAAGCTAATGTACTTATTAAAAAACTATTATATAATTTTGTTTAATTAAAATTCAGGGGAAAATAATATTAATTAGGATGAGATTGTTGAATAAACACTTAAAATCATCATAGTGTTGAAGTTATATTTTTTCAATGAGAATTATCTTTATCAACAATAAATACATATAATACCAAAAAAAATAATACAATAATAGGTAGTTATAATTCATTATACACATAATAATCATATATCAATGATAGTTGGTAAGTAATAGAACACAATGAAAATAAAATGGGTTATAAAATTTCTTTAGTAGTTAATAACATTATGTTCAAATACCCATAGATGAAATATTTAAAATTAAAACATAAAATACCATGAATAATCAAATATTTATTATATAACTTGTCAATGTTTATGTTTATACACCACATAAAAAAATTTGATCCATATCATTAAAATTTGCTTCAATGAAATGAAATTGAGATGAAATCAAATATATCAGTCATAATTTTGGAAGTACATGATTTAAATAGCAATATAATGGTTTTAATCATTTAATAATTTTATAATATAACCATATTCATATTTTTATTATCATATATTATAGTTTTATGACATATATTAACCCTTTAAGTAATAATCATTAATTGTTTCCATTGGGTTGGGTGTAAATATCATTGTTTTATCATTCGTGATTTTTTATGAATGTTCTAGTTAGTGCACATATTATATAGATATATCATACATAGATTAATTATAATGAAATAATTTTCATTTTTTACATAAATTTTACTTTTAAAATAAATTATGAATGTTGTCTAAAAAAATGGTGTATGTTTCGATCATGGAGATAGTAAGTCATATTTATGCTTTAGTAACATTTCCATTTTTCAAAGATCATTATGGGATGGAGATAAGTAATATTTTACCATTAATAATGAATAATAATATAATTTATATAATATTATTTGATTACATATTTCTTCTATATTTTTAGGTGACGAGAAGAATCATGCATCACATTATGAAGTTGGTAATCAACACATACATGAATGATGTTATCATCTTTAGGTGAGTGAAATGAAAAGAAATCAAATGATATATATTATATTTATATAATGGTAAATATATAATTAATGTCACAATAATTTAATTATATCACATATAGTCATTAATGTTGTGTTTATTGCCTTCTATATGAAGTATTAGTGAATGACAAATCACAATGCTTTACAAGGTTGTATTATTCAGTACACATGAGCTACATTATCACGTCCCCTATAAGATTAAACATTAATATATATATGTTATATACTTACTACATAAGTAATAATATGTTTTAATTATCATATATATACATTACATCCATTATCATTTTGTAACACCCCGGTTCCGGGAGCCACCCTAAGGTGTCATGTACCTGGTTGGTCACATGGCCTCAAGCACATTTCCCCAAATGCCAGAGGGTGATGACTAGAAGTAAGGACCTTGGTTGTGATAGTGGGGAAACTATCAACTCAATTGTAGAGAAGTGCAATTTAAATAAATATATAACAATAGCGAAAGCAGTAATAACATGCAATAAGTAAACAACAGAATACTGGAGGTAATAAACAACTGGAGCAGACATATATAAATGATGAATGATACATATGTCTTGGAAACAATCCAAACATGTCACAATTCTGTAATATAGAACTAATAATGAACAGGAAAAAAATGTAAATAACTCTAAGAGTATAGCTAGCCTTAGCTTGGTCCCATTCTCGCCATCTCCACAGTAATCAAGTAACTAAAATAGAAGGTCCCATTTCCTTATATATATCTGATGCAATGGAATATGTTTTTTCCCAAAAGTATGACCCTAATAGGGTATGATAAGAATCTGAGAAGGAAACCAAGGAAAGATATATTCCTAAATGTCAGTGAATATATATGGCTTGAAATAAGCCAAATGAATCCATAAATAAGGAAGTACACAAAATTAAAGAATCCTACAGTTTCAATTTCATTCAGTTTCATATATCAAGTAAGCATCAATAAAAATAAGTAACCTTCTTGGAAGTACTCCTAGCCTAACCCCTCTAGTTCAAAAAATCAATCAGAAGAAACACTCTTGGAAATACTAACAATCTATCCCTTATGGTTCAGCTTTAGCAAAGACACTTTGAGGAAGCACTCACTGTCAATTCCCCCAGTGGAATTTTATCAGTAACTATAGACACTATGGGGAAGAACTCAACGTGAAATTCCCTCTGCGGTCTCGCAACATGGATATACATACACTCTGTGGGAGCACTCACATCCATCCCCCCATATGATCTCACAACGTGAAAAATAACTAGACATTCTGGGGAATCCCTTAGTGTCCATTCCCCCTATGGTCTACTACTCTAAGTTCCCACAGCCCTGTGAATGTAAATCTTTCACAACATTGTTCAAAAGCCAATGTAATCTTTAAGAACTACCTGGATAACAACTTTCAAGAACTACATGACTAAATAACTACAAAAATATCACTACATCAGATAAATCACTCCTTCCTAACAACACTCTACATGGAAAGCAAGCTTCCTAATAGAAAAAACTAGAATAAATAGTCAATATCAAATCTAACATGGGAAAAACCTCCATATCATGAAAAAATAACCATATTTACAATCAAGAGTCTAAACTAAATAAAATAATCATAGTAGGCATCATTAGGGTAAAACATCATAAACACACAATACCCCGAACTAGGGTATTGGGAAAATTTTTACTTAAAATTCAAAGACTAACTATGAAAAGGCACAATCCACATACCTCGACAGTGTATAATCGATAATATTCAATACCATGCATTGAAGAAACCTAAAATGATGTAGATCTACAAAGAAACTCAAAATATCAACCAAGAATATCTCAAGAGAGAGGGGAAATCAAGGGATGAGGCTCTAGAAGAATTTATAACACATCATAGAGATTCTAACTCAATCGACAACGGTTGATTCAAAGAACCAATGATGGGTTGGGGGCTTAGAGAATAATCTTCAGATTCAGTCACTCCAGGACGAGACGAACTGTGAAGAAGGTGTTTCTGCCAAGTAAACACGACCTAGGTCTGATTTAACAAATATACAGGAAAGTACATGGTGTGTATATGACTTTTTGAGGCCCCACATTAGACAGTATCAAGGTCACCCCATATGTCCATATAATCGACCGTTACATGGACAATACATGGTCACCTGCTGCAACCGGTTACATTGCATTTACTACAAAGTACACAACATGTACTCCATAAAATTCTAGATTCTCTAGTTTTTCTCATAAAAATAGTAATGAAAATGTATACATGAAAAAAAGGTCTGGGTTCTTTAAAATTAACCCCCTTAAAGAAATTTGTCCCCAAATTTCCCAAAGATGGTGGCATAGAAGAAGAATCCCCAAACAAATCTGGCCACAATGATCACACATTGGCCTCCATTTCCCAAGTCTCGTCTTGTACTCACTCATGCTGCTATAGCACCCAAACTAGAGGAACTGACCAGCCATATACAACCTTCACGTTCTGATCAACAATCCAGATAAGATGCCCCCTGAAAAAAGAATACTCCTCTAACTCAACTTCCTCGTGTTAGAAAACATGAAAAGGTTCTGAGAAGTAACATTGTAGCAGAGAAACGTAGAAAACTTCATGCATTTCTGGATACCTCTAAGATAATTTCAACCGATAGGTATTCGGCCCGACTGTCTCGAAATCCTCGAGCAGTTCAACATATCTTAGTAAATGTATTCCCTATCTCATAATCCACCTATGTCCCAAACTCAGTGTGACACATAGAAAAGTCTGATCTCTGACCAGAAAATCCAATGGATATCTCCTTCGATCAGCATAAGACTTATACCATGACTGTGTAGTGTCCATCCTCTTCTTAATCAACTCTATATAATTTGTGGTCTTTTGGACAAGATGAGGTCCCAACATAGCTGCTTCGCTTGCCTCTAGCCAACATAAGGGTGATCAGCATGGCCTACCATACAAAGCCTCATAAGGTACCATCTGAATAGTTATGTGAAAACAATTATTTTTAGAAAAATCCACAAGAGGTATGTGATTCTCCCTAGAAAATAGAAAATCTCAGACGCATGCTTGAAGCATTTCCTCCAACACTTGTATCTTACACTTGGACATTCCATCTGTCAGGGGATGGTAAGATACACTCAGAAGTACATGTGTTCCAAAATTCCTCTATAGTCCTTTCCAGACCCGATAAGTAAAACCTGTATCCCTATCTAAAATGATGGTGCGTGGAACCCCATATAAATTTATGATCGCTCGGATATAAAAGTGTCCCAGATCATCTACACTGATTGTCTCTTTGAACAGTAAGAAGTGAGAAACCTTCATGAGTCTGTCAATGAGAACCCAAACTACATCATTCACACTAGGCGACCTCAGTAAACCTGTCAAAATGTCCATCTCGACATCATTCCACATCCACTAAAGAATGGTTAGCTTTAGAAAAATCCATGTTGGTTGTTGAATTCACCTACTGATTGGTGGAAAACCTCACCACAAAACCAGCAACATATTTCTTCATATCGGGCCCCCAATACTGATGGTGTAGATATCAATACATCTTGGTGACCCCAGGAGGAACTACCCAAATAGAGTAAGGAACATCCCTCAACAGTTCCTCCCATATGTCTGCTGACACCTATACTCACCCATGAAAACACAAGATCTCATCCTATCCTACTGTCCATCCTGGAATAGGGTCCTCCCCTGAAAAACTCTCATGTAGGACAAGGCCGTTAGATTCTGATAGGTGCCTCATTTTCACTCGATCATGTTGAGTAGATGTATCAACCACAAAATAAATAAATGTCTTCCCCTATCTCTCATTCACCTCTAAATGCATCTCAATGAATAATACCATAAGCTTCCACTCACTTATGGACTCATGAATAGCTTGCATCTAAGTCCTTATACTCAACGCATCAACTAATATGTTTCCTATCCCAAGAATGTAGGAAAACTCAAAGTCAAAAGACTAATGGTACTCTACCCACCTTTACTATCTCAGATTTAGATCGCACTGAGTAAATATATAATTGAGACTTTAGTGGTTGGTGTGAACAAAAAAATGCTATCCCAACAGATAACGTATCCAACATTGTAATGCATGAACAACTATATCTAACTCGAGATCATGCATCGGGTAATTCCACTCATGTGGCCTCAACTGTGGAGAACCATACGCAATGAATCCTTCCCCCTACATAAGCATAGATACCATCCCGATACCTGATGCATCATAGTAAATGGTATTGATCCTTCCCAGTTCTCAAAATACTAGTATCAGTGCTGATATCAACGTGCCTTTCAGGTCCTAAAAGGCCGACTCATAATGATTTTTCCACATGTACATCACACCTTTCGTAGTGAGGCCCTTTAATGATTCTTCTAAGTGTGAAATGTCCTGAATAAAATGATTGTAGTATGCTTCCATCCCCAGAAAACTCTATACCTCAAAGAAGTTCATCATATGATCCTAGGAAACTACTGCTCTCACTTTCTCTAGGTCTACTGATACTCTTGTCTGTAAGATAACTTGACCCAAGAAGTGAATCTGGTCCATCCAAAAGTGGTATTTTGAGAGCATAAAATATAACCAATTCTCTCTCGGTGTACTCAAAAAGATCTCAAGATGTGTGGCATGGTCGTGTCGAGTGTGAGAGTACACCAAGTTATCATCCATGAACAATACCATGAAAGAATAAAAGTATGGATGGAACACTTGGTTCAACAGTGGCATGAAAACTATAGGTGTGTTTGTATGACTGAACGACATAACCACCTACTCATATAGACTATACCTTCTCTGAAAGGCTGTAAGAGGTATGTAAGATAGTATAGAACTGATGATAAATGGATCCCAATTCAATCATTGAGAACACCTTGGCTCCTCAAATCTGATCAAAGTGGTTATAAATCCTCAGGAAGGGATATCAGTTCTTGACCATCAAATGGTTCAACTTTCGAAAATCCACAAAAATTATGAGGGTATCGTCCAACTTATTTTCCAATAGGACAGGAAAACCCCAATGAGAAGTGTCGGTTCAAATGAAAAACTTCACCTGTAATTCCTATAACTTCTTCTTGACCTCATGTATCTCTAGTGTAGCCATCCGATAAGGAGTAATGGACAGCAGTGCCACTCCTAAAACAAGCTCAATAGAAAAGTATACCTCTATCTCTTGTGGAAAACCTGAAAGTTCCTCTGTAAAGACTTCCTTAAAACAATAAACAACTAGAGGAATGTTCAACTATTAAGTCCTCTGGTCATCCAGATATAGACTAACAATTTAGGTTGTAAATCCTATGAACCCATGATGCTTGGGTCCTTCTCTTATAGCATGAAATCCCATTCTCCCTCATGTAAAAAGGATCCACCCTCTATTGATGTAAAAATAATCCTACAGAAATACCAATAAACAATAGCTTAGAATGGATCTAACCAGTTCATCCCAAGAATGACTTAATATCCCATCATCTATATGACATAAAGGTCCCATGAGAAGTCACACCCACCATCCTCAAGAGGGTACTCCTTGCACTAACATACAATATATGTTCTAGTCCTTGACGGTGTGTCCAGCATTAAGACATCAGCTGATGTAAATATATAAAGCCTAAGGCACTCCACAATAGAAACAGATATGACACTATGGGAAACCCCTATATTGAAAAGTGACAAAGCAAAGAACTCAGGCAACTATAATTGTACCTAAAACTGTATAGGGTTCTAGATCCTGCTCTTGTTGGGCATGCTCCACTGCCAATTCCTATCATGCATCGTGGCCCTATGACCCTGTAAGACCACCATCAGCTAACCCACCTTGTTATCACTAAAAGCCTTCCCAACTGGCTTCCACGGTTGCGACCTACACCTCTATCTGAACATCTGGAAGAAATCCATCCCCTAGTCTAATGAAAAACTACTGGTCTGACTTCTGAACGAGGAGTCATAGAAGAACCTATGGAACCCACTACATGTGAGAAGATCTGACAGAAACGCTAGAGATAACCCATCCCTCTGCAAGATTGGCACTCCAATGGGTCCCTCGGGCAATGTGGCCCCGTATTCCCTCTCTTCCAATACTGGTAGCCGACCACATTTACACCAGAAGAATAATTCATCCTACTCGGATCTCCATGTGTGGACTCCCTATGGCGCTTCATGTTGTCAATTAGAGAGGAACCAGATCTGGATGCCGAGTATCCCCGGATCACAGCTCTAGAAGCCCTTAGATTTTGCTTCAGGATCAGCGCCTTGATGAAAAATAGAGGTGATGGAAGTCAAATTTAATATGTTCACCTGATATCGGATGTCATTACTAATATCATCCTCAATCCTCCTTTCAAGGAATTACTAATCCCCCCTTAAATGGGTGTGATGCATTGTAGTGTTGTGAAGCGAGAGGAATACTCCATAATTGAGAGAGTACCCTTTTCCAGACTCATGAACTCTTAAGCTCGATCAGACCTAAATGTCTCTTGGTAGAAGAAATAGTATAAGGCATGTTGTAACTCATCCCAATCCATAACCTTCTAGCATCCCGCATGTGAGATCAAATCCCAACATCTCTTGGAGGAATCTCATAGTGTATACATAGCGAGGTTCACCCTACTCTCTAGAGGCGTCTCCAGATTCATGATGATCCAAAGCATGGACTCTAACCATGATTCTAAAGCCTGAGGACCCCCATCCCTTGAGAATGTAAGAGGATGCTTTTGTTGAAAGACCCATGTCAAATCTTCTATAAACGGAGCATGAGGCGATACTCCTTAGTAGGTCAATGTGTACAACTCCTACATGGTGTGATCCCTTAATTTTTCATATGGACGTCTATCTTTTCCATCCCAGGTCGTGTAACACCCCATACACACTTAATGTTCTCAGAAGACATGGAATGTACTTGAATTGTTCTTCCCTGCCCGAGTTCTTCTACATGACATTACCCACATGGTTCATCTAGAGAGAGACTACATGGAGTGTTTTTTCCAGACACGGTGTGTACTAGAATGATCTTCACTGACCTGTGTTTTTAGTCACACGGTTGGTTTGATAGCTTACTCTATACAGTATGTTTGTTCCAAACATGGTGTGTACTAACTATAGATAATCCACCTGTGTCGTTAGTCACACGACCAGACACATGGCTCCTATGACGCGGCGTGCATGTCTGATATATGGTGTGTTCCTCCAAAGATTTCACATCCCCGTGTCTCTGATCACACCTCCATTTACAAGGTCATCAAATACACAACATGTATATAAAATAAACGCCTTGTACTTAAGAAAAAAAAGTTCCTTCCAAAACAGAAGGACACATTGCACGTATTCGGCAATACACACCATGCATTATGGGTTTTTGCAAACATTGAGCCTCAGAAACTACTCCAAAATCACATAAAATTCTGAAACAAACATCAAAGTGCCAAATTTTAAGCCGTGGGGGCCCATACTCCTCCCGAATGAATTCTTGTCATCATATTCATGTCATATTCAAGAAAACAAAAAAGAAATGATCCACCAAATTCCGATCCATGAGGGCCCGAAAAACTTCAATAATCAATGTTTGGCACTTATTTAAACAAGACCATACAAATTAGCAACACAATATCAAATATAGATAATTATATCATATAATCTATCCCAACTCATGCATATGTAGCAGAAAATCTATCACAAAAATATGTAACCAATAATTCCCCCTAAATGGAATGGCAGGAATGCATGACATATGATCTATACCTAAATAGAACCTCAATAACATCAACTATAACTACACAATACATGTGAATCACCCAACAGTGAAATCAAATCAACTATAATAATTTCCAAACAAGAAAAATCACAATATACGAGGTAAAATGGATTTTACCTATACACGTGGTAGCTACTCCCAGGATAATCGTATTAACAAGTACATAATCCTTCATAACTATAGCTATAGGATTTATAGAGTAATTCAAGATGAGAGAATTCATCGTATTCCACTTTGTAATGTCCATGTTCTGGGAGTTTCCTATTGGCGCCCCATACTCGGTTGGTCACATGGCCTCAAGAACATTTTCCCAAATGCCAGAGGCTGACGACTAGCAACGAGGTCCTTGGGTGTCATAGTGGGGAAACTATGCCCTCATTGGCATAGTAATGCAGTGGAAATAAATAGATGACAATAGAAAAAGTAGTAATAACAATGAAAAAGTAAACAACAGAAGACTGAAAGTAATAAACAACTGGGGGACTCATATATAATTGAGGCTTGATAAATATGTCTAGGAATGCAGTCAAAGAAGTCACAATGATGTAATATAGTACTAAACCAATGTACAAGGAAAACTAGTAAAAAACTCCAACAACATCGCAAGCCTAAACTTGGTCTCATTCTCTCTAGATCCACAACAATCAAGTACAAGAAGTAGAAGGGTGTTTTCCCTTATCTATACCTACAAAAATATAACCAGTTTGGGCCCAAAACCATGACCCAAATAGGGTGTGAGATGAGTCCCAGTAGGAAACCACCCAAAGTTATATTCCAAACAGTCAGTGAATATATATTGGAGGCAATAAGAAAAATGAATCAGTAAATAAGGAAGTACTCAAAAATAAACAATCCTATAGTTTCAATTGCATTCAGTTTCTTATATCATGTAATGAGAATTCAAACACATGTTACCCTCTGGGATGTACTCATAGCCTAACCCCTCTGGTTCAAATAGTCATAGAAAAGAAAACCTCTAGGATGTACTCACAGTTTTACCCCTCTCATTAATCATTATCAAAGACATTCCGAGGAAGAACTCACTTTCAATTCCCCATGTGGTATTTTATCGGTAACTTGAGAAACTCTCGGGATGCACTCAGCATCCAATTCCAAATGTGTTCTTGAAACGAGGATCTATAGACACTCTGAGAGAGCACTCACATCCATAACCCCTATTGTCTCACAATGTGAAAAGTAAACAGACACTACAGGGAATCCCTCAATGTCCATTCCCCCTATGGGCTACTACACCAGGGTCCCATGGCTCTATGTAAGTCAATTGTACATGAAAATTTTCATTAGAAAAAGTAATCCTTATGAACTACATGGATAATAGCTTCCATGAAATACTTAACTAAACAACTACAAGCATGTAATGTCACCAGATAAATCACTACTTCATAAAAACACTAGGCATAGAAAGAAACCATCATAGTAGGAAATACTAGACAAAATATTCAATATCAAATAAGACATGGGAAAACACCTCCATAGCATGTAAAAATAACCATATTTACAAATAGGAGTCCTAAATCAAGAAGAAGAACATAGTAGGAATCAACAGGGTTAAAATCCCTTAACATAGAAGACCCTAAACTAGGGTGTTGGTAAAATTTTCACATATAATTCAATGGCTCACTACTGAAAGGCATAAACAACCAACCTTGAATTTTTATGATCGATTTAATTGAATCCCATCCTTTTAATCGGACTACAATTCCATAGATCTATAAACACGTCTAAGACGCTCATCCACGAATATCTCACAAGAGGGGAGATATCATGAAAGGAGGCTCTAGGTGAAGGGAGAACTCACCATGGTGATTACAATGTAATAAAAGGTGGTTGACTCAGAGAATAGATGATGTTTAGGGTGATCAAAGAAGAATCATCTTCTTCGATTGCTCCTAGATGAGACGAACTAAGTAGAAGGAATTTCTTCCAATTAGATGCATCCACAGTCCGATTTAACAAATAAAAACAAAAATACATGGCATCTATTTTAAAAGTACATGGTGTGTATATGCGTCTACTAGGCCCCACTTTAGGAGGTCCCTAGGACACCCCATATGGCCATGTACTCGGCCATTACAAGGAAAATACACAGTCACCCGAGGAAACCAATTATACAGCATGTACTCTAAAGTACATGCCATGTACTCCATAAATTTCTTGACTATCCTATTTTACTCAAAAAAACTGTGAAAGAAAACTCATTCCTTAAAATAAGGTCTAGGTTCTTACATATTTTCGGCCATAAGAGGTGGAAATGGAGAAACAAATGGCTGTGGTTCGAGAAGCATTGTCTTCTACACACACGAATTATGATTTCATAATACATTTTATGGAAGTGAATATGGTTGGAGATTTGGATCTTATAAATAAAATATAAAAATATATGGAATATATTTAGTTAATTAAGTAATTAATGTTTAAAAAAATAGAAAATGTGGTATAATATTTAAAATTTAGACACTAATTGAAAAAAATTACGTATTCTTAAGGTATCCTCAATATGTTTCAATTAAAGAATTCTAAGGTTGCACAGGGGAATTTTTTTTCATGAAATTGGTAAGAAATGGCAGCACCAAAATAATTTTATAGTGAGAAGAATATGGCAGTGTGTGTGGACATTTATTATTGGAGGGAGTGGAACCATTGTAATTTCATGAATAATTGAGCACGAAGAACGTTTTATATGTCACTAAGACCCAATAATGTTCCATTATCAAAATTAGAATGTATAATTTCTCAATATAGTAATAAATTGTCTAATTAAAAAGGTTTTCAAAATTAATACTCCTTATATTCTATTTTAAACCTCTAACTAATATTTTTGAAAATAATCAATATAACTAATTTTAACAATTGTCACTAATAAATATGTTTAAAAAATCAATTTTACATTATTTAAAATTATAATATTTATTTATCCAAAATATGGAATTATTATCAACATATTTAGTCAACTTAATTAGAAAAAATTTCATTACAGTTAACCCCATAGAACTGATGTGTGATAAGGTTTTTAAACTGAAAATGTTAAAAACTTTGAACGATTTTTATATATAAATTAAATATTAAAATGATTCTAATGAACTAAAATATAATAATTGTTTTAAAATGGAACAAAATTCTACATGAAACACAATTAAATATATAATTTAACTTATCAAATAATTTAATCAAAAATGCATCATTCAATAAAAATTCTGTATTTTTCAATATTCATAAAAAATTAAACATTTATGAATATTAATAAAAAATAATCATAAAAAATGTATTATATCATGAATTAAAAAATAATTTTTCCCAGAATTATTTTCTGAATGTGATAAAAATTAATTTTAAAATGACTACACAAAGCAATACTAAACCATTTATTAGGAAAATACAGTTTTTAAAATTAATGTCCATCATTTAAATAATAATGATTATAATTTTTAATCAATAGATAACCATTAAATGTGAAATATATATATATATATATATTCCTAAAATATTTAATCTTATTATTTCCCTCCATCCAACAGCTAAATAATTACTATCATATTAAATAAAAATAGAAATAGTATATTATTGTTTAATAAAGTTAGACCTCTGAAAAACATAATCCATGAAAGAAACGAAGCATTTTGAATATTGTAATATATTAAAAAAATTAATTTTAGTATAAAATAAATATATTTTATTTTACTGTGGTGTTATAATATATTCTAAAGAAAGATTTTCATGTCACATATGAAATTTAATAAAATCATATTCCTGTATAATTTTGTGTTTTTAAATTATCCTTACCCTAAATGAATTCCTTTAACGAAATTTTAACTTAATCTCAGTAATAAATGATTTTATATTTGAAAATAACATTACTGAAATCCCACATCTTTATAAGGTTTGGTAAAACATATTCATAATAAGAGAGAATGGGAAGTACAAAGTACAATTAGAATAACACATAACTAGTTTACTATAATGGATATCATTTGTGGCATGTGAAGTTATGGACATGGAAGAAAATAATAAGTATTTAAAGAGAGTGTCAATGTTCATTGATTGAAATAAAGATAATGATCAATGTAATTTTATTGATCTCAAAACTATAAACCTATGATGATTTAAAAGGCTATATGAATTAACAAATATGAATGTAATAATATAACAATTTATTTATTTCAAGATGTTTTTTTGAATGATAAGGAATTCATTTTCTGGATAAGTATATAATGAAATAAATATACTTGATAAATTTTTATAAATTAGAAACAAATTTATGGTTGTTCTTTTATCACTTACTCTAGTAAATTAATATCAAAAAATAATTTTTTTTATTCTAAAAAGTACTAAAATCTAAATTCATTGGATCATAAGATCCACAAATGATTGAAATGTCATTCTATATTTTTCAAAATATTTTTTGATGTTAATATGGTTTGAGAAATTTATCTAACAGAATAACCTCTATAAATGAAATGTAACATAGTAGTTTCATCATTGATATTTAATTTTTAAATATTTTAAATAATGATATGTTAACCCCAACATCATTTTCTCCATTGCTAGGTGAAAAACCATTATTAACCTCATGTTATTGGTTCATGTCCCTCATCTTTGCTAAACACAATGGGTTATCACATGAAATACATATTTTCCTTTTTCTAAAATAAATAAATAAAATATATACATTATTCAAAAAATATTTATAATGGACATCCTTAAAAAAAAGTAATAATTAAATAAACTTTTTACTGTGGTTTTCAATGAAGAATATTTTTTATTAGGTCTGATGATCATGGATGAATAGAATTAAAATTCCATTAATGGTCATATTAACCCTAATATTTATCAATAGCTTTAACCATATTATTATAAAATGTAATGGAATTATTCCTCTACTAAATATAACTCTAAAACCTATATAAAAACAACAGTTTGTATTAATGTAAATGTTATAAAAAATATCTTTATCATTGGAGTTTTCCTACTACAAATTTTTTCAAATTGGGTATTTATGAATTTGATCTTATGGTCAATGTTAAAATAATAATCCCATAATTTTATTCAAAACTCAAAATTTAATTAAGACACATTTTCATCTGATGTTTATCACAAACCATAAATTTCTCATAATTGATATCACTAAACTACCAATGTTAAAAATACATCCCTAATATAATTCATTAATACCTATACGTAAATAAATAATCTAATTTATTTATTCAATTAGATTTACATGGTCAAGGTCTTAATATAATTGATTCATTCCATTATATATTCAAATTCTTCATAATGGTTTGTAAAGGAATTCTGAATTATTCTAACAATATACCTTAGCAGTATCAAACCAGGTTCTTAGAAAGGCCCTTCATCATGTACCAAGTAACACTCAATTCAATCCCGATTGTCCCATATTAGAGTAATAACACTAAGGTACATATATTCTAGAACAAATCCCACTTTATTATCCAAAAGGGGATGTTTTGAAAAAAAAACCACATAATATCGACCTTACCAAATCATTATGACATTCTTCTATAATTATCATCAGTGACTGTGTTAGAGTTATCTTACCAAATATATGTTTTAAAAAATTTAATATTGATGGATTTTACTATACCTTCAATTATACCAACTGTAGAGAACCCAACCCCATTTTCGAATATCTTATTCTATTATTCATTACATTGGCATAAGATATGTCGAAATATATCACAATATATCGAATAGTCTAGTAGTATTGGAGATCTAAAAAAATAAATGTTTCTTAAATTATGTTTTAATGCACAAAATTCTATTTTTGATTAAGTTAAGAATACATTTATTCTCTCTAGAAAATATTTTCATATTAGTCTTATTATATGTCATGGAATCTTAATGAAAGGAATCAAAATAATTGTGATCTAAATTTCTCATTATGGGTTATGATCAGTTAAAACATTAATGAATCAATATTAAAAATCCATATTAAAAGGTAATTACTAAAAAGATAATCACTATAATCAATAAAATTAGAAGTAAGTTCATTCCAAGATAATATATATGTAAAAATATCATGGTGGATAATTAGTATGGAATGGTAAATGACTAAAATATATTTCATTTAATCAATAACATGAATATGATAAACTGAAATGTTATAATAAATATAGAAAGGTAAATAAATGAAAACACTTGTAATTTTCTCAATGAAATGATAATGAATTGAATATAAAGATAATTTCATCAAACAATTTCGTAGATATAAATAAATGATTACTAAATTATGGAAATTCATAATTAATTGATACTATATTTCTATGTTATATGATACCTTTACCATCAATACCTTTCACTAGATGTTTTAGAAAGAACTAGTTAAAAAAACTTTAACTTCGACTATCTAAATGTTTCGTCCCATGATACTACCATTCCATAGAGGGGATATCTATAACTGGTCCCTACCTATGTCAAACGTGTCTAAATATTTCTTAGATGTTGAATAATCATTTCAATTCATAAATAATGGTCATCATCAAATATATATGTTTAGTATAGGATATTGATTTATCAATATAGACCTAGTTAATTAGATAACATTAAAAGTGAACACTATATATAAAAAAGGAACATGTTCTAGGAAATAACAATTTATTTGATAAATAATCTTGATATATTGGGGAAATTTAATGGATATCAAAAAGTGGATAATTTATATCGTATTTAATAACAACAAAAATAAATCTTTGATATCAATTGAAGTAATTTCCTTATTATAAATGATTATAATCCATCTAGAATAATAATGAAATGGTATTAAGATATACCTATTATAATATGGAAAATAGGAATATATATTTTATTAATAGAAATAAAATAAAAATATCATAAAAACAATCTAGTGTAAAATGTCATTTTCCTTTTGAAAAGTATAATGAAAGTGATATTCATTTAAAATCGCTTTTAAAAAAATTACTTCAAAAATATTCTCATAAAATTGAAAAGGACCTATATATGAAATGTTATACATGATGGTGGGTAATTATATATATTCCACAAATGTAAAAAATAAAATTCATTTTGGACTATAAAATTTATATTAAAGTTCTAAGTTTAAAAAATGATTAGAAGATAATATTTACATTTTTACTAAAAAGAAATTGTTCAATTTTATGGAAACAAAATAAAATTCACTTGAATTTGTTTTAAATGATTTTAAATGATTGAAAATTATTTTGAATAATATTTTAAAAATATTTATAAAACAATTTTTTATTTATTTAAAATATTTTTTTCCTGAAAATATATTTTCCTCTTAAGAGTGAAATGAAGATGGATTTTACTAAAAAATTATAAAATACTATGTAATAACGATTGAAAAAATGTAAATATTACATAAAATTATCATTAATAACATGTTTTAATGAAAAATAATGATTTTATTCTTCAATGATATAAAAATTTAAATTAATTTAAATTCATGAATAAAGAGTCCCGGTTAGAATGAGATTGTGAAATAAACCCCAATAATAACTATAATGTTAAAGGGATAATTAATTAATTAATTGATTATTTTTATAAATATTAAATCCACATAAGAATACATATATAAAAAATTCCTTAAACACATAATCATAAGATGTCAATGATAATAAAGAAGTAATATAACTGTTAACATTATGTAGAAATACTGTTAGATGAAATAAAAAAAAATAAATCATAAAATATGATTAATAAATATTAATTTAGTAGATAACATGTTATAATTCAATATATACACCATATAAATCAATTAAAAGAACAACGATGAAATATTCCTCAATGAAACAAAATTTAGATGAAATCCCATTCATAATGCTTCATTTTGGATGTATTGGATTTAACCTACTATATTATGGTTTTAATCAAATAAATATTTTATTATAGCACCATATCTAAATTTATATTATCACATATGATCCTTTTATGAAATATTATCACCCATTAATTAACAATCATTCATTATATTTTTTGTTTCAGGTGTTAATCACAATGTTTCTCATTCGTAATCTATTATGAAATATCTATTTATTGCACATATTATAGAGTTCAATGATCTCAAGAAAAAACATCCAAAATTAATTACCATATTATTTTATCAATTATAATTTTTCAAACAATCTTGAATGATCAATAATAAAAATGATGAATCTTTACGACCATTGAGATGGTAGGGCTTACATAGGTATGTGTAATGTTTACCTTTTCACTGACCATTATGGAAAATAGTTAAGTAATATTTTACCACTATAGAATGATGATAATATCACAAATATAATATCGAAAACATATATATATCAAAATTTTTATGATGATAATGATAGAGTCACATCGCTTTGTGATGGTGGTAGTCCACACATACACGAACTATGTTATCATCATTACATGTGTGTAAATGAAATAAATAAAAAAGATTAATTTCATCATTCCAAAATAATTAAAATTATATGAGTATAATTATTATGTTATGATTATAAAATTTAATCATTAATTTTATATTTATAAACTTCCATGAGTTGTTTTAGTGAAATACAAATCACATCCCTTCAAAATGCATTAGTTTTTCATACACATGAGTGACACTATCATGTATCCTATGAAATGGATGTCAAAAATAAATACTGGATATAATGACTCTATAAAAATAAATATTTTATAAAGATAATATATATTGTTTATATCTTTTATCATAAAAAATATTTATAGGTGGAAATAAAAAAATTAATGACATCGATTCATGAGGCGGTAGATCTCTGTACACAAGAATGATGATTTCATAACCCATTTGATGAAATTGGATATGGTTTTAGTTCATGAAAATATAATTAAAAAATACAAATATATTTGAGGGAATTTTTTTTATAAAATCACATTTTAGTAAAAAAAATTAAGGATGTGGATAACGAAATAAAATAAATATGATCATTTAAGGGAATTACATATACTTTGGTTATCCTCTAAAGGCTTGAATTACAACTTTCAATGGTTTGTTTTTTAAACAAAATAAGGATTATAACATGAGTTGAATGCATTTTGGGATTGAATTAGGAATTTTTTTATAATAAAAATTATTTTTATGATTTGAATAATATGAGATAGGGGTGACCTTTTGAAAGTGGGGTGAGTGGAACACCTATAATGTTTTGAAGTAGTGAATTATATCAATATTATTTTCATGTCACTAGGCCAAAATAATTTTCTATTATGTATAATAAAAATAATAGTTTGAAAATATATCCATAAAATTGGTTTTTGAATCGTTTTGAGACATTTTTATGCCATATAATCTATGATTAACCAATAAGAAGAAAAACGTGGCCTTAATTACTATAATTAATTTTTAATGTTTTCAGAAATATATTTTTATAAAAATAAAAATTTAATTATTATTAATTTTAATTTAGGATGAATAAATAATTTAATCCATTTTCACAAATTCAACCAAAAAATGTGTTAATATTTATTTAAAATTAATCCCATAGATTTGAAAATAGAGCAGGTTTTTAAAATAAAAAATGTTCAAATTTTTACAAATCATTTATACCCGAATTCAATATGAAAAATATTCCTAAAAAATTGGAATAATATATTTTTTTAACAAATTCTATTTTAAAAATAATTAAAAGTATAATTTATCATTAAATATAATTTAAATGAATTTTTAGTTGTTAATTAAAATATAGTAATTTTCCTAATTCATCAAAAAATGATACTTCTTAGAATCATTACAAAAAATTAACCCTCATTTTATTTTGGTTTGAGAATTTTAAAATTGATTTTTATTTTTGTAAAATTAATTTTCAAAACGTTTTAATAATTAATTATAAATTAATTCATGTATGAATGACTAAATTGTTTTTAGGAAAATATTTTTTCTTCTGAATACATTTCTATTTCATTTAGATAAGTTATATTATTAATAAAAATCAATAAATAACCAATAAAGGTGTATAAAATATATATTTTCATAATGTATTTAATCATATTATTTCACACAATTCAAATGGCTATGCAATAACAATCCTTTAAATAATCATATTAATAGTATATTGGTGTTTAATAAAAATCGGTCTTGCATATAATGCAATATGTAGTAAAAAAAGACTTGCGTATATCATACACTCTCAAAGAAAATAAATATATTTTAAATGAAATATATTTTTTATATTTATGTGTTATATTCTCTTTTAGTTTTTATTTTTCATGTTAGATATGCTATTGAATAAAATGGTATCATTTTATAATTTATTGTTGAAACATTCTTCAGGATAATTTGGACTTAAATAGCTTCCAATCCAAAACCTTTGGTCAATAAATAATATTTATATTTGTGAGTATAAAAATATAATGTAACATATTACAAAAAAAAATCAATATTACTGATGAACACAAAATCAACATTGAAATAAATGAAAAAACTAAATATTCTTATTCATCACTAGGCATGTCAATCCCATTCTCAATAACATATCCATCACTATTAAAATAAAAATTAATCAATAAATATCTACTCAATTTATAATAATAATTTGAAGAGAATATTTTTAACCATATTCCAACCAAATATTACACTATGAAATACTATATCATTATGGAACGTAATTTCCACAGAATAAATATCATTGAGGGATACAATATGAACATATGATGTATAGTATCCCATATGTAATATTTGGTTTCAGTAGATGACCACACAATATAAAATATTTTTTTGTGTTAACATTCATTCCAATACAGCTCGAAATTTTGATTTTTTAAAATATATATCGTGGGTTAAAATAGTTCAAATATATAATACACCATCAAATATATTCAAAATAATGAAATATTTATTTGTAAACTCACAAATAACAAAAATCAGGTCCCATTTCTTCACATACACAAAATAACAATTCCAATATCTATCAAAAAATTAAATTTATAAAATTTTATTGGTAATAAAACTCAATTTTCACAAATTAAAGTTGTACACCAATTTAACAACATGGTTACCATATAATTGGAATTATAATAAATTAATAATTATGTAATATCTATCCCTATATCCCACGGATGTAACTACATCCACATTCACATATTGTATCATGATTAGATCCTTTTATAAAATTCTCTATATCTTGAATTTCATCACCCAATCAACTAGATTACAAATACATAATCAAATTATGTTTTCAAAATTAAACATTATGGTCACTATATCTTAATTCTATATCTAATCATTAGTTAAAAATTCCATATTCATTATCATCTCCTACAATAGAACATCTAAATATAATCTTATCTCCAACAAAAATCTGATTATAATAGTATACATTATATAGTTAGAACTGTAGTATATTGTTGGTAATTAATTTAAAATAAAATATATTAAATAGTCTAAATTATATTATATTATTTACCAATATTAAATATGATGGTGATTATATAATATAATTTTAAAATTTAAAATTTCAATAAAATATATCGATCAAATTAAAAACTCAATCTCAACCCTCTTCATCATAACTGGAAAAATATTTAATATGTCCTCATATAAATACTAAATCCTGATAAATCTAAAATAATCAATAATAATATGTTAATGACGTTTTCTTGAAATAATATCATAATATATAGTAAAAAAATATTAGTTTTTAAAGGAAATTTAGAAGGATAATTTCTCACCAAGGCCTGATAAAAAATAAACTAAATTTCTAAATTTTTCAATACATATATTTATATTATTACAACCATTGTTAAATATATCAATAATATTTAATTATCCAGGAATATATCCTATATATATGTCGAGTCAATTCCAAGGGTTTGGAGGCAACATTTGTGAAAATATAGTGGATTCAAGTGGTTTTTAATATATTAAAATTTATTTCTCAAACACCACTAACTATATAGGACAAAAACCGGGTATTGAAATTTATTAAACAATAATACAAAAATATTAGTATAATTCACCTTTTAGGTAATGAGATATAATTTTCCAAATTAAACTTTTTTTAATATTATCGTAGAAAAATATATTTCCATTAATTAATTTGTGTTTAATTATTTTTAAAAACAATATTTTTATGATACCATGACCTGTCACATTTTAATTTTTTATCTAGGATAATAAAATATATCATATTAAAAGAATGTTTAAAATCATTAAAATAAATCCATGTAATTTATCTCTATCAAATTATCGATTAGTTATACCTCAAAACAAACCCATGAATAAATTTACTTCTATATACACCATTAAATGATCATAAAAACCATGAAATGTATATAAATACATGTTATCATAAAACACAATTAGCATATTCCTCCTATTTCTAAAAAAATAATTGGAAATATTAACTTATAAAAATAAAAATGATTATCACGAACTATTAGAAGAATAACTTCCCATTGTAATAGATATACTATGAGGGGATGAGGTGAATGATGGTATGAAAAATCCTTCTAATTTAAAAAAATATAATCCGATAGAATCTATTTTACAAAAAACATTTTTGACTTCATGAATAGTATAATAGTGTTTAATCACTATTTATAATGATGATTTAGTTTATATACCCATTATATTTATTAAAGATAAAATTTATTTAGGGATCAATTAAATAATACAAAGAAATATTCCTTGAATATAATATTCAAATAATTATAAAATACATAATAGTTTTCTGGGCTCAGCCACACTCATATATATTTAATGATCATATTACAATAATGTGATGACCATCTAAAGAAAATTATTTTTTGGGTTTTGGAAAACTCATTTCCGGGAATCGGTCACACACTTTAATACCAATTAAGGATTGTTCATTACCACTCAATGTGTTCCCGTTAATTTATATATTAATGAATACAAATATTACATCGAAAATAACTTATAGTTGACTATAATATAAGGACATGAGAGTATCATTTAATAGAAGAATCTATATTTCTTACTTCTATTGAATCCTCAAAAAATATTTGTTAGTTTTTTACATTAGAAAATAATATTTCCCTCTTCGAATTATCACTGTATTATATAGTGTGTTGTATTCTTACCAGATAAACATCATTTTAGCTTTCAAGACTCCATATATAATTATTTGAAAAATTGAATTTGTTATCATCTCACACACATGGGATTCCGACCTTAAGTCGTATTATCATTGGTCTTGTTTAGATAATACAACTGAAGAAATTAGAGTGGGGGTGTTGACCTAAGATGCATTTTTTGGATCATTACATTCCTGTTGCATAATTTAACAAAGGAGGATGCATTATGGTTCTATCTATGGGATAATTTCATTAGGAAATAACATATACCATCTCTTATTTTTTTTACTGTCCTTCTATAATGGATCGTACTTTTTATATATAAATATTAAATTTTATTAAATGAATATTCATTATAGAATATTATGATCTATTCCAAAATAATAAATATTCATGTGTATTTTGATACATTGATGCATAAAAAATGGATACATTATATATCAACATAATACACCACATAGTTCACCGTAACCAGTACCCTTCATTGACATACCAAACATGAAAATGTGAATTCATATCATAGGAAAAGAAAATATAAGTAAGGGTGAGAACAATGATTCAGTAATGGATAACATGGGAGATATCAAAGATTGTATAATAATAAGATGATCATGATGGTATTATAATAACATATTAACATTTCATGACCATACCCATCAAATAAAATATTATAAAAAAGATACATTGTCAAAAATATGGTAGTTCATAATCCATGAATCATAAATTAATAATAGACCATGAGAAATAGGAGAATAACATTACTGTAGTAAATTTTATTATAACATAAAAAATGAATATAAATCAATTTCTTTAGTTGAGTCTCACTCCCCCGATTTTAAAGTATATTTGGCTCACATCCGATTCTATAAAGCCTTTTATCATGGTTTACTCCAATGACTATCATTCTAGATAATTTGATATACTGAATCGGGATCACTCCACATTATTGTCTTTATTATCTCATGAAAATTCCATTTTACCAAATTAATTGGATGAATATTTAATAATGGGACCATGTTTTACATAATAATAATTCATTAAAAAAATTCCACTAGATTAGAAAAAATTTCTCTTATAAACAAATCATAACCAATGGAATGAAAATAAGATTCATTAATATTACAAAATTTTATCATATAAAATTCCATGTAAAAATATATATATTTTTATCATCTCATAATTATAATTAAAACCCATCCATAGAAATAATAATGATTGTATCATTGGATCAAATCCCCAGTAATGAATATGTATCATGGAAACATGTAATTATAATGAGCTAATCTTTTATAAAAAAATTTCTTTTGTGATTATGTTAAATTACGTATTATGTATTGTTGTTAAAGAAAAAAGATTCTATTAGTTGATTTTATTATATATTATTTTATTTTAAACACCTTTAATAATAGTTACTATTGATAATATAAACTTATAATAGTGATAATATGATTATTATAAAGGAAGGGTTTTGAGAAATCTACTTGACATATGCAAAGGAAATAACTTCCTTAAGTAGTAGGGTCATACCCTATAAAGAGCATTTATCAAAAATTTACATTGAGATAGAATCACTGGGTTATGACCTTGGCCAATACTTGTATAATATCTAACCACTACAACATGAGAGAGACCATTTATTATAGAATTTCACTGTCGATGATATCACAACCCAAAAAATTTACGTAGAACAACCCCCTGAAAATCTCCCCATGACTCACATTAACAATATGGTCTTTACTAGTGTAATAAAGGGATACGTCTCATGACATTAATTATATTATTATGTATATTTTTTTGAATGATGAATATATTTAGTTCTTATTAACATTAATTTTTTAATGATTTTGATTTGGAGACGATAATGAAAAAATTGTATTTTTATTTTAATATATATTGTAAGTAAGGTATTAATTTTGTATGAAATCATGAAATATTAAAATAAATTCTAATGTAGTAATTAATACAATTAAACAATTTTTATTATATATAAATGATAATACAATTTCTATTACATCTAATGTAATTTTTTATACGGGTTCAAAAATTATTATTATAAAAGATACCATCATTTCCCAATATATAATTATTTATTTTTTGAAAAGTTAAATTCACATATTTAGAAAATTATGTTTATGAAGTAAATATTATTTTACAAATTATACTATTTAAATTATCATATAGTGTATTTTTCATTATTTTTGGAGATGGTCTTGTTTTTTAGTAATAATTTAATATAGTATACATATATTATTTGTATTATGACATCATAATTCCCCAGTAGTGATGTAATAAATAATATAAAGGGTATATATGATGAAATATATTATAAACAATAAAATAATTTAATATTATGGTTGTTTTATTAATTTTATAAAGCATTTATGAATCCTCAAAAACCTATATTATATATTATGATTTAAAAAATATTTCTTTTTAAACATTACACACTTCAACATCTGTGAGGATATTATTTTATTTATCTTCGGCCATGGAATTATAAAATAATTTAAACCACTCCAATTTTGAATTATCCTTGGGAAAAACTATGGGTAGGATTTTTTGTTTTGATTACATTATTATATTGATTCAAAACCCCATTTTTGAGAAATAATAAAGAATAACCATATCTATTTCTATATAAACCCACCCATTATCCACTTTATCTCCGCATAATTAACTTGAGAATATCATAAAAATGTTATTAAGTACATAGAGTCCTCAAAAGGTTCCACCAATCTCTTAATAATATCCTACCATGTTTTTTGAATCATAATTTGAAGGTGTGGAACCTCTCTCTCTCTTACCTTGGATTCATGCACCTTCTATTTATTTAGCCAATGTAAATCTTAATTTTTATTGAATTAATGACTTTATAAATATCCATACACAAAAAAAATTTAAGTTATATAATTGATATATCACTAATCCCAAGTCATTATATTATTTAACTATGTCGTTACTATTCATTAATTTATTAAGGGATTCATTCCATCCATTCTTTATTCAAACATCATCTTCTTTTTGATCATTTTATTTCTGAATAATAATTCTGGGAGATGTTTTTATACATATATATAACTATAAATATTAATTACACGATATGATAGATCCAATTATCTCTCATTCAGTCATTTTTTGAATATTTACGTATTTCCATTATATTACTTAAATTTCGCACCAATTGTTTCATGCCAAAACATCGTACTCTGAATACCATGGCTATTTACACAAAATGATATTCACCTAAACATACCAATATATTATTTATTGGGTAAATCTGTGAATGTATTCAAAACATCATGATATTAGAATTGAATGTTGTGAAATATGATATTTATTGAATGATCTATATGGGACACTAGTATATTTAAATGATATGAAAGCAATGGGTTAACTCTAAATTATATAGTGCTCTAATGAATTTGTAATGTTTTAGAATAATGATACATAATATATGTTATTAGTAACTAAAAATAATTATTTATGGTACTTTTGAACCATTTTATAGCTTCTAGGATGTTATCCTATTACTATATTTATGATTTCATGTTTAATGTTAGTATTTTTCTAATTTTCCCTCTATGTTATCATTATATACCATGAAACATTTTTTATGTTTATGATAATGACCTATTTTATGTAACATTTAAATTATTATTTTCAATCATGTAATACTTTATTCATGTTATTCCATTTTTATTTCCATAATAGGATTTATATCCAAACCCTTTCTTATGAATTGCCCCATATTAACCCGTGTAATTTTAGGAGTGATAGAATATAATGAGCCTGATAAGGATTTTTTTAACAATGCGGTTCTAATAAGTATTTTTAATTTTTAATACGATTTACCAAATTTCCCAAATACATCGGACTTATTGTTCTTTTGGACTGTAATATGTGCGTTCTTATATAATAAATAATAAATTATTTTTTAATGATGAAATGGGTTTCAATGTTTTTCATCACAAAGTGTTTTAGTTATTTTTTGGATTAGTGTTGGAAAAATCTATTGAAACCCTTGAGGATAAGACTAAAAATTAGAATACTTATGTAAATTATAGGAATTTATATGATTGCATTTCTTTCATGAAAATAAATCTCACTCTAGATACTACATATGGATGCTGCTTAGGAACATATATTCCTTGGGGTAACACCAAAATTTATTATTGAGCTAGACTTTATTAGGAAGCGGTGCAAGAAAATGGGCCTTACTATACCACATAGTTTGATACTCTTGGGGAAATTTTTTAATAAAATTACAATCCCATTATGAACCATTAATAAGTGAATAAAATGATCATATAACAGTCTATGTCAGAAAATACATCATGTATAATAAAAATTGAACCCTATAAGCATATTATTATAAAGAAATACATGTCATTTTTATGTATACATTTTATTTTATTGGATTTCTATTATGTGTGTAATAATATAAGTTACTTATCAATAATTATTTCTTCTACAAGATGGCGGGAATTTGGAGGAACTATGTAAACAACCACTATGAAGGGAAATCTTATGACATCCCAAATGAGATGCCCAACCCAATAGTAGATGGAATCATGTATGTTGTGATAAAACTATCTTAGTTTAAACAGGTTCCTAATACAAATATCTATCATGATGGATCCGAAAAATACCACTAAAAAAGAAAAAGCTATAATTTAGACCAATATATGATAAATTCCTACAAATTATAGTAGATCATTTAATCCCCTAGTTGTTGAATAATCGATCCATTACGTAGATTTAATAATCCTCATATTTTAATGTTCCAAGAAATATATGGTTATACTGGATTTTTATCATATGGGGGGAGAAGCTTATCTGTGGTGGACATTGATAATGAATGAGTAGTTTGAGGAAGATGTAAAAGTGATAGTGTGGACAATATTTTTGAAAATGCATATCGAAAAATAATTTCCCCTTACTCTTCAACATAAAATTGAGCGTGATTTACTTTTACTAAAGAAAAAATATAATGAATCCATCTTGGTGTATAAAGATAAATTCATTTTACTTGCATGATATTCCAATACATTTTCCATTACCCTTTAATGAATATTTTACTGCTTATTTGTTTGTCTATGAAAACCTTCATAAATCTGTGGTTGTTAGATAATTTCAAATCAATGATTAAATAGTTCTATGTGACAAAAATTTGAAATTGAGATAATTAAATTACAAAAAAGTTATATAGATAGGAAGCATAAAATAGATTTTAATTCTTGTGGTTCAATGGATAAATCAAATATTTGTAATGACTATCAATATCTCTCTTGTCAAAATTAGGGAATAAATCAACTCAAAAATTTAGAAAATGGGATGAAGAAATTATTTAGATAGAAGTAAGGTAACCTAGAATGTGATTTCTAGTGGTAGGAATACATAAAAGTAATTTATTATAGGAAATCTACAGTAATACCGCTTCTAATTTCTTAATGTTTCATCTACAAGGAACAAGGTTACATTTCATTGCAATGCACTATGCCAAAGCATTGGTGGAGACAATCAACACCAGCAACCTTCAACATAGTATAGTTGAGAATATTCTACAAAACCATAAAAGTGGATAATGAAAATGATGTGGTAGAAGGTATTCTAGTTATACATTCATGATAAGGGAAGATACTTTTTTATTCTTATTCTACACATTCCATTGCATCATGAATTTTTTGGAGAAATATTTAAAAACCTCAACAAATAATTATATTAAATCGTTAATGGATAATTGAAAATGGGCCAATTATTTAATCAATTGTATATAGATCCTCCCCAATATATTTTTTTACGATAAAAATAATAAAATATCTTATGATACAACCTTTAGTTAAATTTTATTCTATTATAGGTATGGATTGGATTTCCTATCATGGAGAAAAAATATTTTATATGAGAAGGAAATCATTATCTGTATTGTGAATCACCCCCAATTATATAAAATCTATGAAGAAGAATAAATCTTATTTAAAATCAACATATCAAACATGGATATTATTTCCATATGAGTCATAATATCTAGATAAACTGATTTATTCAATGGAATATATAATCCTTGAAGTCATGTCTATTACGAGGAAATACACTAACGTGTTTCTTAAAACATTTCACCATCATTCTATTATCAGAGAAGATGAAAATTAAATCAATATAAAACCAAGGGATTATTAGATATCTAAGAGTCCATAATGTTGGAAAATTGAAAAACAGAATGTGATAATTAAAATATTATTAGAGAATTTGGATAAAGGGTTCATACTACCATGTTCTTCACCATACAGTTCTCTATTCCTCTCCATCAAGGAGAAGGTTTTGTCAAGGGACCTTTTAATTCATTTTCATGTTCTCAACAAGAGAAAAATAATAAAAATCCATCCTCTTACAGATATTGTTGAATTTATTAATCATATATGTGGATATCAATACTTCTCCAAGGTTGATCTTTAGTTGGGGTATTTTTATTTGAGGGTTAAGAATGACAATAACCCCCTTACTTCTTTCTATTCAATGGATGTTGTAATAAGTTCATAGGTACTAAATTTGGAATATCTATTGCTCCTATAATATTTATGGACATGATGAATAGATTATGTATAGATTAATTCAAATATATTATAGTAGTATTTGCAGAAGGTATTCTAATGTATTTCAAAATCATTTAGAAGTATGAGGAGCATCTAATCAGTATGATAAACAGATTACTAATGAATAATTATGCATAGAATAAAAATTTTGTGTTTTTTGGAGAAGAAAGAATCATTCACGATTCAAATTTTATTAAGTAATCACCCAAAAATATAGGCATTTTATGGATGGTCACACCTATATACTATGATGTGTTTATGTAATTTCTTTGTGTTAATTGGAAACTATCGTTGATTGATGATAAATTTCTCATTACTTGTAAACACTATAAAAATGTTAACATGCAAGTCTTTTTTATTTTGAATCATAATTGTGAATAGTGCATCAAGAAGTAGAAAAAATAATTATCAATGTACATATACCTACGCTAACTACAAGTGGTTAAATTTTCATGCTATACAATGATTCTTAGAAGAAGGGATTTTTCTATTTACTAATAATTAAAGATAAATTATATATTATAGTATATAACAATTTAATTTTCATGAACAAAATTACCCAAGGCATGATCGAACGATTTCTACAGTAATCTACAATTTGAAAATATGGTGTCATTATATATATGGGAGATTTGTGAAATATATAGGGATCATAAGATCCTAAAGTATATATTTATAGAGAAATAGATAAATATTATCCAATGAATATTGTCATAGGTGATTGAGGTCTATAAATAATCAATACACTACCATCATGAGAAATTTCTGTATTGGTAGATGATATTTGTATAAAGGATCCAGAAAGTTTCTCATTTATGAGAATTAAGAAGGATCCAATCTTCATAGTGATAAAAATGATGGAGAAGGGAATTATAAAGGAAGGAACATCATCCATACTTCTAGAAACGATTTTTTATCCTTCACATAATAGTTTCAAAAAGAGATTGTGTGGAAATTCATAAGAAGTTGGAAGCTATTTGAAAATGGAAATCATCAATGGTCAAAATTAATAAAGGGGTTGAAATATATTTTTCAGTACTATTTGTAAGATAAAATTATTAGTTACAAAACGATATATTATATGACACACATAACTTGACCTTTATAATTATGCATTGAGATCACTTGGAGCTTTATTAGTTAGAAAATTTTATGAAGTATGTAACAGAATATATAACATGTTTTCTTATTTGTTATAAAGATATGTCTATGAGGAATAAATCCAAGGGGATTATAGAACCATTAAACATATAGACATAGAAATAGGGAAACAGAACCCTGTATTTTTTTCTAGTTTTCCAAATTCATCTGGAGGAAATAATTATATACCGGTTATTGTGGATAATCATTAAAGGAATACTCCCTTAATTACAATTAGTGATGAATTCTTACTTGATCTACTAGAATAGATATACAATAGATAATTGGTGGGGCTAAATATAATGCCAATATTTTTTTTATTTAGATATATGATTTACCACCATGTTTTGTAAGAGTCACAATAATCACTTAAATAATTAGTTGAACTTCAGCATGACTTACCATCCTACAACTGATGAAAAATATTAAAAAGCAATGCATACAATAAAGGCAATAGTGGGAGTATTATTGATGGAATTCAAAAGTGGATGGGATCAACATCTTCCTCTAGTTGAGTTATAAAAAAATGATAGTTTAAAATCAAGAATCCAAATAGATCCCTCTAAATACCTTTACGGTAAGAGGTGTAATAAAATTTATTTTGGGATGAATTTGGTGAACAAAGATATGTGGGCCCTGAAATGAATTAGAAAATTGAATAAAATTTCAGTACCATTCTTTATCACATTATGGATGCGCATATTTTAAATAAGAGAAATGCTATTAATCATTGATGATACATGGAGTGTGAGGTTAGTGAAAATATATTGGTTCACATATTTCCATGGAATAATGTTAAGTAATATTGGATGATGGGAAAGCTTAGTCTATGATACATCAGTCCCTCTAAAACCCCTGATGGCATCAGAGTGGTAGCCTATCAACATGAAATACCACTAGACTTATCTCATGCACATTACATGTTTCAGGTATCCCTATAGAATATTTAAATACCATACCCATTACATGTGATCATTATATAGGTGTTTCCAATGGATAATGTTAATTCATATGAGAACCCTTTGATAAAGATCATAGATCATGAATACAAATTAAAACAAAATTAGAGAATGTTCCAGGTCAAAGTCATCAAGAGAAACCCCAATTTGTTAGACGATTCTTCGGAATGAGAAGATGTTATGAAATATAATTTCTCAAATCTATTTTGTTGGGACAAATGAAAATTTTAATGTCAAATTTTTAATGGGCGAAGAATGTAATAAAATGTAATTTTACAAATAAAATTCCCTTTTTCTTGGATTAAATTCTCAAATATATATTATAGTTATATAAACTAGAGATTCTCACATAAATAGTTTGTGTGTTTTCTAGTGATGTTAAGAGATTTTCAAAAGAATCCTAATAATATGAAATTGTAATTTTTTTATAATAATCGATATATTTACATATTACTAGTGTAAATTTTTAAATGATTTCTATTTTGAAATGATATAAGATATATTATTTATATTTAATATTTAATTTATATTATCGTATTATAATTTTATGAGATTATGAAATATAAAATAAATGATATTTTAATAAAATAATATAATAAAATAGTTTTTATTTTATATAAATCATAATAATGTTTTTTTTAAAACCAAATGTAATTTTTATACAGTTTAGAAGAATGTTATTTTCCCAAACCCTGTATTTCAAAATAAATTTCAATTATTGTTTTAGAAGTAAAAAAGTCACATGTAAAGAAAATTAATTTGAAATAATTAATGTTATTTTTTGAATCATAACATTCAGATAAAAAAAGGTAATTTTCCATATTTTTCAATGAAAATATAATATTCTGTCTTAAATTAAATATGTTATAAATTAATGTTGTGTATTAAGAAATAATAATGTACCTTAAGTTATGTAAAAAATTATATAAAGGGTATCCACGACCAAATATATTTTTCAACATTAAAAGAATTATATTTTTATTTTATTTTATTGAATTGGTAATGAATTTATGAATCCTCATATACATAAATTATGTTTTATGGTAATAAAACGATTTCATTGCAAACATTACTAACATCCACATCAACTAGGGTAATATTTTAATGATTTTTTACCATTTTACTAAAAAATAATGTAAACAAATATAATTTTTTTTAATAAAAGGGAAATCCAATTAATTTTTTTGGTTTTGATTAATTGATTATATAGAGTCCAAAACCTACATTTGATAAATAATAATGGAATCTCATCTATTTCAATATATAATCCCACCAAAAAACCAATTACTCTTAACTCATTATCCTCCAAAAACATCATTGCACAGATCATACCTCTATAGATTCCTCCAATTGTACCCGAAGCACACAATAAGAATCTCCCAAGCTTATAGAATTACCCCCTCAAGGTAAGGGAACTCTCTCTTCCATTCAATTCAAACACATTATTTTTCATTATCCCTTTTAAATATAAATTTTTTATCTAATAAAGAATTTATAATGTTCTTATACTATCAAATTTATTTCATAATTAAGAAATATCACATATCTCCTCGAACTATAGTATATACATAATCCATTACTATTCCTAAATTTAACAAGGGATACTTTCCTTATCCTATGTATTCAATCTTCATCGTCATTTTATGATTTTAAATTAAAATTCATAATATTGGTATATGATTTTATACCTCCTATTATTGACCATTTTATTTAAATATGATGATAAACCACATTATATCTAATGAAACCATTTTTTGAATCATTATGTTTTTTTGTTATGATACCAATATTTAGCAATTATTTTTCTATACCAAACCATTATATTCTAAATATCATCTCCATTTACAGTATTTGTTATTCAACTAGCAATATATATACCTATTTATTTTATTTAATTCAACATGTTTATTCCAAACATCATGATGTTGGAATTAAATTTTATCAAATATGGTCCAATGTTTAACTATATCTATTGTAAACTTATTCATGAATATGATATGAAATTGATGGGTTCACCCGGAACTAAATAGTGATCCAAAGAATAGGTTAATGTTTTAGCCTCGTGAATCTTCACATATAGAACTTGGGAGTGTACCTATTTCATTATTGGAATTTTTAAACCATGTTATGACATCTTGGTAGTTGTCCTTGTTGATGTTTATGATGTCATTTTTAATGTTATTTCCACTTTCTCATTCCGCTTTTCTGTCACCATGATATATCATGCCTCTATGTTCATTTTTATGATTCTCATCCCTTTATGTCCATTTAAATTAGAATTTTTTTATATTTAATACTTTCTTCTTGTTATTCCATGTTTATTCCCTTACTTGTTGTTATTGATATACCATTTAATATGTATGTCCCCATGTTATCCCAAGCAGTTTTAAGAATGATGAACTATTATGAGCATGTTAAAAGACTGAAAACTAACATCTTTATTGTGTTTTATTGATCATGATGGTCATATTTGAAATCATAGGTAAGAATATATATTCTAAGGATTAGGTTTAGAGAAATCCTAGAAATTTAATATAGAAAAGGATAAACATAAGAAGACATCCCTATATTTTAGTAAAGTATACGAGTATTTGGTTTTTAAAAAAATTCATCTATTTCTAGATACTATAATAGGATGTGCCCCTAGTTAAATATTACCTAGGTTTAACTTATTAAAACACCGTATTGAGTTAAACATGATCGGTAATTAGTGAAAAACTATTGGCCTTTATATAGAGCCGGTTTGACACTCCCAAGTTATATATTATGTTAAATTAACAATCTCTATATAGAACTATTATTAAGGGATCAAAAAAATTATCAAAATATTTTTTGTCAGAAAATAGATAAAGGATTACCTAGATAGAATCATAGAAATTCATAATTTATGTAAACATATGTCTTTTATAAATTTACGCTTTTAATTTATTGGATTAGAATTTATGACTTGAATAGTTTTAATTTATTCATCCAGAATTTTCTATTCTAACCTATTTTCAGAACTAGGAGAAACTGAGTAAAAAACCAATGAGCATGGAAATGTGATGATTTCTCAATTGATATGCCCAACGAATTGGGCTAAGGAATCATGAACATTTCTATTATACTCTATATATTGACCCAAGTTATGAATATAATCAATAATTATGAGGAATAAAACCCCCCTAAGAAAGAACAAGATGTAATTGTAACCTATATGTGAAAAATCCATAAAAATTTCAATGGATCATCTAATCCCTTAATTGAGGAAGCATGCATCAAATACATTGAAATTATTTCAATTATCCTTTAATGTATTGATCAATAGATGGTTGCACTAGTTATTAATTATAAGTAAGGTGATGATGATCCATGGTGGACACTGACCAGCAATATGAAGATTTCGGAGGAGATTGATGTGATTGGGTTGAAAGAATTTAAGAAAATGTTTTTTGGAGAATATTTTCAGGGATCTCTCTAATATAAAATTGAATGGTATTTCATTCCCTGAAGTAAAAAAGGGATATGAATCAATTAATTTTTTTGAGGAAAACATCATAATATTTCCATAATACACCTCTTTCATTTTCATTAACCATGAAGTGAAAGACCAATACTTAATGTTTTGGCTAATGTTAATCTTATAAAAAGAAATTTTAATCTGAGATATAAAAAATATGATGTGGATTTCTATTTTTCCCTCATATTAGAAAATAGAAAAATGAATATAAAGGTATCATAGGGATTGGAATCATATCTTAGAGATTAATTTTAGTATATAATGATGAAATATATTGGAAGTAATAAATATCAAAGTCCCAACACCCAAGAAATTATTTAAAGGGGATGAGAAAATTTTTTAGGTTTAAGAAAGTAACATAGATAATTATTGATGATGAAATATAACAACCAATTTAACAGAAGATAATAATGATATAATTAAATTCTTTTCCTATTTTAAAATGTTTAAAATAAAAGTGATAAGGGAACTTTGAAATCACATTCACAATGATAGGGGTTCACTAATAAAATTAGTTCCACAACCTCCATGATAGCAAGCATGAGAATATTACACCACCACTATTTAGATGGATCCTAATTGTGAAGTGGTGATTGGGATTCTTGTTCTTCATTGAAGAACTGAAAACAATTTTTCTAATCTTCTTCTATGAATTACTTTACATAATGAATTTTTAATAGAACATTTCAAACACTCCTAAAAATTATGGAACTAGAGCTACTGGTGAAAATATCAAATGGGAAAGTTATTTCATCAAAATTATATAAATCTATCCCTTTAAATATTTTTTAGATTAACATCCCATTTAACCTGGTAATACACCCATTATTATAATTTTATGTAATTATTTGTATGGATTTTACTTCCAGACAAAGATACAAAATAAAATTGTGACATAAGGAAAACACATTCCATATTATGAATTATCCCCCAATTAGTTACAAGTGAAACAAAGAGGATGAATATTATTTAGAATCATTTTCTCAAAAATTTATATTATTTCCCTATGTGAAATAATATCTAGATAATATTATTTAGTTTATGGAGAAGATCATCTTTGAATCCACACCATTGGTGAGTGAATATGGTTTAGTGTATCCTTAATAATTTCCTAGTCATTCTCTTTTCTAGGTGGCGGAATTTTCAATTGAGCATATACCTGGGTGTATAACAATATCAAATGATCCAAATAGAATAGCAATTTTGGAACTATTATAGTTTAACAATCATCTACAAGAGAATATATAAAAAAATTTCATCTTCCAAATTTATTAAAAATAGTGTGTATAAGTCCTATTCATCATGAATAAGGATGGGTTAATGCAACTTTTCTTTGATTTTCATTATATGGAAAACATCAAAATAAAGAACAAGTACCCATTACCATAGATTGATTACTAGTTCGATAAACACTGTGCAGCCCAATAATTATCTAATGTGGAACCGCAGTTAGTGTGTTATCAGGTAAGGATGAATAATTAGGATAATAGTAATACTTCTTTCCTTATAAGGTTAATTAATTATGTGTTCATAGTAATGAAATTTCAAAACTATACATTCTATAAATCATCATGGAGAGGATGAATAGTTTAATTATAGAGTACCTTGAACATTATTTGGTATTTTTTATAGTTGATAATTTAATGTACTATAAAAAAAATCTAAGATCATGATGAGAATCAATGAACATTTATAGAAACCTAATGAAATTAGATAATTTCTTAAATTTGAATCAAATGTGACCTATTTTTTAGAAATATATAATTCGTAGGTATTATTGTCACACATAATGTGATATCTATAGGAACTTAAAATATATACAATTAAAGGATGGATAAGAACAATTACTATGATGTTAATTTATTTATTTCCTTGGTTAACAGTTTACTATCATCGATTTCTGGGAAAAATTTCATGGTTGTAAAACCTTCTAATCTAGATAAAATAATTGGGAGTCATGTTTTCTAGAAGATATAATGTGAAGATAACTTCATGCAGTTGAAATTTTTTCTTATCACTACACTTATACTAACACTACACATAAGTAGGGAATATTTCCTTTGGTACAAAAATGATTAAAATAAGGTCTTGGTTTATGTAGTAATGTATAATGAAAATGACATAGCCTTTGAATCAAGGAAATTTAATGATCATGACAATAAATACTCTATCTATGATATGGAGGGGGTCTCAATAATCATCATGCTAAAAATATAGAGGCAATACCCCCTTTAGGGGAATTTTAAAATATATATGGATCAGAATATCCTCATGTATAAATTCAAATAGATTGAGATAAATATGCTCCCGAAATATGTTCAGAGATTATTATTGATTTTACTTCTTAATCCACTTTTATCATGGTATTGAAAATAATTTGGATGTATCTCTATTTAGAATGGATATAATTTTTTTTAAATGGTAAAAATTAATTAGTATATGATCTTAATATACATTAAAATGATTAAAATGGGAATCCTAAAAGATTTAACATTATATATATAATTTTTTATAGGATTTATCAACCATACTTTATGGAGCAGATAAGTGATTATAAAAGTGAGACTGTATAAATTTAGATGAAGTTGGAATGTATTAGAAATGGGAAATCCTAAATGATAATATTTAATAAAGAAGGACTTGTAATGTTTGGGTCCTGAATATGTCTACCATAAAATCATGTGATAAAAAAGGTAATATTGGATGATGAACATAGCTCATCCCTCTCCATACATCAATGGAGAAAACGATATACTTTGATATTCAAGAGCACTATTGGTTATAAAATATGAAAGACGTCAAAAAATATTCATCAGTGTGTCTTTAATGCCAGCAAGTGATTATTTAAATGAAAAAAATAAAATGGGATGATTCATCAATTACACATATTTACATGGAAATGAATATACAAACCCATGGATTTTTTCACTAGTAATTTGGTGAAATCAATTGGGAATAATTCAATATGGGGTGTGTTAATTTGATACGTGATAGGGAATCAATGGACACAAATAACGATTTTATTATATAAATATCCCTGAATTACTTCCATATTTTATAAATATCTCCAACAGGTCGATATACTGATTTAAATCTATGTATTGATTACCATTATCAAAACAATTTCCAATATAATTATAATATAAATACACTTGAAGAACATTTAAGAGAATTATTAATGGACTTTAATAGAGTATGAGAACAAAACATTCCTCTAATTTAGTTCTCCTATAATAATAATTTCCTCTCATGAATCCAAACTTATCCCTATGAATACTTTGATAGTAATTGGGTTATATTACATGTCTTCTATGATGATGTGGGTGCACACAAACAACTGGGTAACAGAATGGTCGAGGAAATGTTGGAAATGGTATAGAACAATCATAAGTACTACAGGGATACTCCGAGTCGATAGAAGACAATTAATGATAATCACCGATATTACCTAGATATTGAGGTAGGTAAAATGTTTTCTTATGTATAAATCTAAGGAAAAAATTCATGATTTTTAGGAAGAAGTGAATCTATAGTCCAGGATACAACATTCACTTTTAGATCCCTGATCACATCAATGTGTGGCATATTGACTAGAACTACCACCAAACCTATATCAATTACCTAATGTGATTCTTATATCTGTATTAAGTATTAAATTACTAGACAGATTACATATTATGAATTTATAGGTGGTATTGTTTGAGAATTAAATTTCATTTTTGGAGTACCTATTGAATATCCTAGATTTTAGAGACGATGTCCCAAGGAATAAGAAATAACACCTTGTGAAATTGGTATAGTGAATGAAAAAAATTTAGGAATCTATGTATGAATTATATGAGGTTATGAAATATAATTTCCCATATTTTTTTAGTGTATCAAATGAAAATTTCAAGTATTTAATTTATTAAGAGGGAATATTGTAGGATCAAACATGTAAAAATAGAATTTCTTTTTTGATTGAAATAAATTCAATATTTTGTATTATAGTTATGGAAAACAGATGATGTTATTTTGGATATATTAATTCGATTTGATTCAAAACACAATTATGTATCATAAGAATATATTATATATCTGTTGAACAGTAATCATATTATTAGTATAATTATATGGTTTTTATTAATCCCATTAACACATAATATGGATGTGATGGACACAAAATATAGAATCATACCATATGATTCCTATTTGTCAGATCTTTTGACGTAGATAAAATCCTTAGAATTTACCCCTGACCAAGGACAAACTGAGATCCAATAATTAAGGCACAAAAAACAATTTATGGGATAATTTCAAGATCATTGAGATCATGTCCCCAACTATGTACTTCAAGCCACCCTAGGAAATTCTCATTACCAGACACCTTATTATTATGGAATTTTATAATGTAATAAAGGGAAAATAGATAATGGAGAGCTTCTCTCCCTATAATGGAGATGTTATCTCTCATATCCAATCATGTGGTCTTCCAAAACTGGCCATGTGTTCTAGCATAGATATTATTGGGAATTATAAGATGTTTGTTTCATGTGGTAAGAGTCATCCTTGGATAAAAACATGGGGTGTGGCGGCTCATGAAGAATAGAAGGAATCATCTCATGGCGATCGAAGCCTAGGCCATCTGGTAAAAGTGAAACATACTAATTATTGTTGATGAAGGTTATCAAATATGCATCATATCACTATTCTTGGATAATGATTTTCACATTCCTTGTATAATGAATAATCCCCGTTTAGATGGTGGTTTTGGTGGTCTAACATAATATATGTGATCTTGGCAGGCTAGAGGTAGGCTGACGAGGTCATCCAGCTGATGATTGATGCTTGTGGTCAACCCTCAAAAGTGGATTGTGATAGTGTTGGCCTCTATGGTGGGTCAAGAAGGATGGTTATTTTTACAATAGTGATGGAATAGATGGTGTGGGTACCTAGTGGATACCTCGACGGTGATAGGGGCATGCTCTTTGGAATCAAGAACTCAGACATCGCTGGCGAGGATGGCCGAAGGCTGTGTGGTGAATCCTCTAGACAGTTGAAACAGGGTGAATACCCTGTTTGTGACGATGATGGTGGCATATAGATCACATTATGGTGGCGAAAATAATGGGATTCATGCCGATGGTGATGGCCTAAAGATAGAGAAGTCGCGATGACTTTAGTGAAATCTAGAGGGCCTTCTTCCGCCTGTGGATACAGAACAGATTCAGGTGAATAATTTGAAGATGCAAGATTGTGACATGCTGATGGTGTGACCTAGGGCCGGCATGACCTTGGGGTTCACTCATCTAATGCTCTTTTAAATGGGGCATGGGTGTTGGACTTTGTAGGGAGATGTTGGCCGCATGAGACCTTAGGATGGGGTTGCGAGATTTGGGAAGCTATGGATTATAAGCTGGTGGGCATTATGGGGAAATCTGGTGAGGGGTCATGATTGTTGGAATTTGATACATGGGGATGCCCTCATTCGAATGGAAGGCATTCTTGGGGAAAGTGTTCAATATTTAGTTGCGGGGTGGCTTCGTGATGAGGGGAAGACTTTAGGCTGCTATATAATCTTGATGTTGCTGGGTTTTCTTTGGTCATTTCTATGTTTTAGTGTACCTGGCGTAACCTAATATCATTTTCTTATAATTTACCTTTTTTAACAATTTTTGGAGATCATGAGATAAAATTGATGATCTGCACCATTTGGTTAATGGAAAATGTATCAAGATAGAAATTATATGATTATCAATATTTTATATAATAAAAAATATATTTACATTTTATTGTCATTACATTTTAAATTATTTTGAATTTGGAACAATAAAAAACCAAATGGTTGTCATTAAATATGAAATATGAATGAAGGTATTACCTTTAAATAATTTTTTATTTTTAAATATAAATGATATTTTGATAAAATAATATAATTAAAAATATTTATTGTATATAAATTATGAAATAATTTTTGTTGTGTGAAATGTAATTTTTTTATAAGGGGTCAAAATTTGTTACTGTAAAAAAAATCATTCATTTCTCAATAAATGTGCATTATTATATTCAAAGGATAAAATAACACATTTATAAAATTATTATTATAAAATAAATATTATATTTAAAATAATAAATTTGGTATTATCCAATGGATAATTTTTCATAATTTTCTACGACAATTTAATTTTCCGATTAAAATTAAACATGGTATAAATATAATGTGAGTATTATGACATGATAATGAACAATAATTGATGTAATAAATATTTCAAATAAAATTATAGAAACAAATATACGTTTCCTCATTAAAAAATATTATTTTGGTTTTATTTTATTAAATTTATGAGCCCTTTTTGAATCCTAAAAAACAAATATTATATTTTAAGGTTTAAAAATCATTTCCATTTGCAGATGACTCCCTTCAACATCACCAAGGGTAATATTTTAATGAAATTGAAACAATATCCTATTAAATATTATAATGAGCTAATATTGTGATGAAACTAACAAAAAACTATGGGTATGTTTTTTTATTACATTATTATATAGAGTCAAAAACCTATGTTTGAGAAATAATAATGAAATCCCATACCTTTTTCAATATAAACCCACATATTATCCCATATCTCTCCACTAAATAACTATAGAAAAATATATACTCTACCAAAACATTTTTTTATGCCTTCCATGGTTCCCCCAATCTCTAAATAACCTCCTACCATGATTTTGGAATATCCCTTTCATAGTAATAGACCTATCTCTCTCTTCTTTTAAATTCACACACCATCTTTATATTTATCCCTTTTAAATTTCAATCTGTTATGTTTTAATGTATTCATAAAAATACATATACTATCCGGTTTATTTTATAATGATGTTACCTCAATTATCCCAAATAATTATCTCATTTACCCATGTTTCTAATGTTCCAAAATTTAGATAGGGGTCCTTTCATTCTCCACATTATTCAGTCATCTTCTTCATATTAATAATTTAATTTATAATTCCGATTTTTTGAATATTTTTTTCCAAATTTTTATTACAACCGATTTTATTCAAAAATGAATATATAACTATCTAAATATCATTAAAATTAATGAATCTTTATGTACTATCATTATGTTTTTGTCATTTCACTACAATTTTTCCACACTGAAGATTTTTATATTGAATACAATCACAATTTTCCATTCATTGGTATCAATTGATATGTATCTATAATTATTTAATTTATAAATTCAATGTATCTATTCCATAATTTTTTATAATGGAATAAAATTTTATGAAATTTTATCCTACTTTTGTGGATCTATATAGTACACTTATGAATGTAAATGATATGAAAGCAACAGGTACAACCAACATTATATAAAACACTAATTCATTGGGTAATGTTTTATTCTCATGATAAATCTCCTATGGTATTTTTGATTCAACATAATCCATTACAGTAGGTTCCCCCCCCCCCCCCCGTGTTAAGAAATCTACATATTTATCCTTCAACTATGTTTATGATTTAATGATTAGAGTTATTCCCACTTTCACATGTCACCTTTATGTTATCATGATATATAATGCCTCGATCTTAAATTTTTTTCATTCTCACCTTTTTGTATCTGATTAAAATTCATATTGTATAACACATATTAATTGTTTCATTTTTATTGATTATTACTTTAATATGATATATAGATCAACCCCTTATCATTTATTTTCTTTGGTTTTCCAATACAACTTTTAGAATGATGTAATATTGTGATAATGTTAAAGATGTTTTAAATAATATTGTGGTACCACATTTTTTATGATGTATTGTAATGTACCTAATTGTCCCAAGATAATATACTTATTGATGTCTTGGCTCTAAATATGTTTGTTCTTATTTATTAAATCATGAATTAATTTTTAATGAAGGCATGTGATGTCATAGTAATCATAGATTATTAATTTCTTCAAAAGATCACTTGAAGATTTATTGAGAATTAATTACATATTTTCATGAAATAAATAATATTAAATATTGAAATATCAACATTATTAAGTTAATAATGTTCATTGAAAATCATCATGGTATACCATAATGGAATATTTTAATCATTGGGCATTCAAGATGGTGGTAAATTTTGTTCATGATTAGTACATTAAAATAGTGATTCATTTCTCATTATAGCTAAACGTCAAATTTACCTCATTTGGAAAAAAAATTATATTTTATTAAAATGTATTATAAAAAGTAAAACATGGTTTATATGAATTTATTACATCATATTATAGTAGAAAAATAATATTGATTATACTAGAATAAAAGTATGGGAATGGAAAAAATAATCATTCCGAACTTATAAAACACAATAGGTTGTTCCCTAAAAAATTCATTCATAGAGTGAGTACATAAAGTGAGAAAAATTAAAGGAAAATATTTATTATATTTATATTATTAGAGTTTTTTAAAATAATGTAGTTTTATTAGATATTTATCATATAATTTCCCAAAATAGAATTTAAATCATGAACAATATCGATTAATAAAGAATGAATCCTAAATCTATTATTTCTTTGGTATCATTATAATAATAACCTCCTTGAAATAATTAAATAGAAATGAATATACATATAATATTAAAACAATATTAATTATGATATATCATATAAAATGGGATGTATATACACCAAATAATTTATACAATTAGTAACTATGGTATATAGCTCAAATAGATAAATGTTAGATAAGAAACCCTTAACTCATGTCTAACATGCTTTGAATGCCCTCTAACATCATTCATAATAAAATATAATATAATATAATTCTACAAACTAATCATATAAAAACTTATAATGTCATATATAGTCTTCTTATAGTATTTTTACATTGATTAATTAAAAATTATTTATTTAAAACAACATTTCTGGGTTTCAATTGTTTCTTTTTTCATGGATGTTTGGGTTTTTCATATATAGTACTTATAATTTAGAAATGGTAAAATAAAATAAATTTCATTAATAGTTATATAAATATCATATATTTTAACGACATACATTTTTCTAATTGTCTTAAACTGTTGGATGTAGAAATATGATTTACACTGTTTATAGAGATGGTAGTAGACTCATACATAAGAATGTTATTTTATTTTTCTAATGAAATGACGAAAAAAATAAACAATATCATATTAAAAAATAAACATAATTGTGTTTTAGATATCATATATAAACATATACACATACATACATACATAAATAAATAAATATATAAATATATCAACCCAACTAAATCAAAACTGAAAAATAAATCACATCATTTTGTGTAAGTGGTAATCCACACGCACAGATGATCGATGTTTTCATTTTCAATTCAATACGGTGATAAATTTATTATAAATTTGGAAAAATAATTTTATCATAAACATACTCATTAATAATTAAACCAACCAAGATAACAATCCATGAAATATTGCGATTGAAAATGAAATGTATCTCTGTGTAGAGATAGTAGTCCCCACAAAGTTAAGAGTGACGCATTTACTTACCATATAATGAAAGATATTTTGTATAAGGATGATTATGTTTTCTAAATTTTTATATAGTATGCATAGTATTATTATGATATTATGTTTCAATGAATACCTAATATTTACAGAGATATAAGAAGTTATAAATTGATAGAGTTTGGGTAGGATGATTACCTATTCTTTGAAAATCCTTCTTTATATAAATTCTTATGGATCCATATAATGAAACTTTGAGAATTAAATAATTTATAACTAATCATTTTATATGTTATAAAGAGAAATATATATGTATTTTTAGAACTAGGTATATAATAAGTGTGTAAATAAAAGTGATAAGGGGTTTCTATTTTTATGTAAGGTGATTGGTACTCTTGGAATTCGATAATTTATAAATTTTATAAAAATTAATTATTATTGAAACATGAAACGCTGATAAATTTTTAATATCAAATTATTATGAGTAAAAATATTCTCGTCCATAATTTATAATGATTTTTATTTTATGTTTTCACCCTTATCAATTTTATTTATAAACCCTATCAACCATTTGGATGATTACTGTTATATCAAAAAAATTCACATGAGAGATTAAAAAAGATTATTTAAAAGAAAAAATTATACTTAAAAGAAACATTTATGATATTATAGAAAATTTTCCATTCAATTTATGAAATTTATGTATTTATTAATTTTAAATTAATTAATAAAATATTTCTCCATATGAAATATAATTAATGTAAATTTTTGAGTATTCTATTTAACTTGACATTACATTCATCAAGATAACAATTAAAATAAAATAAAATCATTTTTTAAAAGAATTAAACATTATTTTTTAAATTTAAATCAAGTGTAAGATTAATTATTCTATAAAACAATGCTTCAATTATTTATTAAATCATTTACTTTTATTTTTTATTGTTTGCATAACTATCCTGTTTTTTTGTGTATGTATTTAATATCATTATTCCATTACAAAATTTTTTAAAAAATATTTAAATCATGACCATAAATGAATAATTTCTAATATAGAGTTTTACATTCATTAATAAAAAATTCTTATCCTTATGTTAACATATAAAATATAATTAAAGAATGATATTGATATTTTAGAATTTTCTTAACCTAATATAATATAAATGTTATTATCAAGATAAAATGGAATAAAAAATGACATATATTATAATTTAATATGGATATTGTATAATATTACCCATATAGTGAAATAAGAACACATTTTGGGTAGATTTGGAGATCTTATCTCTGGGTTTCAACCATATTTTCCCATTTAACCCATAATGAGGTGACAAATATTTACCAGAGTTACTGTTGATAATGACAAAAATAACAACGTTCGTATTTAACAAATTTGAAATTCCTAATTAAAAATATGGTATAAAAGATTCAATATTAAATCACTTGAAGTGGAAGAAATATATCTTTATATGAATGTGTAACAAGAAATCAAAAATAGTATTTATAACAATTTATTTTTATGATCAAAATAAACTGATAACCAAATCCCAGAAATAGATGACTAAAATGTAATTAATTTCTTTAATAAAATTAAACAATTTTAAATTTTAAATCCAAGGGATAAATATAAATTTAATTTTAAATTAATTTTTTTAATGAAAATAAATGAATGTAATTGAAAAATAGTTACCTTTTCCCATTAAATAAGAAAAAACCTGTTTCAGAAAAATCTTATTAAGTCAACCCATCATAATTGTAATATCATTATTTGAAAAATTATTATTATTTCATAAAATAAAATTTATAAAATAGGTATAAATTAATTAAAATCTATATGCACAAAAATAAAGAAAAAAATATTTGTGAAAATTAATATTTGAATAATAAAATTACTTCACTAAAAAATGAGTACTTATGTTTTAAAAATCAATCAATAAATTTTTATTTAGATAAATTATTATACATTTTATTAATATTAGATCTACTCATATTCTATACCAAAAATTTATATTAAATATTATAATTATAAAATTTAAATAATAATTATTTTATAATATATTTAATTTTTTCACGGTTATTGTATCATGTTAAGAAAATAATCAATATTATTAATCATATAAAACAAATTATTTTGGTTTCAAATTCTCCAAGACCACTAAATAAATTATTTCCCAAAAAAATTGATTATCTATAAATGGATCAATATTTGAAAATTCTTTTAATGAAAATGCACAATGTACAGATTGATAAAAAAAATGTCATTTGAAAATAGGAAGGAGAAAACAAAATGTTTACACAAAATTACATATATGTAGGTTACCATATATCGAGAACAGTACTGGGTTGTTAAATTATAAACAATAGGAGAAAAAAAATTTCAAAAGATTATTAATTAGTGATTTTGAACATGGTTATTGGAATCTTATTTCCACAAACCATTAATCATTATACGGTGAAAATAAAATAAAATCATCTTGGATGTAGGTTAAAGGATTATATTCTTGTTTAATTATACATTTAATAAAATGAATAAACTCTTTTACTATCAATATAGAGTACATTATAAAATATACTTACAATAATTTTCCATATCAAAAGAATAATTTCATTGTCTAGTTGTTCATTGATTTACTCCCACTTTATCTCTTACAATGATAATTGATTATTATAAAATTAATGTATAATTGATCATAAGATCCTTAATATAATATATATTCCTCCCTACTATCTCTATTATTTTTTCAAAAAAATATTATAGTGGGTTATCTAATATTGATAAATCATACATCAATATCTAAATAATTCACAATAACACCTAATGATCCACAATAAAAATTAAATATCATTATAAACATAAAATAATTCCAAAAAACTCATCCCAAATTAAATATAAAAAAATTTAATAAACAGAAATAAATTTAAAAAAACCAACATAACAATAATCTACAAAACAACATAATGTAACTCATAATATCATATTCTAAATATGTGAATTCCTTGATCCTATAATTTCCTAAAATATTCTAATAACGTAAATCTATATAAAACCATAATTAAATAACACATGAATAAAAAATTTAAATCTCCCATTATAGTTTTAATAAAATTACATATTATTTAATATATTATATAAATCTATAAATTTACTAAATTCCATCAAGGATAACATAATGAAATTTGTCCAGATATTAATAATTAGTTACATGGTCATCAAAACTATCCTATTTACTTGTTCAATATCATTAATCTATTTATGTCAACAAAAACTAATTATCTAAACATTAAATACATATTTTGGGCTATCATTCCCTCAATCACGAGTTTTCCATTAAATCAATTATATTTTTTATTGGTAATATTTAATGTATGTTTCAAAATCATTAATGAAAAAAGTATATAGAATAATAATTTTATGTATCATGATTTATAAAACTATAATATCTTTGATAAGACAATTGTGTAATATAATTTTCAAATCCAAATTCAGAAACACATCAATCATTCCACTTCAAGGATTAACATAAAACATCCCATTCCATGGTCCAAGTTTCTACTCATGTATTAAGGAATTGATTTGGATTATTGTGATGGACCATATATATAAGAAATAAAATTATATAAATATTCATTTCTCAATGAATTTCATTTAAACAAAGAAAACATTTAACCCTTTAATAGAGACATAATTCGTGATATTTTTTCCTACATTCTTGACATAAAAATTTAAAATTTATGTTTTCTATAATCCTCAACACAAGAAATTTCATTCAACTCAATCATCCTATTAATTGATTCCCTAGGAAACTTCAATAATATATAGATTTTAACAATATATTAGGAAAAAGTTTTAGCATAATAAATATAATTCTAGTTCTTTTTCTTACTTAATTTGGTTTCTCATGAGGAAAATTTTATCATAATCTACCGTAATATTTATTAACATGATTAATTCTAGTTCCAAACATTGAAAAAATACAATTAATATAATGTGAGAAGTTATCATTACAGTTATTAATCATATAATCTTGAAATGGTTTTCAATGTATATCTAATTTTTGACACCTTATTTTCTTTTGATTACACAATTGATTTAACTAGTATCATATTTGATCATTATATATAAATATCCATCATAATTGTTTATAAAAAAATTAATAATTAACCAGAAAATATCCACCATGAGTGTCTATGTTAAGACCCGTAAAGTTCAAGGAAAATTTTTTCTTAATTTGTTTTGGTATTTTACAAGAACGCAGTTTCTGAAGGCAACTGATTCCAAGGCCCGGTGTGCCCAGAATCATTTTCCGAAGAATAGCTCGGGTAATTTTAGTGAACTAACGAGCGATTTTTTCTAACTTTTGAACCGGGGTTTGAAATCGAATTCTGAGGGCACCGATGGAATCAAATCGCCGGTAATTGCTTAGAAACACATTTTTCCGGAGTTGTGTTTGCTTGGATGTGGTTTTTAATTTTTGGGGTTAAGTAAAGGAATAAAATAAAAGTGGTGCAACCAATTTTATTTTATTTTTGTTTAACCTAAGCTAGGTGGATGAAGTGGGACCCACAATATCCTACCCACAAAGTAGGATAATTGTGAGGTGGGACCCACATGAGCCCCACCTTTTTCAAAACCCCTCATTTAATTAAGTAATGCTCCCGCACCCCCCCCCTTTTAATGAAGTCAACCCTTGCGTTAAATATGGTTAATAAATGCCTCATTAATTGGGCAGTTTAAACGTTGCAATTAATTCAATTAATTGTTTGATTCATTTTTGAATTTTAAAACGCATGTCTAGAGAAATAAAATTAGACAAACTCTTATCTTATTAGGGTTGTTGGGTTGTGAGAGGCTTGGGAGAATTTTCTTGATGTCTTGAAGTTCATCCTCCTCGACGAAGAACGCAAAGAACGCAAAGAATGCCGACCTTCGACGAAGGTCAACAAGAACGCCGGATCCTCAGAGATCGACGACGCGACACCGACGAATCCTTTCTCCGCGACGCGATGACCCCCCTTCCGAGACACCTTCTTCCGCAGCATGCAATTCTATGACAAAACCTTGCTTGACGACGCATGAGGTATGGGTTTTGGTTCAATTAAATCTATGTGATTTATATCCTCAGCATGTGTTTAAAATTTTTCGGAAGCTGTTTAAACCGCTAACGTAGTGGGTGCGAACCAACGAACAAGTCTGAACCCACAGTTTCATTTTTCTTGGTGTGCGGATCAGCAGGCAATGATGAAGCAGGCCGCACGTGAATTTTGAGGTATTCGCAGTGAAGAGTCGGTCCCGGGAGGACCGCAGGCGAAGACAGCAGGAAAAACGGACCACCGAAGCGCGTCCGGTGCTCCGCGGAAAACCCCGCCGGCGGCCAGAGACTGCGGTGCCCGGTGTGCCGCCGGGAAGGGCCTCTGTGGCTGAAGCCGCTGTGGCAGGCTACTGGTCCCTCGGCCACTCTGGACCAAGGAGGCGTGCTGCGCCCGTTGGTATAGTGCGGCCCCCACGCAGGGGCCGCAGTTTCATTCAAGGGGGTGGCGCCCCCCTTTGCGCGGTCTCTTGGCCAGTGCCGATCCGACCCGCTCGGCTAGCGCAGAGCCACCTCGGGCTGGATCGGCCACACCTGTCCGGGCCACCCAGGCCGAGCTGGGCCGTGCCGCGCCCAGCCGGGTCGGACTGGGCCCAGACCCCCCATTTTCGGACTGTTTGGATATGTTTCCCATAACCTCGGCAATGGACCTTCGATCGACTCACCATCAGTTTTGTAGCGATCCTTGGATTGAGGTATATTACACTTAGGGTATCAGAGTACTTTGGGTTCGGCCGGGTTGGTTCGTACACGAAACCAACCGGGCCCTCGGAGCGGAAATTCTTATAACTTGAGCACCGGACGTCCGATTGACGTGTCGTCGACTGTGATCGATTCCTCTTAGTGAGATGGATCTTTGGGCTTACTCCACTCGAGGTTTGGACATAGTTGGAGTATAGTCGGGTTGTTTTTGACTTAGAAACTAACCGGGCCCCTCGGACGAAAAAGCCAATAACTCTCAGACCAGATGTCCGATTGACGCGCCGTCTGTGTCGTTGAGTTCCTGTTGATGATATGGAACTTTTGGATACATCAACTCTGGACTATGTGTCAGTTGATGTATCAGCCCCTCAGCTCATGGAGCGGACCCTCCCGAATGAGCTTGCTGTGTGCGGGAACCCTAAAGCTGGCTGCCACTGCGATGACGATGACGACTGTAGAGAAATCCTCCGTGGATTCGACAGCGACGACTACAACACATAGCGATCCTATGTGGATCAGTGCTACCGATCCTGTGTGGCTCAGATCTTGTGTGGGTCAGCAATCAGCGGTCCTGTGTTTGCCAGCGCCTTTAGATCCTGTGTGGGTTCGATCCTGTGTTGGTCATTGTGGGGGTCAGTTAACTATCGATCCATTGTGGGTCATTACGGGGGTTAGTACCTATCGATCATGTGTGGGTCTGATGGATTAGATAAATCAGCGGCTACATCTGATCATATCTATCATCTTACGAAGAAGTATACCTGTGTGAGATGAATATTGATTTTCAGTCCTTATCTTCGATAAGATTGACTTGATATCCTGTGTGGATTACGTTATGCTTTCCTGTGTGGATTGGGTTGTGTTTTCTTGTGTGGAATGGGTTGTAGTTGAGCTCGGATGTTGGAGCTGAACGAGAATTGATGACTTAGGTATATGTATGGGAATATACCTAAGTAGTGTCGGATGTTACTTCGTGTTTGTATCTTTCCATTGTGGATAATCCTTTGAGGATTCTGGGAGACCTTCGGGGGTATCGGGGTCCCTACTAAGTAGCTTATACTCATCCCTGCACGGGCTATGCCCGCACTACATTGTGTTGGTTGCAGACGACGAACAGCGCTAATCATGGTTGAGGCTTGCGGAGCAGGTCGGTACCTGGAGGTGGACCACTAGGCGGGACATACTCGGAGTGGACGGCTAGACCCGAGGAGTTGTGGAGGCTATCTGTACCCACCCTTCAGGTGGGACTTCCAGTGGACGGTTCGAGGCTGCGGATTTACTTTTCAGTTGATGTACTTCCTTTTTCAGTTGTAATTTACTTTCACTTTGGGTTTGTATTCTGGCACACATACTTTTCCGCACTTCTGTTGTACCCAGTTTTTACTTAGTGTTTACTTCTTCTTGCTTGCTCTGGGGTGTTTGTTTACTTTAAAAAGGAAATGCCTTCCTTTTTTACCGGGAATTACGCCTTAGATCTAGTCGCCATCCCCTGACCAATGGAAGGTGGGCTTGGGGTAGTCACGACACGGGCCCCGAGGATGGGTCATGAAAAATTGGTATCAGAGTAGTTCGGTTCAACCGTATAACTCTGGACTCTGATCTTTCCTCTATGTGAAGAAATATTGTTAAGGGTATTGAGTGTGGTTATCAGTCCAGGGAGTCCAGTGTTGGTGCAGTGGCCGACATATCCGTACACCAAGACCCTGACTTCTGATTTCTGACTTAATGCATGAAAAAATTGATTGCAAGTGTGTTTCATGTTTTCTTTCTGATTACGCTGTGTCATCTCACCAAGTATATTGTTTGACTGTGGCACACCTATTTCTTTTCAGGATGGCCCCACGACGGCAGCCAGCTAGGGTTCTAAGCGTTGTGCGTGACGACAGCCCACCGAGCGACGAGGCCTCGGTACAGGGCCCTTTGACAGCAGAGGCACTGGTGGTACCTCTACCCGCCTAGCCACCGATGCTACCAGCCCCAGCCACTGACGATGCACGTCGCCTGAGTGCACTGCACGAGTTTCAACATCAGGGACCTCCCAGGTTCCTTGGGGAGACGGACCCTCAGGCAGCTGAGGATTGGCTGGAGGCCGTTGTACAAGTTTTCAGGCTAGTGAGGACACCAACAGACCTCATGGTGATCCTCGCAATGAGCCTCCTACACACGGCAACATGCAGATGGTGGAGCTTGATGCTCTAGGTGAATGACGAGGCATCTCCCCTCTGGACCGAATTTGAAAGCCTCTTCCGCTCGGAGTTTGTCCCAGCCACCGTCTGTGCAGCGTACATCTAGGAGCTTCTACAACTGCAGCAGGGCAGCTTGACGGTCACCAAGTACTCGACGAGATTTACCGATCTCTCTCGCTATTCGATGGACATGGTACGATACCCATTCTTCCGGGCCCGGACCTTAGAGAAGGGATTGAGGCAGGATATCAGGTTATCACTGATCTCCCTCACCATTCCCACACAAGCAGGGGTACTGGAGCGAGCTCTCCTCATCGAGAGCTTCCTTACTGAGTCTACATCAGCATCAAGACCTACCGTAGGGCGGCACGTAGAAGAGTCTTCTACATAAAGCAGACGACGGATGACACATGGGTCCCGGCGGACCATACCCTCAAGCGGATGACCTCAGGACACTGGCTCAGTGTTCTGAGGCACACAACGTGGAGAAAGTATTTAGAGAGGCACACATTGTTACGCATGCGGCGGGCAGGGTCACGTGGCTCATGACTCCCCGGCCTGCCATGCCGAGGAGCAGAAAACGGTTGAGGGACCACCCATCCAAGGGCAGAGGGTCGACTATGGCGGTCTTCAGGGAGAAGGCGGACAAGGCAGAGGAGATGGATGAGCATCAGGTGGTGGGAGACGCTTTGAGGCTCTACCACCACACCCCAAGGAGGTCCACCCCGACTACAGGGAGCTGGCGGGCAGAGACATGCACAACTATATGCAGTGGAGGCCTACGACCACGACGCTTTAGTCATTATTCGAGGTATGATCTGTGTCTATTCCACCCTTGCTGCAGTTCTTATAGATACAGGAGCGAGTCATTGTTTCATAGCACCTGCCCTTGTTCAGAGCTTGGATGTTCTGACAGAGCCTTTGGCTCGATCCTTACGGCTAGAGACTCCTACGGGAGAATATTTGATGATTACGCAATGGTTCCGGCAGCGTGAGCTTACTCCAGGAGGTGAGAGCTTCGGCTGGGATCTTCTTGTAGCAGCGTCGAGGCCATACGACGGCATCATGGGCATGGATTGGTTATCTACAGTCCATGCTCAGATTTACTGTATTAGGTGCAAGTTGCGGTGTGTACGCACCGACGGGAGCAGGTTCACCTTCACCGGTGAGAAGGGAGCCTTCGCAGCATAGGATGGACTCTCGCAGAGGAGAGGAAAACCTATCACTCATCACTTGGATGGCCTCATACTAGGAGCAGTTGCCGTGGGGAGTCCTGGTTTTCCTACAGTGGTGGATCAGTATGGAGACGTTTTCCCCGACGACGTTCCAGGACTACCTCCTCGTAGATAGGTACACTTTTATATTTAGCTGTACCCCAGGACGGCCCCGATATCCACCCCAGCATATCGGATAGCTCCCGCCGAGCTTCGAGAGCTACAGTTATAGTTGGAGGACTTGCAGGTAAAGGGATTTATCTGACCCAGTGTTTCACCCTAGGCTTCCCCAATATTGTTCGCCATGAAGGCAGACGAGATCTTGCAACATTTTGTCGACTATCGTCACCTGAACCAGGTGATAGTGAGGAACAACTATCCTCTACCAAGGATTTATGACCTCTTTGATCAGCTCATGGGAGCATGGTGGTTCTCGAAGATAGACCTCGGGTCTGGCTATCATCAGCTCAGAGTTCAGGACGAGGACGTGCATAAGATGGCCTTCAGATGTTGGTATAGAGATTATGAGTTCTTGGTTATGCCATTTGGCATAACCAATACTCCAACAGTGTTCATGGTTCTCATGAACAGGATCTTTCAGCCATACCTTGATCTATTTCTCATAGTTTTCATCAACGACATTTTGATATACTTGACAACTGAGGAGGAGCACGCCTACCACTTGCGGGTTGTAGTGGACACACTCTGAGAGCACCAAATATATGGTAAGATCTCAAAGTGTCATTTCTGGATACGCGAGGTCCAATTCGTGGGAGACGTCATCTCTGAGGTGGGAGTTGCAGTGGACCCTGCGAAGATCAAGGCAGTGCTAGCTTGGGAGCCACCCAGGAGCGTGACGGAGGTGTGGAGTTTCATGGGTCTAGCTGGGTACTATCGGAGATTTTTGACAGACTTCTCTAGAGTTGCGACACCACTCTCAGCTTTCACAACTAATGTGAAACCCTTTGTGTGGTCAGACAGATGTCAGAAAATCTTCCAGGAGCTGAGAAATAGATTGACCTGCGCGCCTATCTTGAGGCTACTAGAGGAGGGAGTTGTGTACGTAGTTTACTGCGATGCATCAGGGACCAGACTCGGATGTGTCCTGATGCATGAGTGGGCCATGATCGCCTATGGATCACCTCACTTGAGGCAGCATGAGTAGAACTATGCTACCCATGACCTCGAATTAGCATCAGTGGTCTTTGCACAGAAGATGTGGCAACACTATCTGATGGGCGACCACTTTATAGTCTATTCTGACCATCAGAGTCTCAGCTACATCTTCTCGCAGAAGGACCTGAACCTGAGACATCGGTGATGGATCAAGTTCCTCCAGGAATATGTATTTGAGATAGTCTATACTCCTGGAATGGGGAACGTGGTAGATGATGTTCTCAGCAGGAGGATTGGAATTCAGCTACTTGAGGAGGCGACAGAGCAGCTATCCGCTTTTCAGATATCATTCATGGATAGAGATGAAGCTGCCTTTCTTCAGCCACTCACAGCCACTCCTCCACTACTACAGCGGGTCAGAGAGGCACAACATGGGGATGCCGACTGTGAGATGTGGTGTGTGCAGATATCCTCAGTGCATGCACCTGATGGATTCTCTTTAGGAGGAGAGCACGACATCCTTTTCAAAGGACGTACCTTGGTACCAGTTTCTTTACTGGAGGAGATGCTGAGAGAGTTTCCCACTTCCCCTATGGAGGTACATCCTGGAGTGGTGAAGATGTGACAGGATCTCAGACGATAGCACTGGGGGCCGGGCATGAAGAAGTTTGTGGTAGAGTTCTTTTCTCGATGCCTCACCTGCCAACAGGTGAAGGCAGATAACTGGGTACCAGTAGGCTTGGTACAGCCCTTGGAGGTCCCATATTGGAAGTGGGATGGCATATCTATGGCCATCGTGACTAGACTTCCACGCACTTCTAGAGGTCATGGCTCCATTTGGGTGATTGTCGACCGACTCACCAAGTCGACACATTTCTTAACCATCAGATATCAGGGCTCAATAGAGAGCTTGGGATGTCTCTATGTTTAGGAGATTGTTTGGCTTCATGGTGTTCCAGCATCTATCGTCTCCGATCGAGATGCACGCTTTACATCCCATCTTTGGAAGGGGTTACAGGAGGCGTTCGGGACGCAGCTACGTCTGAGCACCACCTTTCACCCTCAGATAGATGGTCAGACAGAGAGGACCATTCAGACTCTAGATGACATTCTTCGTGCATGTGTCCTAGACTTTGGTCACAGCTGGGAGGACCACCTACCCTTGATGGAGTTCGCATACAACAACAGCTACCACTACACCATCAGGATGACACCATACGAGGCATTGTATGGCCGACCTTGCATATCTCCACTATGCTGGATAGACCCTCCGGAGTCAGCACTTGTGGGACCGGAGATGGTCCATGCAACGACATAGAAGGTCCAAGTAATCCAGGAGCGGATGAGGATAGCTCAGAGCCGGCAGAAGTCTTCTGCTGACAAGTGGCGGAGGCCTCTAGAGTTTGAGGATAGCGACCTTGTCTTCTTGCGGGTCTCATCTCGACGTGGATTACGGAGATTTGGCCGAGGAGGAAAGTTGTCTCCAAACTTAATCGGACCATTCCAGTTGCTCAGAAGGATTGGAATGGTGGCTTAATGCCTGGCTCTACTACCTCAGTTGCACTGGGTGCACGACGTCTTTCACGTATCCCAGATGAGGAGATACGTGCATGACCTGCCGCATATCATTGACCATGGGGAGCTGGACGTTGATGATGGGGTGACTTTTGTGGAGGTCCCGGTGGAGATTGAGGATCGGCAGGAGCAGGTCCTACGTGGATAGTTGATTCCTCTTGTGTGCATCAGATGGAAACAGTAGAACCTCCAGGAGAGCACTTGGGAGTGGGGGGCTCAGATGTGTGATTAGTAACCACTTTTTTTCCCAAGTTTATGATGTATCTTTACGGGGACGTAAAGTCCTGAGGTGGGAGTAATTTAAAGACCCATAAAATTCAACGAAATTTTTTTCTTATTTTTCTTTGGGATTTTACAAGAACACAGTTTTTGACGGCACCTGATTCCGAGGCCCAGAATCATTTTCTGAAGTCTAGCTTTGGTAAGTCCAGTGAACGAACAAGCGGGTTTTTATAACTTTTGAACCGATGCTCGGAATCGAATTTCGAGGGAACTGATGGAATCGCAGGGCTGGTACTTGATTAGAAACACCTTTTCCGGAGTTGTGTTTGCTCAGGTGTGGTTTTTAATTTTTGGGGTTAAGTAAAGGAATAAAATAAAGTGGTGCAACCAATTTTATTTTATTTTTGTTTAACCTAAGATACATGGATGAAGTGGGACCCATAATATCCTACCCACTAAGTAAGATAATTGTGAGGTGGGATCCACACAGGCCCCACCTTTTTCAAACCCCCCCTCCCTTTAATTAAGTAACGCGAACGCGCCCCCCCCCCCCCTTTTAATGAAGTCAACACTTGTGGTTTATCTGGTTAATAAACGCCTCATTAAATATGCAGTTTAAATGTTGAAATTAATTCAATTAATTGTTTGATTCATTTTTGAATTTTAAAACACATAGCTTGAGAAATAAAATAAGACAAACTCTTATTTTATTAGGGTTGTTGGGTTGTGAGAGGCTTGGGAGAATTTTCTTGAAGTCTTGAATTTCTTCGTCCTCGATGAAGAACATGAAGAACGCGAAGAACACCGAACTCCGATGAAGGTCGAAAAGAACGCCGAATCCTCAGAGATCGACGATGCGACACCGACGGATCCTTTCTCTGCGACGCGATGATCCCCCTTCCGCGACGCCTTCTTCCGCGACATGAAATTCCGTGACGAACCCTCGCACGAGGAAGCTTGAGGTAGGGGTTTTGGTTTTATTAAATCTATGTGATTTATATCCTCAACATGTGTTTAAAATTTTTCCGAAGCCTTTTAAACCGCTAACGCGGTGGGTGCGGACCAACGAACAAGTCCGAACCCACCGTTTCTTCGTTCTTGGTGTGCAGATCGAAGAGCGATGATGAAGTAGGCTGCAAGCGAATTTTGAGGTTTTCGAAGTGAAGATCAAGTCCCTGGAGGACCATGGGCGAAGACGGCAGGCAAAACGGACCATCAGAGCATGTCCGATGGTCCGCAAAAAACCTCGCCGGCGCGCCTCGCCAGTATGGCGGCGCCGACGGCTGGCCGCCCGGAGGATTGTGGTCCTGCAACCGCGCGGGACCGAGGAGGTGGGGACGCGGTGCTAGGCCATGTCTGTTGGCAAGGAGCGGCCCCCATGCGGGGGCCGCGGTTTCTTTCAGGGGGGCGGCGCCCCCCTTTGCACGGCCGCTCAGCTAGTGCCGAGCCGACCCGCCCACCCGGCGTCGGGCCACCCAGGGCTGGACCGGCCGCACCGGGCTGCGTCGCGCCCGGCCGGGTCGGACCCAGACCTGGGTCCGATCGACCCGGCTCGGGCCGACCCAGGGGGGGTTGGGCCGGGTCGGATCGGGCCCAGTCCCCCCATTTTCAGACTGTTTCGGACTGTTGCTCATAACTAGGGCTAAGGACTTCAGATCGATGCACTGTCAGTTTCGTAGCGATCCTTGGATGGAGAAGGTCGTTTTGGTATATTACACTAAAGGTTTCGTTTTACTTTGGGTTCAGCCGTGTTGGTTCGTACACGAAATTAACCGGGCCCTCGGAACGGAAACACTTATAACTTGAGATCCGAACGTCCGATTGATTTGTCGTCGACTTTGATGGATTCATCTTAGTGAGATGGATCTTTGGCTTACTCCGCTCGAGGTTTTTAAGCAGTTGGAGTATGGTCAGGTTGGTTTTGACTTAAAAACCAACTGTGCCCCTAGGACGAAAAAGCTCATAACTCTCAGACCGGACGTCCGATTGACGCGCCGTCTGTGTCGTTGAGTTCCTGTTGACGATACGGAACTTTGGGATACATAAAATCTGGACTATGTGTCAGTTGATGTATCAGCTCCTCGGCGCGTGGAGCAGACCCTCCCGAACGAGCTTGCTGTGTGCGGGAACCCTAGAGCTGGCTGCGACTGCGACGACGATGAAGACTGCACATAAATCCTCCGTGGATTCGACGGCGATGACTACAACACTCATTGGTACAACGTGGATCAGTGCTACCGATCCTGTGTGGGTCAGATCCTATGTGGGTCTGCGCTCAACGGTCCTGTGTGGGCCAGCGCCTACAGATCCTATGTGGGTCATTGCTGGGGTTAGTTACCTATCGATCCTTTGTGGGTCATTGCGGGGGTTAGTACCTATCGATCATGTATGGGTCTGACAGCTTAGATGAATCAGTGGCTACATCTGATCATCTATATCATCTTACGAAGAAGTATACCTGTGTGAACTGAATCTTGATTTTCAATCCTTATCTTCGATAAGATTGACTATATATCTTGTGTGGATTACGTTATGCTTTCCTGTGTGGATTGGGTTGTGATTTCTTGTGTGGACTGGGTTGTACTTGAGCTCGGATGTTGGATCCGAATAAGAATTGATGACTTAGGTATATGTATGGGCATATACCTAAGTAATGTCGGATGTTACTTCGTGTTTGTATCTTTCCTTTGTGGATTATCCATTGTGGATTCTGGGAGACTTTCGGGGGTCTCGGGGTCCCTACTGAGTAGCTTATACTCACCCCTACACGGGCTATGCCCGAACTACATTGTGTTGGTTGCAGACAACGGACAACGCTGATCGTGGATGAGGATTGCGGAGAAGGTTGGTACCTGTAGGTGGACCACTCGGTGGGACGTACTCAGAGCGGACGACTGGACTCGAGGAGGTATGGAGGCTATCTGTACCCACCCTTCAGATGGGATTTCCAGTGGACGGATCGAGGCTGTGGATTTACTTTTCAGTTGATGTAATTCCTTTTTCAGTTGTACATTACTTTTAGTTTGGGTTTTTATTCTGGCCCACTTACTTTTCTGCACTTCTGTTGTACCCAGTTTTTACATAGTGTTTACTTCTTCTTGCTTGCTCTGGGATGTTTATTTACTTTACAAAGGCAATGCCTTCCCTTTTGACTGGGAATTACGCCTTGGTGTTAGTCGACAGCTCCTGGCCTATGGAAGGCAGGCTTGGGGTAGTCACGACACAGGCCCCAAGGACGGGACGTGAGAGTCTAGATAGTTGTGATGTCTTATTCTTACTCATCACGAAATATTGACAATCAAGTTAATTCCTAATCCACCCCATTCTGATTTTTTACCCCCATGTACTGATGTTTAGTTACTATATCCACTTTTCCATATATAGATTGGGTTGTTTTTAAGGAAGAAAATGCTCCACCCTAAACCATAAAACTAATATATTATATTTTAATTTGATTTTCCCATTGGTTGGCACTATCAATTTTAAATCATAATATCCATTGATTTATTAAAAACTTCTCTGATACCAACTATTTTCACCCATACTTTTCCCACATAAATATTTCATCTTATTAGATAAATATTCATTACATAACCTTTTGAACCACTATTAGACCACAATGATATACTTCCCACTGAATCATGGACACATTATCAACATCTAAATAAAATTTATACATCATCTCTTACTTAGTACTTCATAATAAAAACCCCTATCATAAATGACATACTTAAATACATGTCAAAATATTAAGGGGATAGAAAACATAATAAACAGTGTGATCAAATGATCTGTAATGTATAATAAGTGAGATAACTATGATCTTATAACCATAATATGATCATAAAAGTACAAAAACATGATCTTAACATTTGAAAACCATACACAGTAAATCAAATAACATAAATTTGAGTAACAAAAAGGTAGTTTATAAGAGATTCAAATAATATAATCCATGGAATCATAACATTTGAACATGGAATAATTTTATGGAATGCACATAATAATTGATAATGATGTTATTTTTCAATGGTTACTGCTAAGAATATCATACAGTATTGTGTTCATGCATCATTCCATTATATCCTTTGTTAAGGTTCACTCTTTAAAACAACATTTTGGAGAAATTACCTCATGAAATATACATATTCACCCAATGAAATTGAGAGATATGTAATTCCAGGTCCACATATCACAAAATCACAATCAGTTCATATGTGTACTAAAAATTTTTAAATGGTTTATCATATCATAATATCATAACTCGTGGAATATTAATATGTTTCATTAAGACTTCAACATTTTTGTATTGAATAAACCATATAAAATAAATTAGTACTATAAATATGTAATCCTTATAATCATAAACCAAACATATAAATAATATGTTTGGTATCAATAAGTGATATTTTGAGTTAAGAATAAGTGATATAAATATTTTGTTTTCTTAGATAAAAAAAGATTATAAATGTTCCATGAATGGTTTTTTGAGAGAAAAACCTTTTCATCATGAAAAAAATTAGTAATAATATAATGATCTATAAAATACAAAGAAAGAACATTTTATTTAAATTGCATTGGTAACCGAAAATTAAATCCACAAATCATTTAGTGTCCATCAATGTGGGAAATAACATTCATACCATCTATAATAATGAATAATTTTTTTACAATTTCTATAAAAAGTACATTATTGGGAAATTGATTTTAAGATTCTACTAAAATTATTTTATAGAAGTTAAATCATGGGTAGAAATGAATTTAAGAATTCAAAGTATAATAGTAAATCTCTCTTTAGATAATTTAGAAGAAAATATTTACATGGATGAAACTGATTACCTTACAAAAAAACCTAGCCACTTTTTCCATGAAAACATTCATTCAGAATAAAGAGTACTTAATGTGAGAAAAATGAATGGAAAAAAGGGATTATGTAGAAATAAACAAAGAATGGTAGAATTAAAGGATTTTATCAGATATTTATTATATAATTTGAATTAAGCAAAAATCATGAATATAAAATACATATTTCAATGATATCCGTTCATATATCCCTAAATTATTTGGAAACATTTGAATCATAACCCAATGAATGATTAAATTTAAATGAAACACTAAATACTATTTATATTATTGGACTCATGGAATATTATATCAGTAGGGTATTATATACACCACATTAAAAAATGAGTGGTAAATATTGAATTTGTCTCATAGAAACAAAATTGATATGAAAAAATGTTACCACAAGTTAGAGTTTCATAGAAATTTATCTACAAGATGTATCGCTCATGGTCTACTGTTAAGGGACATGACCTAGTTTCAACATAAACTCAAGTATTATTAATTTTATGAAAATCATGTCATCTATAAATAGGGGTACATGGTGGCATAGTTGAGTGATTATAACAGAATGATCATTGTGGAGTAGAAAAATAATGGTATTAATAAAAATTAACAAAATAATCTCTAAAAGATTTAAAAAAAAATAAAAATCTGAATAAAATAATTACTACATAAAAAATATCCATTATAAAAATATAAAATGAATGATGTTACAAATTTATATACAACGGGAAGGAGGAGTACCTTGTAATCGTTATACAGTACAACATATTGAAGAAAAGAACAATATAACAAAATTAATTCTAAAATATCTTCATAATCACTAGATCAGTCCTCTACACCCATACTAAATAAAAATACTGAAAATCAAACATCCACAGCTAATAACGTATTTTTTCACAACCACTATGATGTTTTCCATGTACCATTCAGTGGTCCAAATAGGTTGTGAGTAAATCTCAATCGGCCACAAATAATGACATAGAATAATATATTTTCAATAAATATACAATTAAAATTTTGTACTCAATATAATAATTTAAATAATTAAAAAAAAAGTAACTTTTGTCATCTCGGGTTCCTAAAAGATACATATTAGACCCTACTAACATTATAGTAAGTTGATATATCTTTATGTATGAGACCTTCTGATAATAATTATAATGCATTTAAAATGATTAATTAAGGAATCCACGACCTTGAAAGGTGGATCCAACTACAAGTAATAATTCATTAAATTCAGCTATAGGTGTACGAGTTCAATTAATGATTTGACCTATCCATTTCACTCCTATAATGACAACCATGACAAGTCTTGGGATCATTTTCCAAATATCCATGTGCTATATCTTATTGGGGATTATGAATATAATCTGAGGTGGTCCACATCCTTAAGACATCAATCCAAATCCATGGAGATCATAGAGGGTGTTATAATATCTATATAAAAGTAATTAATGAGTCCATTGAACCATACAGGATGATTCATAAATATAATACATGGACTAAGTCCATGAGGTGTGTCTACACTCAAAAAACTCATCAATGAATCGTGTGGTGTTGTCTAGGTAGTCATGGAAAAAATTGTTGGGGAATCCAATAAAATCATAATGATGTATATCATATACTAGTATATAATGATCATAAATAATTCTCAAGAACACTCATAATACCAAGGGTCAAGAGATACAATTACACAATTTTATATTACATTGAATAACATGTAGTCACATTCATAATTCAATATTCATCATGGGTAATGTGGCGTGGACTTTTAATTCACATTTTATTTATTACATGTTTCATTTAAATTAATACAATTTCTATATTTAAATCATTAATATGAAGCCAATCTGACATTAGGAAGTGGTTTGTAAATATATGCAGGGTAATTGTTTCAATGTACAAATATAAACAACCCCAAACGTGCGGGAAAAGTCAAGGTACACAACGACCATCAATTTAATATATGTATAATAGTATCCCATTATGGTATATATGTAATTTAATAGAATTCACATTTTAGATGAAACACATATATGGTCTACAACACAAATCAAATATCAACTTTATAAACATCCAAACATAACAGTAAAAGTAATATAACACCTACGTTATATAAGTAAATGTATAATCATCCAATAATATATTCATACTCTCTCAAGAATAGGGTAAATCATAATAGTAGAAATATTCCTACAAAATATTTTGTATTATTTTTTATGGAATTATAATCTGATATGGAAATGAAAATGGAGAGAGGAATAAAGAGGATTGATAGTCTAACTAATAGAGATCTAATGTTTATGATGACACCTGAATTATATACCGAATAGAGGGTATGGATCATATCTTTGGTTGAGAAGAAAGGGGGATTCTATGGGGGAAGGATACTAGAAATGGAGAATTAATAATAAGGAATATATATTTAAAATAACCATGGGAAAATTAAATATCCCTATTTTTTAATGTACGAAAATGGTTTGGAAACATGGTTTTCCAAACCATTTGACAACCATGCACTAACACTATCAATGTGGCACACCCCATTACATGTTTTTGGGAATGGTTAGAAAAACTACAATTGAACCATTAATTTAACCTCTACAACATGTTTTCATATATAAAAATTGAGGTGATTTCTATCTAAAATGAATTTATTAACCATATATCCCACATTATGTCCAACATGGTTGAGCTGCATGGTTAGCATTAAAAATGTAATAACCATGTGACACATTGTATCCTTCCAAAATTCATAACTTAGGTATATCAATGATCCATAACTCCTTCAAAATCCTTCATAAAATAACAGGAATTCATATTAGGGTGCGAAAACTAGTAGGATTAAAATGTATACATTATATAAACCTCATACAAAATATAAGATCTTATAAACATGCCTACTTAAAAAATCACCTATGGGATTCATTTCTGAGGCAGTAGAGCGCCATCTAAGAATAATTTCATCCACTAATCACAAATGTCATCAACACACACCTTGTTCTCATTTTTTACATGGATGTGCTTCAATATTTAATATTCTATGGTATTGTTCCTATCATCGAGATATTTGTTCTATGATCACTAATACTTATATGATACTACTATAAAATAAGAATCAACATCTTACACAACATATTTACGATAATGGTTATGATATGGGTCTTTATTATAATTATTTATTAGAGATTCATGAAAGGCTTTGTGCATAGACCTATATATATGAGGGAGTGATGTATAATATTCCAATAGTCTGACCCTCTCCAGAAACTAAAAATCCTCGATTAATTGAGGTGATAACATACCATGCCTTTAAATTCATCGATGACCCGGTCTAGTAGAAACACATAGGATTACCATATCTCCATAATTTGACTCATGGTAGATTGTGATTACGAACATATGTCTTTTGGATAGAATGAGATATAATCATATTCTTCCGAATAAATTATACACACTCCGATATATCCCAAACGATAAATGATTCCAATATTGCTAACTATCATACCACTAAATAGTATATGGTAGAGAAAAATGTCCCATAGTATATGTCAGTCTAATGATACATCTATAGCATATTATAAATGATGTTATATATGAAAATTCATCCTGTGATGGGTTTTTCAACATATAACCTCTAAAATATGTAACACATGCTCATATAATATACTCTAATACAAATATTATATTCTTAAAATGATCGATATTTTGAGGATGGTTGGTTATACTCCAAAATAATAGTCAATATAGATCCTTATTTGACACCATCTAGAATAGAAATGTAAAATGAGCATCTGCATCTGATAAAATAATATGTAGATCTTCATGAAGGTGTATATTATCTCATACATGTATCATCCCATGTGTCTTCCCCATGAAGTTATTTGATATATATAGGATGTGTGGGAACATTCATTTCCTATGCATTATAAACCATACAAATCCTTGAGGAGATTTTAGATATTCATGTCAGGTACACCTCCATCTAGATATTCTATAATGAAGGATGATATATAATGACCCCACACCCTGAGTCCCACATAATAAGACTAAATTTGGTGACTAGTTGAGAGAGTTTAAGATATCGATATTGTGAGTCATTAACCTTCATTATAATATATGATTTTTAGATAGGACAAATCAACCATGAAAAATCCTTGACATAATATAAAAAGAGATGAAAAAACAACACAAAATTTGTATATAAATAATATATAAAAAAGAAAAATTATCCAAATTAATTACTTAAATAAAAAGTATGAAAAAGAAATAGATGAAACTGAAAATGTATAAGGTAATAATATCTAACATGGCACATAATTCCTTCATTGAAACCTAAACATAAATGTATATATACATTGGGTGACTATACATGGATTCACAGAAGTAATACCAATGTTTATTTATCACTTCTGAAAATTGAATACTAATGCACATGTGAGTAAACAAAAGAACCAACAACCCCAAAAAGGCCCACTAACCAAGCCCAATCACCACAAGCAATTTCCAACAAAATTATCCATCCACATATAATAATATTATATTAATCATAATGATGATAGACACCCCAAAAAATGTTCCCACAAAGTAGAATCTCTCACACCCCAATGAAATATATCATGTACCTTCTGATTGTCACGTTTAACATAAAATCATGTCACATCCCACCCACAAACACCATGTTCATCAAATCACATCAAATATCACCTATTGAAACCAAGGACATAACAAAATATCACATATAAAAACTAGTATTGTTGGGTGTTGTAAAAATGAAGGACTTCATCCACAAACCGACCTATATAGTAGAATAAAACATACATATTCCAACTAATTAAATATAACACAATGTCTATAGGAAAATTATATCTCATCACCTCACATATTAATAGAGTCATCAAGTATATTTTATCATCACATGGAAGAGGGAGTGAAGAAGGGAGGGTGTCCAGCCTGCCATCATCCCATGAAGATATTGGGAAAAACCTCCAAAAAATAAAAATCATTTGGACTAGGTAATACAAATTGATGGGGAAGGTAAATAAATAATAGGGAAACAATGTTTATAAATTATATAATCACATATAAGACCTAACTATGGGTTTTGGACAATATAACAAACCAATTCAAAATATTAACACTTTTTCTACATCCCTTAAAATCGTAACACAAGAAAAAAAACACAAAACACTAGAAGAAAATCATTTCAATGAATTTGTTTTCCATATTACGCATTTAATAATAAATTTCATTGATTAAGTACATTTATTTACCAAGACTACTTATAAATCGCATCCACTAAATGAAACATCTTAATTGAACTCATTCTTTTATTATCCATTTTACCGATGGCATGTAAATTCATTATTAACAACATTTTCATATTACTACATGGGAAAATATAATTATTCCACACCACATATCATCAGGAATAACATAATAAATAATCAATAACCTACCGCCAAAGCCCACGTGCCTCTGCTTCACAACCACATCCACATTCTAGATCAGAAATTTTATCTGCATCGCAACAATGTTCCACATACCAACTTCCATGTATGAACAACATACCATATCAGAACATCATATCACATACACTAGAACACCATGATATCACAACTACACAAAAGGTCGCATTGAAATGACATAGTACAACTACTTTTCAAATTTTCAGATTCAACAAATAATTTACATTACATCGCCTTCCTTATTTCAAGTCAGTTCTCACAGACACCATAATTCCCATGAGGAATCTTTATTTTAAAAAAATGTATGTTATGAAAAAATTATAATTTTTCAGTGACAACAAAAAAATAGAAAATATTTTAAAGAACCTATCATATTTTCAAAAAATAAGTACCCCAATGACCACAATTTTTTACTGGGCATCAAGCCATCAAATTTCACAGTATCAATAAATCAAAATCTATAAAAGCATGGAATTTAGAGACTGATAACCATATATTAAAATTAAGAAATTTTATTATACTAATTTATCCATTGTAATAATGATCTCAATTTTGAGAAAAGAAATACCCATCCCTCATGATATATCTAAATGTTAATGAATAGAATACCAAAATATGAGAATTATTCATCATGTGATTCAATGCCATAAAATAGTAGTTTCGTACTTGATGTAGTCACCATTGTAAGCTAAGAAACCCAATGGAAGCATTATTTCATAATGCTGAGGGAAATTCTTCACAACCTCCAGTATCAAGGAATTCCAACGAGGATGTAACGAATGAAGGATATTCAAATTTTAGTCATCAAAAGTGAAGTGATCAGTATTAATGATCACAATAGATTTAGTTAACCAACTATTCTTATTATCATTAAAATCAATATGGAAGGAATCATTTACAGAACTAGTTATTCTAAAAAATAATGAAGGTAATATTCCACAATTAAATATACTTTAAATACCCCTGATTCACACTATTGAAAAACCCAAATAACTATTTTTGCGTAATTGAAGGAAAACTCCATTTAGTCATTTTCACATTTCTTAAATCTCCATGTAGATAAATGTTACAAGTAACCATATTTATATATCCAATAAACCAATGTAGAAATAATTAACTAGAGAATATTTTTTCCATAGATGATCTAGAAACATGAAATATTCATTTATAGTGTCAATTCATGTAGACAATCCATCCATGTTGGTGATTCATCCACATAGACGATTCATGTAGCTAATTACTCCATGTAGTTGTCAATGTCGTCGGTCCATAATTATATCCACTTATTCCATGTATCTCATGCACATATTCATTCCATTAATATGGCCAATGCATGTAGCTAAACAATCCAAATAGACAATTCAATAGGTCATTTGATGAAAAAAGTGACAACATGAATAAATAAGTGACCATAGAAAATGACTATATAACCAACCAGCATACTACAATAAAATAAAAGTTATAATTCTAACCCATCATAATACCTTCCAAAATATTGAAAAATAAAAAATGTGACCATGAAAACCAACTACAATAGAACCCATCCTACTGTACAGATGAACCTATGACTGCCTGATGGACGATAAGTGGACAAATGAAGGCATATTTGAAGATCCATAGGAAAAGGCAATTAAGACACTCTTGACTCAGGATGGACTCAGTAAAAATTAAGGAAATGAATTTTGAAATTATTTTGGAAATTAGGAGTCTTATAATAGATACTCATCAATCTATTTTCATCATTGATAATAGATGTGAATGGAATGGGTGTGAATGGTATGTTTTATCAACTATCCTACGAAATTCTTCCCAAAGATCTTATTACCTCTCAATATCTTCCACAATCCAAAGAACACTAACCACTATATTCCTATCTTATTCATTACCACTTACAAAGCCCTTTCAACCTCAATATCGCCCATTCCATCAACTACAATCACCATTTCATAGTTGAGGTCGAGGAACATACATAATGAAATTCTGTTTCCCATGTCATGATACTATTTGTTTAGGAATAACTAACTCACATTTATGATTTTCATCATGTAAATGTATAAATATATTGATTAGGAATATATTTTTCCAATATTTTTATAAACTGATATATTTACCACACATCATATCATCAAAAAGGAAGAAAAATTCATATAAAATTACAACATTGAAAAATCATATTAGCAAGAGAATGATCATAGCAAAAATAAAAACAAGATCAAGAAAACTCTAGGTTTAGGGAATGAATATACATCTCATGTCCCATGAGATCACCTCTAGGACAACATTCCTCCACAACACTCCATCATATGAAATACCCGATACTTAAAAAACCGTCTCAGGAATATCGTGGATCTCCACTAGTCGCTCCATGAATTTCATATCATTCTTGATATAAAAATATCCTCAATCAACAATGATGGAGTCATCATGATGATATAATTAGAATTGAGAGATGAAGAAGACGTAGTGGGTATGTTCTAATAATGGAAGAATATCCAACTAATTATTCACATTAACAACACACACCAACAACTGAAATGGTGACGTATTACAAGGTGTAAGGCTAAACTGAAAACCAATCCTCCACTGCTTATGACAAGGATAGACCAAAAAAAGATGTGATATTTATCCTTGGCCTCAATGTCCCCTAGTAATTCAAAAAATATATATTATAGGAAAATTATATTTGATAGTGTCTATGTTATTAAACACCAATCACTTATGGGACTAAAATATCCTGATAACATTCAATATATTTACTATTTTAAATAAATTTATCATATATTATATCATTAATTGAAGATGAAATTTAGTTAGATTATGTATCACAAAACAAAATGTTTCTTTTATATCATGCACTACATGCAAGACTAAGATTTTCGAAACAATAACATAGTATTATAATATTATCACATAATATAGTATGAGACAAATAATAATTTAAATTACAAAATATGAATAAGATAATATAATTTATGAAAATAAATGTTTTAATTTATTTTTTATATATTTGATTTGTTTATAATTCATTAGAAATTAATATATGAACCAATGGAATATAAGGGGAATGTTTTTATAGAAACCTATTTTTTATACTCACAAAGATATTTTATCCTAATAAAATAAATTAAATACAATTGTGGAGTGATATTAATGTTATATATATATATATATATATCTATTATATTCCATAAAACAATTTTTTTATTCAAAAAATTGATTTTATATACATAAGTTACGAGCAAACACAATTTTTTGAAAATAATACTATATTTTCTTAATACAGTTTTACCTCCTTTTAATGGAGAACTTGTTTGAAGATATTTTTGGGAAATATTAAAAATATTAAAGGTAGAAAAAACATAATCATTTAAATACAAAAAAATTAGTTCATGGTGGCATGATGGTATTTTTCTCTTATGTTTCATTTTTATTGAATAGTAAAAAATTCAGAATTTAAACTCAAAAACAATTTTTCATCTAATTCAATTGTAAGGATAAATTTAATTTTTTTTAATGTCTAAATTTATTTATTTTTTAAATTTATCCATTTTTGTTAAATTGAATAAATTTCTATGTTTAATTGGGTAGAAAAACAATACAAACATTTAAACATTTGTTCGTTTAAAAACACACATCATTATCTTGTCTATGGGATTGAATTTATATTAATTTAGTCCATATATGTTCATGTAATTTTGAAAAATGGATACCATATTTCAAATAAATTTAATTTATAATTTATAATATCTTAAGTTTTGATTTTGACCAATTATATTAGTGATGATGTTTAAAATTAATTACCAAGACTAAGGTGAAATTATGCTTCACATGGAACTATACTGTAATCTTCATGGCCAAAATGGCCATGAAACATGTCCAAATAACAATAAGGTACTATTTAGAGCATATCTTCCATTTTAAAAAAATATACCATTATTTTACTCATTTCAATTGAAAAAAAGTGTGTGGATTTCCCTTTCTAAAATATTATAAGAGTGTAACTCCTCCTCCACTATTAAAAGTCACCATCCCCACCCACTTCCTTACACCTCCCAATATTATTTTACTCGACCATGTTCTACCAAAATATATCATAAAAATCCCTCCACAAATAAAATACGTCTTTCTAGGGTTATAAATCCATCCATGGATTCCCTTGGGTGCAAATAAAAAGAAGTTACACAAAAAACAGGCCACATCATTCCTCAATATCTTTAATTTTATTCTCTTTCATCAACCCCTCGACTCTTATTCTTCCAAGATTATATAAAATCAATAATAATATAAACAAACTATGATTTTTTGTATTTATGGTTCGGCCTACACTTATAACACTACAATATAATGGTTAATGATCATACCGTTTATTAGTGTGGTGAACTACAACCAAATGAATTGTAGTTTTGGGTTTTTCATTTACCACCCCTCAGGGATATGATTTATTGTAGACAATATGTTTATATATTTTATATATGATATTTATAATTTCTTTCTAACTCTCTTATTATTTTATAACACATACATTTTTTATTTTCATTTTGTGTGAATAAGATAACATCATATGTGAATATTTGGACTACATCATCCTAAAAACGATATGATTTGATCACATGATACTTGGATTTTATAAAGGGTGTCTTTAATTAAAATCATGTGACATAAAAAATATATAATATATTCATGACATAAATTCCTTCCCTGTAATATTATATATTTATATATATTTATATAATTTTCATTATTAACCTTTCCTACACATAAAAAGTGATAACGTCGTTAGTGGATGTGTGATATACCACAACCTCAAAATGATGTAATTATTTTTACATCATAATAATTATACATCTAAGTATAAATGATTAAAAAAATTTAATTTATGATATAATGATATTTATCTAGGGATATTATGTTACTTACCTTCAAACTATAATGATTGTTGAAAAATGAAAACATTACATACATGTATATACCACCTACCATCTCCATTATTTCAACATTATATCATTTATCATAAACATGTTTAATTATTTATTTTAAAAATATAATATATCTAATAATATAATAACTATGTCATGAATATTTTTATTGATTATTTAAATAATGAACACTTGGAGTATATTTGACCTAAAAATTTATTTTGAACCAAATATAGAATTTGGTGAAAACACCCACCATCATCTTAAGTAATTATGTGGTTTTATGAAACATGTTTATAAGTAAAATAAAAATTATTATAAACATGGAAAATGTGAAAAGGTAAGTAAATAATTGAAATTTCTTTTTATTATTAAATATAATGACACATGAGACAAACTAGACACAAGGTAATGGATTTTCATATCACTTTTTACATCTTAGAAATAAATGTGATATTCACCAATTAGTTCTATTTTGTGGTGTCTGTACTACCACTTTAACATATTATAACATTTATTACATTATCTTAATGGGTTTTAATTCTTAAATTTATTGTTTTTTTCATTCTTGAGGATTATGATATGAAATGTTTCACTATGGTCAGGGACACCATAGAATGTTAAAATATTATTTTCCTCCGATATAATTTTAAGTATCCATTAATTCTATTTGATAATGTGATATAACCATTTTCAATATTCCATTTAATATTCCTCTCTTCTAGTTATTCAGGAACATTTTCAAATATTAGTACATTGTTTTCACTCATTGGTATATAAAATTATTAAGAAAATATTTTTATTAAAATTCTGACTTCATTATCTCTTTAGTCATAGAACATATTTACTTTTAAAAAAATTGATTCATGATTTTTTTATAAAAATTAACCCTTAAAAAATATTTATTAAATAAATTTATACCATTTTTTGTATTAAAAATATTTTCAATGGAATCTTATTATCTTCATATGATCTAGGTATTTTTCTTCCACATCTACATTGCAAAAGGAATATTATTTTTACGTAATTTGACTTGTACTAAATTATACATCATCATTTCTTCATATATTCCATTGAATGATTAAAAGATTATTTTTTTGGAAAAAGTTTAGGATTTATTTTGTCCAAAATATCACACACATTCAAATCCTTGATTCATTTTTTGGACCCCTAGTGAAATATTCTAATTCCTATAATCATTTCACATTGAATATCCACTAAATATCTATACAATTTTTCATGGATATGATTATTAACTAAGACCTTTACCATTTCTCATAAAGTGATTACTATGAATGCTATTTGATTGTTTTGTAAATATTGATAAATATATATTATTTATTAAATAAGGGTATTTTATAATACGTAATATTTATTTCAATTATTTTATATGAGCAGTGATTTGGATTTTTAATGAAGTTCGGGTCCTAGAATTTATACAGACCGTCGATGAATTTATAGGTTCTCAAGAGTCAGATATGTTTTTAAATTTAAATAGGTTTCAATCCATAGTTTTAAATGATATTGAAAATGTTATTGATGATATATGTTTCCTTGTTCCTTATATATGAAATAAAAAAATTAAGAATTTCCCTCATTTGGTTCCAATTATTATTCATCCACAAGAGCATGTTTCTTCTTATCAATGGATACATTTCTTTTTCAATTCATTGACTAAAATGTATTTGTTTTATTTTCACGCAATTCTATATATTTTTTTATAAATAAAGTTATTTTATTTGCATGATATTCCATTTATTTACCTTTATACTTATATATTCCAATCGATTCATTATTTGTTTTTGCTTACATTACCACTACTACAAATTTGATATCACCTTTATTTTTTTCCATCCATTAGTAACTCATGATTTATTCTGATAATGTTATGAAAGGATATGATTTATAGAATAAATTCATTATATCCAATGATATTTAAAAAAATATTGTAAATAGTTTATTCATTTATCCTATTTGAATCATGTTTACCAATAATAATAAACTATTCAGTTCTTTGGGATGTAATTTATATACTTCTTATGACAACATAATTGATAGAAGATGTGGGCTCTGGGATCTCTAAGGATTGGTCACTATAGTAAGTATCAAATCAATTTTAGAAGTATCGTTGGGAACTAGTTTTTGGAATACATATATTTGATAACATATATATAAGATAGACTTTGAGGATATGTATAGAAGAACACCACATAATTTTGATAAATTGATGATTATGTGATACTTCTGAGAAATACATCTATATTTGGATATTAGGAGTGGATGTGGTTTGGGAACATATTTACCATTGTGAAACACCTCTATCTAGATGCATTCGAATTGACTCACTGTGACATGGTACCTGAGAACGAGTCTTACTACGCACCCAATTTGACAATTTCATGGGATACAAATAAGATAATTCATATTTTATTTACAAACCTGTATAAAGAATTTGAATAAATAATGAAATTAAGTACCCTAGGATAAACTAAGGATTTTATATTTATTATAATGTTTCCTAATTTATATATTATATAAATGAATATATTTTTTTCTATGACTATTATTACTCACACAATTCTTTCTGGTTTCATTTAATTAATGGCATTGGAATGAGGCAAGTTAAAATTTAAAATGAAGGACATGGTAGTGAATATGACAAACCAAATGAGGTGTTGACTGGAGTTATTGAGATCAGGTTTATGCATAATATCATTCATAAAATATGAATAACAACATATAGTTAAACCAAATTTAGAACAAATCTAGGAAGAGAAACATGAAGTCTTGTAAGAGCTCAAGTTTTGAAGAGCACAAAGAGAAGAAGGCGTGATTTCCATCATGAAAAAAATGTAGAAGGAGACATATGGGAAAGTATCTTAATGAAGATATGAGATTACTTATATGTGTGAATGAATTAAAAAATGTAATGAATTTTAGGGGAAAATGAAGACTTTGGTGGATGTAAAATAAAATCATCATGATGAGTCCCTTATAGTTTTCAGTCTTAAATATGGGTTACCAAGACATTAACCAAGTAATTTCCCTCGTATTGAGGATAAAATATACACCATGGTAGGATCAATGTGGAAATAAGTTGATGATGTATTCATGTATATGGGATGTATTGAAATCAATAGTTAAAAGGATATTTAGTGAAAAAATATATTTCTAAGATGCATATTTTATTTATTTTAGAAATTGTATTAATATGATTTTAGAAAAGGAAAAAATGCATGAAAAGTGAAAACTGATAATGTCCAACAAGGCCATGGGTGTTGAACCCATGACTGATGTACGAATATGGTTTCACGACATCTAATGACCTATAATATTGTTTGGTTAAAATGCCATTATATTTAGTTAAACATTATAGAAAATAAATATTAATGATGATCTAGTAGTGGAATATTTTAGAATCTATAGATTAATATCTTAACCATATTATCATTGGATAATATTTAGAGAACAATGTAAATACTTATCACCTTTTTATGGGCCTTAGGATCAGTTAAATGTCTAATTATGTGATTCAAGAATCGAAGTTAATTTTTTGTTATCCATTTAATCAATTAATTATTTGAATTTTGAAAAACCAAAAATGGAATTGTAGATATAAAATGAAATTGTACCATGTTGGGAAATAACATATTATTCTTTTTATGTAATGAAATTTCTAAATATTAGTAAAAGGATCAGAAAAGAAAATCATTTTTAGTAATATCAATTTTTTTATTTGATGACCTTGTAAATCATATAGGATTTATGGCATTAAGGGACTCAATGATAAAATTTCTATTGATTTTTTTATTCATTTCCACAATTAAAACCTATAAATTTTTAATATTTTTTTCCATGTACGTATCTCTACTTCCCACTAATGTTTTCTAAAAAAGATACCTATTTCTATATTAGGCCATGTCACCTTTTTACATTCCATTCTGTATTTTCTAGAGGATGTTTTGTGATACCCTCTCATGATGTGGGATTCCAAAAATTGAAAATATCAAAAAATATTTCTTTAAATTTGAGTTATAATTAAGATGATGAAATTTAATTATGGTTGGTAGAATTTAACCCATTAATAATCTAAATTCAAAATAGTATATTTGATACTGTGTATAACGCGCAATGCCAATCATGAAAGGGAAAATAATATATCAAGAAATTAAAAAATATTTAATAATTTAATTAACATAAACATATTTTATATGATTAAATGAACATGAAGCAATTTTATAGTATGTCACATGTAATAACAAGATTCTTTGATCACTTTTGTTACAACAATACAGAGTTTACCGAACAATAATTTATTATTATTTAATAAAACAAGATATAACTTATATGCTAAATTACTACTTTTGAATATGATTAACCAACTTATGAAAACACATTTTTACACATATAATATATGAATTCATTTGTTACTAATTATTTTGAAATGAATATAATACCCAATTTAATATAATGTGAATGTTTTTATAAAAAACTATTTTTTTGCTCACAAAAATGTTTTATCCTATTAAATTAAATTATTTAGAATTATAATGTTATATTAAATTAAAAATTATTTATATAATATTCAATTAATTTTTTATATTAATCTAATATTTTTTAAAGACATAATAAAATATCAAACCCAATTTTGTGTAAAAAATATTATATTTTTGTTAAATAACTTTTATAGCCTTTTAATAGAGAACCAAAATGAAATCAAATTTCAGAAACTATTATAAATATTATATGTAAAAATATACAAAATATTTTAATTAGATACATATATATTATTCCTTGGTGAATTTTTTTATGTGAAGTTTCATTTTTTATTGAATTGTGAGAATTTTTTATTTTTAACTCAAAATAGCTTTTTCATTAATTTAATATAATAGGATGAATTATATATTTTTTTGAATTTAAGTTGGATTATTTTTTTAAAAAAACTATCCAATTTAGATAATTTGAACTAATTTCACTTCAAAATTAGGTATAAAAACCTTGAATACTTTTTAACGCTTTTACTTAAAAAAGAATCGTTTTTCTTCCAATCTGTGGGATTAAATTAAAAGTAGTTTCTACCCATTATTTCATCAATATTTGTAAAAATGGATTCCATATTTGTAATAAGAATAATATATTATGTTTAATTATTCAAATTTGTTTTTAAGAAATTTTTTCTGAAACTGCTTAAAATTAATTACAACAAATAAAGTGAGATTAAGCTTAACAAGGGTCTAAACCATAACCATGAGGCCCAATATGACCTAGAAACTTTTTCAAAATCCATTTTATACTAATATTTTTAACCTATTAGTTCATGTCTATAATTTCTACCATTATTAGATCTACATAATATGGTAAACAAGTATGTGGACTTCCATTTTTCAAAATTTACCTAAGTGACACTCCATTATAAAAAGGTCTCCTCTCCTCCCTCTTCTTCAAACCTCTAAATCGTAAATTTTCATGACCTTAATATGAAAAAATATATCTTAAAAACCACTATCCTAATCCCAATCTCCTTAAATTATGTTGAAATCCATCCAAATAATCCCTTTTGTTGAAACCAAATAGATTTACCCAAATAAGAGAAAACATCTTGCTTCATGTTCTTTAGTAGTTTAACCTTTAATCACCCCCAAAACTCTTATCACCATTTATTATATTAAAACAAGAATATGATAAATTTACTAAGATTATTTTTGGTTTAGAACTACTGTTGCATAGATACCCATCTAATGGGTAATGAACATAATGGTTATGTGTACCGTGAACTACTGCCTCACGAAATGAACTTGATCATTTTTCTATTAACTACCATAATGGTTGCGAATTATGATGTAAAATATATTCATATATCTTATAAATTATATTTATAAATTATTTATGTCATTTCAATTATTTTATAACAAATAAATTTATTATTTTAATTTTCTTTGAATGTGATAACATCGTTTGTGGATGTGTGGACTACCCTATACATAAAGAAATGCGAATTGATCACAAGATTCCTGGAATGTATAAGGGATTATTTTAAATAAATATAAGTCAAATAAAAAACAAATATATTATATTCATGAAGAAAGTTCCTTTATTTAAATATAATAAATATATATTAGAATTTTCTTTATTACCCTTTCACAAACTTAATGTGGTGATATCATTCATGGATGTGGGGACTACCGTCTCCTCAAAATTATGTTATTCCTTTTATACAACACGACTTATATATATAAGTATATATGAGTAAATAAAATTTTATTTACAATACAATTATAATTATGTAAGGATATAGTTTTACTAACCTTCATTCTATACTGATTTGTATAAAATGGGAATGCTACTCATTGGTACATACGACATACCGTCACCGGGATTGTATCAATGGTTAGGTTTTCATAACCATATTTAAGTATTGGTCTTAAAATAATAATTTATACAGTAATATAATAATTATTTAATACTTATTCTTCTTTTTATGTTATATAATTCCCCCTTTGACCATAGATGACATATAAAAGTTGTTTGGACACATTAAATGCATTTGGTCAAAACAGCCGTTGTAAAGTTAATTGATTACATAGTTTGTTTACAACATGGTATTAATGGAAATAAAATTTATGATAAATAAAAAAATTATTATCAGGAATTTAAATAATTAATGTACATTTTTCTTCATTAATATAATGACACATGAGAAAAATCCGGCGTCATGTTAGATAATTTAATATAATGTTTATATATCTAAGATAAATGTCAAATTCAACCCATACATATTTTGTGTGGTGTATCTATGCAACATTGATATATTATGTTATTAATAATGTTATATTATTGACATTTAAAACTTTCATTTATGGTTTTCAGTTCACGAGGATTATGTTTTAATAAATATTTAATTGGTATAGGACACTTTGAATGGTTAATGATTATTTTCCTCAAGAAATATTTTAAGGATATTACATTTAAATTCGTGGAAATTATATTAACATTATTAAATAAAAACATTACATTTTTAAAAATCTAGTTATTCAGGATTTATTGAAGAATTTTTACCATTTTTATAGTCTTTGGTATATAATTTTTTTTATAAAAAGTCTATATTATAACCAGACATCGTTGTCCCTATAGTTAGAGATCCTGTTTTTTTTTTTTCTGAAAACCATGTTTTATAAAAATGTTTTGAACATATAAAAAAATATTTATCCTTGAAATTTTTAAATATTTTACTTTTACATGTATTTGAAAGGATTATTCTTATAACATCATGAAAAAAAGATTTCATTAATTATTTTACGATGTAATTGGAATGTTCTTTTTTACTTCATTTGGAATTGAAGGATTTACACATCTTCATTTCATCAAATATTCTGATGTAGTTTAAAATTATATTTTAAATAATTGTTTTATGATTTATTTGGCCAAGTATCAGATTCACATAAACTTAATGTATTATTTTTTTCCCCGTTTTGAAATATTCAATTTCCCATAATCATTTGTTAGTGAATTTAATCTAAATATACATTTTGTTTTCCAACAGGATTTCTCACCACTTCTAGCATAGGGTCTCTCCACTAAGGATCCACCACATGTTGCATCATGGAAGACATCAATACCACCAAGAAAATGAAACTTTTTCCATCATCTAGCCTTTCATCAATGGTTAAGTATTCTATGTCCCTAATAGATTTCTATAAATCCCTATAATTTCAAAAAAAACATACTTCCACAACTTCATCATAAATGAGTCTTCCATGAAATTCTACATTCCTTAGCATTAGGATATCTAAAAATCATTATCCGAAAGAATATCCTTCAATATCCGCTATAATATAATTTTATCATAACTAGTAATTTATTCATTATTTATATTGTTTTACATTACCCATATTGAGTATTTGAGATCACCTTTATTTTGTTTCCACCCGCAAGAACAGAATTAATAAACTAATAATGTTATCCAATGATATTTTTTATTGAATAAAGTTATTATCCTAATTTTTTAATACTATTATGTTGAAATTGGTATTTTATTTTCTCATTTATTTAACTAGATTACCAAGACCACTAAATTGTTTAGACCATTTGGATGTAATTTACATATATCTTATTCCAATGATATATATATATATGGAATATACATTGGGATCTTTGTGGTTGTGTTGCTAAATCATAGACATATAGATGAAATAATAATTATACTAGTTCTATACTACATCCATCCTCTAATAATAAAAATGATTTTTCATTATGGTGATCCACACCGCATTGGAATCCTGAACCAAATACCCCCAATACCTTGGTCTGAAATAATAGATAATGACACGATTGTCCATACAACACATCAAATGGAGACATACCAATGGAAGAGAGAGAGTTGTTATAAAAAATATCAAACATTGGAATGTGAATTTCCCATGACCCACTAAAGTCCATGATGCATGATCCCAACATATCCTCCAACATCTAGATTTCACATTTTTCAGCCATCTATTTGAGGGTGGAAGGAAATACTGAGGTGAAACTGAGTGAAAAAAGAATGTTTTAATCCACATAAGAATCATTATGTAATATGAAAATCCCAGATGGAGAAGAGTGTTGTTGGGACTCCACGATACCACACTACCTCATCCATATACCTCCTCACAAAAACATATACAACCCACGACTACATGATTTTTATTATAATAGATGATTTCATCAACCGATATGATTTCCCAAATAGTATCAAAAACACTCTAATATTTGGGTAATAATGTGATGAAATTCATTAATATGTCCTTATATATATACTCAAGAATTTATAAGGAAGGTTGAAAAAAAACCAATAACACAATGCTCATCCTTTACATGATAGATGACAAAATGCCCCTCCACACACACTGCCACTTCCAATTTCATCCCAATCCACCCAAACATTATTTAAATGACATGATATATATTAAAACCACATACTGTACCACAAAAATATAATTTTTAAAATCATTATGGAATACCATACACATCTCCATCAAATTGAATATCCTCCCTAGAATCAACATTGGGTTCTTACAATCCTCTTACCATCCCTCTATAGGATCACCATGGCCAACATGCTTGCTCGTCACATCTATATTAGAGTTCCTCCACTAATGATCCACCACATGTTTCATCATGGAAGACCTCAATACCACTAAGAAAATTAAACCAATTCCATCATCCAACCATTTAACCATGGGTATGTATTATACCTCCCAAATATATTTCTATAAATCCTTAAAATCTCAATAAACATCCATACACAACTTCTTACAAAATTTGTCTTCCATGAAATTCTACATTCTTGAGAATTATGATATCAAAAAAACATTATATGAAATAATATCATTCAACCTCCCCTACAATAGATTTTTATCAGGTTGATAATGTATATATCTAAAAATATTTACATTAATAAATACATCAATGTTCTCCTCTGTGGTGTAATTTTCCTACAGATTTAGAAAACACACTACTGCTACTAGAACCAAGTCATAGGTGGAATTATTAGAATCATGTGGAAATATTTTATTAGACCCATAATAGATCATTTATCTATATTTTATCCTCATGTATCGTAATCCTATATGAGAATCATCATAATAAACCTAAACTATCTACCCTCATTTGGAAACCAATGTACAAGAGAACTGAAAAATAACCCATATTCGTAGTTGAATGATGAAAAACATTGGTTAGTCCTAGTATACCCATTTTCATTCAACGTAAATTACTTCAATGGGGATATAAATCTCGACAAATTCAGTAAACACCTTATATAACATCTTACAAGACCAAATTTGTTTTGAACCTATTCCATTTTAATTGGTGGTACCCATGAAACAATTACCCCATCCTTCGATGGTCAATGGACACACCTTTTTGAGACACCAAAACCCGGAGGAAATTAACCTCTTGGGTCAAAAATAAATATTTGGACAAATTTACATAGTGAAGGTGGTCTTAAAAAACCTATAATATTTCTATGAGATGATTAAAATGCTCATTTATTCTATTTAGTAGATAAATATTTTACTTTAAACAAAAGAATTGAAATTTTTTAAGAATTCATAGAGCATAGAGATACTAAGTCTCAAGAACATAAATTGAATGTTCATGACCCCCGAAATCATAACAATAAAACAGATGTCCCCATACCTATATCATTTTTCATTATTCGATATTTCATCCTCACTCACCCATAACTGGTGAAAACATCACCATAGATCAAACATTGAATACAAAATTTTCTTCACTCTGCTATTCAAAAAAGTTATATATCATCTGAAAAGTGTAAAGATTCTTAACCATTACATGATTCACCCTATGATAGCCTATGAAAAAAAATAGTACTACCATATATCATCCTGGATAACCACACCATGGTTAACCACTGATGAAACACATGGTATGATGAAGCCTTTTGACACTAGATCCTCTATTTGAATCTTGAACCCCCAAAACACAGAAATTTAAATCATATAAGGGGTTATCAATGTTGATGAATCCATGGGCCATAAGTCTATCCTAGAATCTACATCAAATAGTGGGGGTGAAGGCACATACTACTTCGTATAACACTTAAAATATCCCCAATAACCCCTAGAACCTTCACCATCCCAGTGTCGACTAATACCATAGAAAATCCATCTATCACAGAAATTGGGGAATCCATACCCATACAAAACACTTTAAAACTCTAATATCCATCGAAAAATACATGTGAGCCATCAACATCTGAGAAAATTAATCTCTTTCAGATGTAATTTATTGAATCCATTTTCATATAAAACAAATCAATTCCATGGTTTAAATTATATTGATTCTTTAATAGGTCTAAAATAACCTCAAGGTACTGATGTGGCCTTATAATCAGTCTAAAACCTAGCACACATAAAATAAGCTAGTCTAGACTCTAACTAGAGTAGTTAGTTCTAGGGGAATGGATATTATCTCTACACATTCCCTAGAGGAAAGAGTTGAGTGTGATGAAAAAATGATGGATGATATCCCCAAACAAAAAAATCCTAAACATTAGTAAACAAAAATATTAGAATTCCTCAAATGATTTCCAGTAAATAGGGAATTTTCTTCTCCTCTGCGTTCAACTGACCACACACACCTCCTCTACGTCTCTTCTAATGACCACCACTGTTGTAATGTTCTGGTAGAATACCTTGAACACAATGGACATCCTATGGTCGGGCTCAACATACTTCATATTCCCCTGCTAGATCTAAAGACTACTACCCCTTCTACAAAAATGGATTTAATAGAACTTTCTTCTTTGGATATCACTGAACCGGAACCCCTCTACAAAATTTAGACTAGAAAACTACATTTAAAAAGTTCTAGAGAGAGGCACGAACTCCATAGAAAATTTTTATTGGCTTAAAAAAGTTAGGGAATGAACAAAAAATAGTAGATCTGGAAGGATTGAAAATATAATTCCTATGCCGACTCACTACTGGTCAAATCCTCAAAGGGCATGGCACTTTTAACCTACCACTATCAACATTTCTCCTCATGGAACCCTACTAGTTCACATATCATGGTAAACCTCCATGTGGGTGAACCTTCTCGATCACCTATTATTTCTTCCAAACCTCCATATATGTGGGAAATATTGAAGGAGTGAAATCATACTAAATATAATGATATAACTTCTCAATATAGTTCAAATGATACACCTCATTATGAAAAATATCTAGCAAAAGATTTGAATTGTCCTTAAATTTTATCTCTAGCACACACATTTTCATACTCGCATATTAATGGGATATCTAATCATGTTTCTTCAACATCATTGTGTTCAATGAATGAAATTTTTCCCAAAACAATTTTTTATAAATTAAAACACTAAAATATCTACTTTTTTCGATCACCAGAACCAATGTCCAGCACTGACGTAAATATCCTATCATCTGACTAAATTCTAAAGGTATCTAATACTCCACCGGGTCATAGATAAAACTAATGGAATTCCCATGACCCTTCAACAATATAATTGTATCTATATGAGTTACACTATTGTTAAGCCTCCCCCATGAATACTGATGAAAAGTATACAACGTGATTTAACACTGAAAATCCACCACCATAAGATCAAACCTAAAATTTTCAACAAGATCAGCCTTCTAATCCACTTTTTACATAACAACATGCAGACGATGTCCAATATCCATAGATAAAATTAAAACATTGTCTTAATTCTCTCTGTTAATATGGATTTTTAATTACGATTAATTCAATCAATTATATCTTATTTTTCATTCTGATAACTAACACCTCCAAATTAAAAATAGAACATAGGTCCTCATGACGCAGGTAACTCTCATAGATATCTGACCATAATATTGTTCTGCTTCACTTGGTTATTCAATAAGATAAGATTCTACGCACCAGATCATTGGGGGATCTATAATACCATGTGCTATCATATCTCCCTGGACAATGTCATGCCCCAATTATAATTGGATCTTTTAAAATACCAAACCATGTAATCCTTAATATCCCAAACTCCAAACTCCATCCCATCACTAAATCATTTTCATGGGATACAACTATATTATAACCCCTCCCTCTAAATATGATTCAATGATGGAAGTTAGAAAAGGAACCCCTATGTCTAGCCATCATTAGGCCCTATGATGGAAACAGTCACCGAGTAAATAACATCTAAAAATGATATGCATTACCTTTATAATAATATATCATCTTGAGATAGAATAAACCAAAAATAGAAACTCAATTTCATTATAAGAAAAGAAATGAAAAAACTAACCCATTAAATAGAAAATATACATCTAAATGGAATAATATGAAAGAACAATAGAAATGATAATGAAATGATACAACAACAAGACCAATAGTCTGAGATAGTAAGTTTCAAAATGGGCCAAACTGTAAATCTAAAAATGTGAAGATATTATTATATATAAATTGGGTGAGAATAAAGGAATACTAAATAGTAAAACAAAGGCCCTCTTATACATGTGAATATTTAAAACTAATACACCCATTATAAAACTGAATAACCAACAATACATATATAGGGAAACTAACCAATACCTCACATCATAAGGCCACACCCATAAAATAATGCATCCTTATATACTAATAATATATAATGAAAATTGATAGAAGTTACCCCACACCACATTCCCAGTAATTATCCACTATCACACACCAACCGAATAAATCATGTAACTCCCACCAATTGTATATAACAACACATAAAAACATATCAATTCTCACCCATATATACCACGGACAAAACATCACATCGTATATTTCATGAAGAAACTGGTGAAATCACATCAAATAAGATTTCAAAACCATTGTATTTTTATATTTAGAATATGAAGGACATCAACCGTGTACCCACCACCTACCATAAATGACCCATAAAATAGGTCATCTCATCACATTTCACTTGATGAATCAGAGTCCACCAAATCTCATCAGATAACATCTTTACAGTCGAACTTTTAAATTTTGTCCATCATATCCTATTTATGTCATCATCACCTGGAAGAGGGAGCACAATAGGGATGGTGTCAAACCATCCATCCATGCATCAGGATGTCGGAAAAACATGCCTAAAACATTGGTTCATCAACACTATGTAATATAAATAGGTTGGGTGAGTAAATAAATTACATTTAAATAGATTTTTATATAATATCATAACACAAAAGACTAATATCTATGATTAAAAAAGAGAAACAAAAAATTCACAATATATACACATTCACTTCCACCATTAAAATCATAGCCCCACATAAAAAAGACACCATCCAGTAGTCACATGTCATTTCAGTGAATACATTTTCATGATTTCAAATTTACTAAACTATTTCATTTATAAAAACTATTTATTAATCCATCACATATATAATCATCAACAACTTAATCCAAACTTCTCAATTCAAATAATTTTTTCATTATCCATTTAAACCACTATAAAAAAATCATTATTAACCAAATTATTCTGTTACGACATGGGAAATTAGCACAATGAAATTCCACAAAACATCAGGAATAACCCAACAAACCATCCCCTTCTAACCAAAAAATCCCACATGCCACTATTTCACGACCACATCAACATTATATATCATAACTGTATTACTAGACACAAGTGATTTCCATACAACAAGAAAAATTTTTAACCATATATTATATTAGAACTCCTCATCCCAACCACTACAACAAAGATTCCTCACAACCGCACCCAAGATCACATCACTCTAACAAAGATTTTTTTTTCATTTTCATATTTAACCATGTAATTACATTACATGCACTTCTTTATTTATGTGAATTCATTCATAAACCATAATTCCCATCAAAATAATATTAATAATCTGATTTATATTATCATGAAATTTTCATTTTTTGGTTATCATAAACAACATAAATCATGGTTTCCATATCCAATCACATATTATGCATAAAAATCTCCAAAAAAACAATATTTTTAGTGTATAATTAATCATATACAATTGAAAATATAAATAATAAATACAAAAATAACATTAATTTCCACAACCATCATCTTCAATTTAAATTAAACTGATTCATTAACTAAATTTATCCTTTGAAATAATATTCCCAAATATTAAAAATGAAATTCCCAACAACATTATGGAACTAAATGATAAATGATGGGTCCCAAATCTAAGTGAAAAAAGATTCACGTTCTCTACCACACCAAATCAAGGGGTGTAATCCTTATGGTATAACCAGTGGAAGAAACTCAAAAAACTACTAATGGGTTATATAACTCCAATGGAATGAATTCTGAACAATCCTTCCTGTGGAAAAAAAAGGATTGAGTGAAGTAATGATATTAATTTTAGAGTGAACATATTACACCCCCAAGATTTTATAGTAAGTTATTTTATTTAATGTAAATCAATATCTTGCCTACATGCAACACTGAGTTTGAGCGCACCACGTCTTACCAAACTAGTTGTTCAAAAGCAGTTATGAAAAGTATTAACTGAATTTTGAATTTTATATATATTCATAAAATTTTAGAATCCATATTATGTGTTTCTTAGACATAATATAAGAAAAAATTCATTTTTCAGATAAAAGAAGTAATTTTAAAGAAACTGCAATTTTACCACTTCTAATGGATGACCATTTTTAAAATCAATATTTGACATTTTTATATATTCAAATTAATGGAATTAAATTATTATTTATAATAAATAAATAAAAATTTATTGTGAAACATTTTTGGTACTTTTCTGATAACTTTTATACGTTGATGAATTCTGAAAAATACTATCTTTTATTTGAAATAAAAATTCAATCAAAATAATTTATAGGGTTAAATTATTAATTTGAATGGGTTGGAAGTATAATTATATTATATTTTCATCTTTTAATAATATTTAGTTCAATATAAGTAATTTTACATTTAAATTTGGCATAAACATATGTCAATCTTTCGATAATTTTTACATTTTAAAAACCCATTTTCAATTTCGACATTAGGAAATAATTTTAAATTAATTAATGAAACATCTATGTTTTGTATTTTGTAAACTAGAATTCATTATTGAATTTGGAATATTAAAATTACCTTATGGTGAATTTTTTATCTCTTTTTGAAAACATTCAATTTTTGATTTGTTGTGAAGAACAATACGTTAGAGTTTAAAATCGATTTATTATTTAAATAATTATTTATTTTATTTAAATTTATTTTACGTAAAAATAGATATATAATACCCATATATGTTTAGTGTAATTGATTGTAGTCATTTTATAATAAAATTAGATTTATAAAATTTTATTGAACTTTTTACCGTCTTTTACCCACCTTCTAGGAGCATTTCCAAATTATCATAAAACAGTATTTTACCACTGTTGTGAGTTGAATTTAAAAACTCCAAGAGACATGGTTGAAATAAGAAAGTAAAATGTTGTTCTATAAGATGAAAGTAATTTTTGGTGAATAGAAACTTTTGAATTTTATTTACAACGGTTAAAAGTAAATCAGGTAATTATGGGTAAAATGATATTATAATTAACCTAAAACATGTCCTAATTCTATTTTATAATTGTAATTCTACCAAAAACAACATTAGGAATAAAATATGATCCACTATGTTCTACTAGGATTAGATTAGAACATTGATTATTATTTTATTTAAAGAAGTGTTAAAAGAGTTAAATTCAAAGTTTAGTAGATAAACCATTTTTAATATATGGATATGCAATAAGATAAATTCAACTATAAATATTAATAAGAAAGATAAAATGATTTCCTACATAATGGTAATTTATTTATAATTTTTAGATATTAAATATTACAATTTATTTATGACACAATGATGATACAGTAATTATCTTATAAATGAATGACTAAAACAATTGTTATTATAAATACTACAATAAATGAAATTTAAGACTTTTGATGCATTTTACTAATTTTCCTGGTTAATATGACATGTTAGGGTAGATTAAATAATTTTATTCCAATGTTATACTGATTTTATGATTTTACCAAAAATATAACACTAAATAACGTCAAAATTGACATAAATGAATTTTTAAAATAAAATCTATATTATTGTTTGATATAATATTCCAAAAAATAAAAGTTTCTTATATAAGCTTTAACTAGTATTAAATATTTAACTAATGAACCACTCTAGTTTCTCTTGGATGTTTAGAGTATGTTTATTAACCATATAGTGTAAGAATACAAGAAGTCACAGTAAAAGTTAAACTATTTAACTAAGAGTTAAATCTAAAAGATATGGTTAAAATTGTAACATAAACTTGTATAAAACTTATTGGATGAGTGTTTTTCTACCCCTCCCCACCTTATCTTTGAAATAAATCTTTTTATATCCATTAGAAACCGAAAATGTTTTTATTATAAAATAATGCTTCATGGTTTTCCTAATCTAACCCTCATAGCTGTTATAAAAGGGGACTTCCCCTTCTCTTTATTTCACTCCTCCAAATCCATTTGTCATGAAAAAACAATACCCAAATAACCTCTGAACTTCCCTGACATCAACTTAGAGTCTTTACATTGAACATAAATCTACCCAATGGATCCCTTTTGATCAACTCAAAAGGAATCACTTGAGGAAGAAGTAATAATTTAACCACACTTTTTCTACTTCTTTTATTCTTCCACATCCACTTTCTCTTTTTTCCATACCAAAATAATAAATCCACTACCTTATACATACTGCGATGTTATTTTAAATATGGTACAACCATATTCAATATTCTATCCATCCTATAAATGGAAAGGTATTTATACGTGCATACGTACGGCTTACCGTCTCTACGTCATGTTATAGTTTGTTATTAAAAAACATAATTATTTGGATGGTTATAATAATGAGTATAAATGATTTAAATAATTAATATAACATGTTGATTATTCAGTATATATCATATAAAAACCAATTACATACGATTTCACCATCAATATAATAATATTGTCGCTTGTGCGTACGTACGGCTTACCGTCTCCACGAACGCGATGAGTGTCATTCCCCATAGAAATCATTTAAGAATAATTTTCATTTTAGGATTAAAAATAAATGTTAAGAACATAATATCATTTTTTATCTAAATCAAAAATAGCTTATACATTACAAACATGACATACGTAACAAAAAATATAATGGAAAAAAATCAGTTAACAACCAAAACAATGATACGACTGAACTATTTTTAACAAAGAAATATTAGAAGATAATATATGATATAATATTTATTTATTTGGTTCATGTATTATTTAATAATAGTGGTTTAACAATTATACATGAGTTTAACCTACCCCATATGAGGGAAAATTACAAGGTAATATATTTTCAACTCACTTATTATTTCTGTGAGATTCATGATATATTGCCACTATTTCCTTTTGTGTTGTTTATTTAATTCCAATGATTGTATTCCTTATGTAATATACTTAAATTTATTTTAATTTACATCTTCATTATATGATCTTTCTTCCATGTGGTGTATGTTTTGTAATTCACCAAATCCTTAAGGGAATTTCTAATTTTGATTTTCACTCATTGGGTTTTATGCAAAGATCATTGATTATTTTACTCAAAGAATATTTGTGAAATCACTATTTATTTACTTATTTAGTAATTTCTACACACCGTTCTGACTTAATTCTTTTGATACACATTATGAATCCATTTATAAATTCTCAATTCATCTATATTAACTTGATAAGAGTAATCATAACAATATTTTCATTCATTGAGATAAACATCAAAGTCAATGGTGTTGTTGTTATTAGAATATGTGGGAATTACATTGATAGTTTTACACTGAATATCCAATCATATTTACTATTTTTATATTTTTCACACATAATTACGACCTTGATTTATCATTAACCTATGTATACAGTCTTTATAATGTATTTCATCACAACTTACATTCCATTGAGTCTTCTCTCTTGTTATGCGCCAATTCACTTTTATTTGGTGTAAATACTGTAAATTGACATAATATATCATGAATCCCTTTATTAACATGATATTATTATGTTTTGATTACATCAATTATTTTTAATCAAGAGTCTCTCATTTGGTTAGAAACTCTAACTAAAATAAAATTTTAAATTTTTTAAAAATTTAATCTTCTAAATATTTCTCATTAATGTCCATGTTTTAGAAATGGTTTTCATGATATATTTCTTTGGAAATTAATGTTGTAAAATTAAAATTACCTTTAAAAGTTTCAATGTGGTATGGGACAATTTAATTCAAAAATCTATTTAAAATAGCTTCCTGATAAAATAGTGATACTTTTAAATATTTTTATGAAAAAGGGGGATATTTATCGCAACAAGTCCTGATGAGTATTTTCATATATATAAATATCCTTCAATATTATCGATTCTGGTTAATTTATTATAATAAAATCTTCTATATTGTGTTGAATGAGTTATGTTTGATTGTGGATGTGCTATTTTTATACCATTCATGGTTTATGGTTAAAGTATTTCCATTACTTATGCTAGTTATACTATAAATGTCTAGATTATGTATCATCCTTTCATTTTAGGAATGCATTTGAACTTTTATGTGATGGGTGGATCCCCATATATCTCCTCGATGCATCAGTAGGTCTCCTGATAAAAACTAGTGTCTTGGCACAAGGCCTTAACAAAATCTTATTTGTAGTCTTGGAACAAGGCCTTGACCTGTGTTGTTATGATGTATGGCATTATGCATTATATCATTATGAAATCTGCTATTGATATTTCATGTGATTATTAGACTAGTAGAATATCCCTGTTAATCAGTAAATGGAATTATTTGATTTATATTTTCCATATTATATTTATATTAATGTTTAAATGTTTTGTGTTCTAGTCTTAATCATTTATTTAAATGTTTATTCTTATTTATGAAAGTTTTCGCTATATTGTCATCCTTACTGAGCATCTGAGCTCACCCCTTTTTTAGTTTTTATTTTTCCTATGATGAAAATAATTATATTATGTTTAACTTGGATAAATAAGATAATGTATATAATAGTGTTCAAAGGGGACAAAATGTAGCTTTTTTTCATGCTCTAATGTAAAACTTATGTATGTGTCTAGTACTTATAAGGCTATTAAAATTATCGGTATTTTAGGAAATGATTCCTTGTATCATGCCAATGTTACGTAATAATGAACCGATTCTGGGTAACTGGGGTCGGTTCATTTCATTTGGTATCAAAGGATGTTTAGTACAACCCATGGAATCTAGATTAAGAAAAAAATAGGATTAGAAAAAATTAACCTATGATTGAGGATTATTATATAAGAACATCCAAAGAAATTGATATTGTATATATTTTGTGGGTTTTCCATGAAATACATCCTTTTCTGGTTATGAATAGGTAGAGGTGGCTCTGGAACAGATGTACCAAGAAGTGAAAACTCTAATAAGGAATGTCAGGCTTGACCCATGGTATCCTGGTACACGACAACAGACCTTACTACACTCTTGGTTACGACCCTCCCAAGGGATATTCTTAGGATAATTCACATTTTCATTTCAAATCAATTAGAATGATTTTAATATAAAATGATAATAAATAAAAATGGTTAATCCTATGGTGTTTTAAATTTAAAATAAGGTGTTATGATCTTCTCTAAATAATTTTATGACTCACATTATTCTTTCTTATGTTAGTTAATGGATGGATTCCAAGGATTTCATAGTATCGTTGAACATGATGTACAAGGTGGGCATTCTGGTATAAATGAGAAACAAAATAGATTGTTGATAGGTGTAAAAGACATCGTGTTCTTTCCAAATCATCTTCCCAAAAAGATATGATCAACAACATATATAATAACCAACTCCCACACTCTACAAAGAATATAAATGTGGTTAATAATAAGAGCTCCAATAGTAGAGTCCATGGATAAAAGAATTCTCAATTTCTATCATGCAGGGAATGTAGAAGGAGACATCTAGGAAAGTGTCCCAATTTAAAAAATAAATTCTTTTGTGTGGGAAAGAAGGAAATAAAATAAAGAATTGTAGAGAAAAAACGAAGAGTAATATGGATGAAAATAAAAATGATCCCAAGAATCCATTTATAGTAATTTTCCTTAAATATAGGGGACTTAGGCATTACCCGAGTGAATGTCATGTTCATTAGGATTACTTATTTGTAATGGAACATCCTATGTGGAAATAAATGGATAGTGAAATGTTTAAAAGTAGTAGTGTTATTTATTGACGGGATTACATTGAAAGACTTTTCTCTTGTATGTGTAACCATGCAGTTTGTATTGTAAACATGCTATTTTAAAAAGAATTATATTTTCTATTATAGTTATAAATAACAATTTGGGTTTATATGATCCTTGAATTTGAGGAAATTACATGTTATTAAATTTTTGGATGAAATTGTGAGGTATAAGATAACATTTGTTGTGAAATTATGTTATTGTTATTTTGAAGAATTTTTCTCATTTTTGGAATGTTATAAACTATAGTTTTTGAAAAAGGACAAAATGCAGACTGTGTGACCACCCATCACGTCAGAAAAAGCTGTGGATATTTTGTGGGTTTTCAATGAAATGCATCCCTATCTGGATATGGGTAGGTAGAGGCGGCTCTGGCAAATATGTACCAAGAAGTGAAAACTCTGACAAGGAATTTCGGGCTTGACCCGGGGTATCCTGGTACATGACAACACACCATGATTCACTCTTGTTTTTTGACACTCCCAGGGGATATTCTTAGGATAATTCACATTATCTTTACAGAAAGATTTAATGGATTTTAATATAAGAAGAGATTAAATAAACTTTCTTAATCCTAATGTGTTTTAGATTGAAAATAAGGTGTTAGGTTATTCTCAAAATTATTTTATGACATGAATTATGATTTTTTATGTTAATCAACGGCTGGATTCCAAGGAATTCATAGTAAAATTGAACATGATGTACAAGTTGGGAATGGTGGTGGAAATGATCACAGAAATGGACTTATAGAAGTTGTAAAAGATATTGTGTTCTTGCTAATTCAGGTTTCCAAAAATATGATCAACAACATATATATTAACCAACTCCTGGACTCAACAATGTAGAGAAAATAGGTGAATGATAAGAGCTCTAGAAGTGGAGACCATGGAGAAAGGAAACCTCAATCCCTATAATGCAAGAAATTCGGAAGGAGACACCTATTAAAGTGTCTCAATGGAACAAATAAATGCTTTATGTGTGGGAAATAAGGAAATAAAGTAATGAATTTCTGAGGAAAAATGAAATTTACTATTGATGAAAATATAAATGATCCTAGGAATCCATTTACAGAAATTTTCCATAAATGTAGGGTACCTTGGCATTACCCAAGTAAATTCCCTATTCTTTAGGATGAACTCATGGCCAAGGAAGAAACTATGAATAAATAAATGGATAGTGAAATGTTTAAAAGTATTAATGTTATTTTTTGATGGGATTACTTTGGCAAAATTTTCTATTGAATGTGTAACCTTGCCGTTTTTAATGTAAAAATGCAATTTTAGGAAGAATTATCTATTATATTATATTTATAAATAACCATTTGGGTTTATATGATGCTTGAATTTGAAAATATTGCAAGATATTAAATTTTGGGAGGAAAATGAGAGGTATAATATATCATTTGTGGTGAAATTATGTTATTGTTATTTTGAAGAATTTTTCTCATTTCGGGAATGTTATAATATATTTTTTTTGATAATGAACAACAGGAAGATCGTGTGACAACTTATCGCGTCGGACAATGTAGTAGGAATCAAACCCACCATGAGAGTGTGATTGAGATTAATTCCCTACCACTGGACAACATGAAGTCCATGTATAATGTGACTAATTCATTTTATTAAAATGATTTTATTGAACCATAATAAGTTGATTTTGGTTCTTATGTATTATCTAATAGATATACTTAGTACAGGAAAATGATTTGGTGGTTTAGTGATAAATGTTATTTTAGAAACATTCACTCTTTTGGGAAGACTATCTTCCTAAGGAAAATATATTACTATGATATTTCATTTAAGGAGTAATGGTTGATTTTTATCTATGTTTTTATTATTGATTTATAGTGATTTGGGTTATTTATCGAAATGATTAACCTATCACAGAGAATATGTTATTTGGTTAATTACTTTTTTATGTGACTTTAATTGTAGTCGATTTTATTTGGAGATAAAATTTAATATGGAAGACTACGTAATAAAATTATTCTATTTTTTGGGTTTCAATATTAGTTTGGATTATATCGATGGATTTTAAGGAAAACTCTTAATTTAATCGTGTTTATTATACTATTGGTATTGTTGGTTTAATTTTACAAATTAGGATTAGTATTTATTTCTTTAAAGGATTATCCTTTTTGAGGATCATCTGATAATTTACTAACAATTTTGGTTTTGGTTAATCTCTAAAGACAACGTAAATATATAGTTTAACCTTTGTGGATAATGTGAATCTCTAGAAGTTGATTATATCACTTCACGTGTGACCATGTCATCTTAAATACTCAACCTTGGAAAAAAAGATGAGTTTGTGGAAAAAAACTTATTAATGGATGAAACTCTACTTAAAAAGTAAGTATGTCTCTTTATGTTCTTAGTCAATCTCATAAATAAATTCATCAACTTTATGAAATGGAACTGAAAACAAAAAAAACATTGTCCTTTTACTTTTACTACTGGGAAACTAATTACCGTTTATCCCATCATAAGAATGTGGTTTTCCTGTTGTTAACTTTCTCTAGATTAGGTTTTCTATCACTCTCCATCAGAACTAGACACTTAGTTTGTCTTCTATAAACATGTTTTCCTAAATGGAATCATTTTATTGGTTACCTCAGGTTTCAATTATACTTATCTTTATTTCTTTTAAAGTGATATTTTTATTGAATATTTTTCTAATGTGGGACTTTCAAAGAAGTTCCCTAGCTCCATTTTGAAATTGTGAGGATGCAATTTCCAAAAGGGGGAAAGAATATAACACCTGAATATTTAATAGTAAGTTATTTTCTTTAAATTAAATAAATATCGAGCGCTACACACAACACTGAGTTTGAGTGCACCATGACTTACCAAACTAGTCATTCAAAAGGTATTATGAATAGTATTAACTGAATTGTGAATTTTTTTACTCTATATCATATTAAAATCTATAATATGTGCTTCTTAGACATAATATTAGATCAAAAACATTTTTTCATATAAAATAAGAATTTTTTAAAAAAAAATCACGTTTACCCCCTTCTAATGGAAAACTCCTTTTAAAACCAATACTAGACACTTTTATATATTCAATTTAATGAAATTAAATTCTTCTTTAGAATCAAGATATAAAAATTTATTTTGAATACTTTTTTGGTACTTTTTCAATAACAATCATTTTTAATAAATTCTGAAAAATACTAAATTTTATTTGAAAACAAATTTTTTATTGAAATAATTTACAGGGTTAAATTATGCATTTTAATGGTTTGGAATTATTATTAGATTATATTTTTATCACTTTATACAATGTATATCATTATAAGTAATTTCACATTTAAATTTGACATAGGAAAATTTCAATATTTTGATAGTTTTTACTTTTTAAAAACCCTCTTTTCGGTTTTGACAATGGGAATTAATATAAAATTAATTAATGCAAATTTTATGTTTTTAATTTGGTGAAATAGAATTCATTTTTGAATTCTGAATATCAAAGTTATATTAGTGCGAATTTTTTGTATTTTTCTGAAAACAATCAATTATTGATTAATAGTGAAAAACATTGCGTTATAGTTTAAAACTAACTTTTAATTTAAATAATTAAAAACATTGTGCTGGATCTGTTTCTCAAGTTAGTATACACTTCAGATTGAAAAAAACTATGTTGGATCTACTACAGATGTGCTCGGACTGCATAACTACTTCTTCCATGTGCGTCATTTCTGCTGGAAGCAGTGCAAATCTGCGGGCCGACCATCCTGGCCAGGGGGGTGGGTGAGGTGGCGGCCACCAGGACATGGTTTGAAACTTCATATTGACGGTTCGCTGCTCAGATGGGAGAGGCGAGGAGGGGCCATCATGCGTGACCATAATGGGTCTGATTATACAGTGTTTGCTGATTCGTTTGGGGGAGGTGGTGTGCTTCAGGTGGAAACTTAGGCTATGGCAGCAAATTTGTGGATGTGTGGGTGAAGGGATTTGGTGGTGTCTTCGGTGGAAACCGATTCCTTGGTGTTATTGAATGCATTGCAAAACAAATGAAGGATTCTGTGGAGCATAATTTATATAGTCTGGGGATGTCAGGCTGTAATAGGGGTGTGCATAGAGATCTCTCATACCTGGAGGGAGGGTAACATGGTGGCGTACTTTATGGCATCGACAACAACATCATGCAGTACTTTTTCTTCATTCTCATCTTTGGGGACTTTTCCTTCTGATGGTTTAAATTTCATAAAAAATGATGCTTTGGGGTATCATTACATTAGACCCCCGTTACTTATTTCCTTGTATTGGGATTATTATTTTAATAAAAATGTTAACATTCAAGTCAAGTCATGTGTCACGGTTGACATCAGTATGTAAAATGTGGTTCAATAAGATGGAAATAATTTTGGGTGAATAGTAACTTTTTGACATTTATTTACCATGGTTAAAAGTAAATATGGTAATTAAGGGTAAAAATGATATTATAATTAGCCTTACACAAGTCCAAATTCTTTTCTATAAGTGTAATTCGTCAAAAAACAACCTTTGGAATAAAATAATATCCTCTTTGTTCCACTTGGATTTGATTAGGAATTTTATTATTATTTTATTTAAAGAAGAGTAAAAAGTGTTAAATTCAATGTTAAATAACTAATCCATATATAATATAGGGTTATACATAAGATAAATTTGACTATAAATAATAATTAAAAGGATAATATGATTTCCTATATAATGGTATTTTATTTATAAATTTTTGAGATTATATAATTATATTTTTTATTACACAATGATGTTGCAGTAATTACCTTATTAATGAAAAATTTGAATAATTGATATTATAAATATGAAAATGTGTGTAATTTTAGACTTTTTAGGAATTTCACTAATTTGATAAGTTAATATGGCATGTTAGGGTTCAATAAATATTTTTTGTTTGATGTAATCATGCTGTTATTATTTTCATAAAAACCAAATACAAAATAATGTCAAAATTGACATAAATGTGTTTTATAAAAACTATATTATTGGTTGATTTAATATTCCAAAAAATATAGGGTTCATCAAATGTTCATATATAATATTATATATGTCATTAATGAAACACTTGATGCTCTCTTTGAAGTTTAGAGTCTGTTTATTAACCATATCGTGTAAAAATACAAGAAGACACGGTGAAAGTTAAACTATTTAATTAAGAGTTAAATCTAAAAGATAAGGTTAAAATTGTAACCTAAACATGTATAAAACCTATTGGTTTAGAGTTTTCATACCCATCCCCACCTTATCATGGAACTAATTCATTTTTTATCCATTAAAAACCGAAAATGATTTTAATATAAAATAATATCTCAAGGTTTTCCTAAAGTGACCCTCACCTCTCTTATAAAAGGGCACTTAACCTTCTCTTAATTTCACACCTCCAAATCCATTTTTATTGGCTAAAAACAGACCAAATATATTTCTAACATACCAAAAATAATCTTATATCCCTTACTTTGATTAGAAATCAAACTTATGGATCCCATTTGATCAACTCAAAAGGAAACACCAGAGGAAGACGCAATAATTTCACCACCCACTATCATGTTCTTTTCTTCTTCTTCTTCCTCTTCATTTTTTGCATAACAAAATAATAAATACTTTACCTTATACATTATTTTATGTTATTATAAACATGTTACAACCATATTTGATATTATATCTATCATATAAATGACAAAGTCACCATACGTGCATACGTACGACTTACCATATCCACGTCGTGTTGTAGTTAGTTATCCAAACACCTCATTATTAGGATGGGAATAATAATGAGTATAACTGATGTAAATAATAAATATAACATGTTAATTATTCTGTATATATATTATACCATTCAATTACATACAATTTCACCGTCAATATAATGATATTGACACTCGTTTTTACGTATGACTAACTGTCTCCATGAACACGTCGAGATTCATTCCCCATCATAATCATTCAAGAATTAATTTTTTTAAGGATTTAAAATAATTTTTACGAACTTAATATCATTCTTGATATGAATCAAGTACATCCTATACATAATAACTATGACATATGCAACTAAACATATAAACGAAAATGAATTAGTTAACAACCAAAAGAATGATAATACTGAAATATTATTATCAAAGAAATATTAGAAGATTATATATGATATCATATTTATATATTTGGTTCCTGTATAATTTAATAACAATTATTTCACTGATATATAGGAGGTTAATCTACCCTATACTAATTCAACGTACAAGGTAAGGGGTTTTCATCTAACTTCATATTTCCGTGAGATTAATGTTATATTTCCACTATTTCCTTTAATGTAGTGGTTTTACTGCCCATGATTATATTACTTATTTAATATAAATTAATTTATGGGTATTTAAATCATCATTGTATGATCCTTATTTCATGGGGAGTATGTTTCGTAAGTCACCAAATTATTAACGGAATTTCTAATTCCGATTTCCACTCATTGGGTTTTACGCAAACATCATTGATTATTTTACTCCAAGATTATCTGTGAAATGACTATTTATTTATTTATATAGTAATTTACACTCCCATTTGTGTGGTTATTATTTTTATACACAAAATCCCTCCATTGATATTTTCTCAAGACATCGATGTGAACATGATAAGAGTAATCATAACTCAGTTTTCATTCATTGGTGTTGTTGTTACTAGAATATATGTGAATTTACTTTGATTGTTTTACATTGAATATCTTATCATATTAGGTATATTTATATTTTTCACACATAATTATTACATTGATTTATCGTTAACTTAAGGATACTATCTTAATAAGGGATTTCATCTCAACTTACATTCCATTGAGACTTTGTTGTTGTTATGTGACACTTCACTTTTATTTGGTGTATATAGTTTACATTGAAATAATATACCATGAATCCATTTATTCTCATAATATTATTATGTTTTGATTACCTCAAAAAATTTTATTCAAGCATCTCTCATTTGGTTACGAACTCTAACTAAAATATCATTTTAAATATTTTAAAAAATAATTCTTCTAATTCCTTCTCATTAATATCCATGTTTTAAAAATGGTTTTAAGGATTTATTTATAAGGATAATAATGTTTTAAAATAAAAATTTATTTTAAATGTTTCTATGTGGTATTAGACAATTTATTTACAAAATAAATTTTAAATAGATTCTTGATATATAGTGATACTATTAATTGTTTTCAAGAAAAAGAGGGATATTTCTCTCAAATTGTTTTTATGATTATTTAAATCTATGTAAGTATCCTTCATTATTATCAATTGTGGATAATTTATTATATTAAAATATTCTATATTGTATTTAATGAGTTATGTTCAACTGTGGATGTGCTATTTTTATACCATTCATGGTTTATGGTGAATGTATTTACATTTCATATGCTAGTTTTAATACAAATGATTAGATTATGTTTCAACCTTTTATATGAGGAATACATTGGCCGTGTTATGTGATGGGTGGAGCCCTAAATAGCCCCTTGATGCACCTATAGGTATCATGAGACAAACTATTGCCTTGTCACAAGGCCTTCACAAAACCTTATTTGTAGTCTTTGCCCAAGGCCTGGACTATGTGGTTATGAAGTCTGACATAATGCATTCCATCATTATGAGATTGGCGATTGATATTACCTGTGATTATTCGACTAGTTGAATCTTAATGTGAATAATTAAATTGCATTATTTGATTTATCTTTTCCATATTATGTTGCAGTTATTGTATAAAATCTTTGTGTTATAGTCTTATTCATTTCCTTAAATGTTTATTATTATTTATGACGGTTTCAGCTATATTATTATCCTTAGTGAGAATCTGAGCACACCCCTTTATTATGTATTATTTTTTCCAGGATGAAAAGATGTATATTACGATTAACCTGTAGGAATAATCTAAGATATATAAGAGTGTTCAAAGGGTACATAATGTTGTTTTTTTATTTCATGATGTAATGTAAAATTTATCTCTGTATACTGTACTTCTAAGGATCCTAAATTGATCAGACTTTCAGGACATGATTCATTGAATCATGGCATTGTTATGTAATAATGCACCAATTCTGGGTAACTGGGGTCTAGAAATTTATGTTGGTATCCGAAGAAGTTTAGTATAAACATTGAAATATAGATTTATAAAAACATTCTGATTAAGAAACACTATCCTAAGATATATATTGAATATTAGTATAGAAGAACATCCGATAAATTTTGTAATGTAATTATTATGTATGTTTTCCAAGTAATACATCCCTATCTGGATACGAGCAGGTAGAAGTGGCTATGGCATAGATGTACCTAGGAGTGAAAACTCCAACATGGAGTTTCAGGCATGACATGTGGTATCATGGTACACGGCAATGAGCCTTGATGAACTCTTGTTTACAACACTCCTGAGGGATATTCTTTAGATAATTCACATTATCTTTACAAACTGATTTGAAACATTTTAATATAAGATGAGAATAAATAATCATGATTAATCTTAATGTGTTTTAGATTTAAAATAAGGTGTTATGTTATTCACTAAATTATTTTATGACTCACATTATGCTTTTTATGTTAGTCATTAGATAGATTCCAAGGAAGTCATAGTAACATTGAACATGATGTACAAGGTGGGAATGGTGGTGGAAATGAGAATAGAAATGGATTTTTGGTAGGTGTAAAAGATTTTTTGTTCTTGCCGAATCAGGTTTCCAAAAATATGATTAAAAACATATATATTAATAAACTCCTAGACTCAACAATGTAGAGAAATGAGGTGAATAATAAGAGCTCTAGAAGAAGAGACCATGGAGAAAAGAAAGATAAATCTCCATAATGAAATAAATGTGGAAGGAGACACCTAGAGATGTGTCTCAATGGAAAAAAGAAATGATATAAGTGTGGGAATGAAGGACACAAAGTAATGAATTTCTGAGGAAAAAGGAAGCGTACTATTGAAGAAAATAAAAATGATCCCAAGAATCCATTTATAGGAATTTTCCATAAATTTAGTGGATCTGGTCATTGCCCAAGTGAATGCCATATCTTTAATATGGACACTTGTTCATGGAAGAAACTATGTCAATATAAATGGGTGGTGAAAATTTTAAAAGTATTAGTGCTCTCTGTTGATGGTATTACTTTGGAATAAATTTCTCTTGTATGTGTAAACCATCTGTTTGATATATAAAAATGCTATTTTAGGAAGAATTATATTTTATATTATAGTAATAAATAACCATTTGGGTTTATATAATCATTGAATTTGAGGAAATTACAAGTTCTTAAATTTTGGGATGAAAATGTGAGGTATAATATAACATTTGTGGTGAAATTATGTTATAGTTATTTTGAAATTTTTTTCTCATTTTGGGAATGTTATAATATATAGTTTCTGAAGAATGACAACACGCAGATAGTGTGACAACCTGTCACGTCGGACAATGCGGCAGGAATCGAACCCACCATGAGAGTACGATTGAGATTTATTCCCTACCAATTGACAACATGAAGTCCCTGGTTAGAGTGACTAATTAATTTTAGTAAAGTGATTTTATTGATCCATAATAATTTTATTTGGTATCTTATGTCTTATAAAATTGATATCCTTAGTACAGGAAAATGATTTGGTGATTAAGTGATAAATGTTATTTTTGAAGACGTTCACTCTGTTGCGAACACTATATGCCTAAGGAAAATAGATTACTATGTGATTTAATTTGAGGAGTAATGGTGGATTTTTATCTATGTTTTTATTTTGAATTTATAGTGATTTGGGTAATTTTTATAAGTTATTAACATATCATAGAGAAATTGTGATTAGGTTAATTACTTTCTGTATGTGACATTAAGAGTAGTCTTTGTTATTTGGAGATAAAATTTAATGTGGAAGACTATGTAATCAAATTATTCTATGTTTTGGGGTTCAATATTATTTTCTATTATATTGATTTATTTTATGGAAAATTGTTTATTTAATGGTTTTTATTGATCTTTGGGTATTATTGGTTTAATTTTAGAAATTAATATTAGAATTATTGTCTCTAAAGGAACATCCTTTTTGGGGATCATATGATCTTGTGATAACCATTTTGGTTTTGGTTAACCTATAAATGCAATGTAATTATATAGTTTAACCATTGTGGATCATGTGATTTTCTAGAAGTTGATTCTAGAGCTTCAAGTGTGACCAAGTCATCTTGAATACTTATCGTTTGAAAAAAATGAGTTAGTGGTAGAAATTTATTAAAGGATGAAACTCTAAATAAAAAGTATGAATATATCTATATGTTCATTGTAAATATCGTAAATTAATTCCTAAAATTTTTGAAATGGAACAAAAAACAAAAAACTATGTTATCTGTTATCTTTTCCTACTGGGAAGCTAATGACTATTTATAGCATCACAAGTTTATGGTTTTCTAGTTGTTAACATTATATTGATCATTTTTTCTATCACTCTCCATCAGAACATGAAACATATTTTATCTTCCATATCCATGTTTTCTTACATGGAATCATATTATGGGTTATATTGGGATACCTTTGTACTTTTGTTTCTTTTTTTTTTCAGGTGACAGTTTTATTGAATCTTTTTCTCAAGTGGGAAATTCATTGAATTTTCCAAGCCCAATTTTAAAATTGAATAGACACAATTTCCAATAATGGGGAAGAACATAACACCCCAAGATTTCATAGTAAGATATATTCTTTAAAGTAAACCAATATCTTACGCCACATGCAACACTGAGATTGAGTGCACCACGACTTACCAAACTAGTGGTTCAAAAGTGGTTATAAATAGTATTAACTGAATTTTGAATTTCATATACTCTATATAATTCTAGAAACCATATTATGTGTTTCAGAGACATAATATAAGAACAAATTCTTTTTTTAGATAAAAGAAGTATTTCTAAAAAAATGGTATTTTACCCCCTTCTAATGGAAAACCCTTTTGAAAAAAAATATTTGACACTTATATATATTCAATTTAATGAAATTAAATTATTTTTTTAGAATGGGACATAAAAATATATTTTGAATAAATTTTTGGGTACTTTTATGATAAGTTTCATATTTTCATAAATACCAAAAAATACTAAATTTTTTATGAAAACACATTTTTTAATAAATATAATTTATAAGATTAAATTATGCATTTTAATGATTAGTACGTACAATTAGATTATATTTTTACCACTTAATACAATTTTGGTCATTATAAGTAATTTCACATTTAAATTTGATATAAACAAATGTCAATATTTTGATAGTATTAACATTTTAAAAACTCGTATTTTTGTTTTGTCCACGGGAACTAATTTTAAATTAATTAATGCAACTTTTATGTTTTGAATTTTGTGAAGTAGAATTTATTTTTGAATTCGAAATATCAAAATAATCTTATGGTGACTTTTTGGTTTTTTTATTAAAACATTCAATTTTTGATTATTAGTGAAAAAGACTGCGTCATAGTTTAAACCAAACATTATATTTAAATAATTATTTATTTTATTTAAATTTATTTAAATTAAATAGATATATATTACCTATATAAGTTTAATGTAATTCATTGGCGTCATTTTATAATAAAATTTTATTGAACTTTTTACCGTCTTTTACCCACCTTCTAGGAGCATTTGAAAATTTTCATAAAACATAATTTTTCTGCTTCTATGAGTTGAATTTCAAAAATCATAGAGACACGGTTGAAATCAGTATGTGAAATGTGGTTCAATAAAATGAATATAATTTATTTGAATAGTTACTTTTGACTTTTATTTATCATAGTTAAAAGTAAATATGGTAATTATGGGTAAAATGATATATTAATGACCATAAAACATATTCTGTTTCAATTGGATAATTGTAATTCTACAAAAATCTACCTTATAAATAAAATATGTTCCTCTTTCTTCCACTAGGATTATATTAGGACATATATTATTATTATATTTAAAGAAGAGTTAAAAGATTTAAAATCAATGTTTAATACCTATTCCTTTTTAATATAGGGTTATACATAAGATAAATTCATCTATAAATATTAATTTGAAAGTTAAAAATATTGACTATATAATTTAATTTTATTACTAATTTTTAGGCATAATATAATTAAATTAATTTATGACACAATAATGATGCAGTCATTACCTTATTAATGAAAGATTAAAAGAATTGATCTTATAAATATCCAAATAAAGGTAATTTGAGGATTTTTATGAATTAAACTAATTTTCTAGATTAATATGAAATTTTAGGGTTGATTAAATAAATTTTATGGTTTAATCAAGCTATTATGATTTTCAAAAAAAACAAATACTAAATAATGTCAAAATTGACATAAATGAGTTCTTAAGACAAATACTATATTATTGGTTGATATAATATTCATAAAAATAAAAGGTTAGGCCAAGGGGCTTAAATAATATTATATATATCATTAATGTACCACTCGAGGATCTCATGGAATTGTAGATTATGTGTATTAACCATATAGTGTTAGAATGAAAGAAGACAAGGTAAAAGTTAACCTATTTATCTTATAGTTAAATCTAAAATATGAGGTTAAAATGGTAACCTAAACATGTCTAAAACCTATTGGTTGATAATTTTTCCACCAATCCCCACCTTTTCTTATAAATAAATCATTTTGGAGCCATTCAAAACTGAAAATGACTTTATTATAAAATAATATTTCATGGTTTTCTTAAAGTGACCCACACCTCTCTTATAAAAGGGTACCTCCACTTCTCAAAATTTCACACCTCAAAATCCATTTTCCATATAATACCCCTTCCCAAATATCCTCAAACATCCGTACTATCATCCTAGAGTCCTTACATTGATCTGAAAGCCATCCTATGAATCCCTTTAGATCCACTCAAAAGGAAACACCCGAGGAAGAGGTAATAATTTCAACACACTCTTTCAAGTTCTTTTCTTCTTCCACTTCACCTTTATTTTTTCCCATGCCCCAATAATAAATCCAATACCTTCTATAGGCTGTGATTTAATTATAAATATCGTACAACCTTATTCTATATTCTATCCATCCTTTAAATGACAAAATCACCATACGTGTGTACGTGCGGCTTACTGTCTCCACGTCGTAGTGTAGTTTGTTATTCAAACACTTCATTATTTTGATGGGTATAATAATGAGTATAACTGATGAAAATAATAAATATAACATGTTAATGTTTTTTTATATATGATATAACATCCAATTACATATTATACGACCATCAATATATTGATATTGTCACTCGTGCGTACATATGGATTACCGTCTCCATGAATGTGATGAGATTTATTACCCATAATAATCATTTTATAATAATGATCATTTTATGATTAAAAATAAGGTTTAAGAACGTAATATCATTATGCATATGAATCAAATACATCCTATACAAAACAAACATGACTTATGTAACAAAACATATAATGTAAAACAAATTAGTTAACAACCAAAACAATGATACTACTGAAATATCATTAACAATGCAATTTTAGAAGATCATATGTGATATCATATTTATGTATTTTGTTATTGATTAATTTAATAAAAAATAATTCACCATTATACATGATGTTATTCTACCCTATACTAAGGAAATGTTCAAGGTAAGGGTTTTCCATCTCACATCTTCTTTTCGTGAGATTTATGCTACATTGATACTATTTCATTTTGTGCGGTGTATGTACTTTCCCTGATTGTATTCCGTATGTAATATACATTAGTTTTTGGATATTTACATCTTCATTTTATGATCCATCTTTCATGGGGTGTATGTTTCTTAAGTCACCAAATCGGTAAGGTAATTTCTTATTTTGATTTCCACTCATTGGGTTTTATGCAAACATCATTGATTATATTACGCCATGATTATGGGTGAAATCAATATTTATTTATTTATATAGTAAAATTATATCCCCATTGTGTGGTTTTTATTTTGATACACATAATCACTACACTTATAAATTCTGAAGTCATCTATATGAACTTGATAAGCGTAATCTTGAATAAGTTTTCATTCATTGAGTTAAACGTCCAAGTCATTGGTGTTGTTGTCACTTGAATATGTGTGAATGTCCTCTGAATTTTTACAATGAATATCCAACCATATTTAGTGTATTTAAAATTTTCCTAGATAATTATGTCATTGACTTATCCTTAACCTAAGGATACGGACTTTATAAGGTATTTCATCTCAACCTACATTCCATAGAGACTTTATTGTTGTTTTGCACCAATTCACTTTTATTTGGGGTATATACTGTACTTTGACATAATATAGTAGGAATACCTTTATTCTCCTGATATTATTATGTTTTTATTACCTTGATTATTTTTATTCAATCATCTCTCATTTGGATATGACCCTTAACTAAAATATCATTTTAAATGTTTTATGAATTAATTCTTCTAAATATTTCTCATTAATGTCCAAGTTTTAAAAATGGTTTTATGGATTTATTTATATGGCCATTAATTTTTTAAAATTAAAATTCCTTTTAAAAGATTCCATGTGGTATGTGACACCTTAATTAAAAAATCTATTTTAAACATCTTCTAGATAAATAGTGATACTTTTAAATGTTTTCAAGAAATGGGGGATGTTTCTCTCAAATAATTTTGATGATTATTTTCATCTATGTTATTATCCTTCATTATTATCAATTTTGGTAAATTTATTAAAATAAAATATTCCATATTATGTTGAATGAGTTATGTTTGATTGTGTTTGTGATATTTTTATATCATTCATGGTTTCTGGCTAAAGTGTTGACATTTCTTATGCATAGATTAATATGAATGTTTAGATTATATTCCACCACTTCATATGAGAATGAATTAGACTTAGTAAGTAAAGGGTGGAGCCCTCTATATCTCCTAGATGTATCGGTATGTCTCATGAGACAAAGTAGTGTCTTGGCCCAAGGCCTTGACAAAATCCAATTTTTAGTCTTTGCACAAGGACTTGACTATGAGGTTATTAAGTCTAGCATTATGCATTCCATCATTATGAAATGGGATATTTATATTACATGAGATTATTTGACCAGTAGAATAACCATGTTAATAAGTAAATTGCATTATTTGATTTAACGATTCCATATTATGTTGAAGTTTAAGTATAAAAGGCTTGTGTTCTAGTCTTATACATTTCCTAAAATGTTTATTCCTATTTATGATAGTTTCTGCTATATTTTTATCCTTACTGAGCATCTGAGCTCCCCCCTTTATTCTGTTTTATTTTTCCTACGATGCAAAGAAGAATATTATGATTAACCTGCAGGAATAGGCTAAGGGATATAAGAGTGTTAAAGGGGACACAATGTAGTTTTTTTATTACATGATGTAATGTAAAATTTATCTATGTATCTAGTACATCCAAGTCTACTAAAATGATCGGTATTTTGGAACATGATTCCTTATATCATGCCAATGTAATGTAATAATGTGTAGATTCTGGGTAATTGGGGTTGAGGAATTACAGAAAATATAAGAAATATATCATGATTGTATATCAAAATATATTTAATTAACCAATTATTGTATATCACATTAAAATATTTTGGGAATGAATTATTTAGTTCCTTGTTCAAAAAATAAAATAAAAAAATTAATTATCTACAGAAAAATATATATTAAATAAAATATATTCACACCATCAAAAGAACAATGTATATATTTTCATGAAACTAATAGAAAACTCCAAGTGTACATTTTCACATAGTTGAATGCCCCAAAAATCCAAAAGAACCACATAACTATTCTCACACAAACTAAATGTAGATGTATATAAAAAACACCATGTGGCATTTTTCATGTATCAAATCTACATGTGTAGATAATTCATTTATTTAGATGAGTCACAAATAAAATCCTAAAACATATCAGATTATTCCGAGTAACTAACTCCTATAACCAACAACATGTAAATGATTCATGTAGCTGATCTAGCTAGATGTCTTGTATTTCTGTGAGTAAAATTAATATATCTCATCTAACCACATAGCTTAACAATCCACATAAACAGTTAAAGTGGTTGTGAGATGATTCAAGTTACTATAAGAAAAAAAGGGGCCATGTATACTTAATGCATGGAAAACCAACCTACTGCACTTAAAAACAATTGACCATGCCAACAAATTACAAGACAATCCTAACTACCACACCAGCAAACAACTATCTATGGCATCTGACTACCCGACCAACCTATATATTACAAATGACAACAAGTTACCATATGAAGGAAAACATGTAACCACACGATGTCAATATATAATATCTAGAGGAATAGAATCGCAACATCATCTTAACTCTAACAACCCATAAAAAAACATAAAGGTAATTGTTTTAGAAATTCATGAACATAAAAAACATCATGAAATCTAGTGTGACATCATCCCATTTCCACTTTATAATGGGTAATGGTTTTAAAATTCATGTATATTTTTGGTGTTCCACCTTCTCCATCTGAATGGTGGAATACCGAGTAAAAATACCGCTATCTACATTGTCATACTAGACCATAAAAATGGAATAAAAATACATGGATCATATTAACATGTTTTTGATGAACATTCCATTTATAAGAATGAGATTATCACCTCAACTCATCTCATACGTCCTTCATAATTGAGATACAGGGAAGAATTCTAAAGATATCATGCTCATTATTGACCCATCATGGTAGCGGGTCCTCCAACAAAAACACTTTCCTTTAATAGAAGAACAACATAATTAGAAGTATATCTAATAATTATATGATCTAGAACTGTTAAATTTATATATATGTTTTCTAATACTGGATTCCCATGATTCCCATGAACCTTCTGATACATCCAAAAAATTAATGCCATGAACTAGCACTAACTACTAGCCTCCTTGATATATTGGGTTTGATTTATTCAACCAAGTGATACATTAGTTATTATTCAATCTTATAGAATATTAACAAGAAAAATGTATATATTCTAAAGGTATCCTACAAATATTCACTATGTATGGTTCAAATCATGATATGTGAATCTGTATAATAATATGTTATGGTCCATGTACACAAAAAAAAACATTCATAAAAAAATAATTCCTCTAACAACTAAACTTATGTAAGACTAAATCTATATCAACAATGTTAATCAAGTAATTACACTACTGTGTCAACAAATAAATTGAAACTAATTACACTACTCATTTATTCTATAATAAAAATACACCTTCCACGATGCTTTTCGCATCACAATAAACTGTAAAACTTCTTCTTGTTTCTAGAACAAATTCCATAAAAATGAATTAATCATTCCATTAAGCTCCTAAAATGATCCCTCATAGGCTCCAACAAATGTGAATTTCACACTCTTTTTTTCCCAAGAACATAAGTCGTGTTTATAGGTGTAAAAAGTATAAAAAATATATAGTAATTTTCCACTCCCATGAATCTCTGAATATAAACAATGTTCTTCTGTTCATCCCAAGAAACCAAGGCTCTGACCTTATCTAGGTCCCTAAACACTCATTTTTATCATGTGATGTGACCTATGATGTGGTCGTTATAAATCTATAAATGATATTTTCATAGCTTATCATATAGATGAGGATGTACCAATTTATTTAGAATGATATAATGATTTTTAGATTAATTATATTTAGTATTGTAATATACAACAGTATCATTCATGAAAAACTGAATTTTTTTTTGTAAAAATGATTAATTGGATCCATGAAAATAACTTATGTGTTTGGTATAAAAATTGACATTACCAAATAATAATAATGTTCATATATAATTCAAAATGATTTAATGGATATATATTAGGTTCCGACTAATACATGATGATAGGATGAAATCATATAAATCTTTGAGAATAACATGGATCCTTTTAATTGATCAACTTTTTCATCAATGGAAGTGATAATATACTATTTCATAATGATAATATAGGTTAATTTTCATAAATCTATCAAAATATTAAGGGTCCAACCAATATTTTTTTTAAATGCATTGGTGAACCCCATGGAAAATTACTTGGTTAAGTAAACCATTGGATTCCTAGTATTTCAACAATATATTTAGTTCTAGATGATTAGGTGTATCAATCCTATTAGGACTAATATATAATAATTCTTCTATAGGTACTAACAAATTAGTAAATCGAAACTCTATCAAAGGGGTTTTCATATGGAAAGTATTCAAGGAAAACATCCATGAAATAGTCCACCATCTGATGATGTTTTTTCTTACATGTTCCCCCATCATAAATGAAAAAGGTTAGAAATCTAGGCTACCAGTCTTCTAATTCCATAATTTAGGTGCAACTGAACTTTCCAGGACATCTATTCTACCATATAAATATTGATGCATCCCATGGGTAATGGAAAGGAATCTGTTGACCATAGTTATTATAACAACCCACTGATTTTCCATGAAACTTCCCTTCTCATAAGTATGTTATAAAATCACATGAAAACACAACATAATATACTAGTAAGAGCAATGTGACCAGTAAAAATATGTTTGTCCCTTCTGTGTTTGGAATTTTGAAAATCCGGCATACACGGTTGTAATTAGTATGTTATTTAGAGTCTGATATGGAATAGTTAATTTTTGGTTAATATTAACTTTCTCTAATGAATTGTAACATACCATTATGAATAGTTATATACCATAATGAATAGTAACCTCACCTATGGTGGTATAAAAATAATATTAAATTTGGAAGTACGATATACCTATATTTTAGAATAAGTTAATGAATGTTTTAAAACTGGTTTTGATAATAAATTATTATTTTAATTAAATATTAAAATAATAATATTTATAAAGTTATTTTTTAAAAATGGACTTTATTTATGGATTCTACATGTCAATAAAAGGTTACAGTGAATTTTTGGGATTTTTCTGAAATACTTGAATATTTGATGAATAGTAGAATCTGATAATTCACAATAACTGCTAAATAATGGATTAATTAAGTCATCGATGATGTTATGATGATGTAAGACAACATGGTTCAGGATCACTTGATAAAATCACTATTCTCGATCATGGAATACTTAATATTCCTTGTCTTGGGAAGAAATAATAAATTAATCATTTTAATATTATGAAATCCCTTCTCTCATCCAATATAACCCCCCTTCACTCCATCTTCTCTCCACTCCTCTCAGGCCTTGTGCCTTGCCATTATTCAACCCAAATCTCTCCCTAAGGTCCTCCCCCACGTCCAAAAGCTCTAGGACTCCTCAAAATACCAAAACCTCTCCCCTTAAGTGGTTCTCAATGGAGGGAGTCTGAAGAGGTAAATTCCTCTTCCCAATTTGTTCTTTTCGTTTATGTTTCTTTCTTTTTTATTTCATTCCTCACCACCCTTCAACATAATAGTATGATAAATCCAGTAACACACATGTACTGAAATTTCTTCATGCTAGTGGTATATTTCATTATCTTCTCTTCTTTCCCCACCCTTTTATTTAATAGTAATGAAACCACCGTTTGAGATGTGTTAATTCAAGGACAACAGTTTATCAATATATATTATTATCATTAATACTGGTCATGGAACCATTTGGGTTATGGTTGAACCAGATTATTATATATTTAATATATCTTATTTTTGGTTCTATAATCCTTTGGTAAAATGGAATTAATTTATAATGAAAAACACATTCATTGTAATCAAATCCACTAATTAACAAAAAATTGTTATCACTATGGTTATATATATAATAATTCGAATTCACTAAAAGTAACCAAATTAAAATTAAAACTATTTAATCTCCTTGATATGAACTAAATAATATAACTTCAATTCGGGAAAACAAATTTCATCTTGAATATAATCAAAACTTGAATATAAGTGAACCGAACATTTAAATCCTAGTAAACAAACGAGCCTAAACAATAAATTTGAACCTTGTAACTAATAAAAAAGGCTTTGAATAAACTAAAAAATGTTATAATAAATAAATTTAATATAGAATAGGTTCTCGACTTATTAACTAAGGAGCCTGTTTTGTTTATTCAGTTTGTTAATAACAAGTGGAGAACACCAACGGATTTAAGGTAAGGGATCCTCTCCTTTTTACTCTGACTCAAGATTGTTCTCAATTCTATGCCTTTTTGTGTAATAACACGTGATGGGGTATGTTTACGGACATCCCCCATACATACCCCTTGATTTATAAGTGATGAGAAACCCCATTTCTCTCTCATCAATCCCTCTTGGTTACACCAGACACCATGCTGATAAAATCGTAACGAATTCTACCCGAACCTTCTTTGTTCTTTCAGGTAGCCTTATATTTCTACCCGAACCTTCTTCTATAGATTCCATCCTTAGAACTTTCCAATAAGAAAACATGTTTTAAGGGGAATTCCTGAATTTTTACCCAAATTTGAAGTGCACTCTTTCCACTATTTTAAGATACAATTGTATTAATAAAATTAGTATTTCTTTGAAAACTATCTTTGTTCAATTTGGGTTTTATGTAAAATAATGTCCTATATTCTATTTTAAAAGCTCTATATATTTTCTTTAAAACCGCACAAAAATAATTTAATGCTAATGTCTCTCAAATACATATCTTATATGTTGTAACTTATGTTTGACACAAATTACCATGTTATATGCCTATTTTACCTTATGAACGTCCATGTATATTCTAATCCCTTTTTTTCAGGGACACTTTCATTATACAACCATTGATTATGCTTACTGTCATGATTGCGGTGCCCAATTCTTTCCATGGGTACCCTTATTTTTATGTATGGTTGACTATGTATGTTTATCTATGTGGTAAGAATATTTATGTTGAAATAATATAAATGAAAATGTTGAGATGGGTGCACCCAGATAGCACTCCAATGCATTGGATAAGGATAAGTCTCATGAGATGCGATGTGAAAAGGGATTAGCAGTTAGCCTTGACCCGCACTAATGAAATGTTTTATGATTCTACCACATTTATATGATTCCAGGTTTATATGATCCCATGCTTATATTAAATGATTTTATAAGTTTCATGCTTTGGATATCATTATGTCATGCCTCATAACTCATGTTCTTGAGATATATCCTTATGTTCTTTCCCTTACAGGGATTTTTAGCTCATCCCTTTGTTCATGTGTTCCCCAGGGCACCCTATGCTGATGTAAGGGCATAAAGAAAGTTATATTCACTTTATGGAGATTATATAAAGATGTTTTTTCCCATGTTTTATGTTATATGTTCCTAGTCTTCCAAGACACTGGACATAACGATCCTTGGCTTGTACTCTGATGATTAATTATGCTTAAAATCAGGAAATGTTATATGTAAAAGGGTCAGATCGCTATAGTTGGTATCATAGGATGGTCTATTTATTTATTGAGATTAGGAATAGAGAACTTTGGTAAAAACCATAAGCATGCAACTAAGTATAAGAAAATGGACCTAAATTATGGTGGGTATAGAGTAAGTGATTTATCAAGAAAATACATCCCTGTCTGGATACGAGTAGGTAGAGGTGGCTCTGGAAAAGATATATCTAGGGGTAAAAGATGAAAACACCAATTTGTGTTAGACTCGAATGGGAACTGGTAAAAGACAATGGGCCTTTTTGCAGTCTTGGTTACGACACTCTTGGTGGATATGTTTTGGTAGATTCATGAGCTTAGTACAAACCATTATTAAGGGACAAAAATAAGCCCATAAGAATATAAGTTATGAAATAGATCGAGGATAACCAAGATATAAACCTAAATAATCACATGTCCGGATATACTTCTTCTTTATAAGTTCATACTTTTATGTTCAATGTTTCTTCTTATGCATAATAGATAAGTACTCAAGACCTCGAATTATACGTTATTTTTCATAGTTAATGTCGTGAAATAGAAGAACACGTTACAACAACAAATGTGATAGTAAATTTGATGGTTTCCGTAATGATATGCTTGATATGATGGAAGTGGGTGATCAAAACAACATGGTAGTACATTCTCAGATGGATAAAGTTATAAATAATAACTTGAATCAGGTGGAATTTCTCCCTCCTCAAAGGAAAGAACAAGTTTCCATAGTATCCTTCATGTGTAAAAGGCCTCCGATGTTTATCGGGTCTTCTGATCCCCTCCTCACAGAACAATGGATTAAATCCATTTAAAATGTTTTCTCTGTCCTCCAGTGCTCCGAAGAAGATGAATTTGTACTGGCAGTCTATCTTTTTGATGGGGAAGGTGATTAGTGGTGGACACTAATCATGAATACATTGTCCCAGGAGGAAATTTATTCTACAGAATGTGAGTATTTCAAGAGGATGTTTTTCAACAAATATTTTCCTCAAACCCTCCGTCTCAATATGGAAAGAGAGTTCATTGACTCAAGCAGAAGGAAGATGTGTCCATTAGGGAATATGAAGCGAACATTATAAGGCTTTCAAGGTACACCTCCGGCTTTGTCATGGACACCGAAAGCAAGGTGGATCGCTTCTTTAGCGGACTAAAGTTGAGTCTACGAAAAGTGTTGGCGATTCAGGACTTCGACAGCTATGATGAGATTATTTGTTGTGGCCTCAAGGTTGAAATGGATATTGGAGGCTCTTAAAGATCTCATGGGCCTAGTGAAAAGAAGCATAAAATGGAGAACAACATGGGTGGTTCATCAATCAAATCCCATGATGGAAAGAAGCCTCACTTTTCCCTTTGCATAAATTTTGGGAAGAAGCATCTTGGTGACTGTCTCAAGGGGACTAATAATTACTTCAAATTTGGAATGTTTGGTCATCTGTCCAAGAATTGATTAAGGGATATGAAAAATCCTGCCAATGTTGAAGAAGAAATGAAGGTTTAGATCAACACTCAGCCTATAGTGTAGTTTTATAACTACAAGGAGCTTGGGAATTATGCGGACAATTTCCCTAAGATGTGGGTTATAGAAGGAAATCAAAAACTACCTCCAAGGAAACAATGAAGGGATTATGCTATCACTACTATTGAGGTGGATCCAGAAAATGATGTGGGGATAGGTACGCTGGTTATTCATTCATGAATAGCAAAGGTTCTATTTGATTTTAGTTATACACATTCTTTCATATCTTTCATGTTCAATAGAACTATTCAAACACCAGCTCAAAATTTGGAGGAAAAGTTATCTGTGAGAACAATGAATGGGAAATTATTGAATCCATGGTTTATAACTCCTCCCTGGTTAATTTTTGTGGACTGATCCTCCCAAAAAATCAGGTCATACATTCTTTAGTGGTGTTCGACGCTATCTTGGGCATGGATTGGATATCTTTCTACAAGGACAACATCAAATGTCGGGAAAGGAAAATTACTTTTAACATCCCAAATCATCCTCTGATTCTTTATAGGTGTAAGGAAAAAGATGATTATCCTTTAGAATCTTCATCTAAAGTTTGGATATTGCTTCCTTGTGAGCAAGAATATCTAGCTAAAATGATTGGGACAAAGGATAGAATCATTATTGAAGACATTCCCATTATGAGGGATTAAATTTAGGTATTCCCTAATGATTTTTCTGGTCTTCCTCATGACAGAGAGGTTCAGTTCTGAATTGAACTTGTCCCTAGGTCTTTAAGAATCTCAAAGACACCTTACAGAATAGCCACCATAGATCCAGAAGAGCTAAATAAGTAGTTACATGAGAATATGGAGAAGGGTTTTATATGCCCGAGTGCTTCACTATGGGGTGCTCTAGTCCTCTTTGTCAAGAATAAGGATATATCAATGTGCCACTGCATTGATTAACGTGAGCTTAATAAAATCACGATAAAGAACAAGTATCCCCTTCCACAGATAGATTACATGTTCAATCAGCTTCGTGGGGCTAGTTATTTCTCCAAGGTGAACCCTCAGTCAGGATATCACCAAGTAAAGCTGAGAAAGGAATATATTCCCAAGACTGGATTTCAAATGAGGTATGAACTCTATGAGTTCATAGTGATTCCATTAGTAATCAATAATTCTCTAGAAATTTTCATGGATTTAATGAATATTGTCTTTAGATATTACCTCAACAAATTTGTGGTGGTATTTATTGAAGATATTTTGATATAATCAAAGAGCAAGGAGGAACATGAGATGAATTTGAAAATGGTGTTAAAGACTATGTGAAGGGAGAAGTTGTATTCAATGTATAGTAAATGTGAGTTCTGGATGGAGTAAGTATCATTATTGGGGCATGTTAACACTAGCAAAGGGATATCTCTGGACCCTTCCAAGACAAAGGCAATTGAAGAGTGGCTGATTCCAACTTCTGTAACGGAGATCCATATCTTTTTGGGTTTAGCTGGGTATTATCGACGATTCGTGAAGAACTTGTCACGATTGTCAAACCCAATGACCAAGATGACATAGAAGGGATTAATGTTCTTCTTTGCACATGAATGTGAAGACTGTTTCAAGGATTTGAACAAGAGTCTTATCACTGTGCCGGTACTCAAACTCCCTTCAAGTGGAGAACACTTTGTGGTGTTTAGTGATGATTATAAGAAAGGCTTCAGTTGTGTGCTAATGACAAATGATAAAGTGATAGCTTATGCCTCAAGGAACCTGATTATCTATGAGCAAAACTATACCATGCATGATATGGAGTTGGCGACTATGATCATTGTGTGGAAAATCTGGCGGCATTATCTCTATGGAAAAAATGTTAGATATATACTAACCACAAGAGTATAAAATATATATTCACATAGAAAGAGATAAATATGTGACATCAAAGTTGGATAGATCTAATCAAATATTATGACTGCTCAATCCACTACTATCCTGGTAAGGAAAACAAGGTTGCAGATGCTCTAAGTTGAAAGGATCCTGGATCTTTATCAATGATGAGAATTGAAAAGGATCCAATCTTATTAGATTTGCAATGGATGTAAATTGGAATCATTAAGGGAGGAACACCATCAATCCTTTATCAAATTATTTCTCATCCATCTCTCTTAGATTAAATAAAGGATGCTCAAAGAAAGGATATGGAAATTCAAAAAAGGGTGGAAGCTGTTAAAAATGGGAAATCCTTCGATTTAAAAATTGATGAGGAACGATTTGTAAGATTTGGGACATGATTATATGTTCCATATAATCCATAGATAAAGAAGAATCTATTGAATGATACACATAGCCTGAACTTTCTTATCCACCAGGGGAGCAAAAAGATATATCGAGATCTCTGAGAAAACATTTTGTGGGACAATATGAAAAGGGAGACTGCCGAATATACATCAAAGTGCCTCATATGTCAGCAAGTGAAGGATGAGATTCAAATGTATAATGGGATGATGCGACCACTACCCATACCAGCATGGATGTGGGAGAACATTACCATGGAATTTTTCACTGGAATTACAAATACATCTAGAGAAAACAATGCTATATGGGTCGTTGTGGATCGTCATTTGAAAACATCTCAATTTATCGCAGTTGGAGAGGACTTCTCGTTGGACCAAATTTCCTGGATTTACATTAATGAAGTGGTATGGATACATGGATTACCACTATTTATTGTATACGATCGTGATCTGAGGTTCACCTCGATGTTCTGGAAAAGTCTCCATCATGCTCTGAGCACTGAACTGAACTTCACTAAGGCCTATCATCCTCAAACTAATGGCTAATCTGAGTGAAATATTTAGGCATAGGAATACATGTTGACAGTGTGTTCAATGGAATTCAAAGGATGATAGGACCAACATCTTTCACTAGATTAATTCTCCTACAAAAATAGTTTCCACTCGAGAATCCGAATGGCACCATATGAAGCCCTTTATAGGAAAAGGTTCAGAACACTAGCATGTTGGGATGAAGTCGTTGAGAGTAAGCTGTTAGGACCTGAAATGGTTGAAGAAATGGTGGAGATGGTGAAAACCATTCAGCAACATATCAATTTAGCGCAAAGTTGACAGAAGAGTTATGAAGATAACCATCGATGAGACCTTGAGTTCAAAGTTAGATACATGGTGTTTCTACGTATATCCCCATGGAATAAGGGAATGTGGTTTGGGAAGAAAGGGAAGTTATGTCCCAGGTACATCGGCCACTTTGTGATCCTTGATCGATTCGGAGCTGTGGCCTATCAACTAGAAATTCCACCTACCATGTTGAAAGTGCATGATGTCTTTAATGTATCCCTCTTAAAGAAGTACATACCAGACACTTCACATGTACTCTCTTCAGAGGTGGTACTGATGGAGGATGATCCCTCTTACAAGGAGTAGCCAGTGATGATCTTGGATCATAGATACAATGTTCTACGCAACAATAATACTCATCTAGTCAAGGTACTATGGAGAAACAATAAGAACAAATAGGCTACATGGGAATTGGAGGAAGCAATGAAGGAAAATTACTCACACCTGATTTTGGCATAGAATGTAAAATGAAATTTCAAAGGTGAAATTTCATAAGGGGGGAATAATGTAATGACACAATATTTTTCAATGAAAATTCCATTCTCATAAGTATTTCATAAGATCACATGAAAACACAATATAATGGACTACTAAGTTCTAAGTGACCTTTTAACATAAGTTTTTCACTTCTGTGTATGGAATTTCTAAAATCCAGCATACAAAGTTGTAATTAGTATGTTATTTGGAGTATGATAAGGAAAACATAATATTTGGTGAATAGTATCATACCCTAATGAATAGTAACATACCCTTATGAATAGTGACATACCAAAATGAATAGTAACCTCACCTATGGTGGTACAAAAATAGTATTCAAGTTAGAAGTAAGATACCTATATTTTAGAATAAGTTAATGAATGTTTTAAATTTGGTTTGGATAATAAATTAATATTTTAATTAAATATTAAATAAATCATATTTATAAAATTATTTTTGAAAAATGGAATTCATTTTTGGATTCTTCACGTTAAAAATGGTTAGTGTGAATTTTTTGGAATTTTCTGAAATACATGAATTTTTAATGAATAGTAGAATCTGATATTTCAAAATAAATGAAAAATAATGGGTTAATAGAGTCATCGGTGATGTTATGCCGATGTAAGTCTTCTTTGTTCGGGATCACTTGATAACATCACTATTCTTGGTCGTGGAATACTTACAATTCCTTCTATTGGTAATAAATAAAAAATTAATGCTTATAATATTATGAAATCCCTCCTCACCTCCACTATTAAAACCCCCTTCACTCCCTCTTCTCTCCACACCTCTCAGGACTTGTTCCTTGCCATTATTTTTCCCAAATCACTCCCCATGGTCACCCCCCACGTCCAAAAGCTCCCATCCTCCTCAAAATACCAAAACCTCTACCCTTAAGAGGTTCTCAAAGGAGGAAGTCTCAAGAGGGAAATTCCTCTTCCCAATTTATTATTTTCATTTTTATTTCTTTCCTCACCTCCCTTCACCTTAATAGAATGATAAAACCAGTAACATACATGTACTTAAATTTCTTCACAATAGTGGTATATTTCATCATCTTCTCTTCTTTCCCCACCATTTTATTTGAAAGAAATGAAAGCACCGTTTGAGATGTGCTAATTCAAGGACAACCGTTTATCAATTTCTATTATTATCATTAATTATGGTCATGAAACCATTTGTGTTATTGTTGATCCATATTATGATATATTTAATATATCCTATTTTTTGTTCTGTAATACTATTGTACAAATTGAATTAAGTTATAAATCAAAACACAATAATTGTAATCAAATCCACTGATTAACAAAAAACGGTTATCACTATGGTTATATATATAATTGTTTTACTTCACTCTAAGTAACCAAATTAAAATAAAAACCATGTAATCTATTTCATATGAAATAAAGAATATAACTTCAATTCTGGACAACTACTTTCATCTTTCATATAATCAAAACTTGAATATAAGTGAACATATCTTTTAAAGCCAAGTAAACAAACGAGCCCGAATAGTGAAATTGAACCTTCAAACTTAACAAAATGGGATTGAAAGAAGTAAAAAGGGTTATAATAAATAAATTTAATGTAGATTAGTTTCTGGACCTATTAATTAGTAAATATAATTTGTTTATACAGGTTGTTAATAACAAGTGGAGAACACCTACAGCTTGAAGGTAATGGATCCTCTCCTTTTTACTCTTAGTGAAGATTGTTCTCAATGCTATACCTTATTGTGTAATACCAAGTGATGGGTTATGTTTACGCACCTCCCCCATACATACCATTTTATTTATAAGTGACTAGAAACCCCCAATCGCTTTCATCAATCCCTCTTGGTTACACCCGACACCATGCTGATAAAATTATAACGAATTCTACACAAACATTCATTATTTTTTCAGGATTCCTCATATTTCATTCAAAATGGTGTTATCTTTTATATTAATGTGAATCTTATGAAATATGGTTAGTTTTAAAATATTCTTATATCAATACCCTATAGTATCATTCTTTCGGGGATATACATGTTTTTGAAAGACTCCCACCTTAGAACATTCCGATAAGCAGACCTGTTTTAAGGGGACATCCTGAATTTTTACCCAAATTTATAGTGGTATCTATCCACTGTTTTAAGGCACAATTAAATTTATAAAATCAGTATTTTTATGAAAAACTTCTAGGTTCAATTCTTGTTTTATGTAAAATTATGTCCTCTTTTCTATTTTAATATCTCTACAGTATTTTTTTTAAAACCGCACAAAAATGTTTTAATGCTAATGTCTCTCAAATACATTTCACAAATGTTTTCACTTATGTTTGATAAAAATTACCTTGTTATATGCCTATTTTACATTATGAACGTCCATGTATGTTCTAATCCCTTTTTCATTCATGGTCACTTTCATAATACAACCATTGGTTATGCTTTATGTCTTGATTGCGGTACCCAATTCTATACATGGGTACCCTTATGTTTATGTATGGTTGATTATGTATGTTTATCTATGTGGTAAGAATATTTATGTGACATGAATATACATGAAAAATTTGAGATGGGTGTTCGGAGATAGCACTCTAATGAATTGCGTAAGTATAAGTCTTTTGAGATGCTATGTCAAACGGGATTGGCAGTTAGGCTTGACCCGTACTGAAATGTGAAACTGCATAGGCGGTTAGACTTGAACCATACTAAAGAAATGTTTTATGATCCTTCGACATTTATATGATTCCATCTTTATATGATTCGATTGCTTATATTAAATGATTTTATAAGTATCATGCTTTGGATATCATTATGTCATGCCTCCTAACTCATGTTCTTGAGATGTATCCTTATATTCTTTCCCTTACTGGGCTTTTTAGCTCATCCCTTTGTTCATGTGTTTTCCAGGGTACCCTATGTAGATGTAAGGGCTCAAAGGAAATTAGAAGCACTTTATGAAGATTAAATAAATATGTTTTTTATGCCCATGTTTTATGTTATATGTACCTACTCTTCCAAGACACTAGACTTAACGATCCATGGCTTGTACTCTGATGATTAATTATGATTAAAATCATGAAATGTTATATGTAAAAGGATCAGGTCTCTATAGTTATCATATATATATTATATGTTGTTAACTATTTCATCCCTCGTATTATATTAAATATCACCATCTCAGGGAAAAAATATCCATAAGAATCGATAGATACCAATCTTGAGTAGAACTATTTTTTATATGCATACACATTCTAATCATACATCCAAAGAATTGTTAAGATTCATCACTCCAAATATATTCTAAATTTCAATCATAAGTTTTTCAATAATATCCACATAAATAAATAAATGTGTACAACCAATATCGAATAATAAATAAAAATTGTTATGAAGAAAAAATATTACCTCAAACTATAAATGGCTCGACACTCTACTCTATGTGAGTAGGATGTAATATATAAATCTGGTGTGATCTATAAACCTGAAATATATACAAACTACCCTTAATAGGTCTAAACATCTGGCATAATAAATTAAATTCTTAGCTTAAATGGCCTCATCTCCTACATTTTCTTGTATGACCTATGGTATTTTAGTTCCCTGCCTAACATAAAGATATTAATCCAGCTCTATGACAAAACGTTTGTATATATTATATATAATTTATATTTTGAGTAAAATTCATGTAAAACCACAAAATATGGATGATTCAGAGTCACAGTTTATATTCAATTAGGTTTCTAGTTCACTATGGTTTCATGTGTCCAAACCTACTACATCGATGAAATTCCACATTTCCACCAATGAGGAATCAATAGCTCTATATCCCTAAAAATAATAAATATGATATTATTTTAACTACTAGATTAATTACATCCCAATATATGTACTGAACCACTATATACCACAGCATTATCATCCCCGAAATTTCTATTAGTGATGGGGATCTGGTTCACTATCTCATATACAATTTTAAAATAGAATAGATTCACCTATGATATGTCGGGATACCTGATCCCTTCTATAAATTGCCTGGATTTGGTAATATAATCACCAAGGAGATCATGAATGAAACACCAAATCTTAGTGTATAAATATACATAAACCATAATGGACATGGTTACAAACTACAGATGCACAAAATATCTCACTCGATCATCACACAATGTTTCAGGAATGCAATAGTCAAAAAATATTAATTAAACCCCCCCTAAACAATAATCTGAGGCTTATCAACCAGAGTGAAAACATCCAACCTTCTTTTGGTTAAACCTTAAATCATGTAATCTGTGAGCTTAACTTGCCATTCTAGACGTGTTTCTAAATAGGAAAATATGGTACACATAACCTCTAATATTAATATGAAGTATGGTAAAACCATCCCTAAAAGTGGTAGGAGTGTGCTACTATTAGTACTATTAGATCCAATCTGACATTCTATGTAAAGGTCATGAAGGTGCCACTGTAGATTATTCTAACTATAGGAAAATATCTTGTATTTGGGTGTTTATTCCAAAACCTATAATTATTGGAGGTTATTTAGGTGCCAATACTAGATATATCATGGGTGGATCCGGTCCCTACACAATTGGTGGATGGTCATCACCACCTTCCTGGCAGTCAACATGAGGCCATAAAAGAAGCCAATATCTACAATGACGATCAAAAACCACAAAACTATATTTGATACATGATTGAGATTATATTAAAAAGAATAACTTGTGTAAGAATCCCTACATAAGATTCAATACCTAGATTCCAGATCATAAATCCAGGTCTAAGTAACATATATAATAATGAAGGAAAGAAATAGATACATCCAAATTCCATCCACTTTGGTCAATGATCTAGATTTATAATCATATGGGTTCCATTATAAATAAATTCAACTACATGTTATATTGGGATAAAACTAATTAATGTTTTACTTTCATACCCATTAAACAAAAATAAATAAATTTAGGAGTCATAATTTATTGACCTTTATTTTTTGTACAACAGTTTTGTTAGATCAACAACCAATCCCATGAAATGATGTTAATGAATAATATGTTACAATTAGAATAAACCATAACTACAACCAAACATTCTATATATGGTTTCATTATGAATGGATCCATATACAAATACTTTCATATATAGATAAATATTACAAAATTACAAAATTATTATATTTATAAATTATATTTTGAATATATTTAATTACAGTCAAAAAATTTTTTATTGTCTATAAACATTGTTACATGTCACAAATATCTAATAATTGGAAACATAATTTTCCCCCATCATGATATATTGGAAAACACACATTTGGTTGATACAATTAATTAAAGTAACCAAATATCTATAATAATTTCATCAATAAATGTGATCCCAATTCATTAGTTTAACAATAAAGGTACTGTAAAATACCCCATGGAATGTGAAATATTTAAACATGGAATGTAATTAGTATATAAAAAATAACATTAATGGTGCATGTGACAAGACCTCTTCATCATATCAGGATAATAGAAATATAACAATATAAAAATCCCGAACAATAAATAATGAGAACTACTATACAAAGCAACATTTACTATGGTAATTAGTGAAGTCTTTAACCAAAAATTACATCGTAGTTAATTTGTATTTCCCTCATATGTTTCATAGCTACTCCTAGGAAAATTCTCATTATTAAATTATGTCACACCCCAGTCTCCCTTCTACCAACGTCTGAGAGTAAGTCATGAAAATAATCCTTTGATTCAAATTTGTGACATACCAAGATAGATCCACTAATTAATGAAATAAATTAGTGGAAATAAGGCCTAATATGTGCCTCCCCATATGCCACAATATGCCAACTAGTAGTGATAGTCAGTTTTGGTTTGGTGGGGTGACTATACCCCCACGATTAGAGTGTAGAACAATTATAATATATTATAATTTTTATAATCATTGTAACAAATTTAATAAAATTGAAAATGAATGAAATAAATATCACTATTAAATAAGGACTGGTGTAGTTTATGTTGCCTATAAATATAAAATATGAGTAACATCAAGATGATATATAAAAATGTAATTAATAATACCTGGAAGAAGGAATTCTAAAAAATAAATTTACAATAAAATAAAACAAGGATAAAAAATTATTCTCTAATTACATCATGATAACTTTCTCAATACTTTACTCAAATACTCAATCCTATTACTAAAAAATATATATCCATGGATAAATGGTTCCCATTATCCCAAGCTACATCCATGATGCCCGTTTTGGTGAAAATTGTAATATTTAATAGGATGTGGGTAAAACTCTATTTTCACACCTAATGTAATCTAGTAATATTAATTTAGTGAATAAAATATAAATATTTGACATGTAATATAAAAAATTATATAAATATAAATAAGTAACAAAATTTTTCTTCAATTCCTGGAAGATAGCCATATGACCATACTAAATTTGGTCTAAGGAGAAATATCGTTGATTTTGTGACCAATTAATAATACTAAAAATAATAATAATAGACCAAAAATTTAACAAAGGTTCCCTTAAACATATAATGTTTATCCGACTCATCATAAAAAATCACATAGTTCTTCTACGGGTTTGGGTATGTAGCTGAAGGGTGTACCCTCACTATTTCACTACTGTAATGTTTATTATGCCTAGCCCCATGAACATGTCATAGGGAACAACATACAAAACCTAATTGGAGACCAAAAATGTAACTAGATGTGGATTGTGTCTTTATGAAATATATCCAAATCCAAGGAGGAAATCCGTGGCATTATTATATATCTTGAAAATAAATGAATGATCCCAGAGAACCACATCTAATATGTCAATAATATAAGATGATGATCATTTCCAAGAGGTTTGTAAACTCTCTTAAAATTCATCCATGATTCAGGTAATATCCTCTATGAAGTCAAGGCCAACCCATGTATAGAATCCAAGACATGACTGAATGATGGTATCCTATAATAGTACATAATGGTCAGAAATAGTACCACCTAATTCTCATAATATCAACTGTTAAGTATTATATTTTCAAAATTTTACAATATATTGAATCACATGTACTCATAATCATAGTTGGCTATTCCACATAGGTCAAGTGTCTTGTAATTTTCATTCAATTATCCTTTATTAAATTTAACTTTGAAATTAATTCAATTATCTCGTTTAAATCAAAAATGTCAAGACAACCCTATCATAATAGGAAGTTTTGTCATACGGGCATGGTGAATGTTTCAAAACACTTATATAAACACACCCAAATGGGTTGTACTATTCATGGTATTCAACCTATGACATTTTCAAAGGTGTATATATTAATATAGTCAAGTTATAGACATTTAATTTACGGAATTTACCCTTTTTTGGGTTATGCATTGAATTGATGGTTCATGACAAAATGATTCATTTTATACGTAGAAAAAACTAAAGGGAAAATAATAGTACAACAAAATTATACATGTTTATGACATATTGTCTAATATGAACATTAGATTTGCACAAGAACATGATAAATTACAATAATATGGAAAAAATAAAATAAGGGTATACTTTCTCACATGGAAGTACTATCTGATGGAATTATAAAAATAGATAAATAATGTAAGATTATCAATAGACTATCTAATGGAGATCTAATATTACTAGAGATTATAAAATTGGGTGATTGATGGAAGAGAAAGATTATAGCCTGAGTTGACTAGAATATGGAGCATTTATAGTTGGTGCCTACTAGAAATAAATAAGTAATATGATAGATTAATTATTTTAAAATAATTTAGGAGAAAATGTAATATCAACATTTTTACCAGGGTTGTAGGGTTTGGACACACGATTGAAGAGACAATGCACTAATCATGTACCAGCACTATTGTTGTTCTATGATCCCCAAAAGGATAAGAACACATTTAAAAAAACCTTGTGCTAACTATGAATTTCATCTCTATAACATGTATGTATCTTTTAACATGGTTTTGTTTCCTCCCTCCCATGGTTTAACTAACCAGACATCATCCTTTACATCTCACAATTTTTCAGTATATAGTAATCACAACCTGTTCACTATGTGTGTGCCACGCCATTTCATTCAAAAACTAATAAATTTTGGATCTGAATTATCCCAAACCAGAAAAAAAAAATAATTCTTCATTCCTTCCTAAGTCATCATTTTCCTATTTTTTTATAGAATGACTTAGTGATGCCAATAGGTTCTTCAATAGAGTTGGAGCTATAGAATAACTACAACACACCATTTTACTCCATGAAAGTAGTTTTTTTTACCAAATTATAACTTTTACATAGTTTTTAGATCGATTTTTTTGTTTACCCATCATAGGGTTGGTTGTAAAAAATGTTATTACACTATAAGGTAGGTATTTACATTATATGTTATTTCCTTCCCAAGTTACCATTTTCTGGTGGAAGATGATGAGTCATGGGTTTTTTGGAAAAATTGATTATTTTAAGTTGTATGATGTGATTAATTTAGGGTTATTATATCTATTTTTAGAAAAAAAATTCTTCCAATTTTATATAAATATCCCTACTTATTTTTGAATAATATTATAATTTTTTTAGATATCATCTAGTCCTCTTATCCACGTTTTTCCCTTGGGTTTTTGTTGTTTATGGTTGGCATTCTTTGGTATGTTTTTCTCCCATTCATGAAATTATTTATATTATTCACCTCGTGGATTCATTGTGGTGAGGATTATTTGGTTTGGTGAGAGAATAGAATGAAATTTGATGATCCCTTCATGCAGTGTATGTTGATCAAATAGATACATGTGTGGTTGTAGTTTGTGAGTTCGTTACTTTTTTCTTGATGCTGAGAAGTGTGAATATAAAGCATCATTGAATTAGGGGATCACATTTCTCACTAATTTATATGAATGGTTTTGATTCCCTTATATTAGTAGTAAATTTATGGAATAATAAATATAAATAACTTTTAAATTTTAAATTTTTGAGTATGGGGAGATATCAAATGTATTGACTATTTTTCATTATTGCTTATAATATAATTCCATGATATTTCTTTGTTTAAAATAGAATATATTGGGAGATTTATAATCATTATAAATTATATGAGTTAATGATGACCTTGAAGTGTTGGTTTCTCCCCCCTTTACCATTAAAAAGAGGATTATCTAAAATCAATAAAAAAATTTGACATTAAAATATAGTTTTGTTGATGTGTGATCACTCCCTTAATTAATGGATGAAGAATGAATATATTTATAAAAAATTGATTAACCATGGAAAATGGTTTTCAATAAAATAACCATACGATGAGAAGAAGCTACTAAATTGAAACTTTTTAGTAAATTAGGAATTATGCGATGTGTTATTATTACATATGATTTTATTTGTTGTGTTTCCATATGCGGTATAATTGTTTTCTAAATGTTTTAGGTGATCAACTAGGATAAGTGATGCATTGGGAGAAGATGTAGTGGTTGGGGGACATGGATATAACGTGTGTAGTGGTATGACATGTTGTTTTGTGTCAATGATGTATGGTAGTGTTGTGATACATAGTTGTGGTGTGCGCTTAGGATTGAATGTGTGTTGATGTTATATGGTGAAAAGTGGATGTTGTATAGTTGTTTTGACTGTTTAGTAACGATGATGTGCAGTGTATAAAAAAGTTTTTTTTGTGGTGATATGGTTTTCTTAATGTGGAATGATGGTAACAGTTTATATAAGATGGACCGGTTGTGGTGTGGTGTAGTTAGGATAGTTTCTTTATTTTCAATATAATAATTTATAATTATGATAAATGAAATGAAAAAAATACATGGGTTGGTAATTTAATATAAATAGATAGATTCTTAATTTTGGTGAATGAATTAATGTGTTCATTAAATATATAATTTTTATTATAAGAGAATTTTGGAATTAATATGAATAAATATATGGAAAATAGGATGTGGAATTTTTTGGCTTTGGCTTTGTTGGGATAATTATTTAACCTGGTGTAGGAAGAGGTTGTGATGGTTTGTGTGTGGTATCGTGGTGGTGATTTGGTGTACACTAGAGATGTTATTTGGATGAAAAATATCATTATTGTGAGCTATCTATATTTCAGGTATGATTATCGTATTTTTATAAGATCCCCATTAGATTCGGATAACATTTCCTAGTCTTAGATGATTTGGGTTCAATGTGTTTTCCCCAACATATTGGTTGGTGGTTATAATAATTTATAACTATGACCTCTTCCATACACTTCCTTTAGTATTGATAGACTATGTGTATTGAGGTGAGTTGTTTCTCGATGCCCCCAGATTTTCGGGAGTGAGGTATGGTGTATTGAGACTATGATGAGATGTGATATATAGTAGGGTACATGCATGGTGGGATGAGGTAATGAGGTTTATGAAATTCACAATCATAATACACAGTATCCCTTGTTATGATAATTTATGAGATGACCAAGGTATCTATGGTTGATATGTGATGTGATTATGACTGATTGTATCATTAGATGATAGACTGTGCAATGGTTGGTTAGGTTGGAATGCATTGTGATCCCCACCAGAGATTTTTGATGTGCCATCTGGTGATATATGAAGTTATGATTATATAAAGTGACATGTTTATGAGCACAATGCCTTCAACATTGGGGTGTGAGAGATTAAAATCACAGGGTAATTGGATGTTGGGATCTTTCAATTTTTATGATATCAATTTTATATTACCATGTTGGGTGCATGATTTGGCGGGAAAGACATGTCGATGTCTATTTTGGTTTCTTTCCCTATACATGTTATGTTTGGATCTCCTATTTTTTCACTAGCCTCTGACCATGTTGTTTTTACATGTGTAGTGGAGGCATTGTCTATAATCATGCTGATTAGACTTATATAATCACGCAACATATATAATTTTTTTTCCTTGAAGGACTTCATTGACTGAATTATAAAATACATGATTTGGTTGGATCTTCTGTTGAGTCACTTGTATAAAAATTATATTTTGGTACTCTTTATTAGAGAAAATTACTGTATGGGTTAAATTCTAATCATGGATAAGGGTATGGTTTTGGGTTTAATTTTATATTATCTATCATATTTTTTGGTGGTTATTACTCTGTCTCCTTATACTGTTTTTAATAGTGGGTAATGCAACAAATATTTGTGGGATTTTAAAACCCTTGGTGCTAGTCATCGACATGGGTCCTACTAATGTTGGGATGTAAGGGTCATTGTCTCTTTTCATTCATTACAGTATAATTGGAGGGAAGGGGTTGTAATGTCGTGATACAAAAGGATAAATGTTGAGAGATAGATGTTGATGATTAGAGTTAATCATGGTGATTATTTCATGGTTTGGAAGGGAATTGGTGTTAGTGTACCGAAGTGTGTGAAATTGGACAAGAAGTCTGGCTAAGACATTAGATTTTAGATCCCACTGTGATCTAGTGAATATAAATGGATCATATTGAAAAACCAATTGATGTTATCGTATTTATAGGGTGAAAATTGGTAGAGGTACATGAATCTTAGTTTCTTATGTTCATTTTCTAATTGGGTTATTTTTTGAAAATAAAATTTAAAATAAAATTTGTTTAAAATTATTTGATACTACGATTAAGGTATTGTATTTTATTTTTAGGCATATATCGTTGTTATCATCATCATGTAACTGGATATGTTCAGGTTCATCATGACAATCAAGTTGATCGTCAAACATTTAATCTAATAGGGTAGTATGAGGTTTTGATATTATGATATTAATTCATTCTAATAAATTTTTTGGGGAATGTGTGAGGGTAGTTTCTTATATGTGAATAAACTACATTGTTTGATGGATATCAAGAAAAAAGTTGATTTGAGAGTGGACTATGTATTGGGTGACCATGGTACTAATTTAATAGTGAGGATCTATTGGATAGTGGTGGATGCTACATCTTCAACAATGTAATGGGAAATTGATGTGAGACCATACATTTAAATTTATTTATGTTTATAGTTATTTTCATTGGAGATAATATAATCAAAGCTTACAGATTATAATTATCTTCTATAAGGAATACAGAGTGTGATTTTGTGTGGGATTTGGTTTTGTGACCTTTGCCACTTTACCTTTGCTATTTGTACTGATGAGGTGTCTTGATATCATACATTAGAGGAAGCTTTGTAATTAGTGATTAGATACATTGATAACATGTTTGTTCTCCCAGTGTTCCTTGAGGTATAGAAAAGGTTATCGGTTATAGAATAGTTTATTTATAAGGGAGTTGAACCATGAAAGAATTTCCATGAGGGGGTCTTAATGAATAGAGTTCCAGGTAGTGAGAAACTGGTGTTTAGGAAGTTTTAGTTTTCTCAATGGGGAACTTAACACAACAAATCACTAACCTTTCTTCAGTGGAAAGTATCTCCTATAAATATGCTATATTTTATTTATTGTAATGATATATCTGTGTATGAAATGGGGAAAAATGGCTCGTTATTTGAGTGCCTTTGGAGGCCAATACAATGTGGTGTTTTAGTTCACTTTTCATTCAGACTAATATTTCACTCCAATGTAGTTTCCATAGCGGATACCTCCCATGATTATTCAATATATGATGGAAGGTGGTGTTAGTAAAGGGTAGCCTCATGGTGGTCCACTAATATAGGTACATTATCCATATAATGATCATAGAGGATGAATTCATCGTGTAATAAAATCTAGGGATGGTTAGATACATATGTTCGTGGTGGAACATTAAACATATCAAGGAGTTGTTTGATGCAAAATTAGTATTTCATCTACACATGTGTATTAATATTTTATCCAATAGCCTATGAATCCAATTTTTCCACTACATTGGACTATGCTATTGGACTGGATGTGGAGTGTATTATAGTTACCCTATGTTTGAACACAATTTTGTGCATGATTCATTGTTAAATGTCTGACTGGGATGTAGAGGGGTGATATGGAGACATAATTTAGTTGGTGATTTCCTCTTTCTACATATACAACCATATTATGATATCATTATAAATGGTTGTTTCCATTTCATACAAGTAGTCATAAACTACATCTATAATATTGCTTCGTATTTTGATGTGGAGTTCCAGCCATTGGAGTTCATTGGAGTTCATATATTTTAGTTGGGTGGCAGGAAAGGGGAGCCTCTATTCATATAGTTTACAGAGTTTTCAGTGGAATATCAGGTAGTATATTTTCAAAGGGATTTTGTAGGAGTTTTGATAAAATTTCATGGGATAGGTTATGACCATTCCTTCTCTACCTGAATCTGAATTTTGGATAGATTTTCAGATGGGTGTTTCTTTTATTTTATTGAATTCTTATATAATGGAACCTATTTAGATTTGTGATAAGTTGATTAAGGTGGATGGAATTATGCCATAGAGTTTTACCAAACCTTGTCTGTCTCCATGGCGTGATCCATTGATGTTCAAGAGTAATGAGGATTTTAGACTGATGTTGTTTATAGATATCTAATGTATGAATAAGGTCATTATCATGAAGGATAACCATATTTCAAGTAAAAGAGACCTCTTCATCCAAATGATATATTGTAGTTTTTTAAAGGAAGTATTATCATTCTTGATATTCGATGTTGTGGGTGATGGATGGGGATGTCTTGATGACTGAATTATATTGGGGGTATAAAAACATTGATTTTATAGTAAAATAATTATGTGATGTGAATTCATTAACAATATTTATCTGTATTATAAATTCCATGACAATGACATTTGAAAATGGTTCATTATCATATTTTTTGATGATAACATGATTTCTTAAAAGTTATAGGAGGATCAAGTGGACCATATCAGAGAAATTATTAAAATATTACAACCCCACTGACTCTATAGGATGTTATCCATGTGCATGTTTTGGATGTGAGAGTTATATTTCCACATATATTTTTTCTAAGAACATGGTGTTGTACTGGAATCATTAGTGGTTGAGGTGGCTGTTTCATTTAAAACAACCATGAATATAGAAAATGATCACAGTTTACTTGGTCTCAAATTATATTATCAGAAGTTTTTTCAAGATTATATCCCTATTATAACACTGCTAACCAAATTTACAATGATTTAATAAGAATTACAATATACTAATCAATTCCATGAAACATTTTCTAACTTATTGCAATTTTATTCAGCATTGCTGATCTTCTTTTTCTCTGGAAGGGTTTGATGTTTGAGGTTTTATTTGTCGAATACCTCCTAGTAATGGAATGAATGTTGATGAAATAATGATATGTGATCTCATAAATGTATATGATGTTTAATCTACACATGTGTAACTATTTTAAATTTGGTATAGTTTCGACATAATTTTTCTTCACTAAAGATGTGGAATCACAACGTCATTGTTGATGGATTTGTGTGATTCATAGACAACATGATTCTAAAATATGTTTTCTGTCATCATGAAACAAAAATACAACACTGGATTTTGATAAAAAAAATTAAATATTATATCTTTTAGATATATGACTCCCTCAAAAAGTGGAATAGTATTGATGATGCATTAAGTCTTATATCATGAGGAGATGTAGATTAGGGTTATATTGATTCATTTTTATGTATGGAGGAACTTGTAGTGTTGTATCCTAATATCAGAGATAGTTTTGGATGTGGTTCTCTTTATCAGATTACATTTTAGTAATATAGTAGGTGGATGAGTCCTAATATGTATGTATGGAACTGTGATTGACATTCATGGACATCGCATTTCTTTTGTGGAATACATAACAAAAGACACAAAGACACTCCCAATGACCGTGTTAGTTTAGTGCCTTTAGAAATATGTAACACAATCTTCTTACTTTGTGAAAGATATTCAATATCTCCCATAAAAATATGCCTCTTTTTTTCCTACCTAAAACCATTCTTTACATCCTGGGGAAAAGATAAAATCAAAATGGTGAGCTTCGATTTTCACTACTGGTAAACTTTAAGAATATCAAAAAAATATATAAACCTAATAATGTGAAACATTAACATAAAACTTGAATATCAACAATGTGAGTCAAGAAATAAATCTTTGCGGTTTGTAAGCCGTTGATAAAAAAGGATCATTAACCATGATAAAATAGTATTGGCAAAAAACAAGGAATTTTGGAACACAAGAAATAACCTAATATGATTTCCATAGTATCCAAGGCATTTTTAACCTGACCATCATAGTGTACAAATTCCATTAAATAATTGGGTTTACTTTTCATTGCAGCCATGCATTACTGAAGAAGATTCGCATGTCGTTCTATCCATGAATTACTAAAATAAATTTACTTGTCATTCCAACCATGTCAATCTCATGAGATATAAACCTTTACCTAATGAATTGGTCGTAGATATAGGTCTCACCCATCTCATAATGAAATCATTCTTACATGTTCCATAGAAACATAAACCATTCATCATAGCATAACAAATTAAATACAATAGGATTCCTTAAAATCATTCTATTATATCATAATCCATATAAACATTCCATCAATAACATAATAAAATATAGAAATAATTGAGATATAAACATGACACTATTTAAATAGAGACATATTATATGAGAAATAATTTTGACAAAACACTTAATCTTTATTTCAGGGGTAAATATCCTTTTTTCTTCAAAAATGTTTTATTTTCTCAAAATACATCACATTTTTAAAAGAAAATAATTTAGTTGAAAATAAACATGAAATATTTGAGTGGATGATTCATGGAAATAAGTTTTCAAAAAACAATAAAATCCATGAATATCATATATGATAATAAAAAACATTTGTCTCATACTATTTACAGAAAAATTAAAAAGTACCTCATATTGTAAACAAAAGAAAGATTACTACCATACCATGTATTAAAAGTAAAAAATGGGTAAAAATAACTATAAACATACATAGAAGAATATTATAAAATTTATGATAACATTTATAGAAATCATGGATATGGATGATAAATATACCCCCAGTAAATACTTACGTATAAACAATCACAAATAAAAATGTGATTGCAAAATTTTCCCTAAACTTATGTCTGATTTTATTCGTATGTGTCTGAAACTCTTTTATAGTGGGGATACGCATATTATTAACTTGTAACAGAACCATAATAATATTTTTTATATCATTTATGATTCACCTATGACTGTATATCACCCGTTCATTTGACAATTCAACGTTAAAGCAACATTTTGGGTAATAATCATTTTACTTATCGTACGTGTTTTGAATTTTTATTCTAAATATTATTACATATATTTTTATTCACATAATTCCAGAATGTAAAACGAGATTTATATATAATATATGTTGAATATATAAATATATTAATATATTATAGATAGATAAATGATATGGAATACACCGTTCATGGGGATGGTAGGCTGTACGTACTCTTGAATGTTGTTTTCATTTCCTTATTTAATTGAAAGGATGTTATTAAATGAAATATATATACATATATACATAAATAATCCATAATTATTATTTCATATATTTCATTTTTATTTATGACATATACTTTATAATCATTTTGGATTGGTTAACTTGGAGATCGAATCTCATAGTGTCGTGGAGATGGAAAGGCGTACATACGCATGAGCGACAATATCGTTCCCATAATTATTGAACGATATTTGATGTGGATGGTGTATAGCATATTAGAATTAGTATCACGTTTTAATAATCATATATAGTTTTTATTTCCACCATTATATCCATCAATGTAAGGTGGCGGGTGTGAACATAGATTACACCACGGCGTGGGGACGATAAGTCGAACGTACACCCATGAGGTGATGTCTTTTTTCGTAGGATGGATAGAAAGTGAAATAGGGTTGTTTCTTATTTATAATAACATATCAGTATATTATAGATACTGATGTAATTAATTTATAATTAAACAACTAAATAACAGGAATTAGAATAAGAATGAAATTTGAAAGAATCTGCAGAAAAGATTACCCCTTCCTCGACATGCCTCTTTTATATTTTCTCTTAGTTCAATAAAGATAATATTTTGAGAATACAAAAAACATTATAATGTAACATGGGAATATTATAATAGGAATAGGTAGGGATTTTATTAGCTTGAATGATCAAAATAGATTGAAGTGGAGAGGGAGGAGGTGGCCAATTTTAAGAGAGGATAATGGTGCTTTAGGGAACTCTGAAATGATTTATTTATTATTAATTAAATTTACATTAAAATATTCCAAATATTATTTAATTAGTAGCTAAGATAATTTTTGTTCGAATAAATATCATCCAATAATTTTATAATTTTTTTGAATATTTTATTATCCTAGTATTTTTGGTTTAACCCTTATTTTACCCTTTTTAATCATACCGTGATATCATGTTATTTACACATTGTGGGTAAATGTAATTAGCATATTATGTCAAAAGATCAAAAAAAATTATTTATGACATATTCGAACATATATTAACCATTTTGATGAATCATATATTTTTATGAACTTAATATCATTTAATTAACTATTTTATGTCTTAATTTATGAATTATGTCAATTTTGGATACTATTTATTGAAGACATTTTTTTAAAATTACATAAAAAACTTATTACTTAGAAAAAAATACATTAAACCATCCCTAATATGTTAATTTCACCAAGAAAATTCGTATATTTCATAAAAATGATCAAATTAAATTAAATTTAATATTTATATATTCATTTATTTGAATCGTTCCTTAATGAGGTAATCACTACATCACAGTTGTCTCATAAATAAATATATTTATCTAATGTCTAAAAATTATAATTACATTACATTATATTGGAAATATTATTATATTTATAATGACTATTTATATATATAAAGGTTAGTTATAAAACCCTATATTAAAATTGATTTAGTAAATGATAGATGATTAGGTTATCATGATCTACACTTTAAAATAATTATTTTCAAATGTCATTTTCACGTCCAAGTAAATACTTGGGGTCCCATAATAGACCCAAGGATGACCATGGTCTGAAATATCTCATAAAATTAAATTAGAACATGTTATAGGTATGTTTATTATTATTAATATATTATTTTTTACCTTAATTACTAGATTTACACATTGACCTTGGTAAATTAAATATTTACTGATGTTACTATTCATAAAGTCTAATAAAAAAATGTAACTATTTAAACAATATGAACCATATGATTCCAAATATGGATTCCTGTTTTCCAAATGCAGAATAAATAAGTTGTAGTAATTAATTTAAAATTCATTCTCATTGTCAAAACCAAAAAGCGGGTTTTATGAAGTAATAACTATCAAAAGATTGTCATGTTTCTAAGTAATATTTAAAAGTTAAATTACTTTTAATCACCAAAAATGGATTAGATTATAAAAATATAATTATATTAAACATTAAATATAATTAAAAAGATAATATAACTATATAAATAAATTATATTAAAAGATAGTATAGAGTTAAAATGCAGTTTTTTTACTATTTATTAAAATTTTAATTTTATTATAAAAATAAAAAAAATCAAAAAAATAAAATTTGTATGTCCCGCATCAAAATAAGATGATTAATTTGTAAAATTTATCTTTATAATGTGTAAAAAACATGAATTAAAATGGGTGCACCCTCAAAAGGCAGTAAAACATCGTTTTTTGAAAAAACGACTTTTATCTGGAAAACATTATTTTGTTTCTCATATCATGTTCTAGAGAATGTGTAAGCTGATTTAATATTTTATAGAAATTCAAAATTTTGTTAATAATATTCATATCGGCTAGTTTATATCTCATTATATAATAATAATTTAATAATATATCATTGTTCCGGGAAACTCAGTATCACATACAACACAGTATATCGAGGAAGGTCGCTCTTCCATGTAACACAAGATAAGTCAGTGTTGCATGTAGTGCATGCTTAATTTGGTGTTTTGTATAACATAAACCAAAATTATTTCATTTATTTATTGAAAATATTTATACATGGTGTTGTGTTACATGAATTTTATCAAAATATCTTTAAATTATGTGAAACTCTATCCCAGAATATTTTTTCATATACTACAGGCTAATACAATTTTGCATACAGTTAAAGCTAATCAATGTGTTCATAAAACAAAAGAGATCAATGAAATAAAAAAAATTCTCGTAAAATCTCAGGGTGTTACATTCTACCCCCTTTAAAGGAATTTCGCCCTCGAAATTCGTTGGGGGTTATAAATGGTTTTCTACATTAATGTGTTTTTAATGGAAACCCACATCATAAAAATGGATAATAAAACATCATTTTAAAAGGATAATTAAGAACATATTGGTTACTCAAAATAACTCATCACTGGGTTTCCACATATGAGAACGTATTTGGGATGTGAAAACATGGATATGGAAGAGAAATCTAACCACATGTATTGATGGATAGTGATAGAGAATAAGGTTTGATGAAATACAACTACCAGAATGACATAAATTGGTGATGATTTAAGGAGCCATCTGATTTATCAGATAAGAAGGTACATATAGCATCCCGCCTTTTTATCACATAAAATTTCATTACATTTTACAAAACTGAGGATATTTAAGGTTTAGTGTCTTGAAAACGAGGAGCTTAGAACATGAAAACATAAAACATTATTCTTTAACACTTGAAAGGCTTCTCCTCATGTTCACCCTATGTTATTTACTTCATCTCATAACATGGGGACATACATTAAAAAAAAGGGTGAGCAGAAGGCCTAGTAAGGGAAACAAGGAAAACATTTAACATGTGAACTTGAGATACATCAATAAAGTCAGGAAAAGAACATTAAGGCATGAGAATGAAATCATGAGGCATATCATAATAAAAAAACATTTTTCATAACATGAAGATATGACTACAACATTTAATATTGACAATCATTTCGTTTCACCAAGGTCCATCCCCAAGGTGTCATTAAAAATTACCAAGGTTATTCTCCAAGGTATCAGTCTAAATGGTCATCTCTAGAGATTAAGTCTTTACCCAATGCATTGGATCCCTATCTGAGCGCACCCCTAAAATTTCATTATTATCATTTGAGCCACATATATCATCATCAATAATTTCATAAACAACCCATCTAGAATAAATGGCATGGGTTTCATTTCATAATCATAACGTTTTAAAAACTGCTTTAAAGAAATGATCTTTGTGTCACTTTAAAACCCAGAGAAAAAGAAGGTGGGTCTCATGTATGTAAATACAAGAATTTAAAATAGAAACTTTTGTTATATATGTGAATACCCATATATAAGAGAGAGAATTGAGTATTAATATAATAAAATAAAAGAACTTTAGAACAAGAGAGAGAGACATTTTGAGATGGAAATTCTGCAGCATAACGACTATGTTTCGGGGTTTTAGAAAACATTGAAAAGAGAGGGGACATGGGTAAAACATTCATAAATTCCCCATAAAACAGTATAGGGAAAAAATATGAAGGATATATGAACATGGTAATGAAATTTGAAAGATATACCATATCAAATGAATAACATGAAAGGAATACAAAAATAAGATTTCTCTTATAAAAATTCGGCAGCCTGACGGCGCCACTTAAAACATTAACAAAAATGAATTGAAGACATCAAATAGGGTTTCTCGTCATATGAAGATAAAAGATCAGTATGATAGATATAGATATTATACTCCAACAAAATAAAAAGGAACTTGAAATACTTGAAATTAAAGTAGAAATTTGAAAAATGAGAAAGGGGAGCGAATCCCTTAAAAAAATCGGCAGCCTAACGGCGCCACTTAAACTTCAACAAAAATGAATTGACAAGATCAAAATAGGGTCTCTAATAATATAAAAATAAAAGATCAGTATGATATATATATAGATCATACCCCATCATCATAAAAAGGAACTTGAAAGACTTGACATGAAAGTAGAACTTTTAAAAAGAGGAGGGTGAAAGAATCCCTTAAAAATTCGGCAGCCCAACGGCGCCACCTAAAACATCAAAATACTGAATTGAAGAGATAAAATAGGGTCTCTCATCATATGAACTTAGGATTACATTATGATTGTTATAGAGATCATACCCCAACATAATAAAAAGGTACTTGAAAGACTTGACAAGAAAATAGAACTTGAAAATGAGAAAGGTGAAAGAATCCATTACAAAACGTTCGGCAGCCTAACGGCGCCGCTTAAACATTCATAAAATGAAATGATGAGAATATTGGAGGATCTCTAATCATATGAAAATGAATGATAAGTAAGAGGAATATAAAAGAACATCCTTCAACATAATAACATGGAGCATAAAAGAAAATGACTTAAAAGAGAGTATTTGAAAAAAAGAGAGTTTGGATCTCTTACCTTAAACGTAACTCTTAAAACTAAAAGGTTGGGACCTTGAGAGGCTTGAGGGAACCTTGGGAGGTAAGGATACCAGAACTGCGTTTACAATGATTTTGGAGTCCAATGTATGAGAGAATGGCTTGGTATTTATAGGGAAAGTTAGGGGACAAGGCATTAATGGACAAGGGATACCTCATTGGTGGTTTTGGAAAAACCATGGGCTTGCCCATGGTATTTTCCCATGGTATTGGCCACATGGATCCCCCCATACAATAATTCATCACCTTTGGTCGGCCAACCCTTAAAATATCTCATGACATCATCATGATATAGTTATGATGTCATTAAACATACCGAAACCCTAAAATTGTATTTTCACTTTTCATCGAAAATTCAACTTTCTCAGAAAAATCCCAAAATTTCACCTTAACCAAATATCAATGATCTGATTTCAAAAATGTACTCCATTTTATAAAAATATTTTTATAAATATTTTTAATTTATTTTTTAAATAAATACACTATTCACTGAAAATTAATTTTTTTCAGAAAAATCCACAAAAAAATTACCATAACATAATATCGATGTTCTGAGTTCAAAAATAAAATCCATTTCATTAAAATAATTTTTTAAATATTTTTAATTTAATTTTTACTTAAAAAATATATTCACCCGAAAAAACTAATACTTGAATAATATGTTACGAAACCGTTATTTATGCATTTTATGGAATCACATTACTTAATCAAGGTGACTAGATTATATTAATACTTTCTTTAAGTGTGATTACTAATCCATTTGGTCATGTTACTAATACTAAGCATAAAATCACTATTCATAATTTACTATTCATCAAAAATTATGTTGATCTTATTAGACTCTAAATTTCGTACTGACCATAATTGTAGAGGACCATTTTTCGAAAATTATTACACCTTTTTAATTATTTAAGGTTTACATAAACATTTTTAAAATATCCTTTCTTTAAAATTCATCAAAAATATACATACTAAATTTATCTGGACATTTGAAAATTCATAAACTTCATCATAAGAAGAGATCAAAATTTTATTCAAAATAAAGGATTACAAAAAGGCAGTTACGGTATTCTTACATATCCCCTTATCACACCATCATAGGACCTAAGTGTAAGGTGTGTTAATGTGAGAGAATCCGAGGGAGGACCGACCAACATCGCACGAGTACTAATTTCTATCAGTTTGAACTTCTCGCGAAGGCGATTCTGTTCTAGCTTCACACGATGAAGTTCGGCTTGGGTTTGGTCCAGAGCAAAGCCCAGTCGTATTACCTCCTTCCCAAGTTCTGTTAGATGGGCTTCGATCAGTCCAAGACTATTGGGTGAGGCCATCTAATCTTCTTTCTATATTAATTAACCTAGATTACTTGTATTTAGAGACAATAATGGAAACATTTAGTTTCCAGCGGTCATATTGACCAAGGGTAATATAACAGTCAAAACCCAATGGTCTAATTTCAATTATACTCATGTTATCAAATGAAATAGTTTTGTTGAGTATAAAAAATCACACAAAAATAGGAAACAAGATTTATTCAAAATTTCGGGTCGTTATAATCTTCCCCCCTTAAGAAATTGCGTCCTCGCAATTTTTAAAATTGGCGTTTAAAATTTCATTTACTGTCCCACATCGGAAAAAGAGTCAGTAACACAATTACTTTGAAAGAAAGAAAAGGAAGTACAAAGGCCACCTGAGTTAACCCATACTAGGACTCCATGTAGGAAAACATGGATATGTAAGAAAAAAAGGGTCTAGTTCTGAGGGAGAGTTATAGAAAACATGATTTGGAGAAAGTTAACCACATGAAAATCACAAACTTATGATGTGTGTAAACTGTATTTGATTACCCAATAGGAAGATTAAACCAACAATGTTTTTGTTTTACGTTCCTTTTAATAATTTTGAGGAATTCATTTACTACCTAGAATAAAAACATAAGGAAATATACCTACCTTCAAGTAGATTTTCATTCTGTAATAAGTCTCTACCAAAACTAATCTTTTCTCCAAACGATGAGAACTCAAAAACACATGGTCTCATCAAAAGCACAAGAATAATCTCTTATAGAATCATATAATACACAAAATATTAACTATCTATTTCTTCTATATTTAAACATTATCACAAAAACAGAAAGAGTAAGGTAAAACAACTCTTCAAAAGAAATAATCTCATAGGAATGGAAACTACTTATAAATCTTCAATGTTCCATGGAACTACCCAAAGTTCATCATTGAACATTCAATAAATAACGCTTCTTAAAATTACTCAAAATAAACAACTATAATATTGAAACGAAAATACAAGAAGGATTTGATAACATAGTCTTCAAAAATAAACTTCATTGTTCATCTCCAAACAACATCAATCACTCGTAACATCTTATAAAAAAAGTATCTAACCTAATCATATTTTACCCAAGATAGGTTAATCATTTCAATAAGTAACCTAAATTACTATAACTCCACCTTAAATTTATTTATTCTTCAAAATATAAGTCAACCTTACTCCTCAATGAAAATACCGTAGTAATCTATTTACCTAGATCATATAGGGTTCCTAAAATAGTGAACGTCTTCCCAAAAAATAATCATATTTTAATCCCCTAATAATCTCTGTCATATTAATACGGAAATCATAACATTTCCTATCACATTGGTTGTTTGGACATGTTCTTCCATTTCCCACCTTTAACTAAGAAGAGAAAGTATAATTAGGGGCTTAAATACTTAGCCAATAATAATGAATAGGATCTTAAAGCATATAAGGATAACTTGTAGAAGAAAAGTATACCCTAACTTGTGATCCCCTAGGTTTCAAACTAGGTTATACATGATCATATATTCTTATGTGAATATTTATTTTATTTTATCTTTGTTCCTTTAATAATGGTTCATACTAAGCTTATGAATTTACCAAAACATATCCCCCGGGAGTGTCGTAACCAAGAGTGCAGCAAGGCCTGTTGTCGTGTACCTATTCAAATTCTAGTCTAGCTCAAAGCGGTGTTTTCAGGTTTTACCCCTCTGTTCATCTGTGCCAGAGCCACCTCTACCTGCTCGTATCCAGACAGGGATTTATTTTCTTGGCAACCCCTTACTCAAGACTCACCAAAATACCAGGAAGATTTCCTATATTTAATCTTTTCTATAGGGTTCTTCCTAGATTTTTCATATCCTAATTTCCACAAATAAATAAACCATACTTTGATACCAACTATATCATCTCGCCTTTTTATCACATAAATTGTCATTACATTTTACAAAACTGAGGATATTTAAGGTTTAGTGTTTTGGAAACCAGGAACATAAAACATGAAAACATAAAACATGAAAACATAAAACATTCTTCTTAAGCACTTGAAAGGATTATCCTCATGTTCAACCTAGGCTCATTACTGAATCTCATAACCTAGGAACATACATCAAACAAAAGGGTGAGCAGAAGGCCCAGTAAGGGAAACAAGGGAAACATATAATATGTGAACTTGAGATACATCAATAAAGTCATGAAAAAACATTAAGGCATGAGAATGAAATCATGAGGCATATAATAATAAAAATAACATTTTTCATAACTTGAAGATGTGGCTACAACATTTAATATTGACAATCATTTCGTTTCACCAAGGTCCATCGCCAAGGTGTAATTAAAAATTACCATGGTTATTCACCAATGTATAAGTCTAAATGGTCATCTCTAGAGATTAAGTCTTTACCCAATACATTGAAGCGCTATCTGGGCGCACCCTTGACATGTATTTATTATCATGTGAGCCAGAAATATCATCATCAATCATTTCTTAAACAACCCATATAGAATAAAATTAATGGGTTTCATTTCATAATCATAACGTTTTAAAAACAACTTTAAAGACATGATGTTTGTGTCACATCAAAACCCACAAAAAAAGAAGCTGGGTATCATGAATGTAAAACCCAGAGTTTAAAATAGACCATTTTGTTATATATGTGAATACCCATATAGAAGATATAGCTTTGAGTATTCACATAATAAAATAAACAACATTAGAACAAGAGAGAGATAGACATTTTGAGACAGAAATTCTGCAGCATAACGACTATGTTTCGGGGTTTTAGAAAACATTGAAAAGAGAGGGGACATGGGTCAAACATTCATAAATGACCCATAAAACAGTATAGGGACATCATATAAATGATATATGAACATGGTAATGAAATTTGAAAGATATACAATATGAAATTAATAACTTGAAAGGAAGAAAAAAATAAGATTTCTTTTATAAAAATTCAACAGCCTAACGACGCCACATAAAACTTCAACAAAACTGAATTGAAGAGATCAAATAGGGTATATCATCATATGAAAATAAAAGATAAGTATGATAGATATATATATCATACCCCAACAAAATAAAAAGGAACTTGAAATAATTGACATGAAGGTTGAGCTTTGAAAAATGTGAAAGGGGAGCGAATCCCTTAAAAATTCGGCAGCCTAACGGAGCCACTTAAACTTCTAAAAAAATGATTTGACGAGATCAAAATAGGGTATCTCATCATATGAACATAAAAGATCAGTATGATAGATATTTATATCATACAACAACATAATAAAAAGGATCTTTAAAGACTTGACATGAAAGTAGAACTTTGAAAAAGAGGAGGGTGAAAGAATCCTTCAAACTTTCGGTAGCCTAACGGCGCCACTTAAAACATCAAAATACTGAATTGAAGAGATAAAATATGGTCTCTCATCATATGAACATAGGAGTTCAGTATGATAGATATTGAGATCATTCCCCAATATAATAAAAAGGTACTTGAAAGAATTGAAAAAAATAGAACTTGAAAATGAGAAAGGTGAAAGAATCTGTTACAAAAATTTCGGCATCCTAACGGCGCCACATAAAAATTAATAAAAAGAAATGATGAGAGTAAGATCTCTCATAATATTAACATGAAATGTAAGTAAGAGGAATATAAAATAACATCCTTCAACATAAGAACATGGAGCATAAAGGAAATGACTTAGAAAATAGTATTTGAAAAGAAAGAGAGAGTTTGGATCCCTTACCTTAAACGTAACTCTTAAAACTCAAAGGTTGGGACATTGAGAGACTTGAGGGAACCTTGCGAGGACTCCTTGGGAAGTATGGAGACCAGAACTTCTTTTGCAATGATTTTGGAGTCCAAAGGATAAGAGAATGGTTTGGTATTTATAGGGAAAGTGAAGGGACAAGGCATTAATGGCCAAATGACACCTCATTGGTGGTTTTGGAAAAACCATGGGCTTGCCCATGGTATTTGCCCATGGTATTGGCCACATGGGTCCCCCATACAATAATGCATCACCTTTGATCGACCAAACCTTAAAATATCTCATGATTTCATCATGACATAGTTATGATGTCATTAAACATACTGAAACCCTAAAACTGTATTTTCACTTTTCATCGAAGATTCAAATTTCTCAGAAAAATATCAAAATTTCACCCTAACCAATTATCAATGCTCTAATTTCAAAAATGAACCCCATTTTATAAAAATAATTTTCTAAATATTTTTAATTTATTTTTTAAATAAATACACTATTCACTGAAAATTTCTTGTTTTCAGAAAAATCCCCAAAAATTACCATAACATAATATCGATGCTCTGAGCTCAAAATTGAAATAAATTTTATAAAAAGAATTTTTTAAATATTTTTAATTTAATTTTTAATTAAAAAGAACTATTCACCTGAAAAAACTAATACTTGAATAATAAGTTATAAAACATTTATTTTACAATTTTATTGAATCACATTACTTAATCAAGGTGCCTAGATTATATTAATACCTTCTTTAAGTGATATTACTAATCCATTTGGTCACATTACTAATCCTAAGCATAAAATCACTATTCATAATTTACTATTCATCAATAATTATGTTGATCTTATTAGACTCTAAATTTCGTACTGAACAAAATTGTAGAAGACCAATTTTTGAAAATTATTACACATTTTTTATTATTTAAGGTTTACATAAACATTTTTAAAATATCCTTTCTCTAAAATTCATCAAAAATATGCATTCTATATTTATCCGGACATTTGAAAATTCATAAACTTCATCATCAGAATAGATCAAAATTTTCACTTTATATAGAGGTTTACATAAGGCAGTTACGGTCTCCTTACATAGCCCCTTATCACACAAGCATAGGACCTACATGTATGGTGTGCTAAGGTGAGAGAATCCGAGGGAGGCTCGGCCAACATCGCATGAGTAGTAATTTCTATCAGTTTGAACTTCTCACGAAGGTGATTCCATTCTAGCTTTACACGATGAAGTTCAGCTTTGGTTTGGTCCCGAGCAAAGCCCAGTGGTGCTACCTCCTTCCCAATTTCTATTAGATGGGCTTCGATCGGTCCAAGACTATCGTGTGAGGCCATTGAATCTTCGTTCTATATTAATTAATCAAGATTACTTGAATTTAGAGACAATAATCAAAACGTTTTGTTTCCAGCGTTCATATTGACCAATGGACATATAACAGTCAAAACCCAATGGTCTCATTTTAATTATACTCATATTATCTAATGAAATAGTTTTGTTGAGTAGAAAAATAATAAAATTACACAATATTAGGAAACATGATTTATTCAAAATTTCGGGTGGTTACAGTACTAGGATATCATTTTTGGTTTCAAGATCCATTTCCTAAGGTTGATGATTTTTTTACAGGAGGAGAAATACATACTTGATTTCAACATAATCTCACCATTTTTCATTCCTTGAACAATTTCCACATCATCTCTTATTTAAAGAAATGATGTTAAATTTTTCATTCGTAAAGTGTTAGAAAATCATGTGATATAATGATAGGTTATTAAATTTGTCTCAAAAAAATGTTAGTGCATGTAATCAAATATACATATGTCCATATAGGTTGAGATTATTCATATATGGTTCCAAAAAGGGACTTAAAAATCATCGATCATACTACTTAAATAAAATATAACTACTTTTTACTAACCATGGACTTCTTATAGGCCAGTTGTAGGTGATAATGCAATGCCGCCCTTTTTTTGTGGATTCGATTCATATATCCTTTTCCGACATGACGGGTTATCAACTGTCCAATGGGCTGTCCTTTTTCGAAAACAATATTATTAAACCATTCAAAAAATAAAATTAAAAAATAATGTTTTAGCGTTAAACAATATTATCTGATGTCTAACTTATTCCATTCCAACCTTTAGGATTATCCAAAGTACTTCAGTCTAATCTCACATTACTAGAAAAAGATGTTAAAATATTGTTCATGTATCAAGAATTTCAATACCTTCATTTATCCCCCCATAAATTGTATGATATTATTCTGGTTGGTCACATTTCCGAAATGTGAACAACTTTATCATGTATTATCTTGAGTCGAAGTAACATCCTAAAATAGATGATTTCCTTATTGAAAACATGCATGTTTCATTTTTCCAAAACGTATTTGATATATTTATTTAATTCCCAAAAATTTCTATAGTTCATCCATGATAGCATAACCCACTTGTCAATAACTCCGTAATTATATCCCAAGAAACTATAATCATCTAGATTAATTTTTCTGATCCAACATATCTTTATCCAAACTTCATTATCTGAAAAAGGACATATTAAGAGTTATCTACCGCTTAATCATGTGTTCTCTAAATATATTACCTTACCCTTAAATAATGAATATTTCCCCATTAAACTATTTAACACACCCTTTACAATATTTAATTAAATAATTATACTGATTTTTTTGTATTTTAGTATTCATATAACATAATCATTGAAATCTGAAACATGTACACATCAATCATCCAAATTTACTCTTAAACCAATACTCAAGATCTATCATCTTCCTCTTTCCTAAAATATGAATCTGGTCTTAACATTTATAATACTCAAGCTTCAATGGATTAAGGTAAATAATACTTAAAGAACATCACATACTCTTCACAAGATATTTACAATATATTTGTCTTCAATAGTATGAAAAATACTCATACCATCTTCATGATTATCATGATGGAAATTCTTCTTAGGAAATCAATTTCATAACTCCAATACTTTTAATATCTGAAATATTCAATGGTTAACGATGTAATATGTAGTTAAGGATATTGAATAATATTAGAAAGAAATGTGTGAGAAATACATATCTTAGATTAAAAACACATTAGTCAGGTAAATTACTTATAATATTTCAATCAATGATATCTTTTTTTAACCCTAGGTTGGTCAGGATAGGCACGAAAACATAGGACTATGACCTAGACTTTTCTTACCCTTCGGACATACTTAGACCTATCCCTGAAATATCTCTAGGGATCATAGTAATGTTTTCTTATCCTAGTTGCCAAAGGATACTAAAACATCACTCTGATATCAACTGTAGAGACCAAGGATTAACATAAAAGGACATTACATTTCTATTTCAGAATACATAATAGATGACACAAATAGATACTCAAATATTATGTTAGTTCTATGCCTTTAGAAACATGGAATAGAATCTTCAATATTGGTTAAGATCTTAAACATCCCCCATAAAATTAATTCAGTTTTTCCCATCTAATACCATTGTTTATATCCAATTGAAAATATAACATAAAAAGGATGAGCTCAAATGCTCTGTAAGGGTAAAACTTAAGAACATAAAATAAAACATTAACATAATACTATGAGAAAATGAACATAAAACTTGAATATTAAAAATGTGAGTCATTAAATAAATCAGGGCATTACTTAAGCCATATATCATAATGAAACATTAACCATGATAAAATAGTATTGGAATAAAACATAGAATTGTGGAACATAAATAATCCCATAATATAATTTCTATAGTATCCAATAAATTTATTCCATTACTATCATAGTGGACAAAGACCATTATAGAACCGGGTTTACTAGTCATTCCAACCATGTATTACTGAACCAGATTCACTTGTTGTTTCAACTCTATATTACTGAACAAAATATACTTGTCATTCCATCCATGTCAATCTCTTGAGATATAATTCATTACCAAATGAATTTGAGGGAGATATATTTCCCACCATCTCATAATGAAATAATTCTTTCATGTGCCACGAAGACATAAACCACTCATCATATCAAAATAAAATAAATAAAATGGGTTTATTAAACATCATCCCATCATAACATAGTTCATATATAATACCACTCCATCATTAAAATAAAAAACTCATAGTAGTAATAGGGATATAAAAATAATCTTATATAAATAGTTTCATCTTATATGGGAAATAATTTTGACAAAACACTTGAACTTAATTTCTAAAAAAAATATCATTTCTTCTTCAATATCATTTTCTTTTCTCAAATTTGCTACAAAATTTTTTAAAAAAATAATTTAATTGTAAATAATCCTGAAAAAGTGTAGAGTAATCTTCTTGGAAATAATTCATCATGAAATTGTAAAAATCCATTCACTCAGTATAATTTAAACAAAAACATTATCCTCATATTTTTTCCAAAAAAGAAAAAAAATACCTCGTATGGTAAACAAAAGAATGATTCATTATATACCACGTAGTAAAATTAAAAAATAGGTAAAAATTAATGTATATATATTTCAATGAATAGTACATATTTGATGATAACATTTATATAAATCATGGACATGGATGATAAATATACCCCCAGTAAATATTTACGTATAGAAAAATTTAGATAAAATGAGATTTCAAAATTATCCCATAAATTAGGTCTGATTTCATCCGTGTGTGTCTAAAACTCTTTTATAGTGGGTTTAAAAATAATATAAACTTGTAAAAGATCCATAATAAGATTTATTATGTCATATATTATTCACTTACGACTTTATATTAACCATTCAATTGACCATTCAATGATAAAGTAATGTTTTTGATAATAATCGTTTTATTTATTGTACATGTTATGAATTTTTTTCTTGATATTATTACTTTTATAATGATATTAATAATACAAGAATGTAAAAAATAATAATAATATATATATATATATATCATATATATTCAATATATATATATATATATAATATAGATAAAAGAAATGGAATACACTGTTCATGGAGATGGTTGGTCGTACGTAAGCATGAACATTGTTTTCATTACCTTATTGAATTGAATGGAAGTGTGTAAATAAAATATATATATATATATATATATATTTACATAAATTTAGTAGCTTTATTATGTCATATATTTCATTATTATTTATTATATATACTTTATGATGATTCTTGAATGGTTAACATGGAGAATGAATCTCATCGCGTCGTGGAGACGATAAATCGTACGTACGCACGAGCAACGATATCTTTCCCATAATTGTTTAATGGTATTAATGTAGATGGTGTATAGTTTATCATAAATTGTATCATGTTATAATAATCATATATAGTTTTTATATTTATCATAATACCCATCCATTTAAGGTTGTGGTAAAAAACTAATTTCACCACTGTGTGGAGACGTTTAGCGGTACGTACCCACGCACGATGATTTCCTTTCTTATAGGATGGATAAGAGATGAAATAGAGTTTCATAATATTTATAATAACATATCAGTATATTAGTGATATTGATGTAATTAATTCATAAATATAAAACCAAATTAGAGGTAGTATATGAAGAAATAAATTTGAATGAATCCGTAGAAGAGATTGCTTATTCCTAAAAGTGCGTACTTTAAATTACATCCTAGCACAATAGAGTATGTCTTTTGAGAAGACCAGGACCACAAGAATGTATCTTGGGACGTTTAGAAGTCAAATATTCATGTGTTGGCCGAGTAGGAAGGATCCATATGATGTGAAAATCAGAGGGAGGAGGTGCCCTTTTATAAGAGAGGAAAGGGGCACTTTAGGAAACACTCGAAATATTAATTTATTATAATTTTAAATTCGATTAAAAATGGTCGAAAACTTATTTAATTTAAATATAATTTTTTTTTAGTTCTAATAACCATATTACAGTAACTTTTAGAAATGTTTTGAATATTTCATTATCCATATCATTTTTATTTTTACTCTTATTTTAACATTTTAAATGTAAATGTAATATCATGTTATTTACACATTATGGGTTATTCTTGTTAAGATATTATGTAAAATGACCAAAATGGTTATTTATGACATTTTTGAACATATATTAACTATTTTTATGAATATTATATATTTAGTAATTTAATATTATTTAATAATATATTTGATGTTTTAATTTATGTATTATGTCAATATTGGACACTATTCATACTTGACATTTTTAAAAATTTATAAAAACCTTATTACTACAAACCAAAGTCATTTAATCATCCCGAATATGTTAATTCCTTCCCCAAAATTCGTGGATGACATAAAAATGTTCATATTAAATTTATTTTAAAATTTATATATTCATTTATTTGAATCATTCATTAATGTGGTAATCACTACATCATAGTTGGGTCATAAATAAATATATCCATATTATGTCTAAAGATTATAAATAAAATACCATTTTATAATAAATTTTTTTATAATAATAATTACTATTTATATATATGTATTTCAGTAATATAACCCCATATTAAAATTGATTTAGTAAAATATATATGTTTAGGTTATAATTATCCTCACTATAAATTAATTCTTATAAAATTTCATTTTCACATCAAAGTGAATCCATGGGGTCCCAAAATCGACCCAAGGATGACCATGTTCTAAAATATCTCATCCAATAGAATTAATATAATTTTTAGGGTTCTTTAATATTAATATAATATTATTTTTTCTCTTATTTACTAGATTTAAACTTTTACCATGGTAAAGCAAACATTTATTGAAGTTACTATTCATAATATCCCAAAATAAAAGGTACATATTTACACAATTTGAACCTATTGATTAAAAATAAAGAATCCATTTTTTTAAATTCAAAATAAATATGTCAATGGAATTAGTTTAAAATTAATTCATGTGGTAAAAACAAAAAGGAGGATATTTAAGAAGTAAAAACTATCAAAAGATTGTCATGTGTTTAAGTAATATTTAAAAGAGGAATTACATTCAATGAAAAAAAATGTATTAAATTTAAAAAATATAATCCAATTACACATTTAAACCAATTAGAAAGATAATCAACAATATAAATAAATTCGACAAAAGGACAGTTTCGAGTTAAAATGCAGTACTTTTCACTATTCATTAAAATTTTAATTTTATTTGAAAAATAAATAAAATTAAAAAAGAAACTTTTTATGTACCCCTTCCAAATAAGAGGTTTATTTATTCAAAATTAAATTATAAAAGTGTCAAACCCAGATTTAAAATGGGTGTTCCGTGAAAAGGCGATAAAACTTCATATTTTGAAAAAATATTTCTTTTATCCAAAAATTCGATTTTGGTCTCATATCATGTTCTATAAAATGTGTATAATGAATTCTATTTTTATATAAAATTCAAAATGTTTTTAATTATATCCATAATGTCTAGGTTATATTACATTAAATAATAATCTATTTATAATATATCATTTTTTTGTGAAACATAGTATTGAATACAATAGAAGCTGTCTAGGAAGGTATCTCTTGCATGTAACCCAACCCAAGGTAGTGTTGTGTGTAGTGAATGATTCCTTTGGTTTTGTGTATAACATAAACCAAAATGAGTTTATTTATACATTGAAAATCCTCTACACATAGTCTTGTGTGAAATTAATTCTATCTAATGATCTTGAAATTATGTGAAACTCAAGCCATGAATAATGTTTCATATACGGAAAACTGATACAGTGTTTCCTATAGTGCATTCCAATCATTATGTAGCATAAAAACATGCAATAAATGAAATTAAAAATGATCTATCTCATAAAATCATGGGGTGTTACATTGGAGACATCGAGATTGATGTCATGCATAATGGTATTTCCCGTGTTGATGGCCTTGAGGGATCGTTAGAAGATTGATAGAACTAGGTGTCGTTTTAGTGGAGGATTTTTTTCACTATAAATTAATGAGAACTTATCAATTATTTTAGTATCACTCTATTATCTTTATATTCTAGTGTAAAAAATATATATCATCACTAGAGGGGATATATTTAGTGGTTGGGGATAAAATGGGAAGAGGTACATATTTTAGCATGTGTCGGGTTTGTCAGCCAGACAAAGCTGAAGACTCTAATCATAGTGGATGGTTACATTTCATGTATTTTAAAAGGATTAAATATTCATAATTATTTTGGTATTTGTTTCACTATGGCAATACATTATTAGGGAGGATTTTATTTATTTTGGGTGAGAGTGGAAAGACTATTAAATTCGGCTCATTTTCCTTTCATCCATGAGTTGAGTTCCATGGATGTTTTTTAGAGGTTTTATATGGGTGATGTGGTTACGATTCAAGGTATAAAAAAGAGAATATTATATATTATTGATACTCATTTTACCATGAGTCTCTATAGGATATTTTATTATGATTTTGTCTACTATTTACTCCTAATAACATTTTCCACCCTTAGATAGATTGGAATAAATAATACCCCCTCAAGACCTGTGATGATATTTTTTTAGCTGGCGTCCTTATCATTAGATGATCATATGTATGGATATTTCTCTTTATTGAGTTTTTATATAACATAAAATACCACTCATGCATTGGAGTGGCCCCATTTTCAATGTCATTATAATTTTTTTGGATGCATGTAAGAGAGGTAATAGTTCTTGGTTTTGTTGTTGGGTACAACATGACTGGAAAAGTAAAGTTTCATTTATTAAAGATGTTGAAGAAAAATGACTATAATAATGGCTATAATGTTAATCGGTTGAGGCCCTGGATTTTGAGGTTAAAGACCAGTTGCTATTGACTATCCCTCATAGACATGGGATATGATTATAATGTAAGGGGAGTAAGTTTTCTGCATAGTTTCTGGGCCCTTTGAAGTATTGTAGATAGTTGGTGTGGTTTATTCATTTTTGTAAGTTCAAATATGGATGGATATATTCGAGGATATCTTCCAAAAATACCAGATTCATTGGTATATTCATTATGAATCCCTAGTGACTAAATATGTATTGTTAGATATCGATGATTATGTGACATTCATGGAGTGACCAGTAGGGATCCAAGATATTCCAGAGAATGTGATTCATGGATGAACCATCCCCTAGGGATGTGTGATAGGGAAGAATGGAGTCATAAAGAATATTATCTATGAATGAGATATTTATTTGATTTAATAATTACTAGAGTTTTTCTGAGATTTTATTATTCTATTTTTCTCGGTAGATATGATATTTGGATATTTTCAATTTTAGGAGATGTGTTGTTTCCCTTGATTTTTGATATTTGATAATTATTATGTCTTGTGTAATGGTGTATAGCATATTCCTAATCAATAAGAATTTTTCTAGGACAATATTGAAATTTTGTGGCTGATATTGTGATACCCAAGGTGGATAATATCTTCACAAGGAAGATTGAAATGTTTGATTCATGTTATTAGGGTAGTGTTGTGTGTGTTGGTTGTAGTTATGGTTGGTTTATGCTCTATGGCTATTTATATAATGATGAGAATGGATAATGTGGAATGTATATGGAGTTGGTGATGTGTTTTTTTGATTATGTTTTTGTGTGAGATTTTATATGGGTGATTCAGTTATCAAGTACGGATGATGTAATTTTTGGGGAAATGAAAAACCTGAGAGGTATATTGTGGTGTGTTTATTTGGACCATTGAATTTTCACTAACTTTTATTTTGATTCTATAGGATTATAATCAATTGAGATGTATATAATGTAATATTTTTGGAATTCCTAACACATTAATTTATGGATTTTTTAAAGAGTTTTTCAGAGGTGGATAGAGAAAATTCAATGGAGTTTGAATTTCAACAAAACAATATATGAAAATTTTACAACATAAATGCTGAGTTTTAGTTGTAAATATTTGTTTTATGTATTTTGTTTCTAGTGGGCTTTCACTTTTATATCTTAGAGTGTATGCCATGAAAATGGGTTTTACACCATTATATGTGGATTTATGGAGTAATTTAATAATAGCTAGAGATTCCATTTCTTTCCAATGAAGCTTAATTCTCTGGGGTTTTAAGCATAAGGGTTGATTTTATAGCATATTTTGGTTTTTTTTAGGTTTCATAAAACCTTTTATTGGAATACCATTCATTTATTCATCCATCTCTCTCCCTCTATCATTTCTAGATGAACTTTATGTAAGTTTTTGGGTATCTTCCAACCCTCTTCACTCTTCTTTGATCAATGGGATTTGTTAATTTTTAGTTATATATTTGTGTTAAGTTTTATTTATATTACCAATGTATTTCATACATTTTTCATAGATGGGATTTTCTATAGAGCTGCATCATTGATTTGGGGGTGGTTATGAGACTCAATTTGATGATCTCTTGATGCATTTTATGATAATTTGTTAGATGTAACGACCCAATGGTTTTCAATGGAAATTACCTTCTTAAATTTATGTCATAAAATAACATGAAAACATAAAATAATTAACCACTAAGTGATAATTTACCTTTAAACATAAGTTTGTCACATCTATGTTTTGAATTTCGAAAATCTTACATACACGGTTGTGTTCAAGATAATTTTTGGAGTCTAATGAAACAAATATAATTTTCAGTTAATAGTAACATACCCTTAGTAATAGTAACATACCCTTATGAAATGAAAAAAGACCCTTATGAATATCAAATCATCCTACATAAGAGTAATATTTACCATGAATAATTAAATAAAATTTAGACATCTTAGAAATTGGGAATTTGACCTTAGTAAAGATTTTTAAATTTTTTGAGCCATAAATAAATAATTATAACTAATTAATTAATTTAAATGAAAGATTATTTTCTTAAAATGTATTCATTATTTATCAAATAAATGTCTTATAGTTTTTAGATAATTTTATAAGACCCTACGTAATTTTTGAAAGGACTATAAAATCAGTTTTAATCTTAATAATTGTTTTTCTTAAGTAAGTTATGATTTTCATTAAATATTAAATTAATAATATTTAGAATGTTATTTTTGAAAAATGGTCTTCATTTTTTGGATTCTACATGCTGAAAAATGGTTTGGGTATATTTTTGGGATTTTTCAGAGAAACTTGAATTTTTGATGAATAGTAGAATCCGATAATTTACAATAAATGCTAAATAATGGATTAATTGAGTCATCAATGATGATCTGCTGATGTAAGCCTACTTGTTTCGGTATCACATGATAAAATTACTATTATTGGTCATTCAAGACTCAATCTTACTTTTCTTAGGGGAAATTAATAATCAAATGAATTTTATATTTGGGAAACCACTCTCCCCTCCACTATAAACGCCACCCTTCACACCCTCATTTCCTCACACCTCTCAAGCTCCAAGACTTCTCTAGAATCTGCCCAAAAAATATCCCTAGACCATCCCCCACGTCCAAGAACTGTTGGTATCATCAACAGACCAATCATAGGCCCTTAAGGAGGTTCTCAAGAGAAGGATTCAAGAAGTAATTTCTCTCCCTCTTCTCCTTTAATTTCCATTCAAGATCAAGTTAATTTCTTGATCTCTCCCAAACTATATTCATCAAAATGGTATTTAACTTACGTATTATACGTATAATAAAATTTTATTATTCTAATGGGATATTATATCATCCAACCCCCTTTCCATCTTCCTCTAATTTTATTAAAGAGAACGTTGTTCGTGAGGTGTTAACATATCACCTTCTAGAATGACATTCATTCTTCTTCCATTTATACCTTCATATCTGGTCATGAAACCATTTTTATGGTTGAAACTGAATATTTATTATGTATTATTTCCTATTTAATGTTCTGGAACTGACTTAGGAACATATTACTAAGTGATAAATTAAAACAACTTCATTGTGATCGAAAAACTGCCCAAATTAACCCAAACAATCTTCATTTAATTCTTATCTAATGATTCCTAGACATAGATCTAATATAATTCATTATATTATCATTATAAATATTTTAACATCATTAATTACATGTAATATCATTTCTGGATGTTTACCCATGTTCTACCTGAACTTCAATTTATGAATACAAGTGAACCACCCAAGAAAACCATAAAAACAAACATCCCCGAACATTGTTTTTAAACTCTATAAGTCATCCAATGGAATATAAACTGACATAATGAAACCAGAATGAACCCTATTAATGTATTAAAGATACTTTAATTTAAAATTAATGAATATAATGTCATTATACAGGACATTAAAGAGAATGATGAATTCAGATACATGGTAATGGGAAATCTCAAACCCAATTTTCTTCCTTTGGGTTCTCCCTCTTTCAGTCCATTTTTGATATGGTTACTCTCTTAAGATAATTTTTTAATCATTTTCTTTATCTTTTTGATATATAAATGTTTTTCACTGGTTTTTATGTCAATCCAAATTTATTCCAAAAGAACTCCTCTTTTAAGAACACCCCTTTTACTTCTCACTCAAAGTGGACATTTCTTGTAACATGTATGTTATTCCTTCTTTATTTTGGGAACCCAAATCTTATGAATGTGTTATTATGAGATGAAACCCATTCCATTCCATGGTTTAGTTATGTACATTTTTTATATGTGTTCTATGTGGAAATCATGATGATTATAATGTTATAATGTGACGGGTGCGTCCGGAATTATAAAGCGCTCCAATGCATTGGGTAAAGTGATGAATCTCAAGAGTAAATGTGAAATGATGTGTTAACAAGATTCTAGCTTGGTTCACAAGTATGTGTGGTAGTTAACCACTAATTAATGATGTTTCATTTTTATGCATTTCAACATTTCAAGTATTTTATTTATGCTCATCTCATATTCATGATCTTTTGCCTATGTTATGATTATTCTCATCCCAAGCTATATTGTTATTATATATCCTCTTACTATGCTTTTATATCACCACTTTTTATGTATATCCTCAGGTGGCTACATGTACTAAGGAGAGGAAAATTTACAATAACAAGCTAGAGAATAAGAAATTAAATAAATGATTATGCTTGATGTTGTATTTGTTATGTATGGTCCTAGTTTTCCAAAGACACAAATCCTTTGGATCCTCTATGTGTAATACTATTGTGTTGTTTATCATTAAAATTATGTAATAGTAATATAAAAAAATGGATCAGGTTGATATAGTTGGTATCAGAGACAAGGTTTTGTTAATTTGGGAATTAGGATTATTGAACCCTAAAGAAAACCTCTAGTATGATTTTATGTACAAATATGCACACAAGAGTATTTACATATGTATCCCATATGTTATACTTTATTATAAATTTTTTAAATGAATAATTTATGTATTCATGACTTGTTTACTTATGTTTTGTTATAAACTTTTCTATTTTAGATAATGGTGGGAACTAGGAGAAATCAGGCCAAAACTCTTGCGAGGGCCAATGCAACGATTGCCCGAATGACATCCCCAATGATTTGGGAGGTGGAGTTCCAAACTTCATGGTGATGCTTACCCAATTATCTATGGTTATGAACAATAACCATAATAATGGGGAACTTCCTCGTTCACCAAAGAGGGAGCAACTGGCTATCAATTGTATTATGATACAACGACCACCAAAGTTTACTGGATCTTCTGATCCACTAGTTGCAGAATAGTGGGTCAACTCCATGGAGAAGATCTTTTCTATTCTTCACTGTTCTGAGATGGAGAAGGTTACCCTCTCCATTTTTCATCTACATGGAGAATCCGATCAATGGTGGGTTTGATTAAGAACACCATTCCAAGGAAGGAAATTAAAGAGATGGAATGGGAAGACTTTAAGATAATGTTTCTTAATAAGTACTTCCAACAAACTCTTCGCACGAAGATGGAGAGAGGATTTATAGAGCTCAAGGAAAAACAAGGAGATTTTTTCACAACCTATAAAGTGAATTTCACAAGGCTTTCAAGGTACGATTTAGGCATTTTTATCTACAATGATAGAAAAATTGATAGATTCTTTAGTCGATTAAAAACAGACCTTCGAATGGTTCTTGCAATTCGAGACTTTGGGAGCTATGAAGATGTTGTTCGGTGTGATCTTAAATTGGAGATGGAGTTTGGAGAATGCTCCCATCGATATAGTGATGTGAAAAGAAATATGGAATTTCAAGATGGTGGATCTAATGACAAAGGCCGGAAGAAAAATCAACGACCCACATGCCAAAACTATGGGAAGTTGCACCATGGGAGCTGCCTCAAAGGGAAGGGGAAATGATTCAAGTGTGGGAAATAAGGACACCATGCTCAACAGTGTCGAAAAGACATGAAAATTAAGGAAAATTTAGTTGATGAAAGGATAGAACCACTCATGGTTCAATGCTACAACTGTAGAGAGATAAGGCACTATGAAAACCAGTGCACTTAACCTCACGTTCTCGAGGGTAATCAGCGTCAGCAGTCGCCAAAGTCAAAAGATCAAGGGAAGGCTTATGCCATCACTACTACGGAGGTGGAGCATGGTAATGAAGTCGTACAAGGTACACTTCCTATTCACTCCAGTATGGAAAAAGTATTATTTGATTATGGTTCTATGCATTCATTTATATCATGAATGATTTCTTGAACTATGGAATCGAAGCCTCGAAACCTTGATGTAGATATATCTGTAAAAACACTGAGTGGTGCAATCATTACAGCCCAAGTATTTGACTCTTCTCCTGTTGCCATATGTGGGGTGATTCTTCCAGAAAATCTCATACTACTTCCATTGGTGGGATTCGACGCTATAATAGGAATGGATTGGATCTAGTTATATTGAGAACATATCAACTATCAAGAAAAGGAAATATCTTTTAATATTCTGAACCATCCCATGCTCCTCTACAAATTCAAAGGAGACCATGAATCTCCTTTGAAAAATCCCTCAATTGTGTGGGTGTTGATTCCCTATGAACAAAAATACCTCACCCAAATGGTTGAGTGGAAGGAATGTGCCAAACTTGAGGAAATTCCCATCGTGAGGGAATATGGTTTTGTATTTCACAAAGAGTTACCCGGAATTCCCTCGGATCGTGAGGTAGAGTTCTCAATTAAACTCATGCATGGAGCTACTACAATCTCAATGTTTCCCTATAGGATGGCTCCTATAGAAATGGAGGACAAAAAGAAGCTGCTACAAGAGCATCTAGGCAAAGGGTTCAAACACCCTAGGGGATCACCTTTGGGTGCACCGGTGCTCTTTGTGAAGAAGAAGAAGGATGAAATAATGCGGCTATGTATCAATTATCAAGGACTCAACAAGATCACTATAAAGAACAAGTATCCTCTCCCAAGGATTGATGACCTGTTTGATCAATTAAGAGGAGATCAATATTTCTCAAAGGTGGATCTTCATTCTGTATATCATCTGGTAAAGGTGAAGAAGGAAGATATTTAGAAGACTGCATTCCGTACAGGGTAGGGGCACTATGAGTTTTTGGTGATGCACTTCATACTTACTAGTTCACATGCAGTCTTCATGGATTTTATGAATAGAGTATTTTGACATTACCTCAACAAATTTGTGGTGGTGTTTATTGATGATATTGTCATCTAATCCAAGAGAAAGGAGTAACATGAAGAATATATAAGACTTGTGTTGGCGACATTAAGAAAGGATAAGTTGTATGCCATGTTCAGCAAGTGTGACTTTTGGATGAAGCAAGTCACATTCTTGGGACAAGTGATCATAATTGAGGGAATTTATATGGATTCTTCATAGGAAAAGGCGATTGAGGAATGGACCAGGCCCTCTAGTGTCATAGAAATCCATATTTTTCTTGGATTAGCTGTGTAATACTGACGTTTTGTGAGAAAATTCCCAAGATTGTCAAGCCCTCTAACTAAGTTAACAAGGAAAGGAGTAAAGCATGTCTGGACAGACGAATGTGAGAGAAGGTTCAAGGAACTAATGAGAAGGATGATCACTTCACATGTACTCACACTACCGAAAAGTGGAGAATGTTTTGTGATATACAGTGATACCTCAAATAAAGACTTGGGTTGTGTACTCATGAAAAATGACTGTGTGATAGCCAATGCCTCACGACAGTTGAAGATCCATGAGCAGAACTACCCGACGCATGATCTAGAGATGGAAGCTTTGATTTTTGGCTAAAAAATCTGGAGGAACTACCTTTATTGTGAGAAGTGTGACTTATACACCGACCACAAGAGACTAATTCATATATTCACAAAAAAGGATCTCAACATGTGTCAAAATAGATGGTTAGAGATAATCAAGGATTACGAATGATCTATTCATTATCTTCCTGGAAAGGCGAACAAGGTAGCTGATGCTCTAAGAAAAAAAGAACCTATTACCCTATCCATGCAGTGGATTGAGAAAGAACCTATATTCTTGGATATGAAAATGATGGATTTGGAAATAATAAGGTCAGGGGATAAATCGTACCTTAACCAAATTATTGCACAACTTTCCATCCAAGAGAAGATTAAGGAAGCACAAAGGGATGATGTGGAGATACAAAAGAATGGTGAATACAGTAAAGGAAAGGAATCTGTAAGTGTTCCATATCGACGATGATGGAGTGATTCTATTTGGAACATGGATTTTTATGCCTTCATCACCGAGGATAAATAAGTATCTATTAGATAATTCACATGGATCAACATTCTCTATCCATCCTAGGAGTACCAAGATGTACCGTGATCTCCGAGGACACTTCTGGTAGGATAACATGATGAAGTAAATTTCTGAATATATATCAAGGTTTTTGGTATGTCGCCAAGTTAAATCTGAGAGAAAAAAGTACAAAGGTATGATGCAGCCATAGCCTATACCCATGTGTAAATTGGAAAATGTTACTTTGGACTTTGTCACGGGTCTCCCGAAGACGTCTAAACGAAATAATGCGATATGTGTTGTGGTTGAACGACTCACCAAGACATCCCATTTCATCACAATTCATGAAGATCTCTCACTTGAACAACTTGCAAATTTATATGTGAAGTAAGTGGTGAGACTGAACCGTGTTCCACTCTCAATTGTCTCTGACCATGATCCAAGGTTCAGATCTAAATTCTGGATAAGCCTTCACCATTCTTTGAGTACTGAATTAAATTATAGAAAAGCCTATCACCCCCAAACTAACGGCCAGTCTGAAAGGACAATTCATACACATGAATATTTGCTAAGATCATTCTCTATTGAATTCATAGGTGGTTGGGTTCAACATCTCCAATTGGTTGAGTTCTCACACCACAATAGCTTCCACTTGAGTATCCAGATGGCTCGATATGAAGCTCTGTATGGAAAGAGATGTATAAATCCAAACTATTGGGATGAAGTTGTAGAAAGAATGAAACGTGGAACCGATCTTGATCAAGAAATGACCGAGAAGGTTAAACTCATCCAGAAACACATCAAAGCTGCTCAAAGAAGGCAAAAGGGAAATGTTGATAACTATCGAAGGGACTTGGAGATTTACTTTGGGGATAAAGTCTTCCTTTGAATATCTCCATGGAAGGGAGTCATGCGATTTGGGAAGAAAGGGAAGCTATGCCTAAGGTATATTGGCCCCTTTGAAATCCTTGACCGCATAGGAGCCTTGGCCTATCATCTTACACTTCCACCAAATATGGCTCATGTTCATGATGTGTTTCATGTATCACTACTGAGGAAGTACATACCATATCTCACACATGTACTAAACATAGAGGTGGTGCAGCTGGAAGATGATCTCTCCTATGAAGAGCAGCTAGTAACGACTCTGGATTAGAGAGATAAGGTTCTACGCAACAAGACAACCCATCTTGTAAAAGTGTTTTAGAGGAACCATATGTTTGAGGAAGGAACCTAGGAACTATAATAGGAAATGAAAGAGAAACACAATCCCAAATTTGTGTAAAGTGAAATTTCTAGGGAGAAATTTCTTAAGGGGGGATGAATGTAACGACCTAATGTTTTTCAATAGAAATTCCCTTCTTATATTTATATCCTGAAATAACATGAAAACCCATCATAATGAACTACTAAGTGATAAGTGACCTTTAAACATATATTTATCACTTCTAAGTTTTGAATTTCAAAAATCCGACATACATGGTTGAGTTCAAGATGATTTTTGGAGTCTAATGAAATAAAAATAATTTTTGGTGAATAGTAACGTACCCTTAGGAATAGTAACATACCCTTATGAATAGTAATATGATTCTTATGAATATTAAATAATCCAACATAAGAGTAATCTTATCCATGAATATTTAAATAAAATTTAGACTTCTAACAAAGTGACAATTTGACCTTAGAAAATGTTTTGGAATTTTGTAAGTCATAAATAATTAACTATAAATAAATAATTAATTTAAAGTAAAATTTATTTTCATTAAATTTATTCTTTATTTATAAAATCAATGTCTTATAGTTTTTAGATAATTTTGTAAGAACATACATAATTTTTGAAAGCCCTAAAAAATCAGTTTTAATCGTAATAACAGTTTTTATGTAAATTATAATTATAATTAAATATTAAATTAATAAAATTTAGAAAATTATTTTTGAAAAACGGACTTCATTTTTGGATTCTACACATCATTAAATGGTTGGGGTAAATTTTTGGTATTTTTCTAAGATACATGGATTTTTTATGAATAGTAGAATCTGATAATTTACAATAAATGCTAAATAATGAATTAATTTAGTCATAGATGATTCTATACTGATGTAAGCCCACTAGGTTCATGATGACAAGATAAACGTACTATTCTTGGTCATTCAAGACTAACTATTCATTGTATTAGGGGAAATTAACAAACTAATGAATTTTATATTAAGGAAACCCCTCTCCCCTCCACTATAAAAGCCACCCTTCACACCCTTATTTCCTCACACATCTCAAGCTCCACGCCATATCTAAACTATGAAAAAACACCTTCCCTAGACCCTCCCCCACGTCCAAGATCTACCAGTCCCATCAAAAGTCCATGCATAGGCCCTTAAGGAGGCTCTCAAGAGAAGGATTCAAGAGGTAATTTCTCTCCGTCTTCTCCTTTATTTTCTTTTCAAGTTCAAGTTCATTTCTTTATCTCTCCCCGCCTATATTCATCCAAATGGTATTGTAACTCTATTATAATACATATACTATAATTTTAAGATTATAATGGGATATTATATCATCCAACCCCCCCCCCTTCCCTCTTTCTTTTATTTTATTTTAGAGAACGTTCTTCGTGAGGTGTTAACTTATCACCTTCAAGAACGACATGCTATCTTCTTCCATTTATACCTTCAGATAAGGTCATGAAACCATTTTTATGGTTGAAACAGAATATTTTATATTTATTATGTCCTATTTATAGTTCTGGAACTGACTTATGATCATATTAATAAGTGAAAAAATAAAACAACTTCATTGTGATCGAAAAACCGCCCAAATTAACCAAAATGATCTTCATTTAATTATTATATAATGATTCATCACACAGATATAATATAATTAATTATAAGATCACTAAAACTCCTATAATATCATTAAGGACATGTAATATTATTTCTGGATGTTTACCCATGTTCTACCAGAACATCAATTTATGAATACAAGTGAACCACCCAAGAAAAACCATAAAAACGAACATCCCTGAACAATGTTTTTAAACTCTATAAGTCATACAAAGGAATATTAAATGACTTAATGAATCCATAATTAACCCTATTAATTTATATAAGGTTATTTAATTTCTAATTAATGATTATAATGTCATTATACTGGAAATTAATGAGAAGGAAGCATTCGGATACAAAGTAAGGGGAAATCTCGAACACCATTTTTCTCTTTCAGGTTCTCCCTTTTTCACTACATTTTTGATATGGTTTCTCCTTAAAGATAATTTGTTAATAATTTTCGTTACTTATCTGGGATATACATGTTTGTCACTGGTTTTTATGTCAGACCAAATTTTTTCCAAAAGAAATCCTCTTTTAAGAACACCCATTTTACTTCTCACTCAAAGTGAATGGTTCTTGTAACATGTATGTTACTCCCTCTTTATTTTGGGAACCCAAAGCTTATGAATGTGTTATTATGAGATGAAACCAATTCCATTCCATGGGTTATTTATGTACATGTTTTATTTGTGTTCTATGTGGAAAGCATGATGATGATAGTGTTATGATGTGACGAGTGTGCCCGAAATTATATAGCCTAATATGAATGTTTAAATGTGATGGGTGTGCCTGGAATTATACATCACTTCAATGCATTGGGTAATGTGATGAATCTCATGATTAAATGCGAATTTATGTGTGAAAAATATTCTATCTTGGTTCACAAGTATGTGTTGTAGTTATCCACTAAGACATGATGTTTCATTTTTATGAATTGCCACATTTGAAGTCTTTTATTTATGCTTCTCTCATGTTCATGATCTTTTTCCTATGTTATGATTATGCTCATACCATGTCAAATTGTTCTTATCTATCCACTTACTAAGATTTTAGATCAACCCTTTTGATGTATATCCTCATGTGGATATATGTATTAAGGATAGGACAAGTGCCAATAAGAAGCTAGAGAAGAAGAAATTAAATAAATGTTTATGCTTGATGATGTATTTTTTATGTATGGTTACAGTTTTCCCAAGACACTAAACCTTTGGGTCCTATATGTGTAATACGATTATGTTTTTTATATTTAAAATTATGTAATATTAATGTAAGATAAGGATTGGGTCAATATATTAGATCATTGTGTGGGTATGGGTATCATGTTTTTCATCTTTTACCAACAGTGCTTAGTGAGATCAGGAAAAATCATTGAGAATGTAGAACCACTTTCACACACTTTTATGTGCTATGTATGGTAATTTCATGGTTTTTTTATTTGATTCGATATAAATGGATTATACAATAAATATAATTAATTTTAAAACCTAAAATTTATTTGTATAGTAAAATATCATTTTTTTGAAAACATTTATTTTTTTGTGGATAATATAATTTCATGATCTTGACATGATAAAAATACTTGATGTTAGGAGCCTTGTCTGTATGGTATATGATATGAGTTTAGACAATTTTTGTGTTGTTGTATGATCACACCATGAATAAATGTCTAATGAATGTGTATATGTATAATGAATTTATTTCACACGAATTTTGGATAGCATGAAACACCTTTGTTAAAAAATGACATAATGAATTGGAATATCTAAGATAAAATTTGTACCCAGGATGTTTTTTTATGTATTAAATTGTTTTTGGTGTTCCGTTATGTGGTTTTTGATATTGTGTGGTGATGTAAGTGGTTGGATCAGTTCTGTGATTTGTGGGGCTATGATGTTGTGGTTGTGTTGTGTGGATGTGATTTGGAAACATGTGTGATGTGGTGAATAGTGGTTATGGTGGATAGTGGTAATGATGTGTGGTGGTATTGTGCGATGTGATTTTATTGTATGGTTTGGTTAGGATGTGAGGTGTTTCTTTGTGGTACACATTTAATTTTTTGATGTTTTTGTGGTTGTGAAGTAGTTATTGTATAAAGTTGATGTGATGTTTAATTTTTGTGGTGAGATGGTATTATAAGTGTGATACAACATTCATAGTTGATGTTTGATGTGATAGTTGTGTCATGGTGAGGTTATGTTAGTCACCCTGTTTGAAAATTAATAAGCCAAAATTATTCAGAATGAATTAAAAAAACATTTGTGGGTAATTGAATATAACTATGAGAATGTTGATGTGTGGTAGATTGATTAGTGGAATGGATGAAAAAAATAATGGGATGTGATGTGAGAATCAAAATGGATAAAAAACGGGTTGAAAGTAATTATTCGATGTAGAATTGTCTGTATTATGGGTCTATTATTTTATGTGCTTCATATAGTGGTAGAATAGGTTGTAATGGTTGGGTTGTGGTGTGGTTGTGGTGATATAGTGTGTTATAGTTTTTTCCATATGAACCCACATGATGGGTGTGGATTTTAATATACATATCATGCATGTTTTGGTAATTTCATTACATTCTAATATTTTGGTGGATAACCTTTGACGTTTTCATATGTTATAGATTCTGAGTTATGTACCCAAAATCTTGGATAGTGGTAATAGACATTCCTAGAATACCCTTACTCATTTCTCTTAATTTAGTATTTATGGCCCAATTTACAACCATAGAGATATGAAGTGATGGACCATGTGTTTTCAGTAAAGGTGTGATTTGATGAAGATATGATGAGACTTGATCTGTGAGAGAGGTCATGCATGGTAGGAGGGGTGAATAAGGTTGATTTACATCACGTTCATGATGCCCTTATACAATTGTTATGATATTTGTTGTAATGGACTCGGTGTTAGCATTTGAGATGTATATTGATGACGATTGATTCTAGAATGAGATGCTAGATCTTCAGAATATGGTGTAAGATAGTATTCATCATGAACCACATTAGATATGGTCTACATGTAATCATGAATGATATGATTTGATGATTCTATGCTGTGAATTGTATTGAATGGATGGGAGGTCATAACTTCTAACATTTTCTATGAGATTGTAAAATTACTATGGAAGTGGCTGCATGGCACCTAGTATTGTTATGATACTGAAGCAATTTTACTTTGTCAGACACATCATTTTGTTTCAAATCCATAGTGATTTTGGGTTGGGTTACTTTACATATATAGGTGGTGGTTTGTTCTATTTTATTATACATTTACATTAACATGCTCTTTTTCATGTAAAAATGATACAATGGGTGTGATCCTACTGAGTATAATTTTTTTCACACAATATGTATATAAACGGTTTTTTTGGTTTCTAAGGGAACATTGGGGACAAAACTACACATTGATAACTTATGTTAGATCTATTTTCAAGTAATTGTTATGTGATATTTATTTTAGTAAATTATATTAGATACTTTTATAGAATTGGATTTTTTCCATTCATGCAGCATCTGATTATATTGGTTATATTTTTATATTATATCATAAACATTGTTGGTGGTTATTAAAATTTCTCAATCTTGTTTAATTATTGATGTTAATTCATCCCATTTCTATGTGATTTTCTCCTCATTTGATGTATCATACATGGGGATTACAGGATGTGGGACATAGTGGCCATTATCAATCTTCCTTAATTACAATGTCATTTGTTGGAGATGGTCCTTAAAAACACCATCTATACACTCTCAGGATTTGATATTAGTCTAAGACGACCAGTTTAACTAAAAAATATAAAATATCCATGCATTTTGTGAAAGTCATAATCATACAAAATAACATCAAATATAATAAATTTTTAATTTTTAATGTTCTAAGAAGAATAACTTTATTACATTAATATAAAAAACGTTCTAATTATAACATTTAAATAACCATTTATTAATAATTGCTTATTAAAATCATCTCTTTTTATGAGAATAAAACAATTTTTTTGATGATTCATTTTGGAATTGATTTTCCCTATACATGGATCATTTATACAAGATATCGATAATTATTTTAATGATATAAATAACACACAAGATCATTCCAAAAATATTTTTAGTTAAGAATTATTGATTTAATGTGAAAAATGATTTACACCATTAATGGAGATGGTATGTTGTACGTATGAAGGAACACCATTTTACATTTATAATGGTAATAATGAATTAAATATAGAGAGTATTTTATGATTTAAAGAACCTAATTATATATGAAATTAAATTTATATACATTTAATATATCATTATTACGACCAAAGTAATGAGGAAATGAAAAGATAGTCACATAGCTTCACAGAGTTGGTTGTCCACACATACACACAAGTAATGTTATTATTTCCCACAATATGGTAACATTAATATATTACTAATATGGGTTCATAATAATTTTTCAAATGTAATATATAAAAATTTAAACCATCACTATTACCATCTTTTAACGTTGTTTTTGGAAAATGTTTTGTATCGCTTTGTGGAGGTTGTTGTATACAAAAACACATGAGTGGTATTTTCACATATCATTTGATGAGAAATTGGATGCATAATGGTGATCCAATATTCATAATAGAATTTAGGAATATTTAAGATACATAAGTTAATATTTTTTTAGTAATACATAATATTTATAGGTGGTATATATAGAACTAAATTGAAAGATATTGGCTCATATTATTACCTATTCTTTATTAGGCCTCCATTATATCTATTAAAATAGTCTCTCTGAATGGTATTTAAGAAAACTAAAACCACTAAATTAAGACTAGGGAAGTCAATAAGAGAAAATATAAGGATTTGGTCAATTTTGGAATCTCATAATTGAGTAATGATTATAGATAAGGAATATACTTTCTTAATGAGCAGAGGAAAACTCAAAGAGATTCATAAAGTGATAAATTAATATAAATTAAATTTCATGGAAATGTTGGTTGAAAATTTTATATTTATAATATAGAAAATTAATGACTCAAAGCAACCCATCCCATAAAAATTTGATGACTTTAGGTGATTTTTTTATCCATATATCTATGTTTTAATCATCTATTAACCATTTTGAATATTAATACGCTATTAAAACAATTTAAATTTTTGGTGTCAAAAATATGCTAGAAAAGGGGATGTTACACTCAAATTTTCAATAGTTTATACTATAGACAATATCACATTAAAATTGAAAATTATTGTTTTTTTAATTTTAATTCATTTTAAACAATAATTTATATTATAAATAATCATTATTTACAATTTTTAAACTATTCACTTAATTACAATTTAATGTCATGGAGAAAATAATAAAATTATAATGAAGTAAAAATTTTCATTAAGTATAAATTATAATTAACTAAAAAACAAATTTCAAACCATAATTCTTCAAAAAAAATATTACATTTTTTAAATCATTTTTTTCACTACTTGCGTGGGAATTATATAATCACCATGTAAAAATTTAAGGTAATTATACCCTTGATAAAAAATTAAAATAAATTAAAATAAAGAAAATTATTCATATTCCAAATAATTGTTTATATCCATTAATAACATGTCATTATTTTTATTTGGATGTGTAATATAAATTAAAATATCCAAATTGACATTTTCTATTTTCATTACATATAGTAATTTAAATGATATTTTGAAGGGTACATGAAATTAAATTCCATATAATTGAATTTTTGGGTAGAATCGTAGACCATATCAGAAGGTTTTATCCCTGTTATACGCATTTTACCTTTATTGAGGCGAAATATATTTACTACAGTTATTGTTTCTAATGAATGAATAGTAACTATTTTCCATATATAAATATCTTGAATGAAAATATAGAATGCATATTTTATTATTATAAATATTTAAGTAGAAATTTTGTTTTATAAATTAAAATATTAAAACACTATGTACAAAATCTTTTAGAGAAATATGGATTTAAGCATAGAAATTATCATATATCCAAATCAAGAAAAACGTTGATTCCAAATGATTTAGTTTCACTAATATAAATAAAATAAGACTTATTTAATTTAATACAAAAATTAAAAATATATTGGGAATATATAATTAATTTAATTAATTAAAAAAATTTGAAAATGTTCATATTTTTACAATTCAATGAAAAATAAATAAATTCAAAAAAAATACAAAAAAATATCTCCCAAATGTTATTTTTGATATAATGATTAAAAAAATTATTGCAATTTTATAAAATGAAATTTCATATTTGGAATAAATGAATTATAATATCCACCCTCATAATGTTATTAAAATCATATTTTAAGAAGAACCATTTTTGATGCAAAAAATGACTTCACATAAAATGAGTGTTTATTTCTGAAAAAGGAGTAAATAAATTTTTATTTAGTATGACTATTATAAATTATATGAAATTTTTTTAAATCATATTCATAACCTTTAATTTATTTACTAGGTTATAGAGGATAAAACTAAATAATAATATTTTTATAATATACCTCAATTTTCATAAATCTATTTTTTTTTGTTATGAATTTTTTTGAGAATATTTTTAATTTAAAATAAATATTTGGGGTGTTATATATTTAATATATCATATGTTATATGGATTTCATTAATATAAGAGTTATTATAGAAAATTCCCACTGGTGTTTTGGATGAGTGGACACCTACTACCGGAAGTGAAATTGGGATGACCCTCCACTCTTTATCCATATATTTATATTTTCATACTATTGTTTTTATGATGACTCCTATATACCTCACTTCATGGAATTTGTTATAAATTACTACTAATTATAAAACTATAGTAGTATTAAATTTTATTGTGATACGATCCAATGTATTGTCAAGCCATCACCATATGGAGTCTCCTCTTTCACCTCGTTTTGGTATATGATCCGTGCTCCTCAAAACAAGAAACTCATATGCCATAAAATTTAGTGTAAAAAATTACAGTCAAATTTATTTTGTTTCTTTGCTGCCTTATAATTTCATCTAACCCTTTAGAAAAATTTCTAATGGAGAGGAATTCACCTTATTTTGAAATTATTATAATTCTCGATTATAAGAACAAAAATGATGTTCCATTTTTTCTTGCTTATCATGCCTATTTAAATTTTTTCTCTATCATGGGAATATATAATGGCTTCGAGTATGTTAATCATTTCTTCATCTTATATTTTATACACAATTTATGGTCTATTATTAACAACCATTGGAGGATTATTGTCATTGAAGATTGTTTTAAAGTGATCATGGATGCTCAGAATTATTCATGATGCTAATTTATTTCATCTAGCAAGTAGTACCTCATATCCGAACATTTTGAGTGTGTCCTTTCCTCCTAAATTTATATAAATGTTAAAAAATTTTATATGGGAGGATAATTACCATATTCTTAATATAACTAAAAAATCATTATTCATGGTCTATGAGGTAGTAGAGCATAGGTCAGAAGCCACCAAATCAAGAAATAAAGATCAACACTAATGGATTATATTGGAAAGGGAGTATACAAAAAGGAATAATATTTTTTAATTTTCTAGGATCCATTATGTTTTATTTGTTTCTTTTTCGGATAGTTTTACTCACTATAAGTGTAATTAAAATAATTTCGCTCTCATATACTTAATTTCAAGTCAAACAATTTTTTCCTTTCTATTATTGAATATGAATAATCATATATATTTAATTAGATCTTTCTTACCCTCAAGAGTCCTTAAATCATCCCTTATATAATGAGAAAATATCTATAATTTCTATTATCATATGTTGAAATCCAATTGACATATGTATAAGTGACTAATGCAGAGGATCTCTTTCCCAAAAATGGTGACAAAACATTAGTTTTATAGAGATTCTTTTTGTAATTTATGGAATCTAACTAGTGGATAAATTATTATCATATGAGGGGACAAAATTTTTATTCATTACATTGGTCACCCATATACCACCCCATATATATCCTCAATTTCATTATATATTTTAACAAAAAACTATTTTCTTCCAAAATCACAATGTTAAAATTCATTCTCGTTGGTCTACATCTATCTAGGATCCCACAAAATAATTATATTAAAATCATATTCAAAAATAAAATTTACAATTCCTTGACAATATCACCAATTATTTTCCAATGATAAAATAAATTTTTACCTTTAAAATGATATATTTATAAGGTTACCTAATAACCACTACCACTCATTATAGTGACCTAGATTTAGAATATTTTGAGCTCATGTCTTCTATCATTATATTGGAAAGTTTACCAGGAATCAAGTCTCAGAGGACCAAATATTTTAGTATTCTTAGTAATAGAGATGGAAAAATTATTCTTTTAATATAAAATAATATACCAAATAAAATAAAACTTTTTTACTAATTTCTAAAAATTAACATTTAGGATAATGGAAATCTATTTAATAAATCCTATCATATCTTTTAATTTATTATTCATGGATTCATGGGGAATGAGACATAATAAGGGTGATAAAAAATTATTTATAATGGAAAAATATAATGGAAGAAATAATGAATTAATGAGAATAGTCACTATGGAAAGGTAAATAAATGAACATAGATTTCATGTAATCCATAAATTGAATTAGGGGGTGTAAAAAATTTGGAATGTTATTGAATACAAACACATATCATTAAATTAAAAAGAAATATAAAAATAAATATTGAATGGTATGTAACAAAAACATTGACCATTTAAATAACATAAAATGATATGCATCCCTATATATATTGACATAAAATCTCATTTATGAATAATAACTAAATCTAAATGAGGTAAATGATTTATTAATATATGTTATTTATAAGGTATGTGAAAACTTATACCATCAAGACATTTAAAAGGCTATTTAAAACTATGGATATAATTCTTTTTCTAATTTGTGAATTTTCATTGTATCATGAGATCCTGCTGATGAACCAAGGAGCTATATAATGTTGGGGCTCCACCCATATTTACTAGCGAAAATCATTGCTTATACTAAATAACAAAATAAATAAATAGTTTGCTTTATCAAATATTTTTATTGATTAAATAATACAAAATTATCAATATTACCACAAATAATCCATTAACTGTCCATGTAGAAACCCAATTTAAAATTTTATATGATTTATGAAATTGTAATGTCCCTGATAAAAGAAATGGATTATTATGGGAAATTCAATGATTAATAATCAAAGGAGATTAAATTTTTCAAGGGGAACAAAAATGATTCGAGTTATTGAATGTGAATTTTATCATTGGTAAAATCCATAATAAACAATCCATAGGAAATATAATTATTGTATCAATACAAAAAATCCCAAGTGGAGTAATAATAAATGATTTTTGTTGTTGATGAATTTAACTACAATAAAAATATCATTTAAAATAATTTTTGTTAAAAATATCATGTTGTTTTGAGTATCCTTTTGAAAACTTGTTTCAGGAAAATCATGTTTCAAAATGTTATATTTAAAATTATTCCTTTTAGAAATGAAAAGGATGCTTCATTGAAATGATGTTGAGTAAATCTGTACTTGTCATATTAACGAAAAAGACATTCAATTTTTACACTAAAATGGATTGAAAAATAAATTTTCTGGAAAGGGACACAAATTGTCCTATGATGAAAATTTGTCAATGTAAAAATGGGTAAAAATTTCATTTCCAAATCATTTTAATATAATTTTTCAACAAATTTAAATGAAATGTATTTTTTATTGGAAAAATGGTTCTTCCTCTAATGAGAGAAATGTTTTCGGGTATTCTCAAAATTATTTTCTAAAACTGCATGAATATTAATAAGTGGAAATATTTTAATAATCCTAGAAAATTCCATAAATAAATATAGTATAGGAAAATAAAATAATTTATTGAATAATTATCATATAATTTCATTTAATTAAAATACCATGGAATGGTCATTACAATTATTCTTGAGGAAAATAATCATTAAACATTCCAATATGTCCAATACCACTATAAATTTTTTTAAATAATAATCCAAATAAAGGAATATTATTAAATAAAAGTTTTAAATACCATTACAATAATGAAATTAATTATTTAATTTATAAAAATTTGGTGTTTATTCACAACACAAAAGAATGAAGTGTTGACCACAATATTTATATCATAGAAGTAAAAAGTAAGACGAAAATCCTATACCTTGCTTCCAATTTGACACATGTGTATTTATATTCTATAATAAAAAAATTATGATAATTAATTACTTTATTTAGATCCCTTTTCATGTTTAAAATACATTTGTTTTATTTTTTACAATGTTGTATAAAAATAATTAATCTGTTATATTTATGTCAGTTGTTTTGACCAAATTCATATTTTTGGTCAAAACCAACATAGGATGATAAAGTATGGTCAAATGGGTCATTATATAACATATTTAGAATAATAATAAATAAATATATATCATATTTTACAAATAAATTATTATTTTAAAATCAATCATTAAATATAGTAATTAAAAATGAACCATATTTACAATCATGGAGACTGTAGGTCCTAGAAACTAACGAGTAATGCTCACATATTTCAATCATGGTTATGGAATGAATGAAAATAATTTCAATATTTATAAAATGTTAATTATATAATAAATAACATATTATTTAACAATATATACTTATGTATTTAATTCATTTAATGTAACTTTAATCACATTGTATTTTTGACACGGTACTCCACATATCCATAAACGATGTTTCCACTTTTTAAGTTTGTGAAAGCGTAATAATGAAAATGATTTATATTATTGTTCCAGAAAGGTAGTTATTTCATGAATATGATATAGTGTTTTTCATGTAATATATATTTAATTAATTAAATCCATTATATGATCTAGGTATAGTGTAAATGTATCATATCGCTTTGAGGGGGTTGTAGTCCACACTTCCACGAATATGTTATAGTATTTACAAAAACCATGGAAGTACAAGGGGTTGTGTAATAAAATAATTTAATATTAAAAAATAAATAACAAATATAATATAAAATACATATAAAAATAGTGTCCATCATAATGGCTACTATGATAGGTGGTAATGGAAAATAAAGAATCATCATTTCATAAGGCAGTAGTTCACCATATAAAGAATCAATATATTTGTTACCCATTAGGTGGATGTGTGTGTATATATATGTATAACCCGTAATAAAAAAAATCATTATATTTTGGATACTGTAGTTATGATTTTAACATGTAATAATAAAATTTTATTTGGTGGAAATGTAAATGAATAAAAGAAATCGCTAGAAAGAGTTACCTTAAAAAGTGGGTAACTCATTTTGTTCAATACCAAAGGGATTTCTTGGAGCATTTTTGACCAAAGGTAGGATTCAATGTCAAGGATAGGGATTTTATCAATCTATTTGGGATGATTTTTTCTAATACTATGTTGGTTTAATGTTTTGAGTAAAAATGAGATATGGTGTCCTTTTGAAGTGGACAAGGAGTGGCTCACTTGGCACACTTGTAATATTTTGACTATGGGATTATTCCCATGTTTTTAAATCATTAATATGGAACCAATAATGGTATAATGTCAATAAATTAGTGGTTAGAGTATAATTATGGCCATATAATATCTTTTAGAAGTGTTTATATGTTTTTTCGATCTTTACTGTTATGGTTTTGTCCCTTGTTAATCTTTATATAACCTTAATCATTCTAATTAATTTTAATCACTTTCTCTAACCATTTTTGTCAAAAAAAGTTTTTCTTATTATAAATTATAAATTATTCTTTTTCCATATATGGAATATATTTTTCAAATTTACAATCATACATGTGGCATTAATTTATTTAAATTTAATCCTGGAAGGGATGCCACAATATGGGGGTTTAAAGTAAAAACTACCACATTATTGCATAGTTTTTGTAGTCAATTTCAAACAAAATTGATTCCAATGAACAAAATTTTAATAAAATATAAAAATTTATTATAATTAATATTTAAAATCTATTTAAAATATGATTTAACTATATAAATATATCATATGTAAAATCACTTTTGAACTAAATTTCATTATTTTAAACTATTCATTAAATATGACATGTCACTGAAGAATATAAAAAATTCACCCTAACCAAATTTTAATGTTTATATATCAAATATAAATGTTTATTTTTACATAATAAATCAATTATACTATTAAAATGCATATTTAATTTGGGTTCTCCATTAAAAAGATCAAGATTGGCTTTATAAAATATAGGTTTTAATGTGTGAAATTGGGTTTGTTCTTATATGATGTCTATCAAACCTAATATATGAATACAAAAATATTTATTGAATATATAACATATATATTTTCTTAAAATCATTAACTAATTGTAATTAATTATTTTTATTATGAGAAATCCCCATTGAATGGATAATAATATTTCTTTGTATATCAAATTGGTTTTAACTTTCATTTATCATTAATTGGTAACCAATGAATTCATTTTATATTTATACTAACCATAAATTTTCATAATTTATTTAATAATTTTGGTAAAGGGTAACATAATGGATAGTATATTTCATATCATATTAAATAATAATATTTTAATAATACAATGTAATTTGGCAAAACTCGGTATTGCGTGTAACGTAGGCTATCGAGAATGAACTATCTTTCATGTATCATAAGATAACTCATTGTATCATTCATTAAAAGATATATAGTGTATTATATATTTTATCACTATAATTTATGAGGTTAATATATTTCAATTTTACACTTGTTTTTTCTTTTCATAAACACTATTGAATAAAATTTTGTACTTTAGATTTAATGGGTGATAGAGTCTCTGCAACATAATTAAATTGGGTCTTCTCAATTTAAACTCGATCATGGTAAAAGATTATTGATATTTCATATATTGAAATCCCAGATCATTAGAAGGGTTCCTAAAACATCCTTTAGATAAGAGATATTGGGCTCTAAAATGTTCTAAAGGACTACCTTGTAGCTTGGTCTCTCTGTAGGACCCCATTAGTGGAATGTGAGAATACATACTTGTATAAAAAGCCTAAATACATATAAAGAGTGAATAAGGTCATCAATCACAAAAAACTGAATGATCAATATAAATTTTTTATACTCAAAGACAAAAAATCATTGATGATTTAAGAGACCATTGGTTCTATATAAATAATGGTATTAGGATGGAATATTTATTTTTGTGTCATTTTCATTATATTGTGCAATTCCATCACTATCCAATAAAATAATTAAATATTATTACATTATAGGTTAAAATTTCATATGAATAATCCTAAATTTGTTTCATAATTTTTTCTATTTTCCAATTCGTTGACAATTAAAAATTGTTTCATGAAAACAAAGAACATTTATAAAGGATATTAAGGCCTATAAAAGTGTAAAAAGTCTTAATATTTGTCCTTAATATCTTTTAAAACAAATATGGTTAGTATATTAATCTCAAAATCCACAAAATTAATATGGCTGGTTCATATTTAACATTTATTCATTAAATTGATTATCTAAAACAATGGAAAATCAATCTATTCATCGCATAGGCCTGTGGTTTGTGTGAAACTCTTATTATCCTTAGGTCATGGGATTAAGACTTGCACCCTTGCCAGATTTTATTTGTTGTCATGCATCTTATAGTTGATCCTTTTAAAAATAAAATTAGTAAAATATAGAAAATAATTATAATGGAAATCCATTGAATATGGTTTATCATTAAATAACATTTTAAATACAATTTTCAAAACAGACTCAATATATAAATAAGTAATCTGTTTTTTTAATTGAAGTCCCTCATTGGTCAAATGTTTATCCATATTGTCGTTTGTACGATTTCTAAATCTTTATTCCTTATTTTAAATCAAAAAACCATATTTTTTACCATGAATATTGAATTTTATTATCTATTGAAACTATTCCTAATGGTTTGTGAACAAAACATGCATTACTGTAAGAATATCACCCTGGAGTTTTAATCCAGGTGCAACGTAAGCCATGTTGTTGTGTAGTAGGTTACCTAGAGTCATGTTTAGAAAAATTTTCGGAGTTATTACTCAATGTTACATCTGTACTGGAACTACATACAATTGTAGTATCCATGAATGGATTTATTTCTAGGATTACACACATAATATATACCTTACCAAAATATTGGGATGTTATTCAATACTTATCATCAAATCCTACCTTAATGTTATGTTCTCCAACCTATGATTTCATATATCTAGTTTCCAAGGATTCTAGTAAACTAATTTTAATTAAAAATATAGCAACCCAACCATAGATGTCTTTTATAATGTGTTTCCTACCATTACATTGGAAAAATTACAAGGAATCAAATTTTGAAGTCTTGATGGTTTTTGTAGTTTTTTTTAAACCAGATACATTCTTGAGACTTTTATTACAAATTAATACCCCAATTAAAACATAATTATTTCCTTATTTCTAATTAAATAACTATGAGTATAACTCAAATATGCCTATTAAATATCTTAATAGTTTTCAAATTATGACTCATAGATTATTGGGTATAGAAACCTAACATGGGTAAGCTCAAAATGTCAGAAATGAAAAAATTTAGAAGATGAAAACAGAATCTAGTTAAAATAGTAAATATGGAAAAGGTAACAAACTAAACTCACAATACAAGTAATAAATAAATTAAATTAATGTGTTTAAATAATATGTAATGGTAATAACCAAAAACATGTTCCATTAAAATAACATGATAATTAAAAAATAAATATTTTACGGTAATAAATTGAAATTAATACCATATAAATAAATGAAAATAAAATGCTTCAATAGTTATATCAATAAAAAAATTGGATGGATAAAAAATTACTGAAATTAAGTGAGGGAATTTATTTATTTATGGATGTCATGTCTAACTAACATGAAAACATGTATTGTCAATTCCTTCCCCAAGAAGGTTTAAAATTATGGATAAAGCCCCATTTAATTTTATCATCATATTTGTATCTTGAGAACTTATTGATGCATCAGGGATATATATAATGTCCATGCTCCACCTGTCATTTCCATTCCAATGAACTCATCATATTGCATAGTCAAAATAAATAATATGTTGTATCAAATATCCACATTAAATAAATAATATGTAATTATCAATATTTTCCAAAATAATATAATAATTGTTAAATTATACACCATATGTGAAATTTTATATGGTTTAGGAAATTGTAATTCCCATGATAAATGAAGTGGAAATTTAAGAGGAAATTAAATTTTTAATGATCATAGGATATTAAATATATCTAGGGGAACAAAAGATAATTCAAATAGATGAATGTGAATACTATAATTGTCCAAATCAATAATTGACCACCTAGAGCATGAAAAAGGATGGTGTCAATACAAAAAATATCATGTTGAGTAATAATAAATGGTTCTTTATGCTAGTGAAAGATTCCTAAAAATATACCATAAAAATATATTTTAAAAGAATTATTTGGGAATATTTCCTTTTTTATATAAAACCATTTTAAAAATATTATCGTGAAAATGAATTTCGAAATTTTATTCTTTGAAATATTAAATTTTAGACATGAAACTGTAGATTCAATGAAATAAAGTCGAATAAATCAATACATTCAATATGAGGTAAAATAACAATCCTTATCTGTGGTGAAAAGTGTTTGATAATTTTATTTTCAGTAAACTAAAAAAAATATTATATTGAAAAAATTTGTAGATATAAAAATTGTAAAATTTTATTTACTAAATAATTTTAAAATATTTTTTGAAAAGATTTAAATAAAACATGCTTTTTATAATAAATAAATTTCTCTAACTAAAGTAATAAATGAAGTTGGTTTTTTTAAATGCATTTCCTAACACAACATGAGTACTAAATAGTTATAAAATGGTACTAATACTTAATAAAGTTCATGAAGAACTATATTAGAGGAAAATTAATTTTTTTATTGATCAATAGTTATATTATTTCCTTTAATTAATATACAATTGAAATGTCATTAAAATTATTCTGGTGGAAAAAACATCATTAAACATCCCAAAGTGTCTCATTCCACTTTGATAAATTTTAAATCATAAACATCAGGAGGGAATAATATTAAATTTTGGATTAAAATTAAAATAATTTAATATAATTCCTGATTTATTATATTAACACTGTCATTATATATACCACAAAAAATATATAAGTGGTGACCATTACATTTATCTAGAAGAAGTAAAATCGTAGATGAAAATCCATCACCATTGGTCTGATTTGTCTTGTGTGACTTTATATTGATAATTAAGAAATATATTTTAATTTTTTACATCATTTAAAAACATTTTAATGTTTTTTAATAATTTTGTTTTACTTTTTACTTGGTTTAATACAATTAAATAAACAATTGTTTTTAATTTTTATATTTTGACAAAAATTGGATTATGTGTCAAAAACAACATTTCCTGGTCATATATGGTCAAAGGGGTTAATAAATAACATCAACACAATAATAATAATTAAATAATAATCATATTTATATATAAATTTTAATTTTAGTATCAATAAATAAATATGGTTATGGAAAAATATAAAATGTTACTTCCATAGAGATGGTGGGTTGTAGGTACGGACGAGTGACCTTCTCATTTATCAATGGTCTATATTGAAAGAAGGTAAGTAAATTAAATATTCATAAAATGGTAATTATATCATATTAAACATATTATATTTTCATATATTATTATATATAAAATTATTGTGATGTAAAATGAATCATATCATGTCGATAATTCAGTAGTCTATAGGTCCATAAATGACGTTATCACATTTTAAGTGTGTGAAAGGGTAAAAAAATAACATTATATATATAATATTTATAAAAATGTAATTATGTCACTATTATAATATATGGGATTTCAGTTAAATATATTTAATTCAAACCATATTTTATATGATGCATAAATAGAGTGAATGAATACAATTACTTTTAGGGGGAGGTTGTCCACGCTTCCTAAAACTAATGACATTATATCTTTTAATATTTTTTACCCATTATATTGAAGTGTGTCTGTGTGTATGTAAAAAAATTAATAAAAAAATATCATTATATTTTGTATACAAGTTTTGTTATTTTATCATGGAAGATGAATGTTTTAGGTGGTGTAAATTTAAATGAATGAAAAGATATTCTTGTAAAGAGTTACCTTAAAAATTGGGTAACTCCATTCGGTTTATACAAAAGGGATTAATTGGAAGGATTTCTACCCAATGGGAGGATTCAAGGTAGATTGGAGAAATTTTGTGAAGATATTTTGGAATATATTTTCGAAAAAACTTTTTATGAGAGGTGTGAGTAATGAGAAAATGTGGTGTCCTTTTATAGTGTATGAGGAGTGGCACTCTTTTAATATTTAAACAAATTAATTCTTACCTTGTTTTCCATGTAGCATGTGGATAAACAAATTTTAAAATTTTGAAACAAGAGATGATAGGGTCAATATTTGTCCATCCAATAGTTCTTCAAAAGTGTATAGGTCATATTGGGCCTAATGTTATGGTTTAGTCCCGTATTAATCATAATATTATTTTAATCATTGTAATTAATTTTAATCACATTAACCAATCATTTTGGTGTAAAAAATTATTTATCTATTTAGAGATTATACATTATTATTATTCCACACATAGAATCCAATATTATGTATTGAAAACTTATAAGTGGTATAAATTGGTTAATATTTAGTCCCACATGTGGGATAACTATGAAGGGTTTTAAAGTTAAAATTTCTGAAAGGTTGCTTTGTTTTTATAGTTGATATCAAAGGGAAATTGATTTGAATGAAATAAATTGGAATAATAGATAGAAATATGTACTAATTATACTAGAAAAACTATTTAAAAAATTTATTATCAATATAAATTTATTATATGAAAAATTATTTGTGAACTAAAATTCATTATTCTTAACTATTCATTAATAAATTATTAGTTTCCAAAGAATATCAAAAATTCATTATAATTTTTTATGTTTCTATTTAAAATAAAAAGTTTATTTTTTACATACAAAATAAATTAATGTGTCAAAATTCAATATTAAAATGGGTGCTCCATTAGAAGGCTTTAAATATATTTTTTTAAATAGAGGTTTTTATATTTGAAATTATGTTTTTTCATATATTATTCTTATAAAACCTAATTGATGAATATAAAAAATATTTTATTGAATTTATAGAATATATATTTCAATAAAATATTTAAATATGAGTAATTAGTTATGTTTATAAATACAAAACTCATTTGGAATCATAATGTTATTATTCGTTATTTCAAATATAACCTCATTTTTGTTTCTAATTAACTGGTAACCAATGAATTTAATTTTTATTTATATAAATAATATATTTAAATATTTTTGTTAATAATATTCATAACTTATAACATACCAATTTTGATATATAATATTATAATAAATAACATTATATTAATAATAAATTCTTATTTAGGAAAATTGGTTTTGCTTGTAACATAAGATTTCAAGGAAGGTCTCTCATGATTAAAACACCAGAAAACTCTCTTTTACAAGAATTAAAATCTATAGAATGTTTTATATTTATTTTATAATTTAATTTATAAGTTTAATATATTCTCTTTTTATAATTGGTCTTGTGTGTCATAAACACCACTGAATACAAAGATGTACTTTAGAATTTCATGGTGTTACACTCATTTTGGTATATTTTGATTTATAATATCCCTATTTTATTCATAATTTTCATATTTTATTATAGATAAAATATACATTATTTATAAATAATGATTACATATCTCTATTCATGTATTTTTTATAAAAATCCAATGAAATCACTGAAGAAGATCATATTTAACATATTTAATTATCCTTTAATATTATAAAATAGCCTTCAATCACTATCATCCAAATATTAGTAAAACACTTTCCATTAATGATTAATGATATATATTAAATTATAATATATTAAAAACTAATAATAAAATAGATTCAACCAAGATATGGTGTTTACATAGATATAGAAAGACAATATTTTAAGAATTAAAAGTTATAAGAATTTTTCATTCTGTTCTATGAACATTTCTATATTATGAAATTCCAATGATATTCCATCATTAACAAAATAATTATAAAATTTACACACATTGTAGAATGGAAATTTTCTAATTATGTTCCTTTTTACATATTTCCAACTCTTTATATATCAACATCTATGTCATGGTTATTCTAAAAAATTAACATGATTATACAAATTTTGATCCACTATTATTATAAAATGTATAATTTAGTTAAAAATGTAGTGTTTAACAAATCCTTTATGGAACAAAAATTCGAATAACTTCAGAATTTTACAATTTTAAAAAAATAATGGGTTCCCCTTAAGATGTAATTTTTTCTATTACAAAAAATATAATGGATTATAGTGCAATCTCTCATCGATATGAAGAAAATTACATATACATGAAATATATTGTAACATAATAGATATAAAAATTTATCGATTTATCATTATATATATATAAATACTCTAACATCCCTCAAAACATATCTTACAATCTTCATATTTTAATAAAATATTGTATAAGAATACATTGAAAACACTCCATAATTAATAACTAACTTTTAGAAACTAGAATTAAATAATATAACACATTAAACTCAAACATATTTATTTTAAAATGATAACACCATATAATATCCACTAGAAATTCTGTATCAAGAAATTTAAAAAACATCATGAAAAGTATCATAAATATATGAAACAAATAAATATAGGTGAAAATTAATCAAACACTTTATTAAAATAACAGATTACTGTATTTTGATTTCCCAAAAAAATTTATTTCATTTTATCAATTATTAGGAATTATACACCATGCTGAAAAATTAATCATTTTTCAAGAAAACCATCATGTCTAAATATTATGATTCATCATTCTCCCAAATCGTAATCAAATCCAAAGTAAATCTATTGAAATAAAAACTACCTATCATTAAAAACATGACAATTAGAGTTGATGTCTTGACCTTTTACCATATATGTTTATATTTTCCACCAATTAAAAATGGGTAATTTTTACAAATTGAATGTATCTGAATGTAATCTATCAACGATTTCAGGGTATTATACTACTTTATATTTTATCCTCTTAAACATTCTCTTCCCATATTCTTGTGTCTAATAATTTATAGGGAGGGTACTCACAAATTATTTTTCATTTATTAATAAATTTTAAAATCTTAAAGGGATATTACTTAGTGCATTGAAATTGTGAATATCTAATTGACATTTATGAAGTACATTTAACTTAATTAAATTCATTTATATAAAAAACAAAGATATTGATATTCTATCAATGAAATATCTATATGATATCAATCATAAAATCACAAGACCATTAATTAATAACATTGAAATACTTGAATGTGGATATTACTAATAACCCAAAATTTAATAACTATTGAAATAGATTTGAAAAACCATATTTCTCGTTGGATATGAATACCTGGATTCTCTGAAGAAAATTATTTCATATCTTTGGATCAAACACCCCTTAATCAAAAAAAAAACAATACAACAGTTGCATTATTCTTCCCCTATCATTAGTGATATAATAATTATTAATCATTAGATCTTATCCCATATAAAATTTAAATTAAATTCCAATAATTTTCTTATTGATGTGATAATTATATATTTTTCCTATAGATTATTTCTCTCCCATAAAACCACACTACATAAAATGTGATTTTGGAATTTAAATAAAATGGGATTCTGAAATTTAAATTCCGTCATATTAAAGAATATTTGATCCCATATGTACCAACAATATACAATTGAAATTTATTTTGGAATCATTCATTTTTCAGAACAGATAAACATAAGATTAAATATCCCTCTATTCCCATGGGGAATTATTTCTTCACCATATTAAATTTTAAATGAATTTCTAGCATTTTTTTAAAACAATGATTTATCCACATAAAAATAATTATTCTCTACTATCCCAATTAAACTAATTATATCAACATTCTCTACATGAATTGTTAGTTTTTCAAGTGAATATTAATGTCTAGGATGAATATTGTTTTATGAATTTTTTGAACTTCTTCGAGTTTTTCATATCTTCTTCTTATCCTTCTAGGAAACCATTTTTTAATGAAATTTTCAATCATCTTAAATGTTGATTTAACATAATTTTATTCCTCAATAAATCCATCTAATCAATTTATTTATAAGTTATATTTTTAAATATATATTTTTATTTTCTCAATTAATTCTAGTTTAATTAGTCTTAAACACCCAATTTTAATCATGAATAATATTTAAATATTTTAAAAAAATAAAATTTTTCCTCTATTATCATTATTGGTCAAAAATATTTGTAAAATTTTAGAAACATCATATATTAAATATATTTTAGTGATTTTCTTGGAAATTCATGCATGTATTTTAATTACAACACTCTTACCCCATTAGATCATATATACATTTTCTTCATTTTTCAATGTACTACTATTGGAATTATTCGTCTCTTAATATTAATGGTATATATTAAATTATGTAAATTTTATAAATATAATATTCTTTTGGAATGATGGTCTATATTATGAATTTTATGCCACAACTTCCACCTCTATTTAGTTCTTCCTATCAGCCACTAACTAAAGAGACAAGGACTTTTACCACTAAAAATATATTTTCATTTATATAGTGTTTAGAGCATGATAATTTTTTTGTTTGTATATAATTTATAATGTTATTTATTTCAAAGATGAATATTATAATGAATATTAGGAATGAGGAGGAAACTAACTCCATAACATGGGGTGAATTTTCAGAATTCATTTTTAGTTATTTTTTTCGATGCACCTGAAATAAATAGTTTTATTTCAATAAATATAAATAAATTAGACTGTTGTTGAATCCATTAGTGGATATGTGGTAAATTTCACTTTTATTTTAATGAATATTTTGTGTTTTATCATGGATCATGAAATAATAGTCACCGAAAACATCAATGGAATGTTACCATGACAATAAAAGTAATTTACTTTTATAGAAATTAAGAGCTATAAATAAATGAATCAATTATCTCTAAATCATCAAATTAAAAATTCTGGATCTCAGTGTTCTTTTAGATGTTCGGGAGATAATTGGATGATTTTTTTAGGAAATTTAGATAATAAAACCCAAGGATGAAAAGAAAATTAATCATTCTTCAGGATAGAAGTGTGGAAGGTAGCATGAATGAAATTTCATTATTAGTTATAAAAAATTATTAATGCGTGTAAAATAATTACATTGAATTTTTTTTTGAAGTTTTATGAATAGTACAATAAATGAAAATAATAGTGAAAAATATCAACTAAATGTCCCAGGAACACAATTATTGTATAACTATAAGAATAATATAAATTTTTCCAATGAATTCATTAATTGGAAGAAAATTTAAAAAACAGGTATGAGTAACCACAAAATCATATACAAAAATAGAAGAATCATTTTATCAAAACTGGTCGTGTGGGTTGTGGGAATAAACTGAAGAATTGTACACAGTTAATCCACTCTAAAGCTATAAATGGTTTATTAGAATCAAGATCTACCGAATCATGTATATCTGTATAATTTTCTAAAGGAATCATATCACAATCTCAACAATTTTTTTAGTTAGAATTAATAAAATCAATTCGAATGATTCTTGTAACACAATTATATAATCCATATGTGGTAAATAGTGAAATAATTTATTTCCTTCAAATTTTTAATAACCACTCCATGTGAATTTTAATTGATCTGGGCATAGAATGGATCTTTCTATTTAAATACCACATCAAATAATATTTTTGGGATGTCATGAGTATTATTCAGAATAAAAAATATTATTGTCTTTTTTAGAGAAGGTGAGTATGAACTTTGAAAGGAAATTAATTGTATTATATGGATCTTAATACAAATTCATGGTGTATATTTATCAAAAATAGATTATAAAAATCTAAAAAATAATAATATGCCTATTTTTAGGATTATTCTTAAATTTATCCTGAATAATTTTTACATCATCCACTAAATAATGATTTTTTGTTTTTAATGGACCTCAGACTTGGTGTTACATCTTTTTCAAAGAATCTATATAAAATGAATCCTATTTAGTTATAGGAATTAATGAAGTGACTCCTTGGGAATACTAGTAAGACATTTATACACCTTAACACATCACCAAGATGTGTATATGTTCTTTTTGTTATCAAGAAGTATGGCTCAATGAATCAATTAAATTTATTCTGAAGAACATAACATGATCACAATCAATTACATGTATCTGTTACCCCGTATAAATTTTCTTCTTGATCAGTTATAAGGATTTAAATATATTTAATAATAGATCTTGGATATGGATATCTTTAGTGTATATTTAGGAATGAGTTTATATATATGATGAAATACTCCATGAGGTATAGTCATTATGAATTTATAGTTATTTCATATTGAGTTACAATTTCCCATGATATATTCATGGATTAAATTTAAAGAATATGTATATATTACCCTAATTAAGGTTTTTATGTCATTATTGATGATACCTATATATATTAAATGATTAAGGAAGAATCTGATGAAAAAATTTGGATTTTAATGAGAACCATGAGGAATGAGAAAATTCTTGCTAAATTTAAAATTTTTTAGTTTTGGAAACAAAATGCAACAATCATGGGATATATAATATCTGTTGGTGGTTTATCGGTGGATTATTCAAACTTAGATGTTATAATGAAATGGATAATATAAACAATGGAAGCTGATATATGTTTATTTCATTTTTAGAGGATAATAGAGATTCATTTTGAGATATTTATCATGGATGTGAAATCTAATAGACTTTTGGAAATTAAGGGATAAATTATAATATAGATAGATGAATTTGAGATACATATCAAGAAGTGGAAAATACTATCAGTCCGAGAACCAATATATACAATACCCTATAGTAGAGAGGGATGTTTTATCATTATTTACTCTTTCAAAAAGTAAATGGTATTCTTCCTCATGATGATTGACATGGTGATATCTTATGACTCATTATAAGTAAGAATCATGAGAAAAATTGTCCTGCATATGATTTGGAGTAGGAATTAGTAATAAATGCACTGAAAATATAGAGGAACTATATTTATTGTGAATGGTGTGATATATATACTAACCATAAAAGAATGAATTTTAAACTCTTGTATAATGATTTAATTATGTTGTAATAGAAATGGGTGGAGTTGATCAAAGATTAAGACTGTTAATACACTATCATCCAGTGAAGGAGAAAAAGGCTGATAATTCATTGATCGCGAAATACCAGGAATGTTTTTTCATGATTAATATTTAATGAGATTAAATTTTTCATATTTTAAAATGATCGATCTTGAAATCATGAAGAAAGGGGAAAAAATAATATCTTTCATAGTTAAATTTTAAATCATATATCCATGCGTGGAATAAAGAGGTGTAGAAGGATGATATGTAATTATAGAAGATACTGAGAAATATTCAAATGCAGAATAATAATTATGATCAAGTTATATTTTTTGGAAATAGGTGGAAGCCACATCAACAATAGACTTAAATAAGGATCTATTGGATGAACTACATAATTATTAATTATCTATTATTCTTGAAAGAGTGAAGATATATAGATAATTGTAATTTTATAATATGGGTGATAAACTTATATTTGATATTTTTGAGAATGTATTATTGTCACAGATAATGGATAACTATAAAATCCTTATATTGACTTGACTTTATAAAATATTTTTTGTTGAAACATCCCACTTCAACTATGATTTATTACACTTATTTTCATTAAAAAATATATTCTATATAAATAAAAACATAACCGAATGAGATTGGAAAATTAAATCATTCATGGTATCATGATCATAAATCTCCTAATAGACTCCACCAAAAATATACTCCTTGTTTTTTTTCAGTATAACAGTCCACTTATTGGGGGCTCCAAGATGAGTAAACAATGTTTTCACTTAATAAAATTTCCCAAGAGAACTAAAGCATGATATCTCTTTACAAAACCTATCATTGTTCCCTACAATCACACTCTTATATTGAGTTTCATAATAACAAAATGAAAAACAATTAAATAATATTTTTGCATCACATAGTTGTGAGAAAGAACTGATAGTCATCCGAGATGTGTTCCCATAAAATAATTGTCTTCAGGGATTAACTCAAAATGACCATTATTAAAATATATATAACTTGTAAGAACATCTTGAGTGTTTATGTTTGATCTCTACTATGTATATGTATTCTGAGTAATCAAATGAATTTACGTGTGTGTATTTGTAGATGTGTCTATAAGCAGGTCTATCTCTATACAGTGGCCAACTGTTCCTTTTTAATATCTCATTTTGAATATAAGAATGAGATAATTGTCTTAGTGGAGGGAGGTTTGACTTTAGAATCTAATAGGATATTCCATTAAGAAATACCATCCATTACATAAAATTATATAAATTACATTTGCAGTAGTGATAGTGGAGATATTATTTTTCTTCATTTTTTTATATTCATATAAAAGAGTCATCATGTACTAATTGTTTTTTCTAAAATATAAATTCCATTCTTTCGTAGACAGTAAAATCATGAAATGACTTATCAAAAAATTATAAATGTAATCTTGACATTCTGAATAACTGCTTGGTCATCTCAACATGTTCATCCAATAAACAATTTCCATAGAATGATAACTTCTATACAGACATCGTAATAAAAGGTTGTTCTTCAAACATAAACGAGAATAAGATAAATTAACTTATACATTTTGAAATTTAATTCTTTATTGTAAGATAAAATATTTTATCTTTATGTGATACTTACCTACTTCTACATCATTTGGATTTTATATGATAACATTTTAACAATATCCTCTTCATAATATGATATATTATCATATTTTTATTCTACCTAATGAATCTAATTTCAAAAATCAGCAACTCAACTATTAAATTTGTAAGATAAATTCATACAAATTATGATATACGTCCAATAGATTTTTTCCAATTATAGGTACATGGATGATATTATTTTATTCTCATAATATTAAACAATTTTTTTAGAATTAATACACAGCTAAATGTAAGGAAATATCTAAAAAATATTTTTTGAAAAACGTAAGCTAATATATTTATAATAGAAGTAGGTATTTTTTGAGTCATCAAAACAAGAAAAAATGTGATATTATAGAAAAAAATATTTTCTCCTAAAATCTCCTGGTTTTAGTGATCACAAAACTCATGAAGTAAAAAAATCATAAATTAAGGATTTATCTTTCAAACTTTTCTCGTAATAACATTTATAATTATTATTTCTACCATTTTATCTCCAACATTAAAGAGGATATCCCATTAAATGTCATTTTTTTCTACCATGAATTGAAATTTCAAAACATTAAATTTTTATATTATGCTTTTCTTATCCCCTTTTGAAAAATAATTATGTTTATAATAACCATCCTACTAAAAACTTTTGTATTTTTATTTTCCTCCCGTGCAATTTTTTTATATCAAATTTAATCATAGAAAATAAATATAATTAAAATTCAACAAAAATACTAATTAGTTAAAGATACTCATTCATAATATAGTTTGGGGCCATATTGTGGGAATATGTAAAATGAATCACTAAGAAAATTGGAAACCCAACTTTGAATATCAAATTGATACTAAATCAAAAATAACATATGGATATCATGTTAAAATAATTTAGAGTAAAATGATAAAACCAATGACAAGACAAAAATAGTGACTAAATAATAAATAGATAAAATTATATCAAAAATAAATATTCTCAAAATAGCAGTAAGGGTATTCAAGCATTCAAATTGTAAAATGAAGATTGAATTGTTTAATGATTCTGTAATACTAATAATTATTCAAATTTTTTTATATAGCCATCCACTGGGAAAAAAATTAAACTGATGAAAGGAGTATGTATATAAACTATTTAACAAGAAATGGATCATTGGATGTTGTTTCTTGACGAATAATTGATTTAAGTGGGTAAATATACTTTTGATAGATGGACATCAGAAATGTCGACAAAAACATCACCCAACATTAGTAGAGATTCTCCATGAAATTCTCCATCTCCTCAAGCGATCTATATGTGTGTGGATTGGATGTTGATAGATTCTCACTAAGATCTCACCAAATTGGATATATTTACCGGAGCATATAAAATTTCACTAGTTGAAATAGGTAAAGGTAAATAAAATTCATCATCAAACAATGGATTTTGCATTTGAATGAAGGTAGTATAATCAAATATTTCATTCAATATTTGAACATAAGAAGCATGATGATCAAAAGTGGTAGGTCTAGGAAGAAGTCGTCCTCTCATTTCAATTTATTCCTCAACAAAAGCATCAAACATTTTTATCATGTCGTTATTATAAAAATCAGCAGGAGTTTTAAACTCATTATATATAATTTCAAAAAAAATTCCATGATGATTCAGAACATTCATCTTCCTATCACAATCGACTCTTAGCTTCTTCTCATCTTAAATATAATTCCCTATCATATAAAAAATCATTTCAAATAGAATAAGTTATTTCTCATTAATAGAGAGTGTATGATCATAGCGATCAACAATGTAATCAATTTTTTATTCAATTTTAATTTCTTCAAATGATTTTTACATTAGGCTATTTATAACGTATTAATTTAGATATTAAAATCTCTTCTCTAAGGAAAAACATGTTATCTAAATATAGATACATTTAATGCATTATGGTAATGATTAAAATTACATATTTTTACTTGGGACATTAAAAGATGAACTTAATGATTGTTATTGTAACAATGGATTTATTTCATTCACTGAATGA